>CM067759.1:25846440-27234440 GCA_034642375.1 Vigna nakashimae | reverse complement strand
GGTCGAATCTAGGTTTTCGTTTCGTGTTGTTGGCCCTCTGCTACGCAATGGTCGATTTCTTTTGTTGCAATCTCACCTTTTTCATGAACTTGGTTATCATATATATTTGAATTAGTTTTTATTTTTCCTCTTTCTCTTTTGAAATCCAGACGAAATTAGTGTTTCTTTCTTTACTTAGCCTTTACTCAGATAATACGAAAATATCAAATTTTCATATTATCTAGTAAAATCTAAGTAAAGAGGGGCAGCTGTCAACACCCAATTTCGTCCGGATGACTAAATAATATAGGTCTTTCCTTTTTATTGCATCTTATTTTATTTTATGCTTTTTTTTTATGAATTTTATTATTATTTTATTTTGTTTTTTTTATTATTTCATTTGATTTTCCATATAAGTATTTTAAAAAGAAAGCAAAAAAAAAAAGAAAGCAGAACCCGCCCTTGATCACGTACACTCGCACCCAATTCTGAAAAAAGAAAAGGAAAAATTGTTCCTCCCTCACGCACACTGACACATGCACTGCCCTTTTGGCTCTCTACCACCCCTCTGCTCCACACTGATAACAGTTGAAAAACTGTTATTTTCATGCTTAAAATTGATACTAAAAGCAACCTTTAGACTTAAAAACTAGCTTGAAATCATGCTTTTATCTATATTTTCATAAATATGAGAGCTGGACAGGTTTATGCTTGATTTAAGTGTTTTTGTGCAGGTTTTAAGGTGAATTTGGTGAAAGAAGTGAAGAAGGAGAGAGATGACACTAGAAAAGACAAGAAAGAGTGCAAAAAGAGAAGTCGAAGGCACCGCTCAGCGGCAATTTACCGCTGAGCGGCACTCAGGAGGTTGCGGGAGTCACGCTGAGGGGCAAAATGGCTGCTGAGGGGAAGAAAAGGACGCGCAATCACCGCTGAGCGGTATTTACCGCTGAGCGGCACTTTTTGGCCTTGGGCTTTTGTAATCTTTTGTAACTCTAGATTAGTATATAAGGGCTTGCACGTCCTAGAATTAGTATCTTTGGCAGAAACGAGGCAAACACTCTCTCTTTCACCCCTTTGAAGGAGGATCTTGGATGCTCAGGCTACCTCTTCACCTTTATTGGGTTTATTCTTTCATTGTTATTCATCTAGGTTCACCATGAATATGGTGAACTAAACCTTGTATGTTTGTTGGGGAATCAATGTAATCTCTTGAAGCTCTCATATATGGAATCGTTGTTTACATCTTTTAATTAAGACATATGCTTTCTTTCATCATTAGTTAGGGTTTTTCCTCTTTGCTCAATGCTTGCATAGTTTAACTCATTCCATGCATGATTATTGGTTTTGTCGATACGGGAATTTCTCCCAATATTATACTGACAATATTATATTGGTTGTCGTTAAGCTCCTGCACTCATGAACTAATCATTAGGAATGCTAGGAATTGTATGAACTCGTGATTAGGGAGAAGCCATCTAGAATGGTACATTAGAGAGTGGCATTAACAATGATGATTTGAATGTTGAATTCCTAAAATATATGAGAGTGGATGAGATGAAATTGACCCCCAACAACATATTCATTCATATATTTCATTGAAAGTGTTTATCTTTGTCTTTGCCATTGATCAAACTTCATGCATACATGTTTATTTTTTGTCTTGCATATTAAAATCCAAATATTTCGTTTGTAAGTCCTAGCTAATCAACAAATCACATAACTAAACTAGGCCGTGAGTCCTTTGGGAAGAACGATACTTGGTCTTACCAAGTTTATTACTTGAACGATTCGGTCATACTTGCCGATTGTGAAACAAGTTTGTGACATCATATTTTGGTGATTATAAATTTGTCCATCAAGTTTTTGGCGCCGTTGCCGGGGACTCGTGGTTTAACTGGTTAATTTGTGTGATTATTGATTATCTTTGACTTTAATTTTGAATTTCTGTTTTTATTTTTTCTGTTTTTATTTTATTTTATCTTTTTATCTTTTTAGATTAGGTTAGATTTTATTTTTCTTATCTTTTTAGGTTAGATTAGATTTTATTTTATTTTATCAAATTAGATTAGATTAGATTTCAATTTATTTTATCTTCTATCTTCTAAATCTTTTATCTTCTTATCTTCTGAATCTTTTATTTTATTTTATCTCTTATCTTCTGAATCTTTTATCTTTTTATCTTCTGAATATATATCTTCTCCTATATCTTTTTGTGCTAACAAATATTTTCTAGAGTTTTGTGCCTAATGTTTGCAGGATGCAATTCGGTCAAGAATTTAACTATATGGGCACTCAATTCTTCCAAGGTCAACAAAGGAAAGCAAGAGATCTCATCTTTCAGGCAAGGCATGGAGGAATCATTAGGTCATGCATGGGACAGATATAAAAGCCTATTAAGAAAGATTCCCACGCATGGATTTGACGAAGTGGAAGTAGTCCTAATCTTCCTTAAAGGTCTTGGTTCACAAACCAAGATGATGCTTGACGCCTCAGCAGGAGGAAATATCAAATGGAAAACTTTAGAGGAAGCCGCAGAAATAATTGAAAACATGGCTACTAATGATAATGAGCTACACAGTGAGAGAGGAGCTCCTATGCAACAAAAAGGAGTTCTGCAGATGCAATCCAATGATGCCTTGCTAGCTCAGAACAATATACTAAGTCAACAATTGGAGAATCTCACAAAGATACTTGCACAACTACCCAAAGAGTTGAAGACTGCTGCACAGGTACAATCCCAGTTGTGCGAATTATGTGGAGGCGACCATATCAATGGTCAATGTGCCTTTTCAGTAGAAGCAATAGAGGATGTAAACTACATGACCAATCAACACCGTCAAGGGAACTACAATCAAGGGTGGAAACCACACCCAAGCATTGGTCAAGGGCAAACTGGGCAAGCTGGTCAATTTAATAAGCAGCAGCAGCAACCCACCTTATGGCAACAGTTTTCTATGCTTAATGAAAGGTCCATGAGGCTGGAGGAAATTCTCAACAATTTCATACAGAAAACTGAGTCTTCCCAAAAGAGCACTGAAGCTGCTATCAAAAATTTGGAGATTCAGATGAGGCAGATCATCAAACAGATGGAAGAAAGGCCAAGTAGAAATTGTGGGGCTAATACTGAGGTTAACCCCAGGGAAGAGTGTCAAGAGCTAGTGAGTGTAAATGTTGAAAAAGTTGAGTTGGAAAAAGAAGAGAGAAAAGAGAGAGAAGAGAAAGAAGAAGAAAAAATTTGTGTGAAGATTGAGAAGGTGAGTAGAAAAGGAAAAGAAAAAAAGAAAGTGGGAGAAAAGAGAAAGAGGACGAGAGAAAAAAATAAAGAATCATATGAAAAATCTCATCCCCATCCAAAGAAGTATCATAGGAAGAAGGAATTTGAGTGCTTTATGGAAATCTTCAAGAAATTGGAGATTAAAGTTCCTATGATTGAGACACTGCAACAGGTTCCTGGTTTGATCAAGTTTCTGAAGAAGTTCAGTAGAAAGAAGAAAAAGAAGAAGGAACTTGGGCTTTACTGGGTCAAGCTAGTGACGTTAAAGAAGCGCTTGCTGGGAGGCAACCCAGTGGATTTACAAACTTTTGTTTTGTTTTTGTAACTTTTAATCTGTGAACATTATTCTGGACATTATTTTGTTGGATCTAGCATCTACTGAAGGATGCTAGGTGGTTAAGTATCTACTGAAGGATACTAAGTTTGTAACACCTACTGATGGGTGTTGGTGAGAAATTTTTGCACCTACTGATGGGTGCTGGTAAGTTTGAAACACCTACTGAGGGGTGTTGGTGGATTTTGGGTCAGGCTCGTGACGTTAAACAAGCGCTACCTGGGAGGCAACCCAGTTGATTGATTGTTTTCTGTTTATTTATTTTAGTTAGGGTTTGCATAAGCATTTTTAACATTGAATTGCAGGGAACCTATGAGGGGTATGCTAGGAAGGCACGTAGGTCAAGAAAAGAAGGAGAAGGGCACATCACGAAAGTGCCGCTGAGCGGCATTTACCGCTGAGCGGTACTATCGCAGATGGGCTTAAGTTCCCCTTAGCGAAACCCGAGCCCATTAGGGTATTTTTAAACCCTAGGCTGCGCGATTTTACATTCTTTCAAGCTCTTCTCTGCACAAAGACTTCCACATACCCTCTCTTTGGTTTTCCACATCTTTTTACTCTTCCCTCTTTAGAAAATCTCCCTTCCACTCACTTTTACACTAGTGTGCCATCAAAGTTTGGGGTTGGAAGAGAGTATTCTAGCTTGGAAGCATTCTCATTGCATCTAGTATCTCCACCCAAGAATGGCATCCTCTTCAGGAAAGAGATTGAAAACCATGGCAACCAAGAGGAAGGAAAAGGAACCAGAGCAACCCCATAATAGCAGGTTCCTCTCTAGGAAACATGAGAAGCACTTTAGGGTGGTTCAGGACAGAAGACTTCTGATGGAGAGAAAAGTTGGAATGATACCTAACTTTGCTCCTCAATTTGGAGAGCAAGTGTTAGGTAATGATTGGGGGAAGCTAGCCACTTATCCTGCACCTGCCAACATAGCTGTAGTCAAGGAATTCTACACCAATGCAAAGAAGATTGGTGACTATCCAGCTGAGAATTATTTGGGCTATGTCAGAGGCCATGCTATCAGGTATGATCCTGATTCTATCAACAACTTCCTGGATACTGTGTGGGCTGGTGAGCAATGTCAGTTTGCTCTTTGCATGGAGGAAGGTGCTGATTTTGAGGATGTGGAGAGAGTGTTGTGTATACCTGGAGGACACTTCCAAAGGAATAGGTCTGGCTCAGTGGTTAACATTAGGAGGACAGATTTGACTCCTCTTGCAAAGTATTGGATGGCATTTTCTCATGCCAACATTCAGCCATGTTCACATGTGTCAGATATCACTCTCAACAGGGCACTATTCATCTACTGTGCTATCAGAAATTTGAATGTTAATATTGGGCAGGTGATAGCTGATGAGATTAGTGTGTGTGCTAACACCTCAAACAACAAAGCACCACTCGGACATCCTTCTTTGATCACTCACCTTTGCAAGCTAGCTGGGGTGGACACTTCTGTTCCACCATTTGAGAGGCCAAGAAAAGCTATAGATGAGGCCTATTACAGACAGTACTGTGGAGGTGAGGAGGCAGCTCAGCCAGTTCCACCACGCCAGGCTCGTAGAGAGAGAGGGCCAGCACAGAGCAGGACATCTGCTGATACTCATGAAGCAGAACCATTCCAGATGAGGGACATGTATATGTCTCTTATAGGTGCTCAGTTGCACTCCATTCACAGAGGGCAGGTGGCCACAGCCGAGATGATAGTGGGGATGTATGATACACCTCCAGCCCACAGGTGGACTATGGATGAATTCCATAATGTGGTAGCTTGGCCAGAAGAACCATTGCATGGAGGAGGAGCTGAAGCAGCTGAAGCTTCAGCTCGAGACATGGAAGAAGATGAAGCTGAGGAGGAGGATGCATTTGATGATGATGATGAGGAGGAGGAAGAGGAAGATACAGAGGACAGCTCAGACTGATGAGGAGCTGAGATAGCATTTACTGATGAATGCTATCATATGATTATGCTTTTGTGGTTTAAGTTTTCTGAACTTATTTGTTTTTGTTTTTAGATTAGGGTTTGATGTACTCTATTGAACACCTGGTTTATTATGATGGTTTGCTATTAACTGTGATTGTGTGATAAGTAATGCTTGATGATGCTGATTGATTGATTGATGTTGAGATAGATGTGCACATTAAAATGCTTATACAGGTGATTCACAAGCTTTGTGAACAAATGCATGATATCATGATTGTGATTGTAAAATTAAGCAGGATGTGTATGTCAAATGTGAATGAGCTTATATGTGAGGTTTTGAGCTCCAGAGTTATTATTGTTTGAATGCTATTACTTTGAAAGCATGAATGACTTTGCCCAGGTTTTCTATGATTGAATCAATTGCTTGTTTTGCATCATGTGATCAAGGCCGTTTTTGTTGAAACCCTTTTTATTGGCCAAATTCATAAAGATAGCCTACTAAAAGAGAACACTTTGTGTTCTATCCTTTGAACCCTTAGCCTTGAATATACACTGAAAACCCTTGATTGAAAATCTTTACCTTGAGTTAAGTAGAAGATCTTGTGTGGTATTGTTAAATATTCAAGTTTGGGGTTGTTGGGAAAACATGAAAAAGGAAAAGCATTGAGCTAAGAGCTAAAAAGTAAGAATATACAAGGAAAAAGAAAAGCAAAGAAAAAGAAGCAAAGCTCAATGCAAATGCAAAGGCAAAAGAAAGTTGGGAAGAATAAGAATAATTGTGTTGTTATGATTCTCTTAACTCAAGGATTTTGTGATCCTGAAAAACCAATTTTCTTGTTAGCCCAGCCACATTATAAGCCATTGAAAAGTCCTTGTGATGATGCATGCTTGTGAATGTTTTTGATTGTGGTAAAATGAAAGGCAAAGTTAATTCATGTGACATTGTGATAGTGGAGTGAATGAGTGAAACACTTTACCTCTTATACACTTGTGTGTTGAGGGAAACACTTTACCTAGTGAGGAAATATTCCATAAGCACATGAACATTCATGCTTAATTGATTGATCATTCATGAAAAATAGCATTTGTTGGAACTTAAATGACTTTGTGAACACTAAAGCATGTGCACATCTTGATTGAACTCTTGGTCATAAGTTTGAGTGAAGTTGATACTTATCTTGAAAAAGAGGATTTTTGAATGAGTGAACCATCATATGAATTGGTTGGAGATTGAGTTACATTTTGTTTGCTTGAGGACAAGCAAAGTTCTAAGTTTGGGGTTGTGATAACAGTTGAAAAACTGTTATTTTCATGCTTAAAATTGATACTAAAAGCAACCTTTAGACTTAAAAACTAGCTTGAAATCATGCTTTTATCTATATTTTCATAAATATGAGCGCTGGACAGGTTTATGCTTGATTTAAGTGTTTTTGTGCAGGTTTTAAGGTGAATTTGGTGAAAGAAGTGAAGAAGGAGAGAGATGACATTAGAAAAGACAAGAAAGAGTGCAAAAAGAGAAGTCGAAGGCACCGCTCAGCGGCAATTTACCGCTGAGCGGCACTCAGGAGGTTGCGGGAGTCACGCTGAGGGGCAAAATGGCCGCTGAGGGGAAGAAAAGGACGCGCAATCACCGCTGAGCGGTATTCACCGCTGAGCGGCACTTTTTGGGCTTGGGCTTTTGTAATCTTTTGTAACTCTAGATTAGTATATAAGGGCTTGCACGTCCTAGAATTACTATCTTTGGCAGAAACGAGGCAAACACTCTCTCTTTCACCCCTTTGAAGGAGGATCTTGGATGCTCAGGCTACCTCTTCACCTTTATTGGGTTTATTCTTTCATTCTTTCATTGTTATTCATCTAGGTTCACCATGAATATGGTGAACTAAACCTTGTATGTTTGTTGGGGAATCAATGTAATCTCTTGAAGCTCTCATATATGGAATCGTTGTTTGCATCTTTTAATTAAGACATATGCTTTCTTTCATCATTAGTTAGGGTTTTTCCTCTTTGCTCAATGCTTGCATAGTTTAACTCATTCCATGCATGATTATTGGTTTTGTCGATACGGGAACGTACGGGGAAGTCTAGATCCGGGGAATTTCTCCCAATATTATACTGACAATATTATATTGGTTGTCGTTAAGCTCCTGCACTCATGAACTAATCATTAGGAATGCTAGGAATTGTATGAACTCGTGATTAGGGAGAAGCCATCCAGAATGGTACATTAGAGAGTGGCATTAACAATGATGATTTGAATGTTGAATTCCTAAAATATATGAGAGTGGATGAGATGAAATTGACCCCCAACAACATATTCATTCATATATTTCATTGAAAGTGTTTATCTTTGTCTTTGCCATTGATCAAACTTCATGCATACATGTTTATTTTTTGTCTTGCATATTAAAATCCAAATATTTCGTTTGTAAGTCCTAGCTAATCAACAAATCACATAACTAAACTAGGCCGTGAGTCCTTTGGGAAGAACGATACTTGGTCTTACCAAGTTTATTACTTGAACGATTCGGTCATACTTGCCGATTGTGAAACAAGTTTGTGACATCATATTTTGGTGATTATAAATTTGTCCATCACACACACACCCATAACCACTACTCTGCTCCTCGGACCCGTAACCATCCCAACCATTTTTTTCCTTTTTCACTCCCAACTCCATTACCTCCAAGACATCGATGATTCACCTAACCATTCGTCCTCCATTATTCCACGTTCACACAGGCATGATTTGAAGAATAAGACATAAAACAGAGAAACTCAATCACACCTTACCTTCTTCTTCCATTTTCATCACCCAATGACATCCTATCATCACCTGCAATTCTAACAGAACAACACAATACTCATTATTTTCTTTTCACACTTCTCCTTCATCATTTCCCCTACCTTCTTCACCCAATCAGAAAACCAAGATTGAAAGAGTAAACCGAAAGAATAATCTCAACAGTTTGTTAATGATTATCTCTGGTTGCAAGCTCGGTGGTGGTGTGAGCGGCGATTAGTGGCTCCAATGGCAGCGATGCTGCAAAGAGAGAAACTCAAGCAAAGGTTTGGTGTCGCATTCGTAGAAATTGATTAGACTCGAGTGGAGATGAGAGGAACGACGATCGAAGTGTTCGCAGAACCTCTGGTGGTGGTTGTCTCAAGGTGGAAGGCAGAACGTCGTTCCCCAAGTTGGAGGGAAGACCCGTCTCACAGAAAACGAAGAAGGGAGCAGTAACCCCGACTTTAGGAAACGCCATCGGCGTCTTTGGCCGCAATTGGCAGCGGCGGAGGTGCGATTCGCAGCGACGATGTCTCGCGGTGGCGGCGTTTCTGTCCCATGTGAGAAAGGGAAAGCGCGGAGGGAGGAGGGCCGTGGACGGCGACGACGCTTCCAACATTGGCGTTGTCGCCGGCAATGTTCTTGGCCAACCGCAAGGAACAGGGAGCGCGAAGATAGGAAGGAGGAGATAGACCAAGTGCCGTGGACGGTGGTAGCTGATAACAGTTGAAAAACTGTTATTTTCATGCTTAAAATTGATACTTAAAGCAACCTTTAGACTTAAAAACTAGCTTGAAATCATGCTTTTATCTATATTTTCATAAATATGAGAGCTGGACAGGTTTATGCTTGATTTAAGTGTTTTTGTGCAGGTTTTAAGGTGAATTTAGTGAAAAGAAGTGAAGAAGGAGAGAGATGACATTAGAAAAGACAAGAAAGAGTGCAAAAAGAGAAGTCGAAGGCACCGCTCAGCGGCAAACTACCGCTGAGCGGCACTCAAGAGGTTGCGGGAGTCACGCTGAGGGGCAAAATGGCCGCTGAGGGGAAGAAAGAAGACGCGCTATCACCGCTGAGCGGTAAATACCGCTGAGCGGCACTTTTTGGGCTTGGGCTTTTGTAATCTTTTGTAACTCTAGATTAGTATATAAGGGCTTGCACGTCCTAGAATTAGTATCTTTGGCAGAAACGAGGCAAACACTCTCTTCCACCCCTTGAAGGAGGATCTTGGATGCTCAGGCTACCTCTTCACCTTTATTGGGTTTATTCTTTCATTCCTTCATTGTTATTCATCTAGGTTCACCATGAATATGGTGAACTAAACCTTGTATGTTTGTTGGGGAATCAATGTAATCTCTTGAAGCTCTCATATATGGAATCTGTTGTTTACATCTTTTAATTAAGACATATGCTTTCTTTCATCATTAGTTAGGGTTTTTCCTCTTTGCTCAATGCTTGCATAGTTTAACTCATTCCATGCATGATTATTGGTTTTGTCGATACGGACACGTACGGGGAAGTCTAGATCCGGGGAATTTCTCCCAATATTATACCGACAATATTATATTGGTTGCCTTTAAGCTCCTGCACTCATGAACTAATCATTAGGAATGCTAGGAATTGTATGAACTATTTGATTAGGGAGAAGCCATCTAGAATGGTACATTAGAGAGTGGCATTAACAATGATGATTTGAATGTTGAATTCCTAAAATATATGAGAGTGGATGAGATGAAATTGACCCCCAACAACATATTCATTCATATATTTCATTGAAAGTGTTTATCTTTTGTCTTTGCCATTGATCAAACTTCATGCATACATGTTTATTTTCGTCTTTGCATATTGAACTTTAAATATTTCGTTTGTAAGTCCTAGATAATCAACAAATCACATAACTAAACTAGGCCGTGAGTCCTTTGGGAAGAACGATACTTGGTCTTACCAGGTTTATTACTTGAACGATTCGGTCATACTTGCCGATTGTGAAACAAGTTTGTGACATCATATTTTGGTGCTTACAAATTTGTCCATCAAGTTTTTGGCGCCGTTGCCGGGGACTCGTGGTTTAACTGGTTAATTTGTGTGATTATTGATTATCTTTGACTTTAATTTTGAATTTCTGTTTTTATTTTTTCTGTTTTTATTTTTATTTTATCTTTTTATCTTTTTAGATTAGGTTAGATTTTATTTTTTAGGTTAGATTTTATTAGATTTTATCTTTATCTTTTAGATTTTATTTTTAGATTAGATTTTATTTTATCTTTTAGGATTAGATTTTATTTTATCTTTTATCTTTTTATCTTTTAAATCTTTTATCTTTCTATCTTCTGAATCTTTTATCTTTTTATCTTTTGAATATATATCTTCTCTTATATCTTTTTGTGCTAACAAGTCTTTTCTAGGGTTTTGTTTTCTTGTGCATGCAGGAAGCAATTCGAACTAGAAGTAAGAAAACAACAGAACCACTTCTTGAAGGTCTAGAAGAGAGTAGAAGGAGGAGAAGAATCAGAACGTCTAGAGAACTTTTCCCTTCTCCAGAAACTCTCTTGCAATCATCACCACAAGGTTCTGTTCATAGCACAGGATGTATGGAGGGCAATAATGTTAGAAGAACTCTTGCAGATTACACTAATCTTGCTGGACCTCAGCACTTCAATAGCATAGCTAGACCTAGAGTCAATGCAGCCAACATGGAGGTCAAACCAGCATTGATTCAACTGGTGAAGAGTAATCAATTTAATGGGTTATCTCACGAAAGCCCATATGAGCACCTGACTACCTTTAATGAGATTTGCAATACAGTCAAGATTAATGGGGTGCCAGACGAAGCAATCAAACTTAGTTTGTTTCCTTTCTCATTGGGAGGCAATGCTAAGCTTTGGTTGAACTCTTTTCCAGAAGAAAGTTTCACAGAGTGGGAAGCAGTGGTTACAAAATTCTTAAACAAATACTTCCCACAATCTAAGGTGACTAAAGGAAAGCAAGAGATATCTTCATTCAAGCAGGGCATGGAGGAATCACTGGGACATGCATGGGACAGGTATAAAAGCTTGTTACGTAAAACTCCTATGCATGGCTTTAAAGAACATGAAGTAGTCTTAACTTTCCTTGGAGGGCTTGGTTCACAAACCAAGATGCTGCTGAATGCCTCAGCAGGAGGCAATATTAAATTGAAAACTCCAGAGGAAGCAACTGAAATCATTGAAAATATGGCTACTAGTGACAACGAACTCAATATTGACACAGGAGATCTTAATCAGAAGAAGTTGTCAAAATTAAATGAGGCTCTGCTTGTCCAAAATAGAACTCTCTCTCAATAGCTTGAGGAAGTGACTATGAAACTTTCTCAAATACCACAGGGAATACAACAGGTTTCAATGGTTCAAGAGCAACAAAAATGGCAGATGCAATTCACTCCAGTTGAGAAAGCAACAAAGCTTGAAGAGACTTTCCAGAGATTCTTGAAGACAAATGCGTCCTATTGTCATAATGTGGATGCTGCATTTAAAAAAATGGAGAGTCATGTTGAGAGAATAGTTGACGAGATTAAATATGATAATCTTGGAAAGGATTGTAAAACTGTTGTGACCAGAAGTGGTAGAGTGTTAGAGGAGAGACAAAAAGAGAGAGAGAAAAAAAAATGAGAGTGAGAGTGAAAAAGAAACATGTGAGTGGAAAGAAAGAGTTGAGAGAGAGAAAAAGAGAAAAGAAGAAGAGGAGAGGAGAGACAGAGAGAAAAAGAGTATGAAAAGCCACTTCCTTATCCAAAGGGTTATTCAAGGAAGGAGAAAGAAAAGCAGTTGGAGAGATTCATGGAACTGTTTAAGAAGTTGGAAATCACTATACCATTCTCTGAAGCATTGCAACAGATGCCAGCATATGCAAAATTTCTGAAGGAACTTCTCACAAAGAAACACAAGTACATTGAGAAGGAAACCATCAATATACAGGGCAATTGCAGTGCAATCATACAGAAACTACCTCCTAAACTTAAAGACCCAGGAAGCTTCACTATTCCATGCACCATAGGAGATGTGAAAGTTGGAAGAGCATTGATTGATTTGGGAGCTAGCATTAATCTAATGCCGCTAGCCATGTGCAGAACATTTCAGGGGCTGGAAATTAAACCAACCAGAATGGCTCTTCAATTGGCAGACAGGTCTCTTAAATATCCATATGGAGTGGTTGAAGATGTTTTAGTAAAGGTTGACAAATTTGTATTTCCAATAGACTTCATTGTGATGGAGATGGAGGGAACTAGCGATGTTCCTCTTATTCTGGGGAGACCTTTTATGAAGACTGCTAGAGTTCTGATTGATGTAGAGAATGGTAAGCTTAAACTGAGAGTTGATGATGAAGAGGTTACTTTTGATGTATCCAAGGCCATGACATATCCAAATGATGACAAAGCATGTTTTCAATTTGATGAACTTGATGAAGTTTGTATGGTTCAGGAGAGAATGGTGCGTAATATTTCTCCATTGGAAAAAACTCTCATTGATGCATGTGAAGATTTGGATGAGGAAGAAGAGAAATTGATTGATGAATGTCTGATGGACTTGGAAACATTGAAAAAGAGTCAAGAGGAAGATCCAATATTCGAAACAATTGATAAGGAAGAAACAATCAAAGCACAGTCACCAGAATTAAAAAGATTGCCACCACATCTGAAATATGTGTTTTTAGAAGAGGGTGAAATAAAGCCAGTCATCATCAATAACTCTTTATCTTTACAAGAAGAAGAGCAGTTGATAGAAATTCTGAAAGCCAACAAAGAAGCAATTGGGTGGTCAATATCAGATCTCAAAGGTATAAGCCTAACTTATTGCATGCACAGGATTTTTATGGAAGAGGACTATAAACCAAGTGCTCAACCGCAGAGAAGGTTAAATCCTGTCATGAAGGAGGTGGTCAGAAAAGAAGTGTTGAAACTGCTAGAAGCTGGTATCATCTATCCAATCTCTGACAGTGAATGGGTGAGTCCAGTACAGGTGGTTCCAAAGAAAGGTGGGATGACAGTAATTTATAATGATAAGAATGAGCTTATTCCTACTCGGACAGTTACTGGCTGGCGTATGTGCATTGATTATAGGAAACTGAATAAAGCTACTAGGAAAGATCATTTTCCTCTTCCCTTCATGGATCAGATGCTAGAAAGGTTATCAGGGCAGGCTTTCTATTGTTTTCTAGATGGATATTCTGGATATAATCAAATTGTGGTAGATCCAAAAGACCAGGAGAAGACGGCTTTTACTTGTCCTTTTGGTATCTTTGCATATAGAAAGATGCCTTTTGGATTATGTAATGCTCCAGCTACGTTTCAGAGGTGTATGCAGGCAATCTTTTCTGATCTTCTAGAAAAATGCATTGAAGTATTCATGGATGACTTCTCAGTTTTTGGAAATTCTTTCCAAAGATGTTTAGCTAATTTGAACACGGTCCTCAAAAGATGTTTTCAGACAAATCTGGTTTTGAATTGGGAGAAATGTCATTTCATGGTAACTGAAGGGATTGTACTGGGGCATAAAATTTCTGCTAAAGGAATTGAGGTGGATAAAGGCAAAGTAGAAGTCATTGAGAAACTGCCTCCACCAACAAATGTAAGGGGGATTAGGAGTTTTCTTGGTCATGCTGGGTTCTATAGAAGATTCATCAAAGATTTCTCAAAAATTGCTAAACCATTGAGTAATCTTTTGATGAAGGATGCTCCTTTTGTGATGAATGAAGACTGTTTGAAAGCTTTTGATATACTGAAGCAGAAGCTAGTGTCAGCTCCAGTAATTGTAGCACCAGATTGGAATCAAAATTTTGAATTGATGTGTGATGCAAGTGATTATGCAATAGGAGTTGTCCTTGGCCAAAGGAAAGAACAAAAGTTTCATCCAATTTATTATGCTAGCAAGGTGCTGAATGATGCTCAATTGAATTATGCTACCATAGAGAAAGAGTTTCTTGCTATTGTATATGCTCTAGAAAAATTTAGACCTTATCTTATTGGGTCTAAGGTGATTGTCTATACAGATCATGCAGCTATCAAATACTTGTTGACAAAACCAGATTCTAAGCCACGTCTGATTAGATGGGTATTACTATTGCAAGAATTTGATGTAGAAATCCGTGATAAGAAAGGAAGTGAGAACTTAATTGCTGATCATTTGTCACGGTTAGTCAACAATGAGGTCACTAGCAAGGAGTCTGAAATCTGGGAATCTTTTTCAGATGAATCACTCATGTATATTCAGCAGAGACCCTGGTTTGCTGATATGGCAAATTTCAAAGCTGCAAGAGTCATGCCGGAAGACTTAACTTGGCAACAGAGAAAGAAATTTCTGCATGATGCCAAGCAGTTTGTGTGGGACGATCCATATTTGTTCAAAATTGGAGCAGATAATCTTCTCAGGAGATGTGTTACAAATGAAGAAGCAGAAGGAATTCTCTGGCATTGTCATGATTCACCTTATGGAGGACATTTTAATGGGGAAAGAACAGCAGCAAAAGTCCTTCAATCAGGGTTTTATTGGCCAACTTTATTTAAAGATGCCCATAATCATGCTAGGAATTGTGATAAATGTCAAAGAGCAGGGACAATCACTAAACGTCATGAGATGCCCTTACAAGGTATTTTAGAGGTTGAGGTTTTTGATTGTTGGGGTATTGACTTTGTTGGACCCTTCCCTCCATCTTTCAACAATGAATATATTCTGGTAGCAGTGGATTATGTGAGTAAATGGGTGGAAGCATTAGCTTGTCCTAAAAATGATGCTAGCACGGTAATTAAATTCCTGAAGAGGCAGATATTCTCACATTTCGGCACTCCAAGAGTGTTGATTAGTGATGGAGGATCTCATTTTTGTAATTATCAGCTAGAGAAAGTACTCAAACACTATGGAGTAAAGCATAAGGTAGCTGCGCCTTATCATCCACAAACCAATGGACAAGCTGAGGTATCTAACAGGGAGATAAAAAGAATCCTGGAAAAGACTGTGACTTCATCAAGAAAGGATTGGTCTCTCAAATTGGATGATGCTCTTTGGGCTTATAGGACAGCAATGAAAACGTCTATGGGCTTATCACCATTTCAATTAGTCTATGGGAAAGCATGCCATTTGCCAGTCGAATTGGAGCATAGAGCATTATGGGCTTTGAAATTCTTGAATTTTGATCCTTATGACACTCAATGTACACGCAGACGGCATATTTTGGAGCTTGAAGAAATGCGCTTACATGCATATGATTCATCCAAGGCTTACAAAGACAAAATGAAATTTTATCATGACAGGAAGTTGGTGAATAGAGTTTTCAATCCAGGACAACAGGTATTAATGTTCAATTCAAGATTGAAGATATTTCCTGGGAAGCTGAAGTCAAAATGGACAGGACCATTTGTGATAAAAGAAGTACATCCGCATGGGGCAATTGAAATATTTAATCCATCTGATGATCCACAGAGAAGTTGGGTAGTAAATGGTCAACGTCTCAAGCCTTATCTAGGGGGAGAGGTGCAACAATGTTCTACAATGATGTTGCTGGTTGATCCTTGAAAGTTTGGGTCAGGCTCGGGACGTTAAACAAGCGCTTACTGGGAGGCAACCCAGTGTTTTGTAAGTATTGTTTTTGTTTTTAGATTAGGGTTTGATGTACTCTATTGAACACCTGTTTTTTTTTATGATGGTTTGCTATTAACTGTGATTGTGTGATAAGTAATGCTTGATGATGCTTAGTGATTGATTGATGTTGAGATAGATGTGCACATTAAAATGCTTATACAGGTTATTCACAAGTTTTGTGAACAAATGCATGATATCATGATTGTGATTGTGAAATTAAGCAGGATGTGTATGTCAAATGTGAATGAGCTTATATGTGAGGTTTTGAGCTCCAGAGTTGTTATTGTTGAATGCTATTACTTTGGAAGCATGAATGATTTTGCCCAGGTTTTTTATGATTGAATCAATTGCTTGTTTTGCATCATGTGATCAAGGCCGTTTGTTGAAACCCTTTTTATTGGCCAAATTCATAAAGTTAGCCTACTAAAAGAGAACACTTTGTGTTCTATCCTTTGAACCCTTAGCCTTGAATATACACTGAACCCTTGATTGAAAATCTTTACCTTGAGTTAAGTAGAAGATCTTGTGTGGTATTGTTAAATGTTCAAGTTTGGGGTTGTTGGGAAAACATGAAAAAGGAAAAGCATTGAGCTAAGATCTAAAAAGTACGAATAAGAAAAAGAAAAGAAAAGAAAAAGAAGCAAGGCTCAATGCAAATGCAAAGGCAAAAGAAAGTTGGGAATGAATAAGATAATTGTGTTGTTATGAATCTCTTAACTCAAGGATTTTGTGATCCAGAAAAACCAATTTTCTTGTTAGCCCAGCCACATTATAAGCCATTGAAAAGTCCTTGTGATGATGCATGCTTGTGAATGTTTTTGATTGTAGTAAAATGAAAGGCAAAGTTGATTCATGTGACATTGTGATAGTGGAGTGAATGCAGCCAATAGCATAGCTAGACCTAGAGTCAATGCAGCCAACATGGAGGTCAAACCAGCATTGATTCAACTGGTGAAGAGTAATCAATTTAATGGGTTATCTCACGAAAGCCCATATGAGCACCTGACTACCTTTAATGAGATTTGCAATACAGTCAAGATTAATGGGGTGCCAGACGAAGCAATCAAACTTAGTTTGTTTCCTTTCTCATTGGGAGGCAATGCTAAGCTTTGGTTGAACTCTTTTCCAGAAGAAAGTTTCACAGAGTGGGAAGCAGTGGTTACAAAATTCTTAAACAAATACTTCCCACAATCTAAGGTGACTAAAGGAAAGCAAGAGATATCTTCATTCAAGCAGGGCATGGAGGAATCACTGGGACATGCATGGGACAGGTATAAAAGCTTATTACGTAAAACTCCCACGCATGGCTTTGAAGATCAAGAAGTAGTCCTAACATTCCTTGGAGGGCTTGGTTCACAAACCAAGATGATGCTGGATGCCTCAGCTGGAGGCAATATCAAATGGAAGACTCTAGAGGAAGCAACTGAAATTATTGAAAATATGGCTACAAGTGATAATGAGCTGCACAATGAAAGAGGCACCCCTATGCAACAGAAAGGGGTTCTTCAATTACAAACCCATGATGCCTTGCTAGCACAGAATAAAATTCTAACTCAACAGCTGGAAACTCTGACCAAAACTCTTGCTTCATTACCTAAAGAGTTAAAATCTGCTGCACAGGTACAAACCCAGTTGTGCGAATTATGTGGGGGAGATCACATCAATGGCCAATGTGCTTTTCCTGTGGAAGCCGTGGAGGATGTTAATTTCATGGCTAATCAGTTTCCATACCGCCAAGGGAATTATAATCAGGGTTGGAAACCACATCCAAGCATTAGCCAAGGACAAACTGGGCAGGCTAATCAATATAATAAGCAGCAGCAGCAACCAACCATGTGGCAACAATTATCTATGCTTAATGAAAGATCAACAAGGTTGGAAGAAACTCTTCAGCAATTCATACAGAAAACTGAATCTTCTCAAAAGAGCACTGAAGCTGCTATAAAGAATTTGGAGATTCAGATGGGTCAGATTACTAAGCAATTGGAAGAAAGACCACACAGAAACTTTGGGGCTAATACTGAGGTTAACCCTAGAGAAGAGTGCAAAGTGGTCAAGAGTGTGAATGAAGAGATTATTGAGTTAGAAGAAGATGAAACAGAAGAGAGAAGAGAAGAAGAAAGAAAGGACACTTTTCCTTTTCTAACAAATCAGGAGAAACCAATGGATTTCACAGATTTATTCAGAATGGTTGATAATGAAGCTCCTTGGGAACAAATTCTACAGAAAATAGCAGTTTACACAAAATCTGATGAAGGAACCTCTACAAAAAGAAGACGTAGAGATGATGAGGAAGAAAAGTGTATAACTGTTAAGAAAGAATCATTCCCACCAAAAGCAGCAGATCCAGGTAGTTTTTCTTTCCCTTGCACTATAGGGAAGAAAAAGGTAAAGAAAGCTCTCCTTGACTTAGGCTCAAGTGTTAACTTGATGCCTTATTCTCTATTGGAGCAAATTGGCCATGTTAAAATAAAACCTGTAAAGGTTAATCTGGTAATGGCTGATGGATCTTCAAAGGAGCCATGTGGGATTGCAGAAGACATTGTAGTTTGTGTTGGCAAACTTCAGTTTTTGGCAGACTTTGTGGTGATGAAGATGGAGAACGAAAAGATACCCTTCATACTGGGAAGACCGTTTATGAAAACGGCCAGGGCTATCATAGATGTTAATGAAGGTATAGTGGTGCTCCAGGACAGAGAGGAGAGAGTGGTGGTGGATGTCTTCAAAGATGAGATACAAGCAAAGGAGGAAGAGGCCAGTTATAAAGCTGCATTTCGAGATGCACCCATAACTAGAGGTAAAAATGAAAATCTTAAGGTTTCTGATAACCATTGTTTGTATTTTCAGGTACCCAAGGTAGAGGAAATTGGAAAAGGAGAAGAAGTTCCTAGAGACTGGAAGAAAAGAGGACTCCAACTTGGCACACCTGTAAGACTCAAGAACAAGTTGTGGGTTATAAAAGGCTTTAAAGAAAAGGAGATGATAGAGATAGAGTCTCCATATTCTAGAGAATCTAAGACAGTCCAAAGGAAGCAGTTGAAAGGTTGGTGGAAGGACAACATCAACCATAAAGAAGATGGAACATGAGCTTTAACAGGGTCAAGCTAGTGACGTTAAAGAAGCGCTTGCTGGGAGGCAACCCAGTTGATTGATAAACTTTTGATTTGGTTTTGTAATTTGTAATTTGTGAACATTATTCTGGACATTATTTTGTTGGATTTAGCATCTACTGAAGGATGCTAGGTGGTTAAGTATCTACTGAAGGATACTAAGTTTGTAACACCTACTGATGGGTGTTGGTGAGAAGATTTTGCACCTACTGATGGGTGCTGGTAAGTTTGAAACACCTACTAAGGGGTGTTGGTGGATTTTGGGTCAGGCTCGTGACGTTAAACAAGCGCTACCTGGGAGGCAACCCAGTTGATTGATTGTTTTTGTTTGTTTTATTTTAATTAGGGTTTGCATAAGCATTTTTAACATTGAATTGCAGGGAACCTATGAGGGGTATGCTAGGAAGGCACGTAGGTCAAGAAAAGAAGGAGAAGGGCACATCACGAAAGTGCCGCTGAGCGGCAATTACCGCTGAGCGGTACTATCGCAGATGGGCTTAAGTTCCCCTTAGTGGAACCCGAGCCCATTGGGGTATTTTTAAACCCTAAGCTGCGCGTTTTCACATTCTTTCAAGCCCTTCTCTGCACAAACACTTCCACATTTCTTCTCTTAGGTTTCCCACATCTTTTTACTCTTCCCTCTTAGAAAAATTTCTCTTCCACTCACTTTTTCACTAGTGTGCCATCAAAGTTTGGGGTTGGAAGAGAGCATTCTAGTTTGGAAGCATTCTCATATCATCTAGCATCTCCACCCAAGTAAGTAAAATGCATTTTGTCATTCTAGGGTTCTTGAATTTGAATGTGATTGTCAAAGCATGAATATTTAGGGGTTTTAATTTCTATGCATGATTTGATGATATATTTGATGTTTGAACCGATTAAACTGCTTGATTATGAACTGGAAAACTGAAAATTGCATTTGGGTGGAGTTAGGAAGGTTTTAAAAAGAGATTTGCAAAAATCTGCAGGTCACCGCTGAGCGGCATTTACCGCTGAGCGGCACTCTGCCAGATTTGTTTTTTTGGCTTTTTTGCGTGTTTGAATGTGGCACTGGTGGCGCTGAGGGGAAATTCTGGCCCTCAGCGGTGGTTTAGCTTCGAAAGAAGTTGTGTTCTATGTTTACTAATGATTAACATCATGTTCTGTGGTTTTGGATTTGTGTTTTGAATGTAGGAATGGCATCCTCATCAGGGAAAAGATTGAAAACCATGGCAACCAAGAGGAAGGAAAAGGAACCAGAGCAGCCCCATAATGGCAGGTTCCTCTCTAGGAAACATGAGAAGCACTTTAGGGTGGTTCAGGAGAGGAGACTTCTAATGGAGAGAAAGGTTGGAATGATACCTAACTTTGCTCCTCAATTTGGAGAGCAAGTGTTAGGGAATGACTGGGGAAAGCTAGTCACTTGTCCAGCACCTGCCAACATAGCTGTAGTTAAGGAATTCTACACCAATGCAAAGACGATTGGTGACTATCCAGCTGAGAATTATTTGGGCTATGTCAGAGGCCATGCTATCAGGTATGATCCTGATTCCATCAACAACTTCCTGGATACTGTGTGGGCTGGTGAGCAATGCCAGTTTGCTCTTAGCATGGAGGAAGGTGCTGACTTTGAGGATGTGGAGAGAGTGTTGTGTGTAAGAACTAAGAAAAAAAAAATAATAAATAGTAAGTTAATATTTGAAATGTGTGAATTTATATACGTTATATATTTATTATATGGTCAATATATCAATAAATTTAGCTTGGTCTTGTGGTGTATGTGTTGATTGTGTATGCATAGCTTGATGGATGCGCCTTCGAACCTTCAAGTGGGCTAACTTTTACATCTTTTCTTAAAAAATATATTTTTGGAGGTTTCAAGAAATAAAAATAAAAAGGAGGACTGGTAGGAAAAAAGGGGGGGGGAGCGTTTTTGAGAGGGAAGAGAGAAGACCAGAGAGAGAGAAACTCACCCATCTTCATTCTTCTTCTCCTTCAATTATTTTTTTCTTTGTTCCTTCTTTAGAATCAAAAGTTCTTTTGACCCAATTGTTTTTCTTCTTCAAATTTGGGTTTTTTCCTCTTTCTCGGACCAAACCCTAGAACAGTGAGCAATGAAGATTGAAGGCTTAGTTTTTTTTTTATTTTTTTGTGCGAGGGAGAGCACCAAATGTTGAATCCGAGTAAGATCGGTGGTTAGTGTGAGGCACTAAGAGAATCAGTTTGCGAGTCAAAGAGAGAACACAGGACTGGGAGAGCAAGATACATAATGTTCGAACCAAGGGTTACCGTAAAGAGGAGGAACAGGTGTGGGGAACTAAACTGCTTCTAGATATTTAACAGTGTTTTCCTGTGTGCATACTTGCAATTTTGATTCAGGAATAAATGGTGTTTCGGATTGATTGTGTTTGATACTTGAATGATGGGTCTGAATTGCATATTGAGCAATAACATGTGCATATATAATTTTTTTAAGATGATATACTTACCATGTGAAAACAAGGTATATAAATCTGTGATTTAATGTCTATATGTTGTTTTCGGTTGCTACAATGGGGTTATTTACCCGACGGGAATTCAGTGGGGTAAGTTTAGGTTAGAGTTGAGTTATTGTGCATAATATGACTTTTTATTGATGATTCACTTGGATCAGTGTATCAGAACCAGTATAACGTTAATGAACTAAACATCTAATACTCTAAGGGGGCTGATGGTCGTGTAATCTTAATTATATAAATTATAACAGAAATAATGGGTATGTAATTATCTCCGCAATAGGTATAAATGGAAATAAAGGGGAGGAAGTCGTGCTCTGTTTGTTATTGTGACTTGGTTTTAGAGTTGGTTATATATATGTTTTGTTAGTATGATAAATGAGTTTCTTCTTCCTTAATTTTAAACAATGCAATGTAGATGAGATAATTACATACTTAGAAATTGTGGGGTATGTAATTCATATTCTATTTAACTTGAAATAACTGGTCCAAACATAAGAGAATCTCACTCTTAGAATGGTTGTGCACACGATTTACATTTCTTGATGATCAAACGTTGAGAAATTGCATGAATGAATAAAATAGATATAATGTACGCATGATGTAATACAATGTATTGTTTAAGTGTATTTAGAGTTACAGGTTACTGTTTTGAAGGAATATAGGAATTGGAAATGAGTCTAAAGTGATTGAACTTAATTAAATTAAAGAGTTATCTTAAGGAATTACACTTTGTGGCTGAATGAATGTTACTAGTTGGTAAATCTGGTTTAGGAAATGCAAACTACCTAAATACCGTGCTGTCCTGCTATAAAATTTTTCAGAAATATCTCAGTGTCTTTGTATATAAACTATTTAAATACCTTGTTGTCTTGCTATAAAATTATGCAGAAAATACCTTGTTGTCTTGGTTGTATAAACTACATAAAAACCTCGCTATTTTGTTGAAATATTTGCATCAGAATGTTAATGTTTGCACAGTTGTTGGGCTGTTAATATCTCTCCAAATCTTTTAACACACTTGAGCTTTGAGTTAAGTTGTTTAAAGCTTGTGTTGGTTGTTGATATTTGTACCGTTAATAACTTTAAACCTCGACTAAATATTTATTTAGAGCAAAAGCAATTAACATTTTCTTTTCATTCAATGGCTTATTGGAGAAGGTCATAGAAAACGCGAATTTGGAGAAATTAGGACAAGTGTTGGGATTTTTGGACAATTTTCAGTCCAACATATGTTTTAATATTATATTACAAAGTTCTCATGTGATGGTGCAATATATATTTTTTATATATTGAGTGGTTTGAATCATAAGGCATTGGTTGAGTTTAAAATTGAAGTATTGAATTAAGTGGTAGGGCCGTTAGTATCTTGTTGTATCTCATTTCCTTTTGTTCGTCCAGTGTATTTCATAGATTGAAAATTCTTATATTATAAACAAAATCTAGAAAGACTATATATATATATATATATATATATATATATATATATATTATGATATGTTGGTCATGATCGGTACATCATTAGGTTATTATATGTTATAATTATTATGTTATATATTATACAACCTGCCAAGACGTGTTTTGTTTAAGTATGTTGTTTAAGACTTTGGGTATATAATATTATAAAGTAATATATATGATAAAGTTCCTTAAACTTTTCTAGTGGAATATTTAAAATATTATACTAATATATATATATATATATATATATATATATATATATATATATATATATATATTAAATAACTTGTAATAAACTTTTCCAATTTTAGTTATTAGGATATTATATTAAGTATTAGAAAATTGTTTGGGATTAAAAGTATTAACTACATGGTTAAAATATTTTAATTATATAAAGACGTATGAACCTGTTAATGTACTAAACTGTTGTTTTAATTTGAGTTAAGCAATATTTTATTAGATTATTGAAGGCAGTTTTGTAGTTATAGTTAATTTGGTATGCCTAAAAAAAAAAAAAAATATGAATTTGGAATGAATGTTTAATTTGATTAAGTTGTTGTGTTGTAAAATATATTGTTAAGTTTGATTAGTTAGTTGTTGTAAATAATGAATCATGATTTTTGGAAATAATGAATCATGGTTGTTTGAATGGATTCTAGGTTGTCAAATGGTTTGATATGAATTAACGGTTTAATTAGTAATTTTACCACATGATTATAAATTAGTAGAATTTGAATTGTATATTAATTGATTTTCTTAGCTCACCCATACTTGTGTGTTTGCGTGTTAGTGTATGTAATTATACATTGATTGTATAACATATGTTATATGGAAGCTCAAATAGGAACACAGACATTGCAGGGATTATAAGGGTGACGAGAGAGGGATTGGAGGATATAGGAGTTCATTTAAAGTTTATCCAATTTATGTAAAGGAACGTATTAAACTTTTTACGTTGGTGATGAATTTGGATAATTTATATATTGAAATTGTAAAAGTTTTATTTCTTTGGAAAAGTTATAAGAGACATGTATATTTAATGTATGAATTGGAATCGTCTTGTAGTCGTATTCTTTCATAATAAATCTCTAGATTGTAAATATTGAATAACCATGACGTGTAAGATGAAAGAAATGTCCTGTGTAGATATTAATCAATTAAAATAAAAATGATTTTATTCATGATTGTGAAAATTTTAAATTTCTACACATTTTTATGAAATTAAAATTGGGGGTGTTACATTAATGGTATCAGAGCAATGATTTTGGGACTCTGGGAAGTGAGCTCGTCTAGTTTCTGATGTTTAACTTTGATTGTTCTAGTGTTTTACATAAGTTGTTTGATGCTATGTGACGTATTGTTTATTCTAATGGACTAGTTGTCACTAAATTGAATTTTTATGAGTTACAAGCCTTCATTGTCAAGAGTTAATTGAGATGTGATATTGTTAGTAAATCTGTTTTGGGTTTTGGAAAACATTTATTTTTCGTCTATAATTAGTAAAGGAATTCGGTACTAGGTTTTGAGTGTCTTCTATCTTATAAATGACGAAACTTGTATGATCTAATAATTATGGATAAAATGAATATTGTTGTTGTGTTAACGATGTTATGATGATTTCATGCTCTCGGTTTATTTGGTATGGAGTTGTACGTAAGGGGGGGATAACTTTGAGTGTTCTATTTTTATGAGTTTCTCATCAATGAACATGTTGTGATTTAAAAAAAAAAAAAATATATGATTATGCTTTTAAGGTATATTTAAACAGCGAAAAGTTCTGGAATGAAGATATGCTTATGGTTTGGTGATTTCGACTCTAATTATGAGTTCTGAATGAGACTATGTTTCTGTTATGCGTTTTGGAATCGGTGAATGATTTTAGAACGCGATTATGCTTCCGTTTATGGTTGGATTGTGTTAATAATGATGTGACAATGTGGTATACTAATTTTGAGACTGCGATGTATGATTATGTTGTTTTAATGCATTATATGATCATGGCATTGTTGTAGAGTCTGTGTGAGATTGTAAAATGATGTGAGAATGAGATTGTATGACTATGTCTTGTGAAAATCATGTTTGAACATGATTTAACTATGAGTTTTGTAGTATATGGAGCATTGAATTAGGTATGATTTGATATTATGATGATCCTGTATGTTTGGTTGCGTATGATAAGACTATGCCAGATGGATGGATTATGAATTTGTGATGGTGATATAATATGTGTGGTAGGACATGGATGATGTAGTGTTAGTGAGAATCATGTGATGTGAATGTTGGCTTGGTATGGTCTCATTGTTCGAGTGGTGGACAGTAGCGTTGTGGTTGTCAACCCTGATAAGCTCACTAGATGAGTGGTGGGAATTGCCCTGAGAAGCTCTTTGAGTGGTGGGAATTGCCCTGATAAGCTCACTAGACGAGTGGTGGGGGGCAACACTACATATCGAGGAGGATGTGTAACGGCCCTGATAAGCTCTTGTATAGAGTGATGGGAGTAACGCAGAGGTGCTGGTCCTGATAAGCTCGTTACCATTAAGGTTGCGTTGTGATTGATGGCCCTGATAAGTTCACTATATGAGTGGTGGGAAGTACACTTGCACTTGCCCGGTGCAGCTCCAGATGAGCGATGGGGAGTGGCAGTATGTACTTGCCTTGATAAGTTTACTAGGCGAGCGATGGGAAGTAACATGCAATGGTTGGGAAAATGTACTTGCCCAAAGAAGCTTTTGAATAAAGTGATGGGAAGGAAAACAATTTAAGGAACCGATAAGTCTGATAGCTGTGTGTGAGGGATGAGAACTGAGTGATGTCTGAAACTGTGTGTGGAGGAGGACTCGAGTCTCCTTAAATTAATGATTATGGTTTTAATCGGTAAGGTATAGAAAATGATATAGGTTTTGGAAAGCACTTGAAAGTGGAATAACTGATGGATTTGGCTGATAAGTACATATGTGATCTCGACTTAGACTACAAGTGAGGTATTGATGATATTTTTGATACAATGATAGTGTTGGCAGAAGATTTGTGTCCTGATGAGTATAATGCGTGAAATTGTGTTGTTAGAGTTTTGAATCTATGCTTTTATATTTTGTTATTGTAGGGGGCTTAGTCCATCGTGGTATAGCTTGGAGTGTGAAAACAATAGTCTTTATACCGCAATTAGGAGAACTAAATAGAGCAGTGAAGTAGTTCAGTAAACCTTACCTAAAATCTTAGTTTTATGGATAACGTAGACAAGAGAATGAATTCTCAATTTTCGAGGACGAAAATTTTTGAAGTTGGGGAGAATGTAAGAACTAAGAAAAAAAAAATAATAAATAGTAAGTTAATATTTGAAATGTGTGAATTTATATACTTTATATATTTATTATATGGTCAATATATCAATAAATTTAGCTTGGTCTTGTGGTGTATGTGTTGATTGTGTATGCATAGCTTGATGGATGCGCCTTCGAACCTTCAAGTGGGCTAACTTTTACATCTTTTCTTAAAAAATGTATTTTTGGAGGTTTCAAGAAATAAAAATAAAAAGGAGGACTGGTAGGAAAAAAAGGGGGGGGGGAGCGTTTTTGAGAGGGAAGAGAGAAGACCAGAGAGAGAGAAACTCACCCATCTTCATTCTTCTTCTCCTTCAATTATTTTTTTCTTTGTTCCTTCTTTAGAATCAAAAGTTCTTTTGACCCAATTGTTTTTCTTCTTCAAATTTGGGTTTTTTCCTCTTTCTCGGACCAAACCCTAGAACAGTGAGCAATGAAGATTGAAGGCTTAGTTTTTTTTTATTTTTTTGTGCGAGGGAGAGCACCAAATGTTGAATCCGAGTAAGATCGGTGGTTAGTGTGAGGCACTAAGAGAATCAGTTTGCGAGTCAAAGAGAGAACACAGGACTGGGAGAGCAAGATACATAATGTTCGAACCAAGGGTTACCGTAAAGAGGAGGAACAGGTATGGGGAACTAAACTGCTTCTAGATATTTAACAGTGTTTTCCTGTGTGCATACTTGCAATTTTGATTCAGGAATAAATGGTGTTTCGGATTGATTGTGTTTGATACTTGAATGATGGGTCTGAATTGCATATTGAGCAATAACATGTGCATATATAATTTTTTTAAGATGATATACTTACCATGTGAAAACAAGGTATATAAATCTGTGATTTAATGTCTATATGTTGTTTTCGGTTGCTACAATGGGGTTATTTACCCGACAGGAATTCAGTGGGGTAAGTTTAGGTTAGAGTTGAGTTATTGTGCATAATATGACTTTTCATTGATGATTCACTTGGATCAGTGTATCAGAACCAGTATAACGTTAATGAACTAAACATCTAATACTCTAAGGGGGCTGATGGTCGTGTAATCTTAATTATATAAATTATAACAGAAATAATGGGTATGTAATTATCTCCGCAATAGGTATAAATGGAAATAAAGGGGAGGAAGTCGTGCTCTGTTTGTTATTGTGACTTGGTTTTAGAGTTGGTTATATATATGTTTTGTTAGTATGATAAATGAGTTTCTTCTTCCTTAATTTTAAACAATGCAATGTAGATGAGATAATTACATACTTAGAAATTGTGGGGTATGTAATTCATATTCTATTTAACTTGAAATAACTGGTCCAAACATAAGAGAATCTCACTCTTAGAATGGTTGTGCACACGATTTACATTTCTTGATGATCAAACGTTGAGAAATTGCATGAATGAGTAAAATAGATATAATGTACGCATGATGTAATACAATGTATTGTTTAAGTGTATTTAGAGTTACAGGTTACTGTTTTGAAGGAATATAGGAATTGGAAATGAGTCTAAAGTGATTGAACTTAATTAAATTAAAGAGTTATCTTAAGGAATTACACTTTGTGGCTGAATGAATGTTACTAGTTGGTAAATCTGGTTTAGGAAATGCAAACTACCTAAATACCGTGCTGTCCTGCTATAAAATTTTTCAGAAATATCTCAGTGTCTTTGTATATAAACTATTTAAATACCTTGTTGTCTTGCTATAAAATTATGCAGAAAATACCTTGTTGTCTTGGTTGTATAAACTACATAAAAACCTCGCTATTTTGTTGAAATATTTGCATCAGAATGTTAATGTTTGCACAGTTGTTGGGCTGTTAATATCTCTCCAAATCTTTTAACACACTTGAGCTTTGAGTTAAGTTGTTTAAAGCTTGTGTTGGTTGTTGATATTTGTACCGTTAATAACTTTAAACCTCGACTAAATATTTATTTAGAGCAAAAGCAATTAACATTTTCTTTTCATTCAATGGCTTATTGGAGAAGGTCATAGAAAACGCGAATTTGGAGAAATTAGGACAAGTGTTGGGATTTTTGGACAATTTTCAGTCCAACATATGTTTTAATATTATATTACAAAGTTCTCATGTGATGGTGCAATATATATTTTTTATATATTGAGTGGTTTGAATCATAAGGCATTGGTTGAGTTTAAAATTGAAGTATTGAATTAAGTGGTAGGGCCGTTAGTATCTTGTTGTATCTCATTTCCTTTTGTTCGTCCAGTGTATTTCATAGATTGAAAATTCTTATATTATAAACAAAATCTAGAAAGACTATATATATATATATATATATATATATTATGATATGTTGGTCATGATCGGTACATCATTAGGTTATTATATGTTATAATTATTATGTTATATATTATCCAACATGCCAAGACGTGTTTTGTTTAAGTATGTTGTTTAAGACTTTGGGTATATAATATTATAAAGTAATATATATGATAAAGTTCCTTAAACTTTTCTAGTGGAATATTTAAAATATTATACTAATATATATATATATATATATATATATATATATATATTAAATAACTTGTAATAAACTTTTCCAATTTTAGTTATTAGGATATTATATTAAGTATTAGAAAATTGTTTGGGATTAAAAGTATTAACTACATGGTTAAAATATTTTAATTATATAAAGACGTATGAACCTGTTAATGTACTAAACTGTTGTTTTAATTTGAGTTAAGCAATATTTTATTAGATTATTGAAGGCTGTTTTGTAGTTATAGTTAATTTGGTATGCCTAAAAAAAAAAATATATGAATTTGGAATGAATGTTTAATTTGATTAAGTTGTTGTGTTGTAAAATATATTGTTAAGTTTGATTAGTTAGTTGTAAATAATGAATCATGATTTTTGGAAATAATGAATCATGGTTGTTTGAATGGATTCTAGGTTGTCAAATGGTTTGATATGAATTAACGGTTTAATTAGTAATTTTACCACATGATTATAAATTAGTAGAATTTGAATTGTATATTAATTGATTTTCTTAGCTCACCCATACTTGTGTGTTTGCGTGTTAGTGTATGTAATTATACATTGATTGTATAACATATGTTATATGGAAGCTCAAATAGGAACACAGACATTGCAGGGATTATAAGGGTGACGAGAGAGGGATTGGAGGATATAGGAGTTCATTTAAAGTTTATCCAATTTATGTAAAGGAACGTATTAAACTTTTTACGTTGGTGATGAATTTGGATAATTTATATATTGAAATTGTAAAAGTTTTATTTCTTTGGAAAAGTTATAAGAGACATGTATATTTAATGTATGAATTGGAATCGTCTTGTAGTCGTATTCTTTCATAATAAATCTCTAGATTGTAAATATTGAATAACCATGACGTGTAAGATGAAAGAAATGTCCTGTGTAGATATTAATCAATTAAAATAAAAATGATTTTATTCATGATTGTGAAAATTTTAAATTTCTACACATTTTTATGAAATTAAAATTGGGGGTGTTACATTGTGCATACCAGGAGGACACTTTCAAAGAAATAGATCTGGAGCAGTGGTTAACATTAGGAGGACAGATTTGACTCCTCTTGCAAAGTATTGGATGGCATTTTCTCATGCCAACATTCAGCCATGCTCACATGTGTCAGATATCACTCTCAGCAGGGCACTATTCATCTACTGTGCTATCAGAAATTTGAATGTTAATATTGGGCAGGTGATAGCTGATGAGATTAGTGTGTGTGCTAACACTTCAAACAACAAAGCACCACTGGGACATCCTTCTTTGATCACTCACCTCTGCAAGCTAGCTGGGGTGGACACTTCTGTTCCACCATTTGAGAGGCCAAGAAAAGCTATAGATGAGGCCTATTACAAACAGTACTGTGGAGGTGAGGAGGCAGCTCAGCCAGTTCCACCACGCCAGGCTCGTAGAGAGAGAAGGCCAGCACAGAGCCGGACATCTGCTGATACACATGAAGCAGAACCATTCCAGATGAGGGACATGTATATGTCTCTTATAGGTGCTCAGTTGCAGTCCATCCACAGAGGGCAGGTGGCCACGGCTGAGATGATAGTGGGGATGTATGATACCCCTCCAGCACACAGGTGGACTATGGATGAATTCCATAACGTGGTAGCTTGGCCAGAAGAACCATTGCATAGAGGAGCTGAAGCAGCTGAAGCTTCAGCCAGAGATATGGAAGAAGATGAAGCTGAGGAGGAGGATGCATTTGATGATGATGATGATGAAGAGGAGGAGGAAGATACAGAGGACAGCTCAGACTGATGAGGAGCTGAGATAGCATTTACTGATGAATGCTATCATATGATTATGCTTTTGTGGTTTAAGTTTTCTGGACTTATTTGTTTTTGTTTTTAGATTAGGGTTTGATGTACTCTATTGAACACCTGTTTTTTTTATGATGGTTTGCTATTAACTGTGATTGTGTGATAAGTAATGCTTGATGATGCTTAGTGATTGATTGATGTTGAGATAGATGTGCACATTAAAATGCTTATACAGGTGATGATGGAAAACCATCAAGAAATCACATTGGACCTCTTACTAGAGCAATGGCTAGGAAGATTCAAGAAGAAGAAGGATCATCTAACATTTTACTTCTATGGAAGGTTACTTATAAAAATCCTTCTTCTCTTAACTAAAGCACTTATATTTTGTTTTGTAGGAATTAATAAATCTTGGAGAATATGATTGAGCCATCCAAGAAAGAACCAAGCAAAGGAGCCAAGAAGCAAAGGAGGTGCTTACGGCATGCACAAGCATTTTCCACGTGAATGTTGGCTGATTTGGAAGGAAGCACACACCTTGCTGGATGAGCTGGAATGAAGCATGGTTTTTGCTTGATCAAAATCTGAATAATTTGAATTTTAGGAGGGAATTACAAACAGAATTTAGGCTCTCTTCACCTATAAATAAGAGGGCCTTTTCTTTGTATTGGGTTACTTTTGAGCTTAGTAAAATGCTGCTGAATTTAATTTCCAGCCCTATTGCTCTTGAGTCATTTATTCTCTCTACTTTCTCTTCCCTTTCCTCTAGCTTCCTTCCATTGTAGAAAGGCCTTCTGAGCTGTGAGGTTCCCACACATACTTAGTCCACTCAAATACACCAACCATCAATCAATCTCACTCAATTGCCACTGCATCCAATCTGCTGTTTTTCATCCACTGCATCAATACTGTTTCATCCGCTGCATCTGCTTTGTCTGCAAGGCCAGGTCATTCAAGCATGGATAAGCTTCCATCAAGTGGTATCTAGAGCTCTGGTTGTCCACGCAAACCATAGCTAAGTGCCTTTCCATTCTGCTGTTTAATTTCAGTCCAGTCTGTGCTGTTTCTGTTTCTGTTTCTGTTTCTGTTTCTGTTTTGCTGTTGTTTTCAATTCTGTATTGCTTTTCCAGTCATTCAATTTTAGTTTCCTTTGTGTGCTTATATTGTCCTTTCATTTTAATCGGTGAAACCTTCTTGTTTGGGTCATTTCCAGCTTTACATTTCAATTCTGTATTGTTTTAAGTCTTGTGCAATTTACTGTTGCAGTATTTTTTTTTGTCTCTGTTCAGTTTTCTTTTCTGCTGAATTATTTCGTTTTAATTGATTTGCAAGTGCTAAACAAGCTGTATATATACCAAATAAGGCAATGAGGACTTGATCTAGCCTGGGTTATACAAGCTGAAGCATCAAAATGCAATTCTGTTTTGTTTTCCATTGAGAATTCTGATACAGAATTCAAATCTGGTGCTAAAATTCTAAAACTGTTTCAGTGGTTTTCTTTTGATTCTGGAGCTTGGTACAACATTGTGTAATGTTGTTGAATGTGTCTTAAGGTATAGCAAACCAAAACAAGCACTAAAATGCAATATGCATAGTGTGGTTGCTCAAAATCCTTAACCATTCACCATTTCAGCTTGAACTTCTAGCTTTTCACCGTGCTAATATACTTGATTTGGTCTAATCTGAGTTTGGTCATGCTAAGCATATTAAATCTAGATTAGATCTGTGTTTATACACTTCTTAGAGTCATTGCCTTTGCTGTCCAGTTTTTGATTCCATGAAAAGCTAAATTTGGTTGGTTCATTGATGGTTTTTGCTGCATAAATTGGCCATAGCAAGGGTGATTTTCGAATCCTGCTATTTCTGTGTGTTTGGACAGTTTGAACAAGTCTAAATGGATGATTAAAAGTTGCTAATACTGTTCATTTGGTCAAAATTGAAGTTATATGCAGATTTGATACTTAAACAATCAATTTTGAGTTAAAATTGGAAGTGGACCTGTGAATTTGAGTAGTAAGCATTAATTCAGCTGTTTAAGAGTTTAAACATGTTTAATATCATGAATAAAAGTTGTTTGAACATTCATCCAAGCTGCTGAAACACTGCTACTCATTTTGGGTTCCAAAACCACCATTTTAGTTCATTTTCATAGTGCAGTCTCTGTTTTCCAGTCACTGTTTTGGTAATTTTAGTGTAAAATTCATTGCTGGATTGTGAAAAAGCTGGTTCAATGTTTAAAAATGAAAATACATGATCAAAAGAAGAAGTATCAAGTGTTAAAAAGCTGTTAGAACCAACCAATCCAGATTACAGGCCCTAAAAAAAATCAAAAACAAAATCTGAAACTCATTGGGGCATTTTATCAAACACTTCTGAAAATTATCAAACAGTTTGCATTTGGAATAATTTCTGAGCTGTGCTTGTGTTTTTCTTGCTTTCTTCATCCATTCTAGTGCCTTTGATAAGTTCATCTTGTGTACCTACTTTCATTTGTGTGTTGTCCAATTGTTTGTGTCTATTTTTTTGGCATCTAAAGTGTTCAATACAGCAGCCTATACTAGTACAGTGTGCAGAAATTTGGTGCAGATTTTTTTAATCTGTTTGGTGTGATTTTGCTGAGTTTTGGAGTGTATGTGCAAACTGTTTGGGGCATCCAGTACCAGAATCCTTCTCCTACTTTGGTAGCTTCCTAGGAAGTGGTTTGAGCATTGAAAGTGGAGCAAGAAGGAAGACTCAACAGCAGCCCAAACACCACTGTCCAGCAGCTGAAAAACTCTGTTACAGCAGCATTTCAACCCTGGAAAAAGAGCAACTCACACCTTCATTTTGAGTAGTTTTCTGCAGCAGCAAGAAGACAAAGCTCACATTAGTTTTAGGCCTTCTTTTAAGTTTGTTTACATCACATATCACGGAACCTTTGTTGTTTAAAGTTGATTTTCATTTCTTGGCTAAGTGACTTGGGAAAATGCTCTTGAAGCAATTCCAAGTTCACAATTGAACATTGTAATAGTCCAATTTCGTTTTCTTAGTGTGGAAGTGTGTCAAGGGGCTCCAAGTGTCACTTGCACTTTCACTTAGGGCCGTCTAGCATTTACATTCTTACATCTTTATTGCTTTCCTTAAATGTCTTGAGTAATCCTTTTGTTTTTAGGTCTCCGTGGTATTTAGGATAGCATAGCATATAGTAAGCCTTTCTTTGGTTTGTAGGTTCATAACATTTAAAAAGAATTTGAAGAATTTCTACTTAGAAACTAAAGTAAAAGAACATTCTAAGGAAACTCTGGCTAAGGAAGAACTTGGTTTCTAAGCTTGTCCATTTGTGACTCACCTCTTCTTCCTGGGAGCTACTTAGAAACACCTTTTGCTTCTAGAATCTCTTTAGAAATTTTTCACCAAAAACAAAGAAAGCTTGTGAAAATTTTTTTCACTCATTACTTGCCAAATATTTTGAAAACTTTGTGAAAACCTTTTCCATTTGACAAGAATGAGTCAATCAAGTGTACAAGGCAGCATCAAACCCAGTAGTGAGAGTTCTTTAAGGGAAGAATTTCAACAAAAATTTGAACAAAGGGATAGAGAGATTAGTGAGCTCAAAGACATGATTAGTCAACTTTTGAATAATCAAGACAAAAGAAAAGAGAGATCTTCCCATAGGAGAAGAGAAAAATCATCATCTTCTAGTGAGCTTGAGCAATATAGTAGTCATCACAATGATGACCACTACCAAATGCCTCCTAGAAGACATCATAGAGTGAGAGAACACCATCCAAGAGAGCCCAAAATTGATCTACCTTCTTTTCATGGAAAGGATGATGTGGAAGAATATTTAGAGTGGGAAATGAAAGTTGAGCAATTGTTTGAGTGCCACCAAATAGATGATGAAAAGAGAGTCACCATGGCTTCTCTAAGCTTTCAAGGCTATGCCTTAATTTGGTGGACAGCCTTGGTCAAAGATTATAGGCTAAGACACTTACCTCCCATTAGATATTGGAATGAGTTAAGAACTGCCTTGAGGAGGAGGCATGTACCAGCCTACTATGATAGGGAGATAATGGATAAACTCCATAAACTCCAACAAAGGAACATGAGTGTTGAAGAATATAGACAAAAAATGGAGTTACTCATGTTGAGAGCTGGGATAAGAGAAGAACCTAGGATAACAATAGCTAGGTTTCAAAGTGGACTCAACTATGACATAAGAGATAGGGTTGAACTTATACCCTACAATGATCTCAATGAGTTAGTCCAACTTTGTGTGAGGGTTGAGCAACAACTAAAGAGGAAAAGCTCCACCAAGAAAGATTACCCTCATAGTTCTTACCATAAGAAAGAGTATAAGAGGGAGGGTAGTCAAACCAAGCCAAGATATGAAGACAGAGAGAAAGAGAGAGGAAAAGAAAAAGTCAAAGAACCTTCAAGAGATCATAAGAGTAAGGAGACTAAGTGCTTTAGATGTGGGGAAAAAGGGCACTATGCATCTGAGTGCCGCAATAGAAGGTCAACTTACATACTTGAACATGAGAGTGAAAGTGAGGGTTCTTCATATAGTGAGTCTGAAACATCCACTTCTGAAGAAGAAGAAGCTTTACCTTGTGATGGTGACTTACTTATGGTAAGGAGACTCCTGGAAAGTAAACATGTAGAATTAGAACAGTCACAAAGAGAGAACCTATTCCACACAAGATGCAAAGTTTTAGAAAAGACATGTTCAATGATAGTGGATAGTGGCTCTTGTTGCAACTGTTGTAGTTCTAGAATGGTAGAGAAGCTTGGCTTAACCACTAATCCTCATCCTAAACCTTACAAACTTCAATGGATCAAAGAGGATGATGGAATAGTAGTTAAAGAACAAGTAAGTGTACCTATTTCCATTGGTAAATATGAAGATCAAATTGTTTGTGATATAGTACCAATGGAAGCTGGGCACATATTACTTGGAAGACCTTGGCAATATGATAAACAAGCTTTACATGATGGAGTCACCAACAAAATTACCATTCAACACAAGGGAAAGAAAATTATTTTGTGTCCTCTTATAGCTTCACAAGTAAGAGAGGACCAAATAATTCTTAAGAAGAAGTTGGATGGAGAAAAGAAAAAAGAAAATAAGAAAGAAAGAAAGAATTTGGTAACCCATGCCTTAGCCCATGAAGTTGTCCAACCTCAAACCTTGAATATTTCTAAAAATCTTTTTCTTGGACAACCTCATTTCCTTCTTTATTGCAAAGAGGCATTTGTTTCAATAACTCATGAACTTGGTTCTCTACCAAAGGGGTTGCAAAAACTTTTAAAGGAATTTGATGATATATTTCCCAAAGAGGTACCAAGTGGATTACCACCTTTGAGGGGAATAGAACATCAAATAGATTTGGTGCCTGGGGCAAGCCTACCCAATAGGCCAGCCTATAGAACCAACCCTATGGAAACAAAAGAAATAGAGAAACAAGTTAATGACTTGTTGAACAAAGGGTGGATCCAAAAGAGTTTAAGTCCCTGTGCTGTGCCTGTGTTGTTGGTCCCTAAAAAGGATGGGTCTTGGAGAATGTGTACAGATTGTAGGGCCATCAACAACATAACTATCAAGTATAGGCATCCCATTCCTAGGCTAGATGACATGTTGGATGAATTACATGGAGCAAATCTCTTCACCAAAATTGATCTTAAAAGTGGATACCATCAAATAAGAATTCATGAAGGAGATGAATGGAAAACTTCTTTCAAGACCAAGTTTGGTTTGTATGAATGGTTAGTCATGCCCTTTGGCTTGACCAATGCTCCAAGTACATTCATGAGATTAATGAATCATGTGCTTAGGGAATACATAGGCAGATTTGTAGTGGTCTACTTTGATGATATCTTAATCTATAGTCAAGGCCTTCAAGAACACCTTAACCATGTCAGAAAAGTCTTGCTTCTTCTTAGAGAACATCATCTCTTTGCCAACTTTGACAAATGTACTTTTTGTCAAGAAAGTGTGATTTTCCTTGGATTCAAAGTGGGAAAAGAAGGTGTACATGTTGATCCAGAGAAGATCAAGGCTATACAAGAATGGCCAACCCCTAAAAATGTAGGAGAGGTGAGAAGTTTTCATGGGCTAGCAAGTTTTTATAGGAGATTTGTGAAAGATTTCTCCACCATAGCTGCTCCTTTAAATGAGCTAGTCAAGAAAGATATGCCTTTTTTTTTTGGGGTGATAAGCAGGAGTTGTCTTTTGAGACTTTGAAACACAAGTTAACACATGCACCTATTCTAGTTTTGCCTGATTTTTCCAAAGCCTTTGAACTAGAATGTGATGCATCTGGGGTAGGAATAGGAGCTGTTTTAATACAAGGAGGACATCCCGTAGCTTACTTTAGTGAAAAACTTAGGGGGCCTACCTTAAACTATCCTACCTATGACAAAGAGTTGTATGCCCTCATTAGAGCTTTGAAAACTTGGGAGCATTACTTGGTAACTAGAGAATTTATCATACACACTGACCATGAATCTCTCAAGTACATTAAAGGGCAAGCAAAGCTAAACAAAAGACATGCAAAGTGGGTGGAATATCTTGAGCAATTTCCCTATGTCATCAAACACAAAAAGGGGAGTACTAATGTTGTTGTGGATGCTTTATCTAGAAGACATGCATTATTAGTAACCCTAGGATCCCAAATATTAGGATTTGATGACATAAAAGAGTCATATGAAAATGATGAAACATTTGCATCCACTTATTCATCATGTCTTAAGAAGCCTTTTGATGGATTCTATCTTTCTGAGGGGTATCTTTTTAATAAAGGAAAACTTTGTATACCCCAAGGATCCATTAGAAAACTTCTTATCAAAGAGAGTCATGGAGGAGGACTCATGGGCCATCATGGAGTTGATAAAACTCTAAACATTTTGAAAAGTAAATTTTATTGGCCACACATGAGAATAGATGTTCAAAGGCATTGTTCTAAATGTATAGCTTGTTTACAAGCTAAGTCCAAAATTATGCCTCATGGACTCTATACACCTCTTCCTATAGCTAATACCCCTTGGGAGGACATAAGCATGGACTTTGTCTTAGGATTGCCAAGAACTCAAAGGGGGTATGATTCTATATTTGTGGTAGTAGATCGTTTTAGTAAAATGGCTCATTTTATACCCTGCCACAAAGTAGATGATGCTAGCTATATCTCTAGACTCTTCTTTAAAGAAATAGTGAGATTGCATGGCTTACCCAAAACTATAGAGTTTCTAAGCCATTTTTGGAAAACTTTATGGGAAAAGCTTGGAACTAAACTTCTATTTTCTACTACATGTCACCCACAAACTGATGGGCAAACTGAAGTAGTAAATAGATCTTTATCTACATTATTAAGGGTAATATTAAGAGGAAATAACAAATCTTGGGATGAACATCTACCTCATATTGAATTTGCTTATAATAGAGTAGTCCACAAGACTACTAATCTTTCTCCTTTTGAGGTTGTTTATGGTTTTAACCCTATCACACCTCTTGATTTACTACCTCTTCCAGAATCATCTTCTTTTCTTCATAAAGAAGGTGCTTCTAAAGCGGAGTTTATCAAGAAGTTACATGAGAAAGTTAAAATCCAAATTGAAAAACAAACTCAAAAATATGCAGAATACAACAACAAAGGGAGAAAGAAAATAGTTTTTGAAAAAGGAGACTTAGTTTGGCTTCATTTGAGAAAGGAAAGATTTCCCTCTCAAAGGAAATCCAAACTTAGTCCAAGAGGAGATGGTCCATTCAAGGTGCTCAAAAAGATAAATGATAATGCATACATATTAGACCTTCCTGAAAGTTATGGTGTCAGTCCTACTTTTAACATCTGCGATTTAATTCCTTTCACAGGAGATGATCAACAGGATGAAGCAGATCTGAGGACAGATCTTTTTCAAGAGGGAGGGTCTGATGGAAAACCATCAAGAAATCACATTGGACCTCTTACTAGAGCAATGGCTAGGAAGATTCAAGAAGAAGAAGGATCATCTAACATTTTACTTCTATGGAAGGTTACTGATCAACGGGTCGCACCGCTCACAAAAATTGTTTGCACAGAAAATAATGCAGTATAGTTTACTAGGAGGTGACTCCTAGGTCGTCTCTCAAGGACCAATTTTTGGTGGTTCAGTCTCAGATTTTTTTTACGAAGAGGGGGGGGGGTTTTGTGATTTGTGGTACGGAAAAATAAATTAAAACTGGAATTAAAATAAGACAGAATTAAAAACACTGAAGTAAATTTTAACGACGGTAAAAACTAAACAGTAAAAGATGGTAAAAATAGACAATGGAAAAATTACAGTGTTGGAAATTAAAACACAGAACAGTAAATATGCAGAAGACAAAACAACACTGTAATTAAAATTTACCAATAGTTCCAGTAAAAATAAACCGTAAAAACAACTCTTGAAAATAAATGACCAGTAAAACATAATGACAGAATTTAACGGTGCAGAAAAATATTAAAAGGTAAAATAAAGACACAATAAGATTAAAAGCATTTAATTGGAAATCAAATTTAGCAAAGATTCAACACTTGAAATTAAATTCCTGGACAATGAAAATAAAAATTACAGTAACACATTATACGCTTCAGAAAATAAATCACTGTTGCACTGTTTGGAAAATGAAAATACAGAGAGTTAATTGAAAGAGGAAGAGGCAGTAGCCTCCTCCCAGACGTGGGTAGTTCCTACACTACTCCTAAAATCCACTCTAAAATCTACTTCCCTTTCTGATGCTGCTGCTCCTGGTTTTATAACCAATTTTCTGAACCCGTGAGCCTATCCTTTTGCCAATTAATATTGTCCTCTTCTTCCTCATTTATCCTGCACATTCTTTTTTTATTGCTCACGGGTGCTTGTTCCTTCTCCGTTCCAATCAGCTTGATGCTGCCCACGTGAATTCCTCTATGGGTCTTGTTGCTGTTTTGGATGCTTGAAGCCATTTCCTTTCTCTTTTCCAGCAGACCGCATGCTCTTGGCTGTCAATGTGTTCACCCCACTTCCTTCAACTAATCACTTCTTCACTTCAACGACAAAAATCATCGTGAATAAATCAACACCTCTTCTTTGCTAGACACCTTTCTTCATTCAATCACCATGCTTCACTTTTCTTCCAACTCCTTCCTGCCATTCACATTTGGGTGTGTGCTTCCGCTGCCTTCCACTCTTTCCAAGCTAGACGTGGATGCTGTTACGTGGTGCTCTACAAGGGTGCTGGATGTGACCGAGAGTAGCAGGACTGCGTGAAGATGGTGGACACTACAGCTGGAACCGTGTTGCATCCCTTGATGCTGGAAGCACCCTGTGTGAATGTGATGATCAACTTCTCTTTCCAACCGTGATGATCTGAGCTTAGGCGTGGCAGCTGCTGCTGGCTGCACCGCTTCTCTTCTAGCAACCTATGTAGTATCTCATGATGGACCAAGGAGTGTATGGTGACTGCACTTTCTTTTGCTTATCTTCACTTCTTCCAGGGCCGTGAAGGTGGCAGGGAGTGTGATGTTTTCTCTTCACTTTGCAGCTCCCAAACTTCAACTCTCTTTTGCACGTGGGCCGTGTTCAATTGCACTTACATCTTCAATTTCATTTAATATTAATACCAACCCATTGTTGAATGGAATAAGGTGTGAAAGCGGTCCCCTCTGCCGTATGGTTGCACTATTATTATTTTTTAGCAATTTCACTTCAACACATTCAGCATTTGCATGCCAAGCCAACAACTCCACTTCTATTCTTCCCTTTTTTTACGTGAGATGTAGCCAAAAGAAAGGAGAAAACCGTGAGCTCCACTAAGTGGTGGCCCCCTCCTTGATTCCAATTGTCTTTTCCTTTACAAAATTTTTATTTGAAAGCAAGGAGTTATTCTAATCCGTGAATGTGAGCTAGAATTGCTTTCTTTTCAATTACAAACCACATTCCAGCCAAGAAACATGTGGTGGCCCCTTTTCCAAACATATATGCCAAATTAAATTGTTGATATGGGGCCGTGCAACCTGCATAATACCAATCCAAATAGAATTTAGCATTTGATTTTAGAGGTCTTGGACGTGAGCTTCCTTTGCTTGGTGGCCAATTGATTTACTTCTCAAAGAAAATTCCAACCAATGGCCGTGTGATGTGTATGTGGGTTGCAAGCTTTGCTTAGAATAAATCATTGCAAAATCCATTGAGCTCTCCTTCTTGTGAACACTCTGTGGAGAGTCTTAGCACTGTCCAATGATCAATTTAGGCCACCACAAGTACTAAACATCAAGCAAACAATGCAAACATTTTAGAACACTCAAAACAGTAATTACTGGACTGACATAGGAGAGTAAAAAAAATACTGGGAACAGAACAAAACGAATTTTAACAAACGAAAAGCTATACGTGAAAATAGACATCTAGACGAAACTATGAAAAAAAATTGCATGGAAAAAGGATAAGAATTGAACTCAAACGAGAACAAACAAGCTGACACAAAATTCACGCAGCAACCAGCGAAAACTGAAATGGCTGAAATACATTGGGCTCAATTGCCAATTCTCATTTAACCTTCAAATGTCCCAAATTGTATCTCCAAATTTTCCTTGTAAAATAATTATCTCAGATAATTCAAATTAGTTAAAATAAGAATTTCCGATCAAATTTAGCACAATTAGGAAAAATAGGATAATACTGTACATTCAAGCACAATTCCTTGATTAAATTCGGTACAATAAACTAAGTGAAATCAATAAAATATTGACTCATCAAAATAGACCACACTTAGTCTTTTGCACTCCTGGGCAAAATTAAGACGCAAATCAGGGAATGGTTCAAAAGACTTTTAGGGAGGCGACACAAAACTCAGCAGACAGAAAATAAAAACTCGCAAGAAAAATAAACATAATTTACACAGTTCTCAAGAATTCTGGACAGAGAAAAGAAGCAGAAAATTTCCAACACAAAATCAAATAAAGCAGATACTTACAGAAATCATCCAAGCAATTCAAAACATGGTAAAATAATTAATCAGTTCAAGAGGTGAATCAAAAATAACAAAACCTCACAGATGCACTAACAGTGTTTCTCTCAAGTGTCTAGGGTAAACATTTCAACTCAATGCACTCAAGAAAGCAAACACAAGTAGACTTGGCAAGCTTCTAATTATCAATACTTAAAACATATGCATGTTCAGATCAAAAGGTCTTTCAGGGTTGTAATGGGGCCAAGGACAAGGGAGGATAAAATATGGATAAGTAGTTACAACTCAGAAGAAAATAGAGGAGCTATGGGGAACAAGTGAAAATACAGTGAAATTACGCCCAAACCTCTAATTTAATCCTCTTCTCGACTCCATTATTCACAAAATCATTTTTTTTTCTTTCTCATCATTTTTTTTTTCATCCTGTCTCTTTTCTCTTTTTTTTTTTTTCTTCTTTATCACACAACAGGATATAAATCATATTTCCAATAAAATAAGATGAGGAACCAACTCGCCAATTCATCAGAATTCCCAAGGAGACCACACTTATTCACAAAATACTTCTATAGCTCCAGACTTTCCTAAGGTTAAGGTAATCATATATTTTTCACTTAGGATCAGTGTATGAGCTTCAACACAAAGAAATATATACAGTATAGGCTCAAAGGGGTTATCAAAGGATAATAACAAGGTAGGCTTATTTGGCTAAAGAGGCTCAAGAAATAAAATGCCTTTATCACGTCTGAACATGCATATCAATCAAGAATTATCAAAAAGAATCAAGCCAAGGCATATGTGCAAGCATTCAAGATACATATCACACACAAGAAAGAAAATTTAGTGGCTCAAATCTCACACAGGGTATTTGTCACAATCAAATCAACCTCTCAAACGTATAATCATCTTTCCAGGCAGAGAAAAGCAAGGATTACAAACTATAAGTATTAAGTAAGTGAAGGAAAAATCTACAACTTAAACATCATCCAGAAATCAAGAGAAAAATGTAAAATTTATTGCACACAAAACTCGATAAAAAATAACAGAAAACAGAAAAAATTAACACTCAAAAACAAAAAATTTAACACACAAAATACAATCTAACAGAAAAATCAGAAAAATCAGAATTTCTTCCCAGTAGACCACACTTAAATCACACAATGTCCTCAGTGTGTCACAATCATCAGATTATCAATTTCAGAGCAGCAAATAATATAGACAAGTGCAATAAAAAGTTAGGAAAAATGGGAAGAAATTTTTCAGTAACATCCATCAGCAGATGTTATCAGGGACATCCATCAGCAGATGTCTTAAACACCTAGCACCCATCAGTAGATGCTAAAAAATTTTTTTCATTTTATTTTATTTTATTTTATTATTATTATTATTATTATTTTTTTTTTTTCTGAAAAAGGAGACCGGTACTGTGACAACAGTCTCGGTGGCAACGACCGAAACTGTTGCTACAGTGGAAACAATCTGCCTATAAATAGGCCAATCTCAGCGCCTGAGTGGCATTTCCTGACTTCCCACTCTCTCTCTGCTCCTGTCTTCTCTCTCTACCCTCTCTTCTCTCGAGCGTCTGGAATCTCTACGGAGCCTCTGCCCCGGTGCCATCTGAAGGTGTACGAGCCCTGCAAGGAGCCTCTGCCACCGTGCCAACTGAAGAGTCTGAGATCTGCGAGGAGCTTCTCTGCCAGCTCTACTACTCCAGGTAAGTCCTCTGCTCCTGGATCTGCCTTTCTTTCTGCTAGCTTTACTTTCTTTCCGTCCTTTACCGCTTTTCCTGCTTTCCATTTTTTATGCATTCCTCTTGCCTGCTCTCCCTCTTTATTTCCTGCTTTCCTGTTTCTCCTTTTCCTTTTTTCCAGATCTTTCATTTTTTTTTTTTTTCTGCTTTCTTTTCCTGCTTTCATTTAAGCCTTCAGTTCCTTCTTTATTTTCAGCTCTTATTCGCTTTCTTCTTCACCTGCTAAACACTTAAAACACAAAAAACACAATTGTCTAAAAACTTAAGGGGTATATCGGCTGGAAACCAGACGTTAATCTCCCTTCGATTGAAGGTATGGCAGAGACAATCGGGTAGAACAACGCCACGTACCCCACTTAAAAATAAAACACAGAAACTTAATATAGAAGAACAATATGGACAAGGACAACTGGACGTAGATCCGTTTAGGACCCGTTTGCAAGGACCGTGAAACAGATCTGAGACCAGACACTGAAACATGAAATACAGACTGGACAAACAATAAATTTAACGGAAAACAAGAACAAATAAAGAAAACACAGAACTAATCTAAAAATTTTTTTATGCTTCTTTTTTTTTTTTTTTTTTAGTTCTTTTTATTATTATTTTTTTTTTATGTTTATATTTTTTTTTTTTTTATGTTTTTGTTCTTTTTTTATGTATTTATTTTTTATTTATGTATTTGTAAATTACGAGAGGAAGGATGAGTGATATGGAATCAGAGAGATATACCAGTCAACGATGGCGTCCTACAGATGATCAGATCACGATGATGACCAAAATCTACAACTATGGGGTCACACACCCAAGCCGAGCGCAAGTCGTCGAGATCGCGTCTCGACTAAGGGCTTTCGGCGAAGCCACCGAATACAACGTACACTGCTGGTTTAACAACCACGGCAATCGGGTCAAGCGCTGGCAAGCGGAGATAGACCCCACTGGCACTCTCTTTTCACAACTGCCGCTATACATGTACGGTAAGACCTCTGATCACACCTCCATTTTTATTGAAAATTTTCACTTCCTCTTCTATAATTAACACAAGTTAATTCTTTTTTTATTTTTTTATTTTTATTATTATTATTATTTTTTTTGTTTGAAAGAAAACAACTGGGTGATAATGAGGGCACCGAGGCTGCTGAATTTGTTTCCAGTTCCGATCATTATCGATGACGACAGAAATGAACGAGAAATTCCTCCACCAAAGCCTCCGCTCGTGACTTTTCGAACCAGAGCTCCCTCAACGGAGCTCTCCCTTAGACCACCACAACCAGCTCGAGAGTTCTTTCATTTTTAAAGTTTTATGTTTTTTTTTATTTTATTTTTTTTTTATGTTTTTGTTGGCCGAGTGTGGCCAGAATTAAGGACTGTAATATGAACACTTATATTTTTGTTGTTTTTATTATTTTTTTTTTATGTTTTTATGATGTTTTTGTTTTTTATTTGGTTTGTAATATTAACGATCAGACATGATCGACCCCTGAACAACCTTATTGATATATCTACTGCAATTTCATTTTCAGATCTGTTAAATCTCTATTTCTCCATTACTGTAATTTTTGCATTATGAATGAAATATCTCTTAGTCTAAACAAAATTTTCAATCAAAGATCTGATGAAACAACTAAGAAATTATTTTACAGTGAAGAAAAATAAGGGAAAAAAAATGAGATCTGAAATGAAATTTTTATTGGTATGAAATAATAAGATACTGAGGGTCGAAATAAAATCAAAGAATACGCAAAACAATTTTTGAATTTTTGAATTTTTTTTTTTTTATAAGGATAACAATGTGAAAACTAAGAAAAAATAATTATACATATCAGAATACAGATTTGGCACGCTTTTAAACAAAAATTTTTTTTTTTTTTTTTTTTCTTTTTAGTAAAAACACTAAGAATGAGGAAGCAAATAAAACACAAAACACATTTTTTTTTCGTTTTTTAAATATATGAAAAATAAATATATGTACATCTCATAACAATTAAATTTGAAAAGAAAATTTTTTTTTTTTGCACACTTAAAAAAAAAAAAAATTATCACAAATAAATTTTTTTTTTTTTTTTAAAAATAATAACTCGAAAACTAATAAAGAAAAATAAAAGGAAAAATAAACATAAAAGAAAACAAAATTCAGAATCTTCCCGAGACCATACTTAAATTACACTGTCCTAAATGTTTTCTAAGCATAAGATCATCAATTAAAACACTAACAGATAAAGGACAAATGCAATAAAAGTAGGAAAACGGGGAAGAAAGAAAAAGAAAACTCCCCTGGTCAGGGTGGCAGTTGCCAATTTTGGATTTGTAGGGAGATGTTCTTCTCTTTAGGCTCCAGCATGAAATTGTTGAGGACGAACTGCTTCATCCTCCAGATTTGATCAAGTAGGGAAATATCTTCCACCACCGGATCTAAGCAGCAATTATTGTTACTGAGCGGATTCAGCAGGTGCCTGTTGATCTTCAAACTATCAGTGTCAGCACCTTTGTTTTCCACTGTGGGTGTATGTTGATCAAATTTATACGTACCTCCTGCAACATGATTAGTGCAATGTGGCACTGCAGAAATTTCATGCAGAGGTATAACACCCCATCCCAATTCATCATACTGAACCTTAGATAAATCCTCATAACATGAATCAATTTCTAAATTGCATGCAATATTAATCATAGACTCAGATTCATGTTCAGTGCATGAAGAATAACCATTCGAATGTGATAGTAAAAAGCGGTTCTCATCATGCACAGAGGAAAAATTAAAATCAGACTCAGCAAGAATATAGTCATTAGCATACCGATCATCATCACAATCAACATAATAATCAAATTGTGGTATGCTTACCTCCTCTTCCTTGAAGATTTCTAAAGTGTGGGAAGATGAAGGTGGTTTACCTGGTTCAGGATTACTGCTTACTTCTGCCGGGTCCCCAAAATTTTCATCAGTCTCCTCAGGTGCAAGAGTGGCCATCTGCCTGATCTGATCACTCAGATTCTGCATGGCAGCTTGAGTTTCCATGCTCTCTTGCTTGAACTGCATGTTCCCTTTCTGAAACTGAATGTTCTGCATGGTCATCTGCTCCAGTAACTCCTTTAATGTAGGTTCAGAAGTAGAAGGCTGAGAAGCTACTTGGGCAGGAGCATCATACTGCTGACTCTGATATTGCTGAACTGGTGGAACCGGCTCCCAAAGGGAGCTCTCAGAAGTTTGAGGATGAGACATATTGTTCTCATCATAGAAATCAGCAGAATTAAAATCACAGTAATATCCAGAATGATAGTCATAGCTAGAGGCATCGACAGAATAAGCAGAATTCACGTAATCAAAATTGGTAGACATGGACAAATAAAAAGTAAAAACTAAAAACTAAAAATTACGAATCAGATAAAACAAAAAACATTTATACATGCTACAAGCACACACAAGACAGAACATCAATAGTAAAAATTTTTAATTATTTTTTTTTTAATAACAACTAAATACAGAACATAGCACAATTAAACACATATATACACAATATATATTAACACAGCATAATCGAAAAACATAGCAAAAATCTAAAACAAAAAACCTGGAACTGAAGTGACAACGCCGCCAAAATTTGCTGAAGGTGTCGTTGTCGCCTACAAAAATAGAGAACACAAAACACACAAAATACACATATTAACAGAACAAAAATTTACACAACAAAAATCTAAAACCAAACCGTTATTGATTGGTCCCCGGCAACGGCGCCATTTTTTGATCAACGGGTCGCACCGCTCACAAAAATTATTTGCACAGAAAATAATGCAGTATAGTTTACTAGGAGGTGACTCCTAGGTCGTCTCTCAAGGACCAATTTTTGGTGGTTCAGTCTCAGATTTTTTTTACGAAGAGGGGGGGGGGGTTTTGTGATTTGTGGTACGGAAAAATAAATTAAAACTGGAATTAAAATAAGACAGAATTAAAAACACTGAAGTAAATTTTAACGACGGTAAAAACTAAACAGTAAAAGATGGTAAAAATAGACAATGGAAAAATTACAGTGTTGGAAATTAAAACACAGAACAGTAAATATGCAGAAGACAAAACAACACTGTAATTAAAATTTACCAATAGTTCCAGTAAAAATAAACCGTAAAAACAACTCTTGAAAATAAATGACCAGTAAAACATAATGACAGAATTTAACGGTGCAGAAAAATATTAAAAGGTAAAATAAAGACACAATAAGATTAAAAGCATTTAATTGGAAATCAAATTTAGCAAAGATTCAACACTTGAAATTAAATTCCTGGACAATGAAAATAAAAATTACAGTAACACATTATACGCTTCAGAAAATAAATCACTGTTGCACTGTTTGGAAAATGAAAATACAGAGAGTTAATTGAAAGAGGAAGAGGCAGTAGCCTCCTCCCAGACGTGGGTAGTTCCTACACTACTCCTAAAATCCACTCTAAAATCTACTTCCCTTTCTGATGCTGCTGCTCCTGGTTTTATAACCAATTTTCTGAACCCGTGAGCCTATCCTTTTGCCAATTAATATTGTCCTCTTCTTCCTCATTTATCCTGCACATTCTTTTTTTATTGCTCACGGGTGCTTGTTCCTTCTCCGTTCCAATCAGCTTGATGCTGCCCACGTGAATTCCTCTATGGGTCTTGTTGCTGTTTTGGATGCTTGAAGCCATTTCCTTTCTCTTTTCCAGCAGACCGCATGCTCTTGGCTGTCAATGTGTTCACCCCACTTCCTTCAACTAATCACTTCTTCACTTCAACGACAAAAATCATCGTGAATAAATCAACACCTCTTCTTTGCTAGACACCTTTCTTCATTCAATCACCATGCTTCACTTTTCTTCCAACTCCTTCCTGCCATTCACATTTGGGTGTGTGCTTCCGCTGCCTTCCATTCTTTCCAAGCTAGACGTGGATGCTGTTACGTGGTGCTCTACAAGGGTGCTGGATGTGACCGAGAGTAGCAGGACTGCGTGAAGATGGTGGACACTACAGCTGGAACCGTGTTGCATCCCTTGATGCTGGAAGCACCCTGTGTGAATGTGATGATCAACTTCTCTTTCCAACCGTGATGATCTGAGCTTAGGCGTGGCAGCTGCTGCTGGCTGCACCGCTTCTCTTCTAGCAACCTATGTAGTATCTCATGATGGACCAAGGAGTGTATGGTGACTGCACTTTCTTTTGCTTATCTTCACTTCTTCCAGGGCCGTGAAGGTGGCAGGGAGTGTGATGTTTTCTCTTCACTTTGCAGCTCCCAAACTTCAACTCTCTTTTGCACGTGGGCCGTGTTCAATTGCACTTACATCTTCAATTTCATTTAATATTAATACCAACCCATTGTTGAATGGAATAAGGTGTGAAAGCGGTCCCCTCTGCCGTATGGTTGCACTATTATTATTTTTTAGCAATTTCACTTCAACACATTCAGCATTTGCATGCCAAGCCAACAACTCCACTTCTATTCTTCCCTTTTTTTACGTGAGATGTAGCCAAAAGAAAGGAGAAAACCGTGAGCTCCACTAAGTGGTGGCCCCCTCCTTGATTCCAATTGTCTTTTCCTTTACAAAATTTTTATTTGAAAGCAAGGAGTTATTCTAATCCGTGAATGTGAGCTAGAATTGCTTTCTTTTCAATTACAAACCACATTCCAGCCAAGAAACATGTGGTGGCCCCTTTTCCAAACATATATGCCAAATTAAATTGTTGATATGGGGCCGTGCAACCTGCATAATACCAATCCAAATAGAATTTAGCATTTGATTTTAGAGGTCTTGGACGTGAGCTTCCTTTGCTTGGTGGCCAATTGATTTACTTCTCAAAGAAAATTCCAACCAATGGCCGTGTGATGTGTATGTGGGTTGCAAGCTTTGCTTAGAATAAATCATTGCAAAATCCATTGAGCTCTCCTTCTTGTGAACACTCTGTGGAGAGTCTTAGCACTGTCCAATGATCAATTTAGGCCACCACAAGTACTAAACATCAAGCAAACAATGCAAACATTTTAGAACACTCAAAACAGTAATTACTGGACTGACATAGGAGAGTAAAAAAAATACTGGGAACAGAACAAAACGAATTTTAACAAACGAAAAGCTATACGTGAAAATAGACATCTAGACGAAACTATGAAAAAAACTTGCATGGAAAAAGGATAAGAATTGAACTCAAACGAGAACAAACAAGCTGACACAAAATTCACGCAGCAACCAGCGAAAACTGAAATGGCTGAAATACATTGGGCTCAATTGCCAATTCTCATTTAACCTTCAAATGTCCCAAATTGTATCTCCAAATTTTCCTTGTAAAATAATTATCTCAGATAATTCAAATTAGTTAAAATAAGAATTTCCGATCAAATTTAGCACAATTAGGAAAAATAGGATAATACTGTACATTCAAGCACAATTCCTTGATTAAATTCGGTACAATAAACTAAGTGAAATCAATAAAATATTGACTCATCAGTTACTTATAAAAATCCTTCTTCTCTTAACTAAAGCACTTATATTTTGTTTTGTAGGAATTAATAAATCTTGGAGAATATGATTGAGCCATCCAAGAAAGAACCAAGCAAAGGAGCCAAAAAGCAAAGGAGGTGCTTACGGCATGCACAAGCATTTTCCACGTGAATGTTGGCTGATTTGGAAGGAAGCACACACCTTGCTGGATGAGCTGGAATGAAGCATGGTTTTTGCTTGATCAAAATCTGAATAATTTGAATTTTAGGAGGGAATTACAAACAGAATTTAGGCTCTCTTCACCTATAAATAAGAGGGCCTTTTCTTTGTATTGGGTTACTTTTGAGCTTAGTAAAATGCTGTTGAATTTAATTTCCAGCCCTATTGCTCTTGAGTCATTTATTCTCTCTACTTTCTCTTCCCTTTCCTCTAGCTTCCTTCCATTGTAGAAAGGCCTTCTGAGCTGTGAGGTTCCCACACATACTTAGTCCACTCAAATACACCAACCATCAATCAATCTCACTCAATTGCCACTGCATCCAATCTGCTGTTTTTCATCCACTGCATCAATACTGTTTCATCCGCTGCATCTGCTTTGTCTGCAAGGCCAGGTCATTCAAGCATGGATAAGCTTCCATCAGGTGATTCACAAGCTTTGTGAACAAATGCATGATATCATGATTGTGATTGTGAAATTAAGCAGGATGTGTATGTCAAATGTGAATGAGCTTATATGTGAGGTTTTGAGCTCCAGAGTTGTTATTGTTGAATGCTATTACTTTGGAAGCATGAATGATTTTGCCCAGTTTTTTTATGATTGAATCAATTGCTTGTTTTGCATCATGTGATCAAGGCCGTTTGTTGGAACCCTTTTTATTGGCCAAATTCATAAAGTTAGCCTACTAAAAGAGAACACTTTGTGTTCTATCCTTTGAACCCTTAGCCTTGCATATACACTGAACCCTTGATTGAAAATCTTTACCTTGAGTTAAGTAGAAGATCTTGTGTGGTATTGTTAAATGTTCAAGTTTGGGGTTGTTGGGAAAACATGAAAAAGGAAAAGCATTGAGCTAAGATCTAAAAAGTACGAATAAGAAAAAGAAAAGAAAAGAAAAAGAAGCAAGGCTCAATGCAAATGCAAAGGCAAAAGAAAGTTGGGAATGAATAAGATAATTGTGTTGTTATGAATCTCTTAACTCAAGGATTTTGTGATCCAGAAAAACCAATTTTCTTGTTAGCCCAGCCACATTATAAGCCATTGAAAAGTCCTTGTGATGATGCATGCTTGTGAATGTTTTTTATTGTCGTAAAATGAAAGGCAAAGTTGATTCATGTGACATTGTGATAGTGGAGTGAATGAGTGAAACACTTTACCTCTTATACACTTGTGTGTTGAGTGAAACACTTTACCTAGTGAGGAAATATTCCATAAGCACATGCACATCCATGCTTAATTGATTGATCATTCATGAAAAATAGCATTTGTTGGAATTAAATGACTTTGTGAACACTAAAGCATGTGCACATCTTGATTGAACTCTTGGTCATATGTTTGAGTGAAGTTGTTACTTATCTTGAAAAGAGGATTTTGAATGAGTGAACCATCATATAAATTGGTTGGAGATGGAGTTACATTTTGTTTGCTTGAGGACAAGCAAAGTTCTAAGTTTGGGGTTGTGATAACAGTTGAAAAACTGTTATTTTCATGCTTAAAATTGATACTAAAAGCAACCTTTAGACTTAAAAACTAGCTTGAAATCATGCGTTTATCTACATTTTCATAAATATGAGAGCTGGACAGGTTTATGCTTGATTTAAGTGTTTTTGTGCAGGTTTTAAGGTGAATTTAGTGAAAAGAAGTGAAGAAGGAGAGAGATGACATTAGAAAAGACAAGAAAGAGTGCAAAAAGAGAAATCGAAGGCACCGCTCAGCGGCAAACTACCGCTGAGCGGCACTCAAGAGGTTGCGGGAGTCACGCTGAGGGGCAAAATGGCTGCTGAGGGGAAGAAAGACGACGCGCAATCACCGCTGAGCGGCACTTTTTGGGCTTGGGCTTTTGTAATCTTTTGTAACTCTAGATTAGTATATAAGGGCTTGCACGTCCTAGAATTAGTATCTTTGGCAGAAACGAGGCAAACACTCTCTCTTCCACCCCTTTGAAGGAGGATCTTGGATGCTCAGGCTATCTCTTCACCTTTATTGGGTTTATTCTTTCATTCTTTCATTGATATTCATCTAGGTTCACCATGAATATGGTGAACTAAACCTTGTATGTTTGTTGGGGAATCAATGTAATCTCTTGAAGCTCTCATATATGGATTTGTTGAGTACATCTTTTAATTAAGACATATGCTTTCTTTCATCATTTAGTTAGGGTTTTTCCTCTTTGCTCAATGCTTGCATAGTTTAACTCATTCCATGCATGATTATTGGTTTTGTCGATACGGACACGTACGGGGAAGTCTAGATCCGGGGAATTTCTCCCAATATTATACTGACAATATTATATTGGTTGCCTTTAAGCTCCTGCACTCATGAACTAATCATTAGGAATGCTAGGAATTGTATGAACTATTTGATTAGGGAGAAGCCATCTAGAATGGTACATTAGAGAGTGGCATTAACAATGATGATTTGAATGTTGAATTCCTAAAATATATGAGAGTGGATGAGATGAAATTGACCCCCAACAACATATTCATTCATATATTTCATTGAAAGTGTTTATCTTTTGTCTTTGCCATTGATCAAACTTCATGCATACATGTTTATTTTCGTCTTTGCATATTGAACTTTAAATATTTCGTTTGTAAGTCCTAGCTAATCAACAAATCACATAACTAAACTAGGCCGTGAGTCCTTTGGGAAGAATGATACTTGGTCTTACCAAGTTTATTACTTGAACGATTCGGTCATACTTGCCGATTGTGAAACAAGTTTGTGACATCATATTTTGGTGCTCATAAATTTGTCCATCAACGAGGTGGAGGAAGTGGAGGAAGTTGAGGAAGTGGAGGAAGTGGAGGAGGTGGGCAAAATGGACGAAGTGGAGAAAGTTGGCGAAGTGAGTTGACGAAGTGGAGGAAGTGGAGAAAGTTGAGAAAGGGCAGGAAGTGGAGGAAATAGACAAAGTTCACGAAGTTGGTGATGTGCACGAAGTTGACATAGTGGACGAAGTGGACGAAACGGACGAAACGGACGAAGTGGAGGAAGTGGACAAAGTAGAGGAAGTGGAGGAGGTGGATGAGGTAGAGGAAGTGGAGGAAGTGGAGGAAGTGGAGGAAGTGGAGGAAGTGGAGGAAGTGGAGGAGGTGGACAAAGTGGACGAAGTGGAGGAAATGGAGGAGGTAGCGGAGGTGGAGAAAGTTGAGAAAGGGCAGGAAGTGGAGGAAGTATACAAAGTTCACGAAGTTGATGATGTGCACGAAGTTGACATAGTGGACGAAACGGACGGAGTGGAGGAAGTGGAGGAAGTTGACGAAGTTGATAAAGTGGACGAAGTGGATGAAGTGGACGAAGTCAACGAAGTCGACGAAATTGACGAAGTGGAGTAGGTGGAGGAAGTGGTGGAAGTAGAAAAAGTGGAGGAAGTTGACCAAGTGGACAAAGTTGAAGAACTGGAAGAAGAAGTGGACGAAGTTGACGAGGTTGACGAAGTGGAGGAAGTTGAGGAAGTGGACGAAGTTGACGAAGTGGAGGAAGTGGACGAAACGGAGAAGTGGACGAAATTGACGAGGTTGACGAAGTTGACCAGGTGGATGAAGTTGACGAAGTGGACGAAGTTGACGAAGTGGAGTAAGTGGAGGAAGTGGAGGAAGTGGTGGAAGTAGAAGAAGTGGAGGAAGTGGACGAAGTTGAAGAAGTGGAAGAAGAAGTGGACGAAGTTGACGAGGTTGACGAAGTGGACGGCCTTGACGTAGTGGAGGAAGTGGAGGAAGTGGACGAAGTTGACGAGGTTGACGAAGTTGACCAAGTGGATGAAGTTGATGAAGTGGATGAAGTGGACGAAGTTCACGAAGTTGAAGAAGTTGACTATGTTGGACGAAGTGGAAGAAGTGGACGAACTAGAGGAAGTTGACGAAGCGGACGAAGTGGAGGAAGTGGACGAAGTGGAGGAAGCGGAGGAAGTGGACAAAGTGGAGGTAGTGGAGGAATTGAATGAAGTGGAGGAAGTGCACGAAGTGGACGAAGAGGACGAAGTTGACGAAGTGGACAAAGTAGACGAAATGGACGAAGTGGAGGAAGTGGAGGAAGTGGACGATGTGGAAGAAGTAGATGAAGAAATTGACGAAGTGGAGGAGGTGGACGATGTGGACGAAGTGGATGAAGAAGTGGACGAAGTGGAAGAAGTGAACAAAGTGGAGGAAGTGGAGGAAATGGACGAAGTTGACGAACTTAACGACGTTGAGGAAATTGACGTAGTGGAGTAATTGGTGGAAGTGAAGGAAGTGGAGGAAGTGGTGGATGTAGAAGAAGTGGAGGAAGTGGACGAAGTTGAAGAAGTGGAAGAAGAACTGGACGAAGTTGACGAGGTTGACGAAGTGGAGGAAGTTGAGGAAGTTGAGGAAGTGGACGAAGTGGACGAAGTGGACGAAACAGACGAAGTGGAGGAACTGGTAGAAGTTGAAGAGGTTGACGAAGTTGACCAAGTGGATGAAGTTGACGAAGTGGACGAAGTTGACAAAGTGGACAAAGTTAATGAAGTGGACGAAGTTGACGAAGTGGTTGAAGTGGAGTAAGTGGACGAAGTTGACGAAGTGGGTTAATTTGAAGTAGTGGACAAAGTTGACGAAGCGAACGAAGTAGATAAAAGGACAAAGTGGAGGAATTTGACGAAGTGGACGAAATGGACCAAGTCGATGAAGTGGACGAAGTGGAAGAAGTGGACGAAGTTGACGAAGTGGACAAAGTGGAGGAAGTGGAGGAAGTGGACGAACTGGACGAACTGGACGAACTGGACGAACTGGACAAAGTGGAGGAAGTGGACGATGTACACGACGTCGACGAAGTGCACGAAATGGACGACGTGGACAAAGTGGAGCAAGCGGAGGATGTGGAGGAAGTTGAGGAAGAGGAGGAAGTGGAGGAAGTTGGCGATGTGGATGAAGTCGAAGAAGAAGTGCACGAAGTGGAGGAAGTGGAGGAAGTGGAGGAAGTGGAGGATTTGAAGGAAGTGAAGGAAGTGAAGGAAGTGGACAATGTGGATGAAGTGAACGAAGTGGAAGAAGTTGACGAAGTCGACGAAGTGGACGATTTAGAGGAACTGGGCGAAGTGGACGAAGTCGACGAAGTGGACGATGTAGAAGAAGAAGTTAAAGAAGAAGTGGACGAAGTTGACAAAGTGGACAAAGTCGACGAAGTGGATGAAGTGGAGGAAGTGAGTGTAGTTGACGAAGTGGACGATGTAGAAGAAGAAGTTAAAGAAGAAGTGGACGAAGTTGACAAAGTGGACAAAGTCGACGAAGTGGATGAAGTGGAGGAAGTGAGTGTAGTTGACGAAGTGGAGGAAGTGGAGGAAGTGGAAGAAGTATACGATGTGCACGAAGTTGACGAAGTTGACAAAGTGGAGGAAGTAGAGGAAGTGGAGGAAGTTGAGGAAGTGGACGAATTGGAAAAAGTGGAAGAAGAGGAAGCGAAGGAAGTAGAGGAAGTGGAGGAGGTGGATGAGGTGGAGGAAGTGGAGGAAGTTGAGGAAGTGGAGGAAGTGGAGGAAGTGGAGGAGGTGGGAAAAGTGGACGAAGTTGGCGAAGTGAGTTGACGAAGTGGAGGAAGTGGAGGACGTGGAGGAAGTCGAGAAAGTTGAGAAAGGGCAGGAAGTGGAGGAAGTAGACAAAGTTCACGAAGTTGATGATGTGCACGAACTTGGCGAAGGAGACGAAGTTGACATAGTGGAGGAAGTGGACGAAACAGACGAAGTGGAGGAAGTTGACGAAGTTGACAAAGTGGAGGAAGTGGATGAAGTGGACGAAGTTGACGAAGTGGAGTAAGTGGAGGAACTGGATGAAGTGGAGGAAGTGGTGGAAGTAGAAGAAGTGGAGCAAGTGGACGAAGTTGAAGAAGTGGAAGAAGAAGTGGACGAAGTTGACGAGGTTGATGAAGTAGAGGAAGTTGAGGAAGTGGACGGACTTGGCGAAGTGGAGGAAGTGGACGAAGCGGACGAAGTGGAGGAAGTGGACGAAGTTGACCAAATGGATGAAGTTGATGAAGTGGACGAAGTGGACGAAGTTCACGAAGTTGAAGAAGTTGACGAAGTTGGACGAAGGGACGAAGTGGAAGAAGTAGAAGAATTGGAGAAAGTTGACGAAGCAGACGAAGTGGAGGAAGTTGAGGAAGTGGACGGACTTGACGAAGTAGAGGAAGTGGAGGAAGTGGACGAAACGGACGAAGTGGAGGAGGTGGACGAAGTTGACGAGGTTGACGAAGTTGACCAAGTGGATGAAGTTAATGAAGTGGATGAAGTGGACGAAGTTCACGAAGTTGACGAAGTTGGACGAAGGGACGAAGTGGAAGAAGTGGAAGAACTGGAGGAAGTTGACGAAGCGGACGAAGTGGAGGAAGTGGAGGAAGTGGAGGAAGTGGAGGAAGTGGAGGTAGTGGAGGAAGTGAATGAAGTGGAGGAAGTTTACGAAGTGCACGAAGTGGATAAAAAGGACGAAGTTGACAAAGTGGACGAAGTAGACGAAATGGACGTAGTGGAGGTAGTGGAGGAAGTGGACGATGTGGAAGAAGTAGATGAAGAAATGGACGAAGTGGAGGAAGTGGAGGAGGTGGAGGAAGGTGAGGAAGCGGACGAAGTTGACGAAGTGGACGAGGTGGAGGATGTGGACGAGGTGGAGGAAGTGGAGGAAGTGGAGGAAGTGGGCGAAGTTGACGACGTTGACGAACTTGACGAAGTGGACAAAGTGGAGGAAGTGGACAAAGTGGACAAAATTGACGAAGTGGAGGAAGTGGAGTAAGTGGAGGAAGTGGAGGAAGTGGATGATGTGGATGAACTGGACGAAGTGGAAGAAGTTGACGAAGTGGACGAGTTGACGAATTGGAGGAAGTGGAGGAAGTGCAAGAACTGGACGAAGTGGACCAAGTGGACATAGTGGAAGAATCAGTGGACGAAGTTGACGAAGTTGATGAAGTTGACGAAGTGGACGAAGTGGATGAAGTGGATGAAGTAGACGAAGTTGACGAAGTGGACGAAGTGGAGGAAGTGGAGGAAGTGGACGAAGCTGAAGAAGAAGTGGACGAAGTTGACGAAGTGGAGGAAGTGGATGAGGTTAAGGAAGTTGACGAAGTGGAGGATGTGGAGGATGTGTAGGAAGTGGAGAAAGTAGGGGAAGTGGAGGAAGTGGAGGAAGTGGACGAAGTTGACGTTGTGAACGAAGTTAACGAAGTGGATGAAGTGGACGACGTTGACAAGGTGGAGGAAGTGGACGATGTGGACGGACTAGAGGGAGATGGGGAAGTGGACAAAGTGGAGGAAGTGGATGAAGTGGACAAAGTTGATGACGTTTACAAAGTGGACGAAGAAGACGAATTGGACGAAGTTGACGATGTGGACAGAGTTTACGAAGTGGAGGAAGTGGAGAAAGTGAAGGAAGGGGAGGACGTCCAGGAAGTGGAGGAAGTGGATGAAGGGGACAAAGTGGAGAAAGTGGATGAAGTGGACGAAGTGGAGGAAGTGGGCGAAGTTGAGCAACTAGAGGAAGTGGACAAAGTGAAGGAAGTTGAGGAAGTGGACGATGTGGACAATGTGGATAAAGTGGAAGAAGAAGTGGAGGAAGTGGAGGAAGTAGAGGAGGTGGAGGAAATTGAAGAAGTGGAGGAAGTGGAGGAAGTTGACGAAGTGGATGAAGTGGATTAAGTGGACGAAGTGGGGGAAGTGGACGAATTGGAAGAAGTTTACGAAGTGGACGAAGTTGAAGAAGTGGATGAAGTGGACGACAAGATGAAGTGGAGGAAGTGGACGAAGTGGACGAGTTGGACAGAGTCCACGAAGTCGATTAAGTTAACAAAGTGGAGGAAATGGAGGAAGTGGAGGAAGTTGACGAAGCGGACTAAGTGGATGGACTAGAGGGAGATGAGGAAGTGGACAAAGTGGAGGAAATGGACGAAGTGGACGAAGTTGACGAAGTGAACGAAGTTGACGAAGTTGATGAGGTTGACAAAGTGGACGAAGTAGACGAAGTGGACGAAGTAGACGAAGTGGACGAAGTTGACGAAGTAGACGAATTGGACGAAGTGGAGAAAGTGGAGGAAGTGGAGGAAGTGGATGAAGGGGCCGAAGTGGCCGAAGTGGATGAAGTGGATGAAGTTGAAGAAGTAGAGGAAGTGGAGGAAGTGGAGGAAGAGGAGGAAGTGGACGATGTGGACAGAGTTAACGAAGTGGACGAAGTTGACTAAGTGGACGAAAAGACGAAGTGGAGGAAGTGGTTGAAGTTGACAAAGTGGAGGAAGTGGTTGAAGTTGACAAAGTGGACGAGGTGGACGAAGTTGACGAAGTGGACGGACTGGAGGGAGATGAGGAAGCGGACAAAGTGGACGAAGTTGATGAAGTTGACAAAGTGGACGAAGTAGATGAAGTGGATGAAGTTGACGAAGTGGACGAAGTGGACGAAGTGGAGAAAGTGGAGGAAGGGGAGGAAGAGAAGGAAGTGGATGAAGGGGACGAAGTGGCCAAAGTGGAGGAAGTGGACGAAGTTGACATAGTGGACGAAGTTCACAAAGTGCACGAAGTGGAGGAAGTGAACGATGTGGACAAAGTGGACGAAGTTGCAGAAGAAGTGGAGGAAGTGGAGGAAATAGAAGAAGTGGAGGAAGTGGAGGAAATAGAAGAAGTGGAGGAAGTGGACGAAATGGAGAAAATAGAAGAAGTGGAGGAAGGGGAGGAGGTGGACGAAGTGGAGGATGTTGACGAAGTGGATGAAGTGGAGGATATGGACGAAGCGGAGGAAGTGGATGAAGTTGACGAAGTGGGCGAACTTGACAAAGTGGTGGAAGTGGACGAAGTTGACGAAGTGAAGGAAGAGGAGGAAGTGGAGGAAGTGGATGACGTGGAAGAAGTTGACGATGTACACGAAGTTGACGAAGTTGACAAAGTGGAGGAAGTAGAGGAAGTAGAGGAAGTGGAGGAAGTAGAGGAAGTGAACGAATTGGAAGAAGTGGATGAAGACGAAGAAGAAGTGGACGAACTTGACGAAGTGGAGGAAGTGGAAGAAGTAGAGGAAGTGGACGACGTGGACGAGGTGGAGGAAGTGGAGGAAGTTCAGGAAGTGGAAGAAGTGGAGGAGGTAGACAAAGTGGACGAAGTTGGCGAAGTGAGTTGAGGAAGCGGAGGAAGTGGAGGAGGTGGAGAAAGTGGAGAAAGTTGAGAAAGGGTAGGAAGGGGAGGAGGTGGAGGAAGTTGACGAAGTTGACAAAGTGGACGTAGTTAAAGAAGTGGACGAAGTGGATGAAGTGGAGTAAATGGAGGAAGTGGATGAAGTAAAAGAAGTGGAGCAAGTGGACGAAGTTGACGAAGTGAACTAATTAGAAGAAGTGGACGAAGTTGACTGATAACAGTTGAAAAACTGTTATTTTCATACTTAAAATTGATATTAAAAGCAACCTTTAGACTTAAAAACTAGCTTGAAATCATGCTTTTATATATATTTTCAGAAATAAGAGAGCTGGACAGGTTTATGCTTGATTTAAGTGTTTTTGTGCAGGTTTTAAGGTGAATTTAGTGAAAGAAGTGAAGAAGGAGAGAGATGGAATCAGAAAAGGAATCAAAGAGTGCAAAAGGAGAAGTCGAAAGCACCGCTCAGCGGCATTTTACCGCTGAGCGGCACTCAGGAGGTCACGGGAGGTCCGCTGAGGGGCAAAATGGCCGCTGAGGGGAAGAAAAGGGAAGCGTAGTTACCGCTGAGCGGTATTTACCGCTGAGCGCCAGTCTTAATAATGGGCTTGGACTCGTTTTCTGGCACTTTTATGGGCTTGGGCTTAGATCTTTTGTAATTCTAAAATAGTATATAAGGACTTGCACGTCCTAGAATTAGTATCTTTGGCAGAAACGAGGCAAACACTCTCTCTTCCACCCCTTTGAAGGAGGATCTTGGATGCTCAGGCTACCTCTTCACCTATTTAGGGTTTATTCTTTCATTCTTTCATTATTGTTCATCTAGGTTCACCATGAATATGGTGAACTAAACCTTGTATGTTTGTTGGGGAATCAATGTAATCTCTTGAAGCTCTCATATATGGAATCTATGCTTGCATCTTTTAATTAAGACTTATGCTTCCTTTCATCATTAGTTAGGGTTTTTCCTCTTTGCTTAATGCTTGCATGGTTTAACTCATTCGATGCATGATTATTGGTTTTGTCGATACGGGCACGTACGGGGAAGTCTAGATCCGGGGAATTTCTCCCAATATTATATTGGTTGTCGTTAAGCTCCTGCACTTATGAATTGATCATTAGGGATGCTAGGAATTGTATGAACTCATGATTAGGGAGAAGCCATCTAGAATGGTACTTTAGAGAGTGGCATTAACAATGATGATTTGAATGTTGAATTCCTAAAATATATGAGAGTGGATGAGATGAAATTGACCCCCAACAACATATTCATTCATATATTTCATTGAAAGTGTTTATCTTTTGCTTTTGCCATTGATCAAAATTCATGCATACATGTTTATTTTCGTCTTTGCATATTAAACTTCAAATATTTCGTTCTTAAGTCTTAGCTAATCAACAAACCACATAACTAAACTAGGCCGTGAGTCCTTTGGGAAGAACGATACTTGGTCTTACCAAGTTTATTACTTGAACGATTCGGTCATACTTGCCGATTGTGAAACAAGTTTGTGACATCATATTTTGGTGATCATAAATTTGTCCATCAAGTTTTTGGCGCCGTTGCCGGGGACTCGTGGTTTAACTGGTTAATTTGTGTGATTATTGATTATCTTTGACTTTAATTTTAAATTTCTGTTTTTATTTTCTGTTTTTATTTTTTCGGTTTTTATTAGATTAGATTAGATTAGATTTTATTTTATTTTTAGATTAGATTTTATTTTATCTTATTAGATTAGTTTAGATTTGATTTGATTTTATTTTATTTTATCTTCTATCTTTTAAATCTTTTATCTTCTTATCTTCTTATCTTCTAAATCTTTTATCTTTTTATCTTTTGAATATATATCTTCTCTTATATCTTTTTGTGCTAACAAATATTTTCTAGGGTTTTGTTTTCTTGTGTATGCAGGAGGCAATTCGAACTAGGAGTAAGAAAACAACAGAACCTCTTCTTGAAGGTCTAGACGAGAGTAGACGGAGGAGAAGAATCAGAACATCTAGAGAACTTTTCCCTTCTCCAGAAACTCTCTTACAATCATCACCACAAGGTTCTGTTCATAGCACAGGAAGTATGGAGAACAATAATGGTAGAAGAACTCTTGCAGACTACACCAATATTGTTGGGCCTCAACACTTTAACAGCATAGCTAGACCTAGAGTCAATGCAGCCAACATGGAGGTTAAACCAGCACTGATTCAACTGGTGAAGAGTAATCAATTTAATGGGTTGTCTCATTAAAGCCCATATGAGCACCTCACTACCTTTAATGAGATTTGCAACACAGTCAAGATTAATGGGGTGCCAGACGAAGCTATCAAACTTAGCTTGTTTCCTTTCTCATTGGGAGGCAATGCTAAGCTTTGGTTGAACTCTTTTCCAGAAGAAAGTTTCACCGAGTGGGAAGCAGTGGTCACAAAATTTCTAAACAAGTACTTTCCACAATCTAAGGTGACTAAAGGTAAGCAAGAGATTTCTTCATTCAAGCAGGGCATGGAAGAATCACTGGGGCATGCATGGGACAGGTATAAAAGCTTGTTACGTAAAACTCCCACGCATGGCTTTGAAGATCAAGAAGTAGTCTTAACTTTCCTTGGAGGGCTTGGTTCACAAACCAAGATGATGCTGGATGCCTCAGCAGGAGGCAATATTAAATGGAAAACTCCAGAGGAAGCAACTGAAATCATAGAAAACATGGCTACTAGTGATAATGAGCTGCACAGTGAAAGAGGAGCTCCTATGCAACAAAAAGGGGTTCTTCAATTACAAACACATGATGCCTTGCTAGCTCAGAATAAAATTCTAACTCAACAGCTGGAAACTCTGACCAAAACTCTTGCTTCATTACCTAAAGAGTTAAAATCTGCTGCACAGGTACAAACCCAGTTGTGCGAATTATGTGGGGGTGATCACATCAATGGCCAATGTGCTTTTCCTGTGGAAGCCGTGGAGGATGTTAACTTCATGGCTAATCAATTTCCATACCGTCAAGGGAATTACAATCAGGGTTGGAAACCACATCCAAGCATTGGTCAAGGACAAACTGGGCAAGCTAATCAATATAATAAGCGGCAGCAGCAACCAACCTTTTGGCAACAATTATCTATGCTTAATGAAAGATCAACAAGGTTGGAAGAAACTCTTCAGCAATTCATACAGAAAACTGAATCTTCTCAAAAGAGCACTGAAGCTGCTATAAAGAATTTGGAGATTCAAATGGGTCAGATTATTAAGCAATTGGAAGAAAGACCACACAGAAACTTTGGGGCTAATACTGAGGTTAACCCCAGAGAAGAATGCAAGGTGGTAGAGAGTGTTGATGATGACAAAGTTGAGTTAGATACAGAAGAGAGAAGTGAAACAGAGAGCAAAAGCACGTTCCCTTTTCCAATCCATCAAGGGAAACCAATGGACTTCACAGAGTTATTTAAAATGGTGGATAATGATGCACCTTAGGAGCAAATTTTGCAACAGATTACGGTTTACACCAAATCTAATGAAGAAAGCTCTACAAAGAAGAGACGTAGAGATGATGAGGAAAAAAAGTGTATAACTGTTAAGGAAGAGTCATTCCCACCTAAAGCATCAGATCCAGGTAGTTTTTCTATCCCTTGTACTATAGGGAAGAAAAAGGTAAAGAAAGCTCTCCTTGATTTAGGTTCAAGTGTTAACTTGATACCTTATGCTTTACTGGAGCAAATTGGCAATGTTAAAATGAAACCTGTAAAGGTTAATTTAGTAATGGCCGATGGATCTTCAAAGGAGCCATGTGGGATTGCAGAAGACATTGTAGTTTGTGTTGGCGAACTTCAGTTTTTGGCAGACTTTGTGGTGATGAAGATGGAAACCGAGAAAATACCTATCATACTTGGAAGACCGTTTATGAAAACGGCCAGGGCTATCATAGATGTACATGAAGGTATAGTGGTGCTCCAGGATAGAGAGGAGAGAGTGGTGATGGATGTCTTCAAAGATGAAACACAAGCAAAGGAGGAAGAAGCCAGTTATAAAGCTGCATTTCGAGATGCACCCATAACTAAAGGTAAAGATGAAAATCTTGAGGTTTCTGATAACCATTGTTTGTTGTTTCAGGTACCCAAGGAAGAAGAGATTGGAAGAGGAGAAGAAATTCCTAGAGACTGGAAGAAAAGAAGACTCAAACTTGGCACACCTGTAAGAATCAAGAACAAGTTGTGGGTTATAAAGGGCTTTAAAGAAAAGGAGATGATAGAGATAGAGTCTCCATATTCTAGAAGAACCAAAACAGTCCAAAGGAAGCAGCTGAGAAGTTGGTGGACTGACAAAGAAGATGGAACTTGAGCTTTACTGGGTCAAGCTAATGACGTTAAAAGAGCGCTTGCTGGGAGGCAACCCAGTGGATTAACAAACTTTTGATTTTGGTTTTGTAACTTTTGGACATTATTTTGTGAATATTTTGTTGGATCCAGCATCTACTGAAGGATGCTAGGTGGTTAAGTATCTACTGAAGGATACTAAGTTTGTAACACCTACTGATGGGTGTTGGTGAGAAGATTTTGCACCTACTGATGGGTGCTGGTAAGTTTGAAACACCTACTGATGGGTGTTGGTGGATTTTGGGTCAGGCTCATGACGTTAAACAAGCGCTACCTGGGAGGCAACCCAGTTGATTGATTGTTTTCTGTTTGTTTATTTTAGTTAGGGTTTGCATAAGCATTTTTAACATTGAATTGCAGGGAACCAGTGAGGGGTATGTCTAGGAGGCACGTAGGTCAAGAAAAGAAGGAGAGGAGCACTTCACGAAAGTACCGCTGAGCGGCAATTACCGCTGACCGGTACTCTCGCAGATGGGCTTTAGTTCCCCTTAGCGGAACCCGAGCCCATTAGGGTATTTTTAAACCCTAAGCTGCGCGATTTTTCATTCTTTCAAGCTCTTCTCTGCACAAACACTTCCACATATCTTCTCCTAGGTTTTCCACATCTTTTTACTCTTCCCTCTTAAGAAAATTTCTCTTCCACTCACTTTTTCACTAGTGTGCCATCAAAGTTTGGGGTTGGAAGAGAGTATTCTAGCTTGGAAGCATTCTCATTGCATCTAGTATCTCCACCCAAGTAAGTAAAATGCATTTTGTTCATTCTAGGGTTCTTGAATTTGAATGTGATTGTCAAAGCATGAATATTTAGGGGTTTTGATTTCTATGCATGATTTGATGATATATTTGATGTTTGAACCGATTGAACTGCTTGATTATGAACTGGAAAACTGAAAATTGCATTTGGGTGGAGTTAGGACAGTTTTAAAACAAGATTTGCAGAAATCTGCAGGTCACCGCTGAGCGGCAATTACCGCTGAGCGGCACTCTGCCAGATTTGATTTTTCTGGTTTGTTGCGTGTTGGACTGTGGTACTGGTGGCGCTGAGGGGAAATTCTGGCCCTCAGCGGTGGTTTAGCTTCGAAAGGAGTTGTGTTCTATGTTTACTAATGATTAACATCATGTTCTGTGGTTTTTGTTTTTGTGTTTGAATGCAGGAATGGCATCCTCTTCAGGAAAGAGATTGAAAACCATGGCAACCAAGAGAAAGGAAAAGGAACCAGAGCAACCCCATAATAGCAGGCTCCTCTCTAGGAAACATGAGAAGCACTTTAGGGTGGTTCAGGACAGGAGACTTCTGATGGAGAGAAAGGTTGGAATGATACCTAACTTAGCTCCTCAATTTGGATAGCAAGTGTTAGGGAATGATTGGGGAAAGCTAGCCACTTATCCTGCACCTGCCAACATAGCTGTGGTAAAGGAATTTTACACCAATGCAAAGAAGATTGGTGATTATCCAGCTGAGAATTATTTGGGCTATGTCAGAGGCCATGCTATCAGGTATGATCCTGATTCTATCAACAACTTCCTGGATACTGTGTGGGCTGGTGAGCAATGCCAGTTTGCTCTTTGCATGGAGGAAGGTGCTGATTTTGAGGATGTGGAGAGACTGTTGTGTATACCTGGAGGACACTTCCAAAGGAATAGATCTGGCGCAGTGGTTAACATTAGGAGGAGAGATTTGACTCCTCTTGCAAAGTATTGGATGGCATTTTCTCATGCCAACATTCAGCCATGTTCACATGTGTCAGATATCACTCTCAGCAGGGCATTATTCATCTACTGTGCTATCAGAAATTTGAATGTTAATATTGGGCAGGTGATAGCTGATGAGATTAGTGTGTGTGCTAACACCTCAAACAACAAAGCACCACTAAGACATCCTTCTTTGATCACTCACCTTTGCAAGCTAGCTGGGGTGGACACTTCTGTTCCACCATTTGAGAGGCCAAGAAAAGCTATAGATGAGGCCTATTACAGACAGTACTGTGGAGGTGAGGAGGCAGCTCAACCAGTTCCACCACGCCAGGCTCGTAGAGAGAGAGGGCCAGCATAGAGCCGGACATCTGCTGATACACATGAAGCAGAACCATTCCAGATGAGGGACATGTATATGTCTCTTATAGGTGCTCAGTTGCAGTCCATTCAAAGAGGGCAGGTGGCCACGGCTGAGATGATAGTGGGGATGTATGATACACCTCCAGCCCACAGGTGGACTATGGATGAATTCCATAATGTGGTAGCTTGGCCAGAAGAACCATTGCATGAAGCTGGAGCATCTGAAGCTTCAGCTAGAGACATGGAAGAAGATGAAGCTGAGGAGGAGGATGCATTTGATGATGATGAGGAGGAGGAGGAAGAGGAAGATACAGAGGACAGCTCAGACTGATGAGGAGCTGAGATAGCATTTACTGATGAATGCTATCATATGATTATGCTTTTGTGGTTTAATTTTTTCTGAACTTATTTACTTATGTTTTAGATTAGGGTTTGATGTACTCTATTGAACACCTGGTTCCTTATGATGGTTTGCTATTAACTGTGATTGTGTGATAAGTAATGCTTGATGATGCTGATTGATTGATTGATGTTGAGATAGATGTGCACATTATAATGCTTATACAGGTGATTCACAAGCTTTGTGAACAAATGCATGATATCATGATTGTGATTGTGAAATTAAGCAGGATGTGTATGTCAAATGTGAATGAGCTTATATGTGAGGTTTTGAGCTCCAGAGTTTTTGGTATGATTGAATGCTATTACTTTGAAAGCAGGAATGATTTTGCCCAGGTTTTCTATGATTGAATCAATTGCTTGTTTTGCATCATGTGATCAAGGCCGTTTTTTGTTGAAACCCTTTTTACTGGCCAAATTCATAAAGTTAGCCTACTAAAAGAGAACACTGTGTGTTCTATCCTTTGAACCCTTAGCCTTGAATATACACTGAAAACCCTTGATTGAAAATCTTTACCTTGAGTTAAGTAGAAGATCTTGTGTGGTATTGACAAATGTTCAAGTTTGGGGTTGTTCGGGAAACATGAAAAAGGAAAAGCATTGAGCTAAGAGCTAAAAAGTAAGAATATGCAAAGAAAAAGAAAAAGAAAAGAAAAGAAAAAGAAGCAAAGCTCAATGCAGATGCAAAGGCAAAAGAAAGTTGGGAAGAATAAGAAAAATTGTGTTGTTATGATTCTCTTAACTCAAGGATTTTGTGATCCAGAAAAACCAATTTTCTGGTTAGCCCAGCCACATTATAAGCCATTGAAAAGTCCTTGTGATGATGCATGCTTGTGAATGTTTTTGATTGTGGTAAAATGAAAAGGCAAAGTTGATTCATGTGACATTGTGATAGTGGAGTGAATGAGTGAAACACTTTACCTCTTATACACTTGTGTGTTGAGTGAAACACTTTACCTAGTGAGGAAATATTCCATAAGCACATGAACATCCATGCTTAATTGATTGATCATTCATGAAAAATAGCATTTGTTGGAATTTAAATGACTTTGTGAACACTAAAGCATGTGCACATCTTGAATGAACTCTTGGTCATAAGTTTGAATGAAGTTATTACTTATCTTGAAAAAGAGAATTTTTGAATGAGTGAACCATCATATGAATTGGTTGGAGATTGAGTTACATTTTGTTTGCTTGAGGACAAGTGGTACGACTGTCGCGGTCATACAAATTTGATGTGCAAGTAAGAATGCAGTACAATACTAGGAAGTGACTCCTAGGTCGTCTCTCAAGGACCAATATTTCGCGGTTCAGTCTCAGATTAAACACGAAGTGGGGGGGGTTGTGAAAGTGTTTTTGATTGCGGAAAAATTAAATAATGAAAGCAGTAAATTTAACAGACTGTAAAAACAAGATTAAACAGTGAACGGTAAATAAATTGCAGAAACGGTAAAATTCAGAAAATGGTAAACTCAGAAAACATAAAATTTGCAAAACAAATAAAATTCTTACAGAAATTAAAATGTGCAAGGAAACTTAAAGGAAATTGATGTAACCAGAAACTTGCAGCTTTAAACGTGGAGGTAAAATTGTAAATGCAAACTGTAAATTCAAATTTGATTGAAAAACAAACTAAAAAACAACTTGGAAATTAAACGTACAGATTGAAACTGGAAAACAAATTAGAAAATAAGAACAAATCCAAAACCTCCCAAAGGGGAGGAAAAATGAAACCAACGTAAAACTTCGTATACTACACTACACTAATGCAATCCTCAAAACTAATACTAAAGTCTCTTCTCCTCTACACCCACGGCTCTCCTCTTTATAGCCAACATCCTCCAAGTCTTAGTGCTGTTATGAACGTGTCCGACAAAGCAAAGGACCCTTCTTTTTGTTGTATCTGATTCAGCCAAAATTCACGTGACATTTCCTTCCAGTGGTTGGGCTTCCTCTTTGCTTGCTCCCTTGGGTGTTGTTGCTGGGTGTGAGTTGCTTTTCTCCTAGTTTCTTCAGGGTGCAGCTCTCCTTCTAATGCTGGAGTTGGGTTCTTATGTACCTCCATTCTCTCCAAGTTGCTACATGCTCCTTTACAAGCTTCCATCTTCTCTTCCGCTTCCAACAGACCAAGGCCGTGACACTCTTGCTTCCAACTCAGCTGGACCGAGACATGCTGCTGCTAGATGTGCTAGATGGGAGCTGCTGGTTGTTTGTTAAAGTCTCCAGTTGTTGCACCCTTTCTTCAACAAAATAATTCAGCCTTCCACTCTTCTCCTTTGCTGGATTTGCTTGCTGGATGCATGAAGACCGTGTGCTCTCTTTCCAACCAATGAATCACTTGATGCTTCAACATGTTGCTTCTTCATCCAAGCCGTGAATCAACTCATCTTCCTTTCTTCCCTTTTTTACGTGAGATGTAGCCACAAAATAAAGAAATCTGTGAGGTGGCCCCTTCTCCATCCAGCTTCAGGTGTTTACATTTCATAACAAAATTCTCCAAGACTATATGGTGGCTCCCACTTTCACGTGTGCAGCCCATGTATCTCCTTTTATCCATTTTTTAGTGATAAATGTTATTGTGGCAGCTAGCACCTAATATTGTATTTCCTTTTCCCATCTTGTACCACTTCTTCATAAGCATTTCCAATCAAGGTCTTATCCGTGTGATGTGTGCTTTGCTGCCAACGTGGATTGGTCATGGATCATGCTATTCATTTGATAAAAAACCGTGGGCTGAACATGGTGGTCCCTCCTTTAATTCCTTTGTTGACTTGCCAAAGAAAAATTCTCCAAGTGAAAATGAAATAAGCACTACTTCCTTAAGCAAAATTAATCAACACTTTTGGCTCATTCCCATCCGTGAATCACTCTGGCATCACTTAATGATTCAACACCGTTCTATTATTTTATTCAAAGAAAATCCTTGGTGTTTGAACACCCTTCTTTATGCACACAAAATACCAAAATGAATTCTGTCACGGCCATGGCTAAGTAAATGCCTTCCAAGTTCACTCCAAAAAAATGAAATGCAAGCTCCTCTTTAATTCAACATATGTGGTGAATGCTTTGCCCAAAATAATATGGGGCATGTGTTTATGAAGAATTAAAAGCATAGCATTTTGGAGCTCTTACACCTTCACGTAAACTTTTCAAAGTGGTGGCTCCCATGTTGTCTAGCCAAAAACAAATGGAGATAAAAACAAACCATTCACCATTCCATTTTTTCAAGTGTTGGACGTTAGCTTCAACCATGGTGGCCCCCCCTCCATTTTGCCAAATGCTTTGCCAAATAAAGGGTGCAGTTTCCACTTCAATATTAGTGTTGAATCCTTGAGTGTTGGGAGGTCTTAGCACCGTCCAATGATCAATTCCAGCCACCACAAGTATCAAACAACAAGCAAACAATGCAAACAAATTAGAAGCCACTTAAACAGTATGAACTTGACTGACACAGGGGAGTAAAACAATTACTGGGAACAACACATAACGAATTTGAACAAAGTAAAAACTATACATGAAAATAGACATCCATACGAAACTATGAAAAAAAACCGCATGCAAAACGGATAAGAATTAAACTCAAACGAAGACACACAAGTTGACACAACATTCACGTAGTACTAGGCTGACATAGGAGAGTAAACAAATTACTGGGAACAGTACAGAACGCATTTGAACAAAGTAAAAGTTATACATGAAACTAGACATCTAGACGAAACTATGAAAAAAAATTGAATGGAAAACGGATACGAATTGAATTCGAACGAGGACAAACAAGTTGACACAAAATTCACACAGCAACCAGCGAAAATTGAAGTGGCTGAAATACATTGGGCTCATTTGTCATTTCTCATTTAGCCTTCAAATGTCCCAAAAAGATATCCAAAATTTTCCCATAATTAATAATGCAAAATAATAAGCTCAGATAATTCAAATTAGTTAAAATAAGAATTTCTGATCGAATTAAGCACAATTAGGAAAAATAGGAAAATAACGGACGATTAAGCACAATTCCCTGATTAATTCTAGTACAATAAACTAAGTGAAGTGAAGAAAATATTGACTCATCAACAAGCAAAGTTCTAAGTTTGGGGTTGTGATAACAGTTGAAAAACTGTTATTTTCATACTTAAAATTGATATTAAAAGCAACCTTTAGACTTAAAAACTAGCTTGAAATCATGCTTTTATATATATTTTCAGAAATAAGAGAGCTGGACAGGTTTATGCTTGATTTAAGTGTTTTTGTGCAGGTTTTAAGGTGAATTTAGTGAAAGAAGTGAAGAAGGAGAGAGATGGAATCAGAAAAGGAATCAAAGAGTGCAAAAGGAGAAGTCGAAAGCACCGCTCAGCGGCATTTTACCGCTGAGCGGCACTCAGGAGGTCACGGGAGGTCCGCTGAGGGGCAAAATGGCCGCTGAGGGGAAGAAAAGGGAAGCGTAGTTACCGCTGAGCGGTATTTACCGCTGAGCGCCAGTCTTAATAATGGGCTTGGACTCGTTTTCTGGCACTTTTATGGGCTTGGGCTTAGATCTTTTGTAATTCTAAAATAGTATATAAGGACTTGCACGTCCTAGAATTAGTATCTTTGGCAGAAACGAGGCAAACACTCTCTCTTCCACCCCTTTGAAGGAGGATCTTGGATGCTCAGGCTACCTCTTCACCTATTTAGGGTTTATTCTTTCATTCTTTCATTATTGTTCATCTAGGTTCACCATGAATATGGTGAACTAAACCTTGTATGTTTGTTGGGGAATCAATGTAATCTCTTGAAACTCTCATATATGGAATCTATGCTTGCATCTTTTAATTAAGACTTATGCTTCCTTTCATCATTAGTTAGGGTTTTTCCTCTTTGCTTAATGCTTGCATGGTTTAACTCATTCGATGCATGATTATTGGTTTTGTCGATACGGGCACGTACGGGGAAGTCTAGATCCGGGGAATTTCTCCCAATATTATATTGGTTATCGTTAAGCTCCTGCACTTATGAACTGATCATTAGGGATGCTAGGAATTGTATGAAATCGTGATTAGGGAGAAGCCATCTAGAATGGTACTTTAGAGAGTGGCATTAACAATGATGATTTGAATGTTGAATTCCTAAAATATATGAGAGTGGATGAGATGAAATTGACCCCCAACAACATATTCATTCATATAGTTCATTGAAAGTGTTTATCTTTTGCTTTTGCCATTGATCAAACTTCATGCATACATGTTTATTTTCGTCTTTGCATATTAAACTTCAAATATTTCGTTCTTAAGTTTTAGCTAATCAACAAACCACATAACTAAACTAGGCCGTGAGTCCTTTGGGAAGAACGATACTTGGTCTTACCAAGTTTATTACTTGAACGATTCGGTCATACTTGCCGATTGTGAAACAAGTTTGTGACATCATATTTTGGTGATTATAAATTTGTCCATCATTGACGAAGTGGACAAAAAGGATGAAAAGATGAAGTGGAGGAAGTGGAGGAAGTAGAGGAAGTGAACGAAGTGTAAGAATAAGCGGACTAAGTGGACAAAAGTTGACGAAGTTGACGATATCGACAAAGTGGACGAGGTGGACAAAGTTGACAAAGTGGAGGAGGTTAACGAAGTGGACGAAGTCGACGAAGTGGACGAAGTAGACAAAGTGGACGGACTGGAAGGAGATGAGGAAGTGGACAAAGTGGAGGAAGTGGACGTCGTTGACAAAGTGGACGAAGTTCACAAAGTGGACGAAGTGAGTTGACGAAGTGGAGGAAGTGGACGAATTGAAAGAACAAGTGGACAAAGTGGACGAAGTTGATGAAGTGGACAAAGTGGACGAAGGGGACGAAGTGGAGGAATTGGAGGAAGTGGATGAACTAGACGTAGTGGACGAAGTGGACAAAGTGGAGGAAGTGGAAGAAGGGAACGAAGTAGACGAAGTGAACAAAGTGGACGAAGTGGAAGAAGCGGAAGAAGAAATAAACGAAGTTGACGAAGTTGACAAAGTGGACGAAGTAGACGAAGAGGACAAAGAGGACGAAGTTGACAAATTGGACGAAAAGACAAAGTGAAGTAAGTGGAGGAACTGGAGGAAGTAGAGGAAGTGGAGGAAGTGGATGAAAAGGACAAAGTTGACGAAGTTGGGGTAGTCGAGGAAGTTTACGAAGTTGACGAACTAGACGAAGTGAAGGAAGTGGACGAAGTCGACGAAGTGGACAAAGTCGACGAAGTTGACGAAAAGGACGAAGTGGAAGAAGTGGAGGAAGTGAACGAAGTTGACGAAGTTGACGTAGTGGACGAAGTGGAGGAAGTCGACGAAGTGGACGAAGTTGACGAAGTGGACGAAGTGGATCAACTGGACGAAGTGGACGAAGTTGACGAATTGGACGAAGAAGACGAAGTGGACGAAGTTGACGAAGTTGGGGTAGTGGAGGAAGTGGAGGAAGTGGACGAAGTTGACGAAGTGGACGAAGTGGACGATGTTGACGAAGTGGACGGAGTGGACGAAGTGGAGGAATTGGAGGAAGTGGAGAAAGCTGAGGAAGTAGAGGAAGATGAGGAAGTGGCGAAGTGGAGGAAGTGGACGAAGTGGATAAATTAGACGAAGTGGAGGAAGTTGACGAAGGCGACGAAGTGGACGAAATTGAGGAAGTGGAGGAAGTGGAGTAAGTGGAGTAAGTGGAGGAAGTGGAAGAAGTGGAGGAGGTGGAGGAAGTGGACAATGTGGATGAAGTGGACGAAGTTGACGAAGAGGACGAAGTGGGCCAAGTTGACAAAGTGGAGGAAGTGGAGGAAATGGACGAAGTGGACAAAGTCGTCGAAGTGGACTAATTGGAAGAAGCAGTGGAAGAAGAAGTGGACGAAGTTGATGAAGTTGACGAAGTGGACCAAGAAGACGAAGTTGACGAAGTGGACGAAGTTTACGCAGTGGATGAAGTTTCTCGATAGAGAGGGTTTTTGCTGCCATTGTTGTGGTGGTCGATTCTTAAATTGTTTGACAGCTTGCCAAAATTGATCATTATCCATGCTTGAGTGAGATCCCACCAGTAGTTGAAATTACTTTAGTAGAATTGGGTGCCCATATAGTTAAATTCTTGACCAAATTGAATCCTGCAAACATTAGGCACAAAACCCTAAAAAATATTTGTTAGCACAAAAAGATTTAAGAGAAGATATAAGATTCAGAGAATAAAATAAAATAAAATAAAAACCGAAAAAATAAAAACAGAAAATAAAAACAGAAATTCAAAATTAAAGTCAAAGATAATCAATAATCAAACAAATTAACTAGTTAAACCAGAGTCCCCGGCAACGGCGCCAAAAACTTGATGACAAATTTATGATCACCAAAATAAGATGTCACAAACTTGTTGAACAATCGGCAAGTATGACCGAATCGTTTCAAGTAATAAACTCGGTAAGACCAAGTATCGTTCTCCCAAAGGACTCAAGACCTAGTTTAGTTATGTGATTCGTTGATTAGCTAAGACTTAAGAACAAAATAATTGGATTTTACTATGCAAAAGACGAAAATAAACATGCATGCATGAGGTTGATCAATGGCTAAAACAAAATACAAACACTTTCAATGGAATATATGGATGAGTATGTTGTTGGGATTTATCAATTTCATCTTATCCACTCTCATATATTTTAGGAATTCAACATTCAATTCATCATTGTTAATGCCACTCTCTAAATTACCTTGTCAAGAAGGCCTATCCCTAATTACGAGTTCATACAATTCCTAGCATTCCTAATAATTAGTTCTTTTAGCACAGGAGCTTAACGGCAACCAATATACTATTGGGAGTAATTCCCCGGATCTAGACTTCCCCGTACGTTCCCGTATCGACAAAATCAATAATCATGCATTGAATGAGTTAAACGAAGCAAGCATTGAGAAAAGAGGAAAAACCCTAACTAATGATGAAAGAAAGCATAGCTCTTAGATTAAGATGTAAGCACAAATTCCATATATGAGAGTTTCAAAAGATTACATTGATTCCCCAACAACAATAAAAGGTGTAGTTCACCATATTCATGGTGAAACTAGATGAACAATAATGAAAGAATGAAAGATAAAACCCTAGAAAGGTGAAGAGGTAGCCTGAGGATCCAAGATCCTCCTTCAAAGATGTGGAAGAGAGAGTGTTTGCTTCGTCTTTTCCAAAGATACAAACCCTAGGACGTCCTAAAGCATATATATTATTCTAAAATTACAGAAAATTCAGGCCCAAGCCCATAAGTGTGCCGCTCAGCGGTAAAGTGCCGCTCAGCGGTAAGCGCGTGAGTTGGTTTCTTCCCCTCAACGGCCATTTTGCTCCTCAGCGCATTTCCCGTGAACTCCTGAGTGCCGCTCAGCGGTAACTTTGGCTTCTCCTTTTGCACTTTTTGATGTCTTTTCTGATTCCATCTCTCTCCTTCTTCACTTCTTTCACCAAATTCGCCTTAAAACCTGCACAAAAACACTGAAATCAAGCATAAACCTATCCAGCTCTCTTATTTCTGAAAATATCAATAAAATCATGATTTCAAGCTAATTTCTAAGTATAAAGGTTGCTTTTAGTATCAATTTTAAGCATGAAAATAACAGTTTTTCAACTGTTATCACAACCTCAAACTTAGAACTTTGCTTGTCCTCAAGCAAACAAGATGTAACTCAATCTTCTACAATTCATATGATGGTTCACTCATTCAAAAATCCTTTTTTCAAGATAAGTAAAAACTTCACTTAAACTTATGACCAAAAGTTCAATCAAGATGTGCACATGCTTTAGTGTTCACAAAGTCATTTAAATTCCAACAAATGTTATTTTTCATGAATAATCAATCAATTAAGCATGGATGTTCATGTGCTGATGGAGTATTTCCTCACTAGGTAAAGTGTTTCACTCACACACAAGTGTATAAGAGGTAATCACTCATTCACTCCACTATCACAATGTCACATGAATCAACTTTGCCTTTCATTTTACCACAAGCAAAAACATTCACAAGCATGCATCATCACAAGGACTTTTCAATGGCTTATAATGTGGCTGGGCTAACAAGAAAATTGGTTTTTCTGGATCAATAAATCCTTGAGTTAAGAGAATCATAACAACACAATTATTCTTATTTTTTCCCAACTTGCCTTTGCATCTGCATTGAGCTTTGCTTTTTCTTTTCTTTCTCTTTTTCTTTGCATATTCTTAGCTCAATGCTTTTACTTTTTCATGTTTTCCCAACAACCCCAAACTTGAACATTTAATAATACCACACAAGATCTTCTACTTAACTCAAGGTAAAGTTTTTCAACAAGGGTTTTCAATTTATGTTCAAGGCTAAGGGTTCAAAGGATAGAACACAAAGTGTTCTTTTTTAGTGGGCTAACTTTATGAATTTGGCCAATAAAAAGGGTTCCAACAAACGACCTTGATCATATGATGCAAAACAAGCAATTGATTCAATCATAGAAAACCTGGGCAAAATCATTCATGCTTTCAAAGTAATAACATTCAACAATAACAACTCTGGAACTCAAAACCTCACATATAAGCTCATTCACATTTGACATACACATCCTGCTTAATCTCACAATCACAATCACAATATCATGCATTTCTTTTTCTTCATCTTTATCTTTCTCACTCGACTCTTCTTTTTCTTTTCTCTCTATCTTTTCCTCATCTCTCTCTATTTTTTCTTCAGCATAAGTCTTATCACTTTCAGTGACAATGGCTTGACCTTCCTCCTTAAGGTTAACTTTCAGTCGATATTTTCTACACTTCACTTAGTTTATTGTACTAGAATTAATAAGGGAATTGTGCTTAAATGTCCAGTGTTTTCCCATTTTGCTTGATTGTGCTTAATTCGATCAGAAATTCTTATTTTAATTAATTTGAATTATCTGAGCTAATTATTTTACAAGGAAAATTTGGAAATACAATTTGGGACATTTGAAGGTTAAATAAGAAATGGAAATAGAGCCCAATGTATTTCAGCCATTTCAGTTTTCGCTGGTTGCTGCGTGAATTTTGTGTCAACTTGTTTGTCCCCGTTCAGGTTCAATTCTTATCCGTTTTCCATGCAATTTTTTTTCATAGTTTCGTATGGATGTCTATTTTCACGTATAGTTTTTCGTTTGTTCAAATTCGTTCTATGTTGTTCCCAGTATTTATTTTACTCTCCTATGTCAGTCCAGTGATTACTGTTTAAGTGATTTCTAATCTGTTTGCATTGTTTGCTTGTTGTTTGGTACATGTGGTGGCTGGAATTGATCGTTGAACGGTGCTAAGACCTCCCAACAATCTTAAGCAAGTTCTTCATTTATTAAATTTTAAGAATGATTTGGAACTCCTATACACTTCACGGCCTTCTTATGTAACAAAAGATGAATGAAGAAAATTATTCAAGGTGTTAATGGGCTACCACATCACGTTTTATTGAGAAGCATTTGTGTGATGGTTGGCAAATTCCACGTAGAAGAGTAGCACATTGAAGTGGAATCAAAAGAGTGGGAGCCACTTGGAGAATTCTCATTTGGCAAGTCAACAATGGAATGACAAAGGGACCACCACATTTACTCTTGCTTCAACGTGGTTTTTCAATGGAAAGAAAAAGAAAAGATGGTGGAAAAAGAGGAAAGTGGTGTCATGGCCCACTTGGTAGCACATTGCATAAGGAAATTGGAGAAGTGTTATGCTAATTCACGTAGCACATGACACGGCCAATTATTTTTAGCAAGCATCAATTTAAATGGAAGGAGGGGACCAAAACAAAGAGCTCACGGTTTTGAAGAAAGGATGTGCAGAATTTTTGTTTTGACCGTGCCTTTCTACTCCAGTCAAGCATTTCGTTTTGGACTCCATTTGTAAAACAAGCTCACGGATCCAATGCTCATTTGCTGAATTATCAAAGCTGGACACATGGCTTCCTTTTGTTGCTTTTATCAAAAGTTTATTGAAGAAATGTACACGGCGCACATCACCATTTGGTTTTGTTTTCTCGGCTTAAACATGTACACATGGCCACATATGGACAATTCTTTGGCAAGCATTAAACTGAAGAAAGTGGGAACCATCACACTCTTTCTTGGTATAAGTGGTTTCAAATTGGAAAAAAAAGTAACATTAAATCAATGGACACGTGAAAAGAGCAGGAGAAGAATTCACATCCCATTTAACAAATAAAGAAAAATGTTACTTTCACATCTTACCCCATCCACCAATTTAACAAGTGAAGATAAATGGAAAAAGGGGGTCACCACCTAGGATTTAAAGTTCACGGGTTTTTATTGTGAGAGGCAGCAGCATGTTTGGTCACGGCTTGGTCTTGGAGAAAGAGCACCCACCATCTTTGAAGAAAGCAAACGGCACACATGGAAAAGGTGTATATTCACTTTGGCTTGTAGTGCAGATTTTTCACTGCTCTTCCACGAAGCTTTTGGTTTTGGACATTCAATAAAAAATAAAAAAAAGAAGCTCACGGTGGCAGCAGTAGCGTTGAGGGAGGAGAAACTCCAGCTTCCAGCAGCCACGTCTGAAGAAGCACTCGGCATTGGAAAAAGAGGATGGCTGTCCAAGGTCCTCCACGGTCCAGCTTGGGAGAGCTCACGGCTAGAGCAACAAGCAACACCAACGTCCAAAGATGGTCCAGCATGCAGCCACCGCCAAATAAGAAGAGCCCTCGGCTGGGAAAGCCACCACATTCACGTTGATTCCAGAGAAGATGAGAGAAGGAAATGGTGAAGAGAATGAAGAAAAAGAGGCATGGAAGTCCACGGTGGCTGCTGGAAGTAAACTGGAAGAATGGAAAAGCTCACGGCAGCTTGGAGCTGGAGCAACTATGGTCTAGCAAGAAGAGAAGCAGTGTGCACGGGAGCAGCGGTTGCATGTCAAGCAATGAGGGTCCAACTTCATATTAATTAATTAATATTGAAGAAGGGCCCAGCATGATTTGTATTGTTGAGGGGATTGAATTATTTGGCTTAAGAGAATGAAGCAGACATCACAACACTAAATAGTAGAGGGCCCATGGTTTCATTTTGCATCATCCATTGAGCACAAAACGTCTGGGATTTTGCTTTAAAAGGGGAGGCCGTGAGGAGAGTAAGAGAGAGGTTCCAGCAGCTGCAGTAAGGGGCTGGACAATACAGCAGGGGGCTGGAACAGTAGTGAAGAAACACAGTACAGAGATGGAAGGTTACGGTTGATGCACTGATTCATCTTCTTTGCTGTAATAAGGAATTTCTAATTTAGTTTTCCTCTTCTTTTGTTGTAATAAACTCTTCTATAATTTTAATCCAATGCACTATTTTTATTTCCTGTTGTTAAAATTTCTAGAATTGTTTTACTGTTTCTTTTTACTGCCGTAATTTAATTTCTGTGGTAATTTAATTTCAGTTGTTGTTTTCTGTAATTTAATTTATGTTGTTCTTTATTTTTGCATGTTGATCATTTACTGTAATTTTATTTTCTGTATTTTACTGCAGTGATTTTGATTCTATTTTTACTGTTTTTACTGTTTTCTGTATTTATCTTTTTCTGTATTTTATGTTTTTATGTATTTTCATTTTTACTATTCCAGATTTATTTTTACTAATTCATGTTACTGTATTTTCATTTTTACTATTTTAGTATTTTTACTGTTTTACTGTTTTTACTGTTCTCTGTATTTTGTGTTTTTCTGTATCTTCGTTTTCTGTATTTTTAAGTTTTCTGTCCAGATTTAATTTCACTGTTTTATGTTACTGTATTTTCGTTTTCACTGTAGCAATTTCATTTTTACTGTTTTAAAATTGTTTTACTATTTTAATTTCGTTTTTACTCGTTTCACTGTTTTGAATTTTATTACCGCAACCAAAGCAACCATTAAACCCCCCCTTTTTTTCGTGTGTGATCTGAGACTGAACCGCAATATTGGTCCTTGAGAGACGACCTAGGAGTCACATCCTAGCTATGCTGCATTCTTAATTTCTGTGCACATCAAATTTGTATGACCGCGACAGTCGTAGCAAATTTTGGCGCCGCTGCCGGGGACCAATGACGGTTTGGTTTTAGATTTTTGTTGTATAAAGTTTTGTTCTGTTAATATGTTTGTTTTGTGTGTTTTGTCTTGTATATTTTTGCAGGCGATAACGACACCTTCAACAAATTTTGGCGGCGTTGTCACTTCAGTTCCAGGTTTTTTTGTTTTAGATTTTTGCTGTGTTTTTCGATTATGCTGTGTTAATATATATTGTGTATATATGTGTTTAATTGTGCTATGTTCTGTATTTAGTTGTTATTAAAAAAAAAAAAATTTAAATTAAAAAAAAAAAATTAATTAAAAATTTTTACTATTGATGTTCTGTCTTGTGTGTGCTTGTAGCATGTATAAATGTGTTTTGTTTTATCTGATTCGTAATTTTTAGTTTTTAGTTTTTACTTTTTATTTTTCCATGTCTACCTATTTTAATGTTGTGAATAATGCTTATTCTGCCAATGTCTGTGATTATGATTCTTATTCTGCATATTACTTTGATTTTAAATCTGCTGATTTTTATGATGAGAACAATATGTTCCATCATCCAATTTCTGAGAGCTCCCTTTGGGAGCCGGTTCCACCAGTTCAGCAATATCAGAGTCAGCAGTATGATGCTCCTGCCCAAGTAACTCCTCAGCCTTCTACTTCTGAACCTACATTAAAGGAGTTACTAGAGCAGATGACAATGCAGAACATTCAGTTTCAGAAAGGGAACATGCAGTTCAAGCAAGAGAGCATGGAGTTCCAGCAGGAAACTCAAGCTGCCATGCAGAATCTGAGTGATCAGATCAGGCAGATGGCCACTCTTGTACCTGAGGAGACTGATGAAAATTTTGGGGACCCGGCAGAAGTAAGCAGTAATCCTGAACCAGGTAGACCACCTTCATCTTCCCACACTCTAGAAATCTTCAAGGAAGTGGAGGTAAGCATACCTCAGTATGATTATGATATTCATGAATGTGTTATTGATGATTATGTTGTTAAGAGGTATGCTGATGACTATATTGTTGCTGAGCATGATTTTAATTTTTCCTCTGTGCATGATGAGGACCGCTTTTTACTATCACATTCAAATATTTGTTCTCCATGCACTGAACATGAATCTGAACCTGTTATAGATATTGTTTCTACATTTGAAACGGATTCATGTTATGAGGTTGTATCTAAGGCTCGGTATGATGAATTGGGATTGGGTGTTATACCTCTGCATGATATTTCTGTGGAACCATTTTGCACTAACCATATTGCAGGAGGTACATATAAATTTGATCAGCATGCACCCACGCTGGAAGACAAAGGTGCCAGTACATACAGCAGTTCGAAGATCAAAAGGCACCTACTGAATCTGCTCAGTGACAATATTTGCTGCTTAGATCCGGCGGTGGAGGATATTTCCCTGCTTGATCAGATTTGGAGGATGAAGCAATTCTTCCTCAAAATTTCCGTCTTGGATCCTGAAGAAGACATCTCCCTACAAATCCAAAATTGGCAACTGCCACCCTGACCAGGGGAGTTTTCTTTTTCTTTCTTCCCCGTTTTACTACTTTTATTGCATTTGTCCTTTATCTGTTAGTGTTTTAATTGATGATCTTTTGCTTAGAAAACATTTAGGACAGTGTAATTTAAGTATGGTCTCGGGAAGATTCTGAATTTCGTTTTCTTTTATGTTTATTTTTCCTTTTATTTTTCTTTATTAGTTTTCCAGTTATTATTATTTAAAAAAAAAAAAAAAATTTATTTGTGATAATTTTTTTTTTTTTTAAGTGTGCAAAAATTTTTCTTTTCAAATTTAATTGTTATGAGATGTACATATATTTATTTTTCATATATTTAAAAAAAAAAATGTGTTCTGTGCTTTATTTGCTTCGTGATTTTTAGTGTTTTTACTAAAAAAAAAAAAAAAAAAAAAATCAAAAATTCAAAAATTATTTTGCGAAGTCCATAATTTTGTTTTTTTTTTTTTTTCGGCCCTCAGTTTCTTACCAATAATCCAATAAAAATTTCACTTCAGATCTCATTTTTTTCCCTTATTTTTCTTCACTGTAAAATAATTTCTTAGTTGTTTCATACAGATCTTTGATTGAAAATTTTGTTTAGACTAAGAAAGATTTCATTCATCAATGCAAAAAAATTACAGTAATGGAAAATTGGAAATTGAACAAATCTGAAAATGAAATTGCAATAGATATATGTGAAAATAAGGTTGTTCAGGGGGTCGATCTTTAGTGATCGTTAATATTACAAACCAAATAAAAAAACAAAAACATCATAAAAATAAAAACAACAAAAATATAAGTGTTCATATTACAGCCCATATTCTGGCCACACTCGGCCAATAAAAACATAAAAAAAAAAAAAAAAACAAAAAAAAAAAACAAAACTTTAAAACTGAAAGAATTCACGAGCTGGTTGTGGTGGTCTAAGGGAGAGCTCCGTTGAGGGAGCTCTGGTTCGAAAAGTCACGAGCGGAGGCTTTGGTGGAGGAATTTCTCGTTCATTTCTGTCGTCATCGATAATGATCGGAACTGGAAACAAATTCAGCAGCCTCGGTGCCCTCATTATCACCCAGTTGTTTTCTTTCAAACAAAAAAAATAAATAAATAAATAAATAAAAAAATAAAAAATAAAAAACTTGTGTTAATAATAGAAGAGGAATGGAAAATTCAATGGAGGTGTGATCAGAGGTCTTACCGTACATGTATAGCGGCAGTTGTGAAAAGAGAGTGCCTGTGGGGTCTATCTCCGCTTGCCAGCGCCTGACCCGATTGCCATGGTTGTTAAACCAGCAGTGCACGTTGTATTCAGTGGCTTCGCCGAAGGTCCTTAGTCGAGACGCGATCTCGACGACTTGCGCTCGGCTTGGGTGTGTGACCCCATAGTTGTAGATTTTGGTCATCATCGTGATCTGATCATCTGTAGGACGCCATCGTTGACTGGTATATCTCTCTGATTCCATATCACTCATCCTTCCTCTCGTAATATACAAATACATAAATAAAAAATAAATACATATAAAAAGAACAAAAACAAGAAAAAAAAAAGCATAACATAAAAAAAAAAAAACATAAAAACATTAGATTCTTAATTCAGTGTTTTCTTTATTTGTTCTTGTTTCCTTTCAGATTTATTTTGTCCAGTCATGCTTTAATGTTTCAGTTTTTGGTCTCAGATCTGTTTCACGGTCCTCGCAAAGGGTCCTAAACGGATCTATGTCCAGTTGTCCGGTTGTTCTTGTCCATATTGTTCTTGTATATTATGTTTATGTGTTTATTTAGTTTTAAGTGGGGTACGTGGCGTTGTTCTACCCGATTGTCTCTGCAATACCTTCAATCGAAGGGAGATTAACGTCTGGTTTCCAGCCGATATACCCCTTAAGTTTTTAGACAGTTGTGTTTTATGTGTTTAAGTGTTTTTCAGTTTCAAAAATATGAAAAAAAAAATGAAAAGGGAAAGGGAGAGCAATATAGAGAAAGCACAATAAAGAGCAGAAAGCTGAAAATAAAGAAGGAACAGAAAGCAGGAAAAGAAGAAAAATGAAAGATCTGGAAAGCAGGAAAAGGTAAAGCTTAAGAGCAGAAAGCTTAAACGGCAGAAAGAAGGAGATCAAAGGTGTAGAGGACTTACCCGGAGTAGTAGGGCTTACAAAAGCTTGACGCAGATCTTAGATGCTCCGAAGGCACACAGGCAGAGGCTCCTCACAGATCTCACTCAGACTCTTCAGAAGGCGAAGGGGCAGAGCTTCCTCGCAGATCCAGACGCTCAAGAGAGAGAAGAGAGAAGAGAGCAGAGAGCAGAGAGTTGAGAGAGCAGAGAGTTGAGAGAGCATAGGAGAGAGCAGAGAGGAGAGAGTGAGAGTCAGGAAATGGCGCTCAGACGCGGAGGAGTGGCTCATTTGTAGCCAAAGCTTTGCCACTGTAGCAACAGTTCCGGTCTTTGCCACCGAGACTGTTGTCACAGTACCGGTCTCCTTTTTCAAAAAAAAAAAAAAAAAAAAAAAAAACAATAATAATAATAATAAAAATTATTAGCATCTACTGATGGGTGCTAGGTGTTTTAGACATCTGCTGATGGATGTCCCTGATAACATCTGCTGATGGATGTTACTGAAAAATTTCTTCCCATTTTTCTTAACTTTTTATTGCACTTGTCTATATTATTTGCTGCTCTGAAATTGATCATCTGATGATTGTAACACACTGAGGACATTGTGTGATTTAAGTGTGGTCTATTGGGAAGAAATTCTGATTTTTCTGATTTTTCTGTTAGATTGTATTTTGTGTGTTAAATTTTTTGTTTTTGAGTGTTAATTTTTTTTTTTTCTGTTTTAAGTTATTTTTATCGAGTTTTGTGTGCAATAAATTTTACATTTTTCTCTTGATTTCTGGATGATGTTTAAGTTGTAGATTTTTCCTTCACTTACTTAATACTTATAGTTTGTAATCCTTGCTTTTCTCTGCCTGGAAAGATGATTATGTGTTCAAGAGGTTGATTTGATTGTGACGAACACCCTGTGTGAGATTTGAGCCACTTTGTTTTTCTTTCTTGTGTGTGACATATTGCTTGCACATATGCCTTGGCTTGATTCTTTTAGATATCCTTGATTTATATGCATTTTTGGAAGTGATAAAGGCAATTTTATTCTTGAGCCTCTTTAGCCAAATAAGCCTACCTTGTTATTATCCTTTGATAACCCCTTTGAGCCTATGCTGTATATATTTCTTTGTGTTGAAGCTCATACACTGATCCTAAGTGAAAAACAAATGATTAGCTTAAACTTAGGAAAGTCTGGAGCTATAGAAGTATTTTGAGAATAAGTGTGGTCTCCTTGGGAATTCTGATAAATTGGCTAGTTGGTTCCTCATCATGTTTTGAAATGATAATTTATATCCTGCTGTGTGATAAAAAAAAAAAGGGAAGACAGGATGAAAAAAAAATTTGATGAGAAAAAGAGAAAATTGAAAAATAATTTTATGAATAATGGAGTCGAGAAGAGGATTGAATTAGAGGTTTGGGTGAGATTTCACTGTGTTTACATTTTTTCCCTAGTGCACCTCTATTTCTTCTGAGCTATAGCTACTTATCCAAATTTATCCTCCCCTATCCTTGGCCCCATTACAACCCAGTAAAGACCTTTTGATCTGAAGATGCATATGTTTTAAGTATTGATAATTAGAAGCTTGCCAAGTCTGCTTGTGTTTGTTTTCTTGAGTACATTGAGTGACAATTATTTACCCTAGACACTAGAGAGAAACACTGTAGTGCATATGTGAGGTTCTGTTATTTTTTGAATCACTTCTTAAGCTTATTAATTATTTTTCTACGTATTGAATTGCTTGGATAATTTCTATAAGTATCTACTTTTCTTGATTACGTGTTGGATATTTTCTACTTCTTTCCTCTGTCCAGACTTTTTGAGAACTCTGTAAATTCTTTTTATTTTTCTTGCGAGTTTTTATTTTCTGTCTGCTGAGTTTTTGTGTCATACACCTAAAAATCCATTGAACCATTCCCTGATTTGCGTCTTGATTTTGCCCAGGAGTGCAAAAGACTAAGTGTGGTCTATTTTGATGAGTCGATATTTTCTACACTTCACTTAGTTTATTGTACTAGAATTAATAAGGGAATTGTGCTTAAATGTCCAGTGTTTTCCCATTTTGCTTGATTGTGCTTAATTCGATCAGAAATTCTTATTTTAATTAATTTGAATTATCTGAGCTAATTATTTTACAAGGAAAATTTGGAAATACAATTTGGGACATTTGAAGGTTAAATAAGAAATGGAAATAGAGCCCAATGTATTTCAGCCATTTCAGTTTTCGCTGGTTGCTGCGTGAATTTTGTGTCAACTTGTTTGTCCCCGTTCAGGTTCAATTCTTATCCGTTTTCCATGCAATTTTTTTTCATAGTTTCGTATGGATGTCTATTTTCACGTATAGTTTTTCGTTTGTTCAAATTCGTTCTATGTTGTTCCCAGTATTTATTTTACTCTCCTATGTCAGTCCAGTGATTACTGTTTAAGTGATTTCTAATCTGTTTGCATTGTTTGCTTGTTGTTTGGTACATGTGGTGGCTGGAATTGATCGTTGAACGGTGCTAAGACCTCCCAACAATCTTAAGCAAGTTCTTCATTTATTAAATTTTAAGAATGATTTGGAACTCCTATACACTTCACGGCCTTCTTATGTAACAAAAGATGAATGAAGAAAATTATTCAAGGTGTTAATGGGCTACCACATCACGTTTTATTGAGAAGCATTTGTGTGATGGTTGGCAAATTCCACGTAGAAGAGTAGCACATTGAAGTGGAATCAAAAGAGTGGGAGCCACTTGGAGAATTCTCATTTGGCAAGTCAACAATGGAATGACAAAGGGACCACCACATTTACTCTTGCTTCAACGTGGTTTTTCAATGGAAAGAAAAAGAAAAGATGGTGGAAAAAGAGGAAAGTGGTGTCATGGCCCACTTGGTAGCACATTGCATAAGGAAATTGGAGAAGTGTTATGCTAATTCACGTAGCACATGACACGGCCAATTATTTTTAGCAAGCATCAATTTAAATGGAAGGAGGGGACCAAAACAAAGAGCTCACGGTTTTGAAGAAAGGATGTGCAGAATTTTTGTTTTGACCGTGCCTTTCTACTCCAGTCAAGCATTTCGTTTTGGACTCCATTTGTAAAACAAGCTCACGGATCCAATGCTCATTTGCTGAATTATCAAAGCTGGACACATGGCTTCCTTTTGTTGCTTTTATCAAAAGTTTATTGAAGAAATGTACACGGCGCACATCACCATTTGGTTTTGTTTTCTCGGCTTAAACATGTACACATGGCCACATATGGACAATTCTTTGGCAAGCATTAAACTGAAGAAAGTGGGAACCATCACACTCTTTCTTGGTATAAGTGGTTTCAAATTGGAAAAAAAAGTAACATTAAATCAATGGACACGTGAAAAGAGCAGGAGAAGAATTCACATCCCATTTAACAAATAAAGAAAAATGTTACTTTCACATCTTACCCCATCCACCAATTTAACAAGTGAAGATAAATGGAAAAAGGGGGTCACCACCTAGGATTTAAAGTTCACGGGTTTTTATTGTGAGAGGCAGCAGCATGTTTGGTCACGGCTTGGTCTTGGAGAAAGAGCACCCACCATCTTTGAAGAAAGCAAACGGCACACATGGAAAAGGTGTATATTCACTTTGGCTTGTAGTGCAGATTTTTCACTGCTCTTCCACGAAGCTTTTGGTTTTGGACATTCAATAAAAAATAAAAAAAAGAAGCTCACGGTGGCAGCAGTAGCGTTGAGGGAGGAGAAACTCCAGCTTCCAGCAGCCACGTCTGAAGAAGCACTCGGCATTGGAAAAAGAGGATGGCTGTCCAAGGTCCTCCACGGTCCAGCTTGGGAGAGCTCACGGCTAGAGCAACAAGCAACACCAACGTCCAAAGATGGTCCAGCATGCAGCCACCGCCAAATAAGAAGAGCCCTCGGCTGGGAAAGCCACCACATTCACGTTGATTCCAGAGAAGATGAGAGAAGGAAATGGTGAAGAGAATGAAGAAAAAGAGGCATGGAAGTCCACGGTGGCTGCTGGAAGTAAACTGGAAGAATGGAAAAGCTCACGGCAGCTTGGAGCTGGAGCAACTATGGTCTAGCAAGAAGAGAAGCAGTGTGCACGGGAGCAGCGGTTGCATGTCAAGCAATGAGGGTCCAACTTCATATTAATTAATTAATATTGAAGAAGGGCCCAGCATGATTTGTATTGTTGAGGGGATTGAATTATTTGGCTTAAGAGAATGAAGCAGACATCACAACACTAAATAGTAGAGGGCCCATGGTTTCATTTTGCATCATCCATTGAGCACAAAACGTCTGGGATTTTGCTTTAAAAGGGGAGGTCGTGAGGAGAGTAAGAGAGAGGTTCCAGCAGCTGCAGTAAGGGGCTGGACAATACAGCAGGGGGCTGGAACAGTAGTGAAGAAACACAGTACAGAGATGGAAGGTTACGGTTGATGCACTGATTCATCTTCTTTGCTGTAATGTGGAATTTCTAATTTAGTTTTCCTCTTCTTTTGTTGTAATAAACTCTTCTATAATTTTAATCCAATGCACTATTTTTATTTCCTGTTGTTAAAATTTCTAGAATTGTTTTACTGTTTCTTTTTACTGCCGTAATTTAATTTCTGTGGTAATTTAATTTCAGTTGTTGTTTTCTGTAATTTAATTTATGTTGTTCTTTATTTTTGCATGTTGATTGATGGACAAATTTGTAAGCACCAAAATATGATGTCACAAACTTGTTTCACAATCGGCAAGTATGACCGAATCGTTCAAGTAATAAAACTTGGTAAGACCAAGTATCGTTCTTCCCAAAGGACTCACGGCCTAGTTTAGTTATGTGATTTGTTGATTAGCTAGGACTTAGAAACGAAATATTCAAAGTTTAATATGCAAGACAGAAAATAAACATGTATGCATGAATTGATCAATGGCAAAGACAAAAGATAAACACTTTCAATGAATTATATGAATGAATATGTTGTTGGGGGTCAATTTCATCTCATCCACTCTCATATATTTTAGGAATTCAACATTCAAATCATCATTGTTAATGCCACTCTCTAATGTACCATTCTAGATGGCTTCTCCCTAATCAAATAGTTCATACAATTCCTAGCATTCCTAATGATTAGTTCATTACAGCAGGAGCTTAAAGGCAACCAATATAATGTTGTCAGTAAAATATTGGGAGAAATTCCCCGGATCTAGACTTCCCCGTACGTGTCCGTATCGACAAAACCAATAATCATGCATTAGAATGAGTTAAACAATGCAAGCATTGAGCAAAGAGGAAAAACCCTAACTAATGATGAAAGAAAGCATATGTCTTAATTCAAAGATGTACTCAACAAATCCATATATGAGAGCTTCAAGAGATTACATTGATTCCCCAACAAACATACAAGGTTTAGTTCACCATCGTCATGGTGAATCTAGATGAATAACAATAAAAAAGTGAAAGAATAAACCCAATAAAGGTGAAGAGGTAGCCTGAGCATCCAAGATCCTCCTTCAAAGGGGTGGAAGAGAGAGTGTTTTCCTTGTTTCTGCCAAAGATACTTAACTATAGGACATGCAAGCCCTTATATACTAATTTAGAGTTACAAAAGATTACAAAAGCCCAAGCCCAAAGAGTACCGCTCAGCGGTATTTACCGCTCAGCGGTAGTTGCGCGTCACAATTCTTCCCCTCAGCGGCCATTTGCCCCTCAGCGTGACTCCCGCAACCTCCTGAGTGCCGCTCAGCGGTACTTTGCCGCTGAGCGGTGCCTTCGTCTTCTCTTTTTGCACTCTTTCTTGTCTTTTCTAATGTCACTTCTCTCCTTCTTCACTCTTTGCACCAAATTCACCCTAAAACCTGCACAAAAACACTCAAATCAAGTGTAAACCTGTCCAGCTCTCTTATTTCTGAAAATAAAGATAAAAGGTGTGATTTCAAGCTAGTTTCTAAGTCTAAAGGTTGCTTTTAGTATCAATTTTAAGCATGAAAATAACAGTTTTTCAACTGTTATCACAACCCCAAACTTAGAACTTTGCTTGTCCTCAAGCAAATAAGATGTAACTCCATCTCCAACCAATTAATATGATGGTTCAATCATTCAAAATCCTCTTTTCAAGATAAGTAACAACTTCACTCAAACTTATGACCAAGAATTCAATCAAGATGTGCACATGCTTTAGTGTTCACAAAGTCATTTAAGTTCCAACAAATGCTATTTTTCATGAATGATCAATCAATTAAGCATGGATGTTCATGTGCTCATGGAATATTTCCTCACTAGGTAAAGTGTTTCACTCAACACACAAGTGTATAAGAGGTAAAGTGTTTCACTCATTCACTCCACTATCACAATGTCACATGAATCAACTTTTCCTTTCATTTTACCACAATCAAAAACATTCACAAGCATGCACCATCACAAGGACTTTTCAATGGCTTATAATGTGGCTGGGCTAACAAGAAAATTGGTTTTTCTGGATCGCAAAATCCTTGAGTTAAGAGAGTCATAACAACACAATTATTCTTATTCATTCCCAACTTTTGTTTGCCTTTTCATTTGCATTGAGCTTTACTTCTTTTCTTTTCTTTTCTTTTGCATATTCTTTCTTTTTAGCTCTTAGCTCAATGCTTTTCCTTTTTCATGATTTCCCAATAACCCCAAACTTGAACATTTATCAATACCACACAAGATATTCTACTTAACTCAAGGTAAAGATTTTCAATCAAGGGTTCAGTGTATATTCAAGGCTATGGGTTCAAAGGATAGAACACAAAGTGTTCTCTTTTAGTAGGCTAACTTTATGAATTTGGCCAATAAAAAGGTTTAACACAGATGGCCTTGATCACATGATGCAAAACAAGCAATTGATTCAATCATAGAAAAACCTGGGCAAAGTCATTCATGCTTTCAAAGTAATAGCATTCAACAATAACAACTCTGGAGCTCAAAACCTCACATATAAGCTCATTCACATATGCCATACACATCCTGCTTAATTTCACAATCACAATCATGATATCATGCATTTGTTCACAAAGCTTGTGAATCACCTGTATAAGCATTTTAATGTGCACATCATCTCAACATCAATCAATCAATAAGCATCATCAAGCATTACTTATCACACAGACACAGTTAATAGCAAACCATCATAATAATCCAGGTGTTCAATAGAGTACATCAACCCTAATCTAAAAACATAAACAAATAAGTTCAGAAAACTTAAACCACAAAAGCATAATCATATGATAGCATTCATCAGTAAATGCTATCTCAGCTCCTCATCAGTCTGAGCTGTCATCTGTATCTTCTTCCTCTCCTTCTTCTTGGATCTTATAGTCTTGATTCTTTTAGCATGATGAGGAGGCCATCCCTGCATCAAACTTAATTCACAAAACCAAAAGATACATTGTTAAGCATTAGTAAACCACAATGAAGAAATCAACCCCTTCAATGATGCTCTCTCCCAACCCCAAACTTAGATGGAAAACTAGTGAGAACGTGAGTGGAAGGGAGATTTTCTCAAGAGGGAAGAGGGAAAAGATGTGGAGAACCTAAGAGAAGGTGTGTGGAAGTGTTTGTGTAGAGAAGAGCTTGAAAGAATGAAAAATCGCGCAGCTTAGGGTTTAAAAATACCCCAATGGGCTCGGGTTCCGCTAAGGGGAACTTAAGCCCATCTGCGATAGTACCGCTCAGCGGTAATTGCCGCTCAGCGGCACTTTCGTTATGTGCCCTTCTCCTTCTTTTCTTGACCTACGTGCCTCCTAGACATACCCCTCACTGGTTCCCTGCAATTCAATGTTAAAAATGCTTATGCAAACCCTAACTAAAATAAACAAGCAAAACAATCAATCAACTGGGTTGCCTCCCAGGTAGCGCTTGTTTAACGTCACGAGCCTGACCCAAAATCCACCAACACCCATCAGTAGGTGTTTCAAACTTACCAGCACCCATTAGTAGGTGCAAAAATCTTCTCACCAACACCCATCAGTAGGTGTTACAAACTTAGTATCCTTCAGTAGATACTTAACCACCTAGCATCCTTCAGTAGATGCTGTATCCAACAAAATATTTACAAAATAATGTCCACAGATTAAAAGTTACAAAACCAAAATCAAAATCAAAAGTTTTTAAATCACTGGGTTGCCTCCCAACAAGCGCTCTTTTAACGTCATTAGCTTGACCCAGTAAAGCTCAAGTTCCTTCTTCTTTTTCTTCTTTCTACTGAACTTCTTCAGAAATTTGATCAAACCAGGAACCTGTTGCAGTGTCTCAATCATAGGAACTTTAATCTCCAATTTCTTGAAGATTTCCATAAAGCACTTAAATTTCTTTTCCTTCCTACGATTCTTCTTTAGATGAGGATGAGATTTTTCATATGATTCTTTATTTTTTTCTCTCGTCCTCTTTCTCTTTTCTCCCACTTTCTTTTTTTCTTTTCTTTTTCTACTCACCTTCTCAATCTTCACACAAATTTTCTCTTCTTCTTTCTCTTCTCTCTCTTTTCTCTCTTCTTTTCCCAACTCAACTTTTTCAACATTTACACTCACTAGCTCTTGACACTCTTCCCTGAGGTTAACCTCAGTATTAGCCCCACAATTTCTACTTGGCCTTTCTTCCATCTGTTTGATGATCTGCCCCATCTGAATCTCCAAATTTTTGATAGCAGCTTCAGTGCTCTTTTGGGACGACTCAGTTTTCTGTATGAAATTGTTGAGAATTTCCTCCAGCCTCATGGACCTTTCATTAAGCATAGAAAACTGTTGCCATAAGGTGGGTTGCTGCTGGGCTTCCACAGGAAAAGCACATTGACCATTGATATGATCACCCCCACATAATTCGCACAACTGGGATTGTACCTGTGCAGCAGTCTTCAATTCTTTGGGTAGTTGTGCAAGTATCTTTGTGAGATTCTCCAGTTGTTGAGTTAGTATATTGTTCTGAGCTAGCAAGGCATCATTGGATTGCATCTGCAGAACTCCTTTTTGTTGAATAGGAGCTCCTCTTTCACTGTTCCACTTATTGTCATTAGTAGTCATGCTTTCAATTATTTCTGTGGCTTCCTCTGGAGTCTTCCATTTGATATTGCCTCCTGCGGAGGCATCCAGCATCATCTTGGTTTGTGAACCAAGCCCTCCAAGGAAAATTAAGACTACTTCATGTTCTTTAAAGCCATGCATGGGAGTTTTACGTAACAAGCTTTTATATCTGTCCCATGCATGCCCTAATGATTCCTCCATGCCCTGCTTGAATGAAGAAATCTCTTGCTTTCCTTTAGTCACCTTAGATTGTGGGAAGTATTTATTTAAGAATTTTGTAACCACTGCTTCCCACTCTGTGAAACTTTCTTCTGGAAAAGAGTTCAACCAAAGCTTAGCATTGCCTCCCAATGAGAAAGGGAACAAGCTAAGTTTGATTGTTTCGTCTGGCACCCCATTAATTTTGACTGTATTGCAAATCTCATTAAAGGTAGTCATGTGCTCATATGGGCTTTCGTGAGATAACCCATTAAATTGATTACTCTTCACCAGTTGAATCAGTGCTGGTTTGACCTCCATGTTGGCAGCATTGACTCTAGGTCTAGCTATGCTATTGAAGTGCTGAGGTCCAGCAAGATTAGTGTAATCTGCAAGACTTCTTATAACATTATTGCCCTCCATACTTCCTGTGCTATGAACAGAACCTTGTGGTGATGATTGCAAGAGAGTTTCTGGAGAAGGGAAAAGTTCTCTAGACGTTCTGATTCTTCTCCTCCTTCTACTCACTTCTAGGCCTTCAAGAAGTGGTTCTGTTGTTTTCTTACTTCTAGTTCGAATTGCTTCCTGCATGCACAAGAAAACAAAACCTAAAAAAAATTTGTTAGCACAAAAAGATATAAGAGAAGATATATATTCAAAAGATAATAAGATAAAAGATTCAGAAGATAAGAAGATAAAAGATTCAAAAGATAAAAAGATAAAAGATAAAATAAAATTTAAAAATAACATCTAATCCTAAAAGATAAAATAAAATCTAATCTAAAAATAAAATCTAAAAAGATAAAATCAAATCTAATCAAATCTAAAAAATAAAATCTAACCTAATCTGAAAAGATAAAAAGATAAAATAAAATCTAATAAAATCTAACCTAACCAAATAAAATAAAATCTAATCTAAAAAGATAAAACAGAAAAAGATATAAACAGAAAATAAAAACAGAAATTTAAAATTAAAGTCAAAGATAATCAATAATCACACAAATTAACCAGTTAAACCACGAATCCCCGGCAACGGCGCCAAAAACTTGATGGACAAATTTGTAAGCACCAAAATATGATGTCACAAACTTGTTTCACAATCGGCAAGTATGACCGAATCGTTCAAGTAATAAAACTTGGTAAGACCAAGTATCGTTCTTCCCAAAGGACTCACGGCCTAGTTTAGTTATGTGATTTGTTGATTAGCTAGGACTTAGAAACGAAATATTCAAAGTTTAATATGCAAGACAGAAAATAAACATGTATGCATGAATTGATCAATGGCAAAGACAAAAGATAAACACTTTCAATGAATTATATGAATGAATATGTTGTTGGGGGTCAATTTCATCTCATCCACTCTCATATATTTTAGGAATTCAACATTCAAATCATCATTGTTAATGCCACTCTCTAATGTACCATTCTAGATGGCTTCTCCCTAATCAAATAGTTCATACAATTCCTAGCATTCCTAATGATTAGTTCATTACAGCAGGAGCTTAAAGGCAACCAATATAATGTTGTCAGTAAAATATTGGGAGAAATTCCCCGGATCTAGACTTCCCCGTACGTGTCCGTATCGACAAAACCAATAATCATGCATTAGAATGAGTTAAACAATGCAAGCATTGAGCAAAGAGGAAAAACCCTAACTAATGATGAAAGAAAGCATATGTCTTAATTCAAAGATGTACTCAACAAATCCATATATGAGAGCTTCAAGAGATTACATTGATTCCCCAACAAACATACAAGGTTTAGTTCACCATCGTCATGGTGAACCTAGATGAATAACAATGAAAGAGTGAAAGAATAAACCCAATAAAGGTGAAGAGGTAGCCTGAGCATCCAAGATCCTCCTTCAAAGGGGTGGAAGAGAGAGTGTTTGCCTTGTTTCTGCCAAAGATACTAAACTAAAGGACGTGCAAGCCCTTATATACTAATTTAGAGTTACAAAAGATTACAAAAGCCCAAGCCCAAAGAGTACCGCTCAGCGGTATTTACCGCTCAGCGGTAGTTGCGCGTCACAATTCTTCCCCTCAGCGGCCATTTGCCCCTCAGCGTGACTCCCGCAACCTCCTGAGTGCCGCTCAGCGGTACTTTGCCGCTGAGCGGTGCCTTCGTCTTCTCTTTTTGCACTCTTTCTTGTCTTTTCTAATGTCACTTCTCTCCTTCTTCACTCTTTGCACCAAATTCACCCTAAAACCTGCACAAAAACACTCAAATCAAGTGTAAACCTGTCCAGCTCTCTTATTTCTGAAAATAAAGATAAAAGGTGTGATTTCAAGCTAGTTTCTAAGTCTAAAGGTTGCTTTTAGTATCAATTTTAAGCATGAAAATAACAGTTTTTCAACTGTTATCATTGATCATTTACTGTAATTTTATTTTCTGTATTTTACTGCAGTGATTTTGATTCTATTTTTACTGTTTTTACTGTTTTCTGTATTTATCTTTTTCTGTATTTTATGTTTTTATGTATTTTCATTTTTACTATTCCAGATTTATTTTTACTAATTCATGTTACTGTATTTTCATTTTTACTATTTTAGTATTTTTACTGTTTTACTGTTTTTACTGTTCTCTGTATTTTGTGTTTTTCTGTATTTTCGTTTTCTGTATTTTTAAGTTTTCTGTCCAGATTTAATTTCACTGTTTTATGTTACTGTATTTTCGTTTTCACTGTAGCAATTTCATTTTTACTGTTTTAAAATTGTTTTACTATTTTAATTTCGTTTTTACTCGTTTCACTGTTTTGAATTTTATTACCGCAACCAAAGCAACCATTAAACCCCCCCTTTTTTTCGTGTGTGATCTGAGACTGAACCGCAATATTGGTCCTTGAGAGACGACCTAGGAGTCACATCCTAGCTATGCTGCATTCTTAATTTCTGTGCACATCAAATTTGTATGACCGCGACAGTCGTAGCAGCAACCAATATACTATTGGGAGTAATTCCCCGGATCTAGACTTCCCCGTACGTTCCCGTATCGACAAAATCAATAATCATGCATTGAATGAGTTAAACGAAGCAAGCATTGAGAAAAGAGGAAAAACCCTAACTAATGATGAAAGAAAGCATAGCTCTTAGATTAAGATGTAAGCACAAATTCCATATATGAGAGTTTCAAAAGATTACATTGATTCCCCAACAACAATAAAAGGTGTAGTTCACCATATTCATGGTGAAACTAGATGAACAATAATGAAAGAATGAAAGATAAAACCCTAGAAAGGTGAAGAGGTAGCCTGAGGATCCAAGATCCTCCTTCAAAGATGTGGAAGAGAGAGTGTTTGCTTCGTCTTTTCCAAAGATACAAACCCTAGGACGTCCTAAAGCATATATACTATTCTAAAATTACAGAAAATTCAGGCCCAAGCCCATAAGTGTGCCGCTCAGCGGTAAAGTGCCGCTCAGCGGTAAGCGCGTGAGTTGGTTTCTTCCCCTCAGCGGCCATTTTGCCCCTCAGCGCATCTCCCGTGAACTCCTGAGTGCCGCTCAGCGGTAACTTTGGCATCTCCTTTTGCACTTTTTGATGTCTTTTCTGATTCCATCTCTCTCCTTCTTCACTTCTTTCACCAAATTCGCCTTAAAACCTGCACAAAAACACTGAAATCAAGCATAAACCTATCCAGCTCTCTTATTTCTGAAAATATCAATAAAATCATGATTTCAAGCTAATTTCTAAGTATAAAGGTTGCTTTTAGTATCAATTTTAAGCATGAAAATAACAGTTTTTCAACTGTTATCACAACCTCAAACTTAGAACTTTGCTTGTCCTCAAGCAAACAAGATGTAACTCAATCTTCTACAATTCATATGATGGTTCACTCATTCAAAAATCCTTTTTTCAAGATAAGTAAAAACTTCACTTAAACTTATGACCAAAAGTTCAATCAAGATGTGCACATGCTTTAGTGTTCACAAAGTCATTTAAATTCCAACAAATGTTATTTTTCATGAATAATCAATCAATTAAGCATGGATGTTCATGTGCTGATGGAGTATTTCCTCACTAGGTAAAGTGTTTCACTCACACACAAGTGTATAAGAGGTAATCACTCATTCACTCCACTATCACAATGTCACATGAATCAACTTTGCCTTTCATTTTACCACAAGCAAAAACATTCACAAGCATGCATCATCACAAGGACTTTTCAATGGCTTATAATGTGGCTGGGCTAACAAGAAAATTGGTTTTTCTGGATCACAAAATCCTTGAGTTAAGAGAATCATAACAACACAATTATTCTTATTTTTTCCCAACTTGCCTTTGCATCTGCATTGAGCTTTGCTTTTTCTTTTCTTTCTCTTTTTCTTTGCATATTCTTAGCTCAATGCTTTTACTTTTTCATGTTTTCCCAACAACCCCAAACTTGAACATTTAATAATACCACACAAGATCTTCTACTTAACTCAAGGTAAAGTTTTTCAACAAGGGTTTTCAATTTATGTTCAAGGCTAAGGGTTCAAAGGATAGAACACAAAGTGTTCTTTTTTAGTGGGCTAACTTTATGAATTTGGCCAATAAAAAGGGTTCCAACAAACGACCTTGATCATATGATGCAAAACAAGCAATTGATTCAATCATAGAAAACCTGGGCAAAATCATTCATGCTTTCAAAGTAATAACATTCAACAATAACAACTCTGGAACTCAAAACCTCACATATAAGCTCATTCACATTTGACATACACATCCTGCTTAATCTCACAATCACAATCACAATATCATGCATTTCTTTTTCTTCATCTTTATCTTTCTCACTCGACTCTTCTTTTTCTTTTCTCTCTATCTTTTCCTCATCTCTCTCTATTTTTTCTTCAGCATAAGTCTTATCACTTTCAGTGACAATGGCTTGACCTTCCTCCTTAAGGTTAACTTCAGTATTAACCTTAATGTTCAATTTTTGACTAATGTAACGAAGGTGCATCTCCATCCTTTTACATGATTCTTCAATGCTTTTCTGAATAGAGTCGGAATTTTTCAAAAATCGTTGAAGGGTGTCATCCAAATTTACTGATAGAGAGGGTTGTTGCTGCCATTATTGTGGTGGCCGCCTATCAAATTCTTCGGTAGCTTGAGTGCTTTTGTGATGACAATTAGGTATCTGTATGTACTGTTGAACTGCCTCCTCCAACGTTCTCCTTTTTCCCGATAGAGAGGGTTTTTGCTGCCATTGTTGTGGTGGTCGATTCTTAAATTGTTTGATAGCTTGCCAAAATTGATCATTATCCATGCTTGAGTGAGATCCCACCAGTAGTTGAAATTACCTTAGTAGAATTGAGTGCCCATATAGTTAAATTCTTGACCAAATTGCATCCTGCAAACATTAGGCACAAAACCATAAAAAATATTTGTTAGCACAAAAAGATTTAAGAGAAGATGTAAGATTCAGAGAATAAAATAAAATAAAATAAAATAAAATAAAAACCAAAAAAATAAAAACAGAAATTCAAAATTAAAGTCAAAGATAATCAATAATCAAACAAATTAACTAGTTAAACCAGAGTCCCCGGCAAAATCATTCATGCTTTCAAAGTAATAGCTTTCAATCATAACAACTCTGGAGCTCAAAACCTCACATATAAGCTCATTCACATTTGACATACACATCCTGCTTAATTTCAATATCACACTCATAATATCCTGTATTTGTTCACAAAGCTTGTGAATCACCTGTATAAGCATTTTATGTGCACATCTATCTCAACATCAATCAATCACTAATCATCATCAAGCATTACTTATCACACAATCACAGTTAATAGCAAACCATCATAACAAACCAGGTTTCCAATAGAGTACATCAAACCCTAATCTAAAACAAAAAATAAATAAGTTTAGAAACCTTAAACCAACAAAAGCATAAGCATATGATAGCATTCATCCGTAAATGCTATCTCAGCTCCTCATCAATCTGAGTTGTCCTCTGTATCTTCCTCTTCTTGGATCTTATAATCTTGATTCTTTTTGCCCGATGAGGAGGCCATCCCTGTATCAAACATAATTCACAAAACCAAAAGATACATTGTTAAGCATTAGTAAACCACAATGAAGAAATCAGCCCCTTCAATGATGCTCTCTCCCAACCCCAAACTTAGATGGAAAACTAGTGAGCAAGTGAGTGGAAGGGAGATTTTCTAAAGAGGGATGAGGGAAAAGTTGTAGAGAACCTTTGAAAAGGTATGTAGGAGTGTGTGTGCAGAGAAGAGTCTGAAAGTATGAGCAAATGCGCAACTTAGGGTATAAAAATACCCTAATGGGCTCGGGTCCCGCTAAGGGGAACTAAAGCATATCTGCGAGAGTACCGCTCAGCGGCACTTTCGTGATGTACTCTTCTCCTTCTTTTTTTTAACCTACGTGCCTCCTAGACATGCCCCTCACTGGTTCCCTGCAATTCAATGTTCATAATACTTATGCAAACCCTAACTAAAATAAAACAAACAAAAACAATCAATCAACTGGGTTGCCTCCCAGGTAGCACTTGTTTAACGTCACGAGCCTGACCCAAAATCCACCAACACCCATCAGTAAGTGTTTAAAATCTCACCAACACCCATCAGTAGGTGCTATATCCAACTAGCATCCTTCAGTAGATGCTATATCCAACTAGCATCCTTCAGTAGATGCTATGTTCAACAATATAATGTTCAACAGCTTAAAAATTTACAAACCAAAGAAAAATTAAAAAGTTCTTAAATCCACTGGGTTGCCTCCCAGCAAGCGCTCTTTTAACGTCATTAGCTTGACCCAGTAAAGCTCAAGTTCCTTCTTTATAGTTGATGTTGTCATCCCACCAACTCCTCAGTTGTTTCCTGTGAACTATTTTGGTCCTTCTAGAATGTGGAGACTCTATCTCTATCATCTCCTTCTCTTTAAAGCCCTTCACAACCCACAACTTGTTTTTGATTCTCATAGGTGTACCAAGTTGGGGTCTTCTTTTCTCCCAGTCATCAGGAATTTCTCCTCATCTTCCAATCTTTTCTTCCTTATGCACCTGAAACAACAAACAATGGTTACCTGCACCCTTGAACTTTTCATCTTTATAGCTGGTCATGTGTGCATCTTGAAATGCAGCTTTATAACTAGCTTCTTCCTCCTTTGCTTGAGTCTCATCTTTGAAGACGTCTACAACCACTCTCTCCTCTCGATCCTGGAGCACCACTATACCTTCATTTACATCAATGATAGCTCTGGCCGTTTTCATAAACGGTCTTCCAAGTATGATAGGTATCTTCTCTGTCTCCATCTTCATCACCACAAAGTCTGCCAAGAACTGAAGTTTGCCAACACAAACTATAATGTCTTCTGCAATCCCACATGGCTCCTTTGAAGATCCATCGGCCATTACTAGATTAACCTTTACAGGTTTCACTTTAACATTGCCGATTTGCTCCAGTAAAGAGTAAGGTATCAAGTTAACACTTGAACCTAAATCAAGGAGAGCTTTCTTCACCCTTTTCTTCCCTATGGTACAAGGGATAGAAAAACTGCCTGGGTCTGTTGCTTTAGGAGGGAATGACTCTTTTTTAACAGTAATACACTCCTTTGCTTCATCATCTCTACGTCTTTTCTTTGTAGAGATGTTTTCATCAGATTCTGTGTAAACTGTGATCTGTTGTAAAATATGTTCCCAAGGTGCATCATTATCCACCATCTTGAATAATTCTGTGAAGTCCAGTTGTTTCCCTGGATGGATTGGAAAAGGAAAAGTGCTTTTGCTCTCTATTTCACTTCTCTCTTCTGTATCTAACTCAACTTTCTCATCATCAACACTCTCTACTACCTTGCACTCTTCTCTGGGGTTAACTTCAGTATTAGCCCCAAAATTTCTATTTGGCCTTTCTTCCACCTGTTTGGTGATCTGCCCCATCTGAGTCTCCAGATTTTTGATAGCAGCTTCAGTGCTCTTCTGTGTAGACTCAGTCTTCTGTATGAAATTGTTGAGAGTTTCCTCCATCCTCATGGACCTTTCATTAAGCATAGATAACTGTTGCCATAAGGTGGGTTGCTGCTGCTGCTTATTATATTGACCAGTGGTGGACAAATTTATGATCACCAAAATATGATGTCACAAACTTGTTTCACAATCGGCAAGTATGACCGAATCGTTCAAGTAATAAACTTTGTAAGACCAAGTATCGTTCTCCCAAAGGACTCATGGCCTAGTTTAGTTATGTGATTTGTTGATTAGCTAAGACTTAAGAACGAAATATTTAGAATTTAATATGCAAGACAGAAAATAAACATGTATGCATGAGTTTTGATCAATGGCAAAAGCAAAAGATAAACACTTTCAATGAAATATATGAATGAATATGTTGTTGGGGGTCAGTTTCATCTTATCCACTCTCATATATTTTAGGAATTCAACATTCAAATCATCATTGTTAATGCCACTCTCTAAAGTACCATTCTAGATGGCTTCTCCCTAATCACGAGTTCATACAATTCCTAGCATTCCTAATGATCAGTTCATAAGTGCAGGAGCTTAACGACAACCAACATAATATTGGGAGAAATTCCCCGGATCTAGACTTCCCCGTACGTGCCCGTATCGACAAAACCAATAATCATGCATCGAATGAGTTAAACCATGCAAGCATTAAGCAAAGAGGAAAAACCCTAACTAATGATGAAAGAAAGCATAAATCTTAATTAAAAGATGCAAGCATAGATTCCATATATGAGAGCTTCAAGAGATTACATTGATTCCCCAACAAACATACAAGGTTTAGTTCACCATATTCATGGTGAACCTAGATGGATAACAATGAAAGAATGAAAGAATAAACCCTAAAAAGGTGAAGAGGTAGCCTGAGCATCCAAGATCCTCCTTCAAAGGGGTGGAAGAGAGAGTGTTTGCCTCGTTTCTGCCAAAGATACAAACCCTAGGACGTCCTAAAGCTTATATACTATTCTAAAATTACAAAAGATCTAGGCCCAAGCCCATAAAAGTGCCAGAAAACCGGTCCAAGCCCATTTAGAATGGCGCTCAGCGGTATTTTACCGCTGAGCGGTACTAGCGGTTGATCCATTTTGCCCCCCAGCTGCTGTTTTGCCCCTCAGCGGTGATTTCGGCACCCGAAAAGTGCCGCTCAGCGGTATTTTTCCGCTCAGCGCCACTCGGTCACACGTTTTCTGCGTTCTGGTTGGTTTTTCAGCATTCTGGTTGACTGGTTGACTTTTCTGGTTGACTAGTTGACTTTTCTGGTTGACTGGTTGACTTTTCTGGTTTCTGGTTGACTTTTCAGCACTCCAATCATTTGGTATTTCAATTCTTCTTTCAAATCATTCAATTAGCCTACAAAATCAAGGGAATCTTGCACAAAACCATTAAATTCACTTTCAACTCTCTTATTCTCAAAACTAAAGAAAAAATATGAATTCAAGCTAGTTTCTAAGTCTTAAAGGTTGCTTTTGGTATCAAATTTAAGCATAAAAATAACAGTTTTTCAACTGTTATCAACCAGCTTGCCCAGTTTGCCCTTGACCAATACTTGGGTGTGGTTTCCACCCCTGATTGTAGCTTCCTTGATGGTACTGATTGGTCATGTAATTTACATCCTCTACGGCTTCAACTGGAAAGGCACATTGACCATTGATATGGTCGCCTCCACACAATTCTGATGGACAAATTTATGAGCACCAAAATATGATGTCACAAACTTGTTTTTCAATCGGCAAGTATGACCGAATCGTTCAAGTAATAAACTTGGTAGGACCAAGTATCGTTCTTCCCAAAGGACTCACGGCGTAGTTTAGTTATGTGATTTATTGATTAGCTAAGACTTACAAACGAAATAATTGAGATTTTATATGCAAGACAGAAAATAAACATGTATGCATGAAGTTTTGATCAATGGCAAAAAAACAAAAGATAAAGACTTTCAATGAAATTAATGTATGAATATGTTGTTGGGGGTTCAATTTCATCTTATCCACTCTCATATATTTTAGGAATTCAACATTCAAATCATCATTGTTAATGCCACTCTCTAAAGTACCTTTCTAGAAGGCTTCTCCCTAATCACGAGTTCATACAATTCCTAGCATTCCTAATGATCAGTTCATAAGTGCAGGAGCTTAACGACAACCAACATAATATTGGGAGAAATTCCCCGGATCTAGACTTCCCCGTACGTTCCCGTATCGACAAAACCAATAATCATGCATCGAATGAGTTAAACAATGCAAGCATTAAGCAAAGAGGAAAAACCCTAACTAATGATGAAAGAAAGCATAAGTCTTAATTAAAAGATGTAAAAACAGATTCCATATATGAGAGCTTCAAAAGATTACGTTGATTCCCCAACAAACATACAGAGTTTAGTTCACCATATTCATGGTGAACCTAGATGAATTACAATGAAAGAATGAAAGAATAAACCCTAAAAAGGTGAAGAGGTAGCCTGAGCATTCAAGATCCTCCTTCAAAGGGGTGGAAGAGAGAGTGTTTGCCTCGTTTCTGCCAAAGATACAAACCCTACGACGTCCTAAAGCTTATATACCATTCTAAAATTACAAAAAATCTAGGTCCAAGCCCATAAGTGTGCCGCTCAGCGGTAAAGTATCGCTCAGCGGTAAGTGCGTGAGTCGTTTCTTCCCCTCAGGGGCCATTTTGCCCCTCAGCGGATCTCCCGTAAGCTCCTGAGTGCCGCTCAGCGGTAAACTGCCGCTGAGCGGTGACTTCGGCTTCTCCTTTTGCACTTTTTAATGTCTTTTCTGATTTCCTCTCTCTCCTTCTTCACTTCTTTCACCAAATTCACCTTAAAACCTGCACAAAAACACTGAAATAAAGCATAAACCTGTCCAGCTCTCTTATTTCTGAAAATATGAATAAAAGTATGATTTTAAGCTAGTTTCTAAGTATAAAGGTTGCTTTTAGTATCAATTTTAAGCATGAAAATAACAGTTTTTCAACTGTTATCAAATTCGCACAACTGGATTTGTACCTGTGCAGCAGTTTTCAACTCTTTTGGTAGTTGTGCAAGAGTTTTAGTCAGAGTCTCCAACTGTTGAGTGAGAATTTTGTTTTGAGCTAGCAGGGCATCATGTGTCTGTAATTGGAGGACTCCTTTTTGCATAGGAGCTCCTCTCTCACTGTGCAGCTCATTATCACTAGTAGCCATGTTTTCTATAATCTCTGTTGCTTCCTCTGGAGTTTTCCATTTAATATTGCCTCCTGCTGAGGCGTCCAGCATCATCTTGGTTTGTGAACCAAGCCCTCCAAGGAAAGTTAAGACTACTTCCTGATCTTCAAAGCCATGGGTGGGTGTGTTTCTTAGCAAGCATTTATACCTGTCCCATGCATGCCCTAGTGATTCTTCCATACCCTATTTAAATGAAGAAATCTCTTGCTTGCCTTTTGTCACCATAGATTGTGGGAAGTACTTGTTTAAAAATTTTGTGACCACTGCTTCCCACTCTGTGAAACTTTCTTCTGGGAAAGAATTCAACCAAAGCTTAGCATTGCCTCCCAATGAGAAAGGAAACAAGCTAAGTTTGATAGCTTCATCTGGCACCCCATTAATCTTGATTGTGTTGCAAATCTCATTGAAGGTAGTGAGGTGCTCATATGGGCTTTCATGAGATAACCCATTGAATTGGTTGCTTTTCACCAGTTGAATCAGTGCTGGTTTGACCTCCATATTAGCTGCATTAACTCTAGGTCTAGCTATATTGTTAAAGTGCTGAGGTCCAGCTATATTGGTGTAGTCAGCAAGAGTTCTTCTAACATTGTTGTTCTCCATATTTTCTGTGCTATGAACAGAACCTTGTGGTGGTGATTATAAGAGAGTTTCTGGAGAAGGGAAAAGTTCTCTAGATGTTCGGATTCTTCTCCTCCGTCTACTCTCGTCTAGACCTTCAAGCAGAGGTTCTGTTGTTTTCTTGCTCCTTGTTCTAATTGCTTCCTGCATGCACAAGAAAACAAAACCCTAGAAAAGATTTGTTAGCACAAAAAGATATAGGAGAAGACATAGATTCAGAAGATTAAAGATTCAGAGGATAAGATAAAATAATATAAAATAAAATAAAATAAAATAACATCTAATCTAATGAAATCAAATAAAATCTAATCTAATAAAATCAAATCAAATCAAATCAAATCAAATCAAATAAGATAAAATAAAAACCGAAAAAATAAAAACAGAAATAATATAAAATAAAATAAAATAAAATAAAATCTAATCTAATCAAATAAAATAAAATAAAATAAAATCTAATCTAATCAAATCAAACAAAATCTAATCTAATCAAATAAAATAAAATAAAATAAAATCAAATCAAATAAGATAAAATAAAAACCGAAAAAATAAAAACAGAAAATAAAAACAGAAATTCAAAATTAAAGTCAAAGATAATCAATAATCACACAAATTAACCAGTTAAACCACGAGTCCCCGGCAACGGCGCCAAAAACTTGATGGACAAATTTATGATCACCAAAATATGATGTCACAAACTTGTTTTACAATCGCCAAGTATGACCGAATCGTTCAAGTAATAAACTCAGTAAGACCAAGTATCGTTCTCCAAAAGGACTCACGGCCTAGTTTAGTTGTGTGGTTTGTTAATTAGCTAAGACTTAAGAACGGAATAATTGGATTTTACTATGCAAAAGACGAAAATAAATATGTATGCATGAGGTTTTGATCAATGGCAAAAGCAAAAGACAAATACTTTCAATGAAATATATGGATGAATATGTTGTTGGGAGGGTCAATTTCATCTCATCCACTCTCATATATTTTAGGAATTCAACATTCAAATCATCATTGTTAATGCCACTCTCTAAAGTACCTTTCAAGAAGGCTTCTCCCTAATTACGAGTTCATACAATTCCTAGCATTCCTAATAATTAGTTCATCAAGTGCAGGAGCTTAACGACAACTAATATAATATTGGGAGAGATTCCCCAGATCTAGACTTCCCCGTACGTTCCCGTATCGACAAAATCAATAATCATGCATTGAATGAGTTAAACAAAGCAAGCATTAAGCAAAGAGGAAAAACCCTAACTAATGATGAAAGAAAGCATAAATCTTAGATTAAGATGCAAGCACAAATTCCATATATGAGAGCTTCAAAAGATTACATTGATTCCCCAACAAACATACAAGGTTTAGTTCACCATATTCATGGTGAACCTAGATGAACAATAATGAAAGAATGAAGGATAAAACCCTAGAAAGGTGAAGAGGTAGCCTGAGCATCCAAGATCCTCCTTCAAAGGGGTGGAAGAGAGAGTGTTTGCTTCGTCTTTGCCAAAGATACAAACCCTAGGACGTCTTAAAGCTTATATACTATTCTAAAATTATAGAAAATCTAGGCCCAAGCCCATAAGTGTGCCGCTCAGCGGTAAAGTACCGCTCAGCGGTGAGTGCGCGTCTTGTTTCTTCCCCTCAGCGGCCATTTTGCCCCTCAGCGGATCTCCCGTAAGCTCCTGAGTGCCGCTCAGCAGTAAACTGCCGCTGAGCGGTGACTTCGGCTTCTCCTTTTGCACTCTTTGATGTCTTTTCTGATTCCATCTCTCTCCTTCTTCACTTCTTTCACTAAATTCACCTTAAAACCTGCACAAAAACACTGAAATCAAGCATAAACCTGTCCAGCTCTCTTATTTCTGAAAATATGGATAAAAGCATGATTTCAAGCTAGTTTCTAAGTATAAAGGTTGCGTTTAGTGTCAATTTTAAGCATGAAAATAATAGTTTTTCAACTGTTATCATTGACGTAGTGGAAGAAGTGGAGGAAGTCGACGAAGTGGACGATGTGGACGAAGTGTAGCAACTGGACGAAGTGAACGAAGTGGACAAAGTTGACGAAGTAGACGAAGAAGATGAAGTGGACGAAGTTGACGAAGTTCGGGTAGTGGAGGAAGTGGACGAAGTGGACGAAGTGGACGAAGTGGACGAAGCTGAGGAAGTGGAGGAAGATGAGGAAGTGGTCGAAGTGGAGGAAGTTGAGGAAGTGGACGAAGTGGAGAAATTGGACGAAGTGGAGGAAGTGGAGGAAGTTGACGACGTAGACGTAGTGGACCAACTAGAGGAAGTGGACGAAGTGGACAAATTGGACAAAATGGACAAATTAGACGAAGTGGACGAAGTTGACGATGTGGACGTAGTGGAGCAACTAGAGGAAGTGAAAAAAGTCGACGAAGTGGACAAATTGGACGAAGTGGTGGAAGTGGACGAAGTCGACGAAGTGAACGGAATTGATGAAGTGGACGAAGTGGAGTAAGTGGAGGAAGTGCAAGAAGTGGAGGAAGTGGACGATGTGGATGAAGTGGACGAAGTTGACGAAGTTGACGAAGTTAACGAAGAGGACGAAGTGGGCAAAGCTGACGAAGTGGAGGAAGTGGAGGAAATGGACAAAGTGGACGAAGTGGACGAGGTGGACGAAGTTATCGAAGTGGCGAAGTGGACGAAATAGACGAAGGGAAGAAGTGGAAGAAGAAGTGAACGAAGGGAACGAAGTTTACGAAGTTTACGAAGTGGACGAAGTGACAAAGTGGAGGAAGTGGACGAAGTGGAGGAAGTAGAGGAAGTGGACGAAGTGGACGAACTGGAAGAAGTGGAAGAAGAAGTGGGTGAAGTGGACGAACTGGACGAAGTGGAAGAAGTTGAGGAAGTGGTGGAAGTTGACGAAGTGGACAAAGTGGACGAAGTGGACGAAGTTGACGAAGTGGACGAAAAGACGAAGTGAAGTAAGTGGAGGAAGTGCAGGAAGTGGAGGAAGTGGACGAAAAGGACGAGTTGACGAAGTTGGGGTTGTGGAGGAAGTGGAGGAAGTAGACGAAGTGGACGAAGTTGACAAAGTTGACGAAGTGGACGAAGTGGACCAAGTGTACAAAGTGGAAGAAGTTGACGATGTTGGGGTAGTGGACGAAGTTGACGAAGTGGACGAAGTCGACGAAGTGAACGAAGTGCAGGAAGTAAAGGAACTGGAGGAAGGGGACGCAGTGGAAGAAGAAGTGGATGAAGTTGAGGAAGTTGACAAAATAGACGAATTGGACGAAGTGGACGACGTTGACGAGGTGGACGAAGTTGTCGAAGTGGCGAAGTGGACGAAATAGACGAAGTGGAAGAAGTGGAAGAAGAAGTGCACGAAGGGAACGAAGTTTACGAAGTGGACGAAGTGACAAAGTGGAGGAAGTGGACGAAGTGGAGGAAGTAGAGGAAGTGGACGAAGTGGACGAACTGGAAGAAGTGGAAGAAGAAGTGGGTGAAGTGGACGAACTGGACGAAGTGGAAGAAGTTGAGGAAGTGGTGGAAGTTGACGAAGTGGACAAAGTGGACGAAGTTGACGAAGTGGACGAAGTTGACGAAGTGGACGAAAAGACGAAGTGAAGTAAGTGGAGGAAGTGCAGGAAGTGGAGGAAGTGGACGAAAAGGACGAGTTGACGAAGTTGGGGTAGTGGAGGAAGTGGAGGAAGTAGACGAAGTGGACGAAGTTGACAAAGTTGACGAAGTGGACGAAGTGGACCAAGTGTACAAAGTGGAAGAAGTTGACGATGTTGGGGTAGTGGACGAAGTTGACGAAGTGGACGAAGTCGACGAAGTGAACGAAGTGGACGAAGTAGAGGAAGTGGAGGAAGTGGAGGAAGCTGAGGAAGTGGAGGAAGATGAAGAAGTGGACGAAGTGGAGGAAGTTGAGGAAGTGGACGAAGTGGAGAAATTAGACGAAGTGGAGGAAGTGGACGAAGTTGACGACGTGGACGTAGTGTACCAACTAGAGGAAGTGGACGAAGTCGACGAAGTGGACGAAATTGACGAAATGGAGGAAGTGGAGTAAGTGGAGGAAGTGGAAGAAGTGGAAGAGGTGGACGAAGTGGACGATGTGGATGAAGTGGATGAAGTTGACGCAGTGGACGAAGTTGACGAAGTGGAGGAAGTGGAGGAAGTGGAGGAAGTAGAGGAAGTGGAGGAAGTGGAGGAATTAGAGGAAGTGGACGAACTGCAAGAAGTGGAAGAAGAAGTGGGTGCAGTGGACGAAGTGGAGGAAGTTGAGGAAGTGGTGGAAGTTGACGAAGTGGAGGAAGTGGAGGAAGGGAAGGAGGTGGAGTAATTGGAGGAAATGGAGGAAGTTGACAAAGTGCACAAAGTTTACGAAGTGGACCAAAAAACGAATTGGAGTAAGTGGAGAAAATGCAGAAAGTAGAGGAAGTGGAGGAAGGGGACGCAGTGGAAGAAGAAGTGGATGAAGTTGAGGAAGTTGACAAAGTAGACGAATTGGACGAAGTGGACGAGGTTGACGAAGTGGACGAAGTTGACGAAGTGACGAAGTTGACGAAGTGGCGAAGTGAATGAAATAGACAAAGTGGAACAAGTGGAAGAAGAAGTGCACGAAAGGAACGAAGTTTACGAAGTGGACGAAGTGACGAAGTGGAGGAAGTGGAGGAAGTGGACGAAGTGGAGGAAGTAGAGGAAGTGGACGAACTGGAAAGTTGACGAAGTGGACAAAGTGGACGAAGTGGAGGAAGTTGATGAAGTGGACAAAGTGGACGAAGTTGACGAAGTGGACGAAAAGACGAAGTGGAGTAAGTGGAGGAAGTGCAGGAAGTAGAGGAAGTGGAGGAAGTGGACGAAAAGGACGAGTTGACGAAGTTGGGGTAGTGGAGGAAGTGGACGAAGTTGACGAAGTGGACGAAGTGAAGGAAGCTGATGAAGTGGACGAAGTGAAGGAAGTTGACGAAGTGGACGAAGTGGATGAAGTGGAGGAAGTGAACGAAGTTGACGAAGTTGACGTAGTGGACGAAGTGGAGGAAGTCGACGAAGTGGACGATGTCATCAAAGTGTAGCAAATGGACGAAGTGGACAAAGTTGACGAAGTGGACGAAGAAGACCAAGTGGACGAAGTGGACGAAGTGGACGAAGTTCGGGTAGTGGAGGATGTGGATGAAGTGGACGAAGTGGATGAAATGGTGGAAGTGGAGGAAGCTGAGGAAGTGGAGGAAGATGAGGAAGTGGTCGAAGTGGAGGAAGTTGAGGAAGTGGACCAAGTGGAGAAATCGGACGAAGTGGAGGAAGTGGACGAAGTGGAGGAAGTTGAGGAAGTTGACGAAGTGGACAAAGTGGACGAAGTGGAGGAAGTGGAGGAAGGGAAGGAGGTGGAGTAATTGGAGGAAATGGAGGAAGTTGACAAAGTGCACAAAGTTTACGAAGTGGACGAAGTGGACCAAAAAACGAACTGGAGAAAGTGCAGGAAGTAGAGGAAGTGGAGGAAGGGGACGCAGTGGAAGAAGAAGTGGATGAAGTTGAGGAAGTTGACAAAATAGACGAATTGGACAAAGTGGACGAGGTTGACGAGGTGGACGAAGTTGTCGAAGTGGCGAAGTGGACGAAATAGACGAAGTGGAAGAAGTGGAAGAAGAAGTGCACGAAGGGAACGAAGTTTACGAAGTGGACGAAGTGACGAAGTGGAGGAGGTGGAGGAATTGGACGAAGTGGAGGAAGTAGAGGAAGTGAACGAAGTGGACGAACTGGAAGAAGTGGAAGAAGAAGTGGGTGAAGTGGACGAACTGGACGAAGTGGAAGAAGTTAAGGAAGTGGTGGAAGTTGACGAAGTGGACAAAGTGGACGAAGTTGACGAAGTGGACGAAAAGACGAAGTGAAGTAAGTGGAGGAAGTGCAGGAAGTGGAGGAAGTGGACAAAAAGGACGAGTTGACGAAGTTGGGGTAGTGGAGGAAGTGGAGGAAGTAGACGAAGTGGACGAAGTTGACAAAGTTGACGAAGTGGACGAAGTGAAGGAAGTTAACGAAGTGGACCAAGTCGACGAAGTGGACGAAGTGGAGGAAGTGAATGAAGTTGATGAAGTTGACGTAGTGGACGAAGTGGAGGAAGTCGACGATGTGGACAAAGTGTAGCAAGTGGACGAAGCGAACGAAGTGGACAAAGTTGACGAAGTGGACGAAGAAGACCAAGTGGACGAAGTTCACGAAGTTGGGGTAGTGGAGGAAGTGGAGGAAGTGGACGAAGTAGACGAAGCTGAGGAAGTGGAGGAAGATGAGGAAGTGCTTGAAGTGGAGGAAGTTGAGGAAGTGGACGAAGTGGAGAAATTGGACGAAGTGGAGGAAGTGGACGAACTTGACGACGTGGACGTAGTGGACCAACTAGAAGAAGTGGACGAAGTCGATGAAGTGGACAAATGGGACAAAATGGACAAATTGGACGAAGTGGAGGAAGTGAACGAAGTTGACGACGTTGACGTAGTTGAGCAACTAGAGGAAGTGAAAAAAGTGGACGAAGTGGACAAATTGGACGAAGTGGAGGAAGTGGACGAAGTCGAAGAAGTGGACGAAATTAATGAAGTAGAGGAAGTGGAGTAAGGGGAGGAATTGGAGGAAGTGGATGAAGTGGACGATGTGGATGAAGTGGACGAAGTTGACGAAGTGGACGAAGTTGACGAAGTTAATGAAGAGGACGAAGTGGGTGAACTTGACGAAGTGGAGGAAGTAGAGCAAATGGACGAAGTGGACGAATTGGAAGAAGAAGTGGAAGAAGAAGTGGGACGAAGTTGATGAAGTTGACGAAGTGGACGAGGTAGACGAAGTTGACGAAGGGGAGGAAGTTTACGAAGTGGACGAAGTGGACGCAGAGGAGTAAGTGGAGGAATTGAGGGTGGTGGAGGAGGTGGACGATGTGGAAAAAGTGGACGAAGTGGAGGAAGTGGAGGAAGTGGTGTAAGTGGAGGAAGTGGAGGAAGTAGACGATTTGGACGAAAGAGAAGGAAGTGGAAGAAGTGGACGAGGTGGAGGAAGTGGAGGGACTGGAGGAACTGGACGAAGTGGAAGAAGTGGAAGAAGAAGTGGACGAAGGGGACGAAGTTTACGAAGTTGACGAAGTTTACGAAGTGGACGAAGTGGACGAAGTGGACGAAGTGACGAAGTGGATGAAGTGGAGGAAGTGAAGGAAGTGGAGGAAGTAGAGGAAGTGGACGGACTGGAAGAAGTGGGCGAAGTGGACGAACTCGACGAAGTGGAAGAAGTTGAGGATGTGGTGGAAGTTGACGAAGTGGACAAAGTGGAGGAAGTGGAGGAAGTGGAGGAAGTTGAGGAAGTGGAGGAAGTGGAGGAAGTTGACGAAGTGCACAAAGTGGACGAAGTTGACGAAGTGGACGAAAGGACGAAGTGAAGTAAGTGGAGGAAGATCAAGAAGTAGAGGAAGTGAAAGAAATGGACGAAAAGGATGAAGTTGACGTAGTGGACGAAGTTGACAAAGTGGACGAAGTGAAGGAAGTGGACGAAGTCGACGAAGTGGACAAAGTCGACAAAGTGGAGGAAGTAGATGAAGTGGAAGAAGTGGAGGAAGTGAACGAAGTGGACGAAGTGGAAGAAGTGGACGAAGTGGAAGAAGTGGACAAAGTCGGCGAAGTGGACGAAGTGGAAGAAGTGGACGAAGTGGAAGAAGTGGACGAAGTCGGCGAAGTGGACGAAGAAGACCAAGTGTACGAAGTGGACGAAGTTGACGAAGTTGTTAGAATCGCTGCAGCGGAATTATTAGCGTGGTAACAAACCAAGAGGGGGGGTGAATTGGTTATATCCTTTTATTATGCCTTTTTAATATTTTTCTCTTAATTTCTTACTAAGCAGATAATTAAACGTAAATAAGAGAGTAAGGGGAAGAGAAAAATTGCACAGGTATTTTATCCTGGTTCAGATCACTAGGATCCTACGTCCAGTGGCTTATCTCAAACAAGATAAACCTTTTTCACTATCACAAAACAATTACAAATATTAGTCACACAGAAAAATAATTTGTAACAGTTTAGAAATTACCACCTCTCTTGAAACCACAAGAGATGAACTTACACCTTTTTTGAATCTTCACAAAGGATGATCACCTCCTTCGAATGCTTCACGAAGGATGATTCTCTCCCAAACACTTCCTCAGACACACCAAGGATGATCAAGCTATTCCTCCTTCACCTCAGTACCACTTCAGGACTTTGCAGACAAGAGTTTCCTTAGCTTCAGCAAATTCACAGAGTTCTCAAAAGAGTTCAGAGTACTAGAGCACAAGGGAAGAGTTGTTTTTGAAAGAAATAGTGAGCCAATTTATAGACTCAGCCTAATACCCTTCCATTCTTCGAAAACTGGCCATCTAACGCATTTAATCGATTAACATAAGTACTAATCGATTAAAATGAGTACAACGGCTAGTTTTTGAAATCTGAAAACCCCAACGGTCAGTGTTAATCGATTATTCTCAGGACTAATCGATTAGCTAATCGATTATTATACACTTTAATCGATTATTCCAGTGGCACTTGGGTTTTCAGGGCCAGCCTCGGTTTTAATCGATTAATACTAGGTTTAATCGATTAAAACAGAATGTTGACGAATCTCAACAGCATTTAAATGTAAATTACAATAATTAGTCCTATACATTAAACTACAATTATTACAAAAGCTTTCCATAGCAATACAAGTCTTCATAACATCTTGAATCTTGATTTCTCTTGACTTGATTTGGACATCATCAAAACTTCATCTTCATCATTTTGCTAACATTCTCCCCCTTTTTGATGATGATCAAAAACTCCTTTGATTTAAAGCTTTTAGTAATAATCTGGATAAAACACAACTTATGGAAGAAAAAGTTCATTAGTGAATAAGCACAAATAGCACAAATAGGCAAATAAGCTTTAAACATTTTCTCCTCCTTTTTGATCATAATTAAAAAGTTGTGTTTGATGTTCTCCTCCTAAGATAATACTCCCCCTTAATAAAAGCATGTATGCATATGAGCTAAAAATATTTCAAATTTAAAGATTCATTCAAACATACACAATAGGATATTTAAAGCAAATAATTTTAGGATAAAGAACTTATAAAACATTTTTAGATCTTCATCTTGAGGATTGTCATCATTCTTCGCTTCATTTGTTGTCTTCTACAAATCTTCATCATTGCCTGCATCTAATTCAACTGACTCAAGAGGTTTTGCCTCAAGGTCTACAATATCATCAAAGACAACATGCACACATTCTTCTATTTCAAATGTTTTCCGATTGAAAACTATATATGCTTTGTATATTAGAAGATATCCAAAAAAATAGTTTCATCGGCCTTGGAATAAAATTTTCTTAAATTTTGTTTTAAAGAAATTCTAAATATTAAAAAATAGGTAACCAACTACTTGTATGGGTCCTTTGGGTTAGATTTAGAAAAAGAGGAATCATTTTACAACCCAAACAAATCTACCACTAGGAACACCATAATGCTTAATTTTACATTTATTTGAAGTATGACCCTTTTTCATACAATAAAAGCATGATACAACACTTGTGTTCCCATGAGTTGTTCCTTTTTCTACCCATATCCTACGGGTTCTTTTATTTTGTTTGTTTTTAATTTTGGGAACATACTCATATTTAACAACCTTATTTTCATTATTTTTGCTACATTCTCCTAAGGTTGTTTGTTCAGAAAAATATTTGAATTGTATGCAAGACTCAAATTCATGATTAGCAACATATTTTTCTTTTTCATAATATAGCACTTTACTTTTCAAATTCTTGATTTCTTCTGCTTGATATAAAAATTTATTTTTCAAACTTCTGTTTTCTTCAGATGAATTTGAAAATTCAGTTTTCAAAGCATCATTTAATTTAGTGAGATTTTCAGAAGTAAATTTCAAATTTTTATTTTCTTCAAGAAGGTTGTCAAATTCAGATTTTAAATTTTTAAAATCCTTTTTCAGCTTTTTATGAGAAATATTTAATTTTTCAGATTCAATTAACAATGCAGCATATGTTTCATGCAATTCATCTTCATCAACTTGACTATTATTATCAGAATAATGTGAGCTACTTACTTGGCTGACATTATCATCATCTGCCATTAAACAGATGTTAGCTTCTTCATCTGAATCGCTTGAATCTGAAATGGACTCATTATCGTCTTCCCATGCAATGTATGCTTTCTTTTTCTTGAAGAATCTTTTCTCCTTTTTGTCTTCACCTTTCTTCTGATTTGGGCAGTCTGCCTTTAGATGCCCCTTTTCTCCACAGCTGTAGCATCGGTAATTTGAGGAAGATGCTTGATTATCTTTCTTTTCGTACCTAAACCTTCCTTTACCTTTAGACTTCATGAATTTGTTTAATCTTTTGATCACGAGGCTTAAGTTTTCCTCTTCGTCTGAGTCTTCATCTTCCGATTTACCTTTGCTTCTATCAATCTCTGATTTTAACGCCAAACTCTTCTTGTTGGTTTTGGCTTTAGCATCTTCCTCATCAAGTCTTCCAACATCTAATTCATGTTCCCTCAACTTTCCAAATAATGCCGTGATGGACAAATTTATGATCACCAAAATATGATGTCACAAACTTGTTTCACAATCGGCAAGTATGACCGAATCGTTCAAGTAATAAACTTGGTAAGACCAAGTATCGTTCTTCCCAAAGGACTCACGGCCTAGTTTAGTTATGTGATTTGTTGATTAGCTAGGACTTACAAACGAAATATTCAGATTTTAATATGCAAGACAGAAAATAAACATGTATGCATGAAATTTGATCAATGGCAAAGACAAAAGATAAACACTTTCAATGAATTATATGAATGAATATGTTGTTGGGGGTCAATTTCATCTCATCCACTCTCATATATTTTAGGAATTCAACATTCAAATCATCATTGTTAATGCCACTCTCTAATGTACCATTCTAGATGGCTTCTCCCTAATCACGAGTTCATACAATTCCTAGCATTCCTAATGATTAGTTCATGAGTGCAGGAGCTTAACGACAACCAATATAATATTGTCAGTATAATATTGGGAGAAATTCCCCGGATCTAGACTTCCCCGTACGTGTCCGTATCGACAAAACCAATAATCATGCATGGAATGAGTTAAACTATGCAAGCATTGAGCAAAGAGGAAAAACCCTAACTAATGATGAAAGAAAGCATATGTCTTAATTAAAAGATGTATTCACCAAATTCCATATATGAGAGCTTCAAGAGATTACATTGATTCCCCAACAAACATACAAGGTTTAGTTCACCATATTCATGGTGAACCTAGATGAATATCAATGAAAGAATGAAAGAATAAACCCAATAAAGGTGAAGAGGTAGCCTGAGCATCCAAGATCCTCCTTCAAAGGGGTGGAAGAGAGAGTGTTTACTTCGTTTCTGCCAAAGATACCTAATTCTAGGACGTGCAAGCCCTTATATACTAATCTAGAGTTACAAAAGATTACAAAAGCCCAAGCCCAAAAAGTGCCGCTCAGCGGTATTTACCGCTCAGCGGTGATTGCGCGTCTTCTTTCTTCCCCTCAGCGGCCATTTTGCCCCTCAGCGGTTCCAACGTCACCTCTTGAGTGCCGCTCAGCGGTAGTTTGCCGCTGAGCAGTGCCTTTGACTTCTCTTTTTGCACTCTTTCTTGTCTTTTCTAATGTCATCTCTCTCCTTCTTCACTCTTTTAACCAAATTCACCTTAAAACCTGCATAAAAACACTGAAATCAAGCATAAACCTGTCCAGCTCTCTTATTTCTGAAAATATGGATAAAAGGCATGATTTCAAGCTAGTTTCTAAGTCTAAAGGTTGCTTTTAGTATCAATTTTAAGCATGAAAATAATAGTTTTTCAACTGTTATCACAACCCCAAACTTAGAACTTTGCTTGTCCTCAAGCAAACAAAATGTAACTCAATCTCCAACCAATTTTTATGATGGTTCACTCATTCAAAATCCTCTTTTCAAGATAAGTAACAACTTCACTCAAACTTATGACCAAGAGTTCAATCAAGATGTGCACATGCTTTAGTGTTCACAAAGTCATTTAAGTTCCAACAAATGCTATTTTTCATGAATGATCAATCAATTAAGCATGGATGTTTATGTGCTTATGGAATATTTCCTCACTAGGTAAAGTGTTTCACTCAACACACAAGTGTATAAGAGGTAAAGTGTTTCACTCATTCACTCCACTATCACAATGTCACATGAATCAACTTTGCCTTTCATTTAACCACAATCAAAAACATTCACAAGCATGCATCATCACAAGGACTTTTCAATGGCTTATAATGTGGCTGGGCTAACAAGAAAATTGGTTTTTCTGGATCACAAAATCCTTGAGTTAAGAGAATCATAACAACACAATTTTTCTTATTCATTCCCAACTTGCCTTTTGCCTTTGCATTTGCATTGAGCTTTGCTTCTTTTTCTTTTCTTTTCTTTTTCTTTGCATATTCTTACTTTTTAGCTCTTAGCTCAATGCTTTTCCTTTTTCATGTTTTCCCAACAACCCCAAACTTGAACATTTAACAATACCACACAAGATCTTCTACTTAACTCAAGGTAAAGATTTTCAATCAAGGGTTCAGTGTATATTCAAGGTTAAGGGTTCAAAGGATAGAACACAAAGTGTTCTCTTTTAGTAGGCTTACTTTATGAATTTGGCCAATAAAAAGGGTTCCAACAAACGGCCTTGATCACATGATGCAAAACAAGCAATTGATTTAATCATAGAAAACCTGGGCAAAATCATTCATACTTTCAAAGTAATAGCATTCAACAATAACAACTCTGGAGCTCAAAACCTCACATATAAGCTCATTCACATTTGACATACACATCCTGCTTAATTTCACAATCACAATCATGATATCATGCATTTGTTCACAAAGCTTGTGAGTCACCTGTGTGAGCATTTTAATGTGCACATCTATCTCAACATCAATCAGTCAATCAGCATCATCAAGCATTACTTATCAAACAATCTCAGTTAATAGCAAACCTTCATAAGAAACCAGGTGTTCAATAGAGTACATCAACCCTAATCTAAAAACAAAAACAAATAAGTCCAGAAAACTTAAACCACAAAAGCATAATCATATGATAGCATTCATCAGTAAATGCTATCTCAGCTCCTCATCAGTCTGAGCTGTCCTCTGTATCTTCCTCCTCCTCTTCATCATCATCATCATCAAATGCATCCTCCTCCTCAGCTTCATCTTCTTCCATATCTCTAGCTGAAGCTTCAGCTGCTTCAGCTCCTCCATGCAATGGTTCTTCTGGCCAAGCTACCACATTATGGAATTCATCCATAGTCCACCTGTGTGCTGGAGGGGTATCATACATCCCCACTATCATCTCAGTCGTGGCCACCTGCCCTCTGTGGATGGACTGCAACTGAGCACCTATAAGAGACATATACATGTCCCTCATCTGGAATGGTTCTGCTTCATGTGTATCAGCAGATGTCCGGCTCTGTGCTGGCCCTCTCTCTCTACGAGCATGGCGTGGTGGAACTGGCTGAGCTGGCTCCTCACCTCCACAGTACTGTCTGTAATAGGCCTCATCTATAGCTTTTCTTGGCCTCTCAAATGGTGGAACAGAAGTGTCCACCCCAGCTTGCTTGCAAAGGTGAGTGATCAAAGAAGGATGTCCCAGTGGTGCTTTGTTGTTTGAGGTGTTAGCACACACACTAATCTCATCAGCTATCACCTGCCCAATATTAACATTCAAGTTTCTGATAGCACAGTAGATGAATAGTGCCCTGCTGAGAGTGATATCTGACACATGTGAGCATGGCTGAATGTTGGCATGAGAAAATGCCATCCAATACTTTGCAAGAGGAGTCAAATTTGTCCTCCTAATGTTAACCACTGCGCCAGATCTATTCCTTTGAAATTGTCCTCCAGGTATGCACAATACTCTCTCAACATCCTCAAAGTCAGCACCTTCCTCCATGCTAAGAGCAAACTGACATTGCTCACCAGCCCACACAGTATCCAGAAAATTGTTGATGGAATCAGGATCATACCTGATAGCATGGCCTCTGACATAGCCCAAATAATTCTCAGCTGGATAATCACCAATCTTCTTTGCATTGGTGTAGAATTCCTTCACCACAGCTATGTTGGCAGGCGCTGGATAAGTGGCTAGCTTCCCCCAATCATTCCCTAACACTTGCTCTCCAAATTGAGGAGCAAAGTTAGGTATCATTCCAACCTTTCTCTCCATTAGAAGTCTTCTGTCCTGAACCACCCTAAAGTGTTTCTCATGTTTCCTAGAGAGGAACCTGCCATTATGGGGCTGCTCTGGTTCCTTTTCCTTTCTCTTGGTTGCCATGGTTTTCAATCTCTTTCCTGAAGAGGATGCCGTTCCTGCATTCAAACACAAATCCAAAACCACAGAACATGATGTTAATCATTAGTAAACACAGAACACAACTCCTTTCGAAGCTAAACCACCGCTGAGGGCCAGAATTTCCCCTCAGCGCCACTAGTGCCACATTCAAACACGCAAAAACCAGAAAAAACCAAGTCTGGCAGAGTGCCGCTCAGCGGTAAATGCCGCTCAGCGGTAAATGCCGCTCAGCGGTGACCTGCAGATTTTTGCAAATCTCGTTTTTAAACTGTCCTAACTCCACCCAAATGCAATTTTCAGTTTTCCAGTACATAATCAAGCAGTTTAATCGGTTCAAACATCAAATATATCATCAAATCATGCATAAAAATCATACTCTCTTTCAACCCCAAACTTTGATGGCACACTAGTGAAAAAGTGAGTGGAAGAGAAATTTTTCTAAGAGGGAAGAGTAAAAAGATGTGGGAAACCTAAGAGAAGATATGTGGAAGTGTTTGTGCAGAGAAGGGCTTGAAAGAATGTAAAAACGCGCAGCTTAGGGTTTAAAAATACCCTAATGGGCTCGGGTTCCGCTAAGGGGAACTTAAGCCGATCTGCGATAGTACCGCTCAGCGGTAATTGCCGCTCAGCGGCACTTTCGTGATGTGCCCTTCTCCTTCTTTTCTTGACCTACGTGCCTTCTTAGCATACCCCTCATAGGTTCCCTGCAATTCAATGTTAAAAATGCTTATGCAAACCCTAATTAAAAATAAAACAAACAAAAACAATCAATCAACTGGGTTGCCTCCCAGGTAGCGCTTGTTTAACGTCACGAGCCTGACCCAAAATCCACTAACACCCATCAGTAGGTGTTTCAAACTTACCAGCACCCATCAGTAGGTGCAAAATCTTCTCACCAACACCCATCAGTAGGTGTTACAAACTTAGTATCCTTCAGTAGATACTTAACCACCTAGCATCCTTCAGTAGATGCTAGATCCAACAAAATAATGTCCAGAATAATGTTCACAAATTAAAAGTTACGAAACCAAAACAAATCAAAAGTTTGTAAATCCACTGGGTTGCCTCCCAGCAAGCGCTCCTTTAATGTCACTAGCTTGACCCTGTTAAAGCTCATGTTCCATCTTCTTTATGGTTGATGTTGTCCTTCCACCAACCTTTCAACTGCTTCCTTTGGACTGGTTTGGATTCTCTAGAATATGGAGACTCTATCTCTATCATCTCCTTCTCTTTAAAGCCTTTTATAACCCACAACTTGTTCTTGAGTCTTACAGGTGTGCCAAGTTGGGGTCTTCTTTTCTTCCAGTCTCTAGGAACTTCTTCTCCTTTTCCAATCTCTTCTACCTTGGGTACCTGAAAAAACAAACAATGGTTATCAGAAACTTCAAGATTTTCAACTTTACCTCTAGTTATGGGTGCATCTCGAAATGCAGCTTTATAACTGGTTTCTTCCTCCTTTGCTTGTATCTCATCTTTGAAAACATCCACCACCACTCTCTCCTCTCTGTCCTGGAGCACCACTATACCTTCATTAACATCTATGATAGCCCTGGCCGTTTTCATAAACGGTCTTCCCAGTATGAAAGGTATTTTTTCAGTCTCCATCTTCATCACCACAAAGTCTGCCAAAAACTGAAGTTTGCCAACACAAACTACAATGTCTTCTGCAATCCCACATGGCTCCTTTGAAGATCCATCAGCCATTACAAGATTAACCTTTACAGGTTTTATTTTAACATGGCCAATTTGCTCCAATAGAGAATAAGGCATCAAGTTAACACTTGAGCCTAAATCAAGGAGAGCTTTCTTTACCTTTTTCTTCCCTATAGTGCAAGGGATAGAAAAACTACCTGGATCTGCTGCTTTTGGTGGGAATGACTCTTTCTTAACAGTAATACACTTTTCTTCCTCATCATCTCTACGTCTTCTTTTTGTAGAGGTTCCTTCTTCAGATTTTGTGTAAACTGCTATTTTCTGTAGAATTTGTTCCCAAGGAGCTTCATTATCAACCATTCTGAATAAATCTGTGAAATCCATTGGTTTCTCCTGATTTGTTGGAAAAGGCAAAATGTCCTTTCTTTCTTCTTCTCTTCTCTCTTCTGTTTCTCCTTCTTCTAACTCAATGATCTCTTCATTCACACTCTTGACCACTTTGCACTCTTCTCTAGGGTCAACCTCAGTATTAGCCCCAAAGTTTCTGTTTGGCCTTTCTTCCAATTGCTTGGTGATCTGACCCATCTGAATCTCCAGATTCTTTATAGCAGCTTCAGTGCTCTTTTGAGAAGATTCAGTTTTCTGTATGAATTGCTGAAGAGTTTCTTCCAACCTTGTTGATCTTTCATTAAGCATAGATAATTGTTGCCACACGGTTGGGTGCTGCTGCTGCTTATTATATTGATTAGCCTGCCCAGTTTGTCCTTGGCCAATACTTGGATGTGGTTTCCAACCCTGATTATAATTCCCTTGACGGTATGGAAACTGATTAGCCATGAAATTAACATCCTCCACGGCTTCCACAGGAAAAGCACATTGGCCATTGATGTGATCTCCCCCACATAATTCGCACAACTGGGTTTGTACCTGTGCAGCAGATTTTAACTCTTTGGGTAATGAAGCAAGAGTTTTGGTCAGAGTTTCCAGTTGTTGAGTTAGAATTTTATTCTGGGCTAGCAAGGCATCATGGGTTTGTAATTGAAGAACCCCTTTCTGTTGCAAAGGAGCTCCTCTTTCACTATGCAGCTCATTATCACTTGTAGCCATATTTTCAATAATTTCAGTTGCTTCCTCTGGAGTCTTCCATTTTATATTGCCTCCAGCTGAGGCATCCAGCATCATCTTGGTTTGTGAACCAAGCCCTCCAAGGAAAGTCAGGACTACTTCTTGATCTTCAAAGCCATGCGTGGGAGTTTTACGTAACAAGCTTTTATACCTGTCCCATGCATGTCCCAGTGATGATTCCATGCCCTGCTTGAATGAAGAAATCTCTTGCTTTCCTTTAGTCACCTTAGATTGTGGGAAGTATTTGTTTAAGAATTTTTGACCACTGCTTCCCACTCTGTGAAACTTTCTTCTGGAAAAGAGTTCAACCAAAGCTTAGCATTGCCTCCCAATGAGAAAGGAAACAAGCTAAGTTTGATTGCTTCGTCTGGCACCCCATTAATTTTGACTGTATTGCAAATCTCATTAAAGGTAGTCAGGTGCTCATATGGGCTTTCGTGAGATAACCCATTAAATTGATTACTCTTCACCAGTTGAATCAGTGCTGGTTTGACCTCCATGTTGGCTGCATTGACTCTAGGTCTAGCTATGTTATTGAAGTGCTGAGGTCCAGCAAGATTAGTGTAATCTGCAAGAGTTCTTCTAACATTATTGCCCTCCATACTTCCTGTGCTATGAACAGAACCTTGTGGTGATGATTGCAAGAGAGTTTCTGGAGAAGGGAAAAGTTCTCTAGACGTTCTGATTCTTCTCCTCCTTCTACTCTCTTCTAGACCTTCAAGAAGTGGTTTTGTTGTTTTCTTACTTCTAGTTCGAATTGCTTCCTGCATGCACAAGAAAACAAAACCCTAGAAAAGATTTGTTAGCACAAAAAGATATAAGAGAAGATATATATTCAAAAGATAAAAAGATAAAAGATTCAGAAGATAAGAAGATAAAAGATTTAGAAGATAGAAGATAAAATAAAATAAAATCTATTCTAAAAAGATAAAATAAAATCTAACCTAATCTAAAAGATAAAGATAAAATAAAATCTAATAAAATCTAACCTAACAAAATAAAATCTAAAAATAAAATAAAATCTAATCTAATATAATAAAATAAAATCTAATCTAAAAAGATAAAACAGAAAATAAAAACAGAAATTTAAAATTAAAGTCAAAGATAATCAATAATCACACAAATTAACCAGTTAAAAATCGAATCCCCGGCAACGGCGCCAAAAACTTGATGGACAAATTTATGATCACCAAAATATGATGTCACAAACTTGTTTCACAATCGGCAAGTATGACCGAATCGTTCAAGTAATAAACTTGGTAAGACCAAGTATTGTTCTTCCCAAAGGACTCACGGCCTAGTTTAGTTATGTGATTTGTTGATTAGCTAGGACTTACAAACGAAATATTCAGATTTTAATATGCAAGACAGAAAATAAACATGTATGCATGAAATTTGATCAATGGCAAAGACAAAAGATAAACACTTTCAATGAATTATATGAATGAATATGTTGTTGGGGGTCAATTTCATCTCATCCACTCTCATATATTTTAGGAATTCAACATTCAAATCATCATTGTTAATGCCACTCTCTAAAGTACCATTCTAGATGGCTTCTCCCTAATCACGAGTTCATACAATTCCTAGCATTCCTAATGATTAGTTCATGAGTGCAGGAACTTAACGACAACCAATATAATATTGTCAGTATAATATTGGGAGAAATTCCCCGGATCTAGACTTCCCCGTACGTGTCCGTATCGACAAAACCAATAATCATGCATGGAATGAGTTAAACTATGCAAGCATTGAGCAAAGAGGAAAAACCCTAACTAATGATGAAAGAAAGCATATGTCTTAATTAAAAGATGTATTCAACAAATTCCATATATGAGAGCTTCAAGAGATTACATTGATTCCCCAACAAACATACAAGGTTTAGTTCACCATATTCATGGTGAACCTAGATGAATATCAATGAAAGAATGAAAGAATAAACCCAATAAAGGTGAAGAGGTAGCCTGAGCATCCAAGATCCTCCTTCAAAGGGGTGGAAGAGAGAGTGTTTACTTCGTTTCTGCCAAAGATACCTAATTCTAGGACGTGCAAGCCCTTATATACTAATCTAGAGTTACAAAAGATTACAAAAGCCCAAGCCCAAAAAGTGCCGCTCAGCGGTATTTACCGCTCAGCGGTGATTGCGCGTCTTCTTTCTTCCCCTCAGCGGCCATTTTGCCCCTCAGCGGTTCCAACGTCACCTCTTGAGTGCCGCTCAGCGGTAGTTTGCCGCTGAGCGGTGCCTTTGACTTCTCTTTTTGCACTCTTTCTTGTCTTTTCTAATGTCATCTCTCTCCTTCTTCACTCTTTTCACCAAATTCACCTTAAAACCTGCACAAAAACACTGAAATCAAGCATAAACCTATCCAGCTCTCTTATTTCCGAAAATATGGATAAAAGGCATGATTTCAAGCTAGTTTCTAAGTCTAAAGGTTGCTTTTAGTATCAATTTTAAGCATGAAAATAACAGTTTTTCAACTGTTATCATGCCGCCATAGTCATGGTGTTGAGGTTTTATGACTCCGAGATTGCAGTCACCTTGGGTTGCCACGACCTGTCTAAAGACTTCAAAATTTTAATGTTTAATTCATCAGTATCAAATGACTTACCTAGTCCAATGAGATGATTGACAATGTTGGTGAAGCGTTTTTGAACGTCAGAAATTGTTTCTCCTTGCTTCATCCTGAACATTTCATACTCTTGAATCAGGGAATTCTTTCTTGCCCTCTTTACGTCATTTGTTCCTTCATGTGTCACTCTGAGCACATCCCACATTTCTTGAGCAGTTTTGCAGACAGAAACCCTATAGAACTCATCAACAGTCAATGCTGATGCAATAATGTTCCGAGCTTTAACGTCATTCTGAAATCTTTTCTTTTCTTCAATGGTCCATTGACCACGAGGCTTTTGTTCCTGTATATTGTTAGTAGGAACAGAAACACCAGACGCAATAACATCCCAAATTTCACAATCAATAGATTCAATAAATATTTGCATCCTTACCTTCCAGAATGCATAGTTCTCACCTGTGAATAATGGGGGTCTATTGATTGATGCACCCTCTGCAAAGGTTTGATGTGATCCTGCCATTTGAATGACTATCAAAGCAAGCTCTGATACCAATTGTTAGAATCGCTGCAGCGGAATTATTATCGTGGTAACAAACCAAGAGGGGGGGTGAATTGGTTATATGCTTTTATTATGCCTTTTTAATATTTTTCTCTTAATTTCTTACTAAGCAGATAATTAAACGTAAATAAGAGAGTAAGGGGAAGAGAAAAATTGCACAGGTATTTTATCCTGGTTCAGATCACTAGGATCCTACGTCCAGTCGCTTATCTCAAACAAGATAAACCTTTTTCACTATCACAAAACAATTACAAATATTAGTCACACAGAAAAATAATTTGTAACAGTTTAGAAATTACCACCTCTCTTGAAACCACAAGAGATGAACTTACACCTCCTTTGAATCTTCACAAAGGATGATCACATCCTTCGAATGCTTCACGAAGGATGATTCTCTCCCAAACACTTCCTCAGACACACCAAGGATGATCAAGCTATTCCTCCTTCACCTCAGTACCACTTCAGGACTTTGCAGACAAGAGTTTCCTTAGCTTCAGCAAATTCACAGAGTTCTCAAAAGAGTTCAGAGTACTAGAGCACAAGAGAAGAGTTGTTTTTGAAAGAAATAGTGAGCCAATGTATAGACTCAGCCTAATACCCTTCCATTCTTCGAAAACTAGCCATCTAACGCATTTAATCGATTAACATAAGTACTAATCGATTAAAATGAGTACAACGACTAGTTTTTGAAATCTGAAAACCCCAACGGTCAGTGTTAATCGATTATTCTCAGGACTAATCGATTAGCTAATCGATTATTATACACTTTAATCGATTATTCCAGTGGCACTTGGGTTTTCAGGGCCAGCCTCGGTTTTAATCGATTAATACTAGGTTTAATCGATTAAAACATAATGTTGACGAATCTCAACAGCATTTAAATGTAAATTACAATAATTAGTCCTATACATTAAACTACAATTATTACAAAAGCTTTCCATAGCAATACAAGTCTTCATAACATCTTGAATCTTGATTTCTCTTGACTTGATTTGGACATCATCAAAACTTCATCTTCATCATTTTGCTAACAGAAGTTGGGGTAGTGGAGGAAGTGGACGAAGTTGACGAAGTGGACGAAGTGGACGAAGTGGAGGAAGTGGAGGAAGTGGAGAAAGTTGAGGAAGTGAACGAAGTTGACGACGTGGACGTAGTGGAGCAACTAGAGGAAGTGAAAAAAGTCAACGATGTGGACAAATTGGACGAAGTCGAAGAAGTGGACGAAATTAATGAAGTGGAGGAAGTGGAGTAAGTGGAGGAAGTGGAAGAAGTGGAGGAAGTGGAGGAAGTGGACGATGTGGATGAAGTGGACGAAGTTGACGAAGTGGACGAAGTTGACGAAGTTGACGAAGTGAACGAAGAGGACGAAGTGGGTGAAGCTGACGAAGTGGAGGAAGTAGAGGAAATGGACGAAGTGGACGAAGTCGACGAAGTGGACGAATTTGAAGAAGAAGTGGAAGAAGAAGTGGGACGAAGTTGATGAAGTTGACGAAGTGGACGAGGTAGACGAAGTTGACAAAGGGGAGGAAGTTTACGAAGTGGACGAAGTTGACGAAGTGGACGCAGAGGAGTAAGTGGAGGAAGTGAGGGTGGTGGAGGAGGTGGACGATGTGGAAAAAGTGGAGGAAGTGGAGGAAGTGGAGGAAGTGGTGTAAGTGGAGGAAGTGGAGGAAGTAGACGATTTGGACGAAGTGGAGGAAGTGGAAGAAGAAGTGGACGAGGTGGAGGAAGTGGAGGGACTGGAGGAACTGGATGAAGTTGACGAAGTTGACGAAGTGGAGGAAGTGGATGAAGTGGAGGAAGTGAAGGAAGTGGACGAAGTGGAGGAAGTAGAGGAAGTGGACGGACTGGAAGAAGTGGAAGAAGAAGTGGGCGAAGTGGACGAACTCGACGAAGTGGAAGAAGTTGAGGATGTGGTGGAAGTTGACTGATGGACAAATTTATGATCACCAAAATATGATGTCACAAACTTATGGACGAAAGTATGACCGAATCGTTTCAAGTAATAAACTCGGTAAGACCAAGTATCGTTCTCCCAAAGGACTCACGGCCTAGTTTAGTTATGTGATTCTTTGATTAGCTAAGACTTATGGACGAAATAATTGGATTGTATTATGCAAAAGACGAAAATAAACATGTATGCATGAGGTTTTGATCAATGGCAAAAGCAAAAGACAAATACTTTCAATGAAATATATGGATGAATATGTTGTTGGGGGTCAAATTCATCTCATTCACTCTCATATATTTTAGGAATTCAACATTCAAATCATCATTGTTAATGCCACTCTCTAAATTACCTTGTCAAGAAGGCCTATCCCTAATTACGAGTTCATACGATTCCTAGCATTCCTAATAATTAGTTCTCTAAGCACAGGAGCTTAACGACAACCAATATACTATTGGGAGTAATTCCCCGGATCTAGACTTCCCCGTACGTTCCCGTATCGACAAAATCAATAATCATACATTGAATGAGTTAAACAAAGCAAGCATTAAGCACAGAGGAAAAACCCTAACTAATAATGAAAGAAAGCATAAGTCTTAGATTAAGATGCAAGCACAAATTCCATATATGAGAGCTTCAAAAGATTACATTGATTCCCCAACAAACATACAAGGTTTAGTTCACCATATTCATGGTGAACCTAGATGAACAATAATGAAAGAATGAAGGATAAAACCCTAGAAAGGTGAAGAGGTAGCCTGAGCATCCAAGATCCTCCTTCAAAGGGGTGGAAGAGAGAGTGTTTGCTTCGTTTCTGCCAAAGATACCAACCTTAAGACATCTAGGTCTTTAAATAGGACATAAAAATAATAGAAAACGGGTCCAGGCCCAAACAGATCATAAAATCGCATAAAATTGGCCCAAAACTCGTCTGATTGACTTTTTTCGTATTCTGGTTGATTGGTTGACTTTTTGGTTGAGTGGTTGACTGGTTGACTTTTCTGGTTTCTGGTTGACTTTTCTGATTCCATCTCTCTCCTTCTTCACTTCTTTCACTAAATTCACCTTAAAACCTGCACAAAAACACTAAAATCAAGCATAAACCTGTCCAGCTCTCTTATTTCAGAAAATATGGATAAAAGCATGATTTCAAGCTAGTTTCTAAGTGTAAATGTTGCTTTTTGTGTCAATTTTAAGCATGAAAATAACAGTTTTTCAACTGTTATCACAACCCCAAACTTAGAACTTTGCTTGTCCTCAAGCAAACAAGATGTAACTCAATCTTCAACCAATTCATATGATGGTTCACTCATTCAAAAATCCTCTTTTTCAAGATAAGTAACAACTTCACTCAAACTTATGACTAAGAGTTCAATCAAGATGTGCACTTGCTTTAGTGTTCACAAAGTCATTTAAATTCCAACAATTGCTATTTTTCATGAATGATCAATCAATTAAGCATGGATGTTCATGTGCTTATGGAATATTTCCTCACTAGGTAAAGTGTTTCACTCAACACACAAGTGTATAAGAGGTAAAGTGTTTCACTCATTCACTCCACTATCACAATGTTACTTGAATCAACTTTGCCTTTCATTTTACCACAATCAAAAAAATTCACAAGCATGCATCATCACAAGGACTTTTCAATGGCTTATAATGTGGCTGGGCTAACAAGAAAATTGGTTTTTCCGGATCACAAAATCCTTGAGTTAAGAGAATCATAACAACACAATTTTTCTTATTCTTCCCAACTTGCCTTTGCATTTGCATTGACCTTGGCTTCTTTTTCTTTTCTTTTCTTTTTCTTTTTCTTTGCATATTCTTACTTTTTAGCTCTTAGCTCAATGCTTTTCCTTTTTCATGTTTTCCCAACAACCCCAAACTTGAATACCACACAAGATCTTCTACTTAACTCAAGGTAAAGCTTTTCAATAAGGGTTTTCAGTGTATGTTCAAGGCTAAGGGTTCAAAGGATAGAACACACAATGTTCTCTTTTAGTGGGCTAACTTTATGAATTTGGCCAATAAAAAGGGTTCCAACAAACGGCCTTGATCATATGATGCAAAACAAGCAATTGATTCAATCATAGAAAACCTGGGCAAAATCATTCATGCTTTCAAAGTAATAGCATTCAATCATACCAAAAACTCTGGAGCTCAAAACCTCACATATAAGCTCATTCACATTTGACATACACATCCTGCTTAATTTCACAATCACAATCATGATATCCTGCATTTGTTCACAAAGCTTGTGAATCACCTGTATAAGCATTTTATGTGCACATCTATCTCAACATCAATCAATCAATAAGCATCATCAAGTATTACTTATCAAACAATCACAGTTAATAGCAAACCATCACACAAACCAGGTTTTCAATATAGTACATCAAACCCTAATCTAAAAACAAAAAACAAATAAGTTCAGAAAACTTAAACCAACAAAAGCATAAGCATATGATAACTTTCATTAGTAAATGCTATCTCAGCTCCTCATCAGTCTAAGCTATCCTCTGTATCTTCCTCTTCCTCTTGGATCTTATAGTCTTGATTCTTTTTGCCCGATGAGGAGGCCATCCCTGCATCAAACATAATTCACAACACCAAAAGATATATTGTTAAGCATTAGTAAACCACAATGAAGAAATCAGCTCCTTCAATGATGCTCTCTCCCAACCCCAAACTTAGATGGAAAACTAGTGAGCAAGTGAGTGGAAGGGAGATTTTCTAAAGAGGGATGAGGGAAAAGTTGTAGAGAACCTTTGAAACGGTATGTAGGAGTGTGTGTGCAGAGAAGAGTCTGAAAGTATGAGCAAATGCGCAACTTAGGGTATAAAAATACCCTAATGGGCTCGGGTCCCGCTAAGGGGAACTAAAGCCCATCTGCGAGAGTACCGCTCAACGGTAAGTTGCCGCTCAGCGGCACTTTCGTGATGTGCTCTTCTCCTTCTTTTCTTAACCTACGTGCCTCCTAGACATGCCCCTCACTGGTTCCCTGCAATTCAATGTTTAAAATACTTATGCAAACCCTAACTAAAATAAAACAAACAAAAACAATCAATCAACTGGGTTGCCTCCCAGGTAGCGCTTGTTTAACGTCACGAGCCTGACCCAAAATCCACCAACACCCATCAGTAGGTGTTTCAAACTTACCAACACCCATCAGTAGGTGTTACAGACTTACCAGCACCCATCAGTAGGTGCAAAATTTTCTCACCAACACCCATCAGTAGGTGTTACAAACTTAGTATCCTTCAGTAGATACTTAACCACCAAGCATCCTTCAGTAGATGCTGTATCCAACAAAATATTTACAAAATAATGTCCACAAATTAAAAGTTACAAAACCAAATCAAAAGTTTTTAAATCACTGGGTTGCCTCCCAGCAAGCGCTCTTTTAACGTCACTAGCTTGACCCAGTAAGCTCAAGTTCCTTCTTTATAGTTGATGTTGTCATCCCACCAACTCCTCAGCTGTTTCCTGTGAATTGTTTTGATTCTTCTAAGACGTGGAGATTTTATCTCTATCATCTCCTTCTCTTTAAAGCCCTTCACAACCCACAACTTGTTCTTGATTCTTACAGGTGCACCAACTTGGGGTCTTCTTTTCTCCAGTCACCAGGAATTTCTACTCCTCTTCCAATCTTTTCTTCCTTGTGTACCTGAAACAACAAACAATGGTTACCTGCAACCTTGAGATTTTCATCTTTACGGCTAGTCATGGGTGCATCTTGAAATGCAGCTTTATAACTAGCTTCTTCCTCCTGTGTTTGCGTCTCATCTTGAAAGACGTCTACAACCACTCTCTCCTCCCTGTCCTGGAGCACCACTATACCTTCATTTACATCAATGATAGCTCTGGCCGTTTTCATAAACGGTCTTCCATGTATGATAGGTATCTTCTCTGTTTCCATCTTCATCACCACAAAGTCTGCCAAGAACTGAAGTTTGCCAACACAAACTATAATGTCCTCTGCAATCCCACATGACTCCTTTGAAGATCCATCGGCCATTACTAGATTAACCTGTACAGGTTTCACATTAACATTGCCGATTTGCTCCAGTAAAGAGTAAGGTATCAAGTTAACACTTGAACCTAAATCAAGGAGAGCTTTCTTCACCCTTTTCTTCCCTATGGTACAAGGGATAGAAAAACTGCCTGGGTCTGTTGCTTTAGGAGGGAATGACTCTTTTTTAACAGTTATACACTCCTTTGCTTCATCATCTCTACGTCTTTTCTTTGTAGAGATTTCTTCATTAGATTTAGTGTAAACCGTAATCTGTTGCAGAATTTGTTCCCAAGGTGCTTCATTATCCACCATTTTGAATAATTCTGTGGAGTCCAGTTGTTTCCCTTGATGGATTGGAAAAGGAAAAGTGTTATTGCTCTCTATTTCTCTTCTCTCTTCTGTATCTAACTCAACTTTCTCATCATCAACACTCTCTACCACCTTGCACTCTTCTCTGGGGTTAACCTCAGTATTAGCCCCAAAATTTCTATTTGGCCTTTCTTCCACCTGTTTGGTGATCTGCCCCATCTGAGTCTCCAAATTTTTGATAGCAGCTTCAGTGCTCTTCTATGTAGACTCAGTCTTCTGTATGAAATTGTTGAGAGTTTCCTCCATCCTCATGGACCTTTCATTAAGCATAGATAATTGTTGCCATAAGGTTGGTTGATGCTGCTGCTTATTATATTGACCAGCTTGCCCAGTTTGCCCTTGACCAATACTTGGGTGTGGTTTCCACCCCTGATTGTAGCTTCCTTGACGGTACTGATTGGTCCTGTAGTTTACATCCTCTACGGCTTCAACTGGAAAGGCACATTGACCATTTATATGGTCGCCTCCATACAATTCGCACAACTGGGTTTGTACCTGTGCTGCAGTTTTCAACTCTTTGGGTAATTGTGCAAGAGTTTTAGTCAGAGTCTCCAGCTGTTGAGTGAGAATTTTGTTTTGAGCTAGCTGGGCGTCATGTGTCTGTAATTGGAGGACTCCTTTTTGTTGCATAGGAGCTCCTCTCTCACTGTGCAGCTCATTATCACTAGTAGCTATGTTTTCTATAATCTCTGTTGCTTCCTGATGAACCAATATTTTCCTCACTTCACTTAGTTTATTGTACTAAAATTAATCGGGGAATTGTGCTTAAACGTCCATTATTTTCCCATTTTTCTTAATTGTGCTTAATTCGATCGGAAATTCTTATTTTAACTAATTTGAATTATCTGAGATAATTATTTTACAAGGAAAATTTGGAGATACAATTTGGGATATTTGAAGGTTAAATGAGAATTGGCAATTGAGCCCAATGTATTTCAGTCATTTCAATTTTCGCTGGTTGCTGCGTGAATTTTGTGTCAACTTGTTTGTCTTCGTTTGAGTTCAATTCTTATCCGTTTTCTATGAAATTTTTTTTCATAGTTTCGTCTAGATGTCTATTTTCACGTATAGCTTATCGTTTGTTAAAATTATTTTTGTGCTGTTCCCAGTATTTTCTTTACTCCACTATGTCACTCATGTGCTTACTATTTGAGTGATTTCTAATCTGTTTGCATTGTTTGCTTGCTGTTTGGTACTTGTGGTGGCTGGGATTGATCATTGTAAGGTGCTAAGACCTTCCAAACACTCTTAAGCAAATGGTTTGGACTTAAAATGGTGCAGCACACGGTACTAAATTGCTTAACAGGAAATGGATCAATGTTCATGCAGGTTCACATGATGCTTTCATTCTGGAAAGTGCACAATGCTTAATAAATTGGAGAAGGGACTTCACGTGAGTAACACTCTTATACGGCCACACCAAGCCACAATAATAATAAAAAAAAAGAATCTCATTTCTTTAAGAGGTAGAATACGTGGAGGAGCTCCAAAATGCAAAGTTCTGATTTATTGAAGTATATAGCAACCCCTTCTTCTTCTAGAAAAGAATTATATAAATGCTAAAGGAAACAAAAGTTGGGACCACCACCACATTGTTTTGTTGGCTGGAACATGATTCACAATTGGAGAAGCCACTTTACGTAAAGAAGGAAGGGAAGTGGCTACATGGAAAAGGAAGTAATTGCCTATGGGGTCCATCCACTACTTATTTGCTTGGAAAAATTCTGAATTTTAGCTTCATGGCCCACGTACTACATTCATTTTGGCTATGCTTTGGAATAAAAGAGAAGTGGTTTCACGGTTTATTGTTGCAGTACCACAAACTCCATAAAAGCAAAGAAGCTCACGGTGTGAGGGATGAAGCGTGGAGAAAAGAGAAGCTGGTGCAGCAGCTAGCAACAAGACTGGTTAAACATCCAACTTGGGAAGAAGGTGTCAAGGCCAACGTTCACGGTCCAGTAGCAGTAGAAGCAAGAAGTTGTTCTTTGCTGAAGGAAGCAGGGCTCACGGACACCATTTGGAGGGCCCATTTTATTGACTTTGGCACGTCCAAAGAGCTGAAGAAAGATGCTAACGGGGCAACAAAAACAAAACCTTGCTCACGGGTTCAGAATTCACGGTTATAAAATGGCAGCAGAGGAGGAGATTTTAGTATGAGTTTAGTGTAGTGTAGAGGCAACACGGCCTTAAGGCCTGGAAGGGGTCTCCTGTCTTCTCTTCCAGAGCTCTCTCTGATTTTCTTTTCCACTCCAAACAGTGTAATAGTGTAGAATTTTAATTCTGAAGCAATGTAATGCGTCATAGTGTTTGCAAGTTTGATCATTTCTTTGATATTTCCACAGGATTTTGTTTAAGCTTGATGGATTTGATTTTCAGTGAAGAGATGTTAATTTTACCGTTTCTTTTATTTTATCGTTTATTGTTTTCCTACACCGTTAAATTCTACCTTTTCTAAATTTATCGCTTTCCGTTTTTACCATCTTTTACTGTGTTGATTTTACTATCTTTAAAATTTACTTCAGTGTTTTTAATTCTGTCTTATTTTAATTCCAGTTTTAATTTATTTTTCCGTACCACAAATCACAAACCCCCCACAAGACAGAACATCAACAGTAAAATATTTTTTTTTTTTTAAATATAGCAACTAAATACAGAACACAGCACAATAAAATATAAAAGACAAAACATATATTAACACAACATAATCGAAAAAACACAGCAAAAATCTAAAACGAAAAACCTGGAACTGAAGTGACAACGCCGCCAAAATTTGCTGAAGGTGTCGTTATCGCCTGCAAAAATATACAAGACAAAACACACAAAACAAACATATTAACAGAACAAAACTTTATACAACAAAAATCTAAAACCAAACTGTCATTGGTCCCCGTTACAACCCAGTAAAGACCTTTTGATCTGAGCATGCATATGTTTTAAGTATTGATAATTAGAGACTTGCCAAGTCTTCTTGTGTTTGCTTTCTTGAGTGCATTGAGTAACATTGATTTACCCTAGACACTTGAGAGAAACACTATGAGTGCATCTGTGAGGTTATGTTATTTTTGAATCACCTCTTGAGCTGATTAATCATTTTGCTATGTTTTGAATTGCTTGGATGATTTCTGTAAGTATCTGCTCAATTTGATTTTGTGTTGGATATTGTCTATACCTTTTCTCTGTCCAGACTTCTTGAGAACTCTGTAAATTCTTTTTATTTTTCTTGCGAGTTTTTATTTTCTGTCTGCTGAGTTTTTGTGTCATACACCTAAAAATCCTTTGAACCATATTGGGAGAGATTCTGAATTTTCTTTGTTTTGTGTGTGAAATTTTTTGTTTTTAAGTGTTAAATTTTTTTTTTCTGTTTTAAGTTGTTTTTAGTTGTTTTGTGTGCAATAAATTTTACATTTTTCTCTTGATTTCTGGAGTCTGTCTAAGTTGTAGATTTTTCCTTCACTTGATTAATGCTTATAGTTTGAAATCCTTGCTTTTCTCTGCTTGGAAACATGATTATGTGTTTAAGAGGTTGATTTGATTGTGACGAATACCCTGTGTGAGATTTGAGCCACTTTATGTTGTTTCTTGTGTGACATGTATCTTGATTGCTTGCACATATGCCTTGGCTTGATTCTTTTTGATAATTCTTGATGGATATGCATGTTTAGAAAATGATAAAGGCATTTTATTTCTTGAGCCTCTTTAGCCAAATAAGCCTACCCTGTTATTATCCTTTGATAACCCCTTTGAGCCTATACTTTCCCCATTTCTTTGTGTTGAAGCTCATACACTGACCCTAAGTGAAAAATAATGATTACCTTAACCTTAGGGAAGTTTGGAGCTATAGAAGTATTTTGTGAATAAGTATGGTCTCCTTAGGGATTCTGATGAATTGGCTAGTTGGTTCCTCATCTTGTTTTAGAAATGTTATTTCTATCCTATTGTGTGATAAAGAGAGAAATAAAAGAGACAGGATGAAAAAGAAAAAAAAAATGAATGATGAGAAAAAGAGAAAAATTAAAAATAATTTTGTGAAGAATGGAGTCGAAAGGAGGATTGAATTAGAGGTTTGGGTGAGATTTTATTGTATTTCCACTTATTCCCTATTGCTCCTCTATTTCTTTTGAGCTATAGCTACTTATCCATATTTTATCCTCCCCTGTCCTTGGCCCCATTACAACCCAGTAAAGACCTTTTGATCTGAGCATGCATATGTTTTAAGTATTGATAATTAGAGACTTGCCAAGTCTTCTTGTGTTTGCTTTCTTGAGTGCATTGAGTAACATTGATTTACCCTAGACACTTGAGAGAAACACTATGAGTGCATCTGTGAGGTTATGTTATTTTTGAATCACCTCTTGAGCTGATTAATCATTTTGCTATGTTTTGAATTGCTTGGATGATTTCTGTAAGTATCTGCTCAATTTGATTTTGTGTTGGATATTGTCTATACCTTTTCTCTGTCCAGACTTCTTGAGAACTCTGTAAATTCTTTTTATTTTTCTTGCGAGTTTTTATTTTCTGTCTGCTGAGTTTTTGTGTCATACACCTAAAAATCCTTTGAACCATTCCCTGATTAATTCTAGTACAATAAACTAAGTGAAGTGTAGAAAATATCGACTCATCACTTCCTCTGGAGTTTTCCATTTAATATTGCCTCCTGCTGAGGCATCCAACATAATCTTGGTTTGTGAACCAAGCCCTCCAAGGAAAGTTAAGACTACTTCCTGATCTTCAAAGCCATGCGTGGGTGTTTTTCTTAGCAAGCTTTTATACTTGTCCCATGCATGCCCTAGTGATTCTTCCATGCCCTGTTTAAATGAAGAAATCTCTTGCTTGCCTTTTATCACCTTAGATTGTGGGAAGTACTTGTTTAAAAATTTTGTGACCACTGCTTCCCACTCTGTGAAACTTTCTTTTGGGAAAGAATTCAACCAAAGCTTAGCATTGCCTCCTAATGAGAAAGGAAACAAGCTAAGTTTGATAGCTTTGTCTGGCACCCCATTAATCTTGACTGTGTTGCAAATCTCATTGAAGGTAGTGAGGTGCTCATATGGGCTTTCATGAGATAACCCATTGAATTTGTTGCTTTTCACCAGTTGAATCAGTGCTGGTTTGACCTCCATATTAGCTGCATTGAGTCTCTGTCTAGCTATACTGTTAAAGTGCTGAGGTCCAACTATATTGGTGTAGTCAGCAAGAGTTCTTCTAACATTGTTGTTCTCCATATTTTCTGTGCTATGAACAGAACCTTGTGGTGATGATTGTAAGAGAGTTTCTGGAGAAGGGAAAAGTTCTCTAGATGTTCGGATTCTTCTCCTCCGTCTACTCTTGTCTAGACCTTCAAGCAGAGGTTTTGTTGTTTTCTTGCTCCTTGTTCTAATTGCTTCCTGCATGCACAAGAAAACAAAACCCTAGAAAATATTTGTTAGCACAAAAAGATATAGGAGAAGATAAAAGATTCAAAAGATAAAATAAAATAAGATAGAATAAAATAAAATAAAATCTAATCTAATAAAATAAAATAAAATAAAATAAAATAAAATCTAATCTAATCAAATAAAATAAAATAAAATAAAATAAAATCAAATAAGATAAAATAAAAACCGAAAAAATAAAAATAGAAAATAAAAACAGAAATTCAAAATGATAGTCAAAGATAATCAATAATCACACAAATTAACCAGTCAAACCACGAGTCCCCGGCAACGGCGCCAAAAACTTGATGGACAAATTTATGATCACCAAAATATGATGTCACAAACTTGTTTTACAATCGGCAAGTATGACCGAATCGTTTCAAGTAATATACTCGGTAAGACCAAGTATCGTTCTCCCAAAGGACTCACGGCCTAGTTTAGTTATGTGATTCTTTGATTAGCTAAGACTTAAGGACGAAATAATTGGATTGTATTATGCAAAAGACAAAAATAAACATGTATGCATGAGGTTTTGATCAATGGCAAAAGCCAAAGACAAATACTTTCAATGAAATATATGGATGAATATGTTGTTGGGGGTCAATTTCATCTCATCCACTCTCATATTTTAGGAATTCAACATTCAAATCATCATTGTTAATGCCACTCTCTAAATTACCTTGTCAAAAAGGCCTATCCCTAATTACGAGTTCATACGATTCCTAGCATTCCTAATAATTAGTTCTCTTAGCACAGGAGCTTAACGACAACCAATATACTATTGGGAGTAATTCCCCGGATCTAGACTTCCCGGTACGTTCCTGATAACAGTTGAAAAACTGTTATTTTCATGCTTAATATTGATACTAAAAGCAACCTTTAGACTTAAAAACTAGCTTGAAATCATGCAGTTTATCTATATTTTCATAAATAAGAGAGCTGGACAGGTTTATGCTTGATTTGAGTGTTTTTGTGCAGGTTTTAAGGTGAATTGAGTGAAAAGAGTGAAGAAGGAGAGAGGTGACATTAGAAAAGACAAGAAAGAGTGCAAAAAGAGAAGTCAAAGGCACCGCTCAGCGGCAAACTACCGCTGAGCGGCACTCAAGAGGTGACGTTGGATCCGCTGAGGGGCAAAATGGCCGCTGAGGGGAAGAAAGAAGACGCGCAATCACCGCTGAGCGGTAAATACCGCTGAGCGGCACTTTTTGGGCTTGGGCTTTTGTAATCTTTTGTAACTCTAGATTAGTATATAAGGGCTTGCACATCCTAGAATTAGTATCTTTGGCAGAAACGAAGTAAACACTCTCTCTTCCACCCCTTTGAAGGAGGATCTTGGATGCTCAGGCTACCTCTTCACCTTTATTGGGTTTATTCTTTCATTCTTTCATTGATATTCATCTAGGTTCACCATGAATATGGTGAACTAAACCTTGTATGTTTGTTGGGGAATCAATGTAATCTCTTGAAGCTCTCATATATGGATTTGTTGAGTACATCTTTTAATTAAGACATATGCTTTGTTTCATCATTTAGTTAGGGTTTTTCCTCTTTGCTCAATGCTTGCATAGTTTAACTCATTCCATGCATGATTATTGGTTTTGTCGATACGGACACGTACGGGGAAGTCTAGATCCGGGGAATTTCTCCCAATATTATACTGACAATATTATATTGGTTGCCTTTAAGCTCCTGCACTCATGAACTAATCATTAGGAATGCTAGGAATTGTATGAACTATTTGATTAGGGAGAAGCCATCTAGAATGGTACATTAGAGAGTGGCATTAACAATGATGATTTGAATGTTGAATTCCTAAAATATATGAGAGTGGATGAGATGAAATTGACCCCCAACAACATATTCATTCATATAATTCATTGAAAGTGTTTATCTTTTGCTTTTGCCATTGATCAAAACTCATGCATACATGTTTATTTTCTGTCTTGCATATTAAATTCCAAATATTTCTTCTTAAGTCTTAGCTAATCAACAAACCATACAACTAAACTAGGCCGTGAGTCCTTTGGGAGAACGATACTTGGTCTTACCCAGTTTATTACTTGAACGATTCGGTCATACTTGCCGATTGTGAAACAAGTTTGTGACATCATATTTTGGTGCTCATAAATTTGTCCATCAAGTTTTTGGCGCCGTTGCCGGGGACTCGTGGTTTAACTGGTTAATTTGTGTGATTATTGATTATCTTTGACTTTAATTTTGAATTTCTGTTTTTATTTTTCTGTTTTTATTTTATTTTATCTTTTTAGATTTTATTTTATCTTTTTAGATTAGATTAGATTAGATTTTATTTTATTTTGTTAGGTTAGATTTTATTAGATTTTATTTTATCTTTATCTTGTAGATTAGGTTAGATTTTATTTTATCTTTTTAGAATAGATTTTATTTTATTTTATCTTCTATCTTCTAAATCTTTTATCTTCTTATCTTCTGAATCTTCTATTTTTTTATCTTTTGAGTATATATCTTCTCTTATATCTTTTTGTGCTAACAAATCTTTTCTAGGGTTTTGTTTTCTTGTGCATGCAGGAAGCAATTCGAACTAGAAGTAAGAAAACAACAGAACCACGTCTTGAAGGTCTAGAAGAGAGTAGAAGGAGGAGAAGAATCAGAACGTCTAGAGAACTTTTCCCTTCTCCAGAAACTCTCTTGCAATCATCACCACAAGGTTCTGTTCATAGCACAGGAAGTATGGAGGGCAATAATGTTAGAAGAACTCTTGCATATTACACTAATCTTGCTGGATCTCAGCACTTCAATAGCATAGCTAGACCTAGAGTCAATGCAGCCAACATGGAGGTCAAACCAGCATTGATTCAACTGGTGAAGAGTAATCAATTTAATGGGTTATCTCATGAAAGCCCCTATGAGCACCTCACTACCTTTAATGAGATTTGCAATACAGTCAAAATTAATGGGGTGCCAGACGAAGCAATCAAACTTAGTTTGTTTCCTTTCTCATTGGGAGGCAATGCTAAGCTTTGGTTGAACTCTTTTCCAGAAGAAAGTTTCACAGAGTGGGAAGCAGTGGTCATAAAATTTCTAAATAAATACTTCCCACAATCTAAGGTGACTAAAGGAAAGCAAGAGATTTCTTCATTCAAGCAGGGCATGGAAGAATCACTGGGACATGCATGAGACAGGTATAAAAGCTTGTTACGTAAAACTCCCATGCATGGTTTCAAAGAAGAAGAAGTAGTCCTAACTTTCCTTGGAGGGCTTGGTTCACACACTAAGATGATACTGAATGCCTCAGCAGGAGGCAATATCAAATGGAAGACTCCAGAGGAAGCAACTGAAATTATTGAAAATATGGCTACTAGTGACAACGAACTCAACATTGACACAGGAGATCTTAATCAGAAGGAGTTGTCAAAATTAAATGAGGCTCTGCTTGTCCAAAATAGAACTCTCTCTCAACAGCTTGAGGAAGTAACCATGAAACTTTCTCAAATACCACAGGAAATACAACAGGTCTCAATGGTTCAAGAGCAACAAAAATGGCAGATGCAATTTACTTCAGTTGAGAAAACAACAAAGCTTGAAGAGACTTTCCAGAGATTCTTGAAGACAAATGCGTCCTATTGTCATAATGTGGATGCTGCATTTAAAAAAATGGAGAGTCATGTTGAGAGAATAGTTGATGAGATTAAACATGATAACCTTGGAAAGGATTGTAAAACTGTTGTGACCAGAAGTGGTAGAGTGTTAGAGGAGAGACAAAAAGAGAGAGAGAAAGAAAAAAATGAGAGTGAGAGTGAAAAAGAATCATGTGAGTGGAAAGAAAGAGTTGAGAGAGAGAAAAAGAGAAAAGAAGAAGAGGAGAGGAGAGAAAAAAATGAGAGAGAAGAGAGACAGAGAGAAAAAGAGTATGAAAAGCCACTTCCTTATCCAAAGGGTTATTCAAGGAAGGAGAAAGAAAAGCAGTTGGAGAGATTCATGGAACTGTTTAAGAAGTTGGAAATCACTATACCATTCTCTGAAGCATTGCAACAGATGCCAGCATATGCAAAATTTCTGAAGGAACTTCTCACAAAGAAACACAAGTACATTGAGAAGGAAACTATCAATATACAGGGCAATTGCAGTGCAATAATACAGAAACTACCTCCTAAACTTAAAGACCCAGGAAGCTTCATTATTCCATGCACCATAGGAGATGTGAAAGTTGGAAGAGCTTTGATTGATTTGGGAGCTAGCATTAATCTAATGCCGCTATCCATGTGCAGAACAATTCAGGGGTTGGAAATTAAACCAACCAGAATGGCTCTTCAATTGGCAGACAGGTCTCTTAAATATCCATATGGAGTGGTTGAAGATGTTCTAGTAAAGGTTGACAAATTTGTATTTCCAGTAGATTTCATTGTGATTGAGATGGAGGGAACTAGTGATGTTCCTCTTATTCTTGGGAGACCTTTTATGAAGACTGCTAGGGTTCTGATTGATGTAGAGAATGGTAAGCTTAAACTGAGAGTTGATGATGAAGAGGTTACTTTTGATGTATCCAAGGCCATGACATATCCAAATGATGACAAAGCATGTTTTCAATTTGATGAACTTGATGAAGTTTGTATGGTTCAGGCGAGAATGGTGCGTAATATTTCTCCATTGGAAAAAACTCTCATTGATGCATGTGAAGATTTGGATGAGGAAGAAGAGAAATTGATTGATGAATGTCTGATGGACTTGGAAACATTGAAAAAGAGTCCAGAGGAAGATCCAATATTCGAAACAATTGATAAGGAAGAAACAATCAAAGCACAGTCGCCAGAATTAAAAAGATTGCCACCACATCTGAAATATGTGTTTTTAGAAGAGGGTGAAACAAAGCCAGTCATCATCAATAACTCTTTATCTTTACAAGAAGAAGAGCAGTTGATAGAAATTCTGAAAGCCAACAAAGAAGCAATTGGGTGGTCAATATCAGATCTCAAAGGTATAAGCCCAACTTATTGCATGCACAGGATTTTTATGGAAGAGGACTATAAACCAAGTGCTCAACCGCAGAGAAGGTTAAATCCTGTCATGAAGGAGGTGGTCAGAAAAGAAGTGTTGAAACTGCTAGAAGCTAGTATCATCTATCCAATCTCTGACAGTGAATGGGTGAGTCCAGTACAGGTGGTTCCAAAGAAAGGTGGGATGAAAGTAATTTATAATGATAAGAATGAACTTATTCCTACTCGGACGGTTACTGGCTGGCGTATGTGCATTGATTATAGGAAGCTGAATAAAGCTACTAGGAAAGATCATTTTCCTCTTCCCTTCATGGATCAGATGCTAGAAAGGTTATCAGGGCAGGCTTTCTGTTGTTTTCTAGATGGATATTCTGGATATAATCAAATTGTGGTAGATCCAAAAGACCAGGAGAAGACGGCTTTTACTTGTCCTTTTGGTATCTTTGCATATAGAAAGATGCCTTTTGGATTATGTAATGCTCCAGCTACGTTTCAGAGGTGTATGCAGGCAATCTTTTCTGATCTTTTAGAAAAGTGCATTGAAGTATTCATGGATGACTTCTCAGTTTTTGGAAATTCTTTCCAAAGATGTTTAGCTAATTTGAACACTGTCGTCAAAAGATGTGTTCAGACAAATCTGGTTTTGAATTGGGAGAAATGTCATTTCATGGTAACTGAAGGGATTGTACTGGGGCATAAAATTTCTGCTAAAGGAATTGAGGTGGATAAAGCCAAAGTAGAAGTCATTGAGAAACTGCCCCCACCGACAAATGTAAGGGGGATTAGGAGTTTTCTTGGTCATGCTGGGTTCTATAGAAGATTCATCAAAGATTTCTCAAAAATTGCTAAACCATTGAGTAATCTTTTGATGAAGGATGCTCCTTTTGTGATGAATGAAGACTGTTTGAAAGCTTTTGATATATTGAAGCAGAAGCTAGTGTCAGCTCCAGTAATTGTAGCACCAGATTGGAATCAAAATTTTGAATTGATGTGTGATGCAAGTGATTATGCAATAGGAGTTGTCCTTGGGCAAAGGAAAGAACAAAAGTTTCATCCAATTTATTATGCTAGCAAGGTGCTGAATGATGCTCAATTGAATTATGCTACCACATAGAAAGAGTTTCTTGCCATTGTATATGCTCTAGAAAAATTTAGACCTTATCTTATTGGGTCTAAGGTGATTGTCTACACAGATCATGCAGCTATCAAATATTTGTTGACAAAACCAGATTCTAAGCCACGTCTGATCAGATGGGTACTACTGTTGCAAGAATTTGATGTAGAAATCCGTGATAAGAAAGGAAGTGAGAACTTAATTGCTGATCATTTGTCACGGTTAGTCAACAATGAGGTCACTAACAAGGAGTTTGAAATCTGGGAATCTTTTTCAGATGAATCACTCATGTATATTCAGCAGAGGCCCTGGTTTGCTGATATGGCAAATTTCAAAGCTGCAAGAGTCATGCCGGAAGACTTAACTTGGCAACAAAGAAAGAAATTTCTGCATGATGCTAAGCAGTTTGTGTGGGACGATCCCTATTTGTTCAAAATTGGAGCAGATAATCTTCTAAGGAGATGTGTTACAAATGAAGAGGCAGAAGGAATTCTCTGGCATTGTCATGATTCACCTTATGGAGGACATTTTAATGGGGAAAGAACAGCAACAAAAGTCCTTCAATCAGGGTTTTATTGGCCAACTTTATTTAAAGATGCCCATAATCATGCTAGGAATTGTGATAAATGTCAAAGAGTAGGGACAATCACTAAACGTCATGAGATGCCTTTACAAGGTATTTTAGAGGTTGAGGTTTTTGATTGTTGGGGTATTGACTTTGTTGGACCCTTCCCTCCATCTTTCAACAATGAATATATTCTGGTAGCAGTGGATTATGTGAGTAAATGGGTGGAAGCATTGGCTTGTCCTAAAAATGATGCTAGCACGGTAATTAAATTCCTAAAGAGGCAGATATTCTCACGTTTTGGCACTCCAAGAGTGTTGATCAGTGACGGAGGATCGCATTTTTGCAATTATCAGCTAGAGAAAGTACTCAAACACTATGGAGTAAAGCATAAGGTAGCTGCACCTTATCATCCACAAGCTGAGGTATCTAACAGGGAGATAAAAAGAATCTTGGAAAAGACTGTGACTTCATCAAGAAAGGATTGTCTCTCAAATTGGATGATGCTCTTTGGGCTTATAGGACAGCAATGAAGACGTCTATGGGATTATCACCATTTCAACTAGTCTATGGGAAAGCATGCCATTTGCCAGTCGAATTGAAGCATAGAGCATTATGGGCTTTGAAATTCTTGAATTTTGATCCTTATGATACTCAATGTACACGCAGACGGCATATTTTGGAGCTTGAAGAAATGCGCTTACATGCATATGATTCATCCAAGGCTTACAAAGACAAAATGAAATTTTAACATGACAGGAAGTTGGTGAATAGAGTTTTCAATCCAGGACAACAGGTATTATTGTTCAATTCAAGATTGAAGATATTTCCTGGGAAGCTGAAGTCAAAATGGACAGGACCATTTGTGATAAAAGAAGTGCATCCGCATGGGGCAATTGAAATATTTAATCCATCTGATGATCCACAGAGAAGTTGGGTGGTAAATGGTCAACGTCTCAAGCCTTATCTAGGGGGAGAGGTGCAACAATTTTCCACAATGATGTTGTTGGTTGATCCTTGAAAGTTTGGGTCAGGCTCGGGACGTTAAACAAGCACTTACTGGGAGGCAACCCAGTATGTTGTAAGTTGTTTTGTTTTTAGATTAGGCTTTGATGTACTCTATTGAACATCTGGTTTATTATGATGGTTTGTTATTAACTGTGATTGTGTGATAAGTAATGCTTGATGATGCTTATTGATTTATTGATGTTGAGATGATGTGCACATTAAATGCTTATACAGGTGATTCACAAGCTTTGTGAACAAATGCATGATATCATGATTGTGATTGTGAAATTAAGCAGGATGTGTATGTCAAATGTGAATGAGCTTATATGTGAGGTTTTGAGCTCCAGAGTTGTTATTGTTGAATGATATTACTTTGAAAGCATGAATGATTTTGCCCAGGTTTTCTATGATTGAATCAATTGCTTGTTTTGCATCATGTGATCAAGGCCGTTTGTTGGAACCCTTTTTATTGGCCAAATTCATAAAGTTCGCCTACTAAAAGAGAACACTTTGTGTTCTATCCTTTGAACCCTTAGCCTTGAACATACACTGAAAACCCTTGTTTGAAAATCTTTACCTTGAGTTAAGTAGAAGATCTTGTGTGGTATTGCTAAATGTTCAAGTTTGGGGTTGTTGGGAAAACATGAAAAAGGAAAAGCATTGAGCTAAGAGCTAAAAAGTAAGAATATGCAAAGAAAAAGAAAAAGAAAAGAAAAGAAAAAGAAGCAAAGCTCAATGCAAATGCAAAGGCAAGTTGGGAATGAATAAGAATAATTGTGTTGTTATGATTCTATTAACTCAAGGATTTTGTGATCCAGAAAAACCAATTTTCTTGTTAGCCCAGCCACATTATAAGCCATTGAAAAGTCCTTGTGATGATGCATGCTTGTGAATGTTTTTGATTGTGGTAAAATGAAAGGCAAAGTTGATTCATGTGACATTGTGATAGTGGAGTGAATGAGTGAAACACTTTACCTCTTATACACTTGTGTGTTGAGTGAAACACTTTACCTAGTGAGGAAATATTCCATAAGCACATGAACATCCATGCTTAATTGATTAATCATTCATGAAAAAATAGCATTTGTTGGAACTTAAATGACTTTGTGAACACTAAAGCATGTGCACATCTTGATTGAACTCTTGGTCATAAGTTTGAGTGAAGTTGTTACTTATCTTGAAAAGAGGATTTTGAATGAGTGAACCATCATATAAATTGGTTGGAGATGGAGTTACATTTTATTTGCTTGAGGACAAGCAAAGTTCTAAGTTTGGGGTTGTGATAACAGTTGAAAAACTGTTATTTTCATGCTTAATATTGATACTAAAAGCAACCTTTAGACTTAAAAACTAGCTTGAAATCATGCAGTTTATCTATATTTTCATAAATAAGAGAGCTGGACAGGTTTATGCTTGATTTGAGTGTTTTTGTGCAGGTTTTAAGGTGAATTGAGTGAAAAGAGTGAAGAAGGAGAGAGGTGACATTAGAAAAGACAAGAAAGAGTGCAAAAAGAGAAGTCAAAGGCACCGCTCAGCGGCAAACTACCGCTGAGCGGCACTCAAGAGGTTACGTTGGATCCGCTGAGGGGCAAAATGGCCGCTGAGGGGAAGAAAGAAGACGCGCAATCACCGCTGAGCAGTAAATACCGCTGAGTGGCACTTTTTGGGCTTGGGCTTTTGTAATCTTTTGTAACTCTAGATTAGTATATAAGGGCTTGCACGTCCTAGAATTAGTATCTTTGGCAGAAACGAAGTAAACACTCTCTCTTCCACCCCTTTGAAGGAGGATCTTGGATGCTCAGGCTACCTCTTCACCTTTATTGGGTTTATTCTTTCATTCTTTCATTGATATTCATCTAGGTTCACCATGAATATGGTGAACTAAACCTTGTATGTTTGTTGGGGAATCAATGTAATCTCTTGAAGCTCTCATATATGGATTTGTTGAGTACATCTTTTAATTAAGACATATGCTTTCTTTCATCATTTAGTTAGGGTTTTTCCTCTTTGCTCAATGCTTGCATAGTTTAACTCATTCCATGCATGATTATTGGTTTTGTCGATACGGACACGTACGGGGAAGTCTAGATCCGGGGAATTTCTCCCAATATTTTTCCTTTGGGAGAACGATACTTGGTCTTACCAAGTTTATTACTTGAACGATTCGGTCATACTTGCCGATTGTGAAACAAGTTTGTGACATCATATTTTGGTGCTCATAAATTTGTCCATCAGTTCCCGTATCGACAAAATCAATAATCATGCATTGAATGAGTTAAACAAAGCAAGCATTAAGCACAGAGGAAAAACCCTAACTAATGATGAAAGAAAGCATAAGTCTTAGATTAAGATGCAAGCACAAATTCCATATATGAGAGCTTCAAAAGATTACATTGATTCCCCAACAAACATACAAGGTTTAGTTCACCATATTCATGGTGAACCTAGATTAACAATAATGAAAGAATGAAGGATAAAACCCTAGAAAGGTGAAGAGGTAGCCTGAGCATCCAAGATTCTCCTTCAAAGGGGTGGAAGAGAGAGTGTTTGCTTCGTTTCTGCCAAAGATACCAACCCTAAGACATCTAGGTCTTTAAATAGGACATAAAAATAATAGAAAACGGGTCCAGGCCCAAACAGATCATAAAATCGCATAAAATTGGCCAAAAACTCGTCTGGTTGACTTTTTTCGTATTATGGTTGACTGGTTGGTTGACTGGTTGACTTTTCTGGTTGACGGGTTGACTTTTCTGGTTTCTGGTTGACTTTTCTGATTCCATCTCTCTCCTTCTTCACTTCGTTCACTAAATTCACCTTAAAACCTGCACAAAAACACTGAAATCAAGCATAAACCTGTCCAGCTCTCTTATTTCTGAAATTATGGATAAAAGCATGATTTCAAGCTAGTTTCTAAGTGTAAAGCTTGCTTTTTGTGTCAATTTTAAGCATGAAAATAACAGTTTTTCAACTGTTATCATTGACAAAGTGGACGAAGTGGACGAATTAGACAAAGTGGACGAAGTGAAGGAAGTGGAGGAAGTGAAGGAAGTTGAGGAAGTGGAGGAAATTGACGAAGTGGACAAAGTGGACGAAGTTGACGAAGTGGACGAAAGGACGAAGTGAAGTAAGTGGAGGAAGTGCAGGAAGTATAGGAAGTGTGGACGAAAAGGACGAAGTTGACGAAGTTGGGGTAGTGGACGAAGTTGACGAAGTGGACGAAGTGAAGGAAGTGGATGAAGTCGACGAAGTGGACAAAGTCGACGAAGTGAAGGAAGTGGATGAAGTGGAAGAAGTGGATGAAGTGAACGAAGTTGACGAAGTTGACGTAGTGGACGAAGTGGAGGAAGTGGACGAAGTTGACGAAGTGGACGAAGAAGACCAAGTGTACGAAGTGGACGAAGTTGACGAAGTTGGGGTAGTGGAGGAAGTGGACGAAGTTGACGAAGTGGAGGAAGTGGAGGAAGTGGAGGAAGTGGTGGAAGTGGAGGAAGCTGACGAAGTGGAGGAAGATGAGGAAGTGGACAAAGTGGAGGAAGTTGAGGAAGTGGACGAAGTGGAGAAATTGGACGAAGTGGAGGAAGTGGACGAAGTTCACGACGTGGACGTAGTGGACCAACTAGAGGAAGTGGACGAAATTGACGAAATGGAGGAAGTGGAGTAAGTGGAGGAAGTGGAAGAAGTGGAAGAGGTGGACGATGTGGATGAAGTGGATGAAGTTGACGAAGTGGAGGAAGTGGAGGAAGTAGAGGAAATAGAGGAAGTGGATGAAGTAGAGGAAGTGGACGAACTGGACGAACTGGAAGAAGTGGAAGAAGAAGTGGGTGAAGTGGACGAACTGGACGAAGTGGAGGAAGTTGAGGAAGTGGTGGAAGTTGACGAAGTGGACAAAGTGGACGAAGTGGAGGAAGTAGAGGAAGGGAAGGAGGTGGAGTAATTGGAGGAAATGGGAAAGTGCACAAAGTTTACGAAGTGGACGAAGTGGACCAAAAAATGAACTGGAGTATTTGGAGAAAGTGCAGGAAATAGAGGAAGTGGAGGAAGGGGACGCAATGGAAGAAGAAGTGGATGAAGTTGAGGAAGTTGAGAAAGTTGACAAAGTAGACTAATTGGACGAAGTGGACGATGTTGACGAAGTAGACGAAGTTGACGAAGTGGCAAAGTGGACGAAATAGACGAAGTTGACGAAGTGGACGAATTGGACGAAGTAGACGAAGAGGACAAAGTGGAGGAAGTGGACGAAGTTGACGAAATGGACGAAGAGGAGGAAGTTTACGAAGTGGACGAAGTGGACGAAGAGGACGAAGTTGATAAAGTTGGGTGATGGACAAATTTATGATCACCAAAATATGATGTCACAAACTTGTTTTACAATCGGCAAGTATGACCGAATCGTTCAAGTAATAAACTTGGTAAGACCAAGTATCGTTCTCCCAAAGGACTCACGACCTAGTTTAGTTGTGTAGTTTGTTGATTAGCTAAGACTTAAGAATGAAATAATTGAAGTTTAATATGCAAAACAGAAAATAAACATGTATGCATGAGGCTTTGATCAATGGCAACTGCAAAAGACAAGCACTTTCAATGAAATATATCTATGAATATGTTGTTGGGGGTCAATTTCATCTTATCCACTCTCATATATTTTAGGAATTCAACATTCAAATCATCATTGTTAATGCCACTCTCTAAAGTAGCTTTCAAGAAGGCTTTTCCCTAATTACGAGTTCATACAATTCCTAGCATTCCTAATATAATATTGGGAGAGATTCCCCGGATCTAGACTTCTCCGTACGTTCCCGTATCGACAAAATCAATAATCATGCATTGAATGAGTTAAAAAAAGCAAGCATTAAGCACAGAGGAAAAACCCTAACTAATGATGAAAGAAAGCATAAGTCTTAGATTAAGATGCAAGCACAAATTCCATATATGAGAGCTTCAAAAGATTACATTGATTCCCCAACAAACATACAAGGTTTAGTTCACCATATTCATGGTGAACCTAGATTAACAATAATGAAAGAATGAAGGATAAAACCCTAGAAAGGTGAAGAGGTAGCCTGAGCATCCAAGATCCTCCTTTAAAGGGGTGGAAGAGAGAGTGTTTGCTTCGTTTCTGCCAAAGATACCAACCCTGAGACATCTAGGTCTTTAAATAGGACATAAAAATAATAGAAAACGGGTCCAGGCCCAAACAGATCATAAAATCGAATAAAACTGGCCCAAAACTGGTCTGGTTGACTTTTTTCGTATTCTGGTTGACTGGTTGACTTTTCTGGTTGACTGGTTGACTTTTCTAGTTTCTGGTTGACTTTTCAACACTCCAATCATTCGGTACTTCAATTCTTCTTTCAAATCATTCAATTAGCCTACAAAATAAAGGAAATCTTGCACAAAACCATTAAATTCACTTTCAACTCTCTTATTCACAAAACTAAAGTAAAAATATGAGTTCAAGCTAGTTTCTAAGTCTTAAAGGTTGCTTTTAGTATCAATTTTATGCATAAAAATAACAGTTTTTCAACTGTTATCATTGGGGTAGTGGAGGAGGTGGACGAAGTTGACGAAGTGGACAAAGTTGACGAAGTGGACGAAATGGACGAAGTTGAGGACGTGGATGAAGTGGACAAGTGGAGTAAGTGGAGGAAGTAGAGGAAGTGGAGGAGGTGGACGATGTGGAAAAAGTGGACGAAGTGGAGGAAGTGGACGAAGTGGAGGAAATTGACGAAGTGGACGAAGTTTATGAAGTTGACGAAGAGGACGAAGTGGGCAAAGTTGACGAAGTGGAGGAAGTGGAGGAAGTAGAGGAAGTGGACGAAGTTGAGAAAGTGGAGGAAATGGAGGAAGTTGACGAAGTGGACGAAGTGGAGTAAGTGGAGGAAGTGCAGGAAGTTTGGCAAGTTGAGGAAGTTGACGAAGTGGAAGAAGAAGTGGACGAAGTTCACGAAGTTGATAAAGTGGACAAAATGGACGAGGTTGATGCAGTGGACGAAGTTGACGAGGTGGCGAAGTGGACGAAGTGGTCGAAACGGACGAAGTTGACGAAGTTGACGAAGTGGACGAAGTGGACGAAGTGGACGAATTGGACGAAGTGGACGAAGAGGACGAAGTGGAGGAAGTGGAGGAAGTGGACGAAGAGGACGAAGTTGACGAAGCGGAGGAAGTGGACGAACTGGAAGAAGTGGAAGAAGAAGTGGGTGAAGTAGACGAAGTGGAAGAAGTTGAGGAAGTGGACGAAGTTGACGAAGTGGACCAAGTTGACGAAGTGGACGAAGTGGAGGAAGGGGAGGAAGTGAAGGAAGTTGAGGAAGTGGCAGAAGTGGAGGAAGTTCACAAAGTGGAAAAAGTGTACGAAGTTGACAAAGTGGACGAAAAGACGAAGGGAAGTAAGTGGAGGAAGTGCAGTAAGTAGAGGAAGTGGAGGAAGTGGACGGAAAGGACGACGTTGACGAAGTTGGGGTAGTGGAGGAAGTGGACGAAGTTGACAAAGTGGACGAAGTGAAGCAAGTGGACGAAGTCGACGAAGTGGACAAAGTGGACGAAGTGGAGGAAGTGGATGAAGTGGAAGAAGTGGACGAAGTGAACAAAGTTGACGAAGTTGACGTAGTGGACGAAGTGGAGGAAGTCGACGAAGTTGAGGAAGTGGTCGAAGTGGACGAAGGGGACGAAAAGGATAAACTGCACGAAGTGGAGTAAGTGGAGGAAGTGGACGAAGTTCACGAAGTTGACGAAGTTGGACGAAGTGGAAGAAGTGGAAGAAATTGAGGAAGTTGATGGAGCGGACAAAGTGGAAGAAGTGGACGAAATGGAGGAAGCGCATGAAGTGGAGGAAGTGGAGGAAATGAAGGAAGTGGAGGAAGTTTACGAAGTGGACGAATTGGACGAAGTGGACGAAGTGGAGGAAGTGGACAAAGAGGACGAAGTTGACGAAGTAGAGGAAGTGGAGAAAGTGGAGGAAGTGTACGAAGTGGAGGAAGTGGAGGTAGTGGACGAAGAGAACGAAGAGGACGAAGTGGACAAAGAGGACGAAGTTGGGGTGGTGTTGGAAGTGGACGAAGTTGACGAAGTGGATGAAGTTGACGAAGTGGAGTAAGTGGAGTAAGTAGGGGAAGTGGAGGAGGTGGATGATGTATGAAAAGTTGGACGAAGTGGAGGAAGTGGACGAAATTGACGAAGTGGTGTAAGTGGAGGAAGTGAAGGAAGTAGACGATTTGGACGAAGTGGAGGAAGTGGAAGAAGTGGAGGAAGTGGAGGAAGTGGAGGACCTGTACGAAGTGGACGAAGTGGAAGAAGAAGTGGACGAAGGGTACGAAGTTGACGAAGTTTACGAAGTGGAACAAGTGACGAAGTGAAGGAAATGGAGGAAGTGGACGAACTGGAAGAAGTGGAAGAAGAAGTGGGTGACGTGGACGAAGTGGAAGAAGTTGAGGAAGTGGACGAAGTTGACGAAGTGGACCAAGTGGACGAAGTGGATGAAGTGGAGGAAGGGGATGAAGTGAAGGAAGTTGAGGAAGTGGAGGAAATGGAGGAAGTTCACGAAGTAGACCAAGTGTACGAAGTGGACGAAGTTGACGAAGTGGACGAAAAGACGAAGTGAAGTAAGTGGAGGAAGTGCAGGAAGTAGAGGAAGTGGAGGAAGTGGACGAAAAGGACGAAGTTGACGAAGTTGGGGTAGTGGAGGAAGTGGACGAAGTTGACGAAGTGGACGACGAAGTGAAGGAAGTGGACGAAGTCGACGAAGTGGACAAAGTGGACAAAGTGGAGAAAGTGGATGAAGTGGATGAAGTGGAGGAAGTGAACAAAGTTGACGTAGTGGACGAAGTGGAGGAAGTCGACGAAGTTGAGGAAGTGGTCGAAGTGGACGAAAAGGATAAAGTGCACGAAGTGGGGTAAGTGGAGGAAGTGGAGGAAGTGGACGATTTGGACGAAGTTGAAGAAGTGGACGAAGTTGAAGAAGTTGACGAAGTTGACGAAGTTGGACAAAGTGGAAGAAGTGGAAGAAATGGAGGAAGTTGATGAAGCGGACGAAGTGGAGGAAGTGGACGAAGTGGAGGAAGCACAGGAAGTGGAGGAACTGAAGGTAGTGGAGGAAGTGAAGGAAGTGGAGGAAGTTTACGAAGTGGACGAAGAGGACGAAGTTGATGAAGTGGACGAAGTAGACGAAATGGACGAAGTGGAGGAAGTGGAGGAAGTGGAAGAAGTAGATGAAGAAATTGACGAAGTTGACGAAGTGGAGGAAGTGGACAAAGTGGAGGAAGTGGACGAGGTGGACGAAGTGGGTGAAGAAGTGGACGAAGTGGAGGAATTTAACAAAGTGGAGCAAGTGGAGGACGTGGAGGACATGGACGAAGTTGACGAGCTTAACGAGCTAAGCAAATTGACGTAGTGGACAGAGTGGAGGATATTAACGAAGTGGACGAAGTTTACGAAGTTGACGAAGAGGACGATGTGGGCGAAGTTGACGAAGTGGAGGAAGTGGAGGAAGTAGAGGAAGTATAGGAAGTGGAGGAAATGGAGGAAGTTGACGAAGGGGACGCAAAGACGAAGTGGAGTAAGTGGAGGAAGTGCAGGAAGTTTAGCAAGTTGAGGAAGTTGACGAAGAGGAAGAAGAAGTGGACGAAGTTGACGAAGTGGAAGAAGTTGACGAAGTTGATAAAGTAGACGAAATGGACGAGGTTGATGCAGTGGACGAAGTTGACGAGGTGGGGAAGTGGACGAAATGGACTAAGTTGACGAAGTGGACGAAGTTGACGAAGTGGACGAATTGGACGAAGTGGACGAAGAGGACAATGTGGAGGAAGTGGACGAAGAGGACGAAGTTGACGAAGTGCAGGAAGTGGACGAAGTGGAGGAAGTGGAGGAAGTGTACGAAGTTGATGAAGTTGACGAAGTGGACGAAGAGAACGAAGAGGACGAAGTGGACGAAGAGGACGAAGTTGGGGTGGTGGTGGAAGTGGACGAAGTTGACGAAGTAGACGAAGTTGACAAAGTGGACGAAGTGGAGTAAGTGGAGGAACTGGGGGAAGATGAGGAGGTGGACGATGTGTAAAAAGTGGAGGAAGTGGACGAAATTGACGAAGTGGACGAAGTGGTGTAAGTGGAGGAGGTGTAGGAAGTATACGTGATGAGTCAATATTTTATTCACTTCACTTAGTTTATTGTACCGAATTTAATCGGGGAATTGTGCTTAATTGTCCGGTATTTTCCCGTTTTTGATAATTGTGCTTAATTTGACCAAAAATTCTTATTTTAATTAATTTGAATTATTTGAGCTAATTATTTGCATTATTAATTGTAGGGAAATTGTTGGATAATATTTGGGACATTTGGAGGTGAAAAGAAATACCACATCAATTATGCTTTAAACTAAGATGAGAGAGGAGGTGTGGATTTCAATTTTAGGGGTGCACATCAAGAAGCTGGATTCATTTGGAGAGGTGAGCACACGGAAACAACATGGGCCCATGGCATGCAGCACACGTCCAGCGGGGTGCATCCAGCAAAGAGATCCACATGTCCACGCGACCCAAAGCACACATCAACACACGCGAAAGCAGCCTTCACGGAGCAGTCCAGCTTTCATCCGCAAGCTTGCAGGGGTGTAGGAAGGCAATGGAGGTGCACACGCCACGCGGCCCACACTTGGAACCAAGCATCCAGGAGCTTCCTCTCGGTGCAGGACACATCCATCTCCACCATTCAGCAGCACGCGTCCCAAAAGCCCACATCTGGAAGCACACACGGAAGAAGTGAAGCAAGTCCACGGTCCAGCACACGTGGAGAAGCAGCATGCGGTGGAGGGAGAAGAAGCTGGTCCAAACCACGTTGCACACACGGAACGGTCCAGCTTGGAAGCTGTGAGAACCTGAATAATTAACACACCTAAATCCACACTCTGATCACTATTTTAATGCATCGTGCCACGTCAAAACGCACTCACACTTTCACTGCATGCATCTGCCAAGTGTCATGGATGGACGTTTTGAAAATAGATAGTGGAAAACATGTGGCATTGGGTGAATGGATGTTCATCCTGCGTGAGAAGGAAAACAATTCCACTCTCTGTATGCGCTGAATGCCATATGTCACGTTGGAAGCTTCTAAAAGCTGTAGTGGAAACCAGGTGGCAGTGCGTGACTGCTCAACCGTTTGACGAGGGAGAGAAAATGATTTCTCTGAAAACACTTCTCTTCCTTCCATGCAATCATCTTCTTCCTCACGAAACTCTGACCTTCCTTCTTCTCTGCCTTCTCTCTAAACTCTTTCGTCTTCTCTCTAAGATCACTCACCACCAACATCTCTGCTTCCATTTCAGAAACCGTAGAATCATTCACGGTGTTGTAAGCTTTCACTTGAACCGAACAAGTTAGAATTCTGTGGCTGGTAAGTTCTCGTCCCTTAACGTTCTCCTCTTCTGTTTCTGCGAACCAAATTCTGGTTGCATGAATGAGTTATAGGTCTGAACTGTATGTGGTTTTGGTATCTTAGATTTAGTGGAAATCGTGGGGTGAATTTCTGGATAGAAAGCCGTAAGAGAACAAGGGAAACCCTAGCGTTTGGAAGTGCAGTACTTAACCAGGTAAGGGAAGCTTTAGTAATTTAATTTAATACTTGTTTGATGTTTATGACAGCAATGGAGTGTACTGGATATCTGAAATGTATGAAATATATGAATTTGAGTATGCATGAAAGAGCCTGTTGCACTGGTTGTATATGAATGATAATGTTTTGAACTGTATGTTGATGATGAATATTGTTTGAACTTTATGCAGAGAATGAAATGTATGATTTGGAATATGATTGAAATTCTGTATGGTTTGGGATGATAATATGAATTCTGTAATGTATGAGAATTATGGTGGAGAGAAATTATAAGTTACAAATCGTATGAAAAATGTGGTGTTATTGTGGATGAAAAATCTGGAAATATCATCTTCTCTGATTGATAATGTACGCTCGTCATCGAACGGTCTTATACCGTTCGGTTTTCCTGGAAAATAACTTAGAATAAGAATTCTTTCATTTGGAGAGGATTCTGATTGAGGACGAGCGTTATTTGTGTGAAGAGTTAGGTTTGAGCGTTCGGCTCAGCTTAGCGTATCCAACCATTTAAAATAAACTGAAGAGTATTTAGAACGCTCGGCTTTGTTACCGGCGTTCGTCATAAGCAGCGCTTAGTATTATACTGAGCGTTCGTCCAAATGAGCTCTCAGTCTTAGATTGAGCGTTCGTCCGAAGTTAGCGTTCGGTCCAATACCGAACGTCCGTTCAAAATGCACGTTCGTGATAAATGTACATTCGTTCTATTTGGTGCTCGGTCATTGACCTATCGTTCGTCCTAAGGAGGGTTCGGTTTATACTGAACGCTCGTCCTTATATTTGCTTCGTGAGCGAACCTAACTAGCGTTCGTCCAAATTCTTAATTAACGTTCGGTCATTGACTGGCAGTGTTCGTTTCCGAATTTAATTATTTATTTGAATATAATTAAAATGTGTTTGTCCTTTTGATTTAACCTCAAGTCCTTATACTTAGAATTTTCCTAAGTATTGTTCTGATCTTCTAGACTCAATCTCAATTAAATTATTAATTGTTCTTAACGTTCGTGAATGGATAAGGGTTCGTTTCTTTTGTTCAGAAACGAGGTTACAGTGTACTGTAATACTTGCGTCTTGATCTATTAAAGGATAAACTTTTGTTTAAATTAAGAGAGTGGAACACAGAATGAAAATGTGAATGAGAGAAATGGTTAATATGTGCGAATGGTATTTTAATGAATTTTATTGGATTGGATTGTGAATGAGCGTTCCAAGGAGGAACGTCTCCATGATGTGAATATGAGAAGTTGTGTAGTATGACCATGGTAAAGCTGCTGATGGCTGTTCATCCTGATATTCCGTGAGTGCTCATCCTCATGTAGAGGGGAGTAGGTCATGCGTGGGAATGGCAGGAGGCCCTAGTCCTACTGAGTACTTTGGACTGATAGGGTTAACCTCGGGTGGCAGCTGTTGAGTGTATCCCAGTTACCACACCACCCGGGTGCAAGAACGCCTGTAGATACATGGCTTCATACAGTCCGAACAGTTCTTATTTATGAGAGTTTGGATGATTGATTCTATACTTGTATGTACTGTTGTATGATTTATATTGATTTATTTAATATGTAAAATTTTATGTGGTTGTATGAATTAAATTACCTAAGCTTACCCTTGCAATTCCTTGTGTTGTCTACTGTTTATGTACGTCCGTCTTGTCAATGCAATGATCATCCGTTGTGGATGTGAGCAGATGGGGAGGCACCACTTGAAGCAATACTGGAAGAAGAAAATTTGGAGGATGCCAACCTGGTAGAAGTTGAGGTTAAAGCTGAGCAGTAGAGTGCTCGTTCTGTAGTAGTTATTAATCTTTCTGTATAGTATTTTGGGACGTTAGGTGTATAGTTTTGCAGAAATATTCGTCCAGAACTTGTTATATTTTTGGTAGATTCTGAACACTGTAATTTTAGTACGTTCAGTTTTTATTTTGAACAGCTGTTGTAAATATTAAGACTGCACTGTATTTTCTGTAAATGTGATTAGTTCTGATTAATGGTAATTACTATTTATTGGGATGTTACATTTATTGGTATCAGAGCAGTTTTGTTCTTTTAAGGACATGTAGGGTTATGAGTACACTATGCTTTCATTGTGTGCTTATTGTGTGTTGATGAGTTATTATTTTTAACTCTTGAACATAACTAACGTGCGTTTTCTCTGAACCAGAAAACGAATGGCGCCTAGACTTCCTCCCCCACCTCAGCCAAATGAGGCTGACGCTTCTAACAATGCCAGAATGTTGGAGACAATCATCGACAGGCTGCAACAACAGAACACAACCTTAATTGAGCAGAATGCTGCCTTAATGAGGCAAAACCAGGAAGCACTGCAGAGTTTGGAGGCCTCGCGTGTCAGTTCAGAAGCAACGCAGAGGCAGTTGATGGACATGCTGTCCGCTACTAGAGGCACACCAGGAGCTTCTTCTTCTAACGCTACACCTCATGCAGAATGGAGTTTGGAAAGCTTCTTGCAGCACCATCCTGCCAAGTTCAATGGGAAAGGGCTTCCGGATGAAGCGGATCAGTGGCTTAGAGATATGGAGAGGATCTATGATGCGAAGAGGTGTCCAAATGACAATCGTTTGGCCTTTACAGAATACTTATTGACTGGTGAAGCTAGTCACTGGTGGACGAGCATGAAAGCCATCCTGACGGACGCGCAGAATCCCATTAATTGGGAGGTTTTTAGAACGAAATTCTATGAAGAGTATTTCCCAGACAGTGTACGTTTTGCTAAAGAAGTAGAGTTCCTTCAATTGGTGCAAGGTAGTATGTCCGTCTCGGAGTACACCAACAAATTCAAACATCTGGTCCGTTTTAATACCATGGCAACCAGTGAAGAATGGCAATGCAGGAAGCTTGAGAATGGGCTGAGGAGTGATTTGAAAGTGTTAATATCATGCCTGTGTATTAGATCCTTCCCTGCTATGGTTGAGAGAGCAAAAGTACTGGAGAAGAACGTTGCTGAGGCTGAGCAACAGAAGAAGCAGCAATTGAATAGGGGGCAGGTTATATCCAGAAACACTACGAACGTAAGAAGGTCCCCATACGTTCGTCCAACTCAATCAACTGGCGGATCACAAGCCTTGGTCACTGTTGGCCAAACTGGACATCAAAGGAGCTTGACGTGCTATCAGTGTGGTGGACCACATTTTAGATGGGCTTGTCCACAACTTTCTGGAGGAAAACATTGCAACAAGTGTGGGAGGAACGGACACTCGGATCAGGAGTGCAATGTGGGAGGACGAGCGGTAATGAGACCGCCGAATGCTGGAAGAGCTCAACAAGGGAGAGGTGGACGTGCACAAGCAACAGGAAGGGTGTATGCTATCGCTGGTGCTGAAGCTGCTCGTTCAGGTACACTCATCACCAGCACTTGCTTATTGTTTGGAAAGCCGTGTGGTGTATTGTATGATTCGGGGGCAACTCATTCCTTCATCTCGAAGGCGTGCGTTGAGAAACTAGGGTTAGTGGAGAGTGAATTACAGTTCGACTTGGTGGTGTCAACCCCAGCGGCTGGTGGGATCAAGACGTCTACAGTTTGTGTAAGATGTCCTATAGAAGTTGAGGGACGTAGATATAAAGTCAATCTCATTTGCCTACCCCTTCAAGACTTAGAAGTAATTTTGGGGATGGATTGGTTGGCTACCAATCGGATCCTCATTGATTGTGGGAGAAAGGAATTAGTTTTTCCAGATGAAGAGGAGGAAGAACTGTCAATCACTCTTGGGCAGTTTAAGGAGGACATCATGGAGGGAGCAAGCTGTTTCCTTATCATGACGTATGAAGGCAATGAGATAGAGTGTTCATCCAATGTTGATAACAGTAGAGGACGAACAGTAGTGGATGAATTTCCAGATGTCTTTCCGGATGAAGTCCCTGGTCTACCTCCCATTCGTGAGGTAGAATTCACGATTGACCTGGTGACAACTGCTGCACCCATCTCGGTTCAACCATATAGAATGGCACCAGCTGAGTTGGCCGAGCTCAAGAAACAGATTGAAGAATTGATGGACAAGAGGTTCATCAGGCCGAGTGCTTCACCTTGGGGAGCACCTGTGTTATTGGTAAAGAAGAAGGATGGCAGCTCTCGTCTCTGTATTGATTATAGGCAACTTAATAAGCTGACCATCAAGAACAAGTATCCACTGCCAAGGATAGACGACCTACTGGATCAGTTGCATGGTGCGTGTGTGTTTTCTAAGATTGATTTACGTTCGGGCTATCATCAAATTAGAGTGAAAGAGGAGGACATTCAGAAGACTGCATTTCGGTCTCGCTATGGCCATTATGAGTATGTGGTGATGCCCTTTGGAGTGACGAACGCACCTGCAATCTTCATGGATTATATGAACAGAATTTTTAGACCGTACCTGGATAAGTTTGTTGTGGTATTTATTGATGACATCCTCATTTACTCCAAGAGCTTTGACGAACATGAAGACCACTTGAGGATTGTCTTGAGCGTGTTGAGGGAGAAAGAGTTGTATGCCAAGCGTTCAAAGTGTGAATTCTGGATGAAGGAGATCCAATTCTTGGGACACGTTGTTTCTGCTGGTGGTATTGCAGTGGATCCAGCCAAGGTGAAAGCAGTCCTGGATTGGGAGAGTCCACGTTCGGTCACAGAGGTTAGAAGCTTTGTGGGACTCGCTGGCTACTATAGGCGGTTCATTGAGGGATTTTCTAAGATAGTAGCCCCTCTGACTTACCTCACCAGGAAGGACCAGCCGTTTGCTTGGACGGATCGTTGTGAGGAGAGCTTCCAAGAATTGAAGAGGAAATTAACAAGCGCTCCTGTGTTGGTCATTCCAGACACGGCCAAACCTTTTGAAGTGTATTGTGATGCGTCGTATCAAGGTTTGGGCTGTGTACTGATGCAGGAAAGAAGGGCAGTGGCGTACGCTTCCAGGCAGTTGAAAATCCATGAGAAGAATTATCCCACACACGACTTGGAGCTGGCAGCAGTTGTGTTTGCTTTAAAAATATGGAGGCATTATTTGTATGGAGCTACGTTTCAAGTGTTTAGTGATCACAAGAGTCTCAAGTACCTCTTTGATCAAAAGGAGTTGAATATGAGGCAAAGGAGGTGGCTTGAATTCTTGAAGGATTATGAATTCGAACTGTTGTATCATCCTGGAAAAGCTAATGTGGTGGCGGATGCCTTGAGTAGGAAGGCAGTAAGGGTCTCGGCCATGATGGTGAAGGAGCTGAACTTGGTGGAGAGTTTTAGAGATCTAAGGTTACAATTCGATTTAGGAGCAAACGTTATTAGGTGCTGTAATCTTAGAATTTCCAGTGATGTGTTTGATCAAATTAGGAGGAAGCAACGTGAGGATGAAGAACTGGTGAGGATCTTGAGCGTGCTTGGTACGGATCAAGCCAAGGAATTCAGTACTGGAACAGACGGTTTACTGCGCTATATGGGTAGAACATGCGTTCCAAATGATGGTGAGCTTAAGAGGATTATAATGGAGGAAGGACATCATAGCTGTCTTAGCATGCATCCTGGCATGACTAAGATGTATCAGGACCTTCGTTTATCATTCTGGTGGCCTGGGATGAAGAGTGACATTGCACGTTTTGTGTCTTCTTGTTTAACTTGTCAACGTGCAAAGGCCGAACACCAAAGACCAGGAGGATTGTTGCAGCCATTGGAAATTCCAGAATGGAAGTGGGACAGCATCTCTATGGATTTTGTGACTCATCTGCCACGTACAGTCCGAAACCATGATTCAATTTGGGTGATTGTAGATAGATTAACTAAGAGCGCTCACTTCCTGGCCGTTAACTTGAAGATGTCAATGAAAAACTTGGCCAAGCTGTACGTTAAGGAGACTGTTAGATTGCATGGAGTTCCTTCAAGCATTATTTCAGACCGAGACACGAGATTCACATCTCGTTTTTGGCAGTCGTTGCAAGGAGAATTGGGAAGCAAACTGCAAATGAGTTCTGCTTATCACCCTCAGACGGATGGCCAATCTGAGCGAACCATCCAGACACTCGAAGACTTGTTGAGGACATGTGTTATAGATCATATGGGAGTATGGGATGAAGTTCTGCCGCTTGTTGAATTCACGTATAACAACAGCTTTCAAGCAAGCATAGGAATGGCACCGTTTGAAGCTCTTTATGGAAGGAAGTGTAGAACTCCTTTGTGTTGGTTCCAAGAAGGCGAGACTGCATTAACCGGACCTGAATTAATCCAGCAAACAACCGAGAAGGTGAAACTGATCCAAGAACGATTGAAGACGTCTCAAAGCAGGCAGAAATCTTATGCTGATAAGAGAAGAAGACCCTTAGAGTTTGCTGCTGGAGATCACGTTTTTCTAAGGTTGAATCCAATCACTGGAGTGGGAAGAGTTCTTCGTCCAAAGAAGCTATCACCCAAGTACGTTGGACCTTATCAAATTCTGAAGAAGATTGGATCAGTGGCGTATGAGTTAGCTTTACCACCTCAACTGTCCAACCTTCATCCAGTCTTTCATGTTTCTCAACTCCGGAAGTATATAGCTGATCCATCACACGTACTGGAGTTAGAAGACATCCAACTTCGCCCAGACCGAACGCTGGAGATGCAACCTGTTTGTGTGGAAGACAGCCGCACCAGACTCTACAAAGGAAAGCATGTTCGTCTCGTGAAAGTGGTGTGGAATGCAAAGACTGGTGACTCAACATGGGAGGTTGAAGAGGCTGTGAAAGAATTGTACCCGCACCTATTTCCTGGTAAGCTTTAGAATTTTCGAGGACGAAAATTTTTGTAGTTAGGGGGAATGTGAGAACCTGAATAATTAACACACCTAAATCCACACTCTGATCACTATTTTAATGCACCGTGCCACGTCAAAACGCACTCACACTTTCACTGCATGCATCTGCCAAGTGTCATGGATGGACGTTTTGAAAATAGATAGTGGAAAACATGTGGCATTGGGTGAATGGATGTTCATCCTGCGTGAGAAGGAAAACAATTCCACTCTCTGTATGCGCTGAATGCCATATGTCACGTTTGAAGCTTCTAAAAGCTGTAGTGGAAACCTGGTGGCAGTGCGTGACTGCTCAACCGTTTGACGAGGGAGAGAAAATGATTTCTCTGAAAACACTTCTCTTCCTTCCATGCAATCATCTTCTTCCTTACGAAACTCTGACCTTCCTTCTTCTCTGCCTTCTCTCTAAACTCTTTCGTCTTCTCTCTAAGATCACTCACCACCAACATCTCTGCTTCCATTTCAGAAACCGTAGAATCATTCACGGTGTTGTAAGCTTTCACTTGAACCGAACAAGTTAGAATTCTGTGGCTGGTAAGTTCTCGTCCCTTAACGTTCTCCTCTTCTGTTTCTGCGAACCAAATTCTGGTTGCATGAATGAGTTATAGGTCTGAACTGTATGTGGTTTTGGTATCTTAGATTTAGTGGAAATCGTGGGGTGAATTTCTGGATAGAAAGCCGTAAGAGAACAAGGGAAACCCTAGCGTTTGGAAGTGCAGTACTTAACCAGGTAAGGGAAGCTTTAGTAATTTAATTTAATACTTGTTTGATGTTTATGACAGCAATGGAGTGTACTGGATATCTGAAATGTATGAAATATATGAATTTGAGTATGCATGAAAGAGCCTGTTGCACTGGTTGTATATGAATGATAATGTTTTGAACTGTATGTTGATGATGAATATTGTTTGAACTTTATGCAGAGAATGAAATGTATGATTTGGAATATGATTGAAATTCTGTATGGTTTGGGATGATAATATGAATTCTGTAATGTATGAGAATTATGGTGGAGAGAAATTATAAGTTACAAATCGTATGAAAAATGTGGTGTTATTGTGGATGAAAAATCTGGAAATATCATCTTCTCTGATTGATAATGTACGCTCGTCATCGAACGGTCTTATACCGTTCGGTTTTCCTGGAAAATAACTTAGAATAAGAATTCTTTCATTTGGAGAGGATTCTGATTGAGGACGAGCGTTATTTGTGTGAAGAGTTAGGTTTGAGCGTTCGGCTCAGCTTAGCGTATCCAACCATTTAAAATAAACTGAAGAGTATTTAGAACGCTCGGCTTTGTTACCGGCGTTCGTCATAAGCAGCGCTTAGTATTATACTGAGCGTTCGTCCAAATGAGCTCTCAGTCTTAGATTGAGCGTTCGTCCGAAGTTAGCGTTCGGTCCAATACCGAACGTCCGTTCAAAATGCACGTTCGTGATAAATGTACATTCGTTCTATTTGGTGCTCGGTCATTGACCTATCGTTCGTCCTAAGGAGGGTTCGGTTTATACTGAACGCTCGTCCTTATATTTGCTTCGTGAGCGAACCTAACTAGCGTTCGTCCAAATTCTTAATTAACGTTCGGTCATTGACTGGCAGTGTTCGTTTCCGAATTTAATTATTTATTTGAATATAATTAAAATGTGTTTGTCCTTTTGATTTAACCTCAAGTCCTTATACTTAGAATTTTCCTAAGTATTGTTCTGATCTTCTAGACTCAATCTCAATTAAATTATTAATTGTTCTTAACGTTCGTGAATGGATAAGGGTTCGTTTCTTTTGTTCAGAAACGAGGTTACAGTGTACTGTAATACTTGCGTCTTGATCTATTAAAGGATAAACTTTTGTTTAAATTAAGAGAGTGGAACACAGAATGAAAATGTGAATGAGAGAAATGGTTAATATGTGCGAATGGTATTTTAATGAATTTTATTGGATTGGATTGTGAATGAGCGTTCCAAGGAGGAACGTCTCCATGATGTGAATATGAGAAGTTGTGTAGTATGACCATGGTAAAGCTGCTGATGGCTGTTCATCCTGATATTCCGTGAGTGCTCATCCTCATGTAGAGGGGAGTAGGTCATGCGTGGGAATGGCAGGAGGCCCTAGTCCTACTGAGTACTTTGGACTGATAGGGTTAACCTCGGGTGGCAGCTGTTGAGTGTATCCCAGTTACCACACCACCCGGGTGCAAGAACGCCTGTAGATACATGGCTTCATACAGTCCGGACAGTCCTTATTTATGAGAGTTTGGATGATTGATTCTATACTTGTATGTACTGTTGTATGATTTATATTGATTTATTTAATATGTTAAATTTTATGTGGTTGTATGAATTAAATTACCTAAGCTTACCCTTGCAATTCCTTGTGTTGTCTACTGTTTATGTACGTCCGTCTTGTCAATGCAATGATCATCCGTTGTGGATGTGAGCAGATGGGGAGGCACCACTTGAAGCAATACTGGAAGAAGAAAATTTGGAGGATGCCAACCTGGTAGAAGTTGAGGTTAAAGCTGAGCAGTAGAGTGCTCGTTCTGTAGTAGTTATTAATCTTTCTGTATAGTATTTTGGGACGTTAGGTGTATAGTTTTGCAGAAATATTCGTCCAGAACTTGTTATATTTTTGGTAGATTCTGAACACTGTAATTTTAGTACGTTCAGTTTTTATTTTGAACAGCTGTTGTAAATATTAAGACTGCACTGTATTTTCTGTAAATGTGATTAGTTCTGATTAATGGTAATTACTATTTATTGGGATGTTACAGAAGCAAAGCCCAGCAGCCTCGACATCCAACATTTGCGCGTCCAGGAGGTGCACGAAGACCACGTCCAATCCATGCGCATCAAAATTTCTTCATTTTCCAGCAAAGCAACGTGTGTCGAAAAAGAGGAGAAGCACGTCCAGTGCAGTAGCGGCCCACACGCGGAAGCACGGTCCAGAAAGAGATGAGCTGCACGGAGTAAGTAGGTCAGGGAATGGAGTATTAGAAGAGAGTTCCAGTAGAGGTGGAGGGGAGGTGATACAAGAAGGTCTAGCACCATAGGACCCATCACAAGAGGGATGGCCAAAAAGCTCCAAGATGAATATTCTTCCCAAGGTCAAATACTATTTGCTATTTTTGGATGGAAAATTGGAGAACAAGAAGATGTTACAAATTTGCCAAAACATGGAGAAGGGTAAAATGGACATTTCCACACAAGAAGGGGTGTGCTTATCCTTCTAAGGGGTGGCATTAGTAAATTTTTTCTCTCCACATGTAAAACTCACGTGTTTCATAAGGCTTTCTAGAAGCCACACATTTAGCACATGGTTAGCATTTCAGATCTAAAAAGAAACGTGTAAAGGCTTGCTTAAGCTTTGAGATTGATCTATAAAATCTCATAAGCAAAGCTTGTAGCTCACTTTTGAATACATTGAGTTTTATTATGCTGATGCATTTTCCAGCAACCAGAACTCTTCCCAAAAGTCACCTATTATTGAGCTTTTCTTCTCCTTCTAACTTCCTTCCAGTGAAGGCCTTCTGAGTTAGAAAATCCACTCATCATAGAGCTCTTCCTCCATCTCTGCAGCCACTAAATTCTCACTGCCACTGCTGTTAAACCTCACTTCTTTCCGCTGCCACTGCATCTCGTGATCTATATGCAACTCTGCTCATGATTCCATTCATCATTCTACTGCCTTCAAACCACAACTCTGCTGGAGCAACTTCATCAAGTGGTATTCAGAGCCTAGGTTCTGCATCACGCTCCAGCTGAGTATCTGTTTTCATTGCTGCATTCTGTCAACATTTCCATTCTTGTTTTCTGTTTTCTGTGTACTGTTACATTGTTTTTACAGTTCCAGTAGAGTTCAATTGAGAAATTTGTTGTTTCCAGCTTTTAATTGCTTTATTGTTCATCATTTTAATTGGTCAATTCTTTGATTTGAGTCTTTTAATTTAGAAATCTAATTCTGTCATGTCTAGTACTGTGTTTTGGTTTATTTTGTCAAAATTCTGAGTTGAAACTGGTTTGGGATAAATTTGCTGTGTTTGACTGGATTTTCAATAGAAGCACATCAGATGAGCAATGATTAAAGAGCTCAGTGCATCTTGAAGTCCATCACAGTGCAGTGCCAATGGATGCCTATCCAATTCTATGTTAAATCTGGTTTTTCATGTAATTTTCTGTGAAACTACACCTATGTTTTTTCTCTGAAACTGCACTGTATGGAAAATCATCCTTGGCTGTGTTGATGTGCTGAATTTGCTGTATGTGCAAACCATACGAACATCATTAAAACTGGATGCACCATTCTGCAGAATCTGGAAATCCTGGTGTAAGCAGCTTGACCAAACTGCAATCATCATTGTTTGAGTCATTTTTCTGATTTTGAATCTGTCCAGATTAGAACTCATATTTGGATATCTTTTCAGTCATTCCTAGAGTCTTGTTTAAGTTTGATTTGCTGTCCTAGAGTCATTTTAATTGATTACATATCAGTTTGATTCTTTTGCTAAAAATTGGATGGTGAATTGGCCAAATTTGGTGTGAAAGAGCAACTGCAATAGTCAGATTTTGATTTAAAAGCATTTAGCCTCTGCTGGCAGTTTGCACAAGTCATATTTGGTAAAACAAATTTGCTCAAATCAGAAAATTAAGAGTCCAAATTTGTTTGTGCAAAATGACCATTCAAACCATCAATTTTTTAAGCATCTTTTTCTGGTATAGTTGCAGAATTTTAATTTGAAAGCTTGATTGTGATTACTGCATCAAATTTAGTTCAGAATTGGTAGCAAAAGCTTGGTTCAATTGAATTAAAAGAAGTGCACAATTCCAATCTTACCATGAACTGCATTGTAAAAAGCTGTGTGAACCAGTGCCAAGCAAAATTTAAAATCTGATGCACATTTTTTTTCAGCTTTCTTCTAGGCATTTTATCAAACACTTTGCCTAGTTTACATTTGGTTTCGAAATTGATCAAAACTGCAACTTATCTTTGTTTCTTGCTTTTCAAATCTACTCTAGAGCCTTTCCTAAGTTCATTTTGAGTGCCACCAGTCATTGGAAACCGATTAATTGATTGATTTAAGCTGTTTGAAAATCCTGCACATAAGCTGTTTGATAAAACTACAGTTGTGCATTCTGGTTTAACAGTTTTTGGCAGCAGCAGTGTTGATTTTCTGGCTTAACAATTGATTATTGGTGGTCTGTATGAGCTCTTTGCTGGGTGCAGAATCATCTCAGGTGGTCCTACTACACTGGTAGCATCTTAGGGAGTGGATTGGAGCAAGAAAAGATCAACATTGGGGCTGATTTTTGGTGCAGCAGAATCATATTTTCACTGGTCTGCATCAAACTGGTTGCTGCAACAGCAACATAATTCACTTGCAGCTGAGAGGATTGGTGTGAATTAAGCATAGTTCACTCTTTGTTTTTGAGAAGCCAAAGCTGCACACATCTTTCCCTTAGCCATTTCGCATTTTTTCTTACAATTTACCAAATTTCTTTGTAATTTCCATTGGTTTTCTTTGGTTGTAAGTTCCAAATCTAAGCAAGTGAGGTGCTAGAGTTCACAAGTGCTCTTCCCTCATTTGTAACTTGACTTAAAGTCTCATCATTTTAAAATTGGTAGACGGTGAGTGTGTCTTAGATCCAAAATCTAAGCCTCACCTAGGAGACCTCACTTTAATTGCTTGTCCCATTCTCGACTAGATAGTATATATCTTGTGCGAATAGGAAGCTCTCTTAGGGGTCCGAATTTAGAGTTAGGTTGTGTTCTTTCTTTGCTTTGTGTTTTCTTTGTTGTCTTTAAGACTTAAGTGGATTTAAGAGTGATTTTGATCTAAGGACTCTAGTAAGTAGCAAGAAGCATATTTGGCAAGGAAAAGGCTTGGTACTTAAGCATTCCTAGTGAATCACCTCCCTTACCTGGAATATTGCTTCAAGTGAAAATCTATAGTCTTTACTTCAAGAGTAACATTTAAGTCCATCATAATGTCTAGAAGGCATTCTCCTAGGATTAGTGATAGTGAAAAAGAACATTTTTCTCTTCAAACTTTAGTTAATGAATTCAAGGAAATGAGAAGAGAAATGAATGAAGAGAAAGTCAATAGAGAGCTTCAAAATGCTGTTATTCAAGATGAGTTGAGAATGATAAGGAAAAGTAAGTCTAGGGGAAGTCAGAGTGACAACTCTCAAGAGGGAGGGATGACCATGAGTCTGGGTGATTATTACCCTCATCAGCCTTCTACTTCTAGAAGGCATAGGAGAAATTCTCATGCACCTCCACCCCCTAAAGAAGTCAATGTTGTGTTGCCTCACTTCCATGGGAAGGACAATGTAGAGGCTTATCTTGATTGGGAGATGAAGGTGGAACAATTATTTGAATGCCACCAAGTGAGTGAAGAGAGGAAGGTCTCTCTAGCTACCCTAAGCTTTCAAGGGTATGCAATGTATTGGTGGACTGCTTTGGTCAAAGAGAGGCTTAGACATCAAGCCCCTCCCATCCACTATTGGAATGATCTCAAGTCTGCCCTTAGGAGGAGACACATTCCCTCCTACTACAATAGAGAACTCATGGATAAACTCCAAAGGTTACAACAAAGGTCTATGACAGTTGAAGAATATAGACAAAAGATGGAGTTGTATATGATGAGGGCAGGCATAGTGGAGGGTCCAGAAATTACTTTAGCTAGATTTTTAAGTGGGCTCAATTTTGACATAAGAGATAGGGTTGAACTTCTACCTTATAGAGATTTGAATGATCTTGTTCAAATGTGTATAAAGGTAGAACAACAAAACTTGAGAAAATCTTCTTCTAAAAGAATTCAAGTTCAACCTACTTTTGAAAAGAAAATTTTTAAAGAAAAAGAGCCATTTAAACCTCTAGCCAAAATAGAAGAGAGACCCAAGAAAGAAACACCCTCACACACCAGAACAAGTGAAATCAAATGCTTCAAATGTCTAGGAAGGGGTCATGTAGCTACTCAATGTCCTACAAAAAGAAACATTATTTTGAAAGGCAAGGACATTTATAGTAGTGAAAGTGACACCCCAACTAGTACAAGTGAGAGTGAGGAAGAAGAGAGGGAAGAGGAAATATATGCTGATGATGGGCAACTTCTCATGGTGAGAAGGATACTTAGCAACCAACCAAGTCTTGAACACATATCACAAAGAGAGAACATCTTTCACACAAGATGTAAAATTCAAGAAAATCATTGTTCTCTCATTGTTGATAGTGGATCTTGTTGCAATTGTTGTAGTACAAGGTTGGTTGAGAAGTTGAAGCTTGATATTATACCTCATCCAAAACCTTATAAACTTCATTGGCTAAATGAAGATGGGGATATAATAGTCAAGAATCAAGTGAAGTCGGCATTTTCCATTGGGAACTTCAAAGATGAAGTTTTATGTGATATAGTTCCCATGGAAGCATGTCATGTGTTATTGGGGAGACCATGGCAATTTGATCATCAAACTATCCATCATGGTCTCACCAATACCATCACTATCCATCAAAAGGACAAGAAGTTTGTGCTTCATCCTTTGACTCCTACCCAAGTGGCTAAGGATCAAGCACAAATGAAGTCTTTAATAAAGCAAGAACATGCTCAAAAGAAAAAGTCAAAAAGAAAGGAGGGTATAGCAACAAATGTGCCACCTAAGGTCACTCAACATGAAGTCCTTTTAAACAAAAAGACTTTAATCAATACACTTCAAGTTGAGCAACCTTCATATCTTCTTCTTTGTCAAGGGACACTTACATGCACCTCTAGTGATTCAAAGACTTCAACTCTTTCTCCATCCATTCAAAAACTTTTGAAAGAATTTGATGATCTATTTCCACAAGAAATTCCAAAAGGGCTTCCACCCATAAGAGGAATAGAACATTAAATTGATTTCATTCCATGGGCAGTTCTTCCTAATAGGCCAGCCTATAGGACCAACCCCCAAGAAACTAAGGAGATTGAGACACAAGTCCAAGAGTTGCTAGATAAAGGCTTAGTTCAAAAGAGTCTAAGTCCATGTGCTGTACCAGTGTTGCTTGTCCCAAAAAAAGATGGGAAGTGGCGCATGTGTTGTGATTGTAGAGCTATCAACAACATCACAATCAAGTATAGACATCCCATTCCTAGGCTTGATGATATGTTGGATGAATTGCATGGAGCACAAATATTTTCAAAGGTAGATTTAAAAAGTGGCTATCACCAAATAAGAATTAAAGAAGGTGATGAATGGAAAACTGCCTTTAAGACCAAGTTTGGGTTATATGAATGGCTAGTTATGCCTTTTGGTCTTACAAATGCTCCAAGCACATTCATGAGACTTATGAATCATGTCCTTAGGGATTGCATTGGGAAGTTTGTAGTTGTATACTTTGATGACATCTTGGTATATAGTCAAAATTTGCAAACTCATGAAAATCATTTGAGAGTTGTTTTAACAATTCTTAGACAACACAAATTGTTTTTAAACTTTGACAAGTGTACCTTTTGTGTTGATAGTGTCATATTTCTTGGATTTGTGGTCACCAAAAATGGGGTTCATGTGGACCCAGAAAAAATAAAGGCCATCCAAGATTGGCCTTCTCCAAAGAATGTAGGAGAAGTAAGGAGCTTCCATGGGTTGGCAAGCTTTTACAGAAGATTTGTTCCTAACTTCTCTAGTCTTGCTTCACCCCTCAATGATTTGGTGAAAAAAGATGTTACATTCCATTGGGGGGATAAACAACAAAAAGCTTTTGAGCTACTCAAAGAGAAGCTCACACAAGCACCCATTCTAGCTTTGCCAAATTTTTCCAAAACTTTTGAGCTAGAATGTGATGCTTCAGGATTTGGCATAGGTGCAGTATTATTACAAGAAGGACACCCAATTGCATACTTTAGTGAAAAACTTCATGGTGCCTCTTGTAATTACCCCACCTATGACAAAGAACTCTATGCACTTGTGAGGGCTCTTCAAACTTGGGAACATTACCTTGTTGCCAAGGAGTTTATCATTCATAGTGATCATGAATCACTTAAGTATTTGAAGAGTCAACACAAGTTACAAAAGAGGCATGCTAAGTGGTTGGAATTCATTGAACAATTCACTTATGTTATTAAATACAAGAAAGGAAAATCCAATGTGGTGGCTGATGCTTTGTCAAGAAAAATTAATCTATTAGCCACATTGGGAGCTCAAATTATTGGATTTAATAACATTCTTGAATTATATTCACAAGATCTTGATTTTGCTCAAATTTATGAGGAATGTCTCAATAAGCCTCAAGGAGGATTCTATGTGAAAGAGGGGTATCTTTTTAAAGAAGGAAAAATTTGCATTCCCCAAGGTTCACATAGAAAACTCCTTGTTAAAGAAACACATGAGGGAGGATTAATGGGACATTTTGGGGTAGAAAAGACCCTTGGCATGTTGAAAGAAAAATTCTTTTGGCCTCACATGAGAAGGGATGTTCAAAGGCATTGTTTTAAGTGTATAACTTGTTTAGAAGCTAAATCTAAATCAATGCCTCATGGACTGTATACTCCTTTGAATGTTGCTTCCACCCCTTGGGAAGAGATAAGTATGGATTTTGTGTTAGGTCTTCCTAAAACTTCTAGGGGTTTTGATTCTATCTTTGTGGTGGTAGATAGATTTAGCAAAATGGCTCATTTTATACCTTGCCACAAAGTAGATGATGCAAGCAACATTGCAAAGTTATTCTTTAGAGATGTGGTTAAACTTCATGGTCTACCTAAAGTAATAGTTTCGGATAGAGATACAAAATTTCTTAGTCACTTTTGGAGGACCTTATGGTCTAAATTAGGGACTAAGTTATCTTTTTCTACTACTTGCCATCCTCAAACAGATGGTCAAACTGAAGTAGTCAATAGATCTCTTTCCACTTTACTAAGGGTAGTTCTTAAAGGAAATCACAAATCTTGGGATGAGTACCTACCTCATGTTGAGTTTGCCTACAATAGAGTAGTTCATGGAACTACTAAATTGTCTCCTTTTGAAGTTGTTTATGGTTTTAATCCTTTGACACCCATGGATTTAATACCCCTTCCAAATTCTATTGATTTTATTCATCAAGATGGGGTATCTAAGTCTAAATTTATCAAAGAATTACATCAAAGGGTTAAAATTCAAATTCAACAACAAAATGAGAAATATGCCAAGCAACATAATAAGGGCAAGAAAGAGTTAATCTTCAATGAAGGAGATTTAGTTTGGATTCATCTTAGAAAAGACAGATTTCCTCAACTAAGAAAATCCAAACTCAATCCTAGAGGAGATGGACCTTTTAGAGTGATAAGGAGGATCAATAACAATGCATATCAACTTGATCTTCCTCCTGAATATGGTGTTCATGCTACTTTCAATGTATCTGATCTTAAACCTTTTTCAGGATTTGATAGTGAAGATGAAGACCTTTTGGATTTGAGGACAAATCCTTCTCAAGAGGGAGGGGATGATACAAGAAGGTCTAGCACCATAGGACCCATCACAAGAGGGATGGCCAAAAAGCTCCAAGATGAATATTGTTCCCAAGGTCAAATACTATTTGCTATTTTTGGATGGAAAATTGGAGAACAAGAAGATGTTACAAATTTGCCAAAACATGGAGAAGGGTAAAATGGACATTTCCACACAAGAAGGGGTGTGCTTATCCTTCTAAGGGGTGGCATTAGTAAATTTTTTCTCTCCACATGTAAAACTCACGTGTTTCATAAGGCTTTCTAGAAGCCACACATTTAGCACATGGTTAGCATTTCAGATCTAAAAAGAAACGTGTAAAGGCTTGCTTAAGCTTTGAGATTGATCTATAAAATCTCATAAGCAAAGCTTGTAGCTCACTTTTGAATACATTGAGTTTTATTATGCTGATGCATTTTCCAGCAACCAGAACTCTTCCCAAAAGTCACCTATTATTGAGCTTTTCTTCTCCTTCTAACTTCCTTCCAGTGAAGGCCTTCTGAGTTAGAAAATCCACTCATCATAGAGCTCTTCCTCCATCTCTGCAGCCACTAAATTCTCACTGCCACTGCTGTTAAACCTCACTTCTTTCCGCTGCCACTGCATCTCGTGATCTATATGCAACTCTGCTCATGATTCCATTCATCATTCTACTGCCTTCAAACCACAACTCTGCTTGAGCAACTTCATCAGGAGGAGAGCCGCCACTCGCTCTCTCTCTCGCGGTTTCTTTGTTTTTTTTTAGACTTGTTCCTGGAAGTTTTTCGGGGATGGAGAGCTGGGAAGATATTAACGTTGTTACAAATTTTTAGAATGAAAGAAGCATTATTTTTAATTGATCTTTGTTAACTCTTCATCATCACACGGAAGTTCACTTTTGCATTGTTCACTGAATGCTTGATTGCAAGTTGGTATTTACTCTCTTTTACTGTTACGCATTTTTGAAGAAGCAAATTTCATTTTCGCACATGCTGGAAGAGAAGTGTTGGACGTTACAAATACAAGCAACTCTAGAGTTTATTTTGAGTCAGAGAAATGGATTAGAATGTAGAGGTGGTAGGTAGGAGCTGGATAAGCACGGTCACGTGGAGCACAGGAGGCAAATGTTGGGTGATTAATGATGCAGAAAATAGAAGGCCGAGAAGGTGATTTAGGTGATGCAAGTGGAGCTGTCACCGTTTGGATGCAGTAGAAGCACGTTGAGGTGTCATGGCTGGTGTGCATGGTAATAAGAAAAAATGGGAGTATGGTGTTCACGGGAGCTGGAAGCACAACACGTAGGTGCCACGGTGGTAAGGTTCATGCAGGAAGAAATGAATGGTGTTACATTTTGGATTGCACAAGCACTTTGCTTTTCAATTGAAGAATGAGAAATGAAGAGTAGATTAGGTGGGAATTGATGGGACGTTGGCAGCAATGTTTAATCATTTAGGATGAAGAAAAGGATGTGGTGTCACGGAGGCATTCCAGGAGCACATGGAGATGGAAAGAAGGGCACGATTTCTATTCCAGCAGCTGCCACGTCCGACTTACTCCTTCAAGCATTTAATTTTAAGTGTTCTTCATGCATTTACCTTTTAAATTTTTAGCTAAAAGTTACATTTTCATTTAGTTCATACACTTTTGCTTTGAAGTTTTATTCCAGCTATGTGCATTTGATTGTTTGTATTTTGATAGCTTTAGATGCGTTTGGATATTTACCTATTGCATTGTTTACTTTAATGTTCTCATGCATTTTGATGCTTTCAGTTATATTCGGTTTTGTTTAATTTTAAGTTTGAATTCAGTTTATTAAAAATCAAAAACATTTTCAAACCCCCCCCCCCCGACTGCGTGTTTGACCTGAGACTTGAACCAAATTTGGTCCTTGAGAGACGACCTAGGAGTCACTTCCTAGTCTATACTGCATTCTTTTATGCACAATTTTTGTGGGAGGTGCGACCCTCTCACCAAAATGGCGCCGTTGCCGGGGACCAATGGTTCGGTCTTAGGTTTTTGTTGTGTTTGTGTGTGTTGTGTTTTGTCTTATGTTGTGATGTGATGTGATGTGATGTTCTGTTTTGCGTGTGCGTGTTGCATGTATACATGTGTTGTGTTTTATTTGTTTCGTAATTTTTAGTATTTTTCCTTTTCCATGTCTACCTATTCTGGTTATGTGAATAGTGCTTCTTTTGCTTGTGCCTCTAATTACGATTCTCCTTCTGCATGTTACTCTGATTTTAATTCTGCTGATTTTTATGCTGAGAACAATATGACCCATCCTCCAACTTCTGAGAGCTCTCTTTGGGAGCCGGTTCCACCTAATGAGGATGGTGATCATTTAGTTCTCACCACTGGACTGATGAATTTGTTGCCCAAGTTTTATGGTCTTGCAGATGAATGCCCACATGAACATTTGGATAGGTTTTATCGAATCTGCTCTTTAATGAAACTTCCAAATGTCCCGGACGATCTAGTTTTCTTAAGGGCATTCCCACACTCATTAGAAAGAGCAACAAAAGATTGGAAAGACTCTCTTCCTCCAGGATCCATTACCAGATGGGAAGACCTTGAGCATAAATTTCTGAGCAAATTCTCCCATGTGCAAGATGGATACGACAACGGTCTTGGATGGAATGACCCTACCTTGGGATGGTACAATGCTCCACAACATCAATATCAAGAACCACCATTCCAGAGTACTTTCATGCCTCCACTAGTCCAACAATATCAGAGTCAGCAATATGATGCTTCTGCCAAAATAGCTCCTCAGCCTTCTATTTCTGAGCCTACATTGCAGGAGTTGTTGGAGCAGTTGACCATGCAGAACCTGCAGTTTCAGCAAGAGACCAGAGCGTCCATTCAGAGCTTGAATGACCAGATAGGACAGATGGCTACTCAATTAAATCAGGAACAGTCTCAAGATTCAGAGTCATCATTTCAGACTGTGATGATTCCTGATGATGTTAGTGTCATCCACATAGAAGATGAGGAGCAGAGTTATGAGCTTACTACTGCGCCACATATTTTCCCACCTTCAGATGGTCCCACTCTTGCACCTGAGGAGACCGAGAAAGATTTTGAGGACCAGGCATATATGAGCAACATTTTTGAGAAAGGTAGACCATCATCAGCTTCCACCACTCTTCCAATCTTCAGGGAAGTGGAGGTAAGCATACCTCAGTATGATTATGTCAGTGATGATTATGTTCATGATTATGTTGTTCATGATTATGCTGTTGAGAGGTATGTTGATGATCATATTGTTGCTGAGCATGTTTTTAATTCTCCCTCTATGCATGATGAGAACCAATTTTTGTTGTCGCATCCGAATGTTTATTCTCCATGCATTGAACGTGAATCTGAGTTTGTAGTTGATATTGCTGGTGATTTTGAAATTGGTTCATGTTCTGAGGATGTATCTGAGGTTCAGCCTGTTACACTAGGATTGGGTGTTATACCTCTGCATGTCATTTCTTTGGAGCCACATTGCACTAACCATGTTGCAGGAGGTACACATGAATTTGACCAACATGCACCCACAGTGGAAAATAAAGGTGCTAACACTGACAAAAGCTTCAAGATCAATAGGCACCAGCTGAACCTGCTCATCGACAATCTTTGCTTCTTAGATCCAGTTGTGGGTGATATCTCCCTGCTAGATTGATGGACAAATTTGTAAGCACCAAAATATGATGTCACAAACTTGTTTCACAATCGGCAAGTATGACCGAATCGTTCAAGTAATAAACTTGGTAAGACCTGTTAGCAAAATGATCAAGATGAAGTTTTGATGATGTCCAAATCAAGTCAAGAGAAATCAAGATTCAAGATGTTATGAAGACTTATATTGTGATGGAAAGCTTTTGTAATACTCTTAGAAATATGTATAGGACTTAGATTAGAAAAAGAAAAGTGTTTTGTAAAATTACTATAGTAAATCATTGCAACAAAACACTATAGTACTATTCATATGAATAGTAACACTATTCACGTGAATAGTGACGGTTAACGGTAAGAGTATCGCACTTAACACGGACGTTGGAGAAACTAGTCGTTGAAGAAACTAGCCGTTTATGACCGTTGGACAAACTAGCCGTTTATGGCCGTTGGACAAACTAGCCGTTTATGGCCGTTGGACAAACTAGCCGTTTATGGCCGTTGGATAAACTAGCCGTTAAGTTTGTCTTTTAGTGAATGGAAGAGCCTTTGGATGAGTCTATAAATAGACTCTCATTTCCTCTTAAAAACAAACAGAGACGCAGAAACTCTTCCCTTGTGCTAAACATCTCTGAACTCTTTGAGAATTGTGTGCTCTTGCTCAGCTAAGGAAACTCTGTCTGTAGAGTTGGTTAAATACTGCTACGGTGATAGAGGAATAGCTGGTTCATCCTTGGTTCGTCTAAGGAAGTGTTAGGAAGAGGAAGTCATCCTTCGTGAAGTATTCGGAGGAAGTGTTTCATCCTTTGTGAAGATTCAAAGGAGGTGTTGTTTCATCTCTTGTGGCTTCAAGAGAGGTGTTTTCTAAACTTTTACAAATTGTATCTGTGTGATTGTAGTTTGTAATAGTTTTGTGATTAGTGAAGTGTTTATCTTGTTTTGAGATAAGCGACTGGACGTAGGATTGGTAAGATCCGAACCAGGATAAAATCATCTGTGCAAATTTCTCTCAACCTTACTCTATTTAACTGTTATTATTAATTGCTAAGTAAGTTTAATTGAGTAGAAATTTTTTAAGGCACACGTTTTTAGTGAGAACCAATTCACCCCCCCTCTTGGTTTGTTATCCCACGCTAACCCTTCCGCTGCAGCCGCGCTCTGACAATTGGTATCAGAGCTTGCTTTGATAGTCATTCAAATGGCGGGATCATTTCAAACATTCGCAGAGGGTGCTTCTATCAATAGACCACCACTATTCACAGGTGAAAATTACGCATTTTGGAAGGTCAGAATGCAAATATTTATGGAATCTATTGATGTAGATATTTGGGATGTTGTTGCATTTGGTCCTTTTGTTCCAACTAACAATATGCAGGAACCAAAGTCCCGTGACCAATGGACCATTGAAGAAAAGAGAAGATCTCAGAATGATGTAAAAGTCCGGAATATCATTGCGTCAGCATTGACTGTTGATGAGTTCTACAGGGTCTCTGTCTGCAAAAACGCTAAAGAAATGTGGGAAACTTTAAGAGTAACTCATGAAGGCGGAGATGAAATTGGGTGTGCTAAATCTAATACTTTAATCATGGAAGAGAATAATTCAAGCTCTTCATCAAGCACAACATCAAGTATGGGTGATTCTAATGAGCAAGCATATATCTGTTTAGTAGTGAACGACGACACTGGAAGCCAAGTAAGTACCTCTAGCGATTCTGATGATTCTGATCATATTGATGAAGATGAATTACATGAAATTTATAGAGAATTATTGATAGAATCAGAAAAACTAGATCTTGCTCATAAGAAATTGAAAAAGGATTTTAAAGAATTACAAAAGAAATATGAAAAATCCTTAGAAGAAATAGAAACTTTAAATAGTAAAATTTCAAATGTAGAAAATGATACAAATATATCTGCTGAGTGTAAATTTTGTGATGAACATAAATTGAAAGTTGATAACGTTGAAAAATCAATAGCAGATGAAAATAAAGAATTAAAATCAAATTTTAAAAATATTTTTGAAGAAAATAAAATTTTGAAAAATAAAATTTTATTTTATGAAAAAGGTAAATATACTAGTAGTGATGAATGTGCATCTTGTGTTAATTATAAGAAACTACTAGATGAAACAACCTTTGGAGAATGTAGTAAAAATAATGAAAATAAGGTTGTTAAAAATAAGTATGTTCCTAGAATTAAAAATAAACACAATCATAGAACCCGTAGAACTTGGGTAGAAAAAGGAACAACTTATAGGAACACAAATGTTGTATCATGCTTTTATTGTATGAAAAAGGGTCATACATCTAATAAATGTAAAATTAAGCATTATGGTGTTCCAAGTGGTAGATATGTTTGGGTTATAAAATAATTTCTTTTTTCTAAATCTAATCCAAAGGACCCATACAAGTAGTTGGGTACCTATTGTTTAAAAATTTAAGAATTTCTTTAAAACAAATTTTAAGAAAATTTTTTCAAGACCGGTAAAACTATTTTTATATCTTCTAATATACAAAGCATATATAGTTTTCAATCGGAAAAATTTTTATGTGAGCATGTTGTCTTTGATGAAATTGTAGACCTTGAGGCAAAACCTCTTGAGTCAGTTGAATTACATGCAGGCAATGACGAAGATTTGTAGAAGACAACAAATGAAGCAAATAATGATGACAATCCTCAAGATAAAGATCTAAACAATGTTTTATAAGATCTTTCTCCTAAAAATATTTGCTTTAAATATCCTATTGTGCATGTTTGAATGAATCTTTAAATTTGAAATATTTTTAGCTCATATGCATACATGCTTTTATTAAGGGGGAGTATTATCTTAGGGGGAGAACATCAACACAACTTTTTAATTATGATAAAAAAGGGGGAGAAAATGTTTAAAGCTTATTTGCCTATTTGTACTATTTGTGCTTATTCACTAATGCACTCTTTCTTCCATAAGTTGTGTTTTAAATACAGATTATTACCAAAAGCTTTAAATCAAGGAGTTTTTGATCATCATCAAAAAGGGGGAGATTGTTAGCAAAATGATCAAGATGAAGTTTTGATGATGTCCAAATCAAGTCAAGAGAAATCAAGATTCAAGATGTTATGAAGACTTATATTGTGATGGAAAGCTTTTGTAATACTCTTAGAAATATGTATAGGACTTAGATTAGAAAAAGAAAAGTGTTTTGTAAAATTACTATAGTAAATCATTGCAACAAAACACTATAGTACTATTCATATGAATAGTAACACTATTCACGTGAATAGTGACGGTTAACGGTAAGAGTATCGCACTTAACACGGACGTTGGAGAAACTAGTCGTTGAAGAAACTAGCCGTTTATGACCGTTGGACAAACTAGCCGTTTATGGCCGTTGGACAAACTAGCCGTTTATGGCCGTTGGACAAACTAGCCGTTTATGGCCGTTGGACAAACTAGCCGTTTATGGCCGTTGGATAAGCTAGCCGTTAAGTTTGTCTTTTAGTGAATGGAAGAGCCTTTGGATGAGTCTATAAATAGACTCTCATTTCCTCTTAAAAACAAACAGAGACGCAGAAACTCTTCCCTTGTGCTAAACATCTCTGAACTCTTTGAGAATTGTGTGCTCTTGCTCAGCTAAGGAAACTCTGTCTGTAGAGTTGGTTAAATACTGCTACGGTGATAGAGGAATAGCTGGTTCATCCTTGGTTCGTCTAAGGAAGTGTTAGGAAGAGGAAGTCATCCTTCGTGAAGTATTCGGAGGAAGTGTTTCATCCTTTGTGAAGATTCAAAGGAGGTGTTGTTTCATCTCTTGTGGCTTCAAGAGAGGTGTTTTCTAAACTTTTACAAATTGTATCTGTGTGATTGTAGTTTGTAATAGTTTTGTGATTAGTGAAGTGTTTATCTTGTTTTGAGATAAGCGACTGGACGTAGGATTGGTAAGATCCGAACCAGGATAAAATCATCTGTGCAAATTTCTCTCAACCTTACTCTATTTAACTGTTATTATTAATTGCTAAGTAAGTTTAATTGAGTAGAAATTTTTTAAGGCACACGTTTTTAGTGAGAACCAATTCACCCACCCTCTTGGTTTGTTATCCCATGCTAACCCTTCCGCTGCAGCCGCGCTCTGACAAGACCAAGTATCGTTCTTCCCAAAGGACTCACGGCCTAGTTTAGTTATATGATTTGTTGATTAGCTAGGACTTTCAAACGAAATATTCAAAGTTTAATATGCAAGACAGAAAATAAACATGTATGCATGAAGTTTGATCAATGGCAAAGACAAAAGATAAACACTTTCAATGAATTATATGAATGAATATGTTGTTGGGGGTCAATTTCATCTCATCCACTCTCATATATTTTAGGAATTCAACATTCAAATCATCATTGTTAATGCCACTCTCTAATGTACCATTCTAGATGGCTTCTCCCTAATCAAATAGTTCATACAATTCCTAGCATTCCTAATGATTAGTTCATGAGTACAGGAGCTTAAAGGCAACCAATAAAATATTGTCAGTATGATATTGGGAGAAATTCCTCGGATCTAGACTTCCCCGTACGTGTCCGTATCGACAAAACCAATAATCATGCATGGAATGAGTTAAACTATGCAAGCATTGAGCAAAGAGGAAAAACCCTAACTAATGATGAAAGAAAGCATATGTCTTACTTAAAAGATGTACTCAACAAATCCATATATGAGAGCTTCAAGAGATTACATTGATTCCCCAACAAACATACAAGGTTTAGTTCACCATATTCATGGTGAACCTAGATGAATATCAATGAAAGAATGAAAGAATAAACCCAATAAAGGTGAAGAGGTAGCCTGAGCATCCAAGATCCTCCTTCAAAGGGGTGGAAGAGAGAGTGTTTACTTCGTTTCTGCCAAAGATACTAATCCCAAGGACGTGCAAGCCCTTATATACTAATCTAGAGTTACAAAAGATTACAAAAGCCCAAGCCCAAAAAGTGCCGCTCAGCGGTATTTACCGCTCAGCGGTGATTGCGCGTCTTCTTTCTTCCCCTCAGCGGCCATTTTGCCCCTCAGCGGTTCCAACGTCACCTCTTGAGTGCCGCTCAGCGGTAGTTTGCCGCTGAGCGGTGCCTTTGACTTCTCTTTTTGCACTCTTTCTTGTCTTTTCTAATGTCATCTCTCTCCTTCTTCACTCTTTTCACTAAATTCACCTTAAAACCTGCACAAAAACACTTAAATCAAGCGTAAACCTGTCCAACTCTCTTATTTATGAAAATATAGATAAAAGGCATGATTTCAAGCTAGTTTTTAAGTCTAAAGTGTTAGCAAAATGATGCAGATGAAATTTTGATGATGTCCAAATCAAGTTAAGACCAATCAAGAATCAAAATGATTTGAAGATTTGTATTGTGATGGAAAGCTTTTGTAATACTCTTAGAAATATGTATAGGACTTAGATCAGAAAAAGGAAAGTGTTTTGTAAAATTACTATAGTAAATCATTGCAACAAAACACTATAGTACTATTCACATGAATAGTAACACTATTCACGTGAATAGTGACGGTTAACGGTAAGAGTATCGCACTTAACACGGACGTTGGGGAAACTAGTCGTTGAAGAAACTAGCCGTTTATGACCGTTGGACAAACTAGCCGTTTATGGCCGTTGGACAAACTAGCCGTTTATGGCCGTTGGACAAACTAGCCGTTTATGGCCGTTGGAGAAACTAGCCGTTAAGTTTGTCTTTTAGTGAATGGAAGAGTCTTTGGATGAGTCTATAAATAGACTCTCATTTTCTCTCAAGAAGAACATAACCAGAGACACAGAAACTCTTCCCTTGTGCTCTAGAACTCTGAAACTCTTGAGACTTGTGTGTTCTTGTTCGGCTTGTGAAACTCTTGTCTGTGGAGCTGGTGAAGTGCTGCTACGGTGACAGAGGAAATAGCCGGTTCATCCTTGGTGTGTCTGAGGAGGTGTTCGGAAGAGGTTCATCCTTCGTGAAGTATTCGAAGGAGGTGTTCATCCTTCGTGAAGTATTCGGAGGAGGTGTTCATCCTTTGTGAAGACTCAAAGGAGGTGTAGTTTCATCTCTTGTGGTATCAAGAGAGGTGTTTTCTAAACTCTTACAAATTGTATCTTTGTGATTGTAGTTTGTAATTGTTTTGTGTTAGTGAAACTCTTTATCTTGTTTTGAGATAAGCGACTGGACGTAGGATTGGTAAGATCCGAACCAGGATAAAATCATCTGTGCAAATTTCTCTCAACCTTACTCTATTTAACTGTTATTATTAATTGCTAAGTAAGTTTAATTGAGTAGAAATTAAAAGGCACACGTTCGTATTAAAAACCCTCTTGGTTTGTTATTCCACGCTAACCCTTCCGCTGCAGCCGCGCTTCTGACAATTGGTATCAGAGCTTGCTTTGATAGTCATTCAAATGGCGGGATCGCATCAAACATTCGCAGAGGGTGCTTCTATCAATAGACCACCACTATTCACAGGTGAAAATTACGCATTTTGGAAGGTCAGAATGCAAATATTTATGGAATCTATTGATGTAGATATTTGGGATGTTGTTGCATTTGGTCCTTTTGTTCCAACTAACAATATGCAGGAACCAAAGTCCCATGACCAATGGACCATTGAAGAAAAGAGAAGATCTCAGAATGATGTAAAAGCCCGGAATATCATTGCGTCAGCATTGACTGTTGATGAGTTCTACAGGGTCTCTGTCTGCAAAAACGCTAAAGAAATGTGGGAAACTTTAAGAGTAACTCATGAAGGCGGAGATGAAATTGGGTGTGCTAAATCTAATACTTTAATCATGGAAGAGAATAATTCAAGCTCTTCATCAAGCACAACATCAAGTATGGGTGATTCTAATGAGCAAGCATATATCTGTTTAGTAGTGAACGACGACACTGGAAGCCAAGTAAGTACCTCTAGCGATTCTGATGATTCTGATCATATTGATGAAGATGAATTACATGAAATTTATAGAGAATTATTGATAGAATCAGAAAAACTAGATCTTGCTCATAAGAAATTGAAAAAGGATTTTAAAGAATTACAAAAGAAATATGAAAAATCCTTAGAAGAAATAGAAACTTTAAATAGTAAAATTTCAAATGTAGAAAATGATACAAATATATCTGCTGAGTGTAAATTTTGTGATGAACATAAATTGAAAGTTGATAACGTTGAAAAATCAATAGCAGATGAAAATAAAGAATTAAAATCAAATTTTAAAAATATTTTTGAAGAAAATAAAATTTTGAAAAATAAAATTTTATTTTATGAAAAAGGTAAATATACTAGTAGTGATGAATGTGCATCTTGTGTTAATTATAAGAAACTACTAGATGAAACAACCTTTGGAGAATGTAGTAAAAATAATGAAAATAAGGTTGTTAAAAATAAGTATGTTCCTAGAATTAAAAATAAACATAATCATAGAACCCATAGAACTTGGGTAGAAAAAGGAACAACTTATAGGAACACAAACTTTGTATCATGCTTTTATTGTATGAAAAAGGGTCATACTTCAAATAAATGTAAAATTAAGCATTATGGTGTTCCAAGTGGTAGATATATTTGGGTTGTAAAATGATTTCAAATTTTTAAATTAACCCAAAGGACCCATACAAAATAGTTGGGTACCTATTGTTTAAAATTTAGAATTTCTTTAAAACAATTTTGTTGTAAATATTTGAAAAGAAAAATTAAGAAATTTTTATTCCAAGGTAGATGGAATTTTTTTTTTTTAAGCATATATAGTTTTCAAACGGAAAACATTTGAAATAGAAGAATGTGTGCATGTTGTCTTTGATGAAATTGTAGACCTTGAGGCAAAACCTCTTGAGTCATTTGAATTACATGCAGGAAATGATGAAGATTTGTAGAAGATAACAAATGAAGCAAAGAATGATGACAATCCTCAAGATGAAGATCTCAACAATGTTTTATAAGCTCTTTCTCCTAAAAATATTTGCTTTAAATATCCTATTCTGCATGTTTGAATGAATCTTTAAATTTGAAATATTTTTAGCTCATATGCATACATGCTTTTATTAAGGGGGAGTATAATTTCTAATAAATTTAGGGGGAGCAATCAAGCACAACTTTTTAATTATGATCAAAAAGGGGGAGAAAATGTTTAAAGCTTATTTGCTTATTTGTGTTTATTCACTAATGCACTTTTTCTTCCATAAGTTGTGTTTTAAATACAGATTATTACCAAAAGCTTTAAATCAAGAAGTTTTTTGATCATCATCAAAAAGGGGGAGATTGTTAGCAAAATGATGCAGATGAAATTTTGATGATGTCCAAATCAAGTTAAGACCAATCAAGAATCAAAATGATTTGAAGATTTGTATTGTGATGGAAAGCTTTTGTAATACTCTTAGAAATATGTATAGGACTTAGATCAGAAAAAGGAAAGTGTTTTGTAAAATTACTATAGTAAATCATTGCAACAAAACACTATAGTACTATTCACATGAATAGTAACACTATTCACGTGAATAGTGACGGTTAACGGTAAGAGTATCGCACTTAACACGGACGTTGGGGAAACTAGTCGTTGAAGAAACTAGCCGTTTATGACCGTTGGACAAACTAGCCGTTTATGGCCGTTGGACAAACTAGCCGTTTATGGCCGTTGGACAAACTAGCCGTTTATGGCCGTTGGAGAAACTAGCCGTTAAGTTTGTCTTTTAGTGAATGGAAGAGTCTTTGGATGAGTCTATAAATAGACTCTCATTTTCTCTCAAGAAGAACATAACCAGAGACACAGAAACTCTTCCCTTGTGCTCTAGAACTCTGAAACTCTTGAGACTTGTGTGTTCTTGTTCGGCTTGTGAAACTCTTGTCTGTGGAGCTGGTGAAGTGCTGCTACGGTGACAGAGGAAATAGCCGGTTCATCCTTGGTGTGTCTGAGGAGGTGTTCGGAAGAGGTTCATCCTTCGTGAAGTATTCGAAGGAGGTGTTCATCCTTCGTGAAGTATTCGGAGGAGGTGTTCATCCTTTGTGAAGACTCAAAGGAGGTGTAGTTTCATCTCTTGTGGTATCAAGAGAGGTGTTTTCTAAACTCTTACAAATTGTATCTTTGTGATTGTAGTTTGTAATTGTTTTGTGTTAGTGAAACTGTTTATCTTGTTTTGAGATAAGCGAATGGACGTAGGATTGGTAAGATCCGAACCAGGATAAAATCATCTGTGCAAATTTCTCTCAACCTTACTCTATTTAACTGTTATTATTAATTGCTAAGTAAGTTTAATTGAGTAGAAATTAAAAGGCACACGTTAGTATTAAAAACCCCTCTTGGTTTGTTATTCCACGCTAACCATTCCGCTGCAGCCGCTCTGACATAAAGGTTGCTTTTAGTATCACATTTAAGCATGAAAATAACAGTTTTTCAACTGTTATCATAGATCAAATCTGGAGGATGAAGCAATTCTTCCTCAAAACTTCCTTGCTGGATCCTGTGGTGGAAGACATCTCCCTGAAAGTCCAAAATTGGCAATTGCCACCATGATCAGGGGAGTTTTCCTTTTCTCTTCTCCTCCTTTTCCTACTTTTATTGCACTTGTCCATGATCTGTTGACTGTTTTGATTTCTGATCTTATGCTTATGACACATTAAGGACATTATGTAGTTTAAGTGTGGTCTATTGGGGGAGATTTTTATTTTTCTTTGTTAGTTTTTGTTTTCTTGGTTAAATTTTTTTTCTTTTCTAGGTTATTTTTGTCGTGTCTTGTGTACAGTTTTACATGTTTCTCTTGATTTCTGGACTTTGTTTAGGTTGTAGATGTGTCTTTCACTTCATTGATACTCTGATTTGTTTGAAATCCTTGCTTTTCTCTGCTTGGGAAGATGATTATGATGTTTGAGAGGTTGAATTGATTGTGACAATTACCCTGTGTGAGATTTGAGCCACTTTATGTTCTTTCTTGTGTGTGATACGTCTCTTGATTGCTTGCGCATATGCCTTGGCTTGACTCTTGTTGATAATTCTTGATTGATATGCATGTTTGGAAGTGATAAAGGCAGTTTTGTTTTTGAGCCTCTCTAGCCAAATAAGCTTACCTTGTTCTGATCCTTTGAAAACCCCTTTTGAGCCTATACTTTCCTCATTTCTTTGTTTTGAAGCTCATACACTAGCCTTAAGTGAAAAACCATGATTACCTTAACCTTAGGGAATTTTGGAGCTTTGGAAGTGTTTTGGAAACAAGTGTGGTCTCCTTAGGGATTCTTATGAGTTGGCTAATTGGTTCCTCTTATTGTTTTGTTTTTGTAAATCTTGTCTTTTACAGTTTTGTTTTGAAAAGAGAGAAAAGAAAAGAGACAGGATGGAAAAAAAATAATAAAAAAAAATGAAAAAAAAATCTGTGAATAATAGAGTCAAGAAGAGGATGGAATTAGAGGTTGTGGGTGTGTCTGAATGTGTTTACACTTGTTCCCCATAGCTCCTCTGTTCCTTATGGTTTGTAGCTTCTTATCCAGATATATCCTCCCTTGTCCTTGGCCCCATTACAACCATGAAAAGACCTTTTGATTTGAACATGCATATGTTTGAGTGTTGATATTAGAGGCTTGCCAAGTCTATTGTTGTTTGCTTTCTTGAGTGCATTGAGTTGAAATTCTTTACCTGAGACACTTGAGAAAAACACTGATAGTGCATCTGTGAGGTTTTGTTGCTTTTGATTCACCTCTTGAGCTGATTGATCATTTTGCCATGTCTTGAACTGCTTGGATGAATTTCATGAGTATCTGTTTTCTTTGATTTTGTGTTGGATATTGTCTACTTCCTTTCTTGGTCCAGATTCCTTGAGAACTGTGTAATTCTGTTTCTGTCCTTGTTGAGTCTTTGTTTTCTGTATGCTGAGTCTGTGTCACCTTCCTAAAAGTCCTTTGAACTATTCCTTGATCTGCGTCTTGATTTTGCCCAGGAGTGCAAAAGACTAAGTGTGGTCTATTTTGATGAGTCAATATTTTATTCACTTCACTTAGTTTATTGTACCGAATTTAATCGGGGAATTGTGCTTAATTGTCCGGTATTTTCCCGTTTTTGATAATTGTGCTTAATTTGACCAAAAATTCTTATTTTAATTAATTTGAATTATTTGAGCTAATTATTTGCATTATTAATTGTAGGGAAATTGTTGGATAATATTTGGGACATTTGGAGGTGAAAAGAAATACCACATCAATTATGCTTTAAACTAAGATGAGAGAGGAGGTGTGGATTTCAATTTTAGGGGTGCACATCAAGAAGCTGGATTCATTTAGAGAGGTGAGCACACGGCAACAACATGGGCCCATGGAAGCAAGCAGAAATAAGCACATGGCATGCAGCACACGTTCAGCGGGGTGCATCCAGCAAAGAGATCCACATGTCCACGCGGCCCAAAGCACACATCAACACACGCGGAAGCAGCCTTAGCGGAGCAGTCTAGCTTTCATCCGCAAGCTTGCAGGGGTGTAGGAAGGCAATGGAGGTGCACACGCCACGCGGCCCACACTTGGAACCAAGCATCCAGGAGCTTCCTCTCGGTGCTGGACACATCCATCTCCACCATTCAGCAGCACGCGTCCCAAAAGCCCACATCTGGAAGCACACACGGAAGAAGTGAAGCAAGTCCACGGTCCAGCACACGTGGAGAAGCAGCATGCGGTGGAGGAAGAAGAAGCTGGTCCAAACCACGTTGCGCACACGGAACGGTCCAGCTTGGAAGCAAAGCCCAGCAGCTTCGACATCCAACATTTGCGCGTCCAGGAGGTGCACGAAGACCACGTCCAATCCATGCGCATCAAAATTTCTTCATTTTCCAGCAAAGCAACGTGTGTCGAAAAAGAGGAGAAGCACGTCCAGTGCAGTGCACGTCCAGGGAATTGTGCTTAAATGTCCAGTGTTTTCCCATTTTGCTTGATTGTGCTTAATTCGATCAGAAATTCTTATTTTAATTAATTTGAATTATCTGAGCTAATTATTTTACAAGGAAAATTTGGAAATACAATTTGGGACATTTGAAGGTTAAATAAGAAATGGAAATAGAGCCCAATGTATTTCAGCCATTTCAGTTTTCGTTGGTTGCTGCGTAAATTTTGTGTCAACTTGTTTGTCCCCGTTCAGGTTCAATTCTTATCCGTTTTCCATGCAATTTTTTTTCATAGTTTCGTATGGATGTCTATTTTCACGTATAGTTTTTCGTTTGTTCAAATTCGTTCTATGTTGTTCCCAGTATTTATTTTACTCTCCTATGTCAGTCCAGTGATTACTGTTTAAGTGATTTCTAATCTGTTTGCATTGTTTGCTTGTTGTTTGGTACATGTGGTGGCTGGAATTTATCATTGGAAGGTGTTAAGATCTTCCAACACTCTTAAGCAAGGTTGATTGGCACATCCACATAGAAAAGCATTTTAAATCATTTTGGTTGAAAGCTCATGTTAGGAGGAATCCAAAATGCAATGTGCTGAATTTTATTGAATTAATGTTATGAAAGAGAAGTGCTCTCACGGCCAAGCAGCAGTAGCACGTTAGAGGAAGTTCTGGTTACATTACTTTGAAAATGTGTTGATTTCATTTGGATGCAAGGATGGCCCCATGCAGCTGCCACATAAAGAGGATGGCATATTTCACACATCAATTTCTCATGGCCACATATTATTATTGTAGGCAAAGCATTCAGCACAAGTGGAATCAAAAGAGTGGGAGCCACTTGGAGAATTTTTATGGCTTGTCTCACGGCAATGAAGAAAGAGGGAAGTAGCATCACAAATTGAATGGCAACTTCACGGCACATACAAAGGATTTTTCCTTCTTACAAGCAAGTGGGAGCCGCCACTTCTCATTAGAAAACCATGACAAAGGAATAAAAAAAAAAGAGGGACCACTTCCAAAGTGCAGCCCACGGTTTTGTATACTAAGTCCCATGAAAAATTCATTTTCAAATAGCAAAACATTTAAGTTGGAAGCAAAGAAGGGGCCACCACATTTCAAGAAGCAAATCACGTTCATGCAAAGGAACACATGGCCCCCTTCTTCTTTGTCATTGAATAAAATTTTACAAAATGCTAAAGAAAAGGCAACCATCTCACGGCCACATGCAGGAGTGCCAAATGAAGTCTGCAGAATTTTCTCCCACTCCGCACAAGCAAGCTCACGGTTTGGTTTTGTTGAGAAGCATTTAATTGATTGGCTTGGAAACAATTAAAGGAGCAGCGTGATTGAATGTTGGATGGATGGTCATATTGTTGAGTTCTTGGTTTTAAATTTTCAGAAGCAACACCACGGCCAAGAAAGAGGAGTTGACACACATGAGGGAGAGCTGGAACGTGTGCAGCAAAATGAAAGGAGAAGATGAGAACAGCTACCACTTGAAATTGTTAGGGAAAATGAAGGTGTTGCATGATGATTAATGGAGCAAAAGAGAGCAGCGGTTTGGTCCAGAGAAAAGAACGTCCAACACCTACAACTTGTGAATGGAGAGTGATATCTCTTTAGCAACACCACCAATGTCCAGAGAGCTGCAAAGTTTGAAGGAGGAGCACAAGGGAGAGGAGCCCACGGCAACAAACCATTTCCGTGAAGAGATGAAGAAGTGTGTGGCAACCAAATGAAGAAGATGACAAGAGTAGGGGTCCCACCTTCTTGATTTCAGCACATCTAGGAGTGGAAAGAAGTCTTCAGCCTACGGGGACAAAAACAAAACCTACTACAAACCAAAACAGGAGAGTACTAGGCACGGCTGGAGCAAACTAGGAGGGAGAATTTTTCTCCAGAGAAGTGACTATAAATGAAGCAGCAGCAGAGAGGAGAAGGCAGTAGATTTTAGTATCAGATTTAGGATAGCAGACGGTCTAGGAGGAGGCTCTCGCCTATTCCTCTTTGTTTTCCATTTTAACAGTAAAATAATGTAGTGTTTTATTCCTGAAAGCGTGTAATCTGTCACACCAATTGGAGCAGTTTGATCGGTTTGATTTTTATTGTCATTTTATTTTAATGTTGAATCTTTGATAAATTTCATTTTCAGTCAAGTGCTTTTATTTTTACTGTCTCTTTTATTTTATTGTTTATTGTTTTATGCATCGTTAAATTTTACCGTTTCTGCATATTTACTGTTGCATTTTTACCATCTTTTACCGTTCAGTTTTTACCACCTTTAAAATTTATTTCAACATTTTTAATTTTAGTCGTGTTTTCCAATTTTAAATTTACCGCATTCAACCAAAAATTACAAACCCCCCCACTTCGTGTAAAAATCTGAGACTGAACCACTAAAATTGGTCCTTGAGAGACGACCTAGGAGTCACCTCCTAGTCTATACTGCATTCTTTTATGCACAAACTTTTGTGAGCGGTGCGACCCGTTCATCAAAATTGTTAGGGAAAATGAAGGTGTTGCATCATTTTTGATAAACGGGTCGCACCGCTCACAAAAGTTGTGCATAAAAGAAATGCAGTATAGTTTACTAGGAGGTGACTCCTAGGTCGTCTCTCAAGGACCAAATTGTGCGGTTCAATCTCAGATTAAAACACGAAGTGGGGGGGTTTGATGGTGTTTTTGTGGTTGCGATTTAAAAATTGAATAAAACTGGAAATTAAAAAGCGTTAAAATAAGATTCAAAATGGTAAAAACTTTAAACGGTAAAAGACAGTTAAAATAAAATAAACGCGGGAACTTTAAAACATACAAAAAATGTAAAACATTTAAATGCAAAAATAAAAGCATCAGTAAACACAATCTGTAAAAATAAAACTAAACGGTAAAAACTAAATTAAAATAGTAAAACAAAATTAAAACAGTAAAAACGAAATTGGTACAGTACAAACTAAAATACAGTAACACAAAACAGTAAAAATAAATCTGGAACAGTAAAAACGAAAATACAGAAAAACAACAAAATATAGAAAACGAAAATACAGAAAACAGTAAAAATGGAAAACAGTAAATTTTGGAAAATGAAATTACAGCAGCACATAATTGCAGTAAAAACAGTAAATACATAATTTCAAAAACAGTAAAAACAGAATCAAAATTACTGCAGTAAAATACAGAGAAAATAAAATTACAGTAAAATAATCAACATGCAAAAGAAATCAAAACAACAACAAAGATTTAATTGTAGAAAACTGGATACAAGAATTCAAGTACAGCAGAAATTAAATTACAGCAGTAAATAGAAAACAGTAAAGCAGAAATTAAATTTCAGAAACAGTAAATACATTGAATTAAAATAGTAGATGAGTTTATTACAACAAAAGAAGATGAGAAAACTAAATTGGAAATTTAACATTACATCAATTGGTGCATCAACCGTAACCTTTCACTGTGCCAGTGCATCCTTCTATTCCAGCACCTCCTTTCACGTTCCCCTTCTCTGTCCAGCTTTGTGCTGGAATTATTCCTCTGCTGGAACGTATCCAGCCCCCCCCCTCTCCCCCGGACCGTGCTACCCTATCTTCTTCTTATATACACACAACACCACCTTTTCATTTTGGAAATGAGAGACATATTTGTCTCTATGTGGGAGCTCCCTTCGGCCGTGACACACACCTACTCCTTCAATGCTTCCAAATTTTAAAAGCAAGACTAATTCCCGTGACCCTTCAACAATCAGCACCTCTCAACATTCTCAAAAGAAAATGACATTAAAAATAAAGAACCAATGCCAAAAGGTATTTTGTTGGCCGAAAACAGTGTGCTCCTACTGTCCGTGAATCACCATGTGCACACTACCTACTCCAATCAATTTAGCTTTCAATTTGATAAATCAAAAAAATTCTATTTCCTTCCAGCAGCCGTGATTTCACGTTGCCACCTAAGAATTCATCAATGTGCTCTTCTCATTCCCGTCAAACTTTCTTGGACTCTCGATCCCCTTTCTCCAGCCTTTGGACCTTGCAGGTGCAGTAAGAACACACCTAAGCCTACCCATGCTGGACGTTGCTTGGCTGTGATGAAGAACCGAAAGCTTTTCCTTCTTCTCTAAGCACACCCCAAGCTGCACCTCTTCCATTCTCGCTTTTATTTTTGATTAATTTGCACACTAATTCTCTCCCATGTGCCGCATGTTACTTCCATTTGAGTCACCATTTCAGCTGTTGCTTCTGCTTCATACCGTGACCATAGTTGCTCCAGCTCCAAGTTTCCGTGAGCTTTTCCATCCTTCCAGCCAGTTGCACCCAAATAATAATAATTCATGGTCCCTCATTTCTCATCACCAATTGGCTATTGTCTTCTCCTCCATGTAGTGTTGCAGCTCTTGCTTGTTGCCGTGAGGAGTTACTATACTGGACGGAGAAGCTGCTGGGTTGCCTCCGTGTGCTCTCCATCAAAGCCAAAATGAAACACCTCCATGTAGTAGTGCACGGTGCAATGTTGGTTGCTGGACGGTGCAGCTGTCTTGACACTGGATAGAAGCTGCTCCAGCCGAGACATCTCCTTGCTGGACGTTTGCAGCGTGGAGAGTTTCTTCCCAGCCGAGACACCCCTTGCTGTAACAACATGCTACTCTTCATGTGTGCTGGACTTTGGTGGTGCTGGATGGAGTGAAGATGGTGGTTGGAGGTGTGTTGAAGCTTGACGGTGGTAGCTGGAACTGCTGCTGGAACGAAGTTGGTAGACTGTGCATGAGTGTGGCAGCCATGCCTCTTCACGTGTGCATCTTTCCATTCAGCAAGTGATAGTCCAGAGCATTACATTCTTTCACAAGTAGTAGTGGTCCCCTGATTCACGGATAACACAACTTAGTGCCTTCTTCTCATGTGCAGCCGTGTGGGACATGGTGTCTCCCACTACTTCTTCATCACTTTAATCCATCCAACATATTTCCATTTGAAAATCTGATATTGCATCTTGTATACTGCCGTGAATCAATGATTCACTCATTCCATACCTCTCCAAATTAGGACATGTGTCTCCTTGTCAATCTTAAAGAATAACATTCCCTTCTTACCCATTTGTCTTTCAATTTGTAATTTGGACACATTCAATCATAATGCTTTGCAGCCCCTTTATTTTTATTTCACACCACTTTTCATGTGCCGTGTTGGTCTCCTGGAGTTGAATGAAATAATCCATATCTTTCTTCCAATTACATAGCACAGTGTGTAATCGAATAACCTTCAAATGTCCCAAATTGTATTTCCAAAATTTTCCTGCAATTACTAATGCAAATAATTAGCTCAGATAACTCAAATTAATTAAAATAAGAATTTCCAATCAAATTAAGCACAATTAGTAAAATGGAAAAATACTGGACGTTTAAGCACAATTCCCCAATTAATTTTAGTACAATAAACTAAGTGAAGTGAAGAAAATATTGGTTCATCAAAATAGACCACACTTAGTCTTTTGCACTCCTGGGCAAAATAAAGACGCAAATCAGGGAATAGTTCAAAGGACTTCTAGGAAGGTGACACACACTCAGCACGCAGAAAACAAAGACTCAAGAAAAATAAAAAGAATTTACAGAATTCTCAAGAATTATGGACCGATGAAAGAAGTAGAAATTTTCCAACACAAAATCAAGAAAAGCACATACTTACAGAATCATCCAAGCAATTCACAGTATGACAAAATGATTAATCAGCTCAAGAGGTGATTTAAAAATAACATAACCTCACAGATGCACTAATAGTGTTTCTCTCAAGTGTTTAGGGTAAAGAATTTTCAACTCGATGTACTCAAGAAAACCAACACAAGTAGACTTGGCAAGCCTCTAAAATCAACACTTAAAACATATGCATGTTCAGATCAAAAGGTCTTTACTGGGTTGTAATGGGGCCAAGGACAGGGGAGGATAAATTTGGATAAGTAGCTATAGCTCAGAAGAAATAGAGGTGCACTAGGAAAAAAAATGTAAACACAGTGAAATCTCACCCAAATCTCTAATTCAATCCTCTTCTCGACTCCATTATTCACAAAATTATTTTTCAATTTTTCTCTTTTTCTCATCAATTGTTTTTTTTTTTTTTTTTTTATCACACAATAGGATATAAATTATCATTTCAAAACATGATGAGGAACCAACTAGCCAATTCATCAGAATTCCCAAGGAGACCACACTTATTCACAAAATACTTCTATAGCTCCAGACTTTCCTAAGGATAAGGTAATAATTTGTTTTTCACTTAGGATCAGTGTATGAGCTTCAACACAAAGAAATATATACAGTATAGGCTCAAAGGGGTTATCAATGGATAATAACAAGGTAGGCTTATTTGGCTAAAGAGGCTCAAGAATAAAATTGCCTTTATCACTTCTGAACATGCATATCAATCAAGGATATCTAAAAGAATCAAGCCAAGGCATATGTGCAAGCAATCAAGATACATGTCACACACAAGAAAGAAAAACAAAGTGGCTCAAATCTCACACAGGGTGTTCGTTACAATCAAATCAACCTCTTAAACATTATAATCATCTTCCAAGCAGAGAAAAGCAAGGATTTCAAACCATAAGTATTAATGAAGTGAAGGAAAAATCTACAACTTAAACATCATCCAGAAATCAAAAGAAAAATGTAAAATTTATTGCACACAAAACTCGATAAAAATAACTTAAAACAGAAAAAATTAACACTCAAAAACAAAAAAAAATTTAACACACAAAATACAATCTAACAGAAAAATCAGAAAAATCAGAATTTCTTCCCAGTAGACCACACTTAAATCACACAATGTCCTCAGTGTGTTACAATCATCAGATTATCAATTTCAGAGCAGTCAAATAATATAGACAAGTGCAATAAAAAGTTAGGAAAAATGGGAAGAAATTTTGAGTAACATCCATCAGTAGATGTTATCATTGACATCCATCAGTAGATGTCTAAAACACCTAGCACCCATCAGTAGATGCTAATATTTTTTTTTTTATTTTTTTCTTATTAATTAATTTTTTTTTTTTTTTTTTTGGAAAAGGAGAAGACCGGTACTGTGGCAACAGTTTCGGTGGCAAAGACCGGAACTGTTGCTACAGTGGAAAGAAATCTGGCTATAAATGAGGCACTCCTCCGCGTCCAGCGCCATTTCTGATCCCTCACTCTCTCTCTACTCCTCTCTCTGCTCTCTTCTCTGCTCTCTCCTCTCTCTACTCTCTTCTCTGCTCTCTCCTCTCTCTACTCTCTCGAGCGTCTGGATCTCTGCAGGGAGCCTCTCCCCCCCGCGTCCGCGTGCTCTGAAGGTGTACGAGCCCTGCAAGGAGCCTCTGCCACCGTGCCAACTGAAGAGTTTGAGATCCGCGAGGAGCTTCTCTGCCAGCTCTACTACTCCAGGTAAGTCCTCTGCTCCTGGATCTGCCTTTCTTTCCCCTTTCATGTAAGTTTCCAGATCTTTCACTGCTTTCTTTTCCTTTCTCTTCTTTCCAGTCTTTCCCTTTCAGTATTTCCTTTATTTTTCATCTGATCTCTTGCCTGCTCTCCCTCTTTTCCATTTTTTTTTATTTTTATTTTTTTGTAATTTAAACACTTAAACACATAAAACACAACTGTCTAAAAACTTAAGGGGTATATCGGCTGGAAACCAGACGTTAATCTCCCTTCGATTGAAGGTATTGCAGAGACAATCGGGTAGAACAACGCCACGTTCCCCACTTAAAACTAAATAAACACATAAACATAATATACAAGAACAATATGGACAAGAACAACCGGACAACTGGACGTAGATCCGTTTAGGACCCTTTTGCAAGGACCGTGAAACAGATCTGAGACCAGACACTGAAACATCAAATACAGACTGGACAAAATAAATCTAAAAGGAAACAAGAACAAATAAAGAAAACAGAGAACTAATCTAATTTTTTTTTTTTATGCTTCATTTTTTTTTTAGTTCTTTTTATTATTTTTTTTTATGTTTATTTTTTTCTTTTTTTTATGTTTTTGTTCTTTTTATTTTTATATATATATATATTTTTTATTAAGTTTTAGAATATTTCAAGAGGAATGATGACGAATGAGATGGAATCAGAGAGATACACTAGTCAGCGATGGCGTCCTACAGATGATCAGATCAATATGATGACCAAAATCTACAACTATGGGGTCACACACCCAAGCCGAGCGCAAGTCGTCGAGATCGCGTCTCGACTAAGGACCTTCGCAGATGCCACCGAATATAACGTGCACTGCTGGTTTAACAACCATGGCAATCGGGTCAGGCGCTGGCAAGCGGAGATAGACCCCACAGGCACTCTCTTTTCACAACTGCCGCTATACATGTACGGTAAGACCTCTGATCACACCTCCATTGAATTTTCCATTCCTCTTCTATTATTAACACAAGTTTTTTACTTTTTATTTATTTATTTTTTTTTGTTTGAAAGAAAACAACTGGGTGATAATGAGGGCACCGAGGCTGCTGAATCTGTTTCCAGTTCCGATCATTATCGATGACGACAGAAATGAACGAGAAATTCCTCCACCAAAGCCTCCTGTATTTCGAACCAGAACTCCCTCAACGGAGCTCTCCCTTAGACCACCACAACCAGCTCGAGAATTCTTCCAGTTTTAATGTTTTATGTTTTTTTTATTATTTTTTTTTTTTGTTGTTTTGTTGGCCGAGAGTGGCTAGAATTAAGGACTGTAATATGAACACTTATGTTTTTTTATGTTTTTAATTTTTTTTTTTATGTTTTTTATTTGGTTTGTAATGTTAACGATCACTAAAGATCGAACCTCGGACATCTTTATTTTATTTTTATGAATTTTATTTTTATTATCAATGTAAGACAGAATGTTTACTGCGAATTTGTTATGTTTCAATAAATGCACTCAGATTAGTGTCTCTGTTAAAACTTCACTTCTCTGCCTTACATGTTAATTCTACTCTTATGACTATATATATATATATATATTTTTTTTTACACAAAAACTAAATAAATAAATAAAACAGAACACAATTTAACAAAACAAAAGACCTAATATCGAACACAAAAAATCAAAACACACAAAACGCAAATGTCAAAAACAGCAGACAAAACACATATTTACAATACATACATTAACAAAATAACACGCGTGAAAGAGAACACACATTTTTTTTTTTTATAATTTTTTTTTTTAAATAATAATAATTTGTAAACTAAGAAAATCAAAATTCTCCCCTAATTCGCAAATTAAGAAAATTAAGGGAAGAAGGAACATGAAAACTCCCCTGGTTATGGTGGCAGCTGCCAAATTTGGATTATCAGGGAGATGTCTTTTGCCTCAGGATCCAGCGATAAGATTTTTATGAGGAACTGCTTCATCAATATTGCCATATCATTCACAACAAGATTTTTCTTCTTTCTTTTAACAACAATTTGTTTCGACAATATCTTTCCTTCATTAATCATGCATTCCTTAATGTCAGCACCTGCATTTTCTTTTAACTCTGCATTCTTGTCATCAAACTCACAATTAATAGCATCTGTTATAAACTTAGACTCTGGGTGTAACACATAATCAATTTCGGCACAAATGGAGCAAAAACCAGATTCACAGTCACATTCAAAATTTTCAGAAAACTGTGTTAAATCAAAGTTTAGTCTTGACTCTATAAAATCATCAGATTGCACAGTTTCTCTTTCAAAATCAATATTGACGCAACTTTTACCAATGGGTTCAATGGCTGACACTGAATTAAAAATTTTAGATTGGTCAATCGAATTTGTATCAATATCAGTCATAAACCCTATAGAATCAATGTGCGTCAAATCACATGCATTTGAATGTGTAGGGAAATCAGGTAAAGTTGGAATCTCAGGTTCAGAATAAACCTGTTTTTGCTCACTCAGAAGTTTCTTACCAAACTCCAAGTTATCAGCTGCATCCTCAGGGCTATCAGTGTCAGAATCCAAAACATGCTGCTCAGGTTCTTCCTTTGCTACCTCAATTGGACTTTCACCAGCCAGCTTGCAGAGCAACTTCCTCGCTTCTGTTGGGGTTATATCCATCCAACATCCACCAATAGCTGCATCCACAAGTATCCTTTCACTGTGCCAGTGCATCCTTCTATTCCAGCACCTCCTTTCACGTTCCCCTTCTCTGTCCAGCTTTGTGCTGGAATTATTCCTCTGCTGGAACGTATCCAGCCCCCCCCTCTCCCCCGGACCGTGCTACCCTATCTTCTTCTTATATACACACAACACCACCTTTTCATTTTGGAAATGAGAGACATATTTGTCTCTATGTGGGAGCTCCCTTCGGCCGTGACACACACCTACTCCTTCAATGCTTCCAAATTTTAAAAGCAAGACTAATTCCCGTGACCCTTCAACAATCAGCACCTCTCAACATTCTCAAAAGAAAATGACATTAAAAATAAAGAACCAATGCCAAAAGGTATTTTGTTGGCCGAAAACAGTGTGCTCCTACTGTCCGTGAATCACCATGTGCACACTACCTACTCCAATCAATTTAGCTTTCAATTTGATAAATCAAAAAAATTCTATTTCCTTCCAGCAGCCGTGATTTCACGTTGCCACCTAAGAATTCATCAATGTGCTCTTCTCATTCCCGTCAAACTTTCTTGGACTCTCGATCCCCTTTCTCCAGCCTTTGGACCTTGCAGGTGCAGTAAGAACACACCTAAGCCTACCCATGCTGGACGTTGCTTGGCTGTGATGAAGAACCGAAAGCTTTTCCTTCTTCTCTAAGCACACCCCAAGCTGCACCTCTTCCATTCTCGCTTTTATTTTTGATTAATTTGCACACTAATTCTCTCCCATGTGCCGCATGTTACTTCCATTTGAGTCACCATTTCAGCTGTTGCTTCTGCTTCATACCGTGACCATAGTTGCTCCAGCTCCAAGTTTCCGTGAGCTTTTCCATCCTTCCAGCCAGTTGCACCCAAATAATAATAATTCATGGTCCCTCATTTCTCATCACCAATTGGCTATTGTCTTCTCCTCCATGTAGTGTTGCAGCTCTTGCTTGTTGCCGTGAGGAGTTACTATACTGGACGGAGAAGCTGCTGGGTTGCCTCCGTGTGCTCTCCATCAAAGCCAAAATGAAACACCTCCATGTAGTAGTGCACGGTGCAATGTTGGTTGCTGGACGGTGCAGCTGTCTTGACACTGGATAGAAGCTGCTCTAGCCGAGACATCTCCTTGCTGGACGTTTGCAGCGTGGAGAGTTTCTTCCCAGCCGAGACACCCCTTGCTGTAACAGCATGCTACTCTTCATGTGTGCTGGACTTTGGTGGTGCTGGATGGAGTGAAGATGGTGGTTGGAGGTGTGTTGAAGCTTGACGGTGGTAGCTGGAACTGCTGCTGGAACGAAGTTGGTAGACTGTGCATGAGTGTGGCAGCCATGCCTCTTCACGTGTGCATCTTTCCGTTCAGCAAGTGATAGTCCAGAGCATTACATTCTTTCACAAGTAGTAGTGGTCCCCTGATTCACGGATAACACAACTTAGTGCCTTCTTCTCATGTGCAGCCGTGTGGGACATGGTGTCTCCCACTACTTCTTCATCACTTTAATCCATCCAACATATTTCCATTTGAAAATCTGATATTGCATCTTGTATACTGCCGTGAATCAATGATTCACTCATTCCATACCTCTCCAAATTAGGACATGTGTCTCCTTGTCAATCTTAAAGAATAACATTCCCTTCTTACCCATTTGTCTTTCAATTTGTAATTTGGACACATTCAATCATAATGCTTTGCAGCCCCTTTATTTTTATTTCACACCACTTTTCATGTGCCGTGTTGGTCTCCTGGAGTTGAATGAAATAATCCATATCTTTCTTCCAATTACATAGCACAGTGTGTAATCGAATAACCTTCAAATGTCCCAAATTGTATTTCCAAAATTTTCCTGCAATTACTAATGCAAATAATTAGCTCAGATAACTCAAATTAATTAAAATAAGAATTTCCAATCAAATTAAGCACAATTAGTAAAATGGAAAAATACTGGACGTTTAAGCACAATTCCCCAATTAATTTTAGTACAATAAACTAAGTGAAGTGAAGAAAATATTGGTTCATCAAGCGGCCCACACGCGGAAGCACGGTCCAGAAAGAGATGAGCTGCACGGAGTAAGTAGGTCAGGGAATGGAGTATTAGGAGAGAGTTCCAGTAGAGGTGGAGGGGAGGAGAGCCGCCACTCGCTCTCTCTCTCTCTCGCGGTTTCTTTGTTTTTTTTTAGACTTGTTCCTGGAAGTTTTTCGGGGATGCAGAGCTGGGAAGATATTAACGTTGTTACAAATTTTTAGAATGAAAGAAGCATTATTTTTAATTGATCTTTGTTAACTCTTTATCAGTCTTTCAATGCTCATCATCACACGGAAGTTCACTTTTGCATTATTCACTGAATGCTTGATTGCAAGTTGGTATTTACTCTCTTTTACTGTTACGCATTTTTGAAGAAGCAAATTTCATTTTCGCACATGCTGGAAGAGAAGTGTTGCACGTTACAAATACAAGCAACTCTAGAGTTTATTTTGAGTCAAAGAAATGGATTAGAATGTAGAGGTGGTAGGTAGGAGATGGATAAGCACGGTCACGTGGAGCACAGGAGGCAAATGTTGGGTGATTGATGATGCAGAAAATAGAAGGCCGAGAAGGTGATTTAGGTGATGCAAGTGGAGCTGTCACCGTTTGGATGCAGTAGAAGCACGTTGAGGTGTCATGGCTGGTGTGCATGGTAATAAGAAAAAATGGGAGTATGGTGTTCACGGGAGCTGGAAGCACAACACGTAGGTGCCACGGTGGTAAGGTTCATGCAGGAAGAAATGAATGGTGTTACATTTTGGATTGCACAAGCACTTTGCTTTTCAATTGAAGAATGAGAAATGAAGAGTAGATTAGGTGGGAATTGATGGGATGTTGGCAGCAATGTTTACCTTTTAAATTTTTAGTTAAAAGTTACATTTTCATTTAGTTCATACACTTTTGCTTTGAAGTTTTATTCCAGCTGTGTGCATTTGATTGTTTGTATTTTGATAGCTTTAATTGCGTTTGGATATTTACCTATTGCATTGTTTACTTTAATGTTCTTATGCATTTTGATGCTTTCAGTTATATTCGGTTTTGTTTAATTTTAAGTTTTAATTCAGTTTATTAAAAATCAAAAACATTTTCAAACCCCCCCCCACTGCGTGTTTGACCTGAGACTTGAACCAAATTTTGTCCTTGAGAGACGACCTAGGAGTCACTTCCTAGTCTATACTGCATTCTTTTATGCACAATTTTTGTGGGAGGTGCGACCCTCTCATTGACGAACGGGTCGCACCGCTCACAAAAGTTGATTGCAAATAAGAATGCAGTACAGTGCTAGGAGGTGACTCCTAGGTCGTCTCTCGAGGACCAATTTTTGGTGGTTCAGTCTCAGATTTTTTACGAAGTGGGGGGGTTTGTGATTTTGTTGTTGTTATGCGATAAAATTAAATTAAACTGAAAATTAACTTTAAAACAATAAACGTGAAAACGGTGAAATAGTAGTAAAATCACAAAACGGAAAATTACGCAGTGTTTGAAATTAAAATGTGTGAACAGTAACATGCACAAAAGCGTAAAAACATTGTAATTAAAATTTACCAAAAAAAAAAACATCAGTAAAAACAAACCGTAAAAACATAAAACTAAAACGGTAAAACAAAAATTAAAACAGTAAAACGAAATTAAACAGTAAAAACGAATTTGCTACAGTAAAAACGAAAATTCAAAAACATAAAACAGTGAAAATTAAATCTGAAACAGAAAACTAAAATATAGAAAACAAAAATACAGTAAATTGTAAATACAAAAAAAACAGTAAAAACAGAAAACAGTAAATTTTAGAAAACAGTAAAAACAAAATTTCAGCATCATGAGAAAATAAAAATAAATCTGAAACAGAAAACTGCAGTACAAAAAACAAAAACACAAAAAAAACAGTAAAAACAGTAAAAACATAAAACAGTAAAAACAGAAAATGAAATTACAGCAGTAAATAATAATAACAGTACAGAAAATACAGATTTTCAGAATCCTAAATTGTAGCAATACAGAAACAGTAAAAACGTAATACAGAAAAATAGTAAATACAGAAAACAGTAAATTACAAAATATGAAAACAGAATAAAAATTACTGCACCAGCATACAAAAAATAAAATTACAGTAAGTAATTGAAAGTGAAATATTCAACAGAAGAGTAAAAACAGCAGTAGAAATTAAATTGCAGAAATACAGAATACAGAAATTAAAATACAGCCAAAATTAATTTACAGCAGTTAAATAAAATAGTAAAACAGAAAAACAGAATTTAAATTTCAGAAACAGTAAATGAAACCAAACTTTAAATTGAAATTAAATTGTTCATGAATTTATTACAGTAAAGAAATTAAAATTGGAACCTAATGTACACATTGTTCAACCGTAGCCTTCCATCTTCGTGCGTTTTTCTTCACGTTCCAGCTGCTGTATTCTCCAGCCCCTTGACTGTCCGTGTGCTTGCTGTCCAGCAGCTGTATTCCCCCCCCATTCACGCAAATTCCTTTCAACCGTGTGCCCCACTCCAAACTGCTGTAGCTTCCTCTGCTGTGCATGCTGGATGTTGTTGTTGCTGCACGTGAAGCTGTTGGACCGTGGCTACTCCAGCTCTTTGCCGAGAACTCCCTTCTTCATTCTAAGAATCCACTTTTCTCCCTAGACATGTGTTGGAACGTAACTCTCCAAGTGCTGCTGGTGTTGTTGCCTTTGCTTCCATTTTCCAGCTCCTTGCTCACGGCTTCTTCTTCTTCAACTAGATTAAGATTGTGGAGCATCTCCTTTACTGGACCAGCAGCTGGACATGTGGGTCTTCTCTACTGGTGGCTGCTCCAAGCTAGACGTCTTCTTCTCCAAATGCTGGGCAATGAGCTGCTGCCAAGCCAGGAAGACCGTGAGCCTTTACGTGGTGTGGCCGTGGACTCCTCCTCAATAAAATTCTGCACTTGATTTTGGAGATCCTTCATGCGGACAAGAGCTTCCAACGTGGCCCCTCCTCTTCCAATAACCGTGAGCTTTTCCAACATGGTGGCTCCCACTCTTTGATTTCAATTAAGAATGGCCGTGAGCTTCTTTGGTTGCTTTTCTCAAATAATAGACAATTAAAATGCAATTCACGTTCCAAGCTATGCCATTAGAAAACCGTAGGTGGTCCCATGATTGTCCCCTTTATCACTTTATAAAACCAAGAAAGGAACATCCCATTTTGTGTGCAGCCGTGAACTCCCTCTGCACATTTTATTTCATCACTTTTGACAAAGCAAAAGGGGGCCGTGTGATTCCAAACTAATGTGGTCCCTCCTCCTCTTATGTGGCATACTTTTCAATTTTGTTTAATATGTTTGGTGCTACATTTCATACGTGAATTGTCACATATTCTTCCAAATTAATTGAGAACCGTGAGCACTTGCAAGGTGGTGGTCCCCTCCTTCATTCCAAACCAAAAGAATTGTTGAAGCTCGTAGCAGTTTTGGACGTGCAAAAATATTGGAGGCCGTGTGGCATGTCTTCTAATTCATCATATTTCTACGAGAAATGAGCTACCAAGTGGGCCAATATTAGTGTTAAATCCCTGAGTGTTGGGAGGTCTTAGCACCGTCCAATGATCAATTCCAGCTACCACAAGTATCAAACAACAAGCAAACAATGCAAACAATTTAGAAGTCACTCAAACAGTAAACACAAGACTGACATAGAGGAGTAAAAAAAATACTGGGAATAACACAAAACGAATTTGAACAAAATAAAAACTATACGTGAAAATAGACATCGAGACGAAACTATGAAAAAAAATTGCATGGAAAACAGATAAGAATTGATCTCGAACAAAGACACACAAGTTGACACAACATTCACGCAGCACTGTGCGAAAATTGAAATAGCTCAGATGTATTGGGCTCAATTGCCATTTCTCAATTAACCTTAAAATGTCCCAAAATATTATCCAACAATTTTCCTAAAATTAATAATGCAAATAATTAATCTCAGATAATTCAAATTAATTAAAATAAGAATTTCTGATCAAATTAAGCACAATCAGTAAAAACGGGAAAATACTGGACAATTAAGCACAATTCCCCAATTAATTCTAGTACAATAAACTAAGTGAAGTGAAAAAAATATTGATTCATCACTCATCAATACGATTTGGACGAAGTGGAGGAAGTGGAAGAAGAAGTGGAGGAAGTGGAGGACCTGGACGAAGTGGAAGAAGTGAATGAAGGGGACGAAGTTTACGAAGTTGACAAAGTTTACGAAGTGTACGAAGTGACGAAGTGGAGGAAGTGGAGGAAGTGGACGAACTGTAAGAAGTGGAATAAGAAGTGGGTGAAGTGGACGAAGTGAAAGAAGTTGAGGAAGTGGACGAAGTGGACCAAGTGGATGAAGTGGAGGAAGGGGAGTGATAACGGTTGAAAAACCGTTATTTTTATACTTAAAATTGATACTGAAAGCAACCTTTAAGACTTAGAAATTGGCTTGAACTCATATTTTTGCTTTAGTTTTGTGAAATTGAGAGTTGAAAGTGAATTTAATGGTTTTGTGCAAGATTCCCTTGATTTTGTAGGCTAATTGAATGATTTGAAAGAAGAATTGAAGTACCGAATGATTGGAGTGCAGAAAAGTCAACCAGTTAACCAGAAAAGTCAACCAGTCAACCAGAACGCAGAAAAAGTTTGACCGAGTGGCGCTGAGCGGCACTTTTCAGGTGCCAAAATCACCGCTGAGGGCCAAAAACAACAGCTGGGGGCAAAATGGATCATGCGGTATTACCGCTCAGCGGTAAAATACCGCTGAGCGCAATTCTAAGTGGGCTTGGACCGGTTTTCTTTTGTTTTTATGGGCTTGGACTTGTCTTATGTTATTTTTATGCCCTATTTAAGGACTTGCACGTCCTATGGTTTGTATCTTTGGCTAGGAGGAAGCAGAAACACACTTTTCACCCCTTGGGGTTAGATTGGGAGATGGTGACGACTCTCCTCTTCTCTTTCTCGGGTTTTTCTATCTCTTTCATTCTTTCATTATTGTTCATCTAGTTTCACCATGAATATGGTGAACTAAACCTTGTATTGTTGTTGGGGAATCAATGTAGTCTTGTGAAACTCTCATATATGGAATTTGTGTTAACATCTTAGTTTAAGATACATGCTTTCTTTCATCATTAGTTTGGGTTTTTCCTCTTTACTTAATGCTTGCTTTGTTTAACTCATTCATTGCCATGATTATTGATTTTGTCGATACGGGAACGTACGGGGAAATCTAGATCTGGGGAATTTCTCCCAATATCATATTGGTTGCCTTTAAGCTCCTGCACTTTAGAACTAATTACTAGGAATGCTAGGAATTGTATGAACTCGTAATTAAGGATAGGCCTTCTTGCAAGGTGATTTAGAGAGTGGCATTAGCATTGATGAAAAGAATGCTGAATTCCTAAAATATATAAGAGTGGATAAGATGAAATTGATAACCCCAACAACATACTCATCCATCTAATTCATTAAAGTGTTTGTATTCCTCTTTTCCATTGATCAAATTCATGCATACATATTTAAATTACTGTCTTTTGCATATAAACCTACAATCAATTTGTTCTTAAATCTTAAATAATCAACAAATCACATAACTAAACTAGGCCGTGAGTCCTTTGGGAGAACGATACTTGGTCTTACCGAGTTTTATTACTTGAAACGATTCGGTCACACTTGCCGATTGTTAAACAAGTTTGTGGCGCCATTTTTCGGTGTTCATAAATTTGTCATCAGGGAGGAAGTGGAGGAAGTTGAGGAAGTGGAGGAAGTTGACAAAGTGGACGAACAGACGAAGTGAAGTAAGTGCAGGAAGTAGAGGAAGTGGAGGAAGTGGACAAAGTTGACAAAGTGGACGAAGTGAAGGAAGTGGACGAAGACGGCGAAGTGGACGAAGACAATGAAGTGGAGGAAGTGCATGAAGTGGAAGAAGTGGAGGAAGTGAACAAAGTTATCGAAGTTGACGTAGTGGACGAAGTGGAGGAAGTCGACGAAGTTGTCGAAGTGGACGAAAAGGATAAAGTGCACGAAGTGGAGTAAGTGGAGGAAGTGGACGATTTGGACGAAGTTGAAGAAGTGGACGAAGTTCACGAAGTTGAAGAAGTTGACGAAGTCGGACGAAGTGGAGGAAGTGGAAGAAGTGGAAGAAGTGGAGGAAGTTGACGAAGCGGACGAAGTGGAGGAAGTGAACGAAGTGGAGGAAGCACAGGAAGTGGAGGAAGTGGAGGTAGTGGAGGATGTGAAGGAAGTGGAGGAAGTTTACGAAGTGGACGAAGTGGGTCGAAGAGGACGAAGTTGACGAAGTGGACGAAGTAGACGAAATGGACGAAGTGGAGGAAGTGGAGGAAGTGGAGGAAGTGGAAGAAGTAGATGAAGAAATGGACGAAGTGGAGGAAGTGGACAAAGTGGAGGAAGTGGACGAAGTGGAGGAAGTGGAGGAGGTGGACGATGTGGATGAAGTGGGTCGAGAAGTGGACGAAGTGGAGGAATTGAACAAAGTGGAGGACGTGCATGAAATGGACGAAGTTGACAAACTTAACGACATTGAGGAAATTGACATAGTGGGCGAAGTGGATGAAGTCGACGAAGTGGACGAAATTAACGAAGTGGAGTAAGTGGTAGAAGTGGAGGAAGTGGTGGAAGTAGAAGAAGTGGAGGAAGTGGACGAAGTTGAAGAAGTGGACGAAGTTGACGAGGTTGACGAAGTGGGGGAAGTTGAGGAAGTGGACGAAGTGGACAAGGTGGAGGAAGTTGATGAAGCAAACGAAGTGGATGAAGTAGACGAAGTTGACGATGTGGACGAAGTGGAGGAAGTGGACGAAGTAGAGTATGTAGAGCAAGTGGAGGAAGTGGAGGAAGTAGAGGAAGTGGACGAAGCCGAAGAAGAAGTGGACGAAGTTGAAGAAATGGACAAAGTGGACGAAGTTCACGAAGTTGAAGAAGTTCACGAAGTTGGACGAAGTGGACGAAGTGGAAGAAGTGGAGGAATTTGACGAAGCGGACGAGGTTGACGAAGTTGACCAAGTGCATGAAGTTGACGAAGTGGACAAAGTGCACAAAGTGGACGAAGTTGACAAAGTTGACAAAGTGGACGAAGTTAACGAATTGGACGAAGTTGACGAAGTGGTTGAAGTGGAGTAAGTGGAGGAAGTGGAGGAAGTGGAGGAAGTGTAGGAAGTAAAAGAAGTGGAGGAAGTGGACGAAGATGACTGATGGACAAATTTATGATCACCAAAATATGATGTCACAAACTTGTTTCACAATCGGCAAGTATGACCGAATCGTTCAAGTAATAAACTTGGTAAGACCAAGTATCGTTCTCCCAAAGGACTCACGGCCTAGTTTAGTTGTGTGGTTTGTTGATTAGCTAAGACTTAAGAACGAAATATTTGGAATTTAATATGCAAGACAGAAAATAAACATGTATGCATGAGGTTTTGATCAATGGCAAAAGCAAAAGATAAACACTTTCAATGAAATATATGAATGAATATGTTGTTGGGGGTCAATTTCATCTTATCCACTCTCATATATTTTAGGAATTCAACATTCAAATCATCATTGTTAATGCCACTCTCTAATGTACCTTTCTAGAAGGCTTCTCCCTAATCACGAGTTCATACAATTCCTAGCATTCCTAATGATCAGTTCATAAGTTCAGGAGCTTAACGACAACCAAAATAATATTGGGAGAAATTCCCCGGATCTAGACTTCCCCGTACGTGCCCGTATCGACAAAACCAATAATCATGCATCGAATGAGTTAAACAATGCAAGCATTAAGCAAAGAGGAAAAACCCTAACCAATGATGAAAGAAAGCATAAATCTTAGATTAAGATGCAAGCATAAATTCCATATATGAGAGCTTCAAGAGATTACATTGATTCCCCAACAAACATACTGTCAGGAGCGGCTGCAGCGGATGGGTTAGCGTGGAACAACAAACCAAGAGGGGTTTCTAATACTAACGTGTGCCTTTTAATTTCTACTCAATTAAACTTACTTAGCAATTAATAATAACAGTTAAATAGAGTAAGGTTGAGAGAAATTTGCACAGATGATTTTATCCTGGTTCGGATCTTACCAATCCTACGTCCAGTCGCTTATCTCAAAACAAGATAAACAGTTTCACTATCACAAAACAATTACAAACTACAATCACAAAGATACAATTTGTAAGAGTTTAGAAAACACCTCTCTTGATACCACAAGAGATGAAACTACACCTCCTTTGAGTCTTCACAAAGGATGAACACCTCCTCCGAGTACTTCACGAAGGATGATTCTCTTCCGAACACCTCCTCAGACACACCAAGGATGAACCGGCTATTTCCTCTGTCACCGTAGCAGCACTTCACCAGCTCCACAGACAAGAGTTTCACAAGCCGAACAAGAACACACAAGTCTCAAAGAATTCTGAGTATTTGAGCACAAGGGAAGAGTTTCTGTGTCTCTGTATATGTTCTTCTTGAGAGAAAATGAGAGTCTATTTATAGACTCATCCAAAGACTCTTCCATTCACTAAAAGACAAACTTAACGGCTAGTTTGTCCAACGGCCATAAACGGCTAGTTTGTCCAACGGCCATAAACGGCTAGTTTGTCCAACGGCCATAAACGGCTAGTTTGTCCAACGGTCATAAACGGCTAGTTTCTTCAACTACTAGTTTCCCCAACGTCCGTGTTAAGTGCGATACTCTTACCGTTAACCGTCACTATTCACGTGAATAGTGTTACTATTCATGTGAATAGTACTATAGTGTTTTGTTGCAATGATTTACTATAGTAATTTTACAAAACACTTTTCTTTTTCTGATCTACGTCCTATACATATTTCTAAGAGTATAACAAAAGCTTTCCATCACAATACAAATCTTCAGATCATTTTGATTCTTGATTGGTCTTGACTTGATTTGGACATCATCAAAATTTCATCTGCATCATTTTGCTAACAATCTCCCCCTTTTTGATGATGATCAAAAACTTCTTGATTTAAAGCTTTTGGTAATAATCTGTATTTAAAACACAACTTATGGAAGAAAGAGTGCATTAGTGAATAAACACAAATAAGCTAAATAAGCAAATAAGCTTTAATAAGTTTTAAGCATTTTCTCCCCCTTTTTGATCATAATTAAAAAGTTGTGTTGAATGTTCTCCCCCTAAGATAATACTCCCCCTTAATAAAAGCATGTATGCATATGAGCTAAAAATATTTCAAATTTAAAGATTCATTCAAACATGCACAATAGGATATTTAAAGCAAATATTTTTAGGAGAAAGAGCTTATAAAACATTGTTGAGATCTTCATCTTGAGGATTGTCATCATTCTTTGCTTCATTTGTTGTCTTCTACAAATCTTCGTCGTTGCCTGCATGTAATTCAACTGACTCAAGAGGTTTTGCCTCAAGGTCTACAATTTCATCAAAGACAACATGCTCACATAAAAGTTTTTCCGATTTAAAACTATATATACTTTATATATTAGAGGATATCCAAAAAAAATAGTTTTATCGGTCTTAAAAAAAATTTTCTTAAATTTTGTTTTAAAGAAATTTTAAAAAAAATTTGTACCCAACAATTTTGTTTGGGTCCTTTGGGTTAGATTGAAAATTTGAAATCATTTTATAACCCAAACATATCTACCACTTGGAACACCATAATGCTTAATTTTACATTTGTTAGATGTATGACCCTTTTTCATACAATAAAAGCATGATACAAAGTTTGTGTTCCTATAAGTTGTTCCTTTTTCTACCTAAGTTCTACGGGTTTTATGTTTATTTTTAATTCTAGGAACATACTTATTTTTAACAACCTTATTTTCATTATTTTTACTACATTCTCCTGAGGTTGTTTCATCTAGTAGTTTCTTATAATTAACACAAGATGCACATTCATCACTACTAGTATATTTACCTTTTTCATAAAATAAAATTTTATTTTTCAAAATTTTATTTTCTTCAAAAATATTTTTAAAATTTGATTTTAATTCTTTATTTTCATCTGCTATTGATTTTTCAATGTTATCAACTTTCAATTTATGTTTATCACAAAATTTACACTCAGCAGATATATTTGTATCATTTTCTACATTTGAAATTTTACTATTTAAAGTTTCTATTTCTTCTAAGGATTTTTCATATTTCTTTTGTAATTCTTTAAAATCCTTTTTCAATTTCTTATGAGCAAGATCTAGTTTTTCTGATTCTATCAATAATTCTCTATAAATTTCATGTAATTCATCTTCATCAATATGATCAGAATCATCAGAATCGCTAGAGGTACTTACTTGGCTTCCAGTGTCGTCGTTCACTACTAAACAGATGTATGCTTGCTCATCAGAATCACCCATACTTGATGTTGTGCTTGATGAAGAGCTTAAACTATTCTCTTCCATGATTAAAGTATTCGTTTTAGCACACCTGATTTCATCTCCGCCTTCATGAGTTACTCTTAAAGTTTCCCACATTTCTTTAGCGTTTTTGCAGACAGAGACCCTGTAGAACTCATCAACAGTCAACGCTGATGCAATGATATTCCGGGCTTTTACATCATTCTGAGATCTTCTCTTTTCTTCAATGGTCCATTGGTCACGGGACTTTGGTTCCTGCATATTGTTAGTTGGAACAAAAGGACCAAATGCAACAGCATCCCAAATATCTATATCAATAGATTCCATAAAAATTTGCATTCTGACCTTCCAGAATGCATAATTTTCACCTGTGAATAGTGGTGGTCTATTGATAGAAGCACCCTCTGCAAAGGTTTGATGTGATCCTGCCATTTGAATGACTATCAAAGCAAGCTCTGATACCAATTGTCAGGATCGGCTGCAGCGGATGGGTTAGCGTGGAACAACAAACCAAGAGGGGTTTCTAATACTAACGTGTGCCTTTTAATTTCTACTCAATTAAACTTACTTAGCAATTAATAATAACAGTTAAATAGAGTAAGGTTGAGAGAAATTTGCACAGATGATTTTATCCTGGTTCGGATCTTACCAATCCTACGTCCAGTCGCTTATCTCAAAACAAGATAAACAGTTTCACTATCACAAAACAATTACAAACTACAATCACAAAGATACAATTTGTAAGAGTTTAGAAAACACCTCTCTTGATACCACAAGAGATGAAACTACACCTCCTTTGAGTCTTCACAAAGGATGAACACCTCCTCCGAGTACTTCACGAAGGATGATTCTCTTCCGAACACCTCCTCAGACACACCAAGGATGAACCGGCTATTTCCTCTGTCACCGTAGCAGCACTTCACCAGCTCCACAGACAAGAGTTTCACAAGCCGAACAAGAACACACAAGTCTCAAAGAATTCTGAGTATTTGAGCACAAGGGAAGAGTTTCTGTGTCTCTGTATATGTTCTTCTTGAGAGAAAATGAGAGTCTATTTATAGACTCATCCAAAGACTCTTCCATTCACTAAAAGACAAACTTAACGGCTAGTTTGTCCAACGGCCATAAACGGCTAGTTTGTCCAACGGCCATAAACGGCTAGTTTGTCCAACGGTCATAAACGGCTAGTTTCTTCAACTACTAGTTTCCCCAACGTCCGTGTTAAGTGCGATACTCTTACCGTTAACCGTCACTATTCACGTGAATAGTGTTACTATTCATGTGAATAGTACTATAGTGTTTTGTTGCAATGATTTACTATAGTAATTTTACAAAACACTTTTCTTTTTCTGATCTACGTCCTATACATATTTCTAAGAGTATAACAAAAGCTTTCCATCACAATACAAATCTTCAGATCATTTTGATTCTTGATTGGTCTTGACTTGATTTGGACATCATCAAAATTTCATCTGCATCATTTTGCTAACACATACAAGGTTTAGTTCACCATATTCATGGTGAACCTAGATGAACAATGAAAGAATGAAAGAATAAACCCTATAAAGGTGAAGAGGTAGCCTGAGCATCCAAGATCCTCCTTCAAAGGGGTGGAAGAGAGAGTGTTTGCCTCGTTTCTGCCAAAGATACTAACTCTAGGATGTGTAAGTCCTTATATACTATTTTAGAATTACAAAAGATTACAAAAGCCCAAGCCCATAAAAGTGCCGCTCAGCGGTAAATACCGCTCAGCGGTGACTGCGCGTCCCTTTTCTTCACCTCAGCGGCCAGTTTGCCCCTCAGCGGACCTCCCGTGACCTCCTGAGTGCCGCTCAGCGGTAAAATGCCGCTGAGCGGTGCTTTCGGCTTCTCCTTTTGCACTCTTTGATTCCTTTTCTGATTCCATCTCTCTCCTTCTTCACTTCTTTCACTAAATTCACCTTAAAACCTGCACAAAAACACTTAAATCAAGCATAAACCTGTCCAGCTCTCTTATTTCTGAAAATATAGATAAAAGCATGATTTCAAGCTAGTTTTTAAGTCTAAAGGTTGCTTTTAATATCAATTTTAAGCATGAAAATAACAGTTTTTCAACTGTTATCAATGACGAAGTGGACGAAGTGGAGCAAGCGGAGGATGTGGAGGAAGTGGAGGAAGAGGAGGATGTTGTCGATGTGGATGAAGTCGAAGAAGAAGTGGACGAAGTTGACGAAGTGGAGGAAGTGGACGAAGTGAAGGAAGTGGACGATGTGGAGGAAGTGAACGAAGTGGAAGAAGTTGACGAAGTCGACGAAGTGGACGAAGTTCACGAAGTTAACGAAGAGGACGAAGTGGGTGAAGTGGACGAAGTGGAGGAAGTGGAGGAACTGGGGGAAGTGCACGAAGTTGACAACGTGGACAAAGTCGACGTAGTGGATGGAGTGGAGGAAGTGGAGGAAGTTGACGAAGTGGAGGAAGTGGAGGAAGTGGAGGAAGTAGAGGAAGTAGAGGAAGCGGAGGAAGCGGAGGAAGTGGAGGAAGTACAAGAAGTGGAGGAAGTGGAGGAAGTAGAAGAAGCGGAGAAAGTGGAGGAATGGCAGGTAGTGGAGGAAGTGAAAGAAGTGGAGGAAGTTTACGAAGTGGACGAAGTTAACGAAGTGGACGAAGAGGACGAAGTTAACGAAGTGGACGAAGTAGACGAAATGGACGAAGTGGAGGAAGTCGACGATGTGGAGGAGGTGGATGATGTGGATGAAGTGGATGAAGAAGTGGATGAAGTGGAGCAAGTTGAGGACGTGGAGGAAGTGGACAAAGTTGACGAAGTTAACGACGTTGAGGAAATTGACGTAGTGGAAGAAGTGGATGAAGTGGACGAAGTTGACGAAATTGATGAAGTAGTGTAAGTGGAGGAAGTGGAGGAAGTGGAGGAAGTGGAGGAAGTGGTGGAAGTAGAAGAAGTGGAGGAAGTGGACGAAGTTTAAGAAGTGGAAGAAGTTGACGAAGTTGACGAGGTTGCCGAAGTGGAGTAAGGTGAGGAAGTGGACGAAGTTGACGAAGTGGGCGAAGTGGACGAAGTGGACGAAGTTGAGGAAGTGGAAGAAGTGGAGGAAGTGGCCGAAGTTGACGACGTTGACGAAGTTGACATAGTGGACTGATGGACAAATTTGTAAGCACCAAAATATGATGTCACAAACTTGTTTCACAATCGGCAAGTATGACCGAATCGTTCAAGTAATAAAACTTGGTAAGACCAAGTATCGTTCTTCCCAAAGGACTCACGGCCTAGTTTAGTTATGTGATTTGTTGATTAGCTAGGACTTACAAACAAAATATTTAGAATTTAAAATGCAAGACAGAAAATAAACATGTATGCATGAATTGATCAATGGCAAAGACAAAAGATAAACACTTTCAATGAATTATATGAATGAATATGTTGTTGGGGGTCAATTTCATCTCATCCACTCTCATATATTTTAGGAATTCAACATTCAAATCATCATTGTTAATGCCACTCTCTAATGTACCATTCTAGATGGCTTCTCCCTAATCAAATAGTTCATACAATTCCTAGCATTCCTAATGATTAGTTCATGAGTGCAGGAGCTTAAAGGCAACCAATATAATGTTGTCAGTAAAATATTGGGAGAAATTCCCCGGATCTAGACTTCCCCATACGTGTCCATATCGACAAAACCAATAATCATGCATTAGAATGAGTTAAACAATGCAAGCATTGAGCAAAGAGGAAAAACCCTAACTAAATGATGAAAGAAAGCATATGTCTTACTTAAAAGATGTACTCAACAAATCCATATATGAGAGCTTCAAGAGATTACATTGATTCCCCAACAAACATACAAGGTTTAGTTCACCATCGTCATGGTGAACCTAGATGAATATCAATGAAAGAATGAAAGAATAAACCCAATAAAGGTGAAGAGGTAGCCTGAGCATCCAAGATCCTCCTTCAAAGGGGTGGAAGAGAGAGTGTTTACTTCGTTTCTGCCAAAGATACCAATCCCAAGGACGTGCAAGCCCTTATATACTAATCTAGAGTTACAAAAGATTACAAAAGCCCAAGCCCATAAAGTGCCGCTCAGCGGTATTTACCGCTCAGCGGTGATTGCGCGTCACAATTCTTCCCCTCAGCGGCCATTTTGCCCCTCAGCGGTTCCAACGCCACCTCCTGAGCGCCGCTCAGCGGTAGTTTGCCGCTGAGCGGTGCCTTCGTCTTCTCTTTTTGCACTCTTTCTTGTCTTTTCTAATATCACTTCTCTTCTTCTTCACTCTTTTCACTAAATTCACCTCAAAACCTGCACAAAAACACTTAAATCAAGTGTAAACCTGTCCAGCTCTCTTATTTATGAAAATATGGATAAAAGGCATGATTTCAAGCTAGTTTCTAAGTCTAAAGGTTGCTTTTAGTATCAATTTTAAGCATGAAAATAACAGTTTTTCAACTGTTATCACAACCCCAAACTTAGAACTTTGCTTGTCCTCAAGCAAACAAAATGTAACTCCATCTCCAACCAATTCACATGATGGTTCACTCATTCAAAATCCTCTTTTCAAGATAAGTAACAACTTCACTCAAACTTATGACCAAGAGTTCAATCAAGATGTGCACATGCTTTAGTATTCACCAAATCATTTAAGTTCCAACAAATGCTATTTTTCATGAATGATCAATCAATTAAGCATGGATGTTCATGTGCTTATGGAATATTTCCTCACTAGGTAAAGTGTTTCACTCAACACACAAGTGTATAAGAGGTAAAGTGTTTCACTCATTCACTCCACTATCACAATGTCACATGAATCAACTTTGCCTTTCATTTTACCACAATCAAAAACATTCACAAGCATGCATCATCACAAGGACTTTTCAATGGCTTATAATGTGGCTGGGCTAACAAGAAAATTGGTTTTTCTGGATCACAAAATCCTTGAGTTAAGAGAATCATAACAACACAATTTTTCTTATTCTTCCTAACTTGCCTTTGCATTTGCATTGAGCTTTGCTTCTTTTTCTTTTCTTTTCTTTTTCTTTTTCTTTGCATATTCTTACTTTTTTAGCTCTTAGCTCAATGCTTTTCCTTTTTCATGTTTTCCCAACAACCCCAAACTTGAACATTTAACAATACCACACAAGATCTTCTACTTAACTCAAGGTAAAGATTTTCAATCAAGGGTTTTCAGTGTATGTTCAAGGCTAAGGGTTCAAAGGATAGAACACAAAGTGTTCTCTTTTAGTGGGCTAACTTTATGAATTTGGCCAATAAAAAGGGTTCCAACAAACGGCCTTGATCACATGATGCAAAACAAGCAATTGATTCAATCATAGAAAACCTGGGCAAAATCATTCATGCTTTCAAAGTAATATCATTCAACAATAACAACTCTGGAGCTCAAAACCTCACGTATAAGCTCATTCACATTTGACATACACATCCTGCTTAATTTCACAATCACAATCATGATATCATGCATTTGTTCACAAAGCTTGTGAATCACCTGTATAAGCATTTTAATGTGCACATCCATCTCAACATCAATCAATCAATCAGCATCATCAAGCATTACTTATCACACAATCATAGTTAATAGCAAACCATCATAAGGAACCAGGTTTCAAATAGAGTACATCAAACCCTAATCTAAAAACAAAAACAAATAAGTTCAGAAAACTTAAACCAATCAAAAACATAAGCATATGATAGCATTCATCAATAAATGCTATCTCAGCTCCTCCTCAATCTGAGCTATCATTTGTATCCTCCTCTTCTTGGATCTTATAGTCTTGATTCCTTTTGCTCGATGAGGAGGCCATCCCTGCATCAAACATAATTCACAAAACCAAAAGATACATTGTTAAGCATTAGTAAACCACACTGAAGAAATCATCCCCTTCAATGATGCTCTCTCCCAACCCCAAACTTAGATGGAAAACTAGTGAGAAAGTGAGTGAAAGGGAGATTTTCTCAAGAGGGAAGAGGGAAAGGATGTGGAGAACCTTGGAAAAAGTATGTGGGAGTGTGTGTGCAGAGAAGAGCCTGAAAATAGAAACTTATGCGCAACTTAGGGTATAAAAATACCCTAATGGGCTCGGGTCCCGCTAAGGGGAACTAAAGCCCATTCTGCGAGAGTACCGCTCAGCGGTAAATGCCGCTCAACGGCACTTTCGTGAAGTGCTCCTCTCCTTCTTTTCTTGACCTACGTGCCTCCTAGACATACCCCTCACTGGTTCCCTGCAATTCAATGTTAAAAATGCTTATGCAAACCCTAACTAAAATAAACAAACAGAAAACAATCAATCAACTGGGTTGCCTCCCAGGTAGCGCTTGTTTAATGTCACGAGCCTGACCCAAAATCCACCAACACCCATCAGTAGGTGTTTAAACTTACCAGCACCCATCAGTAGGTGCAAAAATCTTCTCACCAACACCCATCAGTTGTTGTTACGAACTTAGTATCCTTCAGTAGATACTTAACCACCTAGCATCCTTCAGTAGATGCTGCATCCAACAAAATATTTACAAAATAATGTCCACATATTAAAAGTTACAAAACCAAAATCAAAAGTTTGTTAATCCACTGGGTTGCCTCCCAGTAAGCACTCTTTTAACGTCATTAGCTTGACCCAATAAAGCTCAAGTTCCTTCTTCTTTTTCTTCTTTCTACTGAACTTCTTCAGAAATTTGATCAAACCAGGAACCTGTTGCAGTGTCTCAATCATAGGAACTTTAATCTCCAATTTCTTGAAGACTTCCATAAAGCACTTAAATTTCTTTTCCTTCCTATGATATTTCTTTGGATGAGGAAGAGGTTTTTCATATGATTCTTTCTTTTTTTCTCTCGTCCTCTTTTTCTTTTCTCTCACTTTCTTTTTTTCTTTTCTTTTTCTACTCACCTTCTCAATCTTCACACAAATTTTCTCTTCTCTCTCTTTTTTCTCTTCTTTTTCCAACTCAACTTTTTCAACATTTACACTCACTAGCACTTCACACTCTTCCCTGGGGTTAACCTCAGTATTAGCCCCACAATTTCTACTTGGCCTTTCTTCCAATTGCTTGGTAATCTGACCCATTTGAATCTCCAAGTTCTTAATAGCAGCTTCAGTACTCTTTTGAGAAGATTCAGTTATCTGTATAAATTGCTGAAGAGTTTCTTCCAACCTTATTGATCTTTCATTAAGCATAGATAACTGTTGCCAAAAGGTTGGTTGCTGCTGTTGCTTATTATATTGATTAGTCATGTAGTTTACATCCTCCATTGCTTCTACTGAAAAGGCACATTGACCATTGATATGGTCGCCTCCACATAATTCGCACAACTGGGATTGTACCTGTGCAGCAGTCTTCAACTCTTTGGGTAGTTGTGCAAGTATCTTTGTGAGATTCTCCAACTGTTGAGTTAGTATCTTGTTCTGAGCTAGCAAGGCATCATTGGATTGCATCTGCAGAACTCCTTTTTGTTGCATAGGAGCTCCTCTCTCACTGTGTAGCTCATTATCATTAGTAGCCATGTTTTCAATTATTTCTACTGCTTCCTCTGAAGTTTTCCATTTGATATTTCCTCCTGCTGAGGCGTCAAGCATCATCTTAGTTTGTGAACCAAGACCTTCAAGGAAGATTAGGACTACTTCCACTTCGTCAAATCCATGCGTGGGAATCTTTCTTAATAGGCTTTTATATCTGTCCCATGCATGACCAAACGATTCCTCCATGCCTTGCCTGAAAGATGAGATCTCTTGCTTTCCTTTGTTGTCCTTGGAAGAATTGAGTGCCCATATAGTTAAATTCTTGACTGAATTGCATCCTGCAAACATTAGGCACAAAACTCTAGAAAATATTTGTTAGCACAAAAAGATATAAGAGAAGATATATATTCAAAAGATAAAAGATTCAGAAGATAAGAAGATAAAAGATTTAGAAGATAGAAAGATAAAAGATTTAAAAGATAAAAAGATAAAAGATAAAATAAAATAAAATCTAATCCTAAAAGATAAAATAAAATCTAATCTAAAAATAAAATCTAAAAAGATAAAATCAAATCTAATCAAATCTAATAAAATCTAACCTAATCTAAAAAGATAAAAAGATAAAATAAAATAAAAACAGAAAAAATAAAAACAGAAATTCAAAATTAAAGTCAAAGATAATCAATAATCACACAAATTAACCAGTTAAACCACGAGTCCCCGGCAACGGCGCCAAAAACTTGATGGACAAATTTGTAAGCACCAAAATATGATGTCACAAACTTGTTTCACAATCGGCAAGTATGACCGAATCGTTCAAGTAATAAAACTTGGTAAGACCAAGTATCGTTCTTCCCAAAGGACTCACGGCCTAGTTTAGTTATGTGATTTGTTGATTAGCTAGGACTTACAAACAAAATATTTAGAATTTAAAATGCAAGACAGAAAATAAACATGTATGCATGAATTGATCAATGGCAAAGACAAAAGATAAACACTTTCAATGAATTATATGAATGAATATGTTGTTGGGGGTCAATTTCATCTCATCCACTCTCATATATTTTAGGAATTCAACATTCAAATCATCATTGTTAATGCCACTCTCTAATGTACCATTCTAGATGGCTTCTCCCTAATCAAATAGTTCATACAATTCCTAGCATTCCTAATGATTAGTTCATGAGTGCAGGAGCTTAAAGGCAACCAATATAATGTTGTCAGTAAAATATTGGGAGAAATTCCCCGGATCTAGACTTCCCCATACGTGTCCATATCGACAAAACCAATAATCATGCATTAGAATGTGTTAAACAATGCAAGCATTGAGCAAAGAGGAAAAACCCTAACTAAATGATGAAAGAAAGCATATGTCTTACTTAAAAGATGTACTCAACAAATCCATATATGAGAGCTTCAAGAGATTACATTGATTCCCCAACAAACATACAAGGTTTAGTTCACCATCGTCATGGTGAACCTAGATGAATATCAATGAAAGAATGAAAGAATAAACCCAATAAAGGTGAAGAGGTAGCCTGAGCATCCAAGATCCTCCTTCAAAGGGGTGGAAGAGAGAGTGTTTACTTCGTTTCTGCCAAAGATACCAATCCCAAGGACGTGCAAGCCCTTATATACTAATCTAGAGTTACAAAAGATTACAAAAGCCCAAGCCCATAAAGTGCTGCTCAGCGGTATTTACCGCTCAGCGGTGATTGCGCGTCACAATTCTTCCCCTCAGCGGCCATTTTGCCCCTCAGCGGTTCCAACGCCACCTCCTGAGTGCCGCTCAGCGGTAGTTTGCCGCTGAGCGGTGCCTTCGTCTTCTCTTTTTGCACTCTTTCTTGTCTTTTCTAATATCACTTCTCTTCTTCTTCACTCTTTTCACTAAATTCACCTCAAAACCTGCACAAAAACACTTAAATCAAGTGTAAACCTGTCCAGCTCTCTTATTTATGAAAATATGGATAAAAGGCATGATTTCAAGCTAGTTTCTAAGTCTAAAGGTTGCTTTTAGTATCAATTTTAAGCATGAAAATAACAGTTTTTCAACTGTTATCATGGACAAAGTGGACGAAGTCGACAAAGTGGACGAAGATGAGGAAGTGGAGTAAGTGGAGGAAGTGGAGGAAGTGGACGATGTGGATGAAGTGGAGAAGTGGAAGAAGTTGACGAAGTGGGCGAAGTGGACGAAGTTGAGGAAGTGGAAGAAGTGGAGGAAGTGGCCGAAGTTGACGACGTTGACGAAGTTGACATAGTGGACAAAGTGGACGAAGTCGACAAAGTGGACGAAGATGAGGAAGTGGAGTAAGTGGAGGAAGTGGAGGAAGTGGACGATGTGGATGAAGTGGAGAAGTGGAAGAAGTTGACGAAGTGGACGATGTGGACGAAGTGGACAAAGTTCACAAAGTGGAGGAAGTAGACGAAGTTGACGAACTGGAGGAAGTGGAGGAAGTGCAGGAACTGGACGAAGTTGAGAAAGTTGATGAAGTTGGCGAAGTGGACGAAGTGGATGAAGTGGACGAATTTGACGAAGTGGACGAAGTGGAGGAAGAGGACGAAGAGGAGGATGTAGAGCAAGTGGAGGAAGTGGAGGAAGTGGACAAAGCTGAAGAAGAAGTGGACAAAGTTGACGAAGTGGAGGAAGTGGACGAGGTTAAGGAAGTGGACGACGAAGTTGACAAAGTGGACGAAGTTGGTGAAGTGGAGGAAAAGCACGAAGTGGACGAAATGGACGATGTTCACGAAGTGGACGAAGTGGACGAATTGGACGCAGAGGACGAAGTGGAGGAAGTGGACGAAGTTGACGAACTGGAGGAAGTAGAGTAAGTTTACGAAGTGGACGATGTGGACGAAGAGCACGAAGTTGACTGATAACAGTTGAAAAACTGTTATTTTTATGCTTAAAATTGATACCAAAAGCAACCTTTAAGACTTAGAAACTAGCTTGAACTCATATTTTTGCTTTAGTTTTGTGAATAAGAGAGTTGAAAGTGAATTTAATGGTTTTGTGCAAGATTCCTTTTATTTTGTAGGCTAATTGAATGATTTGAAAGAAGAATTGAAGTACCGAATGATTGGAGTGCTGAAAAGTCAACCAGAAACCAGAAAAGTCAACCAGTCAACCAGTCAACCAAAAGAGTCAACCAGAATACGAAAAAAGTCAACCAGACGAGTTTTGGGCCAGTTTTATGCGATTTTATGATCTATTTGGGCCTGGACCCGTTTTCTATTATTTTTATGTCCTATTTAAAGACCTAGATGTCTTAGGGTTGATATCTTTGGCAAAGACGAAGCAAACACTCTCTCTTCCACCCCTTTGAAGGATGATCTTGGATGCTCAGGCTACCTCTTCACCTTTCTAGGGTTTTATCCTTCATTCTTTCATTATTGTTCATCTAGGTTCACCATGAATATGGTGAACTAAACCTTGTATGTTTGTTGGAGAATCAATGTAATCTTTTGAAGCTCTCATATATGGAATTTATGCTTGCATCTTAATCTAAGATTTATGCTTTCTTTCATCATTAGTTAGGGTTTTTCCTCTTTGCTTAATGCTTGCTTTGTTTAACTCATTCAATGCATGATTATTGATTTTGTCGATACGGGAACGTATGGGGAAGTCTAGATCCGGGGAATCTCTCCCAATATTATATTGGTTGTCGTTAAGCTCTTGTGCTAAGAGAACTAATTATTAGGAATGCTAGGAATCGTATGAACTCGTAATTAGGGATAGGCCTTCTTGACAGGGTAATTTAGAGAGTGGCATTAACAATGATGATTTGATTGTTGAATTCCTAAAATATAGAGAGTGGCATTAACAACATATCTATATATATATTTCATTGAAAGTGCTTGTCTTTTGCTTTTGCCATTGATCAAAACCTCATGCATACATGTTTATTTTCGTCTTTTGCATAATACAATCCAATTATTTCGTCCTTAAGTCTTAGCTAATCAACAAACCACACAACTCAACTAGGCCGTGAGTCCTTTGGGAGAACGATACTTGGTCTTACCAAGTTTATTACTTGAACGATTCGGTCATACTTGCCGATTGTAAAACAAGTTTGTGACATCATATTTTGGTGTGGGGATGTATGATACACCTCCAGCCCACAGGTGGACTATGGATGAATTCCATAACGTAGTAGCTTGGCCAGAAGAACCATTGCATGGAGGAGGAGCTGAAGCAGCTGAAGCTTCAGCTAGAGATATGGAAGAAGATAAAGCTGATGAGGAGGATGCATTTGAAGATGATGAAGATGAGGAGGAAGAGGAAGATACAGAGGACAGCTGATGGACAAATTTATGAGCACCAAAATATGATGTCACAAACTTGTTTCACAATCGGCAAGTATGACCGAATCGTTCAAGTAATAAACTTGGTAAGACCAAGTATCGTTCTCCCAAAGGACTCACGGCCTAGTTTAGTTATATGATTTGTTGATTAGCTAAGACTTACAAACGAAATAATTGAGATTTTATATGCAAGAGTTGAAAATAAACATGTATGCATGAGTTTTTGATCAATGGCAAAAGCAAAAGATAAACACTTTCAATGAAATATATGAATGAATATGTTGTTGGGGGTCAATTTCATCTCATCCACTCTCATATATTTTAGGAATTCAACATTCAAATCATCATTGTTAATGCCACTCTCTAAAGTACCATTCTAGATGGCTTCTCCCTAATCACGAGTTCATACAATTCCTAGCATTCCTAATGATCAGTTCATAAGTGCAGGAGCTTAACGACAACCAATATAATATTGGGAGAAATTCCCCGGATCTAGACTTCCCCGTACGTGCCCGTATCAACAAAACCAATAATCATGCATCGAATGAGTTAAACCATGCAAGCATTAAGCAAAGAGGAAAAACCCTAACTAATGATGAAAGAAAGCATAAATCTTAATTAAAAGATGCAAGCATACATTCCATATATGAGAGCTTCAAGAGATTACATTGATTCCCCAACAAACATACAAGGTTTAGTTCACCATATTCATGGTGAACCTAGATGAACAATGAAAGAATGAAAGAATAAACCCTAAAAAGGTGAAGAGGTAGCCTGAGCATCCAAGATCCTCCTTCAAAGGGGTGGAAGAGAGAGTGTTTGCCTCGTTTCTGCCAAAGATACCAACCCTAGGACGTGGAAAAGCTTATATACTATTCTAAAATTACAAAAGCCCAAGCCCATAAAAGTGCCGCTCAGCGGTAAATACCGCTCAGCGGTGACTGCGAGTCCCTTTTCTTCCCCTCAGCGGCCAGTTTGCCCCTCAGCGGACCTCCCGTGACCTCCTGAGTGCCGCTCAGCGGTAAAATGCCGCTGAGCGGTGCTTTTGGCTTCTCCTTTTGCACTCTTTGATTCCTTTTCTGATTCCATCTCTCTCCTTCTTCACTTCTTTCACTAAATTCACCTTAAAACCTGCACAAAAACACTTAAATCAAGCATAAACCTGTCCAGCTCTCTTATTTCTGAAAATATGGATAAAAGCATGATTTCAAGCTAGTTTCTAAGTCTAAAGGTTGCTTTTAGTGTCAATTTTAAGTATGAAAATAACAGTTTTTCAACTGTTATCACAACCCCAAACTTAGAACTTTGCTTGTCCTCAAGCAAACAAAATGTAACTCAATCTCCAACCAATTCATATGATGGTTCACTCATTCAAAAATTCTCTTTTTCAAGATAAGTAACAACTTCACTCAAACTTATGACCAATAGTTCATTCAAGATGTGCACATGCTTTAGTGTTCACAAAGTCATTTAAGTTCCAACAAATGCTATTTTTCATGAATGATCAATCAATTAAGCATGGATGTTCATGTGCTCATGGAATATTTCCTCACTAGGTAAAGTGTTTCACTCAACACACAAGTGTATAAGAGGTAAAGTGTTTCACTCATTCACTCCACTATTTCAATGTCACATGAATCAACTTTGCCTTTCATTTTACCACAATAAAAAACATTCACAAGCATGCATCATCACAAGGACTTTTCAATGGCTTATAATGTGGCTGGGCTAACAAGAAAATTGGTTTTTTTGGATCACAAAATCCTTGAGTTAAGAGAATCATAACAACACAATTATTCTTATTCATTCCCAACTTTCTTTTGCCTTTGCATTTGCATTGAGCTTTGCTTCTTTTTCTTTTCTTTTCTTTTTCTTTTTCTTTGCATATTCTTACTTTTTAGCTCTTAGCTCAATGCTTTTCCTTTTTCATGTTTTCCCAACAACCCCAAACTTGAACATTTAACAATACCTCACAAGATCTTCTACTTAACTCAAGGTAAAGATTTTCAATCAAGGGTTTTCAGTGTATGTTCAAGGCTAAGGGTTCAAAGGATAGAACACAAAGTGTTCTCTTTTAGTGGGCTAACTTTATGAATTTAGTGAGTGGAAGAGATATTTTCTTAAGAGGAAAGAGTGAAAAGATGTGGAAAACCTAGGAGAAGGTATGTGGGAGTGTTTGTGCAGAGAAGAGCTTGAAAGAATAAGAAATTGCGCAGCTTAGGGTATAAAAATACCCTAATGGGCTCGGGTTCCGCTAAGGGGAACTAAATCCCATTCTGCGAGACTACCGCTCAGCAGTAGTTTGCCGCTCAGCGGCACTTGCGTGAAGTGCTCCTCTCCTTCTTTTCTTGATCTACGTGCCTCCTAGACATACCCCTCACTGGTTCCCTGCAATTCAATGTTAAAAATGCTTATGCAAACCCTAACTAAAATAAACAAACAGAAAACAATCAATCAACTGGGTTGCCTCCCAGGTAGCGCTTGTTTAACGTCACGAGCCTGACCCAAAATCCACCAACACCCATCAGTAGGTGTTTCAAACTTACCAGCACCCATCAGTAGGTGCAAAATCTTCTCACCAACACCCATCAGTAGGTGTTACAAACTTAGTATCCTTCAGTAGATACTTAACCACCTAGCATCCTTCAGTAGATGCTGTATCCAACAAAATATTTCCAAAATAATGTCCACAACTTAAAAGTTACAAAACCAAATCAAAAGTCAAAAGTTTGTAAATCACTGGGTTGCCTCCCAGCAAGCGCTCTTTTAACGTCATTAGCTTGACCCAGTAAAGTTCAAGTTCCATCTTCTTTATAGTTGATGTTGTCAGTCCACCAACTTCTCAACTGCTTCCTTTGAACTGTTTTGGTTCTTCTAGAATATGGAGACTCTATCTCTATCATCTCCTTTTCTTTAAAGCCCTTCACAACCCACAACTTGTTCTTGATTCTTACAGGTGTGCCAAGTTGGAGTCTTCTTTTCTTCCAGTCTCTAGGAATTTCTTCTCCTCTTCCAATTTCTTCTTCCTTGGGTACCTGAAACAACAAACAATGGTTACTTGAAACCCCAAGATTTTCATCTTTACCTCTAGTTATGGGTGCATCTCGAAATGCAGCTTTATAACTGGCTTCTTCCTCCTTTGCTTGTGTCTCATCTTTGAAGACATCCACCACCACTCTCTCCTCTCTATCCTGGAGCACCACTATACCTTCATTTACATCTATGATAGCCCTGGCCGTTTTCATAAACGGTCTTCCAAGTATGATAGGTATTTTCTCGGTTTCCATCTTCATCACCACAAAGTCTGCCAAAAACTAAAGTTTGCCAACACAAACTACAATGTCTTCTGCAATCCCACATGGCTCCTTTGAAGATCCATCAGCCATTACTAAATTAACCTTTACAGGTTTCATTTTAATATTGCCAATTTGCTCCAGTAAAGAATAAGGTATCAAGTTAACACTTGAATCTAAATCAAGGAGAGCTTTCTTTACTTTTTTCTTCCCTATAGTACAAAGGATAGAAAAACTACCTGGATCTGATGCTTTAGGTGGGAATGACTCTTCCTTAACAGTTATACACTTTTTTTCCTCATCATCTCTACGTCTCTTCTTTGTAGAGATTTCTTTATTAGATTTGGTGTAAACCGTAATCTGTTGCAGAATTTGCTCTTAAGGTGCATCATTATCCACCATTTTGAATAACTCTGTGAAGTCCATTGGTTTCCCTTGATGGATTGGAAAAGGAAACGTGCTTTTGCTCTCTATTTCACTTCTCTCTTCTGTATCTAACTCAACTTTCTCATCATCAACACTCTCTACCACCTTGCACTCTTCTCTGGGGTTAACCTCAGTATTAGCCCCAAAGTTTCTATTCGGCCTTTCTTCCAATTGCTTGGTAATCTGACCCATTTGAATCTCCAAATTCTTTATAGCAGCTTCAGTGCTCTTTTGAGAAGATTCAGTTTTCTGAATGAATTGCTGAAGAGTTTCTTCCAACCTTGTTGATCTTTCATTAAGCATAGATAACTGTTGCCAAAAGGTTGGTTGCTGCTGCTGCTTATTATATTGATTAGCTTGCCTAGTTTGTCCTTGACCAATGCTTGGATGTGGTTTCCACCCCTGATTATAATTCCCTTGACGGTATGGAAATTGATTAGCCATGAAATTAACATCCTCCACGGCTTCCACAGGAAAAGCACATTGGCCATTGATATGATCACCCCCACATAATTCGCACAACTGGGTTTGTACCTGTGCAGCAGATTTCAACTCTTTAGGTAATAGAGCAAGAGTTTTAGTCAGAGTTTCCAGCTGTTGAGTTAGAATTTTATTCTGAGCTAGCAAGGCATCATGTGTTTGTAATTGAAGAACCCCTTTTTGTTGCATAGGAGCTCCTCTTTCACTGTGCAGCTCATTATCACTAGTAGCCATGTTTTCTATAATTTTAGTTGCTTCCTCTGGAGTTTTCCATTTAATATTGCCTCCTGCTGAGGCGTCCAGCATCATCTTGGTTTGTGAACCAAGCCCTCCAAGGAAAGTTAAGACTACTTCTTGATCTTCAAAGCCATGCGTGGGAGTTTTACGTAACAAGCTTTTATATACGCGGGGACCAAGGCCAATTAGTTTAGTATAGTTTATTTTACTTTTATTAAAAACATGTGTAAAAGGTGTTAGGCATGTGCTAGATAGGAGGGACTTTTAGTCCTATATATAGACATGCCACCACCTCTTGTAAGGTACTTTTGAGAATAATGAATTAAGCTTTCTGTTGAGAGAACTCCAGAATTTAATTCCCTTGAAAGTCAAAGCTAGAGAATCCCAAAGGATCTCCTCTAGCCACCTTCCATTCACAATATCCATTCTCTCATTTTCCATTCTGAGATTCTCTCTCCTCCGTAGCATCCATCTCACGCCACGCAACGCTACTCATCATTTTTCTCTCAATCATTCGAGAGAATAAACCATTACTCTCGCGTTCGTCTTTCTTCCAGCGCGCATCCTCAACCATTTTCCTCACAATCTCCCATCACACCTCTCACGAAAATCATTTTCCACCGATTAGTTACCTTCTCGCCGACTAAAATCCCTTCTCCACCGTTCCAAATCCGCTTCCGCATCAAACCCTAAGTTTCCACCAACAAACCTCCAAGCCTAGTTCTTCCGCTGTCTGATCTGTTTCTCCTTGGCAGAATCTGAGGATTCTCGATTCAATCTGCTTCTTCCGCTGCTTCTCGGATCTTCAACTCGATCAAGTCCGGATTTCAGGACATCTCCGGATTCAGCTCAAGCCGTCAGCTATCATGTGGTATTCAGAGCCTTGGTTAGGCGCGTCCGCTTGAGCTAAGTTTCTCGTTTCTCTCTGATCTGAGTTACTCTTCGTCGTTTCTCAAATTTTTCTGTCTCGATTTGTTCTCTGTTCTTAAGATTCAATCTGTGCGTTTGGTTTTTTTTCAAATTATTCGTGTTGTTCATTATGATTCCTTCTCTGTCTTGTGTTGATTCATGTGTTTTTGGTCTTGATCTGTTCATTAGGTTTCTGCTTGAGTCATTTCTTGTATGCTAACCTTGTTTTGGTTGTGTCTTAATCGGTCCAAAATTTTGTTTGAGTCATTTTATTTTAGCATCATATTCTGTCTTGTCTATAGTCATGTGCATTGGTTGAAACTAGTGCAGTTTTTGATCTGTCCTAAAAACTGATTTCAATTGTACATTTGATCGTCAAATTGTGTTTGAGCCTTGGTATAAACTCTATCAAACCACAAAAGCAATGACACATTCAAACGAATGAGCTGGTTGATAGATATCCATTGGTCAGTCCAATTAATTTTTTTAAAGTTGAAACTGTTTTAGTCCAGATTATTTTGGCTACATTCATTTCTGGATTTTGAGTTGCTGTTAAAAAGCAGTGCATACTGTAAAGATCAATGAAAGGCATAGCCTAGATCAGTAGCACGTTGTGAACACAAATTAACATTGTTGCAGCAGTTGGCCGATCTGCACCTGCTTTGCTTGAGTTCTTTTTTTTTATGTTTTTAACTCTGTTTGGCATATAGATCATTGCTGGACATCTTGCATTAATTTTCTAGTGTTTTGTTCAAGATTTAATAGATATTCTTGTGTCCATAAAACTCTGAGAAAGCTTTTTGAATCATTGAGTCAAATTTTGGTGAGTTGATTTGCTTGTTTTGAATGAATGTGGGGGGGCTGGAACATCAAAATTATGAAGTAATTTGTTTTTGCATCATTAAGCTGTTTAAACCAGTTTGAAGTATGAATTAAACTTACTGATGCAAAAATAGTATGAGTTCTAGCTGCCATACATACTTTCATGCTTTAAACCACCACATTTTTGACATGTTTCATTCACAAGTTGCTGCAGTAGATGTATATTTCTGATTCTGGTTTTGAGCACTGTAATTGGATTGTAGCAAAAGGAATGGTCACATTATCTATAGCCTAAAAATATTCTTCAAAAGATCAAGAAAAAAAAAAGTTCTGAAAAGCCAAATAGGCCCGTGCAATCCATATTTTAAAAACTAAAACACAGAATCAGACTTTCGAAATTGGACCTGGGTTTATCTTTGACAGTCCAGCAGCTTCTTGTTTGTCTTGTCTTGCTTTAAAAATCTGATCTAGCTCTATTCATTAGGTTCATTTTGAGTGCTTTCCTTCTTGATAGCTTTGTTTCTTGCTTGTCTTTGTTGGTTATCTAGTTTTGTCTGCAATGCATGTGAAATCTATTCTGCCAATCTTTAATTGAAGCTTTTAATTGCTTATTTCATCTGGTCTGGAGTTTCCTTGGTTAGAGTCTGCTCTGCTGTTTGAGTGGATGTCCTGTTTGTCCATCACTTTGTCTTAACCTAACCATTTTCCTGAACTGAGAAATCTGATTCTGGTTTTTGGGATTTGAAAGAAGGTAAGTGTGAATGGTATCATATTAGGTGGTGGTGATCCATAGGATTCTCTGGCCTAGACTGAAAAATTTCTCTTTTAACCCTTTCATTTGAGTGCTTTAAATTTTTAAAGAGAAACTTCAGTGCTGTGAGCTTAGTAAGGCTAATTTAGCCTAAATTCCTTGACATTTGTATGAGAGAATCAGTTTTACTTAACTGTGTGCTGACGGTTTACTTGTGCAGGAAAGTGAGATTGATTAAGATAATCCATTGGACCAAGAGAGAAAGTTTTCTTGCATTAAATCTGAATATTGCATTCTGTCCATTCATTTTAGATTTTAAGTTGTTTACTGAAATCCTTGGTATATTAATTGTTTGGAATGTGAATGTTGAATCTTATTTGATAAGACATATGGGAATTTGGTAGATGCATAAGAATTGCAAATAAGGAACTGATTGTTTTATGAGCATTTCTGGAAATGCATCATTATTGCTTTAACTGCCAATTTCTGCATTGCATCATGTTAATCTTTCTCCATTGACTTGATTAGCTTGTGATGGTTGTCTAATCAGTTGGACTAAGGTTTGAACTTCATATATTTGAATCTGATGAAAATTGAGTACATTGGCCTATGTGTGCATATCAGAATTTCAATGAAATGATTTGAGAGCTTAAACAGCTGAGATTTATTTGTGCAGATTTCCATGCTGTTTAAATTCATTGTTTAATGTTAGCTGAATTTTCCGCATTACATCATATCACTCTTTGTCCATTGGTTTGATCAGGTTTTGATTAATTTGGAATGATTGTTTAATCATTTTGGTTTCAGCTTTGAATTACATCCATTTGCATCTGGTTTAATATCCATGTTTATGTGTATTTTGCTGGAATTGGTGTAATTTCAGTGTGCAGATTTGAACTAAATCAGTGCAGGGATAAAGTGCAGACTAGGAGTGTTGTGTGCAGAGTTGATAAACATTTGGAGTCAAGAATTTTAAGCAGCAGCAGAATCTCAGTAGAGTTTACAGCAAGATAGACCAACCCTTTAGTTAGGGGAGTTGTTTAACTTCTTACATCTGGATTGATTAACTGTTTCTGTCTTAGCTGGAAATTCATAGCATTGATGGTTGCTCTGCTGAATTGAGTGTGAATATTTAATTGCAGTTTGTCATTTGGGAGCAAAAGCAATTCTATTCGCTGTCAGGATTAACAAGTGCACCGTGAAGGCCACAGAATAAAAGGGAAGTTCTTACTGTTATGTGTTGTCATTGTGCAATTTGTTCTAGCTAAGAAAAAAAATTTTTGATTGCAGATCTGCATTTGCCTTTGTAGGATTCAACTGATCAGGGGATTCAAGGAGTTGATTCCAGAAGCAACAAAATTGAGCAAAAGTGTAGTTGGAGCAGGCTAGCAGCTGTATTTTGAACTAAAGGGAGTTTTCTTTTACCTTAAATGGTTTCTGTTTTGATTGAACTCTTCTTGTCATGATTTGTAATTACTTGTAATGTGTGAATTGTTGATGTTGGTCTGAATATCTGTGCAGGTTTTCTCTGTGCAACCAATTGTAATGGACAGTCAATAGGAACATTTCTCTGCATCAAGTGTACAAACCCGAGAAAGGAGTGACCAGAAGCTAGATTGACCAAGTTATCCAGCAACAAGAAATTGAAGCAACAGGAGTGTACGTATTTTTGGCACAAGGACTGGCATCAAAAGTGGATTGTAGCTGACCCAGACCAGACCGTGGCAGCTGTTTTAATCTTTTGTAATTGTTTTTCTTCATTTCTATGTGTAATAGGCTTTTTTGTGTTAGTTTTCTTAATTTCATTGTAAAAGGCCATTCAAAGTCCAAGTGTCTTGGAAGAGTCCTTGGTGCTCTTTCAACTATTGGCAAAACTTTTCTGGTGTTTAAATTTTTTTAGTGTCTTACGTGTAGGGTGATTTAGGCTAAAAGGGATTAAACTCTAAGCCTTGTCACATTAGAGTCCGAAAAGTCTCGTATTTTTTAGTGTTTAATTGTTGTGATTATTTGTGAGTTGTGTTCTTTGATTTTAAAAGTGATTTTTGTTTAAAGGATAACTAGTAGTAACCTAAGACATTTCTGGCAAGGCAAGACTTGATACTTAAGCAGTCTTCATGACTCACCTCTCTTACCTGGGACTTGTCTGAGTGTGAATCTTGTATATCTTTTACACTAGAAAAACTTTTAGAAACAAAGATGTTTTGTTATTCATACAAGTCTTCTAGGAATTTTAATTTTGATAAGCAAATTAGTTACAAAGGAATCAAAAGAGAACATGATAAAGCTAGAAGGAAGTCTTGTTCATCTTATGAATTTGACCGGATTGAAGATGATTTGTATAAAAAAGCTAGTGAAAATATTCCATTTTTTGGTGATGATATTGGTGCATTAACATACCTAGCTTGGGAAAAGGAAATTAATGACATGCATTCATTCATGGTAAGAAAAAGTAAATATGAATCCTTCTATTCTAGAGATGATGAATCTTATATTCTTAATCTTTACACTTCTAGTTTTAAAAAGCATGCAAGAGAGTGGTGGGATGATAGGCAATATCATGTTAAGATAGGAAGAAAATATCCCATTCATGATTGGAATGAATTGAAAGCTTGTATGAGAAGAAAGTTTGTGCCTCGAGAAATTGAAAGAAACTTAGAACTTATGAGAGAGCTTATTAGAGAAGGTAAGTCATTCATTCAAAATTTAAGTGGGTTCTCCCGTAGGGAAAGTGAGTTTCTAGAAAAACTTAAGAGGCTATGGGAAGAGACAAGCAAACATAGAATTGAGAGGTTAAAAAGAGAAAAACAAAAGCAAGAAGTAAGAGAGAAAAGAGAAATAGAGAGAAGAGAAAAAGAGGAAGAACGAAATAAAAGAAAAGAGGAAGAGAGAAAGAGAAGAGAAGAGGAAGAAAACAAGAGAAGAGATGAGGAAGAAAGAGAAGAAGAGAAAAGAAGAGAGAAAGAGAGAAAAGAAACACTTAGAAGAGAAAAGGAAGAAGTTGGAAGGATAGAAATGGAAGAAAAGAAATCAAAGCAACTAAGGACAACATCTCCTCCTACATTAGAAGTCAAACTCTTAAGGGGAGGTTTTTTATCCTCTCACTCTTATCCATTTATATTTGAATTTTCCAAATTTCACTTTTCTTTCAAAGAATTGACCACTCCATCTTTAACAATGTTATCACTTTCAACACATGCAAAATTCCAACTTGGGTTATGGTTACCTTTATGGTTACCAATAACTCAAGATACAAATAAAATTTCAAATGAAGAAAGGTTTCTTTGTTATATTAAATTTAAAAATTTCAAAATTTGGAAACTTTCTTCTACACATATTTTTTTATATATCTTATTGGGTCAAAGAAAACTAATTAGAGATATGTTTGATGCTTATTGCAGATGGATATTTGACCCAGGAGGAATCCTTATGAAGCTAACAAAAATAAGTCTTCAAAAGCACCATCAGATTTCAGGACAAATCCTTTCCAAGGGGTAGGGGATGATACGCGGGGACCAAGGCCAATTAGTTTAGTATAGTTTATTTTACTTTTATTAAAAACATGTGTAAAAGGTGTTAGGCATGTGCTAGATAGGAGGGACTTTTAGTCCTATATATAGACATGCCACCACCTCTTGTAAGGTACTTTTGAGAATAATGAATTAAGCTTTCTGTTGAGAGAACTCCAGAATTTAATTCCCTTGAAAGTCAAAGCTAGAGAATCCCAAAGGATCTCCTCTAGCCACCTTCCATTCACAATATCCATTCTCTCATTTTCCATTCTGAGATTCTCTCTCCTCCGTAGCATCCATCTCACGCCACGCAACGCTACTCATCATTTTTCTCTCAATCATTCGAGAGAATAAACCATTACTCTCGTGTTCGTCTTTCTTCCAGCGCGCATCCTCAACCATTTTCCTCACAATCTCCCATCACACCTCTCACGAAAATCATTTTCCACCGATTAGTTACCTTCTCGCCGACTGAAATCCCTTCTCCACCGTTCCAAATCCGCTTCCGCATCAAACCCTAAGTTTCCACCAACAAACCTCCAAGCCTAGTTCTTCCGCTGTCTGATCTGTTTCTCCTTGGCAGAATCTGAGGATTCTCGATTCAATCTGCTTCTTCCGCTGCTTCTCGGATCTTCAACTCGATCAAGTCCGGATTTCACGACATCTCCGGATTCAGCTCAACCCGTCAGCTATCATGTCCCGTGCATGCCCCAGTGATTCTTCCATGCCCTGCTTAAATGAAGAAATCTCTTGCTTGCCTTTAGTCACCTTAGATTGTGGGAAGTACTTGTTTAAACATTTTGTGACCACTGTTTCCCACTCTGTGAAACTTTCTTCTGGAAAAGAGTTCAACCAAAGCTTAGCATTGCCTCCCAATGAGAAAGGAAACAAGCTAAGTTTGATTGCTTCTTCTGGCACCCCATTAATCTTGACTGTGTTGCAAATCTCATTAAAGGTAGTGAGGTGCTCATATGGGCTTTCATGAGATAACCCATTAAATTGATTACTCTTCACCAGTTGAATCAGTGCTGGTTTGACCTCCATATTGGCTGCATTGACTCTAGGTCTAGCTATGCTGTTAAAGTGTTGAGGTCCAGCAATATTGGTGTAGTCTGCAAGAGTTCTTCTACCATTATTGTTCTCCATACTTCCTGTGCTATGAACAGAACCTTGTGGTGATGATTGTAAGAGAGTTTCTGGAGAAGGGAAAAGTTCTCTAGATGTTCTGATTCTTCTCCTCCGTCTACTCTCGTCTAGACCTTCAAGAAGAGGTTCTGTTGTTTTCTTACTCCTAGTTCGAATTGTCTCCTGCATACACAAGAAAACAAAACCCTAGAAAATATTTGTTAGCACAAAAAGATATAGGAAAAGATATAGATTCAGAAGATAAAAAGATAAAAAGATAAAAGATTAAAAAGATAAAAGATAAAAGATTCAGAAGATAGAAGATAAAATAAAATAAAATAAAATCTAATCTAATCTAATAAGATAAAATAAAATCTAATCTAACCTAATCAAATCAAATAAAATAAAATAAAATCTAATCTAATCAAATCAAAACCGAAAAAATAAAAACAGAAAATAAAAACAGAAATTCAAAATTAAAGTCAAAGATAATCAATAATCACACAAATTAACCAGTTAAACCACGAGTCCCCGGCAGCGGCGCCAAAAACTTGATGCACAAATTTCTGAGCACCAAAATATGATGTCACAAACTTGTTTCACAATCGGCAAGTATGACCGAATCGTTCAAGTAATAAACTTGGTAAGACCAAGTATCGTTCTCCCAAAGGACTCACGGCCTAGTTTAGTTATATGATTTGTTGATTAGCTAAGACCTACAAACGAAATAATTGAGATTTTATATGCAAGAGACGAAAATAAACATGTATGCATGAGTTTTTGATCAATGGCAAAAGCAAAAGATAAACACTTTCAATGAAATATATGAATGAATATGTTGTTGGGGGTCAATTTCATCTCATCCACTCTCATATATTTTAGGAATTCAACATTCAAATCATCATTGTTAATGCCACTCTCTAAAGTACCATTCTAGATGGCTTCTCCCTAATCACGAGTTCATACAATTCCTAGCATTCATAATGATCAGTTCATAAGTGCAGGAGCTTAACGACAACCAATATAATATTGGGAGAAATTCCCCGAATCTAGACTTCCCCGTACGTGCCCGTATCGACAAAACCAATAATCATGCATCGAATGAGTTAAACCATGCAAGCATTAAGCAAAGAGGAAAAACCCTAACTAATGATGAAAGAAAGCATAAATCTTAATTAAAAGATGCAAGCATAGATTCCATATATGAGAGCTTCAAGAGATTACATTGATTCCCCAACAAACATACAAGGTTTAGTTCACCATATTCATGGTGAACCTAGATGAACAATGAAAGAATGAAAGAATAAACCCTAAAAAGGTGAAGAGGTAGCCTGAGCATCCAAGATCCTCCTTCAAAGGGGTGGAAGAGAGAGTGTTTGCCTCGTTTCTGCCAAAGATACCAACCCTAGGACGTGCAAAAGCTTATATACTATTCTAAAATTACAAAAGCCCAAGCCCATAAAAGTGTCGCTCAGCGGTGACTGCGCGTCCCTTTTCTTCCCCTCAGCGGCCAGTTTGCCCCTCAGCAGACCTCCCGTGACCTCCTGAGTGCCGCTCAGCGGCAAAATGCAGCTGAGCGGTGCTTTCGGCTTCTCCTTTTGCACTCTTTGATTCCTTTTCTGATTCCATCTCTCTCCTTCTTCACTTCTTTCACTAAATTCACCTTAAAACCTGCACAAAAACACTTAAATCAAGCATAAACCTGTCCAGCTCTCTTATTTCTGAAAATATGGATAAAAGCATGATTTCAAGCTAGTTTCTAAGTCTAAAGGTTGCTTTTAGTGTCAATTTTAAGCATGAAAATAACAGTTTTTCAACTGTTATCAACAGCTCAGACTGATGAGGAGCTGAGATAGCATTTACTGATGAATGCTATCATATGATTATGCTTTTGTGGTTTAAGTTTTCTGAACTTATTTATTTTATGTTTTTAGATTAGGGTTTGATGTACTCTATTGAACACCTGGTTTCTTATGATGGTTTGCTATTAACTTTGATTGTTTGATAAGTAATGCTTGAATGATGCTTATTGATTGATTGATGTTGAGATGATGTGCACATTAAAATGCTTATACAGGTGATGGACAAATTTATGATCACCAAAATATGATGTCACAAACTTGTTTCACAATCGGCAAGTATGACCGAATCGTTCAAGTAATAAACTTGGTAAGACCAAGTATCGTTCTTCCCAAAGGACTAAACTAGGACTCACGGCCTAGTTTAGTTATGTGATTTGTTGATTAGCTAAGACTTAAGAACGAAATATTTAAAGTTTAATATGCAAGACAGAAAAGAAACATGTATGCATGAAGTTTGATCAATGGCAAAGACAAAAGATAAACACTTTCAATGAAATATATGAATGAATATGTTGTTGGGGGTCAATTTCATCTCATCCACTCTCATACATTTTAGGAATTCAACATTCAAATCATCATTGTTAATGCCACTCTCTAAAGTACCATTCTAGATGGCTTCTCCCTAATCACGAGTTCATACAATTCCTAGCATTCCTAATGATCAGTTCATAAGTGCAGGAGCTTAACGACAACCAATATAATATTGTCAGTATAATATTGGGAGAAATTCCCCGGATCTAGACTTCCCCGTACGTGCCCGTATCGACAAAACCAATAATCATGCATGGAATGAGTTAAACTATGCAAGCATTGAGCAAAGAGGAAAAACCCTAACTAATGATGAAAGAAAGCATAAGTCTTAATTAAAAGATGCAAGCATAGATTCCATATATGAGAGCTTCAAGAGATTACATTGATTCCCCAACAAACATACAAGGTTTAGTTCACCATATTCATGGTGAACCTAGATGAACAATGAAAGAATGAAAGAATCAACCCAATAAAGGTGAAGAGGTAGCCTGAGCATCCAAGATCCTCCTTCAAAGGGGTGGAAGAGAGAGTGTTTGCCTCGTTTCTGCCAAAGATACTAATTCTAGGACGTGCAAGCCCTTATATACTAATTTAGAGTTACAAAAGATTACAAAAGCCCAAGCCCAAAAAGTGCCGCTCAGCGGTAACTGCGCTTCACTTTTCTTCCCCTCAGCGGCCAGTTTGCCCCTCAGCGGACCTCCCGTGACCTCCTGAGTGCCGCTCAGCGGTAAAATGCCGTTGAGCGGTGCTTTCGACTTCTCCTTTTTGCACTTTTTCTTGTCTTTTCTAATGTCATCTCTCTCCTTCTTCACTTCTTTCACCAAATTCACCTTAAAACCTGCACAAAAACACTTAAATCAAGCATAAACATGTCCAGCTCTCTTATTTCTGAAAATATAGATAAAAGCATGATTTCAAGCTAGTTTTTAAGTCTAAAGCTTGCTTTTAGTATCAATTTTAAGTATGAAAATAACAGTTTTTCAACTGTTATCAACAGCTCAGACTGATGAGGAGCTGAGATAGCATTTACTGATGAATGCTATCATATGATTATGCTTTTGTGGTTTAAGTTTTCTTAATGCTTGCATTGTTTAACTCATTCGATGCATGATTATTGGTTTTGTCGATACGGGCACGTACGGGGAAGTCTAGATCCGGGGAATTTCTCCCAATATTATGTTGGTTGTCGTTAAGCTCCTGCACTTATGAACTGATCATTAGGAATGCTAGGAATTGTATGAACTCGTGATTAGGGAGAAGCCTTCTAGAAAGGTACTTTAGAGAATGGCATTAACAATGATGATTTGAATGTTGAATTCCTAAAATATATGAGAGTGGATGAGATGAAATTGACCCCCAACAACATATTCATTCATATATTTCATTGAAAGTATTTGTCTTTTGCTTTTGCCATTGATCAAAACCTCATGCATACATATTTAATTTTGTCTTTTGCATAGTACAATCCAATTATTTTGTTCTTAAGTCTTAGCTAATCAACAAACCACACAACTAAACTAGGTCGTGAGTCCTTTGGGAGAACGATACTTGGTCTTACCGAGTTTATTACTTGAACGATTTGGTCATACTTGCCGATTGTAAAACAAGTTTGTGACATCATATTTTGGTGCTCATAAATTTGTCCATCAACCTCTTCACCTTTTTAGGGTTTATTCTTTCATTCTTTCATTGTTCATCTAGGTTCACCATGAATATGGTGAACTAAACCTTGTATGTTTGTTGGGGAATCAATGTAATCTCTTGAAGCTCTCATATATGGAATTTATGCTTGCATCTTTTAATTAAGACTTATGCTTTCTTTCATCATTAGTTAGGGTTTTTCCTCTTTGCTTAATGCTTGCATTGTTTAACTCATTCGATGCATGATTATTGGTTTTGTCGATACGGGTGATAACAGTTGAAAAACTGTTATTTTCATGCTTAAAATTGATACTAAAAGCAACCTTTAGACTTAAAAACTAGCTTGAAATCATGCTTTTATCTATATTTTCAGAAATAAGAGAGCTGGACAGGTTTATGCTTGGTTTAAGTGTTTTTGTGCAGGTTTTAAGGTGAATTTAGTGAAAGAAGTGAAGAAGGAGAGAGATGAAATCAGAAAAGGAATCAAAGAGTGCAAAAGGAGAAGCCGAAAGCACCGCTCAGCGGCATTTTACCGCTGAGCGGCACTCAGGAGTTCACGGGAGGTCCGCTGAGGGGCAAACTGGCCGCTGAGGGGAAGAAAAGGGAAGCGCAGTCACCGCTGAGCGGTATTTACCGCTGAGCGCCATTCTTAATAATGGGCTTGGACTCGTTTTCTAGCACTTTTATGGGCTTGGGCTTAGATCTTTTGTAATTCTAAAATAGTATATAAGGACTTGCACGTCCTAGAATTAGTATCTTTGGCAGAAACGAGGAAAACACTCTCTCTTCTCACCCCTTTGAAGGAGGATCTTGGATGCTCAGGCTACCTCTTCACCTTTTTAGGGTTTATTCTTTCATTCTTTCATTGTTATTCATCTAGGTTCACCATGACGATGGTGAACTAAACTTTGTATGTTTGTTGGGGAATCAATGTAATCTCTTGAAGCTCTCATATATGGATTTCTTGAGTACATCTTTTAAGTAAGACATATGCTTTCTTTCATCATATAGTTAGGGTTTTTCCTCTTTGCTCAATGCTTGCATTGTTTAACTCATTCTAATGCATGATTATTGGTTTTGTCGATACGGACACGTACGGGGAAGTCTAGATCCGGGGAATTTCTCCCAATATTTTACTGACAATATTATATTGGTTGCCTTTAAGCTCCTGCACTCATGAACTAATCATTAGGAATGCTAGGAATTGTATGAACTATTTGATTAGGGAGAAGCCATCTAGAATGGTACATTAGAGAGTGGCATTAACAATGATGATTTGAATGTTGAATTCCTAAAATATATGAGAGTGGATGAGATGAAATTGACCCCCAACAACATATTCATTCATATATTTCATTGAAAGTGTTTATCTTTTGTCTTTGCCATTGATCAAACTTCATGCATACATGTTTATTTTCTGTCTTGCATATTAAAATTTGAATATTTCGTTTGTAAGTCCTAGCTAATCAACAAATCACATAACTAAACTAGGCCGTGAGTCCTTTGGGAAGAACGATACTTGGTCTTACCAAGTTTATTACTTGAACGATTCGGTCATACTTGCCGATTGTGAAACAAGTTTGTGACATCATATTTTGGTGCTCATAAATTTGTCCATCAAGTTTTTGGCGCCGTTGCCGGGGACTCGTGGTTTAACTGGTTAATTTGTGTGATTATTGATTATCTTTGACTTTAATTTTGAATTTTTGTTTTTATTTTTCTGTTTTTTATTTTATTTTATCTTTTTAGATTTTATTTTATCTTTTTAGATTATATTAGATTAGATTTTATTTTATTTTGTTAGGTTAGATTTTATTAGATTTTATTTTATCTTTATCTTTTAGATTAGGTTAGATTTTATTTTATCTTTTTAGAATAGATTTTATTTTATTTTATCTTCTATCTTCTAAATCTTTTATCTTCTTATCTTCTGAATCTTTTATCTTTTTATCTTTTTAATATATATCTTCTCTTATATCTTTTTGTGCTAACAAATCTTTTCTAGGGTTTTGTTTTCTTGTGCATGCAGGAAGCAATTCGAACTAGAAGTAAGAAAACAATAGAACCACTTCTTGAAGGTCTAGAAGAGAGTAGAAGGAGGAGAAGAATCAGAACGTCTAGAGAACTTTTCCCTTCTCCAGAAACTCTCTTGCAATCATCACCACAAGGTTCTGTTCATAGCACAGGAAGTATGGAGGGCAATAATGTTAGAAGAACTCTGGCAGATTACACTAATCTTGCTGGACCTCAGTACTTCAACAGCATAGCTAGACCTAGAGTCAATGCAGCCAACATGGAGGTCAAACCAGCATTGATTCAACTGGTGAAGAGTAATCAATTTAATGGGTTATCTCATGAAAGCCCATATGAGCACCTCACTACCTTTAATGAGATTTGCAATACAGTCAAGATTAATGGGGTGCCAGACGAAGCTATCAAACTTAGCTTGTTTCCTTTCTCATTGGGAGGCAATGCTAAGCTTTGGTTGAACTCTTTTCCAGAAGAAAGTTTCACAGAGTGGGAAGCAGTGGTTACAAAGTTTTTAAATAAATATTTCCCACAATCTAAAGTAACTAAAGGCAAGCGAGAGATTTCTTCATTCAAGCAGGGCATGGAAGAATCACTGGGACATGCATGGGACAGGTATAAAAGCTTGTTATGTAAAACTCCCACGCATGGCTTTGAAGATCAAGAAGTAGTCCTAACTTTCCTTGGAGGGCTTGGTTCACAAACCAAGATGATGCTGGATGCCTCAGCTGGAGGCAATATCAAATGGAAGACTCCAGAGGAAGCAACTGAAATTATTGAAAATATGGCTTCAAGTGATAATGAGCTGCACAATGAAAGAGGAGCTCCTATGCAACAGAAAGGGGTTCTTCAATTACAAACCCATGATGCCTTGCTAGCACAAAATAAAATTCTAACTCAACAGCTTGAAACTCTGACCAAAACTCTTGCTTCATTACCTAAAGAGTTAAAATCTGCTGCACAGGTACAAACCCAGTTGTGCGAATTATGTGGGGGAGATCACATCAATGGTCAATGTGCTTTTCCTGTGGAAGCCGTGGAGGATGTTAATTTCATGGCTAATCAGTTTCCATACCGCCAAGGGAATTATAATCAGGGTTGGAAACCACATCCAAGCATTGGTCAAGGACAAACTGGGCAAGCTAATCAATATAATAAGCAGCAGCAGCAACCAACCTTTTGGCAACAGTTATCTATGCTTAATGAAAGATCAACAAGGTTGGAAGAAATTCTTCAGCAATTTATACAGAAAACTGAATCTTCTCAAAAGAGCACTGAAGCTGCTATTAAGAACTTGAAGATTCAATTGGGGCAGATTACCAAGCAGTTGGAAGAAAGGCCTGACACGAATTTTGGGGCTAATACTGAGGTTAACCCCAGGGGAGAGTGTCAAGAGCTAGTGAGTGTAAATGTTGAAAAAGTTGAGTTGGAAAAAGAAGAGAGAAAAGAGAGAGAAGAGAAAGAAGAAGAGAAAATTTGTGTGAAGATTGAGAAGGTGGGTAGAAAAAGAAAAGCAAAAAAGAAAGTGAGAGAAAAGAGAAAGAGGACGAGAGAAAAAAATAAAGAATCATATGAAAAATCTCGTCCCCATCCAAAGAATCATAGGAAGGAAAAGAAATTCAAGTGCTTTATGGAAATCTTCAAGAAATTGGAGATTAAAGTTCCTATGATTGAGACACTACAACAGGTTCCTGGTTTGATCAAATTTCTGAAGAAGTTCAGTAGAAAGAAGAAAAAGAAGAAGGAACTTGAGCTTTACTGGGTCAAGCTAATGACGTTAAAAGAGCGCTTGCTGGGAGGCAACCCAGTGATTTAAAAACTTTTGATTTTGATTTTGGTTTTGTAATTTTTAATTTGTGGACATTATTTTGTGAATATTTTGTTGGATCCAGCATCTACTGAAGGATGCTAGGTGGTTAAGTATCTACTGAAGGATACTAATTTTTCCCTCATCCCTCTTTAGAAAATCTCCCTTCCACTCACTTGCTCACTAGTTCTCCATCTAAGTTTGGGGTTGGGAGAGAGCATCATTGAAGGGGCTGATTTCTTCAGTGTGGTTTACTAATGCTTAACAATGTATCTTTTGGTTTTGTGAATTATGTTTGATGCAGGGATGGCCTCCTCATCGGGCAAAAAGAATCAAGACTATAAGATCCAAGAAGAGGAAGATACGGAGGACAACTCAGATTGATGAGGAGTTGAGATAGCATTTACTGATGAATGCTATCATAACTACAGCAGGACTTATGCTTTTGTTTGGTTTAAGTTTTCTGAAGTTATTTTATTTTTTTTATTAGATTAGGGTTGATGTACTCTATTGAACAACTGGTTTCTTATGATGGTTTGCTATTAACTGTGATTGTGTGATAAGTAATGCTTGATGATGCTTATTGATTGATTGATGTTGAGATGATGTGCACATAAAATGCTTATACAGGTGATTCACAAGCTTTGTGAACAAATGCATAATATCATGATTGTGATTGTGAAATTAAGCAGGATGTGTATGTCAAATGTGAATGAGCTTATATGTGAGGTTTTGAGTTCCAGAGTTGTTATTGTTGAATGCTATTACTTTGAAAGCATGAATGATTTTGCCCAGGTTTTCTATGATTGAATCAATTGCTTGTATTGCATCATGTGATCAAGGCCGTGTTGGAACCCTTTTTTATTGGCCAAATTCATAAAGTTAGCCTACTAAAAGAGAACACTTTGTGTTCTATCCTTTGAACCCTTAGCCTTGAACATACACTGAAAACCCTTGATTGAAAATCTTTACCTTGAGTTAAGTAGAAGATATTGTGTGGTATTGTTAAATGTTCAAGTTTGGGGTTGTTGGGAAAACATGAAAAAGGAAAAGCATTGAGCTAAGAGCTAAAAAAGTAAGAATATGCAAAGAAAAAGAAAAGAAAAGAAAAAGAAGCAAAGCTCAATGCAAATGCAAAGGCAAAAGAAAGTTGGGAATGAATAAGATGATTGTGTTGTTATGACTCTCTTAACTCAAGGATTTTGTGATCCAGAAAAACCAATTTTCTTGTTAGCCCAGCCACATTATAAGCCATTGAAAAGTCCTTGTGATGATGCATGCTTGTGAATGTTTTTGATTGTGGTAAAATGAAAGGCAAAGTTGATTCATGTGACATTGTGATAGTGGAGTGAATGAGTGAAACACTTTACCTCTTATACACTTGTGTGTTGAGTGAAACACTTTACCTAGTGAGGAAATATTCCATAAGCACATGAACATCCATGCTTAATTGATTGATCATTCATGAAAAATAGCATTTGTTGGAATTTAAATGACTTTGTGAACACTAAAGCATGTGCACATCTTGAATGAACTCTTGGTCATAAGTTTGAGTGAAGTTGTTACTTATCTTGAAAAAGAGGATTTTTGAATGAGTGAACCATCATATGAATTGGTTGGAGATTGAGTTACATTTTGTTTGCTTGAGGACAAGCAAAGTTCTAAGTTTGGGGTTGTGATAACAGTTGAAAAACTGTTATTTTCATGCTTAAAATTGATACTAAAAGCAACCTTTAGACTTAGAAACTAGCTTGAAATCATGCTTTTATCCATATTTTTAGAAATAAGAGAGCTGGACAGGTTTATGCTTGATTTCAGTGTTTTTGTGCAGGTTTTAAGGTGAATTTAGTGAAAGAAGTGAAGAAGGAGAGAGATGGAATCAGAAAAGAAATCAAAGAGTGCAAAAGGAGAAGCCGAAGTCACCGCTCAGCGGCATTTTACCGCTGAGCGGCACTCAGAAGGTCACGGGAGGTCCGCTGAGGGGCAAAATGGCCGCTGAGGGGAAGAAAAGAGACGCGCACTCACCGCTGAGCGGTACTTTACCGCTGAGCGGCACACTTATGGGTTGGTATCTTTGGCAGAAACGAGGCAAACACTCTCTCTTCCACCCCTTTGAAGGAGGATCTTGGATGCTCAGGCTACCTCTTCACCTTTTTAGGGTTTATTCTTTCATTCTTTCATTGTTCATCTAGGTTCACCATGAATATGGTGAACTAAACCTTGTATGTTTGTTGGGGAATCAATGTAATCTCTTGAAGCTCTCATATATGGAATTTATGCTTGCATCTTTTAATTAAGACTTATGCTTTCTTTCATCATTAGTTAGGGTTTTTCCTCTTTGCTTAATGCTTGCATGGTTTAACTCATTCGATGCATGATTATTGATTTTGTCGATACGGGCACGTACGGGGAAGTCTAGATCTGGGGAATTTCTCCCAATATTATGTTGGTTGTCGTTAAGCTCCTGCACTTATGAACTGATCATTAGGAATGCTAGGAATTGTATGAACTCGTGATTAGGGAGAAGCCTTCTAGAAAGGTACATTAGAGAGTGGCATTAACCATGATGATTTGAATGTTGAATTCCTAAAATATATGAGAGTGGATGAGATGAAATTGACCCCAACAACATATTCATTCATATATTTCATTGAAAGTGTTTATCTTTTGCTTTTGCCATTGATCAAAAACTCATGCATACATGTTTATTTTCTGTCTTGCATATTAAACTCCAATTATTTCGTTTGTAAGTCTTAGCTAATCAACAAACCACACAACTAAACTAGGCCGTGAGTCCTTTGGGAGAACGATACTTGGTCTTACCAAGTTTATTACTTGAACGATTCGGTGATACTTGCCGATTGTGAAACAAGTTTGTGACATCATATTTTGGTGATCATAAATTTGTCCATCATGGACGATGTGGAAAAACTAGACGAAGTGGAAGAATTGGACGAAGTCGACGAAATTGACGAAGTGGACGAAGTCGAGGAAGTGCAGGAAGTGGATGATTTGGACGAAGTGGAGGAAGTGGACGAAGTGGTGGAAGCCGAAGAAGAAGTGGACGAAGTTCACGAAGTTGAAGAAGTTCTCGAAGTTGGACGAAGTGGAGGAAGTGGAAGAAGTGGAGATGTTGACAAAGCGGATGAAGTGGACGAAATAGACAAAATGGAGGAAGTAGACGAAGTTGACGAGGTTGACGAAGTTGACCAAGTGCATGAAGTTGACGAAGTGGACGAAGTGCACAAAGTGGATGAAGTTGACAAAGTGGACGAAGTTAATGAAGTGGACGAAGTTGACGAAGTGGTTGAAGTGGAGTAAGTGGAGGAGGAAGTGTAGGAAGTAAAAGAAGTGGAAGAAGTGGACGAAGTTGACGAAGTGGACGAAGTGGGTGAAAAGACAAAGTGGACGAAGTGGACGATGTTGGACGAAGTGGAAGAAGTAGAGGAAGTTGACGAAGTGGACAAAGTGGAGGAAGTGGACGAAGTGGACGAACTGGACGAAGTCGACGTAGTTGAGGAAGTGGAGGAAGTGCACGACGTCGACGAAGTGGAGCAAGCGGAGTATGTGGAGGAAGTGGAGGAAGAGGAGGAAGTGGAGGAAGTTGCCGATGTGGATGAAGTCGAAGAAGAAGTGGACGAAGTGAAGGAAGTGAAGGAAGTGGACGATGTGGAGGAAGTGAACGAAATGGAAGAAGTTGACGAAGTTCACGAAGTTAACGAAGAGGACGAAGTGGGGGTGATGAGTCAATATTTTCTCAATTTCACTTAGCTTATTGTACCGAATTTAATCAGGGAATTGTGCTTAAATGTCCAGTATTTTCCCATTTTTCTTAATTGTGCTTAATTCGATCGAAAATTCAAATTTTAATTAATTTGAATTATTTAAGCTAATTATTTGCATTAATAATTGTAGGGAAATTTTTGGAAATGTGTTGGGACTTAAAGTTTCCTGCACTTCAAAAATGCACTTAATCAGCTCAGAAAACCCAATTTAGCACAATTACAAATTTCCGACCAAATTAAGCAGAATTCGGAAAACGGGGAAATAACAAACAATTAAACACAATTCCCTGGTTTATTTAAGTGCAATAAACTAAATATAATTCAAGAATGCAGTATAGTACTAGGAAGTGACTCCTAGGTCGTCTCTCAAGGACCAAATTGGGTTCAGTCTCAAATCAAACACGTAGTGGAGGGTTTTGAAAATGTTTTTGTGAATGCAATTGAACTAAAAAAAATGAAAATTAAACACAACCAAATATAAATAAAAGCATTAACATGAAACTACAACAGATAATTATCCAAACACAATTCAAGCTGTAAAAATGCAACGGTTACACTAAAACATTAAATACACAGAGTTGTCATTTATCCTACGCACTCACAACCAAAGAGAAGAAAATCAACTCAACATGATATAAAATATTTTAAGCAAACAAAGTAAAAGAAAATAAAGAAAGTAAAATTTCTCTACTATTAATTGTGACCAATTCATCTACCAACAAAAATTAAAAATTGCAAATGCTAATAAAGAACTACTCCATGACCGTACATTATGTGGCAAGCAAAGAAAAAATATCAAAAAAATTTGGATGTTTCTTCCTTCCAGACGTGAATTTCCATCTTCTACACACATGCTCCACTCACTTTCCAAAAGCAATCTAAAGCAATTAAGTTGATGTCTATCACCCTGCAACTACTACTCATCAAGTTGTCCATCATTAAATAATAAAAGAAATGCATCATGGCCATGGGCCACTTCCCTTTTCACGTGAATCAACAACCATTCTTCCACTTTTGCTTCCTAAATTGGATTCTTGTACACATGGCAGCAGCTGCCTACTCCTCATACATAAATCAATTTCTATCTTCTAAATAAGATATGTGCTTCTCTCCATGTCGTGAAGAATCAGTAAAAGCAAACCGAGAACGGAGGCGGAGAGTGAAAAGCTCAATGCATGAAGAACACTTAAAATTAAATGTTTGAAGAAGTAAAAACTAAAAGCTTTTGGAGCTCGGACGTGGTAGCTACTTACTTTTCTTCAAGAAGAAAATTAAAAATTCATTACCGTGCAGCACCTCTCCCAAAGACTTTCAGCGTGTGCACATTCTTCCAGCTAGCATCACCGCTTCCTCTTGCAAACCAAAGTTGAATATTTCCCAATTAAAAGCATCGCATGCTCCCTTTCCAGAACGTAACACCACTGCCCTCAATAATTAATCATTGTGCTTTATCTAAAATAAAGAAAATGCATTGCTTGTGGATATTAAAGAAAGAAAACGTGAATCACGGTGCTTCCAAGACGTGACAGAGGTGCCTCTTTTCCAATTGAAAGAAAACGTGAATCTCCAAGTAAATAGTTTTGTGCATCTAGCCTATGGAACAAGTAAAAGTGCTTCTAAAATTTCATCCAAAATCCCGTAACAGCATACTACCCATTTCTACAAATTAAAAAAAATGCTCAAAGAAAACTCAAAAATTGAGGGTGGCGGTTGGACTGCACCCAGTAAAAGTCACCCTTCCTCCCAATGAAAATCTCTAATGTAGGTCTTCTCCGTAACCCTCCTGTTGCCAGCGTGTGGGCCAAGTGTGCTGGACGTGTGCCCCGCTTCCTGCTTGGCTGGACACACCCCCCTTTTCTGTATGCGTGAAGTCTTTGCTGGATGCTGGATCAGGCTCCTGCTGCCAATTTCTCTCCCAGCACCCCCTCAAATCCAAGCTGCTGCTGTTGGACCTGGAACCAAGCTGCCGGATGCGTCTTAATGTGGTGCAGTGCTGGACGTGGACCTCCAAGCTGCTGCTGGATCGCTTGCTGGATGTCACCCCTTCTTTGCTGCACCCCATGTGGCTGCTTTCTTGTGGGCCGCGTGTGTTAAAATTGTTTAGCTAATTCCAAAATGAATGTGCCGTGAGATGCACTTGTAAGGTGGTCCCCATTAGCCTTTTTGTTTAATTTGTTTCATCTAACAAGTCTTGGGACATGCAAAAGTGTGGGGTCCGCGTGTGCTATTTTCACTTCAACAAATTCAGCACACTTGCATTTGGGAGTTGGACGTGAATTCCTTCTTTCCAGCATGTATCTGTTTCAATTTTTCTTCAATTTGATACAAGCAAAAACTATGTGTCCGTGTGCTTTAGGGACATCAGGAAGAATGCCAAATAAATTCAAGACTCTCCACACAGACATTTTAGAATTAATTAAATTGTAATTCAGTAGTTTAGAATTTCTGTATTAACTTTTACATTTCGGGACAATTTTTGGTAAACTAGATTAGACCCAAAAAGTAGAGAAAGATGACTTGGCATCTTAGGGTTTTTGTGTGGACCCCACCCTTATTAAAAGGGAACTCACGGCCTAAAGAAAGAGGGAGCCGCCACTTGGTTTTGGGGGGTGGTCTCTCGTTAGTTCTTTGTTTTTGGCTCTCGGTTTTTTTTTGGGAAAATGGAAAAAAGAATGAAGGAGGGGGCTGTGTAACGTGAAATGGGTCCAGCCGCCAACCCATAGAAAGTGTGCAACTGTTACGTGATTGATGAATCAAAGAAATTCTAATTTTTATTCCAACCTCAAAATGGCGCCGTTGCCGGGGACCAACGGTTCGGTCTTAGGTCTTTTTATTGTGTTTGTGTGTGTTGTGTTTTGTCTTGTGTTGTGATGTGATGTGATGTGATGTTCTGTTTTGTGTGTGCGTGTTGCATGTATAAATGTGTTGTGTTTTATTTGTTTCGTGATTTTTAAGATTCTTCTTTTTCCATGTCTACCTATTTTGATTTCGTGAACACTGCTTGTTTTGCTAGTGCCTCTGATTATGATTCTCCTTCTGCATGTTACTCTGATTGTAATTCATATTCTGCTGATTTCTATGTTGAGAACAATATGACTCATCCTCTAATTTCTGAGAGTGCTCTTTGTGAGCCGGTTTCACTTAAGGAGGATGATCTTCATTGCGATCTCACCCCTGGACTGATACATTTGCTGCCTAAGTTTCATGGTTTTGCAGGAGAATGCCCACACAGACATTTGGAGGAGCTCCACATCATGTGCTCTTCAATGAAGCCTCCAGATGTCCCTCTTGATTACATTTTCTTGAGCGCATTTCCGCATTCATTACAAGGAGCAGCTAAGGATTGGAAAGACTCTCTCCCTCTGAAATCCGTTACCGATTGGGGATATCTTGAGCATCAGTTTCTGAGCAAATTCTCCCTTGTGCAGTATGGTTACAACAACGATCCTGGATGGAATGATCCTAACCTGGGATGGCATAGTACTCCACAACATCATTATCAAGAACCACCATTCCAGAGTACTTTTATGTCCCCACCAGTCCAGCAATACCAAAGTCAGCAATATGATGCTCCTGCCCAAATAGCTCCTCAGCCTTTTACTTCTGAGCCTACATTGCAGGAGTTGTTGGAGCAGATGACCATGCAGAACTTTCAGTTTCAGCAAGAGAACATGCAGTTTTAGCAAGAAATAGGAGCTGCCATTCAGAGTATGACTAATCAGATAGGGCGGATGGCAACTCAACTCATTGAGGAACAATCTCAAGATTCAGAGTTACCATTTCAGACTGTTCAGATTCCAGATGATGATGATAGTGGCATCAACATAGAAGATGGGGAGAAGAGTCATGAGCTTACTACTGTTCCATCTACTTTCCCATCATCCTATGTCCCTACCCTTGCACCTGAGGAGACTGATGAATATTTTGAGGAGCAGGCAGAAATAAGCAGTAATCCTGAACCAGGTAGACCACCTTCATCTCCCCACACTTTAGCAATCTTCAAGGAAGAGGAGGTAAACATACCTCAATTTGATTATGTTGATGATTATATTGTTGAGGATTATGTTGATGATTATATTGTTGTTGAGTCTGATTTTAATTTTCCCTCTATGCATGATGAGAACCAATTTTTGCTGTCGCATCCGAATGTTTATTCTCCATGCATTGAACATGAATCTGAGTTTGTAGTTGATATCGCTTGTGATTTTAAAATTGATTCATGTTCTGAGAATGTATCTGAGGTTCAGTCTGATAAATTAGGATTGGGTGTTATACCTCTGCATGTCATTTCTTTGGAGCCACATTGCACTAACCATGTTGCAGGAGGTACACATGAATTTGACCAACATGCACCCACAGTGGAAGGAAAAGGTGCTTACATACACACTAGTTTCAACATCAATAGGCACCAGCTGAACCCGCTCATCAACAATCACTTCTTCTTAGATCCAGCTGTGGAAGACATTTCCCTGCTTGATCAAATATGGAGGATGAAGCAATTTTTCCTCAAAACTTCCTTGCTGGATCCTGTGGTGGAAGACATCTCCCTGAAAGTCCAAAATTGGCAACTGCCACCATGATCAGGGGAGTTTCCTTTTTCTCTTCTCCCCCTTTCCTTACTTTTATTGCACTTGTCCATGATCTGTTGACTGTTTTGATTTCTGATCTTATGCTTATGACACATTGAGGACACTGTGTAGTTTAAGTGTGGTCTATTGGGGGAGATTCTGATTTTTCTTTGTTAGTTTTTGTTTTCTTGGTTAAATTTTTTTTTTCTAGGTAGTTTTTATGTGTCTTGTGTACAGTTTTACCTGTTTCTCTTGATTTCTGGACTTTGTTTGGGTTGTAGACTTGTCATTTCCTTCACTTGATTGATACTTATTGGTTTGAAATCCCTTGCTTTTCTTTGCTTGGGAAGATGATTATGATGTTTGAGAGGTTGAATTGATTGTGACAATTACCCTGTGTGAGATTTGAGCCACTTTATGTTATTTCTTGTGTGCGATATGTCTCTTGATTGCTTGCGCATATGCCTTGGCTTGACTCTTGTTGATAATTCTTGATTGATATGCATGTTTGGAAGTGATAAAGGCAGTTTTGTTTTCGAGCCTCTCTAGCCAAATAAGCTTACCTTGTTCTGATCCTTTGATAAGCCCTTTTGAGCCTATACTTTCCTCATTTCTTTGTTTTGAAGCTCATACACTAGGCCTAAGTGAAAAACCATGATTACCTTAACCTTAGGGAATTTTGGAGCTTTGGAAGTGTTTTGGGAACAAGTGTGGTCTCCTTGGGGATTCTGATGAATTGGCTAGTTAGTTCCTCTCTTGTGTCATTTTTGAAAATATGTTTTATATTTTGTCTCTTAAAGATGTGTGCTAAAGAGAGAAAAAAAAAAGAGACAGGATAAGAAAAAAATAGAAAAAAAATGTGAATAATGGAGTCAAGAAGAGGATTGAATTAGAGGTTTTGGGTGTGATTTGACTGTGTTTACACTTGTTCCCCATTGCTCCTCTATTTCTTTTGGTTTGTAGCTTCTCATCCATATTTATCCTTCCTTGTCCTTGGCCCCATTACATCCATGAAAAAGGCCTTTTGATTTGAACATGCATATGTTTTGAGTGTTGATATTAGAGGATATCCAAGTCTGTTTGTGTTTGCTTTCTTGAGTGCATTAAGTTGAAATTCTTTACCTTAGACACTTGAGAGAAACACTGATAGTGCATCTGTGAGGTTCTGTTGCTTTTGATCCACCTCTTGAACTGATTGATAATTTTGCCATGCTTGGAAGTGCTTGGATGATTTCATGAGTATCTGATTTCCTTGATTCTGTGTTGGATATTGTCTACTTCCCTTCTTGGTCCAGATTCATTGAGAATTGTGTAATTTTGTTCTTGTCCTAGTTAGTGTTTGTTTTCTGTGTGCTGAGTTTGTGTCACTTCCCTAATGTCCTTTGAACTATTCCTTGATCTGCGTCTTGATTTTGCCCGGGAGTGCAAAAGACTAAGTGTGGTCTATTTTGATGAGTCAATATTTTCTCAATTTCACTTAGCTTATTGTACCGAATTTAATCAGGGAATTGTGCTTAAATGTCCAGTATTTTCCCATTTTTCTTAATTGTGCTTAATTCGATCGGAAATTCAAATTTTAATTAATTTGAATTATTTAAGCTAATTATTTGCATTATTAATTGTATGGAAATTTTTGGAAATGTGTTGGGACTTAAAGATAAATCAAGTGACCTTCGTTTTGGCATTTGGTGGTCATGAGAGGAAGGATGCTACGTCCTGGAAGTGTGAATCTACTAAAGCACACGGACACATAGTTTTTGCTTGTATCAAATTGAAGAAAAATTGAAACAGATACATGCTGGAAAGAAGCAATTCACGTCCAACTCCCAAATGCAAGTGTGCTGAATTTGTTGAAGTGAAAATAGCACACGCGGACCCCACACTTTTGCATGTCCCAAGACTTGTTAGATGAAACAAATTAAACAAAAAGGCCAATGGGGACCACCTTACAAGTGCATCTCACAGCACATTCATTTTGGAATTAGCTAAACAATTTTAACACACGCGGCCCACAAGAAAGCAGCCACATGGGGTGCAGCAAAGAAGGGGTGACATCCAGCAAGCGATCCAGCAGCAGCTTGGAGGTCCACGTCCAGCACTGCACCACATTAAGACGCATCCGGCAGCCTGGTTCCAGGTCCAACAGCAGCAGCTTGGATTTGAGGGGGTGCTGGGAGAGAAATTGGCAGCAGGAGCCTGGTCCAGCATCCAGCAAAGACTTCACGCATACAAAAAAGGGGGGTGTGTCCAGCCAAGCAGGAAGCGGGGCACACGTCCAGCACACTTGGCCCACACGCTGGCAACAGGAGGGTTACGGAGAAGACCTACATCAGAGATTTTCATTGGGAGGAAGGGTGACTTTTACTGGGTGCAGTCCAACCGCCACCCTCAATTTTTGAGTTTTCTTTGAGCATTTTTTTTAATTTGTAGAAATGGGTAGTATGCTGTTACGGGATTTTGGATGAAATTTTAGAAGCACTTTTACTTGTTCCATAGGCTAGATGCACAAAACTATTTACTTGGAGATTCACGTTTTCTTTCAATTGGAAAAGAGGCACCTCTGTCACGTCTTGGAAGCACCGTGATTCACGTTTTCTTTCTTTAATATCCACAAGCAATGCATTTTCTTTATTTTAGATAAAGCACAATGATTAATTATTGAGGGCAGTGGTGTTACGTTCTGGAAAGGGAGCACGCGATGCTTTTAATTGGGAAATATTCAACTTTGGTTTGCAAGAGGAAGCGGTGATGCTAGCTGGAAGAATGTGCACACGCTGAAAGTCTTTGGGAGAGGTGCTGCACGGTAATGAATTTTTAATTTTCTTCTTGAAGAAAAGTAAGTAGCTACCACGTCCGAGCTCCAAAAGCTTTTAGTTTTTACTTCTTCAAACATTTAATTTTAAGTGTTCTTCATGCATTGAGCTTTTCACTCTCCGCCTCCGTTCTCGGTTTGCTTTACTGATTCTTCACGACATGGAGAGAAGCACATATCTTATTTAGAAGATAGAAATTGATTTATGTATGAGGAGTATGCAGCTGCTGCCATGTGTACAAGAATCCAATTTAGGAAGCAAAAGTGGAAGAATGGTTGTTGATTCACGTGAAAAGGGAAGTGGCCCATGGCCATGATGCATATTTCTTTTATTATTTAATGATGGACAACTTGATGAGTAGTAGCTGCAGGGTGATAGACATCAACTTAATTGCTTTAGATTGCTTTTGGAAAGTGAGTGGAGCATGTGTGTAGAAGATGGAAATTCACGTCTGGAAGGAAGAAACATCCAAATTGTTTTGATATTTTTTCTTTGCTTGCCACATAATGTACGGTCATGGAGTAGTTCTTTATTAGCATTTGCAATTTTTAATTTTTGTTCGTAGATGAATTGGTCACAATTAATAGTAGAGAAATTTTACTTTCTTTATTTTCTTTTACTTTGTTTGCTTAAAATATTTTATATCATGTTGAGTTGATTTTCTTCTCTTTGGTTGTGAGTGCGTAGGATAAATGACAACTCTGTGTATTTAATGTTTTAGTGCAACCGTTGCATTTTTACAGCTTGAATTGTGTTTGGATAATTATCTGTTGTAGTTTCATGTTAATGCTTTTATTTATATTCGGTTGTGTTTAATTTTCATTTTTTTTAGTTCAATTGCATTCACAAAAACATTTTCAAAACCCCCCACTACGTGTTTGATTTGAGACTGAACCCAATTTGGTCCTTGAGAGACGACCTAGGAGTCACTTCCTAGTACTATACTGCATTCTTTTATGAACAACTTTTGTTGGGAGGCGCGACCCTCTCATCAGGGGGAAGTTGACGAAGTGGAGGAAGTGGAGGAACTGGGGGAAGTGCACGAAGTTGACGAAGTGGACGATGTAAAAGAAGAAGTGGACGAAGTTGACAACGTGGACAAAGTCGACGAAGTGGATGAAGTGGAGGAAGTGGAGGAAGTTGACGAAGTGGAGGAAGTGGAGGAAGTGGAGGAAGTGGAGGAAGTAGAGGAAGTAGAGGAAGTAGATGAATGATGGACAAATTTATGATCACCAAAATATGATGTCACAAACTTGTTTCACAATCGGCAAGTATGACCGAATCGTTCAAGTAATAAACTTGGTAAGACCAAGTATCGTTCTCCCAGAGGACTCACGGCCTAGTTTAGTTATATGATTTGTTGATTAGCTAAGACTTACAAACGAAATAATTGAGATTTTATATGCAAGAGACGAAAATAAACATGTATGCATGAGGTTTTGATCAATGGCAAAAGCAAAAGACAAATACTTTCAATGAAATATACGAATGAATATGTTGTTGGGGGTCAATTTCATCTTATCCACTCTCATATATTTTAGGAATTTAACATTCAAATCATCATTGTTAATGCCACTCTCTAAAGTACCTTTCTAGAAGGCTTCTCCCTAATCACGAGTTCATACAATTCCTAGCATTCCTAATGATCAGTTCATAAGTGCAGGACCTTAACGACAACCAACATAATATTGGGAGAAATTCCCCGGATCTAGACTTCCCCGTACGTGCCCGTTGATGGACAAATTTATGAGCACCAAAATATGATGTCACAAACTTGTTTCACAATCGGCAAGTATGACCGAATCGTTCAAGTAATAAACTTGGTAAGACCAAGTATCGTTCTTCCCAAAGGAATCACGGCCTAGTTTAGTTATGTGATTTGTTGATTAGCTAGGACTTACAAACGAAATATTCAAATTTTAATATGCAAGACAGAAAATAAACATGTATGCATGAAGTTTGATCAATGGCAAAGACAAAAGATAAACACTTTCAATGAAATATATGAATGAATATGTTGTTGGGGGTCAATTTTATCTCATCCACTCTCATATATTTTAGGAATTCAACATTCAAATCATCGTTGTTAATGCCACTCTCTAATGTACCATTCTAGATGGCTTCTCCCTAATCAAATAGTTCATACAATTCCTAGCATTCCTAATGATTAGTTCATGAGTGCAGGAGCTTAAAGGCAACCAATATAATATTGTCAGTAAAATATTGGGAGAAATTCCCCGGATCTAGACTTCCCCGTACGTGTCCGTATCGACAAAACCAATAATCATGCATTAGAATGAGTTAAACAATGCAAGCATTGAGCAAAGAGGAAAAACCCTAACTATATGATGAAAGAAAGCATATGTCTTACTTAAAAGATGTACTCAACAAATCCATATATGAGAGCTTCAAGAGATTACATTGATTCCCCAACAAACATACAAAGTTTAGTTCACCATCGTCATGGTGAACCTAGATGAATAACAATGAAAGAATGAAAGAATAAACCCTAAAAAGGTGAAGAGGTAGCCTGAGCATCCAAGATCCTCCTTCAAAGGGGTGAGAAGAGAGAGTGTTTTCCTCGTTTCTGCCAAAGATACTAATTCTAGGACGTGCAAGTCCTTATATACTATTTTAGAATTACAAAAGATCTAAGCCCAAGCCCATAAAAGTGCTAGAAAACGAGTCCAAGCCCATTATTAAGAATGGCGCTCAGCGGTAAATACCGCTCAGCGGTGACTGCGCTTCCCTTTTCTTCCCCTCAGCGGCCAGTTTGCCCCTCAGCGGACCTCCCGTGACCTCCTGAGTGCCGCTCAGCTGTAAAATGCCGCTGAGCGGTGCTTTCGGCTTCTCCTTTTGCACTCTTTGATTCCTTTTCTGATTTCATCTCTCTCCTTCTTCACTTCTTTCACTAAATTCACCTTAAAACCTGCACAAAAACACTTAAACCAAGCATAAACCTGTCCAGCTCTCTTATTTCTGAAAATATAGATAAAAGCATGATTTCAAGCTAGTTTTTAAGTCTAAAGGTTGCTTTTAGTATCAATTTTAAGCATGAAAATAACAGTTTTTCAACTGTTATCACCCGTATCGACAAAACCAATAATCATGCATCGAATGAGTTAAACAATGCAAGCATTAAGCAAAGAGGAAAAACCCTAACTAATGATGAAAGAAAGCATAAGTCTTAATTAAAAGATGCAAGCATAAATTCCATATATGAGAGCTTCAAGAGATTACATTGATTCCCCAACAAACATACAAGGTTTAGTTCACCATATTCATGGTGAACCTAGATGAACAATGAAAGAATGAAAGAATAAACCCTATAAAGGTGAGCAGGTAGCCTGAGCATCCAAGATCCTCCTTCAAAGGGGTGGAAGAGAGAGTGTTTGCCTCGTTTCTGCCAAAGATACAAACCCTAGGACGTTGATGGACAAATTTATGAGCACCAAAATATGATGTCACAAACTTGTTTTACAATCGGCAAGTATGACCGAATCGTTCAAGTAATAAACTCGGTAAGACCAAGTATCGTTCTCTCAAAGGACTCACGACCTAGTTTAGTTGTGTGGTTTGTTGATTAGCTAAGACTTAAGAACAAAATAATTGGATTGTACTATGCAAAAGACAAAATTAAATATGTATGCATGAGGTTTTGATCAATGGCAAAAGCAAAAGACAAATACTTTCAATGAAATATATGAATGAATATGTTGTTGGGGGTCAATTTCATCTCATCCACTCTCATATATTTTAGGAATTCAACATTCAAATCATCATTGTTAATGCCATTCTCTAAAGTACCTTTCTAGAAGGCTTCTCCCTAATCACGAGTTCATACAATTCCTAGCATTCCTAATGATCAGTTCATAAGTGCAGGAGCTTAACGACAACCAACATAATATTGGGAGAAATTCCCCGGATCTAGACTTCCCCGTACGTGCCCGTATCGACAAAACCAATAATCATGCATCGAATGAGTTAAACAATGCAAGCATTAAGCAAAGAGGAAAAACCCTAACTAATGATGAAAGAAAGCATAAGTCTTAATTAAAAGATGTAAGCATAAATTCCATATATGAGAGCTTCAAGAGATTACATTGATTCCCCAACAAACATACAAGGTTTAGTTCACCATATTCATGGTGAACCTAGATGAACAATGAAAGAATGAAAGAATAAACCCTAAAAAGGTGAAGAGGTAGCCTGAGCATCCAAGATCCTCCTTCAAAGGGGTGGAAGAGAGAGTGTTTGCCTCGTTTCTGCCAAAGATACAAACCCTAGGACGTCCTAAAGCTTATATACTATTCTAAAATTATAGAAAATTCAGGCCCAAGCCCATAAATGTGCCAGAAAACAAGTCCAAGCCCAGCTGCTGTTTTGCCCCCCAGCTGCTGTTTTGCCCCTCAGCGGTGATTTCGGCACCTGAAAACCGTCGCTCAGCGCCAAATTTCCGCTCAGCGCCACTCGGTCACATTTTTTTCTACATTCTGGTTGACTTTTCAGCATTATAGTTGACTGGTTGACTTTTCTGGTTGACTGGTTGACTTTTCTGGTTGACTAGTTGACTTTTCTGGTTTCTGGTTTACTTTTCAGCACTCCAATCATTCGGTACTTCAATTCTTCTTTCAAATCATTCAATTAGCCTACAAAATCAAGGGAATCTTCCACAAAACCATTAAATTCACTTTCAACTCTCTTATTCACAAAACTAAAGCAAAAATATGAGTTCAAGCTAGTTTCTAAGTCTTAAAGGTTGCTTTTGGTATCAATTTTAAGCATAAAAATAACGGTTTTTCAACCGTTATCACAACCCCAAACTTAAAACTTTGCTTGTCCTCAAGCAAATAAGATGTAACTCAATCTTCTGCCAATTCATATGATGGTTCACTCATTCAAAAATCTTCTTTTCAAGATAAGTAAAAACTTCAATCAAACTTATGACCAAGAGTTCAATCAAGATGTGCACATGCTTTAGTGTTCACAAAATCATTTAAATTCCAACAAATGCTATTTTTCATGAATGATCAATCAATTAAGCATGGATGTTCATGTGTTCATGGAATATTTCCTCACTAGGTACAGTGTTTCACTCACACACAAGTGTTTAAGAGGTAATCACTCTTTCACTCTACTATCACAATGTCACATGAATCAACTTTGCCTTTCGTTTTACCACAATCAAAAACATTCACAAGCATGCATCATCACAAGGACTTTTCAATGGCTTATAATGTGGCTGGGCTAACAAGAAAATTGGTTTTTCTAGATCACAAAATCCTTGAGTTAAGAGAATCATAACAACACAATTATTCTTATTCATTCCCAACTTTCTTTTGCATTGAGCTTTGCTTCTTCTTTTCTTTTCTTTCTCTTTTTCTTTTTCTTTGCATATTCTTACTTTTTAGCTCTTAGCTCAATGCTTTTCCTTTTTCATGTTTTCCCCACAACCCCAAACTTAAACATTTATCAATACCACACAATATCTTCTGCTTAACTCAAGGTAAAGATTTTTAATCAAGGGTTTTCAGTGTATGTTCAAGGCTAAGGGTTCAAAGGACAGAACACAAAGTGTTCTCTTTTAGTGGGCTAACTTTATGAATTTGGCCAATAAAAAGGGTTCCAACAAACGGCCTTGATCACATGATGCAAAACAAGCAATTGATTCAATCATAGAAAACCTGGGCAAAGTCATTCATGCTTTCAAAGTAATAGCATTCAACAATAAAAACTCTGGAGCTCAAAACCTCACATATAAGCTCATTCACATTTGACATACACATCCTGCTTAATTTCACAATCACAATCATGATATCTTGCATTTGTTCACAAAGCTTGTGAATCACCTGTATAAGCATTTTAATGTGCACATCATCTCAACATCAATCAATCAATAAGCATCATCAAGCATTACTTATCAAACAATCACAGTTAATAGCAAACCATCATAAGAAACCTGGTGTTCAATAGAGTACATCAAACCCTAATCTAAAAACAAAAACAAATAAGTTTAGAAAACTTAAACCAAACAAAAGCATAAGTCGTGCTCTAGTTATGATAGCATTCATCAGTAAATGCTATCTCAACTCCTCATCAATCTGAGTTGTCCTCTGTATCTTCCTCTTCTTGGATCTTATAGTCTTGATTCTTTTTACCCGATGAGGAGGCCATCCCTGCATCAAACATAATTCACAAAACCAAAAGATACATTGTTAAGCATTAGTAAACCACAATGAAGAAATCAACCCCTTCAATGATGCTCTCTCCCAACCCCAAACTTAGATGGAAAACTAGTGAGCAAGTGAGTGGAAGGGAGATTTTCTAAAGAGGGATGAGGGAAAAATTGTAGAGAACCTTTGAAAAGGTATGTAGGAGTGTATGTGCAGAGAAGAGCCTGAAAATAAAAACCAAAATGCAGCTTAGGGTATAAAAATACCCTAATGGGCTCGGATCCCGCTAAGGGGAAACTAAAGCCCATCTGCGAGAGTACCGCTCAGCGGTAAGTTGCCGCTCAGCGGCACTTTCCTGATGTGCTCTTCTCCTTCTTTTCTTATCCTACGTGCCTCCTAGACATGCCCCTCACTGGTTCCTTGCAATTCAATGCTTAAAATACTTATGCAAACCCTAACTAAAATAAAACAAACAAAAACAATCAATCAACTGGGTTGCCTCCCAGGTAGCGCTTGTTTAACGTCACGAGCCTGACCCAAAATCCACCAACACCCATCAGTAGGTGTTTCAAACTTAGTATCCTTCAGTAGATACTTAACCACCTAGCATCCTTCAGTAGATGCTGTATATTTACAAAATAATGTCCACAAATTAAAAGTTACAAAACCAAATCAAAAGTTTTTAAATCCACTGGGTTGCCTCCCAGCAAGCGTTCTTTTAACGTCATTAGCTTGACCCAGTAAAGCTCAAGTTCCTTCTTCTTTTTCTTCTTTCTACTGAACTTCTTCAGAAATTTGATCAAACCAGGAACCTGTTGCAGTGTCTCAATCATAGGAACTTTAATCTCCAATTTCTTGAAGATTTCCATAAAGCACTTAAATTTATTTTCCTTCCTATGATTCTTTTTTAGATGAGGATGAGATTTTTCATATGATTCCTTTTTCTTTCCTCTCATCTTCTTTTTCTTATGCTTCCTCTCCCCAAATTTTCTCTTTTTCTTTTCTCTTATTTTTTTCTTCCCTTCTCTTTTTCTTCTCAACTTCTTTATTTTCACACAAATTTTCTTCCTCTCTTCTCTCTCAACCACTTCTTTTTCTTTTCCATCATCTTTATCTTTCTCACTCAACTCTTCTTTTTCTTCTCTCTCTATCTTTTCCTCATCTCTCTCTATTTTTTTCTCAGCAAAAATCTTGTCACTTTCAGTGACAATGGCTTGACCTTCCTCCTTAAGGTTAACTTCAGTATTAACCTTAACATTCAATTTTTGACTAATGAAACGAAGGTGCATCTCCATCCTTTTACATGATTCTTCAATGCTTTTCTGAGTAGAGTCGGAATTTTTCAAAAATTGTTGAAGGGTGTCATCCAAATTTACTGATGGAGAGGGTTGTTGCTGCCATTGTTGTGGTGGCGGCCTATCAAATTCTTCGGCGGCTTGAGTGGTTTTGTGATGATAATCAGGTATCTGTATGTATTGTTGAACCGCCTCCTCCAACGTTATCCTTCTTCCCGATAGAGAGGGTTTTTTCTGCCTTTGTTGTGGTGGTAGATTCTTAAATTGTTCGACAACTTGCCAAAATTGATCATTATCCATGCTTGAGTGAGATCCCACCAGTGATTGAAATTACCTTAGTAGAATTGAGTGCCTATTAAATTCTTGTTCGAATTGAATCCTGCAAACATTAGGCACAAAACTCTACAAAATATTTGTTAGCACAAAAAGATATAGGAGAAGATATATATTCAGAAGATAAAAGATTCAGAAGATAAAATAAAATAAGATAGAATAAAATAAAATAAAATAAAATCAAATCTAATCTAATCTAATCTAATAAGATAAAATAAAATAAAATAAAATCTAATCTAATCAAATCAAATCAAATAAAATAAAATAAAATAAAAACAAAAAAAATAAAAACAGAAATTCAAAATTAAAGTCAAAGATAATCAATAATCACACAAATTAACCAGTTAAACCAGAGTCCCCGGCAACGGCGCCAAAAACTTAATGGACAAATTTATGAGCACCAAAATATGATGTCACAAACTTGTTTTACAATCGGCAAGTATGACCGAATCGTTCAAGTAATAAACTCGGTAAGACCAAGTATCGTTCTCCCAAAGGACTCACGGCCTAGTTTAGTTGTGTGGTTTGTTGATTAGCTAAGACTTAAGAACAAAATAATTGGATTGTACTATGCAAAAGACGAAATTAAATATGTATGCATGAGGTTTTGATCAATGGCAAAAGCAAAAGACAAATACTTTCAATGAAATATATGAATGAATATGTTGTTGGGGGTCAATTTCATCTCATCCACTCTCATATATTTTAGGAATTCAACATTCAAATCATCATTGTTAATGCCACTCTCTAAAGTACCTTTCTAGAAGGCTTCTCCCTAATCACGAGTTCATACAATTCCTAGCATTCCTAATGATCAGTTCATAAGTGCAGGAGCTTAACGACAACCAACATAATATTGGGAGAAATTCCCCGGATCTAGACTTCCCCGTACGTGCCCGTATCGACAAAACCAATAATCATGCATCGAATGAGTTAAACAATGCAAGCATTAAGCAAAGAGGAAAAACCCTAACTAATGATGAAAGAAAGCATAAGTCTTAATTAAAAGATGTAAGCATAAATTCCATATATGAGAGCTTCAAGAGATTACATTGATTCCCTAACAAACATACAAGGTTTAGTTCACCATATTCATGGTGAACCTAGATGAACAATGAAAGAATGAAAGAATAAACCCTAAAAAGGTGAAGAGGTAGCCTGAGCATCCAAGATCCTCCTTCAAAGGGGTGGAAGAGAGAGTGTTTGCCTCGTTTCTGCCAAAGATACAAACCCTAGGACGTCCTAAAGCTTATATACTACTCTAAAATTATAGAAAATTCAGGCCAAAGCCCATAAAAGTGCCAGAAAACAAGTCCAAGCCCATTTAGAATGGCGCTCAGCAGTATTTTACCGCTGAGCGGTACTAGCGGTTGATCCATTTTGCCCCCCAGCTGTTGTTTTGCCCCTCAGCGGTGATTTCGGCACCTGAAAACCGCCGCTCAGCGCCAAATTTCCGCTCAGCGCCACTCGGTCACATTTTTTTCTGCATTCTGGTTGACTTTTCAGCATTATAGTTGACTGGTTGACTTTTCTGGTTGACTGGTTGACTTTTCTGGTTTCTGGTTTACTTTTCAGCACTCCAATCATTCGGTACTTCAATTCTTCTTTCAAATCATTCAATTAGCCTACAAAATCAAGGGAATCTTGCACAAAACCATTAAATTCACTTTCAACTCTCTTATTCACAAAACTAAAGCAAAAATATGAGTTCAAGCTAGTTTCTAAGTCTTAAAGGTTGCTTTTGGTATCAATTTTAAGCATAAAAATAACGGTTTTTCAACCGTTATCAGACGTCCTAAAGCTTATATACTATTCTAAAATTACAAAAGATCTAGGCCCAAGCCCATCAGTGTGCCGCTCAGCGGTAAAGTACCGCTCAGCGGTGATTGCGCGTCTCGTTTCTTCCCCTCAGCGCCCATTTTGCCCTTCAGCGGACCTCCCGTGACTTCCTGAGTGCCGCTCAGCGGTAAACTGCCGCTGAGCGGTGACTTCGGCTTCTCCTTTTGCACTCTTTGATTTCTTTTCTGATTCCATCTCTCTCCTTCTTCACTTCTTTCACTAAATTCACCTTAAAACCTGCACAAAAACACTGAAATCAAGCATAAACTTGTCCAGCTCTCTTATTTCTGAAAACATGGATAAAAGCATGATTTCAAGCTAGTTTCTAAGTATTTATTTCTGAAAACATGGATAAAAGCATGATTTCAAGCTAGTTTCTAAGTATAAAGGTTGCTTTTAGTATCAATTTTAAGCATGAAAATAACAGTTTTTCAACTGTTATCACAACCCCAAACTTAGAACTTTGCTTGTCCTCAAGCAAACAAGATGTAACTCAATCTCCAACCAATTCATATGATGGTTCACTCATTCAAAAATCCTCTTTTTCAAGATAAGTAACAACTTCACTCAAACTTATGACCAAGAGTTCATTCAAGATGTGCACATGCTTTAGTGTTCACAAAGTCATTTAAATTCCAACAAATGCTATTTTTCATGAATGATCAATCAATTAAGCATGGATGTTCATGTGCTTATGGAATATTTCCTCACTAGATAAAGTGTTTCACTCAACACACAAGTGTATAAGAGGTAAAGTGTTTCACTCATTCACTCCACTATCACAATGTCACATGTGTCAACTTTGCCTTTCATTTTACCACAATCAAAAACATTCACAAGCATGCATCATCACAAGGACTTTTCAATGGCTTATAATGTGGCTGGGCTAACAAGAAAATTGGTTTTTCTGGATCACAAAATCCTTGAGTTAAGAGAATCACATCACAGAATCATCTTATTCATTCCCAACTTTCTTTTGCCTTTGCATTTGCATTGAGCTTTGCTTCTTTTTCTTTTCTTTTCTTTTTCTTTGCATATTCTTACTTTTTAGCTCTTAGCTCAATGCTTTTCATGTTTTCCCAACAACCCCAAACTTGAACATTTAACAATACCACACAAGATCTTCTACTTAACTCAAGGTAAAGATTTTCAATCAAAGGTTTCAGTGTATGTTCAAGGCTAAGGGTTCAAAGGATAGAACACAAAGTGTTCTCTTTTAGTGGGCTAACTTTATGAATTTGGCCAATAAAAAGGTTTCCAACAAACGGCCTTGATCACATGATGCAAAACAAGCAATTTATTCAATCATAGAAAACCTGGGCAAAGTCATTCATGCTTTCAAAGTAATAGCATTCAACAATAACAACTCTGGAGCTCAAAATCTCACATATCAGCTCATTCACATTTGACATACACATCCTGCTTAATTTCACAATCACAATCATGATATCATGCATTTGTTCACAAAGCTTGTGAATCACCTGTATAAGCATTTTAATGTGCACATCATCTCAACATCAATCAATCAATAAGCATCATCAAGCATTACTTATCAAACAATCACAGTTAATAGCAAACCATCATAACAAACCAGGTGTTCAATAGAGTACATCAACCCTAATCTAAAAACATAAAATAAATAAGTTCAGAAAACTTAAACCACAAAAGCATAATCATATGATAGCATTCATCAGTAAATGCTATCTCAACTCCTCATCAGTCTGAGCTGTCCTCTGTATCTTCGTCTTCCTCCTCATCTTCATCATCTTCAAATGCATCCTCCTCATCAGCTTCATCTTCTTCCATATCTCTAGCTGAAGCTTCAGCTGCTCCAACTCCTCCTCCATGCACTGGTTCTTCTAGCCAAGCTACTACATTATGGAATTCATCCATAGTCCACCTGTGGGCTGGAGGTGTATCATACATCCCCACTATCATCTCAGCAGTGGCCACCTGCCCTCTGTGAATGGACTGCAACTGAGCACCTATAAGAGACATATACATGTCCCTCATCTGGAATGGTTCTGCTTCATGTGTATCAGCAGATGTCCTGCTCTGTGCTGGCCCTCTCTCTCTACGAGCCCGGCGTGGTGGAACTGGCTGAGCTACATCCTCACCTCCACAGTACTGTCTGTAATAAGCCTCATCAATAGCTTTTCTTGGCCTCTCAAATGGTGGAACAGAAATGTCCACCCCAGCTAGCTTGCAAAGGTGAGTGATCAAAGAAGGATGTCCTAGTGGTGCTTTGTTCTTTGAGGTATTAGCGCATACACTAATCTCATCAGCTATCACCTGTCCAATATTAACATTTAAGTTTCTGATAGCACAGTAGATGAATAATGCCCTGCTGAGAGTAATATCTGACACATGTGAACATGGCTGAATGTTGGCATGAGAAAACGCCATCCAATACTTTGCAAGAGGAGTCAAATCTGTCCTCCTAATGTTAACCACTGAGCCAGATCTATTCCTTTGGAAGTGTCCTCCAGGTATACACAGCATTCTCTCCACATCCTCATAATCAGCACCTTCCTCCATGCAAAGAGCAAACTGGCATTGCTCACCAGCCCACACAGTATCCAGGAAGTTGTTGATAGAATCAGGATCATACCTGATAGCATGGCCTCTGACATAGCCCAAATAATTCTCAGCTGGATGATAACAGTTGAAAAACTGTTATTTTCATGCTTAAAAGTGATACTAAAAGCAACCTTTAGACTTAAAAACTAGCTTGAAATCATGCCTTTTATCTATATTTTCATAAATAAGAGAGCTGGACAGGTTTACGCTTGATTTAAGTGTTTTTGTGCAGGTTTTAAGGTGAATTTAGTGAAAAGAGTGAAGAAGGAGAGAAGTGACATTAGAAAAGACAAGAAAGAGTGCAAAAAGAGAAGACGAAGGCACCGCTCAGCGGCAAACTACCGCTGAGCGGCACTCAAGAGGTGGCGTTGGAACCGCTGAGGGGCAAAATGGCCGCTGAGGGGAAGAAAGAAGACGCGCAATCACCGCTGAGCGGTAAATACCGCTGAGCGGCACTTTATGGGCTTGGGCTTTTGTAATCTTTTGTAACTCTAGATAAGTATATAAGGGCTTGCACGTCCTTGGGATTAGTATCTTTGGCAGAAACGAGGCAAACACTCTCTCTTCCACCCCTTTGAAGGAGGATCTTGGATGCTCAGGCTACCTCTTCACCTTTATTGGGTTTATTCTTTCATTCTTTCATTGTTATTCATCTAGGTTCACCATGAATATGATGAACTAAACCTTGTATGTTTGTTGGGGAATCAATGTAATCTCTTGAAGCTCTCATATATGGAATTTGTTGAGTACATCTTTTAAGTAAGACATATGCTTTCTTTCATCATTAGTTAGGGTTTTTCCTCTTTGCTCAATGCTTGCATTGTTTAACTCATTCTAATGCATGATTATTGGTTTTGTCGATACGGACACGTACGGGGAAGTCTAGATCCGGGGAATTTCTCCCAATATTATACTGACAATATTTTATTGGTTGCCTTTAAGCTCCTGCACTCATGAACTAATCATTAGGAATGCTAGGAATTGTATGAACTATTTGATTAGGGAGAAGCCATCTAGAATGGTACATTAGAGAGTGGCATTAACAATGATGATTTGAATGTTGAATTCCTAAAATATATGAGAGTGGATGAGATGAAATTGACCCCCAACAACATATTCATTCATATAATTCATTGAAAGTGTTTATCTTTTGTCTTTGCCATTGATCAATTTCATGCATACATGTTTATTTTCGTCCTTGCATATTAAACATTGAATATTTCGTTTGTAAGTCCTAGCTAATCAACAAATCACATAACTAAACTAGGCCGTGAGTCCTTTGGGAAGAACGATACTTGGTCTTACCAAGTTTATTACTTGAACGATTCGGTCATACTTGCCGATTGTGAAACAAGTTTGTGACATCATATTTTGGTGCTCACAAATTTGTCCATCAAGTTTTTGGCGCCGTTGCCGGGGATTCGTGGTTTAACTGGTTAATTTGTGTGATTATTGATTATCTTTGACTTTAATTTTGAATTTCTGTTTTTATTTTATTTTATCTTTTTTTCTTTTTAGATTAGGTTAGATTTTATTTTTTTTATCTTTTTAGACTAGATTTTATTAGATTTGATTTTATTTGGTTAGGTTAGATTTTATTAGATTTTATTTTATCTTTATCTTTTAGATTAGTTTAGATTTTATTTTATCTTTTAGGATTAGATTTTATTTTATTTTATCTTTTATCTTTCTATCTTCTAAATCTTTTATCTTCTTATCTTCTGAATCTTTTATCTTTTTATCTTTTGAATTTATATCTTCTTTTATATCTTTTTGTGCTAACAAATCTTTTCTAGGGTTTTGTTTTCTTGTGCTTGCAGGAAGCAATTCGAACTAGGATTATGGAGAACAATAATGGTAGAAGAACTCTTGCAGATTACACTAATCTTGCTGGACCTCAGCACTTCAATAGCATAGCTAGACCTAGAGTCAATGCAGCCAACATGGAGGTCAAACCAGCACTGATTCAACTGGTGAAGAGTAATCAATTTAATGGGTTATCTCATGAAAGCCCATATGAGCACCTCACTACCTTTAATGAGATTTGCAATACAGTCAAAATCAATGGGGTGCCAGACGAAGCTATCAAACTTAGCTTGTTTCCTTTCTCATTGGGAGGCAATGCTAAGCTTTGGTTGAACTCTTTTCCAGAAGACAGTTTCACAGAGTGGGAAGCAGTGGTCACAAAATTCTTAAACAAATACTTCCCACAATCTAAGGTGACTAAAGGAAAGCAAGAGATATCTTCATTTAAGCAGGGCATGGAAGAATCACTGGGGCATGCATGGGACAGATATAAAAGCTTGTTACGTAAAACTCCCATGCATGGCTTTAAAGAACATGAAGTAGTCTTAACTTTCCTTGGAGGGCTTGGTTCACACACCAAGATGATATTGAATGCCTCAGCAGGAGGCAATATCAAATGGAAGACTCCAGAGGAAGCAACTGAAATTATTGAAAATATGGCTACTAGTGACAACGAACTCAACATTGACACAGGAGCTCTTAATCAGAAGAAGTTGTCAAAATTAAATGAGGCTCTGCTTGTCCAAAATAGAACTCTCTCTCAACAGCTTGAGGAAGTAACTATGAAACTTTCTCAAATACCACAGGAAATACAACAGGTTTCAATGGTTCAAGAGCAACAAAAATGGCAGATGCAATTCACTCCAGTTGAGAAAGCAACAAAGCTTGATGAAACTTTCCAGAGATTCTTGAAGACAAATGCGTCCTCAATCATACAGAAACTACCTCCTAAACTTAAAGACCCAGGAAGCTTCACCATTCCATGCACCATAGGAGATGTGAAAGTTGGAAGAGCATTGATTGATTTGGGAGCTAGCATTAATCTGATGCCGTTATCCATGTGCAGAACAATTCAGGGGTTGGAAATTAAACCAACCAGAATGGCTCTTCAATTGGCAGACAGGTCTCTTAAATATCCATATGGAGTGGTTGAAGATGTTCTAGTGAAGGTTGACAAATTTGTATTTCCAGTGGATTTTATTGTGATGGAGATGGAAGGAACTAGTGATGTTCCTCTTATTCTGGGGAGACCTTTTATGAAGACTGCTAGAGTTCTGATTGATGTAGAGAATGGTAAGCTTAAACTGAGAGTTGATGATGAAGAGGTCACTTTTGATGTATCTAAGGCCATGACATATCCAAATGATGACAAAGCATGTTTTCAATTTGATGAACTTGATGAAGTATGCATGGTTCAGGAGAGAATGGTGCGTAATATTTCTCCATTGGAAAAAACTCTCATTGATGCATGTGAAGATTTGGATGAGGAAGAAGAAAAATTGATTGATGAATGTCTGATGGATTTGGAAACATTGAAAAAGAGTCCAGAGGAATATCCAATATTTGAAACAATTGATAAGGAAGAAACAATCAAAGCACAGTCACCAGAATTAAAAAGATTGCCACCACATCTGAAATATGTGTTTTTAGAAGAGGGTGAAACAAAGCCAGTCATCATCAATAACTCTTTATCTTTGCAAGAAGAAGAGCAGTTGATAGAAATTCTGAAAGCCAACAAAGAAGCAATTGGGTGGTCAATATCCGATCTCAAAGGTATAAGCCCAACTTATTGCATGCACAGGATTTTTATGGAAGAAGATTATAAACCAAGTGCTCAACCTCAGAGAAGGTTAAATCCTGTCATGAAGGAGGTGGTCAGAAAAGAAGTGTTGAAACTGCTAGAAGCTGGTATCATCTATCCAATCTCTGATAGTGAATGGGTGAGTCCAATACAGGTGGTTCCAAAGAAAGGTTGGATGACAGTAATTTATAATGATAAGAATGAGCTTATTCCTACTCGGACAGTTACTGGCTGGCGTATGTGCATTGATTATAGGAAACTGAATAAAGCTACTAGGAAAGATCATTTTCCTCTTCCCTTCATGGATCAGATGCTAGAAAGGTTATCAGGGCAGGCTTTATATTGTTTTCTAGATGGATATTCTGGATATAATCAAATTGTGGTAGATCCAAAAGACCAGGAGAAGACGGCTTTTACTTGTCCTTTTGGTATCTTTGCATATAGAAAGATGCCTTTTGGATTATGTAATGCTCCAGCTACGTTTCAGAGGTGTATGCAGGCAATCTTTTCTGATCTTCTAGAAAAATGCATTGAAGTATTCATGGATGACTTCTCAGTTTTTGGAAATTCTTTCCAAAGATGTTTAGCTAATTTGAACACGGTCCTCAAAAGATGTGTTTAGACAAATCTGGTTTTGAATTGGGAGAAATGTCATTTCATGGTAACTGAAGGGATTGTACTGGGGCATAAAATTTCTGCTAAAGGAATTGAGGTGGATAAAGCCAAAGTAGAAGTCATTGAGAAACTACCCCCACCAACAAATGTAAGGGGGATTAGAAGTTTTCTTGGTCATGCTGGGTTCTATAGAAGATTCATCAAAGATTTCTCAAAAATTGCTAAACCATTGAGTAATCTTTTGATGAAGGATGCTCCTTTTGTGATGAATGAAGACTGTTTGAAAGATTTTGATATATTGAAGCAGAAGCTAGTGTCAGCTCCAGTAATTGTAGCACCAGATTGGAATCAAAATTTTGAATTGATGTGTGATGCAAGTGATTATGCAATAGGAGTTGTCCTTGGCCAAAGGAAAGAACAAAAGTTTCATCCAATTTATTATGCTAACAAGGTGCTGAATGATGCTCAATTGAATTATGCTACCACAGAGAAAGAGTTTCTTGCCATTGTATATGCTCTAGAGAAATTTAGACCTTATCTTATTAGGTCTAAGGTGATTGTCTACACAGATCATGCAGCTATCAAATATTTGTTGACAAAACCAGATTCTAAGCCACGTTTGATTAGATGGGTATTACTGTTGCAAGAATTTGATGTAGAAATCCGTGATAAGAAAGGAAGTGAGAACTTAATTGCTGATCATTTGTCACGGTTAGTCAACAATGAGGTCACTAGCAAGGAGTCTGAAATCTGGGAATCTTTTTCAGATGAATCACTCATGTATATTCAGCAGAGACCCTGGTTTGCTGATATGGCAAATTTCAAAGCTGCAAGAGTCATGCCGGAAGACTTAACTTGGCAACAGAGAAAGAAATTTCTGCATGATGCCAAGCAGTTTGTGTGGGACGATCCATATTTGTTCAAAATTGGAGCAGATAATCTTCTCAGGAGATGTGTTACAAATGAAGAAGCAGAAGGAATTCTCTGGCATTGTCATGATTCACCTTATGGAGGACATTTTAATGGGGAAAGAACAGCAGCAAAAGTCCTTCAATCAGGGTTTTATTGGCCAACTTTATTTAAAGATGCCCATAATCATGCTAGGAATTGTGATAAATGTCAAAGAGTAGGGACAATCACTAAACGTCATGAGATGCCTTTACAAGGTATTTTAGAGGTTGAGGTTTTTGATTGTTGGGGTATTGACTTTGTTGGACCCTTCCCTCCATCTTTCAACAATGAATATATTCTGGTAGCAGTGGATTATGTGAGTAAATGGGTGGAAGCATTAGCTTGTCCTAAAAATGATGCTAGCACGGTAATTAAATTCCTGAAGAGGCAGATATTCTCACGTTTTGGCACTCCAAGAGTGTTGATTAGTGATGGAGGATCTCATTTTTGCAATTATCAGCTAGAGAAAGTACTCAAACACTATGGAGTGAAGCATAAGGTAGCTGCACCTTATCATCCACAAACTAATGGACAAGCTGAGGTATCTAACAGGGAGATAAAAAGAATCCTGGAAAAGACTGTGACTTCATCAAGAAAGGATTGGTCTCTCAAATTGGATGATGCTCTTTGGGCTTATAGGACAGCAATGAAGACGTCCATGGGATTATCACCATTTCAATTAGTCTATGGGAAAGCATGCCATTTGCCAGTCGAATTGGAGCATAGAGCATTATGGGCTTTGAAATTCTTGAATTTTGATCCTTATGACACTCAATGTACATGCAGACGGCAGATTTTGGAGCTTGAAGAAATGCGCTTACATGCATATGATTCATCCAAGGCTTACAAAGACAAAATGAAATTTTATCATGACAGGAAGTTGGTGAATAGAGTTTTCAATCCAGGACAACAGGTATTATTGTTCAATTCAAGATTGAAGATATTTCCTGGGAAGCTGAAGTCAAAATGGACAGGACCATTTGTGATAAAAGAAGTGCATCCACATGGGGCAATTGAAATATTTAATCCATCTGATGATCCACAGAGAAGTTGGGTGGTAAATGGTCAACGTCTCAAGCCCTATCTAGGGGGAGAGGTGCAACAATTTTCCACAATGATGTTGTTGGTTGATCCTTGAAAGTTTGGGTCAGGCTCGGGACGTTAAACAAGCGCTTACTGGGAGGCAACCCAGTATCTTGTAAGTTGTTTTTGTTTTTTAGATTAGGATTTGATGTACTCTCTTGAATACCTAGTTCGTTATGATGGTTTACTATGATTGTTTGATAAGTAATGCTTGATGATGCTTATTGATTGATTGATGTTGAGATGATGTGCACATTAAAATGCTTATACAGGTGATTCACAAGCTTTGTGAACAAATGCATGATATCATGATTGTGATTGTGAAATTAAGCAGGATGTGTATGTCAAATGTGAATGAGCTTATATGTGAGGTTTTGAGCTCCAGAGTTGTTATTGTTGAATGCTATTACTTTGGAAGCTTGAATGACTTTGCCCAGGTTTTCTATGATTGAATCAATTGCTTGTTTTGCATCATGTGATCAAGGCCATCTTTGTTAAACCTTTTTATTGGCCAAATTTATAAAGTTAGCCTACTAAAAGAGAACACTTTGTGTTCTATCCTTTGAACCCTTAGCCTTGAATATACACTGAACCCTTGATTGAAAATCTTTACCTTGAGTTAAGTAGAAGATCTCGTGTGGTATTGATAAATGTTCAAGTTTGGGGTTGTTGGGAAAACATGAAAAAGGAAAAGCATTGAGCTAACAGCTAAAAAGTAAGAATATGCAAAGAAAAAGAAAAGAAAAGAAAAAGAAGCAAAGCTCAATGCAAATGCAAAGGCAAGTTGGGAATGAATAAGAATAATTGTGTTGTTATGATTCTCTTAACTCAAGGATTTTGTGATCCAGAAAAACCAATTTTCTTGTTAGCCCAGCCACATTATAAGCCATTGAAAAGTCCTTGTGATGATGCATGCTTGTGAATGTTTTTGATTGTGGTAAAATGAAAGGCAAAGTTGATTCATGTGACATTGTGATAGTAGAGTGAATGAGTGAAACACTTTACCTCTTATACACTTGTGTGTTGAGTGAAACACTTTACCTAGTGAGGAAATATTCCATAAGCACATGAACATCCATGCTTAATTGATTGATCATTCATGAAAAATAGCATTTGTTGGAACTTAAATGACTTTGTGAACACTAAAGCATGTGCACATCTTGATTGAACTCTTGGTCATAAGTTTGAGTGAAGTTGTTACTTATCTTGGAAAGAGGATTTTGAATGAGTGAACCATCATGTGAATTGGTTGGAGATGGAGTTACATTTTGTTTGCTTGAGGACAAGCAAAGTTCTAAGTTTGGGGTTGTGATAACAGTTGAAAAACTGTTATTTTCATGCTTAAAATTGATACTAAAAGCAATCTTTAGACTTAAAAACTAGCTTGAAATCATGCCTTTTATCTATATTTTCATAAATAAGAGAGCTGGACAGGTTTACGCTTGATTTAAGTGTTTTTGTGCAGGTTTTAAGGTGAATTTAGTGAAAAGAGTGAAGAAGGAGAGAAGTGACATTAGAAAAGACAAGAAAGAGTGCAAAAAGAGAAGACGAAGGCACCGCTCAGCGGAAAACTACCGCTCAGCGGCACTCAAGAGGTGGCGTTGGAACCGCTGAGGGGCAAAATGGCCGCTGAGGGGAAGAAAGAAGACGCGCAATCACCGCTGAGCGGTAAATACCGCTGAGCGGCACTTTATGGGCTTGGGCTTTTGTAATCTTTTGTAACTCTAGATTAGTATATAAGGGCTTGCACGTCCTTGGGATTAGTATCTTTGGCAGAAACGAGGCAAACACTCTCTCTTCCACCCCTTTGAAGGAGGATCTTGGATGCTCAGGCTACCTCTTCACCTTTATTGGGTTTATTCTTTCATTCTTTCATTGTTATTCATCTAGGTTCACCATGAATATGGTGAACTAAACCTTGTATGTTTGTTGGGGAATCAATGTAATCTCTTGAAGCTCTCATATATGGAATTTGTTGAGTACATCTTTTAAGTAAGACATATGCTTTCTTTCATCATTAGTTAGGGTTTTTCCTCTTTGCTCAATGCTTGCATTGTTTAACTCATTCTAATGCATGATTATTGGTTTTGTCGATACGGACACGTACGGGGAAGTCTAGATCCGGGGAATTTCTCCCAATATTATACTGACAATATTTTATTGGTTGCCTTTAAGCTCCTGCACTCATGAACTAATCATTAGGAATGCTAGGAATTGTATGAACTATTTGATTAGGGAGAAGCCATCTAGAATGGTACATTAGAGAGTGGCATTAACAATGATGATTTGAATGTTGAATTCCTAAAATATATGAGAGTGGATGAGATGAAATTGACCCCCAACAACATATTCATTCATATAATTCATTGAAAGTGTTCATCTTTTGTCTTTGCCATTGATCAATTTCATGCATACATGTTTATTTTCGTCCTTGCATATTAAACTTTGAATATTTCGTTTGTAAGTCCTAGCTAATCAACAAATCACATAACTAAACTAGGCCGTGAGTCCTTTGGGAAGAACGATACTTGGTCTTACCAAGTTTATTACTTGAATGATTCGGTCATACTTGCCGATTGTGAAACAAGTTTGTGACATCATATTTTGGTGTTTACAAATTTGTCCATCACTGGATAATCACCAATCTTCTTTGCATTGGTGTAAAATTCCTTTACCACAGCTATGTTGGCAGGTGCAGGATAAGTGGCTAGCTTTCCCCAATCATTCCCTAACACTTGCTCTCCAAATTGAGGAGCAAAGTTAGGTATCATTCCAACCTTTCTCTCCATCAGAAGTCTCCTGTCCTGAACCACCCTAAAGTGCTTCTCATGTTTCCTAGAGAGGAACCTGCTAGATTGGGGTTGCTCTGGTTCCTTTTCCTTTCTCTTGGTTGCCATGGTTTTCAATCTTTTTCCTGATGAGGATGCCATTCCTACATTCAAAACACAAACAAAACCACAGAACATGATGTTAATCATTAGTAAAACCCAGAACACAACTCCTTTCGCAGCTGAACATCTGCTGAGGGCCAGAATTTCCCCTCAGCGCCACCAGTACCACATTCCAGCATGCAAAAATTCAGAAAAACCAAATCTGGCAGAGTGCCGCTCAGCGGCAGTTTACCCCCTCAGCGGTAACTCTGCAGATTTTTGAAAATCTTGTTTTAAAGCTTTCCTAACTCCACCCAAATGCAATTTTCAGTTTTCCAGTTCATAATCATGCAGTTTAATCGGTTCAAACATCAAATATATCATCAAATCATGCATAGAAATCAAAACCCCTAAATATTCATGCTTTGACAATCACATTCAAATTCAAGAACCCTAGAATGAACAAAATGCATTTTACTTACTTGGGTGGAGATACTAGATGCAATGAGAATGCTTCCAAGCTAGAATACTCTCTTCCAACCCCAAACTTTGATGGCACACTAGTGAAAAAGTGAGTGGAAGAGATATTTTCTTAAGAGGGAAGAGTGAAAAGATGTGGAAAACCTAGGAGAAGGTGTGTGGAAGTGTTTGTGCCTGGAAAGAAACCCTAAAACGCAGCTTGAGGTATAAAAATACCCTAATGGGCTCGGGTCCCGCTAAGGGGAACTAAAGCCCATTCTGCGAGAGTACCGCTCAGCGGTAAAATACCGCTCAGCGGCACTTTCGTGATGTGCTCCTCTCCTTCTTTTCTTAACCTACGTGCCTTCCCTACATGCCCCTCATTGGTTCCCTGCAATTCAATGTTTAACAATGCCTATGCAAACCCTAACTAAAATAAACAAACAAAAACAATCAATCAACTGGGTTGCCTCCCAGGTAGCGCTTGTTTAACGTCACGAGCCTGACCCAAAATCCACCAACACCCATCAGTAGGTGTTTCAAACTTACCAACACCCATCAGTAGGTGTTACAAACTTAGTATCCTTCAGTAGATACTTAACCACCTAGCATCCTTCAGTAGATGCTGGATCCAACAAAATATTTACAAAATAATATCCACAGATTAAAAGTTACAAAACCAAAATCAAAATCCAAAGTTTGTCAATCACTGGGTTGCCTCCCAGCAACCGCTCTTTTAACGTCATTAGCTTGACCCAATAAAGTTCAAGTTCCATCTTCTTTATAGTTGATGTTGTTATTCCACCAACTTCTCAACTGCTTCCTTTGAACTGTTTTGGTTCTTCTAGAATATGGAGACTCTATCTCTATCATCTCCTTCTCTTTAAAGCCCTTCACAACCCACAACTTGTTCTTGATTCTTACAGGTGTGCCAAGTTGGAGTCTTCTTTTCTTCCAGTCTCTAGGAATTTCTTCTCCTCTTCCAATCTCTTCTTCCTTGGGTACCTGAAACAACAAACAATGGTTACCTGAAACCTCAAGATTTTCATCTTTACGTCTAGTCATGGGTGCATCTCGAAATGCAGCTTTATGACTAGCTTCTTCCTCCTTTGCTTGCGTCTCATCTTTGAAAACATCCACCACCACTCTCTCCTCTCTATCCTGGAGCACCACTATACCTTCATTCACATCTATGATAGCCCTGGCCGTTTTCATAAACGGTCTTCCAAGTATGATAGGTATCTTCCATCACCACAAAGTCTGCCAAAAACTGAAGTTTGCCAACACAAACTACAATGTCCTCTGCAATCCCACATGGCTCCTTTGAAGATCCATCGGCCATTACTAGATTAACCTTTACAGGTTTCATTTTAACATTGCCAATTTGCTCCAATAAAGAATAAGGCATCAAGTTAACACTTGAACCTAAATCAAGGAGAGCTTTCTTTACCTTTTTCTTCCCTATAGTACAAGGGATAGAAAAACTACCTGGATCTGATGCTTTAGGTGGGAATGACTCTTTCTTAACAGTTATACACTTTTTTTCCTCATCATCTCTACGTCCCTTCTTTGTAGAGATTTCTTCATCAGATCTTGTGTAAACTGCAATTTTCTGTAAAATTTGTTCCCAAGGTGCTTCATTATCCACCATTCTGAATAATTCTGTGAAGTCCATTTGTTTCTCTTGATTTGTTGGAAAAGGAAAAATGTTCTTTCTTTCTACTTCTCTTCTTTCTTCTATTTCTCCTTCTTCTAACTCAATTATCTCTTCATTCACACTCTTTACCACTTTGCACTCTTCTCTGGGGTTAACCTCAGTATTAGCCCCAAAATTTCTACTTGGCCTTTCTTCCAATTGCTTGGTAATCTGACCCATTTGAATCTCCAAATTCTTTATAGCAGCTTCAGTGCTCTTTTGAGAAGATTCAGTTTTCTGTATGAATTGCTGAAGAGTTTCTTCCAACCTTGTTGATCTTTCATTAAGCATAGATAACTGTTGCCAAAAGGTTGGTTGCTGCTGCTGCTTATTATATTGATTAGCTTGCCCAGTTTGTCCTTGACCAATGCTTGGATGTGGTTTCCACCCCTGATTGTAATTCCCTTGACGGTTTGGAAATTGATTAGCCATGAAATTAACATCCTCCACGGCTTCCACTGGAAAAGCACATTGACCATTGATATGATCACCTCCACATAATTCGCACAACTGGGTTTGTACCTGTGCAGCAGATTTCAACTCTTTAGGTAATTGAGCAAGAGTTTTAGTCAGAGTCTCCAGCTGTTGAGTTAGAATTTTATTCTGAGCTAGCAAGGCATCATGTGTTTGTAATTGAAGAACCCCTTTTTGTTGCATAGGAGCTCCTCTCTCACTGTGCAGCTCATTATCACTAGTAGCCATGTTTTCTATAATTTCAGTTGCTTCCTCTGGAGTTTTCCATTTAATATTGCCTCCTGCTGAGGCGTCCAGCATCATCTTGGTTTGTGAACCAAGCCCTCCAAGGAAAGTTAAGACTACTTCTTGATCTTCAAAACCATGCGTGGGAGTTTTACGTAACAAGCTTTTATACCTGTCCCATGCATGCCCCAGTGATTCTTCCATGCCCTGCTTAAATGAAGAAATCTCTTGCTTGCCTTTAGTCACCTTAGATTGTGGAAAGTACTTGTTTAAAAATTTTGTGACCACTGCTTCCCACTCTGTGAAACTTTCTTCTGGAAAAGAATTCAACCAAAGCTTAGCATTGCCTCCCAATGAGAAAGGAAACAAGCTAAGTTTGATAGCTTCGTCTGGCACCCCATTAATCTTGACTGTGTTGCAAATCTCATTAAAGGTAGTGAGGTGCTCATATGGGCTTTCATGAGATAACCCATTAAATTGGTTGCTTTTCACCAGTTGAATCAGTGCTGGTTTGACCTCCATATTGGCTGCATTGACTCTAGGTCTAGCTATGCTGTTAAAGTGCTGAGGCCCAGCTATATTGGTGTAGTCTGCAAGAGTTCTTTTAACATTATTGTTCTCCATATTTCCTGTGCTATGAACAGAACCTTGTGGTGATGATTGTAAGAGAGTTTCTGGAGAAGGGAAAAGTTCTCTAGACGTTCTGATTCTTCTCCTCCGTCTACTGTCTTCTAATCCTTCAAGAAGAGGTTCTGTTGTTTTCTTACTCCTTGTTCTAATTGCTTCCTGCATACACAAGAAAACAAAACCCTAGAAAATATTTGTTAGCACAAAAAGATATAGGAGAAGATAAATATTCAGAAGATAAAAGATTCAGAAAATAGAATAAAATAATATAAAATAAAATAAAATCTAATCTAATAAAATAAAATAAAATCAAATCAAATCAAATCTAATCTAGTCAAATCAAATAAGATAAAATAAAATAAAATAAAAACAGAAATTCAAAATTAAAGTCAAAGATAATCAATAATCACACAAATTAACTAGTTAAACCAGAGTCCCCGGCAACGGCGCCAAAAAACTTGATGGACAAATTTATGATCACCAAAATATGATGTCACAAACTTGTTTCACAATCGGCAAGTATGACCGAATCGTTCAAGTAATAAACTTGGTAAGACCAAGTATCGTTCTCCCAAAGGACTCACGGCCTAGTTTAGTTATATGATTTGTTGATTAGCTAAGACTTATGCACTTACCGCTGAGGGGCAAAATGGCCGCTGAGGGGAAGAAACCAACTCATGCACTTACCGCTGAGCGGCACTTTACCGCTGAGCGGCACACTTATGGGCTTGGGCCTGAATTTTCTGTAATTTTAGAATAGTATATAAGCTTTAGGACGTCCTAGGGTTTGTATCTTTGGCAGAAACGAAGCAAACACTCTCTCTTCCACCCCTTTGAAGGAGGATCTTGGATGCTCAGGCTACCTCTTCACCTTTCTAGGGTTTTATCCTTCATTCTTTCATTATTGTTCATCTAGGTTAACCATGAATATGGTGAACTAAACCTTGTATGTTTGTTGGGGAATCAATATAATCTTTTGAAGCTCTCATATATGGAATTTGTGTTTACATCTTAATCTAAGACCTATGCTTTCTTTATCATTAGTTAGGGTTTTTCCTCTTTGCTCAATGCTTGCTTTGTTTAACTTATTCAATGCATGATTATTGGTTTTGTCGATACGGGAACGTACGGGGAAGTCTAGATTCGGGGAATTTCTCCCAATAGTATATTGGTTGCCATTAAGCTCCTGTGCTAAAAGAACTAATTATTAGGAATGCTAGGAATTGTATGAACTCGTAATTAGGGATAGGCCTTCTTGACAAGGTAATTTAGAGAGTGGCATTAACAATGATGAATTGAATGTTGAATTCCTGAAATATATGAGAGTGGATAAGATGAAATTGATAAACCCCAACAACATACTCATCCATATATTCCATTGAAAGTGTTTGTATTTTGCTTTATGTCATTGATCAAAACTCATGCATACATGTTTATTTTCTGTTTTGCATATTAAACTTCAATTATTTCTTTCTTAATTCTTTGCTAATCAACGAATCACATAACTAAACTAGGCCGTGAGTCCTTTGGGAGAACGATACTTGGTCTTACCGAGTTTATTACTTGGAACGATTCGGTCACACTTGCCGATTGTTCAACAAGTTTGTGGCGCCGTATTTCGGTTTTCATAAAGTTTTCATCAAGTTTTTGGCGCCGTTGCCGGGGACTCGTGGTTAATTTGTGTGATTATTGATTATCTTTGACTTTAATTTTGAATTTCTGTTTTTATTTTTCTATTTTTATTTTTTCGGTTTATATTTTATTTTATTTTATTCTCTGAATCTTATATCTTCTCCTATATCTTTTTATGCTAACAAATTTTTTTAGGGTTTTGTTTTCTTGTGCATGCAGGAAGCAATTAGAACAAGGAGCAAGAAAACAACAAAACCTCTTCTTGAAGGTCTAGACGAGAGTAGACGGAGGAGAAGAATCCGAACATCTAGAGAACTTTTCCCTCCTCCGGAAACTCTGTTACAATCATCACCACAAGGTTCTGTTCATAGCATAGAAAATATGGAGAACAACAATGTCAGAAGAACTCTTGATGACTACACCAATATAGCTGGACCTCAGCACTTTAACAGTATAGCTAGACCTAGAGTCAATGCAGCTAATATGGAGGTCAAACCAGCACTGATCCAACTGGTGAAAAGCAACCAATTCAATGGGTTATCTCATGAAAGCCCATATGAGCACCTCACCACATTCAATGAAATTTGAAACACAGTAAAAATTAATGGGGTGCCAGACGAAGCTATCAAACTTAGCTTGTTTCCTTTCTCATTAGGAGGCAATGCTAAGCTTTGGTTAAATTCTTTCCCAGAAGGAAGTTTCACAGAGTGGGAAGCAGTGGTAAGAAAGTTTTTAAACAAGTACTTCCCACAATCCAAGATGACTAAAGGCAAGCAAGAGATTTCTTCATTAAAGCAGGGCATGGAAGAATCACTAGGGCATGCATGGGACAGGTATAAAAGCTTGTTATGTAAAATTCCCACGCATGGTTTTGAAGACCAGGAAGTAGTCTTAACTTTCCTTGGAGGTCTTGCTTCACAAACCAAGATGATGCTGGATGCCTCAGCAGGAGGCAATATTAAATGGAAAACTCCAGAGGAAGCAACAGAGATTATAGAAAACATGGCTACTTGTGATAATGAGCTTAACAGTGAGAGAGGAGCTCCTATGCAACAGAAAGGAGTTCTACAATTACAGACACATGATGCCCTACTAGCACAAAACAAAATTCTAACTCAACAGCTGGAGACTCTTACTAAAACTCTTGCACAATTGCCCAAAGAGTTGAAGACTGCTGCACAGGTACAATCTCAGTTGTGTGAATTATGTGGAGGCGACCATATCAATGGTCAATGTGCCTTTCCAGTAGAAGCCGTAGAGGATGTGAACTACATGACCAATCAATACCATCAAGGGAGCTACAATCAAGGGTGGAAACCACACCCAAGCATTGGTCAAGGGCAAACTGGGCAAGCTGGTCAATTTAATAAGCAGCAGCAGCAACCCACCTTATGGCAACAGTTATCTATGCTTAATGAAAGGTCCATGAGGATGGAGGAAACTCTCAATAATTTCATACAGAAAATTGAGTCTACCCAAAAGAGCACTGAAGCTGCTACCAAAAATTTGGAGATTCAGATGGGGCAAATCACCAAGCAGGTAGAAGAAAAGCCAAATAGAAATTTCGGGGCTAATACTGAGGTTAACCCCAGAGAAGAATGCAAGGTGGTAGAGAGTGCTGAAGATGAGATAGTTGAGTTAGAAACAGAAGAGAGAAGAGAAGTAGAGAGCAAAAATACTTCTCTTGTTCCAATACATCAAGGGAAACAACTGGACTTCACAGAATTATTCAAGATGGTGGATAATGATGCACCTTGGGAACAGATTCTACAACAGATTACGGTTTACACTAAATCTGATGAAGACGTCTCTACAAAGAAAAGACGTAGAGATGATGAGGCAAAGGAGTGTATAACTGTTAAAAAAGAGTCATTCCCTCCAAAAGCGACAGATCTAGGAGGCTTTTCTATCCCTTGTACCATAGGGAAGAAAAAGATTAAAAAAGCTCTTCTTGATTTAGGTTCAAGTGTTAACTTGATACCTTACTCTTTACTGGAGCAAATCGACGATTTCAATTTGAAACCTGTAAAGTTAATTTAATAATGGCTGATGGATCTTCAAAGGAACCTTGTGGGATTGCGGAGGACATTATAGTTTGTGTTGGCAAACTCCAGTTCTTGGCAGACTTTGTGGTGATGAAGATGGAGACAGAGAAGATACCTATCATACTTGGAAGACCTTTTATGAAAACGGCCAAAGCTATCATTGATGTTAATGAAGGTATAGTGGTGCTCCAGGACCGAGAGGAGAGAGTTGTTGTAGATGTCTTTCAAGATGAGAGGCAAACAAAGGAGGAGGAAGCTAGTTATAAAGCTGCATTTAAAGATGCACACATGACTAGCGATCGAAATGAAAAGCCCAAGGTCACAGGTAACCATTGTTTGTTGTTTCAGGTGCATAAAGGAAAGAAGATTGGAAGAGGAGGAAAAATTCCTGGTGACTGGAAGAAAGGAGGACCCCAACTTGGTACACCTGTGAGAATCAAAAACAAGTTGTGGGTTGTGAAAGGCTTTAAAGAGAAGGAGATGATAGAGATAGAGTCTCCACATTTTAGAAAGACCAAAACAGTAGATAGGAAACAGCTGAGGAGTTGGTGGGATGACAACATCAACTATGAAGAAGGAACTTGAGCTTTATTGGGTCAAGCTAATGACGTTAAAAGAGTGCTTGCTGGGAGGCAACCCAGTTGATTTAAGAACTTTTAATTTTATTTTGGTTTGTAATTTTTAATCTGTTGAACATTATTTTGTAAATATTTTGCTGAACATAGCATCTACTGAAGGATGCTAGTTGGATATAGCATCTACTGAAGGATGCTAAGTGTGTAACACCTACTGATGGGTGTTGGTGATAAAATTTTGCACCTACTGATTGGTGTTGGTGAGTTTGTAACACCTACTGATGGGTGTTGGTAAGTTTGCACCTACTGATGGGTGTTGGGGGATTTTGGGTCAGGCTTGTGACATTAAACAAGCACTACCTGGGAGGCAACTGATAACAGTTGAAAAACTGTTATTTTCATGCTTAAAATTAATACTAAAAGCAACCTTTATACTTAGAAACTAGCTTGAAATCCTGCTTTTATTCATATTTTTAGAAATAAGAGAGCTGGACAGGTTTATGCTTGATTTCAGTGTTTTTGTGCAGGTTTTAAGGTGAATTTAGTGAAAGAAGTGAAGAAGGAGAGACATGGAATCAGAAAAGACATCAAAAAGTGCAAAAGGAGAAGCCGCAACTGCCGCTCAGTGGCAGTTTACCGCTGAGCAGCACTCAGGAATTCATGTTGGATCCGTTGAGGGGCAAAATGGCCGCTGAGGGGAAGAAACTACTCACGCACTCACCGTTGAGCGGTACTTTACCGCTGAGCGGCACACTTATGGGCTTGGGCCTGAATTTTCTGTAATTTTAGAATAGTATATAAGCTTTAGGACGTCCTAGGGTTTGTATCTTTGGCAGAAACGAAGCAAACACTCTCTCTTCCACCCGTTTGAAGGAGGATCTTGGATGCTCAGGCTACCTCTTCACCTTTCTAGGGTTTTATCTTTCATTCTTTCATTATTGTTCATCTAGGTTCACCATGAATATGGTGAACTAAACCTTGTATGTTTGTTGGGGAATCAATGTAATCTTTTGAAGCTCTCATATATGGAATCTGTGCTTGCATCATTAGTTAGGGTTTTTCCTCTTTGCTCAAGGCTTGCTTTGTTTAACTCATTCAATGCATGATTATTGATTTTGTCGATACGGGAACGTACAGAGAAGTCTAGATCCGGGGAATCTCTCCCAATATTATATTGGTTATCGTTAAGCTCCTGTGCTAAAAGAACTAATTACTAGGAATGCTAGGAATTGTATGAACTCGTAATTGGGGATAGGCCTTGTTGACAAGGTAATTTAGAGAGTGGCATTAACAATGATGACTTGAATGTCGAATTCCTAAAATATATGAGAGTGGATAAGATGAAATTGACCCTCAACAACATATTCGTATATATATTTCATTGAAAGTGCTTGTCTTTTGCTTTTGCCATTGATCAAAACCTCATGCATACATGTTTATTTTCGTCTTTTGCATAATACAATCCAATTATTTCGTCTTTAAGTCTTAGCTAATCAAAGAATCACATAACTAAACTAGGCCGTGAGTCCTTTGGGAGAACGATACTTGGTTTTACCGAGTTTATTACTTGAAACGATTCAGTCATACTTGCCGATTGTTCAACAAGTTTGTGACATCATATTTTGGTGATCATAAATTTGTGCATCAAGTTTTTGGCGCCGTTGTCGGGGACTCGTGGTTGAACTAGTTAATTTGTGTGATTATTGATTATCTGTGACTTGAATTTTGAATTTCTGTTTTTATTTTTTCGGTTTTTATTTTATTTTATTTTATCTTATTTGATTTTATTTGATTTTATTTTATTTGATTTTATTTTATATTATTTTATTCTATCTTCTGAATCTTTTATCTTCTGAATATTTATCTTCTCCTATATCTTTTTGTGCTAACAAATATTTTCTAGGGTTTTGTTTTCTTGTGTATGCAGGAAGCAATTAGAACAAGGAGCAAAGAAACAACAGAACCTCTGCTTGAAGGCTTAGACGAGAGTAGACGGAGGAGAAGAATTCGAACTTCTAGAGAACTTTTCCCTTCTCCAGAAACTCTCTTACAATCATCACCACAAGGTTCTAATCGTAGCACAAAAAATATGGAGAACAACAACATCAGAAGAACTCTTGCTGACTACACCAATATAGTTGGACCTCAGCACTTTAACAATATAGCTAGACCTAGAGTCAATGCAGCTAATATGGAGGTCAAACCAGCACTGATTCAACTGGTGAAAAACAACCAATTTAATGGGTTATCTCATCGAAGCCCATATGAGCACCTTACTACCTTCAATGAGATTTGCAACACAGTCAAGATTAATGGGGTGCCAGACGAAGCTATCAAACTTAGCTTGTTTCCTTTCTCATTGGGAGGCAATGCTAAGCTTTGGTTGAATTCTTTCCCAGAAGAAAGTTTCACAGAATGGGAAGCAGTGGTCACAAAATTTTTAAACAAGTACTTCCCACAATCTAAGGTGACAAAAGGCAACCAAGAGATTTCTTCATTTAAGCAGGGCATGGAAGAATCACTGGGGCATGCATGGGACAGGTATAAAAGCTTGTTACGTAAAACTCCCACGCATGGTTTTGAAGATCAGGAAGTAGTCTTAACTTTCCTTGGAGGTCTTGGTTCACAAACCAAGATGATGTTGGACGCCTCAGCAGGAGGCAATATTAAATGGAAAACTCCAGAGGAAGCAACAGAGATTATAGAAAACATGGCTACTAGTGATAATTAGCTGCACAGTGAGAGAGAAGCTCCTATGCAACAAAAAGGAGTTCTTCAATTACAGACACATGATGCCCTGCTAGCTCAAAACAAAATTCTAACTCAACAGCTGGAGACTCTTACTAAAACTCTTACACAATTACCCAAAGAGTTGAAAACTGTTGCACAGGTACAAACCCAGTTGTGCGAATTGTGTGGAGGCGACCATATCAATGGTCAATGTGCCTTTCCAGTTGAAGCCGTAGAGGATGTACACTACATGACCAATCAATACCGTCAAGGGAGTTACAATCAGGGGTGGAAACCACACCCAAGTATTGGTCAAGGGCAAACTGGGCAAGCTGGTAATGGACAAATTTATGATCACCAAAATATGATGTCACAAACTTGTTTTACAATCGGCAAGTATGACTGAATCGTTCAAGTAATAAACTTGGTAAGACCAAGTATCGTTCTCCCAAAGGACTCACGGCCTAGTTTAGTTGTGTGGTTTGTTGATTAGCTAAGACTTAAGGACGAAATAAACATGTATGCATGAGGTTTTGATCAATGGCAAACAAAATACAAGCACTTTCAATGAAATATATGGATGAATATGTTGTTGGGGGTCAATTTCATCTGATCCACTGTCATATATTTTAGGAATTCAACATTCAAATCATCATTGTTAATGCCACTCTCTAAATTACCTTGTCAAGAAGGCCTATCCCTAATTACGAGTTCATACGATTCCTAGCATTCCTAATAATTAGTTCTTTTAGCACAGGAGCTTAACGACAACCAATACAATATTGGGAGAGATTCCCCGGATCTAGACTTCCCCGTACGTTCCCGTATCGACAAAATCAATAATCATGCATTGAATGAGTTAAACAAAGCAAGCATTAAGCAAAGAGGACAAACCCCAACTAATGATGAAGGAAAGCATAAATCTTAGATTAAGATGCAAGCACAAATTCCATATATCAGAGCTTCAAAAGATTACATTGATTCCCCAACAAACATACAAGGTTTAGTTCACCATATTCATGGTGAACCTAGATGAACAATAATGAAAGAATGAAGGATAAAACCCTAGAAAGGTGAAGAGGTAGCCTGAGCGTCCAAGATCCTCCTTCAAAGGGGTGGAAGAGAGAGTGTTTGCTTCGTTTCTGCCAAAGATACCAACCCTAAGACATCTAGGTCTTTAAATAGGACATAAAAATAATAGAAAACGGGTCCAGGCCCAAACAGATCATAAAATCGCATAAAACTGGCCCAAAACTCGTCTGGTTGACTTTTTTGGTATTCTGGTTGACTTTTAGGTTGACTGGTTGACTGGTTGACTTTTCTGGTTTCTGGTTGACTTTTCTGATTCCATCTCTCTCCTTCTTCACTTCTTTCACTAAATTCACCTTAAAACCTGCACAAAAACACTGAAATCAAGCATAAACTTGTCCAGCTCTCTTATTTCTGAAAATATGGATAAAAGCATGATTTCAAGCTAGTTTCTAAGTGTAAAGGTTGCTTTTTGTGTCAATTTTAAGCATGAAAATAACAGTTTTTCAACTGTTATCAGTAATGCTTGATGATGATTATTGATTGATTGATGTTGAGATGATGTGCAGATTAAAATGCTTATACAGGTGAGTCACAAGCTTTGTGAACAAATGCAGGATATTATGATTGTGATTGTGAGATTAAGCAGGATGTGAATGTCAAATGTGAATGAGCTTATATGTGAGGTTTTGAGCTCAGAGTTGTTATTACTTTGAAAGCATGAATGACTTTGCCCAGGTTTTCTATGATTGAAACAATTGCTTGTTTTGCATCATATGATCAAGGCCGTTTGTTGGAACCTTTTTATTGGCCAAATTCATAAAGTTAGCCCACTAAAAGAGAACACTTTGTGTTCTATCCTTTGAACCCTTAGCCTTGAACATAAATTGAAAACCCTTGATTGAAAATCTTTACCTTGAGTTATGTAGAAGATCTTGTGTGGTATTGTTAAATGTTCAAGTTTGGGGTTGTTGGGAAAACATGAAAAAGGAAAAGCATTGAGCTAAGAGCTAAAAGTTAAGAATATGCAAAGAAAAAGAAAAAGAAAAAGAGAAAGAAAAGAAAAGAAAAGAAAAAGCAAAGCTCAATGCAAATGCAAAGGCAAGTTGGGAAGAATAAGAAAAATTGTGTTGTTATGATTCTCTTAACTCAAGGATTTTGTGATCCAGAAACACCAATTTTCTTGTTAGCCCAGCCACATTATAAGCCATTGAAAAGTCCTTGTGATGATGCATGCTTGAGAATGTTTTTGATTGTGGTAAAATGAAAGGAAAAGTTGATTCATATGACATTGTGATAGTGGAGTGAATGAGTGATTACCTCTTATACACTTGTGTGTGAGTGAAACACTTTACCTAGTGAGAAAATATTCCATGAGCACATGAACATCCATGCTTAATTGATTGATCATTCATGAAAAATAACATTTGTTGGAATTTAAATGACTTTGTGAACACTAAAGCATGTGCACATCTTGATTGAACTCTTGGTCATAAGTTTGATTGAAGTCTTTACTTATCTTGAGGAGATTTTTGAATGAGTGAACCATCATATGAATTGGTAGAAGATTGAGTTACATCTTGTTTGCTTGAGGACATGCAAAGTTCTAAGTTTGGGGTTGTGATAACAGTTGAAAAACTGTTATTTTCATGCTTAAAATTGATACTAAAAGCAACCTTTATACTTAGAAACTAGCTTGAAATCATGCTTTTATTCATATTTTCAGAAATAAGATAGCTGGACAGGTTTATGCTTGATTTCAGTGTTTTTGTGCAGGTTTTAAGGTGAATTTGGTGAAAGAAGTGAAGAAGGAGAGAGATGGAATCAGAAAAGACATCAAAAAGTGCAAAAGGAGAAGCCGAAGTTACCGCTCAGCGGTAGTTTACCGCTTGATGAGTCGTTATTTCTTGAATTATATTTAGTTTATTGCACTTAAATAAACCAGGGAATTGTGTTTAATTGTTTGTTATTTCCCCGTTTTCCGAATTCTGCTTAATTTGGTCGGAAATTTGTAATTGTGCTAATTTGGGTTTTCTTAGCTGATTAAGTGCATTTTTTGAAGTGCAGGAAAATTTCGGAAATACATTTTGGGACATCAGGAAGAATGCCAAATAAATTCAAGACTCTCTACACAGACATTTTAGAATTAATTAAATTGTAATTCAGTAGTTTAGAATTTCTGTATCAACTTTTACATTTTGGGACAATTTTTGGTAAAGTAGACTAGACCCAAAATGTGAAGGTAAATGACTTGGCACCTTAGGGTAAATGTGGACCCCACCCTTATTAAAAGGTGACCCACGACCTTTAGGGCAGCCGCCACTTGCCACTTAGATTTTCATTTTTTTTCTTTGACCTTGGCTTCCGGAGAACGCTGTTTTTGAATGAAAAAAGAAAAAGAAGAGCTTACGTTTTGTTCCTTTGGCTAAAATTCTCATTGCCTTCTGATTTTTTGATTTTTATGCATTGTTGCTTGATGCTGTTACGGAGATTTCAATTTGAAGAAGAGGAGGCAACAACCACCATCTTCATTTTGATTTTGGCTTGAAAGAAAGGGGGCTGTGACGGGAAATGGTGTCCAGCCGCCACCTTCACTTGGTCTTTTTCTTGAACAATTTTTATTAAATGAAAAAGGAAGAAGCACACGGTTGAAGGCTGGGATGCTAGCAAGAATGAAGTGCTGATTCACGAAAAGTAGCATGGTAAAGCAAAGTAGGAGGTGCTGTCACGGGAGGGAGAAGTCACATTCAGCTTGGTAGAAGCGGTGCAGTAGATTGGGAAAGAAAAGAACGGTGATGGTTGGAACGGTGATGGAGTTTGAAAGGAGGTGTCACAGCGTGGGAGAAACACACGGCTGCTGGAAGAAAAGAGATTGCTTTTGATTTATGGAATGAGAAATAGATTAGAGGTGGTAGGTAGGAGTTGTTTGTTGTGCTGGAAGAGACGTGTGGAAGTTTAATTTGGAGGAAGCATGTAATGAGACGTGTGGAAGAGACTGATGAGAGGGTCGCACCTCCCACAAAGGTTGTGCATAAAAGAATGCAGTATAGACTAGGAAGTGACTCCTAGGTCGTCTCACAAGGACCAATATTGCGGTTCAGTCTCAGATCACACACAGAAAAAGGGGGGTTTTGTGATTTTTTTTTGGTTGCGGTAAAATTAAATTAACTACAAATTAAATAAAACACGACCGAATATAATTGAAAGCATTAAAGTGCATGAAAACTTTTAAAGAAAACAATACAATAGATAAATATTCAAACACAATTCACCACCAAAAAGAAGAAAATCATTTCAACATATAATATAAAATATTTTAAGGCAAAAGAAATAAAAGAAAATAAACTTCTCTACCATTAACCACTCATTCATCTATCAAAAAAAATTAAAAATTGCAAATGCTTATAAGGAACTACTCCATGACCATGACATTATGTGGCAAGCAAAGAAAAAATATCAAAACAATTTGGATGTTTCTTCCTTCCAGACATGAACTTCCAACTTCTATAATCCTTTAATCGCATATTGTCCACTCATTTTTGCAAAAGGAATTTAAAGCAATTAAAATTGAAGCTATCACCGTACCTTGCTACTCCTAAGTTATCCATTCATGCTAAAAAAAAATAAAGGAAATGCATCTCATACCGGTGGGCCACTCTTCCAGCCATCACCGTGCACCACACAATCCCAAGCAATTGCTGCCAAATGTCCCATCATCCTAGGTTGCGTGTCCTCTTCTCCAGCAAGGATTAATCTTCTTCTTTCATTCTAGCAAAACAATTAATTGAACCATGTGCACCGTGAACTGCCTCTGCTCCACTTCCGTGCACACCATTTCACTTCTTCCACTTATGAAATCATTGTGCCACCTCCCTACCTAATCTTCTCTTCATCTATTTCCCCCTCATGTCCACGTGCACACCACTTCACCTCTCAATCTCCATCTCGGGATTTTCAAAATGAAAAGTGTGTTGCTTCCTTCTCCAGACCGTGATAGCGCACACCACTATCTCCTTCTCGATCACTGCTCCGTGATTCCACTGCACACATCCAATAACGTGCGTTTGCCAACTTCTCTTGTGCTTCCTTGTCCGTGACTCACTCTTGCTTCAATGCTTCCAGCCGTGGCATCATTTCCCAACTCCAAGTGCTCCGCTTCTCTTCCAGCTCCACCTTGCACCTTGCTTAACTTCCATAAAACAAAACTCAATCACCGATACATCTTCTAAAGAAAGAAACACTCCTTTTTCCTAGTGTTCGAATATTTCTTTTTCTTTTATCCAAAGCCAACGAGATAAATGTGAATGAATCAGCGGGCACTAAACAAAGCTAACAATTAAATTTGAATCAGAGTTCATTCTCAAAGGAAAAGAACAACTGTGCAAAAGTGCTTCAGCCATTTTTTTCATTCCATCCGCAAATTGAGAATAGCGTTTCAGCCAACACAAAAGCCCCAAAACCAAAACTGAGACCGAGAGAGTAAAAACGGCTGGGCACCCTCTTCTAAGACTGTGTGTCCCTTTTTTAGGGTAGGGTCCACACAAATAAAACCCTAGGGTGCCAAGTCATTAATTTCTAATTTTGGGTCTAATCTAATTTACCAAAAATTGACCCAAAATATAAGAGTTGATTCAAAAATTCTAAACTACTGAATTACAATTTAATTAATTCAAAAATGTCTGTCTGGAGAGACTTGAATTTATTTGGCATTCTTCCTGATGTCCCAAAATGTATTTCCGAAATTTTCCTGCACTTCAAAAATGCACTTAATCAGCTCAGAAAATCCAAATTAGCACAATTACAAATTTCCGACCAAATTAAGCAGAATTCGGAAAACGGAGAAATAACAAACAATTACACACAATTCCCTGGCTTATTTAAGTGCAATAAACTAAATATAATTCAAGAAATAACGACTCATCAGAGACGCTGTGCATGGTTGGAAGCATTGAAGGGAGGAAAACATGCGCTGATTAAATTTGGAGCAGCTGCAGCGGTGCGTGTTGTGACGTCTAGCTAGACACATGGGAGGAATTTAAAAAGCTCTCGGTCACGGAGAATGGTTCACAGAATGTGAGTTGGAAGCACCTTTAATTTTCATTATCTTTGCTGGATGAAGGAGATCCTTTATTTGATGGGAGTAGGCAGTGAGAGTACATTGGTTTATTGGAAGCACGGAAAGGGAGGGCTGATTACGTTCAATGGAAATTTTAATTTGATGTTTGGTTGATGAAGCTCCAGGAGGTCTCGGTTTGCTTTTTCCAAGCACTGATGGTGTCTTTATTTTTCTTCAAGAATAGTAGTAGGGTGATTTAGATAGGAGTAGTTGCTGATTTGGATTGTCCCATCATGGTGATTGCTTAAGTATGGAAGGTGCATTCCATTTTGTGAGTAGTTGACACGTTCCACGGAGAAAGGCTACCCCACTTTCATTTTATTTGGATCAAACATTTTGAAGATTTATTTACTCTGAGAAATGATGAAGTAGATTATCTTTGCTGGAATGCTCAACAAGTTACGGCTGGAGAGGACTTTTAGAAGCATTTGCAATTTCAAACCTTTTGGTAGATGATGAGTCGTTATTTCTTGAATTATATTTAGTTTATTTCACTTAAATAAACCAGGGAATTGTGTTTAATTGTTTGTTATTTCCCCGTTTTCCGAATTCTGCTTAATTTGGTCGGAAATTTGTAATTGTGCTAATTTGGGTTTTCTGAGCTGATTAAGTGCATTTTTGAAGTGCAGGAAAATTTCGGAAATACATTTTGGGACATCAGGAAGAATGCCAAATAAATTCAAGACTCTCCACACAGACATTTTAGAATTAATTAAATTGTAATTCAGTAGTCTAGAATTTCTGTATCAACTCTTACATTTTGGGTCAATTTTTGGTAAAGTAGATTAGGCCCAAAAGTAAAGATTAGTGACTTGGCACCTTAGGGTTTTTGTGTGGACCCCACCCTTATTAAAGGTGACCCACGACCTTTAGGGCAGCCGCCACCCTCATTTTAGTTTAGTTTTTGCTGGAACATTTTTTTTGAAAGAGAAAGATGGTGCACGCTGTTACGGAGGAATGGAGAGTTCCTTAATTTAATTTTGGTGATTTGCTTGCTGCTTTGAATTGATTCAAAAAAATTGCATTGTAGTCTCTTTTATTCCAGCACACAAGGGGGTTTCACGTGGAGAATGGAGGTGAGCGGTCCATCCAGCATTTGGAAGAAGGCACGGTGATTGAGAATGTGCTTGAGCAAATGCAGCAACACGTTAGCAACAAGGGGATTGAGAGCAAAGTCTTTACTTTTATTTCATTTAGAAAGAAATATTGTCCCATCACGAAGTGCTGCCGCGTCCAGTAAAAGAAGTGCACAAGGTGAATTGGTCTAGCTCATGCGGTGCTGGAATGAGGTGCTCCACGGAAGAGAAAGGAGCTGGCACATGCGGTTATTAGATTGTGATTGAATTTACTTTTTTGTTTGGTGCACACTGATTCAGTCTTTGGGAGAGGTGCTGCACGGTAATGAATTTCTTTCTTGGAGAATGAAGCACTTGGTGTCACGTTTGGTGCAGCACACGGTGCATGGGTTAAAGTTTCTTTTATTTAATTCAAGCTACACAGTATTGGATGAAGGGGTGTGCACGGAAAGTGGAGCTCGAAGAAATTCTCGGTTTATTTTTACTGCAGCAGCACAAATGCTTCCATATTTCTTTTAGAGAAGAGGATAAGCACGTTTTAGCTGGAGGAAGAACGGTGATTCACGGCCTGGGAAAAGCATGAAGCGGTGATTTCATTTGGCTAGTGCACACGTGTTGCTTCCGTGAATGATATGTGTTGGTGAATATCTTCAATTAGAAATTTACATTTTTATCTCAATAGTTTCATTTTTAATAGGTTAATTGACTTTGCTGAAGTGTCTACTCCGTCATAAGTGGTTAAAGCCTTTTTGCATTAAAAATTAGTGTAGTTGCATGTGTTCATTAATTGTGTTTTGAATTGATGTTTCATTCCAACTATTTTATTCTCGCTGAAGTGTGATTCTGTTGATGGTTGATTTCAATAGTGTGAGATAAGTTTTTAGATTTTTTGAAAGTATTTAAATTAGTTCACACACCTTGCTTTAGGATCGTTCAGTTCACTGTTTCCATTTACTTTAAATGCCTTCAATTATGTTCGGTTGCGTTTAGTTTTCAATTTAATTTAAGTTCACTTGCATTCACAAAATCTTCACAAACCCCCCCTACGTGTTTGACCTAAGTCTCGAACCACAATTTGGTCCTTGAGAGACGACCTAGGAGTCACTTCCTAGCACTGTACTGCATTCTTTTATGCACAACTTTTTTGAGAGGTGCGACCCTCTCAACAGTAGATGCACATGGGTCACGGTCAATGGTAGAGAAAAATTTATTTTCTTTTATTTCTTTTGCCTAAGAATGTTTTACATTATAGATTGAATTGATTTTCTTCTTTTTGGTGGTGAATTGTGTTTGGATATTTATCTATTGCAATGTTCAATTTAATGTTTTCATGCACTGGAATACCGTCAATCATATTTAGTTGTGTTTAATTTCCATTTTAATTTAAGTTCAATTACAGTCACAAACCCCCCCCCCCCCCACTACGTGTTAGACCTAAGACTTGAACAACAATATTGGTCCTTGTGAGACGACCTAGGAGTCACTTCCTAGCACTATATTGCATTCTTTTATGCACAACTTTTGTGAGAGGTGCGACCCTCTCAACAAAATGGCGCCGTTGCCGGGGACCAACGGTTCGGTCTTAGGTTCTTTGTTGTGTTAGTGTGTGTTGTGTTTTGTCTTGTATGTTTGAGTATGTGATAACAGTTGAAAAACTGTTATTTTGATGCTTAAAATTGATATTAAAAGCAACCTTTAGACTTAAAAGCTAGCTTGAAATCATGCTTTTATCTATATTTTCATAAATAAGAGAGCTGGACAGGTTTATGCTTGATTTAAGTGTTTTTGTGCAGGTTTTAAGGTGAATTTGATGAAAGAAGTGAAGAAGGAGAGAGATGACATTAGAAAAGACAAGAAAGAGTGCAAAAGAAGAAGCCGAAAGCACCGCTCAGCGGCATTTTACCGCTGAGCGGCACTCAGAAGGTCACGGGAGGTCCGCTGAGGGGCAAACTGGCCGCTGAGGGGAAGAAACAAGACGCGCAGTTACCGCTGAGCGGTATTTACCGCTGAGCGCCATTCTTAATGGGCTTGGACTTGTTTTCTGGCACTTTTTGGGCTTGGGCTTTTGTAATCTTTTGTAACTCTAAATTAGTATATAAGGGCTTGCACGTCCTAGGGGTTAGTATCTTTGGCAGAAACGAGGCAAACACTCTCTCTCTCACCCCTTTGAAGGAGGATCTTGGATGCTCAGGCTACCTCTTCACCTTTATTGGGTTTATTCTTTCATTCTTTCATTATTGTTCATCTAGGTTCACCATGAATATGGTGAACTAAACCTTGTATGTTTGTTGGGGAATCAATGTAATCTCTTGAAGCTCTCATATATGGAATCTTTGCTTGCATCTTTTAATTAAGACTTATGCTTTCTTTCATCATTAGTTAGGGTTTTTCCTCTTTGCTCAATGCTTGCATAGTTTAACTCATTCCATGAATGATTATTGGTTTTGTCGATACGGGCACGTACGGGGAAGTCTAGATACGGGGAATTTCTCCCAATATTATACTGACAATATTATATTGGTTGTCGTTAAGCTCCTGCACTCATGAACTAATCATTAGGAATGCTAGGAATTGTATGAACTCGTGATTAGGGAGAAGCCATCTAGAATGGTACATTAGAGAGTGGCATTAACAATGATGATTTGAATGTTGAATTCCTAAAATATATGAGAGTGGATGAGATGAAATTGACCCCCAACAACATATTCATTCATATATTTCATTGAAAGTGTTTATCTTTTGTCTTTGCCATTGATCAAAACTCATGCATACATGTTTATTTTCGTCTTTGCATATTAAACTTCAAATATTTCGTTCTTAAGTCTTAGCTAATCAACAAATCACATAACTAAACTAGGCCGTGAGTCCTTTGGGAAGAACGATACTTGGTCTTACCAAGTTTATTACTTGAACGATTCGGTCATACTTGCCGATTGTGAAACAAGTTTGTGACATCATATTTTGGTGATCATAAATTTGTCCATCAAGTTTTTGGCGCCGTTGCCGGGGACTCGTGGTTTAACTGGTTAATTTGTGTGATTATTGATTATCTTTGACTTTAATTTTAATTTTCTGTTTTTATCTTTTTAGATTAGATTAGATTAGATTTGATTTTATTTGGTTAGGTTAGATTTTATTAGATTTTATTTTATCTTTTAGATTAGGTTAGATTTTATTTTATTTTATTTTTTTTATCTTTTAAATCTTTTATCTTTCTATCTTCTATATCTTTTATCTTTTTATCTTCTTATCTTTTGAATCTTTTATCTTTTTATCTTTTGAATATATATCTTCTCTTATATCTTTTTGTGCTAACAAATATTTTCTAGGGTTTTGTTTTCTTGTGCATGCAGGAAGCAATTCGAACTAGAAGTAAGAAAACAACAGAACCACTTCTTGAAGGTCTAGAAGAGAGTAGAAGGAGGAGAAGAATCAGAACGTCTAGAGAACTTTTCCCTTCTCCAGAAACTCTCTTACAATCATCACCACAAGGTTCTGTTCATAGCACAGGAAGTATGGAGGGCAATAATGTTAGAAGAACTCTTGCAGATTACACTAATCTTGCTGGACCTCAGCACTTCAATAGCATAGCTAGACCTAGAGTTAATGCAGCCAACATGGAGGTCAAACCAGCACTGATTCAACTGGTAAAGAGTAATCAATTTAATGGGTTATCTCATGAAAGCCCATATGAGCACCTCACAACCTTTAATGAGATTTGCAATACAGTCAAGATTAATGGGGTGCCAGACGAAGCAATCAAACTTAGCTTGTTTCCTTTCTCATTGGGAGGCAATGCTAAGCTTTGGTTGAACTCTTTTCCAGAAGAAAGTTTCACAGAGTGGGAAGCAGTGGTCACAAAATTTTTAAATAAATACTTCCCACAATCTAAGGTGACTAAAGGAAAGCAAGAGATTTCTTCATTCAAGCAAGGCATGGAAGAATCACTGGGACATGCATGGGACATGTATAAAAGCTTGTTACGTAAAACTCCCACGCATGGCTTTGAAGATCAAGAAGTAGTCCTAACTTTCCTTGGAGGGCTTGGTTCACAAACCAAGATGATGCTGGATGCCTCAGCTGGAGGCAATATCAAATGGAAGACTCGAGAGGAAGCAACTGAAATTATTGAAAATATGGCTACAAGTGATAATGAGCTGCACAGTGAAAGAGGAGCTCCTATGCAACAAAAAGGGGTTCTTCAATTACAAACCCATGATGCCTTGCTAGCACAGAATAAAATTCTAACTCAACAGCTGGAAACTCTGACCAAAACTCTTGCTTCATTACCCAAAGAGTTAAAATTGGCTGCACAGGTACAAACCCAGTTGTGCGAATTATGTGGGGGTGATCACATCAATGGCCAATGTGCTTTTCCTGTGGAAGCCGTGGAGGATGTTAACTTCATGGCTAATCAATTTCCATACCGTCAAGGGAATTATAATCAGGGTTGGAAGCCACATCCAAGCATTGGTCAAGGACAAACTGGGCAAGCTAATCAATATAATAAGCAACAGCAGCAACCAACCTTTTGGCAACAATTATCTATGCTTAATGAAAGATCAACAAGGTTGGAAGAAACTCTTCAGCAATTCATACAGAAAACTGAATCTTCTCAAAAGAGCACTGAAGCTGCTATAAAGAATTTGGAGATTCAAATGGGTCAGATTACCAAGCAATTGGAAGAAAGGCCAAACAGAAACTTTGGGGCTAATACTGAGGTTAACCCTAGAGAAGAGTGCAAAGTGGTCAAGAGTGTGAATGAAGAGATCATTGAGTTAGAAGAAGGAGAAACAGAAGAGAGAAGAGAAGAAGAAAGAAAGGACATTTTTCCTTTTCCAACAAATCAGGAGAAACCAATGGATTTCACAGATTTATTCAGAATGGTTGATAGTGAAGCACCTTGGGAACAAATTTTACAGAAAATAGCAGTTTACACAAAATCTGATGAAGGTACCTCTACAAAAAGAAGACGTAGAGATGATGAGGAAGAAAAGTGTATAACTGTTAAGAAAGAGTCATTCCCACCAAAAGCAGCAGATCCAGGTAGTTTTTCTATCCCTTGTTCTATAGGGAAGAAAAAGGTAAAGAAAGCTCTCCTTGATTTAGGTTCAAGTGTTAACTTGATGCCTTATTCTCTATTGGAGCAAATTGGCCATGTTAAAATAAAACCTGTAAAGGTTAATCTAGTAATGGCTGATGGATCTTCAAAGGAGCCATGTGGGACTGCAGAAGATATTGTAGTTTGTGTTGGCAAACTTCAGTTTTTGGCAGACTTTGTGGTGATGAAGATGGAGACCGAAAAGATACCTTTCATATTGGGAAGACCGTTTATGAAAACGGCCAGGGCTATCATAGATGTTAATGAAGGTATAGTGGTGCTCCAGGACAGAGAGGAGAGAGTGGTGGTGGATGTTTTCAAAGATGAGATACAAGCAAAGGAGGAAGAGTCTAGTTATAAAGCTGCATTTCGAGATGCACCCATGACTAGAGGTAAAAATGAAAATCTTGAAGTTTCAGATAACCATTGTTTGTTTTTTCAGGTACCCAAGGTAGAAGAGATTGGAAAAGGAGAAGAAGTTCCTAGAGACTGGAAGAAAAGAAGACTCCAACTTGGCACACCTGTAAGACTCAAGAACAAGTTGTGGGTTATAAAAGGCTTTAAAGAGAAGGAGATGATAGAGATAGAGTCTCCATATTCTAGAGAATTCAAAACAGTCCAAAGGAAGCAGTTGAAAGGTTGGTGGAAGGACAACATCAACTATAAAGAAGATGGAACATGAGCTGTAACAGGGTCAAGCTAGTGACGTTAAAGGAGCGCTTGCTGGGAGGCAACCCAGTAGATTTACAAACTTTTGATTTGTTTTGGTTTTGTAACTTTTAATCTGTGAACATTATTCTGGACATTATTTTGTTGGATCTAGCATCTACTAAAGGATGCTAGGTGGTTAAGTATCTACTGAAGGATACTAGGTTTGTAACACCTACTGATGGGTGTTGGTGAGAAGATTTTGCACCTACTGATGGGTGCTGGTAAGTTGAAACACCTACTGATGGGTGTTGGTGGATTTTGGGTCAGGCTCGTGACGTTAAACAAGCGCTACCTGGGAGGCAACCCAGTTGATTGATTGTTTTCTGTTTGTTTATTTTAGTTAGGGTTTGCATAAGCATTTTTAACATTGAATTGCAGGGAACCAGAGAGGGGTATGTCTAGGAGGCACGTAGGTCAAGAAAAGAAGGAGAAGGGCACATCACGAAAGTGCCGCTGAGCGGCAATTACCGCTGAGCGGTACTATCGCAGATGGGCTTAAGTTCCCCTTAGCGGAACCCGAGCCCATTAGGGTATTTGTAAACCCTAAGCTGCGAAATTTCTCATTCTTTCAAAGCCCTTCTCTGCACAAAGACTCCCACATACCCTCTCTTAGGTTTTCCACATCTTTTTACTCTTCCCTCTTTAGAAAATCTCTCTTCCACTCACTTTCTCACTAGTTTTCCATCAAAGTTTGGGGTTGGAAGAGAGCATTCTAGTTTGGAAGCATTCTCATATCATCTAGCATCTCCACCCAAGTAAGTAAAATGCATTTTGTTCATTCTAGGGTTCTTGAATTTGAATGTGATTGTCAAAGCATGAATATTTAGGGGTTTTGATTTCTATGCATGATTTGATGATATATTTGATGTTTGAACCAATTAAACTGCTTGATTATGAACTGGAAAACTGAAAATTGCATTTGGGTGGAGTTAGGACAGTTTTAAAACGAGATTTTCAAAAATCTGCAGGTCACCGCTGAGCGGTATTTACCGCTGAGCGGCACTCTGCCAGACTTGGTTTTTTCTGGTTTTTGCGTGTTGGAATGTGGCACTGGTGGCGCTGAGGGGAAATTCTGGCCCTCAGCGGTGGTTTAGCTTCGAAAGGAATTATGTTCTGTGTTACTAATGATTAACATCATGTTCTGTGGTTTTTGTTATTGTGTTTGAATGCAGGAATGGCATCCTCTTCAGGAAAGAGATTGAAAACCATGGCAACCAAGAGGAAGGAAAAGGAACTAGAGCAACCCCACTCTAGTAGGTTCCTCTCTAGGAAACATGAGAAGCACTTTAGGGTGGTTCAGGACAGGAGACTTCTAATGGAGAGAAAGGTTGGAATGATACCTAACTTTGCTCCTCAATTTGGAGAGCAAGTGTTAGGGAATGATTGGGGAAAGCTAGCCACTTATCCAGCACCTGCCAACATAGCTGTGGTGAAGGAATTTTACACCAATGCAAAGAAGATTGGTGACTATCCAGCTGAGAATTATTTGGGCTATGTTAGAGGCCATGCTATCAGGTATGATCCTGACTCCATCAACAACTTCCTGGATACTGTGTGGGCTGGTGAGCAATGCCAGTTTGCTCTTTGCATGGAGGAAGGTGCTGATTTTGAGGATGTGGAGAGAGTGTTGTGCATACCTGGAGGACACTTCCAAAGGAATAGATCTGGCTCAGTGGTTAACATTAGGAGGACAGATTTGACTCCTCTTGCAAAGTATTGGATGGCATTTTCCAATGCCAACATTCAGCCATGTTCACATGTGTCAGATATCACTCTCAGCAGGGCACTATTCATCTACTGTGCTATCAGAAACTTGAATGTCAATATTGGGCAGGTGATAGCTGATGAGATTAGTGTGTGTGCTAACACCTCAAACAACAAAAGCACCACTGGGACATCCTTCTTTGATCACTCACCTTTGCAAGCTAGCTGGGGTGGACACTTCTGTTCCACCATTTGAGAGGCCAAGAAAAGCTATAGATGAGGCCTATTACAGACAGTACTGTGGAGGTGAGGAGGCAGCTCAGCCAGTTCCACCACGCCAGGCTCGTAGAGAGAGAGGGCCAGCACAGAGCAGGACATCTGCTGATACACATGAAGCAGAACCATTCCAGATGACGGACATGTATATGTCTCTTATAGGTGCTCAGTTGCAGTCCATTCACAGAGGGCAGGTGGCCACTGCTGAGATGATAGTGGGGATGTATGATACACCTCCAGCCCACAGGTGGACTATGGATGAATTCCATAACGTGGTAGCTTGGCCAGAAGAACCATTGCATGAAGCTGGAGCATCTGAAGCTTCAGCTAGAGATATGGAAGAAGATGAAGCTGAGGAGGAGGATGCATTTGATGATGATGATGATGAAGAGGAAGAGGAAGATACAGAGGACAGCTCAGACTGATGAGGAGCTGAGATAGCATTTACTGATGAATGCTATCATATGATTATGCTTTTGTGGTTTAAGTTTTCTGAACTTATTTGTTTTTGTTTTTAGATTAGGGTTTGATGTACTCTATTGAACACCTGGTTTTTTATGATGGTTTGCTATTAACTGTGATTGTTTGATAAGTAATCCTTGATGATGCTTATTGATTGATTGTGTTGAGATGATGTGCACATTAAAATGCTTATACAGGTGATTCACAAGCTTTGTGAACAAATGCATGATATCATGATTGTGATTGTGAAATTAAGCAGGATGTGTATGTCAAATGAGAATGAGCTTATATGTGAGGTTTTGAGCTCCAGAGTTGTTATTGTTGAATGCTATTACTTTGAAAGCATGAATGATTTTGCCCAAGTTTTCTATGATTGAATAAATTTCTTGTTTTGCATCATGTGATCAAGGCCGTTTTTGTTGAAACCCTTTTTATTGGCCAAATACATAAAGTTAGCCTACTAAAAGAGAACACTTTGTGTTCTATCCTTTGAACCCTTAGCCTTGAATATACACTGAAAACCCTTGATTGAAAATCTTTACCTTGAGTTAAGTAGAAGATCTTGTGTGGTATTGACAAATGTTCAAGTTTGGGGTTGTTTGGAAAACATGAAAAAGGAAAAGCATTAAGCTAAGAGCTAAAAAGTAAGAATATGCCAAGAAAAAGAAAAGAAGTGAAAAAGAAGTAAAGCTCAATGCAAATGCAAAGGCAAAAGAAAGTTGGGAATGAATAAGATGATTGTGTTGATATGATTCTCTTAACTCAAGGATTTTGTGATCCAGAAAAACCAATTTTCTTGTTAGCCCAGCCACATTATAAGCCATTGAAAAGTCCTTGTGATGATGCATGCTTGTGAATGTTTTTGATTGTGGTAAAATGAAAGGCAAAGTTGATTCATGTGACATTGTAATAGTGGAGTGAATGAGTGAAACACTTTACCTCTTATACACTTGTGTGTTGAGTGAAACACTTTACCTAGTGAGGAAATATTCCATAAGCACATGAACATCCATGCTTAATTGATTGATCATTCATGAAAAATAGCATTTGTTGGAATTTAAATGACTTTGTGAACACTAAAGCATGTGCACATCTTGAATGAACTCTTGGTCATAAGTTTGAGTGAAGTTGTTACTTATCTTGAAAAAGAGAATTTTTGAATGAGTGAACCATCATATAAATTGGTTGGAGATTGAGTTACATTTTGTTTGCTTGAGGACAAGCAAAGTTCTAAGTTTGGGGTTGTGATAACAGTTGAAAAACTGTTATTTTCATGCTTAAAATTGATATTAAAAGCAACCTTTAGACTTAAAAGCTAGCTTGAATCATGCTTTTATCTATATTTTCAGAAATAAGAGAGCTGGACAGGTTTATGCTTGATTTAAGTGTTTTTGTGCAGGTTTTAAGGTGAATTTGATGAAAGAAGTGAAGAAGGAGAGAGATGACATTAGAAAAGACAAGAAAGAGTGCAAAAGGAGAAGCCGAAAGCACCACTCAGCGGCATTTTACCGCTGAGCGGCACTCAGAAGGTCACGGGAGGTCCGCTGAGGGGCAAACTGGCCGCTGAGGGGAAGAAACAAGACGCGCAGTTACCGCTGAGCGGTATTTACCGCTGAGCGCCATTCTTAATGGGCTTGGACTTGTTTTCTGGCACTTTTTGGGCTTGGGCTTTTGTAATCTTTTGTAACTCTAAATTAGTATATAAGGGCTTGCACGTCCTAGGGGTTAGTATCTTTGGCAGAAACGAGGCAAACACTCTCTCTCTCACCCCTTTGAAGGAGGATCTTGGATGCTCAGGCTACCTCTTCACCTTTATTGGGTTTATTCTTTCATTCTTTCATTATTGTTCATCTAGGTTCACCATGAATATGGTGAACTAAACCTTGTATGTTTGTTGGGGAATCAATGTAATCTCTTGAAGCTCTCATATATGGAATCTTTGCTTGCATCATTTAATTAAGACTTATGCTTTCTTTCATCATTAGTTAGGGTTTTTCCTCTTTGCTCAATGCTTGCATAGTTTAACTCATTCCATGCATGATTATTGGTTTTGTCGATACGGGCACGTACGGGGAAGAGTAGATCCGGGGAATTTCTCTCAATATTATACTGACAATATTATATTGGTTGTCGTTAAGCTCCTGCACTCATGAACTAATCATTAGGAATGCTAGGAATTGTATGAACTCGTGATTAGGGAGAAGCCATCTAGAATGGTACATTAGAGAGTGGCACTAACAATGATGATTTGAATGTTGAATTCCTAAAATATATGAGAGTGGATGAGATGAAATTGACCCCCAACAACATATTCATTCATATATTTCATTGAAAGTGTGTATCTTTTGTCTTTGCCATTGATCAAAACTCATGCATACATGTTTATTTTCGTCTTTGCATATTAAACTTCAAATATTTCGTTCTTAAGTCTTAGCTAATCAACAAATCACATAACTAAACTAGGCCGTGAGTCCTTTGGGAAGAACGATACTTGGTCTTACCAAGTTTATTACTTGAACGATTCGGTCATACTTGCCGATTGTGAAACAAGTTTGTGACATCATATTTTGGTGATCATAAATTTGTCCATCAGTATGTGTGATTTGTTTGCTTAGGTTGTTTTGTGTGTTCGAAATTTTTGTGCTATCGTTTCATGATTTTAGGGTGTTGTGACTTAGTGCATGACTAGGGGAAATCCTGGGCCTATACCACCCTTTGATCTTGAGATTGATAGAACTTTTCATAGGTTAGCTAGGCATTCTAGAAATTTATCTTTAGAGTCTGTTTTTGGATACTATGCGCCCCACTGTTGAGTACTTTGTGCATACTGCATCTACTGCATCTGTTGCATCTGCACGTGATTCTGATTTTGATTTTGTTGTTTTTCACACTGAGAACAATATGGCACAGCCTCCATGATAAGAGGGTCGCACCTCCCACAAAAGTTGTGCATAAAAGGATGCAGTATAGTACTAGGAAGTGACTCCTAGGTCGTCTCTCAAGGACCAAATGTGGTTCAGTCTCAGATCAAACACATAGTGGGGGGTTTTGAAAAGTTTTTGTGATAAAAAAAAATAAAATAAATTAAAATGAAAATTAAACACAACGGAATATAACTGAAAAGAATTAAAGTGAATGAAAACAGTAAACCAAATAATCCTAAAACATATTGTGTGAACTAATTAGAATGCAGGAAATAATAAAGAAACATATGATATCCTATTCAAATGCAACACTTAAAACTAAAACGCACAATGCAGCTTGGAATAAACTTTCAAAGAAATGCATTTAAGGCTGTGGAGCTGCACCGTTTCTCCCTCATTCTCGGTTCAAGCTTGAAGATAATAAAAATAAGAAAAACCCGCGGAGCTCTCTCTCTTGCTGGACATAACAACCATCACCGCACACTCCTCTAAAATGAACCACCGTCTCTCCTAAAAGTGAATCTTGTGTGCACGTGCAGCAAGGATGAAGCTTAATGGAAAATGCAATGCTTAGTCATCAATCAAAGCATCTCATCACTCTTTGTGTATGTGGAACACAGTAACCGCGCAGCCCAATTGATGAAACCAAACCAGATATCAGAGCTCCAAAAAACAAGCGATAATTAATTCTATAAATTATCTAATAAACCAAAACAAGTTTATAAGCTTTTAGGTCAATTTTTTTGGCACAAATAGTTAATCATCCTAAATCCGACAACAAATTAAAAACAAAATATATCACTTGCAATATATAATGTAAAAAAATATCCGAAACAAAACGAAAACACATTAACTTGCAATGTATATAAAAAAAAAAATAAAAACCGATTAAACCTAAGCGATGAGAACAACAGCGCCCCCAGCTTCCTTAATCTTCTTCTCGGCAATCTTCGAAATAAGCTTGGCTTGCACAACGAAGGGCTAGTTTTTTTTCTCAATCAATCATCACCACTTCAACACACACCATTCTCTTCCAGCTCAACAACGTGACATTGCTTCCAAGAAGAATCCCAGCTCCACTTCTTCGTTCAACATCAGCCATTCTCCATCCCGTCACCTTTCTCTTCTCCGTGCTACTTCTCTTCTAAAGTTTCCAGCTTTGCTTCCAAGGTGGCTACCGCATACTGCTGCTGCTCGTCACACCTTCCAACTCCACCTCACCAACACCTTACTACTACCATTCTCTCACACCGTGACAATGTTGGACTTAAACCTTGCACTCTTCATAATGAAAATCAAATAAACATTCTCATGAATCCAGGGCTTGCAAAAAGGAAATGGAAAAAATTCAAAATGTGCTTTTCATTCATGCTCCAAACGTTCAAGACCGAGAGAAGAGAAACTAAAAACAGTGGCCAAAACAAAGTGGCGGCTCCCTTAGGCCGTGAGTTCCCTTTTTAATAAGGGTGGGGTCCACACAAAAACCCTAAGATGCCAAGCCATCTTTCTCTACTATTTGGGTCTAATCTAGTTTACCAAAAATTATCCCAAAATGTAAAAGTTAATACAGAAATTCTAAACTACTGAATTACAATTTAATTAATTCAAAAATGTCTATGTGGAGAGTCTTGAATTTATTTGGCATTCTTCCTGATGTCCCAAAATGTATTTCCGAAATTTTCCTGCACTTCAAAAATGCACTTAATCAGCTCAGAAAACCCAAATTAGCACAATTGTAAATTTCCGACCAAATTAAGCAGAATTCGGAAAACGGGGAAATAACAGACAATTAAACATAATTCCCTGGTTTATTTAATTGCAATAAACTAAAAATAATTCAAGAAATAACGACTCATCACTCCACCTCGTGAGAGGACTTTTAGGGAGATGGTTGCACTTGATTTCGATATCGAAAGCTTGTGCATCCAATATCCTGATGAGGACGTTCCATTTGTTCTCAAGACTGGACTGATCCATTTGTTGCCCAAGTTTCATGGTCTTGCAGGTGAGAGTCCTCATAAGCATTTGAAGGAATTCCACATTGTCTGTTCTAGTATGAAACCACATGATGTTCCTGAAGAGCACATCTTCTTGAAAACATTCCCTCATTCATTGGAAAATGTTGCTAAGGATTGGTTGTATGGTTTGGCGCCTAGATCCGTCACTAGTTGGGATGATCTGAAGAGGTTGTTCTTAGATAAATTTTTCCCAGCAGCCCGGACCACACCTATCAGAAAAGACATAACTGGGATTAGGCAGCTTGGTGGAGAGAGCTTATATGAGTATTGGGAGAGATTCAAGACACTTTGTGCTAGCTGTCCCCACCATCAGATACCTGAACAACTCCTTATCCAGTATTTCTATGAGGGTTTGAACAACATGGACCGGGGTATGATTGATGTTGCCAGTGGTGGAGCTCTTGGAGACACCACACCTGCTGAGGCCAGGCAATTGATTGAGAAGATGGCCTCCAACTCCCAGCAGTTTAGCACCAGGAATGATGCCATTCTGGTGAGGGGCGTACATGATGTTGTCGCCCAGTCTTTATCAGCTGTTGAAAGCAAGTTAGAAGGAAAGATTGACTCTCTTACGAAGTTCGTGACACAGTTGACTACCAACCAGAGATCTGCAGCTCCATCTGCATCTGTTGCACGACTATGTGCTATTTGTCCTTCCAGTGACCACTATACAGATGCTTGTCCTTCTTTGCAACACCCTGCTGCCTCTGATGCTCCTCAGGCTTATGCTACGAACATCTACAACAACAGGCAGCCACAACAGCAAAATCATGACTTATCCAGCAACAGGTACAACCCAGGGTGGAGGAATCACCCCAATCTAAGATGGAACAATGCGCCACAGCATCAACAGCAGACACCACCTTTCCAGAATGCTGGAACACCTAACAGATATGTGCCTCCACCTATGCAACAACACCAAAGGCAACAACAACAGCAGCAACAAGAGGCACCTGCCCAATGATAACAGTTGAAAAACTGTTATTTTCATGCTTAAAATTGATATTAAAAGCAACCTTTAGACTTAAAAACTAGCTTGAAATCATGCTTTTATCTATATTTTCATAAATAAGAGAGCTGGACAGGTTTATGCTTGATTTAAGTGTTTTTGTGCAGGTTTTAAGGTGAATTTAGTGAAAAGAGTGAACAAGGAGAGAGATGACATTAGAAAAGAGATCAAAGAGTGCAAAAAGAGAAGTCGAAAGCACCGCTCAGCGGCATTTTACTGCTGAGCGGCACTCAGGAGGTTGCGGGAGTCACGCTGAGGGGCAAACTGGCCGCTGAGGGGAAGAAAAGTGAAGCGCAGTTACCGCTGAGCGGTATTTACCGCTGAGCGGCACTTTTTGGGCTTGGCCTTTTGTAATCTTTTGTAACTCTAAATTAGTATATAAGGGCTTGCACGTCCTAGGGGTTAGTATCTTTGGCAGAAACGAGGCAAACACTCTCTCTTCCACCCCTTTGAAGGAGGATCTTGGATGCTCAGGCTACCTCTTCACCTTTATTGGGTTTATTCTTTCACTCTTTCATTGTTCATCTAGGTTCACCATGAATATGGTGAACTAAACCTTGTATGTTTGTTGGGGAATCAATGTAATCTCTTGAAGCTATCATATATGGAATCTTTGCTTGCATCTTTTAATTAAGACTTATGCTTTCTTTCATCATTAGTTAGGGTTTTTCCTCTTTGCTCAATGCTTGCATAGTTTAACTCATTCCATGCATGATTATTGGTTTTGTCGATACGGGCACTGATGGACAAATTTGTAAGCACCAAAATATGATGTCACAAACTTGTTTCACAATCAGCAAGTATGACCGAATCGTTCAAGTAATAAACTTGGTAAGACCAAGTATCGTTCTTCCCAAAGGACTCACGGCCTAGTTTAGTTATGTGATTTGTTGATTAGCTAGGACTTACAAACGAAATATTTGGATTTTAAAATGCAAGACAGAAAATAAACATGTATGCATGAAGTTTGATCAATGGCAAAGACAAAAGATAAACACTTTCAATGAATTATATGAATGAATATGTTGTTGGGGGTCAATTTCATCTCATCCACTCTCATATATTTTAGGAATTCAACATTCAAATCATCATTGTTAATGCCACTCTCTAATGTACCATTCTAGATGGCTTCTCCCTAATCAAATAGTTCATACAATTCCTAGCATTCCTAATGATTAGTTCATGAGTGCAGGAGCTTAAAGGCAACCAATAGAATATTGTCAGTATAATATTGGGAGAAATTCCCCGGATCTAGACTTCCCCATACGTGTCCGTATCGACAAAACCAATAATCATGCATGGAATGAGTTAAACTATGCAAGCATTGAGCAAAGAGGAAAAACCCTAACTAATTGATGAAAGAAAGCATATGTCTTACTTAAAAGATGTATTCAACAAATTCCATATATGAGAGCTTCAAGAGATTACATTGATTCCCCAACAAACATACAAGGTTTAGTTCACCATATTCATGGTGAACCTAGATGAATAACAATGAAAGAATGAAAGAATAAACCCAATAAAGGTGAAGAGGTAGCCTGAGCATCCAAGATCCTCCTTCAAAGGGGTGAGAGAGAGAGTGTTTACTTCGTTTCTGCCAAAGATACCTAATTCTAGGACGTGCAAGCCCTTACATACTAATCTAGAGTTACAAAAGATTACAAAAGCCCAAGCCCAAAAAGTGCCGCTCAGCGGTAGATACCGCTCAGCGGTGACTGCGCGTCACTTTCTTCCCCTCAGCGGCCAGTTTGCCCCTCAGCGTGACTCCCGCAACCTCCTGAGTACCGCTCAGCGGTAGTTTGCCGCTGAGCGGTGCCTTCGATTTCTCTTTTTGCACTCTTTCTTGTCTTTTCTAATGTCATCTCTCTCCTTCTTCACTTCTTTTCACTAAATTCACCTTAAAACCTGCACAAAAACACTTAAATCAAGCATAAACCTGTCCAACTCTCATATTTATGAAAATATAGATAAAAGCATGATTTCAAGCTAGTTTTTAAGTCTAAAGGTTGCTTTTAGTATCAATTTTAAGCATGAAAATAACAGTTTTTCAACTGTTATCACAACCCCAAACTTAGAACTTTGCTTGTCCTCAAGCAAACAAAATGTAACTCCATCTCCAACCAATTTATATGATGGTTCACTCATTCAAAATCCTCTTTCCAAGATAAGTAACAACTTCACTCAAACTTATGACCAAGAGTTCAATCAAGATGTGCACATGCTTTAGTGTTCACAAAGTCATTTAAGTTCCAACAAATGCTATTTTTCATGAATGATCAATCAATTAAGCATGGATGTTCATGTGCTTATGGAATATTTCCTCACTAGGTAAAGTGTTTCACTCAACACACAAGTGTATAAGAGGTAAAGTGTTTCACTCATTCACTCTACTATTACAATGTCACATGAATCAACTTTACCTTTCATTTTACCACAATCAAAAACATTCACAAGCATGCATCATCACAAGGACTTTTCAATGGCTTATAATGTGGCTGGGCTAACAAGAACATTGGTTTTTCTGGATCACAAAATCCTTGAGTTAAGAGAATCATAACAACACAATTATTCTTATTCTTCCCAACTTTCTTTTGCCTTTGCATTTGCATTGAGCTTTGCTTCTTTTTCTTTTCTTTTCTTTTTCTTTGCATATTCTTACTTTTTAGCTCTTAGCTCAATGCTTTTCCTTTTTCATGTTTTCCCAACAACCCCAAACTTGAACATTTAATAATACCACACAAGATCTTGTACTTAACTCAAGGTAAAGATTTTCAATCAAGGGTTTTCAGTGTATGTTCAAGGCTAAGGGTTCAAAGGATAGAACACAAAGTGTTCTCTTTTAGTGGCTAACTTTATGAATCTGGCCAATAAAAAGGGTTCCAACAAACGGCCTTGATCACATGATGCAAAACAAGCAATTGATTCAATCATAGAAAACCTGGGCAAAGTCATTCATGCTTCCAAATTAATAGCATTCAACAATAACAACTCTGGAGCTCAAAACCTCACATATAAGCTCATTCACATTTGACATACACATCCTGCTTAATTTCACAATCACAATCATGATATCATGCATTTGTTCACAAAGTTTGTGAATCACCTGTATAAGCATTTTAATGTGCACATCATCTCAACATCAATTAATCATAAGCATCATCAAGCATTACTTATCACACAAACACAGTTAATAGCAAACCATCATAATAAACCAGGTGTTCAATAGAGTACATCAACCCTAATCTAAAAACAAAAATAATACTTACAAAACACTGGGTTGCCTCCCAGTAAGCGCTTGTTTAACGTCCCGAGCCTGACCCAAACTTTCAAGGATCAACCAGCAACATCATTGTAGAACATTGTTGCACCTCTCCCCCTAGATAAGGCTTGAGACGTTGACCATTTACCACCCAACTTCTCTATGGATCATCAGATGGATTAAATATTTCAATTGCCCCATGCGGATGCACTTCTTTTATCACAAATGGTCCTGTCCATTTTGACTTCAGCTTCCCAGGAAATATCTTCAATCTTGAATTGAACAATAATACCTGTTGTCCTGGATTGAAAACTCTATTCACCAACTTCCTGTCATGATAAAATTTCATTTTGTCTTTGTAAGCCTTGGATGAATCATATGCATGTAAACGCATTTCTTCAAGCTCCAAAATCTGCCGTCTGCGTGTACATTGAGTGTCATAAGGATCAAAATTCAAGAATTTCAAAGCCCATAATGCTCTATGCTCCAATTCGACTGGCAAATGGCATGCTTTCCCATAGACTAATTGAAATGGTGATAATCCCATGGACGTCTTCATTGCTGTTCTATAAGCCCAAAGAGCATCATCCAATTTGAGAGACCAATCCTTTCTTGATGAAGTCACAGTTTTTTCCAGGATTCTTTTTATCTCCCTGTTAGATACCTCAGCTTGTCCATTAGTTTGTGGATGATAAGGTGCAGCTACCTTATGCTTCACTCCATAGTGTTTGAGTACTTTCTCTAGCTGATAATTGCAAAAATGAGATCCTCCATCACTAATCAACACTCTTGGAGTGCCAAAACGTGAGAATATCTGCCTCTTCAGGAATTTAATTACCGTGCTAGCATCATTTTTAGGACAAGCTAATGCTTCCACCCATTTACTCACATAATCCACTGCTACCAGAATATATTCATTGTTGAAAGATGGAGGGAAGGGTCCAACAAAGTCAATACCCCAACAATCAAAAACCTCAACCTCTAAAATACCTTGTAAAGGCATCTCATGACGTTTAGTGATTGTCCCTGCTCTTTGACATTTATCACAATTCCTAGCATGATTATGGGCATCTTTAAATAAAGTTGGCCAATAAAACCCTGATTGAAGGACTTTTGCTGCTGTTCTTTCCCCATTAAAATGTCCTCCATAAGGTGAATCATGACAATGCCAGAGAATTCCTTCTGCTTCTTCATTTGTAACACATCTCCTGAGATGATTATCTGCTCCAATTTTGAACAAATATGGATCGTCCCACACAAACTGCTTGGCATCATGCAGAAATTTCTTTCTCTGTTGCCAAGTTAAGTCTTCCGGCATGACTCTTGCAGCTTTGAAATTTGCCATATCAGCAAACCAGGGTCTCTGCTGAATATACATGAGTGATTCATCTGAAAAAGATTCCCAGATTTCAGACTCCTTGCTAGTGACCTCATTGTTGACTAACCGTGACAAATGATCAGCAATTAAGTTCTCACTTCCTTTCTTATCACGGATTTCTACATCAAATTCTTGCAATAGTAATACCCATCTAATCAGACGTGGCTTAGAATCTGGTTTTGTCAACAAGTATTTGATAGTTGCATGATCTGTATAGACAATCACCTTAGACCCAATAAGATAAGGTGTAAATTTCTCTAGAGCATATACAATAGCAAGAAACTCTTTCTCTGTGGTAGCATAATTCAATTGAGCATCATTCAGCACCTTGCTAGCATAATAAATTGGATGAAACTTTTGTTCTTTTCTTTGGCCAAGGACAACTCCTATTGCATAATCACTTGCATCACACATCAATTCAAAATTTTGATTCCAATCTGGTGCTACAATTACTGGAGCTGACACTGACTTCTGTTTCAGTATATCAAAAGCTTTCAAACAGTCTTCATTCATCACAAAAGGAGCATCCTTCATCAAAAGATTACTCAATGGTTTAGCAATTTTTGAGAAATCTTTAATGAATCTTCTATAGAACCCAGCATGACCAAGAAAACTCCTAATCCCTCTTACATTTGTTGGTGGAGGCAGTTTCTCAATGACTTCTACTTTGGCTTTATCCACCTCAATTCCTTTAGCAGAAATTTTATGCCCCAGTACAATCCCTTCAGTTACCATGAAATGACATTTCTCCCAATTCAAAACCAGATTTGTCTGAACACATCTTTTGAGGACCGTGTTCAAATTAGCTAAACATCTTTGGAAAGAATTTCCAAAAACTGAGAAGTCATCCATGAATACTTCAATGCATTTTTCTAGAAGATCAGAAAAGATTGCCTGCATACACCTCTGAAACGTAGCTGGAGCATTACATAATCCAAAAGGCATCTTTCTATATGCAAAGATACCAAAAGGACAAGTAAAAGCCGTCTTCTCCTGGTCTTTTGGATCTACCACAATTTGATTATATCCAGAATATCCATCTAGAAAACAATAGAAAGCCTGCCCTGATAACCTTTCTAGCATCTGATCCATGAAGGGAAGAGGAAAATGATCTTTCCTAGTAGCTTTATTCAGTTTCCTATAATCAATGCACATACGCCAGCCAGTAACTGTCCGAGTATGAATAAGCTCATTCTTATCATTATAAATTACTGTCATCCCACCTTTCTTTGGAACCACCTGTACTGGACTCACCCATTCACTGTCAGAGATTGGATAGATGATACCAGCTTCTAGCAGTTTCAACACTTCTTTTCTGACCACCTCCTTCATGACAGGATTTAACCTTCTCTGAGGTTGAGCACTTGGTTTATAGTCCTCTTCCATAAAAATCCTGTGCATGCAATAAGTTGGGCTTATACCTTTGAGATCTGATATTGACCACCCAATTGCTTCTTTGTTGGCTTTCAGAATTTCTATCAACTGCTCTTCTTCTTGTAAGGATAAAGAGTTATTGATGATGACTGGCTTTGTTTCACCCTCTTCTAAAAACACATATTTCAGATGTGGTGGCAATCTTTTTAATTCTGGTGACTGTGCTTTGATTGTTTCTTCCTTATCAATTGTTTCAAATATTGGATCTTCCTCTGGACTCTTTTTCAATGTTTCCAAGTCCATCAGACATTCATCAATCAATTTTTCTTCTTCCTCATCCAAATCTTCACATGCATCAATGAGAGTTTTTTCCAATGGAAAAATATTACGCACCATTCTCTCCTGAACCATACAAACTTCATCAAGTTCATCAAATTGAAAACATGCTTTGTCATCATTTGGATATGTCATGGCCTTGGATACATCAAAAGTGACCTCTTCATCATCAACTCTCAGTTTAAGCTTACCATTCTCTACATCAATCAGAACTCTAGCAGTCTTCATAAAAGGTCTCCCCAGAATAAGAGGAACATCACTAGTTCCTTCCATCTCCATCACAATAAAATCCACTGGGAATACAAATTTGTCAACCTTTACTAGAACATCTTCAACCACTCCATATGGATATTTAAGAGACCTGTCTGCCAATTGAAGAGCCATTCTGGTTGGTTTAATTTCCAACCCCTGAATTGTTCTGCACATGGATAGCGGCATAAGATTAATGCTAGCTCCCAAATCAATCAAAGCTCTTCCAACTTTCACATCTCCTATGGTGCATGGAATAGTGAAGCTTCCTGGGTCTTTAAGTTTAGGAGGTAGTTTCTGTATTATTGCACTGCAATTGCCCTGTATATTGATGGTTTCCTTCTCAATGTACTTGTGTTTCTTTGTGAGAAGTTCCTTCAGAAATTTTGCATATGCTGGCATCTGTTGCAATGCTTCAGAGAATGGTATAGTGATTTCCAACTTCTTAAACAGTTCCATGAATCTCTCCAACTGCTTTTCTTTCTCCTTCCTTGAATAACCCTTTGGATAAGGAAGTGGCTTTTCATACTCTTTTTCTCTCTGTCTCTCCTCTCTCTCATTTTTTTCTCTCCTCTCCTCTTCTTCTTTTCTCTTTTTCTCTCTCTCAACTCTTTCTTTCCACTCACATGTTTCTTTTTCACTCTCACTCTCATTTTTTTCTTTCTCTCTCTCTTTTTGTCTCTCCTCTAACACTCTACCACTTCTGGTCACAACAGTTTTACAATCCTTTCCAAGATTATCATATTTAATCTCGTCAACTATTCTCTCAACATGACTGATGAGTCAACATTTTGTACACTACACTTAGCTTATTGTGCTAAAAATTAGTCAGGGAATTGTGCTTAATTGTCCAGTATTTCCTGTTTTTCATAATTATGCTTAATTTGACCGGTAATTCTTATTTTGATTAATTTGAATTATCTGTGACTAATTATTTGTATTATTATTTGCAGGGAAATTATTTGGATGAAATTTAAGAACTAATTAATTTTTGAAGCAATTAACTAGAAGCTTTTGGATTTTAATTTTAATTTGGAAAGAAATAGAAGAAGTGGGTCTCGGCTGAATTGGCAAAATGGAAAGTGTAATTGATATCCTGAATGTGAACAAAGTCTTGTAATATAATGTTTTTCATTTTATTTTCTTTTATTGAAGCTTGAACCAAGCTAGCATGCATGGATTAATTTTTGGCCTATTCCATTCAATTGAAGAAGTAATACACATTCCATGTTAGAAGCTGCCACATGAAGAGGCGTCCACACACATAGAAGTGTCACGGCTGGAAATAATAGAAGAGAATGAAGATGTTGTCACGGTCTATAGGCTAAAAAGAAACATCACAATTTGCTGGTCATGGCAGCTTCCATCCAGCATCCTTCACATGGCAACTTCCACCGTCCAGCTAGCTCACGGACAGTAGCTCACCGTTTAACACGCTCCAGCTTCAGCTCCAACCAGAAGCTGTCTTCCACGTCCAACTCCAGCAGCTACCTTCACAGCTCCACCAAGGTGTTCACGGTCCAGCACTAGCAACTCCCATCCAGCAGTAGCATCATTCACGGGAAGATTCCAGCATAGGCGTTCCAGCAACAAAGAATCACTCACTTGTCATGGCTGGAAACGGTACAGCAGCTTGGTTGCACAGCATGGCACATGAAGTGGAGACACACACGGTTCAGGACAGCAGAGAAGAGTAGTGGATGCTGCAGCATGAGCAGAATGGTCACGTGAATTCTGCACCACTTTGTGTGAATGGAAGCAGATTATGAGACTAAGTGTTGTTTGTTTTAATTGGTGACATGGAGAGCAATATCATTGGAGAAAGAGAAAAAGAGAGGTGCACATGAGAAAGTCCTCATACCTTTAGCACATCAGATAACAAATTGGATGAAAGGAGGGGACCACCACTTGTCACATACATTATTTGCCGAACTGCTCCAAAAGAAGTGGTGCTCTCTCAGCTAGTTGTCACGGGTTTGGCTTGGAAAGGAAGTAACACGGCCCACACGAAAGGAAGAATACACATTCATTATTTTGGAATAAAGAAGAGGTGCTGTCCAACACATTCCACGCTGCTGCCACACACACATGGGTACACGTGAAAGTAAGTGGGAGATGGAATTTTAATAAGCATTTCCATTCCATTCAAAATACCACACGACAGCCGACCAGAAAAGAAATGAGAAGTGGTCAGCCTTTCTTTCTTTCAATTATAATGGATGATGACATGGAGCACTAGAGTACAGAGAACAGCTTCACATAATTGACACGTCCAGCTTGTATCCATTCATCTCTTTCATTCAACAATGATCACATTTAGATGGGAAGCAAGTCCTAGTGCACGGCTGCAGCAAAAGATAAGTACATTGTTACGTTCCAGTTTTAGTGCAGATTCAATTTAGAAGAAAATAGATGCACAAGGATGAAGTAGTATCATGACTGGAAGCATATGGAAGCTCACGGCCTTGGACCAGAAAAGAGGTGAAGAGCACACAGACAGGATTTTGTGGAGATTCACGTTTGTAATAGGAATATGATGGTCCACCATGTTGAGCTCTTGGACAACAACTCCTTGATGGGAAGTGGGAACCACACACATGGATATCACGGTTTCTTTGGAGCAGCTCACGGACATCCATTCTTCACCAGCTCCTCACCGTCCAGAAACATCCAATATACAGCAAAGATTTCCATTGAGCTGGAAGAAAAGTAGACAGCATCAAGGAAAGCAGAAGACAAACACGGGATGGATGACTGAAGTATGTAGTTGGTTCACACGGCTCCACATAGTGGAGGGTCTTCTTGTTCTTGTTTGGATTGAAGAAGGATGGAAGAAGTTGGGCACACCAGACGGAAAAGAAGGAGCAATCACACACAGAGTATGTGATGACAAAATTTCAATCATCTTTTGGAAGTGAAGTGGTGGAACCAGAAATGGAGGGGCCTTACATTTTGTTTTGGACCATCAAAGAGCACACAAATACGGCTCTTACCACAATAAAAGGAGAGCTTTAGTAGGAGTAGGGGTAGTAGACAGATTCCAGTAGCGTAGGAGTAGTGTAGTCTGGAGTTCATTTTTCCCCCTCCCCCTTGGGGAGGTTTTGGGTTTATTTTCATTTTCCAGTTTGATGATGTACTGAATCTTGCGTTTTTCAGTGTTGTTGATGTTTATTTCCAGTGTTAATGTAATTTTCAGTCTGCGTTTTCAGTTGATGTTTAATTTTCATTTTCATCTGCGTCAATTATAATTCTGCTTTTGAAGTTTAAATCTTTAATCTCATCACTGCCATTTTCCAATTCACTTCAAATTGTTGTATTTCACGCTTTCTGCTCAACTCATTTCATCAAGATGTTTCCTATTTTGAAGTTTGATCCTGTCAGTTTTCATTTCCAATTTACATTTTCAACTGCAATTTAAGTTTCTCTGTTTATTTTTTACTGCCCGGTGATTTTCGTTTTCCTGTCATGTTTACAAAAGTCAAATTTCGTTTTTACCATTTTCGGAATTTATTGCTATTAGTTTTTACTGTATTTTGTATTTTTCAGGATTTACTATATTTAAGTTTTCTGCACACTATTTTAAATTTCGTTTTTACTTTTACAGTATGTTGATTTTATTGCCTTCAGCTTTTAAATTCTGTTTGCTGTTTTTAAATTTTGATTTTAATTTAAAATTAATTTTCTGCAAACAAAAATAATCAAACCCCCCCATTTCGTGATAAATCTGAGACTGAACCACCACAAAAATTGGTCCTTGAGAGACGACCTAGGAGTCACTTCCTAGTCTATACTGCATTCATTTATGCTCAACTTTTGTGAGCGGTGCGACCCGCTCATAAAAAATGGCGCCGTTGCCGGGGATCAATCAGTGGTTTGGTTTTAGTTCTTGTTTTGTAAATATATGTTCTGTGTTTTATTTTTTTTATTATTTTATTGTGTGTTTAGCTTGCTTTGATATTTTGTGTGATTTGAAATTTTTACTATCATTTCATTGTTATGAGATGTTGTTACTCAGTGCATGACTAGGTGAAATTCTGGACCTAGTTTTGTGTGTGGAATTGATTTTTGTTTTGTAGCATCTACTGAAGGATGCTTCCACAACATCTGTTGATGAATCTTGGACAATATCTACTGAGGGACGCTAAAAGGATTCAGATTAGCATCTACTGATGGATACTTCTATAACATCTACTGATGGATGTTGCTACAATGGATGATAGTAAAATTTTCTTAATATTTTTTTTTAATTAATTTATTTGTTTGTTTGGATTTAGATTTTTTTTTTCTTTCTTTGTGTATTTTAGTTTTCAGTTTTCAGGTTCACTACTGCTACTGATGGCAGTAGTGGTAGCATCTACTGAAGGATGCTTCTACAACATCTACTGATGGATGTTGGGTGATTGGGCATCTACTGATGGATGCCGATAAAGATGACAAACATTGGTGGCTACTGAAGGACATCAATGACAATAAAAAAATAATATAAAAATAAAAATAAAAAAAAATATTGGCATCTACTGATGGGTGCTATGTGTCTAAACATCTACTGATGGATGTTAACTGATGACATCTACTGATGGATGTCACTGAAAATTTCTTCCCCTTTCTCTACTTTTACTGTACATGTCTATTTGACTGCTATAAATTGTTAATCTGATGATTGTAACACAATGAGGACATTGTGTAGTTTAAGTGTGGTCTACTGGGGAAATTCTTAATTTTTCCGTTTTTCTATTTTGTGTGTTAATTTTTTTTTTCTAGGTAGTTTTTGTTTCTTTTGTGTGTAATAAATTTTGCATGTTTTTCTTAATTTCTGGACATTGTTTAAAATTGTAGATATATCTTTCATTTCACTGATACTTGTGGTTTGAAATTCTTGTTTTTCTTTGCATGGGAAAATGATTTTGATGTTTGAGAGGTTAAATTAATTGTGACAAAAATACCCTGTGTGAGAATTGAGCCACTTTATTGTTCTTTCTTGTGTGATATGACTCTTGATCGTTTGCACATGTGATTTGGCTTGACTCTTAATATTTCTTGATTAATATGCATATTTGAAAATGATAAAGGCAATTTTTGGTTCTTAAGCCTCTTTAGCCAAATAAGCTTACCCTGTTATAATCCTTTGATACCCACTTTTGAGCCTACACTTTCCTAAATTCTTTTCAAGCTCATACACTATCCCTAAGTAAAAAAACGATGATTGCTTTAACCTTAAGGAATTCTGGAGCTAAAGAAATATTTTTCGAACAAGTGTGGTCTCCTTGGGAATTCTAAAAATTGGCTAATTGGTTCTACAATTTATATCTTGTCTCTTACAGTCGTATACTAAAAAGAAAGAAAAGAAAATAGATAAAAAAAGAAAAAAAATAAGGGAGTCAAGAAGAGGATTGAAATAGAGTTTTGGGTGTGATTTGACTGTGTTTACACTTGTTCCCCGCTCCTTTATTTCTGTTGAATTACAGCTACTTATCCATATTTATCCTCCCCTGTCCTTGGTCCCATTACAACCCTGAAAAGACCTTTTGATTTAAACATGCATGTTTCTGAGAATTAATTTTAGAGGCTTGCCAAATCTATTTGTGTTTGCTTTTTTGAGATCATCGAGTTGACATTACTTATTCCATACACTTGAGAGAAACACTGATAGTGCATTTGTGAGGTTTTGTCACTTTTCATTCATCTCTCAATTTAATTGATTATTTTGTCATGCTTTGAATTACTTAAATAATTTCATGAGTATCTCAATACTTTGATTTTATCTACATATTTTTCTTTGTCCAGAATTTTTGAGAACTGTGTAAATCTGTTTATTTTTCGTACAAGTCTTTGTTTTCTGTCTACTAAGTCTGTCACTTTCCTGATGTTCTTTGAAAATATTCCCTGACTTGTGTCTTAATTTTGCCCAGGAGTGCAAAAGATTAAGTGTGGTCTATTTTGATGAGTCAACATTTTGTACACTACACTTAGCTTATTGTGCTAAAAATTAGTCAGGGAATTGTGCTTAATTGTCCAGTATTTCCTGTTTTTCATAATTATGCTTAATTTGACCGGTAATTCTTATTTTGATTAATTTGAATTATCTGTGACTAATTATTTGTATTATTATTTGTAGGGAAATTATTTGGATGAAATTTAAGAACTAATTAATTTTTGAAGCAATTAACTAGAAGCTTTTGGATTTTAATTTTAATTTGGAAAGAAATAGAAGAAGTGGGTCTCGGCTGAATTGGCAAAATGGAAAGTGTAATTGATATCCTGAATGTGAACAAAGTCTTGTAATATAATGTTTTTCATTTTATTTTCTTTTATTGAAGCTTGAACCAAGCTAGCATGCATGGATTAATTTTTGGCCTATTCCATTCAATTGAAGAAGTAATACACATTCCATGTTAGAAGCTGCCACATGAAGAGGCGTCCACACACATAGAAGTGTCACGGCTGGAAATAATAGAAGAGAATGAAGATGTTGTCACGGTCTATAGGCTAAAAAGAAACATCACAATTTGCTGGTCATGGCAGCTTCCATCCAGCATCCTTCACATGGCAACTTCCACCGTCCAGCTAGCTCACGGACAGTAGCTCACCGTTTAACACGCTCCAGCTTCAGCTCCAACCAGAAGCTGTCTTCCACGTCCAACTCCAGCAGCTACCTTCACAGCTCCACCAAGGTGTTCACGGTCCAGCACTAGCAACTCCCATCCAGCAGTAGCATCATTCACGGGAAGATTCCAGCATAGGCGTTCCAGCAACAAAGAATCACTCACTTGTCATGGCTGGAAACGGTACAGCAGCTTGGTTGCACAGCATGGCACATGAAGTGGAGACACACACGGTTCAGGACAGCAGAGAAGAGTAGTGGATGCTGCAGCATGAGCAGAATGGTCACGTGAATTCTGCACCACTTTGTGTGAATGGAAGCAGATTATGAGACTAAGTGTTGTTTGTTTTAATTGGTGACATGGAGAGCAATATCATTGGAGAAAGAGAAAAAGAGAGGTGCACATGAGAAAGTCCTCATACCTTTAGCACATCAGATAACAAATTGGATGAAAGGAGGGGACCACCACTTGTCACATACATTATTTGCCGAACTGCTCCAAAAGAAGTGGTGCTCTCTCAGCTAGTTGTCACGGGTTTGGCTTGGAAAGGAAGTAACACGGCCCACACGAAAGGAAGAATACACATTCATTATTTTGGAATAAAGAAGAGGTGTTGTCCAACACATTCCACGCTGCTGCCACACACACATGGGTACACGTGAAAGTAAGTGGGAGATGGAATTTTAATAAGCATTTCCATTCCATTCAAAATACCACACGACAGCCGACCAGAAAAGAAATGAGAAGTGGTCAGCCTTTCTTTCTTTCAATTATAATGGATGATGACATGGAGCACTAGAGTACAGAGAACAGCTTCACATAATTGACACGTCCAGCTTGTATCCATTCATCTCTTTCATTCAACAATGATCACATTTAGATGGGAAGCAAGTCCTAGTGCACGGCTGCAGCAAAAGATAAGTACATTGTTACGTTCCAGTTTTAGTGCAGATTCAATTTAGAAGAAAATAGATGCACAAGGATGAAGTAGTATCATGACTGGAAGCATATGGAAGCTCACGGCCTTGGACCAGAAAAGAGGTGAAGAGCACACAGACAGGATTTTGTGGAGATTCACGTTTGTAATAGGAATATGATGGTCCACCATGTTGAGCTCTTGGACAACAACTCCTTGATGGGAAGTGGGAACCACACACATGGATATCACGGTTTCTTTGGAGCAGCTCACGGACATCCATTCTTCACCAGCTCCTCACCGTCCAGAAACATCCAATATACAGCAAAGATTTCCATTGAGCTGGAAGAAAAGTAGACAGCATCAAGGAAAGCAGAAGACAAACACGGGATGGATGACTGAAGTGTGTAGTTGGTTCACACGGCTCCACATAGTGGAGGGTCTTCTTGTTCTTGTTTGGATTGAAGAAGGATGGAAGAAGTTGGGCACACCAGACGGAAAAGAAGGAGCAATCACACACAGAGTATGTGATGACAAAATTTCAATCATCTTTTGGAAGTGAAGTGGTGGAACCAGAAATGGAGGGGCCTTACATTTTGTTTTGGACCATCAAAGAGCACACAGATACGGCTCTTACCACAATAAAAGGAGAGCTTTAGTAGGAGTAGGGGTAGTAGACAGATTCCAGTAGCGTAGGAGTAGTGTAGTCTGGAGTTCATTTTTCCCCCTCCCCCTTGGGGAGGTTTTGGGTTTATTTTCATTTTCCAGTTTGATGATGTACTGAATCTTGCGTTTTTCAGTGTTGTTGATGTTTATTTCCAGTGTTAATGTAATTTTCAGTCTGCGTTTTCAGTTGATGTTTAATTTTCATTTTCATCTGCGTCAATTATAATTCTGCTTTTGAAGTTTAAATCTTTAATCTCATCACTGCCATTTTCCAATTCACTTCAAATTGTTGTATTTCACGCTTTCTGCTCAACTCATTTCATCAAGATGTTTCCTATTTTGAAGTTTGATCCTGTCAGTTTTCATTTCCAATTTACATTTTCAACTGCAATTTAAGTTTCTCTGTTTATTTTTTACTGCCCGGTGATTTTCGTTTTCCTGTCATGTTTACAAAAGTCAAATTTCGTTTTTACCATTTTCGGAATTTATTGCTATTAGTTTTTACTGTATTTTGTATTTTTCAGGATTTACTATATTTAAGTTTTCTGCACACTATTTTAAATTTCGTTTTTACTTTTACAGTATGTTGATTTTATTGCCTTCAGCTTTTAAATTCTGTTTGCTGTTTTTAAATTTTGATTTTAATTTAAAATTAATTTTCTGCAAACAAAAATAATCAAACCCCCCCATTTCGTGATAAATCTGAGACTGAACCACCACAAAAGTTGGTCCTTGAGAGACGACCTAGGAGTCACTTCCTAGTCTATACTGCATTCATTTATGCTCAACTTTTGTGAGCGGTGCGACCCGCTCATCAATGACTCTCCATTTTTTTAAATGCAGCATCCACATTATGACAATAGGACGCATTTGTCTTCAAGAATCTCTGGAAAGTCTCTTCAAGCATTGTTGCTTTCTCAACTGGAGTGAATTGCATCTGCCATTTTTGTTGCTCTTGAACCATTGAAACCTGATGTATTCCCTGTGGTGTTTGAGAAAGTTTCATAGTCACTTCCTCAAGCTGTTGAGAGAGAGTTCTATTTTGGACAAGCAGAGCCTCATTTATTTTTGACAACTTCTTCTGATTAAGATCTCCTGTGTCAGTATTGAGTTCGTTGTCACTAGTAGCCATATTTTCAATAATTTCCGTTGCTTCCTCTGAAGTTTTCAATTTAATATTGCCTCCTGCTGAGGCATTCAGCAGCATCTTGGTTTGTGAACCAAGCCCTCCAAGGAAAGTTAGGACTACTTCATGTTCTTTAAAGCCATGCATAGGAGTTTTACGTAACAAGCTTTTATACCTGTCCCATGCATGTCCCAGTGATTCCTCCATGCCCTGCTTGAATGAAGATATCTCTTGCTTTCCTTTAGTCACCTTAGATTGTGGGAAGTATTTGTTTAAGAATTTTGTAACCACTGCTTCCCACTCTGTGAAACTTTCTTCTGGAAAAGAGTTCAACCAAAGCTTAGCATTGCCTCCCAATGAGAAAGGAAACAAGCTAAGTTTGATTGCTTTGTCTGGCACCCCATTAATTTTGACTGTATTGCAAATCTCATTAAAGGTAGTCAGGTGCTCATATGGGCTTTCGTGAGATAACCCATTAAATTGATTACTCTTCACCAGTTGAATCAGTGCTGGTTTGACCTCCATGTTGGCTGCATTGACTCTAGGTCTAGCTATGCTGTTGAAGTGCTGAGGTCCAACAAGATTAGTGTAATCTGCAAGAGTTCTTCTAACATTATTGCCCTCCATACTTCCTGTGCTATGAACAGAACCTTGTGGTGATGATTGCAAGAGAGTTTCTGGAGAAGGGAAAAGTTCTCTAGACGTTCTGATTCTTCTCCTTCTTCTACTCTCTTCTAGACCTTCAAGAAGTGGTTCTGTTGTTTTCTTACTCCTAGTTCGAATTGTTTCCTGCATGCACAAGAAAACAAAACCCTAGAACAGATTTGTTAGCACAAAAAGATATAAGAGAAGATATATATTCAAAAGATAAGAAGATAAAAGATTTAGAAGATAGAAAGATAAAATATTTAGAAGATAGAAAGATAAAAGATTTAAAAGATAAAAAGATCAAAGATAAAATAAAATCTAATCCTAAAAGATAAAATAAAATCTAATCTAAAAATAAAATCTAAAAGATAAAGATAAAATCTAACCTAAAAAATAAAATCTAACCTAATCTAAAAAGATAAAAAGATAAAATAAAAACAAAAAAATAAAAACAGAAATTCAAAATTAAAGTCAAAGATAATCAATAATCACACAAATTAACCAGTTAAACCACGAGTCCCCGGCAACGGCGCCAAAAACTTGATGGACAAATTTGTAAGCACCAAAATATGATGTCACAAACTTGTTTCACAATCGGCAAGTATGACCGAATCGTTCAAGTAATAAACTTGGTAAGACCAAGTATCGTTCTTCCCAAAGGACTCACGGCCTAGTTTAGTTATGTGATTTGTTGATTAGCTAGGACTTACAAACGAAATATTTGGATTTTAAAATGCAAGACAGAAAATAAACATGTATGCATGAAGTTTGATCAATGGCAAAGACAAAAGATAAACACTTTCAATGAATTATATGAATGAATATGTTGTTGGGGGTCAATTTCATCTCATCCACTCTCATATATTTTAGGAATTCAACATTCAAATCATCATTGTTAATGCCACTCTCTAATGTACCATTCTAGATGGCTTCTCCCTAATCAAATAGTTCATACAATTCCTAGCATTCCTAATGATTAGTTCATGAGTGCAGGAGCTTAAAGGCAACCAATAGAATATTGTCAGTATAATATTGGGAGAAATTCCCCGGATCTAGACTTCCCCGTACGTGTCCGTATCGACAAAACCAATAATCATGCATGGAATGAGTTAAACTATGCAAGCATTGAGCAAAGAGGAAAAACCCTAACTAATTGATGAAAGAAAGCATATGTCTTACTTAAAAGATGTATTCAACAAATTCCATATATGAGAGCTTCAAGAGATTACATTGATTCCCCAACAAACATACAAGGTTTAGTTCACCATATTCATGGTGAACCTAGATGAATAACAATGAAAGAATGAAAGAATAAACCCAATAAAGGTGAAGAGGTAGCCTGAGCATCCAAGATCCTCCTTCAAAGGGGTGAGAGAGAGAGTGTTTACTTCGTTTCTGCCAAAGATACCTAATTCTAGGACGTGCAAGCCCTTATATACTAATCTAGAGTTACAAAAGATTACAAAAGCCCAAGCCCAAAAAGTGCCGCTCAGCGGTAGATACCGCTCAGCGGTGACTGCGCGTCACTTTCTTCCCCTCAGCGGCCAGTTTGCCCCCCAGCGTGACTCCCGCAACCTCCTGAGTACCGCTCAGCGGTAGTTTGCCGCTGAGCGGTGCCTTCGATTTCTCTTTTTGCACTCTTTCTTGTCTTTTCTAATGTCATCTCTCTCCTTCTTCACTTCTTTTCACTAAATTCACCTTAAAACCTGCACAAAAACACTTAAATCAAGCATAAACCTGTCCAACTCTCATATTTATGAAAATATAGATAAAAGCATGATTTCAAGCTAGTTTTTAAGTCTAAAGGTTGCTTTTAGTATCAATTTTAAGCATGAAAATAACAGTTTTTCAACTGTTATCAGGCATTTTCCTGAAAAGTGCAAGGACCCAGGTACGTTTTACATTCCTTGTATGATTGGAAATAGTAAATTTGAAAATGCCATGCTTGATTTGGGTGCTTCCATTAATGTCATGCCTCTTTCAATTTTTAAATCCTTGTCTCTTGGCCCTTTACAACCTACGGGTGTGGTCATTCAGTTTGCCAACAGGAGTGTTACCCACCCAACAGGTTACATAGAGGATGTTTTGGTTAGGGTTGGTGAGCTGATTTTTCCTGCCGACTTTTATGTTTTGGAAATGGAGGAGAGATTCTCTCACGGATCCGTTCCCATAATCTTAGGCAGACCCTTTTTGAAAACTGCTGATAACAGTTGAAAAACTGTTATTTTCATGCTTAAAATTGATATTAAAAGCAACCTTTAAACTTAAAAACTAGCTTGAAATCATGCTTTTATCTATATTTTCAGAAATAAGAGAGCTGGACAGGTTTATGCTTGATTTAAGTGTTTTTGTGCAGGTTTTAAGGTTAATTTAGTGAAAGAAGTGAAGAAGGAGAGAGATGAAATCAGAAAAGGAAGCAAAGAGTGCAAAAGGAGAAGCCGAAAGCACCGCTCAGCGGCATTTTACCGCTGAGCGGCACTCAGGAGGTCACGGTAGGTCCGTTGAGGGGCAAACTGGCCGCTGAGGGGAAGAAAAGGGACGCGCAGTCACCGCTGAGCGGTATTTACCGCTGAGCGGCACTTTTATGGGCTTGGGCTTTTGTAATCTTTTGTAATTCTAAAATAGTATATAAGGACTTGCACGTCCTAGAATTAGTATCTTTGGCAGAAACGAGGCAAACACTCTCTCTTCCACCCCTTTGAAGGAGGATCTTGGATGCTCAGGCTACCTCTTCACCTTTTTAGGGTTTATTCTTTCATTCTTTCATTGTTATTCATCTAGGTTCACCATGAATATGGTGAACTAAACCTTGTATGTTTGTTGGGGAATCAATGTAATCTCTTGAAGCTCTCATATATGGAATCTATGCTTGCATCTTTTAATTAAGATTTATGCTTTCTTTCATCATTAGTTAGGGTTTTTCCTCTTTGCTTAATGCTTGCATGGTTTAACTCATTCGATGCATGATTGTTGGTTTTGTCGATACGGGCACGTACGGGGAAGTCTAGATCCGGGGAATTTCTCCCAATATTATATTGGTTGTCGTTAAGCTCCTGCACTTATGAACTGATCATTAGGAATGCTAGGAATTGTATGAACTCGTGATTAGGGAGAAGCCATCTAGAATGATACTTTAGAGAGTGGCATTAACAATGATGATTTGAATGTTGAATTCCTAAAATATATGAGTGGATGAGATGAAATTGACCCCCAACAACATATTCATTCATATATTTCATTGAAAGTGTTTATCTTTTGCTTTTGCCATTGATCAAAAAACTCATGCATACATGTTTATTTTTGTCTCTTGCATATAAAATCTCAATTATTTCGTTTGTAAGTCTTAGCTAATCAACAAATCATATAACTAAACTAGGCTGTGAGTCCTTTGGGAGAACAATACTTGGTCTTACCAAGTTTATTACTTGAACGATTCGGTCATACTTGCCGATTGTGAAACAAGTTTGTGACATCATATTTTGGTGCTCATAAATTTGTCCATCAAGTTTTTGGCGCCGTTGCCGGGGACTCTGGTTTAACTGGTTAATTTGTGTGATTATTGATTATCTTTGACTTTAATTTTGAATTTCTGTTTTTATTTTTCTGTTTTGATTTTATTTTATCTTATTTGATTAGATTAGATTAGATTTTATTTTATTTGATTAGATTTGATTTGATTTTATTTTATTTTATCTTATTAGATTAGATTAGATTTGATTTGATTTTATTTTATTTTATTCTATCTTATTTTATTTTATCTTCTGAATCTTTTATCTTATCTTCTCCTATATCTTTTTGTGCTAACAAATATTTTCTAGAGTTTTGTGCCTAATGTTTGCAGGATGCAATTCGAACAAGACTTTAATAGGCACTCAATTCTACCAAAGTAATCTCAACCACTGGTGGGAACATGACTCAAGCATGGATCAAAGCCAATTTTGGCAAGCTGCCGGACAATTTGAGAACCAACCACAACAACAATGGCAACAACAAAGCTTTAAAATCAACAAAGGGAAGCAAGAGATCTCTTCATTTAGACAAGGCATGGAAGAATCACTGGGGCATGCATGGGACAGGTATAAAAGCCTATTACGAAAGACTCCCACGCATGGATTTAACGAAGGAGAAGTAGTCCTAATCTTCCTTGGAGGTCTTGGTTCACAAACCATGATGATGCTTAACGCCTCAGCTGGAGGCAATATCAAATGGAAGACTCCAGAGGAAGCCACAAAAATAATTGAAAACATGACTACTAATAACAGTAAGTGGAACAGTGAAAGAGGAGCTCCTATTCAACAAAAAGGAGTTCTACAGTTGCAATCCAATGATGCCTTGATAGCTCAGAACAAGTTAATAACTCAACAATTGGAGAATCTCTTAAAGATACTTGAACAATTGCCACAAGAGTTAAAGACTGTTGCACAGGTACAATCCCAGTTGTGCGAATTGTGTGGAGGCGACCATATCAATGGTCAATGTGCCTTTCCAGTTGAAGCCGTAGAGGATGTAAACTACATGACCAATCAGTATCGTCAAGGGAGCTACAATCAGGGGTGGAAACCACACTCAAGCATTGGTCAAGGGCAAACTGGGCAAGCGGGTCAATATAATAAGCAGCAGCAGCAACCCACCTTATGGCAACAATTATCTATGCTTAATGAAAGGTCCATGAGGATGGAGGAAACTCTCAACAATTTCATACAGAAAACTGAGTCTACCCAAAAGAGCACTGAAGCTGCTATCAAAAATTTGGAGACTCAGATGGGGCAGATCACCAAACAGGTGGAAGAAAGGCCAAGTAGAAATTGTGGGGCTAATACTGAGGTTAACCCCAGGGAAGAGTGTGAAGTGCTAGTGAGTGTAAATGTTGAAAAAGTTGAGTTGGAAAAAGAAGAGAGAAAAGAGAGAGAAGAGAAAATTTGTGTGAAGATTGAGAAAGTGAGTAGAAAAAGAAAAGAAAAAAAGAAAGTGAGAGAAAAGAAAAAGAGGACGAGAGAAAAAAAGAAAGAATCATATGAAAAACCTCTTCCTCATCCAAAGAAGTATCATAGGAAGAAGGAATTTGAGCGCTTTATGGAAATTTTCAAGAAATTGGAAATTAAAGTTCCTATGATTGAGACACTGCAACAGGTTCCCGGTTTGATCAAATTTCTGAAGAAGTTCAGTAGAAAGAAGAAAAAGAAGAAGGAACTTGAGCTTTATTGGGTCAAGCTAATGACGTTAAAAGAGCGCTTGCTGGGAGGCAACCCAATGATTTAAAAACTTTTGATTTTGATTTTGGTTTTGTAACTTTTAATCTGTGGACATTATTTTGTAAATATTTTGTTGGATACAGCATCTACTGAAGGATGCTAGGTGGTTAAGTATCTACTGAAGGATACTAAGTTTGTAACACCTACTGATGGGTGTTGGTGAGAAAATTTTGCACCTATTGATGGGTGCTGGTAAGTCTGTAACACCTACTGATGGGTGTTGGTAAGTTTGAAACACCTACTGATGGGTGTTGGTGGATTTTGGGTCAGGCTCGTGACGTTAAACAAGCGCTACCTGGGAGGCAACCTAGTTGATTGATTGTTTTTGTTTGTTTTATTTTAGTTAGGGTTTGCATAAGTATTTTAAGCATTGAATTGTAGGGAACCAGTGAGGGGCATGTCTAGGAGGTACGTAGGTTAAGAAAAGAAGGAGAAGAGCACTTCACGAAAGTGCCGCTGTGCGGCAACTTACCGCTGAGCGGTACTCTCGCAGATGGGCTTTAGTTTCCCCTTAGCGGGATTCGAGCCCATTAGGGTATTTTTATACCCTAAGCTGCGTTTTGGTTTCTCTTTTCAGACTCTTCTCTGCACACACACTCTTACATACCTTTTCAAAGGTTCTCTACAACTTTTCCCTCATCCCTCTTTAGAAAATCTCCCTTCCACTCACTTGCTCACTAGTTTTCCATCTAAGTTTGGGGTTGGGAGAGAGCATCATTGAAGGGGCTGATTTTTTCATTATGGTTTACTAATGCTTAACAATGTATCTTTTGGTTTTGTGAACTATGTTTGATGCAGGGATGGCCTCCTCATCGGGCAAAAAGAATCAAGACTATAAGATCCAAGAAGAAGGAGGATACAGAGGACAGCTCAGATTGAGGAGGAGTTGAGATAGCATTTACTGATGAATGCTATCATAACTAGAGCAGGACTTATGCTTTTGTTTGGTTTAAGTTTTCTGAACTTATTTACTTCTGTTTTAGATTAGGGTTTGATGTACTCTATTGAACACCTGGTTTCTTATGATGGTTTGCTATTAACTGTGATTGTATGATAAGTAATGCTTGATGATGCTTATTGATTGATTGATGTTGAGATGATGTGCACATTAAAATGCTTATACAGGTGATTCACAAGCTTTGTGAACAAATGCATGATATCATGATTGTGATTGTGAAATTAAGCAGGATGTGTATGTCAAATGTGAATGAGCTGATATGTGAGGTTTTGAGCTCCAGAGTTATTATTGATTGAATGTTATTACTTTGGAAGCATGAATGACTTTGCCCAGGTTTTCTATGATTGAATCAATTGCTTGTTTTGCATCATGTGATCAAGGCCATTTGTTGGAACCCTTTTTATTGGCCAAATTCATAGAGTTAGCCCATTAAAAGAGAACACTTTGTGTTCTATCCTTTGAACCTTTAGCCTTGAACATACACTGAAAACCCTTGATTCAAAATCTTTACCTTGAGTTAAGTAGAAGATCTTGTGTGGTATTGTTAAATGTTCAAGTTTGGGGTTGTTGGGAAAACATGAAAAAGGAAAAGCAGTGAGCTAAGAGCTAAAAAGTAAGAATATGCAAAGAAAAAGAAAAAGAAAAGAAAAGAAAAAGAAGCAAAGCTCAATGCAAATGCAAAGGCAAGTTGGGAATGAATAAGAATAATTGTGTTGTTATGATTCTCTTAACTCAAGGATTTTGTGATCCAGAAAAACCAATTTTCTTGTTAGCCCAGCCACATTATAAGCCATTGAAAAGTCCTTGTGATGATGCATGCTTGTGAATGTTTTTGATTGTGGTAAAATGAAAGGCAAAGTTGATTCATGTGACATTGTGATAGTGGAGTGAATGAGTGAAACACTTTACCTCTTATACACTTGTGTGTTGAGTGAAACACTTTCCCTAGTGAGGAAATATTCCATAAGCACATGAACATCCATGCTTAATTGATTGATCATTCATGAAAAATAGCATTTGTTGGAATTTAAATGACTTTGTGAACACTAAAGCATGTGCACATCTTGGTTGAACTCTTGGTCATAAGTTTGAGTGAAGTTGTTACTTATCTTGAAAAAGAAGATTTTTGAATGAGTGAACCATCATATGAATTGGTTGGAGATTGAGTTACATTTTGTTTGCTTGAGGACAAGCAAAGTTCTAAGTTTGGGGTTGTGATAACAGTTGAAAAACTGTTATTTTCATGCTTAAAATTGATATTAAAAGCAACCTTTAGACTTAAAAACTAGCTTGAAATCATGCTTTTATCTATATTTTCAGAAATAAGAGAGCTGGACAGGTTTATGCTTGATTTAAGTGTTTTTGTGCAGGTTTTAAGGTGAATTTAGTGAAAGAAGTGAAGAAGGAGAGAGATGAAATCAGAAAAGGAAGCAAAGAGTGCAAAAGGAGAAGCCGAAAGCACCGCTCAGCGGCATTTTACCGCTGAGCGGCACTCAGGAGGTCACGGGAGGTCCGCTGAGGGGCAAACTGGCCGCTGAGGGGAAGAAAAGGGACGCGCAGTCACCGCTGAGCGGTATTTACCGCTGAGCGGCACTTTTATGGGCTTGGGCTTTTGTAATCTTTTGTAATTCTAAAATAGTATATAAGGACTTGCACGTCCTAGAATTAGTATCTTTGGCAGAAACGAGGCAAACACTCTCTCTTCCACCCCTTTGAAGGAGGATCTTGGATGCTCAGGCTACCTCTTCACCTTTTTAGGGTTTATTCTTTCATTCTTTCATTGTTATTCATCTAGGTTCACCATGAATATGGTGAACTAAACCTTGTATGTTTGTTGGGGAATCAATGTAATCTCTTGAAGCTCTCATATATGGAATCTATGCTTGCATCTTTTAATTAAGATTTATGCTTTCTTTCATCATTAGTTAGGGTTTTTCCTTTTTACTTAATGCTTGCATGGTTTAACTCATTCGATGCATGATTGTTGGTTTTGTCGATACGGGCACGTACGGGTAAGTCTAGATCCGGGGAATTTCTCCCAATATTATATTGGTTGTCGTTAAGCTCCTGCACTTATGAACTGATCATTAGGAATGCTAGGAATTGTATGAACTCGTGATTAGGGAGAAGCCATCTAGAATGATACTTTAGAGAGTGGCATTAACAATGATGATTTGAATGTTGAATTCCTAAAATATATGAGAGTGGATGAGATGAAATTGACCCCCAACAACATATTCATTCATATATTTCACTGAAAGTGTTTATCTTTTGCTTTTGCCATTGATCAAAAAACTCATGCATACATGTTTATTTTCGTCTCTTGCATATAAAATCTCAATTATTTCGTTTGTAAGTCTTAGCTAATCAACAAATCATATAACTAAACTAGGCCGTGAGTCCTTTGGGAGAACGATACTTGGTCTTACCAAGTTTATTACTTGAACGATTCGGTCATACTTGCCGATTGTGAAACAAGTTTGTGACATCATATTTTGGTGCTCATAAATTTGTCCATCAACTGCCCGAACCAAGATTGATGTGTATGCTGGAACTTTATCCATGGAATTTGCTGATATTATGGTTCACTTTAATATTATTGATGCAATGAAGTTCCCAGCTGAGGACCATTCTGTTTTTAAGATTGACATGTTGGATGACATTATTGATAAATATGTTGGTGATGATTTTGATACTTTGCATGAGAAGAAGCATTCTTTTCTATCTTCTTTGCATTCATGCATTGAATCTGGATTCGAATCAGGATTTGAGAATGATGTTGATAATGTTGTGGATTTTGATGAGGATTGTGATGTCCAGGATGTTGATACTATGCACGATATTGATGATGTTGTTGACATATCTGTGATGGACATTGATTTGGATTGTGATGAGATGAGTGTTCTTCCTGTACCTGTACACTCTTTAGAGTCAGAATGCATTAACCACGTTGTAGGAAGTACATTTGAATATGACTTACAGGCACCCACTCTTGAGCTGAAATAGCTCCCAGACAACCTCAAGTACGTGTACTTGGAGGATGATGAGAAGAAATCGGTGATCATTTCTACCTCCCTTGATTCTGTTCAAGAGGAGAAGTTGCTTGGTGTGTTGAGGAAGCACAAGAAGGCCATTGGTTGGAGTTTGGCTGACATACCTGGTATTAGCGCATCCACATGCATGCATAGAATTCTTTTGGAAGATGGGGCAAGGCCAATCAGACAGCCACAAAGAAGGCAAAACCCCATGATCATGGACGTCATCAAGAAGGAGGTGACCAAGCTTTTGCAAGCTAGGATCATCTACCCTATTTCAGACAGTCAGTGGGTTAACCCCATCCATGTTGTGCCCAAGAAAACTGGCCTCACTGTGGTGAAGAATGAGAGGGATGAGCTTATCCCAGCTAGAGTGCAGAACAGCTGGAGAGTCTGCATTGACTATAGGAGGCTCAACCAAGCAACCAGGAAAGATCATTTCCCCCTGCCATTCATTGATCAGATGCTGGAGCGCCTGGCAGGTAAATCTCATTATTGTTTTCTTGATGGTTTTTCTGGTTACTTTCAAATAAATATTGCGCCTGAGGATTAAGAAAAAACCACATTCACCTGCCCCTTTGGCACTTTTGCCTATAGGAGGATGCCCTTTGGTCTATGCAACGCCCCTAGTACCTTCCAACGGTGCATGCTTAGCATTTTTAGCAACTTTCTTGAGAGTTGCATAGAGGTGTTTATGGATGATTTCACTGTGTATGGATCCTCTTTTGATGCATGTTTAAACAGTCTGGAAAATGTTTTGAAAAGATGCATAGAAACAAACCATGTTCTCAATTTTGAGAAATGTCACTTCATGGTTGGACAAGGTTTGGTTGTAGGGCATATCATTTCTGAAAAGGGAATAGAGGTAGCCCCTGCTAAGATATCTGTGATTTCGCAGTTGCCTTACCCCTCTTGCATGCGAGAGGTGCGATCTTTCCTTGGACATGCAGGTTTCTACAAGCGCTTCGTCAAAGATTTCAGCAAGAAGGCGCTTGATGAGTCTTTATTTCTTGAATTATATTTAGTTTATTGCACTTAAATAAACTAGGGAATTGTGTTTAATTGTCTATTATTTTCCCGTTTTCTGAATTCTGCTTAATTTGGTCGGAAATTCGTAATTGTGCTAATTTGGGTTTTCTGAGCTGATTAAGTGCATTTCTGGTTGCAGGAAAGTTGTGGAAACATCATCTGGAGCATTGGGATATGGTGTGACACACTCAAAGGCTCAACATTTAGTCATTTAGATTCTAATTAAAATTGTAATTTCGTTTTCTAGAAGCCTTTAATTAGAATTAGGTGTTTTGGACCCTTTTAGGGGCAATTTTGTAAAAAGACCCATTTGTAGGACATGTGCCTTTTTGATTAGGGTTTTTAATTGATTGTGGACCCCATTTGGAAGAAAAAATCTCGGCATTTTAGAGAGCCTTAGCCAACCACACAAAAAGACTCTTAGACACTTCATTTTTTTTCACGTTTTGGAGCTTTTCTCTCTTAGGGTTTCTTGTATGAACACTCTTATGGAGAGCTTGACTTGGGTGTCTCGTTTGTGGCCATTTCAATGAGCAAGATGCAGATTTTCTTCTTCTCTTAATTTACTCTTGGTTGTCTTAGCTTATTGGTGGTGAAAAACTGTTAGTATTTTAAGGTTGTGAAAGGAATAGTTGATTATAGAGAAAATGTAGAGATAGTTGAATGTAGAGATAGTAGTTGTCTTTAGTTGTAGTAGATGTTGGCTTCTTACAAATGGTAGATGTTGGCTACTTCTTTCTTCTTACATCAAATGGTAGAGTTCATGGGTATTTATAGACCCATAGATTATTCTAGAACATCCTAGGCACAACTTATGTGGAATGTTCTAGATTTTTACCTATGTAGAATATTCTAGATTTTTCTTCCTATCTTAGGTTTTTCTACAATATTCTAGAATTTGTATTGCATTTCAATTCTTCTATCTTAGGAGCTTCTAGATTCTTCTAGAATTTGCATTACTCTTTAATACTCCTCCTTAATGCAAATTCGGTAACTCCAAACATTGTGCATAGTAGTTCAAATCTTGGTCTTGGTAACATATCTTCAATTTGATCTTCTTCCTCCATTGACCTGACCATAGTTCATGCTTTGATGCTTCTTCATAACAGTTAGGTTCAATCATGGCCATATTGCAAGTTTCATATATGTCTACCAAAGATCTTACTCTTCTTGGACTAGATTCAGGTGAAGAATCTTGTTGTGGAGGTGGAGAAAGCGTACCTGAATTTTCTTCCTCTTCTTGAGTTTCTTCTTGAGATTGTTGCACTGGAAGTAGAATGTTGCTTTTAACAACTTTTTCTTCTTCCCAATTCCAAGAAGCATTTTCATCAACTTCAACATCTCGACTGATGATGAGCTTTTTCGTTTGTAGGTTGTAGACTCGATAGCCTTTTGATTGTGTGCTATATCCCAAGAATATTCCTCGTATAGTTTTGTCTTCAAGCTTGCGCCTCCTTTGATCAGGAACATGTATGTAGCAAATAGACCCAAATACTCGTAGGTGTTTAGCTGATGGCTTTCTCCCACTCCAAGCTTCAATAGGAGTCTTGTCTTGGACTGCTTTAGTTGGACATCTGTTTAGAATATAAACTGCAGTGTAGACTGCTTCAGCCCAAAAAGTGTTAGGCATACTTTTCTCTTTCAGCATTGATCTTGCCATCTCCATAACTGTGCGATTCTTTCTCTCTGACACGCCATTTTGTTGTGAAGTATATGCGACTGTAAGTTGTCGCTCTATGCCTTCATCTTCACAGAATTTGTCAAACTCGTGAGATGTGTACTCCTTGCCACGATCACTTCTAAGTACTTTTAGCTGTTTTCCACTTTGCTTCTCAACAAGGGCCTTGAATTTCTGGAATACTCCAAAAACTTCTGACTTTGCCTTTAAGAAATAGACCCATGTCATTCTAGAGAAGTCATCGATGAAGAGGATGAAATACCTGTTGTTATGATGTGAAGGTGTTCTCATCGGTCCGCAAACATCGGTATGAATCAACTCCAATAAGTCTTTTGCTCTCCATGCTTTGTCTGTCAAGAATGGTAATCGATGTTGTTTTCCGAGGAGACATCCTTCACATGATTCATTATTTTCCTTCAAGCATGGAAGATCTCTCATCATGTTTTTCGTATATAGAAGCTTTAAGGCATGTGTGTTGAAGTGGCCAAATCTCCTATGCCAAAGCCATGAGTCATCAACTTCTACCTTCATGGCAATATTAGTTCCAGGTTTGAAGCTTATAGGAAAGCTTCTATTTCTCTTCTCCATTTTTACTTGGCCAATTTCTATCATTTTACTGTCATAAATTTTGCATGTATCTTTCACAAAATGAAGAGAATATCCATTCTCCATCATTTGGCCAATACTTAAAAGATTCTATTTAAGATTTGGAACTAGTAAAACATCCTTGATGAATTTCGTACCTTTTTTTGTCTCCACCATGACAGTTCCTTTGCCTCGAGACTCCACTGTGGTGCCATTTCCTAGGCGAACTTTGACATTGACAGATTTATCAATGTCTTTGAAGATACTTTGATCTTTTGCCATGTGATTACTGCATCCACTATCCAAGTACCAACTTCCTTCTCTACCAGAAGATTCTTGATTGGCGTAGAATAAGAGTTTCTCTTGATTATCTTCTTCCGCAAAGTTTGCTTGATGCTTATTTTTATTACGACAATACTTTTCTATGTGACCAAATTTCTTGCAATAGTGACATTGAGGTTTTCCATGATGCCAACAATCTTTTTCCAAGTGACTTGTCTTTTTACATATGCCACATGGAGGATATTTTTCTTGACGAGTCTTAGAGAAGCTTCTAGGATTTTCTTTATTTCTAGAAATTTCTTCTCTACTTTTATTTCCTTCATATTCTTTATTCTGAGACCGTAATTTTAGTTTTGATTGAAAGGCATTTTCAACCGAGTCTTCTTCATGCCTTTTCAATCTTTGTTCATAAGCTTCAAGAGAGCCCAGTAGTTGTGTGACTGACAATGTAGCCAAATCTTTTGTTTGTTCAATCGCGGTTGCGATTGCATCATACTTTTGGGGAATAGAAATTAAAATTTTCTCAACGATCTTTTTGTCAAGAATATTTTCCCCATAGGCTCTCATCTGACTAACTATTTCTTTTATTCTAGAATAGTAGTCTTTAATGGTCTCAGATTCTTTCATTCTTAATAATTCAAACTCTCGTCTTAAAGAATGAAGTTTAATATTGCGTACCTCGTCACTTCCTTGAAACTCCTTTTGTATTGTTTTCCAAGCTTGTTTTGCACTTGTGGCACCAATTATCCTTGGAAAAATTGTGTCATCAACTGCTTGTTGAAGAACAAATAAAGCCCTTGAATCCTTCTGCTTGTTTTCTTTCAACTCCTTCTTTTGAGCTGCAGTAAGAATAGAGGTGTCTTCTGGAATAGTGAATCCCTCTTCTATGATATCCCATAAATCTTGAGAGCGGAAGAATGTCTTCATTTTGACACTCCAAAAATCATAATTTTCTCCTTTGAAAATAGGTACTGGAATTGATGATGTTTGATTAGTAGTAGCCATTGTTGAGAATATATTTGGGAGTAGTAGAATGAGTTATAGTTTTGTTTGAGGTACTTGAAAATTTTATCTACGCCCAGTAGATGATCGAACGTAGCTCTGATACCACTGTTAGTATTTTAAGGTTGTGAAAGGAATAGTTGATTATAGAGAAAATGTAGAGATAGTTGAATGTAGAGATAGTAGTTGTCTTTAGTTGTAGTAGATGTTGGCTTCTTACAAATGGTAGATGTTGGCTACTTCTTTCTTCTTACATCAAATGGTAGAGTTCATGGGTATTTATAGACCCATAGATTATTCTAGAACATCCTAGGCACAACTTATGTGGAATGTTCTAGATTTTTACCTATGTAGAATATTCTAGATTTTTCTTCCTATCTTAGGTTTTTCTACAACATTCTAGAATTTGTATTGCATTTCAATTCTTCTATCTTAGGAGCTTCTAGATTCTTCTAGAATTTGCATTACTCTTTAATAAAAACTATTCATTTCCACTTCCATTTGCTTGTTCTTGGTGCTTGGAGTTTGAGTTTTGGAGCTTGTCTTTGCATTTCCATGGTGGATGTTGGGTTTGAGTAACTTTATATTTCGTTTTCCTCTCCCTTTGCTGCTGTTCCTCTCGGTTTTTATCTCATTCTATATGGTTGGATGATAAAATGAAGTTCTATGTAGTTTTAGGTTGAAGAGAGCTTAAGATGATGTGTGGGTGTTGTGGGTTTAACTCTTTTCTTGCATTTTTCGGTTTTGAAGCTTGAGACAAGGTTGGGATCAGATCTTGGTGATGTTATGGAGGCTGGACAGAACTGACACTAGTAAAAAGTTGGGTTTTTACAGCGCACATTATGCCACGGTTCATCGGAAACCGCAGCATAATGATGCGCGGTGGCAGTTTTGTAAATAAATCGAACATATATGCCGCGGTTTAGCTCTGAACCGCGGCATATACACCAGTCAACCATCCCCTTTGACGCCACGTCTGAATTCAAAATTAAATAACAGAGTATAGGCCGCGGTTGTCCATAGAACTGCGGCCTATGCCCCTGCCCATTTATTGCAGGGGCTGACTGAGTCAGAGAATTTCAAAAGTTACAGGGGTATATGTCGCGGTTCCTGAGGAACCGCGGCCTATACCCCTGTAACTTTTGAAATTCCCCAAAAGGCAGTTGGGGAGACAGTTGTGTTCAGCACGTTATAAGGGTATAGGCCGCGGTTCTAAGAAAAAAAAATGGATTTATGCAGCGGTTCCCTCGACAACTGCGGCATATTCCGCAACCTATATACCGCGGTCATAACCGCGGCCTAAAGTCTCTGACTTACTACCGCGGCTGAATATGCTGCGGTTCGTGAACCGCGACGTATAGTGAAAAATAACCTCGGTAAAATCCCCTCGCTGCACTAGAGTGAAATTAATGGTCTAAGTATTATTTTCGTTTTTGCAAAGAAACTTGAAGAAATGGTAGTGTTAAAGATGGGTTGATGAGTAGAAGTTTGGGTTTATTGTTCTTGTGTTCATTTGCAACTTTAACTTTGGTTTCTTGAAGTTGTTCTCTGTATTGAAGAGTGGAAGAAAGCTTTTGGATGCATAATTCTTGAAGAAAAACCATTTGGAGTTTGTAGGAGAGAGGAAATTGCTTCATTTAATTTTTACCACTTTTGGACCAACACAAAAGATGCTTGTTTTGACCCAAGGAATATTTCCACTTTGAGATTTGGCCTTTGCTTGTTCCAGCCGTGAATTGCAATGAGAAATGGAGGTTTTAAGAGTTTGTTTTCATTTGATTTAGCTTACTTGGCACATTGGTAGGAGCACCCATGGTATCTTCCATTTGCACATTGGTCTTCGAAGCAATCTTTGGCATTTCCACTTGGTGGTTCACGTAAATTGTGTGCTTTGGTGTATAAAATCATTTCTTTGCTGCATGGAAGGAGAGAGGGGACGGTCTTGGAGAGTGTGGAAGGCACATGCTTAATTTCTTGAAAAATGGTGCACATGGGAGAAGAAGTCAACACATTTTGTGGCTTATTTAAGGTGAAATTGAAGTTTGACTTGGGTGCATGATGACTCACGGCCATGTGTTCTTTCTTTGGCCAATTGGACTTTTAAATTCATTTGTTAATTGCCATTATGACAAGTAATTTGCTAGGATTAAATTAGGCTTGTTGGTTTCTTTGGTTTTTAATTAATTTAATTAATAGGTTGAGTTTATGTGTTTGAGTTAGTGTTGCATTTAATTATTTTTAACTGTGTTTGTTAATCAGTTTGTAATAGTTTTTGATGTTTGAATGTTGTCTAAAGCTTTTAATAGTGCTAGCTTAATAACCATGCTAGCTTAAATTAGTTTGTTTGCATCTGTGTCTTTATTAAGTTCTTTAATTTTTGCAAAACCTTTTCAAACCCCCCCTAATGTGTTCGACCTATTACCTGAACCACAATTGGTCCTTGAGAGACGACCTAGGAGTCACTTCCTAGTACTATACTGCATTCTGTTATGCACAACTTTTGTGGGAGGTGCGACCCTCTCATCAGCGCTCCCCTTGTCCAGACTGCTGCAGAAAGATATTGACTTTTCTTTTGATGACAGATGCAAGCAGGCGTTTGATTGCCTAAAGGAAGCTTTGACCACCGCCCCTATCATTCAGGCACCGGATTGGGCAGCCCTATTTGAGCTCATGTGTGATGCGTCTAATTATGGATTAGGGGCTGTATTGACACAGAAAATTGACAAGCTGCCGAGAGTGATCTACTATGCTTCATGCACTTTGGATGTTGCCCAAGCAAATTATACCACCACTGAAAAAGAGTTGTTGGCTATTGTTTTTGCCCTTGATAAGTTTAGGTCATATTTGCTTGGATCACCTGTTATTGTGTATACTGACCATGCAGCTCTAAAGTTTTTGTTGAAAAAGGCTGAGTCAAAGCCTAGATTGATCAGGTGGATGCTACTGCTCCAGGAGTTTGACTTGCACATTGAAGACCGGAGTGGAGCACAAAATTTGGTTGCAGACCACCTCAGCCGGATTGAAAAAGCTGGGAATGAAGCTGATGTGTTGCCCATCCAAGATGCCTTTCCTGACGAGAGTTTGTTGATGATTTGTTACTCTCACCCCACTCCTTGGTTTGCACACATTGTAAATTATTTGGTTGCTTCAATTTTTCCTCCCTTAGCATCACGTGCTCAGATTGCTAAAATTAAGAGTGATGCTAAGTATTATGTTTGGGATGACCCATATCTGTGGAAGTTGTGCAGTGACCAGGTTACTAGGAGATGCATTCCGGACCATGAGATTGACTCGGTCCTACAGTTTTGTCATGCCTCCTCACCTGGTGGTCATCTGGGGATACAGAGAACAGCTCGCAGGGTGTTGGACTGTGGTTTCTATTGGCCTTCCATCTTCAAAGATGCGGAGAAGATTTGCAGCACTTGTGAGCCTTGTCAGAGAGCAGGAGGATCAATTTAACAGAGATAAGAAATGCCTCAACAACCTATGTTGTTCTGTGAGGTGTTTGATGTATGGGGTATAGATTTCATGGGTCCTTTTCCTGTTTCTTTTGGTTTCTCTTATATTCTCCTTGTTGTGGATTATGTTTCAAAATGGGTGGAAGCTAGAGCCATCAGGACTAATGATGCTCGGGTTGTTGTAGATTTTGTCAGATCTCACCTCTTTTGCAGGTTTGGAGTGCCTAGAGCAATTGTTAGTGATCAAGGAACCCATTTTTGCAACAGATCCATGCAAGCTTTGCTCAAGAAATATTGGGTGACGCACAGAGTTTCTACACCTTACCACCCCCAAACAAATGGGCAGGCTGAGATCTCCAATAGGAAGACTAAGAGGATTTTGCAGAAGATTGTCCAGCCCAACAGGAAAGATTGGAGCAATAGGTTGGACGATGCTCTATGGGCCCACAAGACAGCCTACAAAGCACGATAGGGATGTCTCCCTACCGGGTTGTCTTCGGAAAGGCATGTCACCTACCGGTCGAGATTGAGCATCGGGCATATTGGGCTGTGAAGATTTGCAACTTCTCCATGGACCAAGCTGGAGAGGAAACAAAGTTGCAATTAAATGAATTGGATGAGATCCGATTCGAGGCCTATGAGAACTCAAAGTTCTACAAGGAAAGGACAAAGAAGTTCCATGATAGTTCTATTGTTAGAAAGGACTTCGAGGTTGGCCAACAGGTTTTGTTGTATAACTCTAGACTCGGCCTCATGGGTGGTAAGTTGAGATCAAAATGGACTGGACCTTTTGTTGTGACTAATGTTTATCCTTATGGTGCAGTAGAGATCCAAGGTCCATCTACAGCTAAAAGCTTCAAGGTGAACGGGCATAGACTGAAGCCTTTCCTCAGCAACCATTCTTTATTGGATGTAGTGGTGGAGGAGACGTCTTTGGTCCACCCCACCTATCCTCCCATCTGACTCAGGGAGTTTCTTTTCTCCTTCCCTCCTCACTTTTATTGCACTTTGTCGATATCTGATGACTGTTCTGATTGTTTGATCTACTGATTGTGACACACTGAGGACATTGTGTCGTTTAAGTGTAGTCTATTAGGGGAGGTTGTTTCTTTGTTCATGTTTCGGTTTTTATGTAGTTTGTTGTGTCTTGTGTACAGTTTTGCATGCTTTTCGTGAATTCTGGATTGTGATTAGGTTGTTAGTTTTCCTTCACTTCATTGATACTCTGAGATGTTGGATTCCTTGCTTTTCTTTGCTTGGAAGATGATCATGATGTTTGAGAGTTGAATTGATGGTGACCATATTACCTGTGAGATTTGAGCCATTTGATGATCTTTCTTGTGTGTGATATGTCTCTTGATTGCTTGCACATATGTCTTGGCTTGACTCTTTTTGATAATTCTTGATTGATGCGCATGTTTGAAAGTGATAAAGGCAGTTTGTTGTTGAGCCTCTAGAGCCAGATGAGCCTACCCTGTTTTGATCATTTGATAGCCCTTTTGAGCCTATGTTTATCCCCATTTCTTTATTTTGAAGCTCATACACCAGCCCTAAGAAAAAAAAAACCATTATGACCTTAGCCTTAGGGAATTTTGGAGCTTTAGAATTGTTTTGGGAATAAGTGTGGTCTCCTGGGAGTTTCAAAGGAATTGGCTAGTGAGTCCTCTTCTTGTAGTGTTTTTGTAAATATGTGGTGTATCTTGTCTCTTGAAATTGTGTGCTGAATAGAGTAAAGAAAAGAGACAGGATGAAAAAAAAAAGCAAAAAAACAGTGAAAAGTAAAAAAAAATAATAATGGAGTCAAGAAGAGGATGAAATTAGAGGTTGTGGGTGTGTTTGAATGTGTTGATACGTGTTCCCCATTGCTCCTCTGTTTCTTATGGTTTGTAGCTTCTTATCCAGATATATCCTCCCTTGTCCTTGGCCCCATTACAACCATGAAAAGACCTTTTGATTTGAACATGCGTATGTGCTTGAGTGTTGATATTCGAGGCTTGCCAAGTCTATTTGTGAATTCTTTCTTGAGTGCATTGAGTGACATTGATTAACCTTAAACACTTGAGAGAAACACTGATTGTGTGCATCTGTGAGGCTCTGTTGCTTTTGATTCATCTCTTGAATTGATTGATTGTTTTCTTTGTACTGAACTGTTTGGATGATTCTTTGAGTAGTTGCTTTCATTGACACTGTGTGGGATTCTGCCTATACCTTTTACCGTCCATATTTTGTGAGAATTGTGCAACTATGTTTCTGTTTTGGAGTCTTTGTTGTCTGTCTGTCGAGTCTGTGTTAGCTCCCTGATGTTTGAGTAGTTCCCTGGTTTTCGTCTTGGTTTTGCCCAGGAGTGCAAAAGACTAAGTGTGGTCTATTGATGAGTCGTTATTTCTTGAATTATATTTAGTTTATTGCACTTAAATAAACCAGGGAATTGTGTTTAATTGTTTGTTATTTCCCCGTTTTCCGAATTCTGCTTAATTTGGTCGGAAATTCGTAATTGTGCTAATTTGGGTTTTCTTAGCTGATTAAGTGCATTTTTTGAAGTGCAGGAAAATTTCGGAAATACATTTTGGGACATTAGGAAGAATGCCAAATAAATTGAAGACTCTCTACACAGACATTTTAGAATTAATTAAATTGTAATTCAGTAGTTTAGAATTTCTGTATCAACTTTTACATTTTGGGACAATTTTTGGTAAAGTAGACTAGACCCAAAATGTGAAGGTAAATGACTTGGCACCTTAGGGTTTTTGTGTGGACCCCACCCTTATTAAAAGGTGACCCACGACCTTTAGGGCAGCCGCCACTTGCCACTTAGATTTTGATTTTTTTTCTTTGACCTTGGCTTTCGGAGAACGCTGTTTTTGAATGAAAAAAGAAAAAAAAGAGCTTACGTTTTGTTCCTTTGGCTAAAATTCCCATTGCCTTCTCATTTTTTGGTTTTCATGCACTGTTGCTTGATGCTGTTACAGAGATTTCAATTTGAAGAAGAGGAGGCAACAGCCACCATCTTCATTTTAATTTTGGCTTGAAAGAAAGGGGGCTGTGACGGGAAATGGTGTCCAGCCGCCACCTTCACTTGGTCTTTTTCTTGAACAATTTTTATTAAATGAAAAAGGAAGAAGCACACGGTTGAAGGTTGGGATGCTAGCAAGAATGAAGTGCTAATTCACGAAAAGTAGCATGGTAAAGCAAAGTAGGAGGTGCTGTCACGGCAGGGAGAAGTCACATTCAGCTTGGTAGAAGCGGTGCAGTAGATTGGGAAAGAAAAGAACGGTGATGGTTGGAATGGGGTGCACGTGAATGTGACCTGCAAGCTACTGGAACGGTGATGGAGTTTGAAAGGAGGTGTCACAGCGTGGGAGAAACACACGGCTGCTGGAAGAAAAGAGCTTGCTTTTGATTTATGGAATAGAAATAGATTAGAGGTGGTAGGTAGGAGCTGTTTGCTGTGCTGGAAGAGACGTGTGGAAGTTTAATTTGGAGGAAGCATGTAATGAGACGTGTGGAAGAGACGCTGTGCACGGTTGGAAGCATTGAAGGGAGGAAAACATGCGCTGATTAAATTTGGAGCAGCTGCAGCAGTGCGTGTTGTGACGTCCAGCTAGACACATGGGAGGAATTTAAAAAGCTCTCGGTCACGGAGAATGGTTCACGGAATGTGAGCTGGAAGCACCTTTAATTTTCATTATCTTTGCTGGATGAAGGAGATCCTTGATTTGATGGGAGTAGGCAGTAAGAGTACATTGGTTTATTGGAAGCACGGAAAGGGAGGGCTGATTACGTTCAATGGAAATTTTAATTTGATGTTTGGTTGATGAAGCTCCAGGAGGTCTCGGTTTGCTTTTTCCAAGCACTGATGCTGTCTTTATTTTTCTTCAAGAATAGTAGTAGGGTGATTTAGATAGGAGTAGTTGCTGATTTGGATTCTCCCATCATGGTGATTGCTTAAGTATGGAAGGTGCATTCCATTTTGTGAGTAGCTGACACGTTCCACGGAGAAAGGCTACCCCACTTTCATTTTATTTGGATTAAACATTTTGAAGATTTATTTACTTTGAGAAATGATGAAGTAGATTATCTTTGCTGGAATGCTCAACAAGTTACGGCTAGAGAGGACTTTTAGAAGCATTTGCAATTTCAAACCCTTTTGGTAGATGCACATGGGTCACGGTCAATGGTAGAGAAAAATTTATTTTCTTTTATTTCTTTTGCCTAAGAAAGGTTTACATTATAGATTGAATTGATTTTCTTCTTTTTGCTGGTGAATTGTGTTTGGATATTTATCTGTTGCAATGTTCAATTTAATGCTTTCATGCACTGGAATACCATCAATCATATTTAGTTGTGTTTAATTTCCATTTTAATTTAAGTTCAATTACAGTCACAAACCCCCCCCCCCCCCCACTACGTGTTAGACCTAAGACTTGAACAACAATATTGGTCCTTGTGAGACGACCTAGGAGTCACTTCCTAGCACTATATTGCATTCTTTTATGCACAACACTATATTGCATTCCTAGCACTTCCTAGCACTATATTTGAAAACAGTAAATTTCAAATATGAAAACAAAATCAACATTCCAGCAGCAACATACAACAATAAAAATTAAAGCAAATGATTTAAAATAAATTACTCAACAACACAGTGCAAACCACGGTAGGAATTAAACGGCAGACAAACAACAACAGACATTAAATTACAGCAGCAATTAAATTGCAACAGTAAATGGAACAGCAAATTAGAATTGAAATTCAGTCACAGAAAATTAAACAAGATTGTGCATTGAATTAAAATTCATTACAACTAAGAACATAAAATTGGAAGTGTGTACACCATTTTTCAACCGTAGCCTTCCATCAATACCAAGCTCCTACTGTTCCAGCACTTTCACGGTCCAGCTCCCTGTTGTATTTCCCAGCCCACTGTCCAACACTCTTGCTGTCCAGCAGCTGTCTCATGGTTCTGCTCTCCTTCCGAACTCTCTAACATTTACTCTTACTCTACTCTACAATACAATTTGGGTGAAAAACTACACTGCACTACAAGGAAATTTCACTACACTCTGAACCTACACTACTAGAACTTTGATGGAAAAACTAAACTACTGGAACCGAAACTCCTGGAAAAAAAAAAAAGAGTGACTCTCCCAGGCTGTAACCCTCTTCCTAGTGGCTACTCCCACTCCCATTTTATTGCTGCAGTGAGGTGCTTTTCCAATAAAGACAAAAATAAAATTGTGCTTTTTCCAGCAGCTTTTCCGTGTGTTTGTCTCCCTAGCACCTTTGTTTTTTTCTTCAATCTATGCTAAAAGTAAACAAAGGTGGGCCCTCCATTTGTTGGTGCCGTGTGTTTTTTTCTACTTCCCTCTTCCACGGATGTTGCCAAATTTCTTGAACGGTGGTTGGTAAGACTGTCGCGGTCATACAAATTTGATGTGCAAAATTAATGCAGTATAATTACTAGGAAGTGACTCCTAGGTCGTCTCTCAAGGACCAATATTTGTGGTTCAGTCTCAGATTTTTCTACGAAGTGGGGGGTGTTTTTGATGTTTTGGTTGAATGCGGAAAAATTAAATTGGAACTCGAAATTAAATAAAACAAAATTAAAAACGTTAAAATAAATTTTAACGACATTGACAACCAAACGGTAAAATCAGAAAATAGAAAATTACGCAGTATTTGAAAATAACATGAACAGTAAAACACAATGATAAAAATTAACGCTGCAGAAAATAATGAACGGTAAAATAAAATAGACGGTAAAAACAAAACCACCTTGAAAATCAAATTTATTAAACATTCAACATTAAATTAAAATTCCTGGACGGATAAAAATAAAATGAACAAACTAACAGTACAGAAATTAAATTCTACATTTTTTTTTTCTGAAAATGAGCAAGGACCTAAAGCTACTGGAAGAGAGAGTCTCTCCCAGGCGTCTCCTCTCTACTGGAACAACTCCCCCTTCCTACACTACCGAGAGCTCCTTTTATTCTTGAACGTGCTCTACTCCCTATGCTCTTGGACCAAAAAAAAATAAGCAAATGGACCCTCCATTTAATTTTTTCTGTGAACTATTCTTCACGTGAATTCCTTCTAGCCGTGGGTTCTCTTTTCTATTCCACCAAGACAAAGAATCAACTGTTCTCCAAGGCATGGCAGCTGTAGCTTACGTAGTGTTCTTCTCCCAAGGTCGTGCCATGCTTTCTCTGCCTGGACACTGCTGGTGGTGATGAAGCTTTGCTGGATGATGATGGACCGAGAGTGAAGATGGTGGGAGTGTGGTGGCTGCACTGCTGGAATGATTGGTGAAGGTTGTTGCACTGCATCTGGCTGCTGCTTCTACTGGTGGAGATTCCCATACGGCTTCTCTTCATTCAAGCATTACTCCCCTCCGTTCCAGCACCTTCTGTTTGCACGTTCCCACCATCAAGTGAACAACGTTCCTGGATGAAGCTCCTCTGCTGATGGATGAAGATCTCCCTCTGTGGCAGCTGGACATTATGAACGCGACATCACCTTCTTCTTGCTTCCTTCAATTTTGTGTGTGCTAACAACAAGAAGGTGGAGAGGTCTTCTCGGTGGTGGCTTCAAGCTTGTTGTATGCTGCACCTAGTGCCAAGAAAATTAATTCCATGGGGAAAAACCGTGAGCCAAAACCAAGAGCCTTCCTTTTTGAATATGTGAAAACCATGTGCTTGACAAAACTGAGCTGCACTTGTTGCAACGTGGTCCCCTCATTTTCTTAAAATTCAAACGTTCCAAGCAAAGAAAGATGTGGTGGCTCCCACTTTCATTCCATGTAGAACCTTGCCAAAAGAATTTTCCATGGCCGTAACGTTGGCCACTTATTTTATCAATTTTCACTTCTTAATTGTTGGATGGCAGGGTGTGAAAGCAATGTGGTCCCCTCATCATTTCCCATATGGTTTTGTGTTTGTCACGTGAATTCTCCATGTACCTATTCTCTTTAATAATTTTGAGAAACTTAACTTCAAGGTGGTCCCCTCCATTATGCTTGCAAAATGAGAATTCTCCAAGTGGCTCCCACTCTTTTGATTCCACTTCAATGTGCTACTCTTCTACGTGGAATTTGCCAACCATCACACAAATGCTTCTCAATAAAACGTGATGTGGTAGCCCATTAACACCTTGAATAATTTTCTTCATTCATCTTTTGTTACATAAGAAGGCCGTGAAGTGTATAGGAGTTCCAAATCATTCTTAAAATTTAATAAACGAAGAACTTGCTTAAGATTGTTGGGAGGTCTTAGCACCGTTCAACGATCAATTCCAGCCACCACATGTACCAAACAACAAGCAAACAATGCAAACAGATTAGAAATCACTTAAACAGTAATCACTGGACTGACATAGGAGAGTAAAATAAATACTGGGAACAACATAGAACGAATTTGAACAAACGAAAAACTATACGTGAAAATAGACATCCATACGAAACTATGAAAAAAAATTGCATGGAAAACGGATAAGAATTGAACCTGAACGGGGACAAACAAGTTGACACAAAATTCACGCAGCAACCAGCGAAAACTGAAATGGCTGAAATACATTGGGCTCTATTTCCATTTCTTATTTAACCTTCAAATGTCCCAAATTGTATTTCCAAATTTTCCTTGTAAAATAATTAGCTCAGATAATTCAAATTAATTAAAATAAGAATTTCTGATCGAATTAAGCACAATCAAGCAAAATGGGAAAACACTGGACATTTAAGCACAATTCCCTTATTAATTCTAGTACAATAAACTAAGTGAAGTGTAGAAAATATCGACTCATCAAAATAGACCACACTTAGTCTTTTGCACTCCTGGGCAAAATCAAGACGCAAATCAGGGAATGGTTCAAAGGATTTTTATGGAGGTGACACACTCAGCAGACAGAAAATAAAGATTTACAAGAAAACACACAGAATTTACACAGTTCTCAAGAATTCTGGACAGAGATAAGAAGTAGAATATATCCAACACAAAATCAAGAAAAGCAGATACTTACAGAAATCATCCAAGCAATTCAAAGTATGGCAAAAATAATTAATCAGTTCAAGAGGCGATTTAAAAATAACAAAACCTCACAGATGCACTCATAGTGTTTCTCTCAAGTGTTTAAGGTAAATCAATGTCACTCAATGCATTCAAGAAAGCAAACACAAACAGACTTGGCAATCTTCTAATATCAACACTTAAAACATATGCATGTTCGGATCCAAAGGTCTTTACTGGGTTGTAATGGGGCCAAGGATAGGGGAGGATAAAATATGGATAAGTAGCTACAGCTCAGAAGAAATAGAGGAGCACTGGGGAAAAAGTGTAAACACAGTGAAATCTCATCCAAACCTCTAATTCAATCCTCTTCTCGACTCCATTATTCACAAAAATTATTTTTCAATTTTCTCTTTTTCTCATCAAAATTTATTTTCATTCTGTTTTTTTTTTTCATTTTTTTTTTTATCACACAACAGGATATAAATCATCATTTCAAAACATGATGAGGAACCAACTAGCCAATTTATCAAAATCCCCAAGGAGACCACACTTATTCACAAAACACTTCTATAGCTCCAGACTTCCCTAAGGTTTAGGTAATCATTTGTTTTTCACTTAGGATCAGTGTATGAGCTTTAACACAAAGAAATGGATACAGTATAGGCTCAAAAGGGGTATCAAAGGATAATAACAAGGTAGGCTTATTTGGCTAAAGAGGCTCAAGAACTAAAATGCCTTTATCACTTCTAAAACATGCATATCAATCAAGTATATCAAAAAGAATCAAGCCAAGGCATATGTGCAAGCATTCAAGATACATGTCACACAAGAAAGAACATAAAGTGGCTCAAATCTCACACAGGGTATTCGTCACAATCAAATCAACCTCTTAAACACATAATCATGTTTCCAAGCAGAGAAAAGCAAGGATTTCAAACCATAAGTATTAATGAAGTGAAGGAAAAATCTACAACTTAGACAAACTCCAGAAATCAAGAGAAAAATGTAAAATTTATTGCACACAAAACACACTAAAAACCACTTAAAACAGAAAAAAAAATTTAACACTCAAAAACAAAAAATTTAACACACAAAATACAAACTTAACAGAAACTAACAGAAAATCAAAATTTCTTCCCAGTTAAATAAATCAAAATTTCTTCCCAGTAGACCACACTTAAATCACACAATGTCCTCAGTGTGTAACAATCATCAGATTATCAATTTCAAAGCTGTCAAATAATATAGACAAGTGCAATAAAAGTAGAAAAATGGGAGAAATTTTCAGTGACACCCATCAGTAGATGTCGTCAGATAACATCCATCAGTAGATGTTAATATTATTTTTATTACTAATTTTTTTTTTTATTTTATTTTATTTTATTTTATTTTATTATTTTTTTTTTTTTTTCTGAAAAAGGATACCGGTACTGTGACAACAGTCTCGGTGGCAAAGACCGGAACTGTTGCTACAGTAGAAAGCAATCTGGCTATAAATGAGGCCGCTCCTCCGCGTCCAGCGCCATTTCTGACTTCCCTGCTCTCTCTCTACTCCTCTCTTCTCTCTCTTTTCTCTCTCCCACTCTCTCCTCTGAGCATCTGGAGCTGCGCGGAGCCTCTGCCACCGTGCCATCTGAAGAGTCTGAGATCTGCGAGGAGCTCTGTCTCTGCGTCTTCTGAAGCGTCTGAGTGAGATCCGCGAAGAGCCTCTGCAAGCCTACTTCCCCAGGTAAGTCCTCTGCTCCTGGATCTGCCTTTCTTTCCTTTTTTTCTTTCTGCTTGCTTTACTTTCTTTCCGTCCTTTACTGCTTTATTTTTCTTCTTTCCTGTCATTCTGCTTATTCTGCTGTTATGCCTTCCTGCTTTCCTTCTTCTCCTTTTCCTGCTTTCCAGATCTTTCATTTTTTTTTTTATTCTGCTTTCTTTTTCACCTGCTAAACACTTAAAACACATAAAACACAACTGTCTAAAAACTTAAGGGGTATATCGGCTGGAAACCAGACGTTAATCTCCCTTCGATTGAAGGTATTGCAGAGACAATCGGGTAGAACAACGCCACGTACCCCACTTAAAACTAAAACACAGAAACTGAATATACAAGAACAATATGGACAAGGACACTGGACGTAGATCCGTTTAGGACCCTTTTGCAAGGACCGTGAAACAGATCTGAGACCAAAAACTGAAACAATCAAAGACAGACAGGACAAAATAAATTTAACGGAAAACAAGAACAAATAAAGAAAACACTGAATAAATTTTTTTTTTTTTTTTTATTTATGTTATGCTTATTTTTCTTGTTTTTGTTCTTTTTATATGTATTTATTTTTTTATTTATGTATTTGTATATTACGAGAGGAAGGATGAGTAAAACGGAATCAGAGAGATATACCAGTCAACGGTGGCGTCCAACCGACGATCAGATCACGATGATGACCAAAATATTCAACTATGGGGTCACACACCCAAGCCGAGCGCAAGTCGTCGAGATCGCGTCTCGACTAAGGGCTTTCGGCGAAGCCACAGAATACAACGTACACTGCTGGTTCAACAACCACGGCAATCGGGTCAAGCACTGGCAAGCGGAGATAGACCCCACTGGCACTCTCTTTTCACAACTGCCGCTATATATGTACGGTAAGACCCTGATCACACCTCAATCGAAATTTTTTTTTTTTTTCTCACTTCCTCTTCTATTATTAACACATGTTTTTTATTTTTTTATTTTTTTTATTTTTTATTTTTTTTGTTTGAAAGAAAACAACTGGGTGATAATGAGGGCACCGAGGCTGCTGAATTTGTTTCCAGTTCCGATCATTATCGATGACGACAGAAATGAACGAGAAATTCCTCCACCAAAGCCTCCGCTCGTGACTTTTCGAACCAGAGCTCCCTCAACGGAGCTCTCCCTTAGACCACCACAACCAGCTCGTGAATTCTTCCACTTTTAAAGTTTTGGGTTTTTTTATTTTTTTTTATGTTTTTGTTGGCCGAGTGTGGCCAGAATATTAATGAGGACTGTAATATGAACACTTAATTAATTTTTTTTTTTTGTTGTTTTTATTTTTTATGTTTTTATTTATTATGGTGTGTAATATTAACGATCAGAAATGATCGAACAACTTTATTTATGTTTTTATGTATTTTATTTTAATAATTATGTAAGACAGAATGTTTTCTGCGCATATGGTATGTTCAATAAATGCACTCAGATTAGTGTCTCTGCTAAAACTTCACCTCTCTGCCTTACATGTTAAATCTGCTCTTAAAATATTTTTTTTTTTTTTAACAAAAACTAAATAAAAAAATAAAAACAGAACACATAATAACGAAACAAAAGACCTAATACAGAATCAAAATATCAACGCAGATAAAACACATATTTACAAAACATACATTAACAAAATAACAGACCTGAAACAGAACACATTTTTTTTTTTTTTTTTGAAAAAAAAAAAAAAAACAATTCGTAAACTAAGAAAATCAGAATTCTCCCCTAATTCACAAACTAAGAAAATTAAGGGAAGAAGGAATAGGAAAACTTCCCTGGTTATGGTGGCAGTTGCCAAACTTGGATTATCAGGGAGATGTCTTTTGCCTCGGGATCCAGTATGAAAGTGTTGAGGATGAACTGCTTCATCCTCCAGATCTGATCAAGCAATGAAATGTCTTCCATCGCTGGATCTAAGCAGAAAAAATTGTTGATGATTGGGTTCAGCAGGTGCCAATTGATTTTCAAACCGTTTTGTAAGCTTGCACCTTTGTCTTCAATTGTGGGTGTTTGTTGATGCAATACATGTACACCTCCTGCAACATGGTTAGTGCAATGTGGTTCCAAAGAGATGTTATGCAGAGGTATAACACCCAACCCCAATTCATCATACTGAGCCTTAGATAAATCCTCATAACATGAATCAATTTCTAAATTGCATGCAATATTAATCATAGATTCAGATTCATGTTCAGTGCATGAAGAATAACCATTCGAATGTGATAGTAAAAAGCGGTTCTCTTCATGCACAGAGGAAAAATTAAAATCAGACTCAGCAAGAATATAGTCATTAGCATACCGATCATCATCACAATCAACATAATAATCAAATTGTGGTATGCTTACCTCCTCTTCCTTGAAGATTTCTAAAGTGTGGGAAGATGAAGGTGGTCTACCTGGTTCAGGATTACTGCTTACTTCTGCCGGGTCCCCAAAATTTTCATCAGTCTCCTCAGGTGCAAGAGTGGCCATCTGCCTGATCTGATCACTCAGATTCTGAATTGCCGCTTGAGTTTCCTGCTGAAACTCTATGCTATTTTTCTTGAACTGCATGTTTCCTTTCTGTAACTGAACGTTCTGCATGGTCATCTGCTCCAGTAACTCCTTTAATGTAGGTTCAGAAGTAGAAGGCTGAGGAGCTATTTGAGCAGGAGAATCATACTGCTGACTCTCATATTGTGGAACTGGCTCCCAAAGAGAGCTCTCAGAAATTGGTTGATGGAACATATTGTTCTCATCATAAAAATCAGCAGATTTAAAATCAAAGTAATATGCAGAATAAGAATCATAATCACAGACATTGGCAGAATAAGCATTATTCACAACATTAAAATAGGTAGACATGGAAAAATAAAAAGTAAAAACTAAAAACTAAAAATTACGAATCAAAACACATTTATACATGCTACAAGCACACACAAGACAGAACATCAATAGTAAATTTTTTTTTTTTTTAATAACAACTAAATACAGAACATAGCACAATAAAAAGACAAAACATATATTAACACAACATAATCGAAAAACACAACAAAAATCTAAAACAAGAACCTGGAACTGAAGTGACAACGCCGCCAAAATTTGCTGAAGGTGTCGTTGTCGCCTACAAAAATACAAAACACAAAACACACAAAAGACACATTAACAGAACAAAAATTTACACAACAAGAATCTAAAACCAAACCGTCATTGGTCCCCGGCAACGGCGCCAAAATTTGGTAAGACTGTCGCGGTCATACAAATTTGATGTGCAAAATTAATGCAGTATAATTACTAGGAAGTGACTCCTAGGTCGTCTCTCAAGGACCAATATTTGTGGTTCAGTCTCAGATTTTTCTACGAAGTGGGGGGTGTTTTTGATGTTTTGGTTGAATGCGGAAAAATTAAATTGGAACTCGAAATTAAATAAAACAAAATTAAAAACGTTAAAATAAATTTTAACGACATTGACAACCAAACGGTAAAATCAGAAAATAGAAAATTACGCAGTATTTGAAAATAACATGAACAGTAAAACACAATGATAAAAATTAACGCTGCAGAAAATAATGAACGGTAAAATAAAATAGACGGTAAAAACAAAACCACCTTGAAAATCAAATTTATTAAACATTCAACATTAAATTAAAATTCCTGGACGGATAAAAATAAAATGAACAAACTAACAGTACAGAAATTAAATTCTACATTTTTTTTTTCTGAAAATGAGCAAGGACCTAAAGCTACTGGAAGAGAGAGTCTCTCCCAGGCGTCTCCTCTCTACTGGAACAACTCCCCCTTCCTACACTACCGAGAGCTCCTTTTATTCTTGAACGTGCTCTACTCCCTATGCTCTTGGACCAAAAAAAAATAAGCAAATGGACCCTCCATTTAATTTTTTCTGTGAACTATTCTTCACGTGAATTCCTTCTAGCCGTGGGTTCTCTTTTCTATTCCACCAAGACAAAGAATCAACTGTTCTCCAAGGCATGGCAGCTGTAGCTTACGTAGTGTTCTTCTCCCAAGGTCGTGCCATGCTTTCTCTGCCTGGACACTGCTGGTGGTGATGAAGCTTTGCTGGATGATGATGGACCGAGAGTGAAGATGGTGGGAGTGTGGTGGCTGCACTGCTGGAATGATTGGTGAAGGTTGTTGCACTGCATCTGGCTGCTGCTTCTACTGGTGGAGATTCCCATACGGCTTCTCTTCATTCAAGCATTACTCCCCTCCGTTCCAACACCTTCTGTTTGCACGTTCCCACCATCAAGTGAACAACGTTCCTGGATGAAGCTCCTCTGCTGATGGATGAAGATCTCCCTCTGTGGCAGCTGGACATTATGAACGCGACATCACCTTCTTCTTGCTTCCTTCAATTTTGTGTGTGCTAACAACAAGAAGGTGGAGAGGTCTTCTCGGTGGTGGCTTCAAGCTTGTTGTATGCTGCACCTAGTGCCAAGAAAATTAATTCCATGGGGAAAAACCGTGAGCCAAAACCAAGAGCCTTCCTTTTTGAATATGTGAAAACCATGTGCTTGACAAAACTGAGCTGCACTTGTTGCAACGTGGTCCCCTCATTTTCTTAAAATTCAAACGTTCCAAGCAAAGAAAGATGTGGTGGCTCCCACTTTCATTCCATGTAGAACCTTGCCAAAAGAATTTTCCATGGCCGTAACGTTGGCCACTTATTTTATCAATTTTCACTTCTTAATTGTTGGATGGCAGGGTGTGAAAGCAATGTGGTCCCCTCATCATTTCCCATATGGTTTTGTGTTTGTCACGTGAATTCTCCATGTACCTATTCTCTTTAATAATTTTGAGAAACTTAACTTCAAGGTGGTCCCCTCCATTATGCTTGCAAAATGAGAATTCTCCAAGTGGCTCCCACTCTTTTGATTCCACTTCAATGTGCTACTCTTCTACGTGGAATTTGCCAACCATCACACAAATGCTTCTCAATAAAACGTGATGTGGTAGCCCATTAACACCTTGAATAATTTTCTTCATTCATCTTTTGTTACATAAGAAGGCCGTGAAGTGTATAGGAGTTCCAAATCATTCTTAAAATTTAATAAACGAAGAACTTGCTTAAGATTGTTGGGAGGTCTTAGCACCGTTCAACGATCAATTCCAGCCACCACATGTACCAAACAACAAGCAAACAATGCAAACAGATTAGAAATCACTTAAACAGTAATCACTGGACTGACATAGGAGAGTAAAATAAATACTGGGAACAACATAGAACGAATTTGAACAAACGAAAAACTATACGTGAAAATAGACATCCATACGAAACTATGAAAAAAAATTGCATGGAAAACGGATAAGAATTGAACCTGAACGGGGACAAACAAGTTGACACAAAATTCACGCAGCAACCAGCGAAAACTGAAATGGCTGAAATACATTGGGCTCTATTTCCATTTCTTATTTAACCTTCAAATGTCCCAAATTGTATTTCCAAATTTTCCTTGTAAAATAATTAGCTCAGATAATTCAAATTAATTAAAATAAGAATTTCTGATCGAATTAAGCACAATCAAGCAAAATGGGAAAACACTGGACATTTAAGCACAATTCCCTTATTAATTCTAGTACAATAAACTAAGTGAAGTGTAGAAAATATCGACTCATCAAAATAGACCACACTTAGTCTTTTGCACTCCTGGGCAAAATCAAGACGCAAATCAGGGAATGGTTCAAAGGATTTTTATGGAGGTGACACACTCAGCAGACAGAAAATAAAGATTTACAAGAAAACACACAGAATTTACACAGTTCTCAAGAATTCTGGACAGAGATAAGAAGTAGAATATATCCAACACAAAATCAAGAAAAGCAGATACTTACAGAAATCATCCAAGCAATTCAAAGTATGGCAAAAATAATTAATCAGTTCAAGAGGCGATTTAAAAATAACAAAACCTCACAGATGCACTCATAGTGTTTCTCTCAAGTGTTTAAGGTAAATCAATGTCACTCAATGCATTCAAGAAAGCAAACACAAACAGACTTGGCAATCTTCTAATATCAACACTTAAAACATATGCATGTTCGGATCCAAAGGTCTTTACTGGGTTGTAATGGGGCCAAGGATAGGGGAGGATAAAATATGGATAAGTAGCTACAGCTCAGAAGAAATAGAGGAGCACTGGGGAAAAAGTGTAAACACAGTGAAATCTCATCCAAACCTCTAATTCAATCCTCTTCTCGACTCCATTATTCACAAAAATTATTTTTCAATTTTCTCTTTTTCTCATCAAAATTTATTTTCATCCTGTTTTTTTTTTTTTCATTTTTTTTTTTTATCACACAACAGGATATAAATCATCATTTCAAAACATGATGAGGAACCAACTAGCCAATTTATCAAAATCCCCAAGGAGACCACACTTATTCACAAAACACTTCTATAGCTCCAGACTTCCCTAAGGTTTAGGTAATCATTTGTTTTTCACTTAGGATCAGTGTATGAGCTTTAACACAAAGAAATGGATACAGTATAGGCTCAAAAGGGGTATCAAAGGATAATAACAAGGTAGGCTTATTTGGCTAAAGAGGCTCAAGAACTAAAATGCCTTTATCACTTCTAAAACATGCATATCAATCAAGTATATCAAAAAGAATCAAGCCAAGGCATATGTGCAAGCATTCAAGATACATGTCACACAAGAAAGAACATAAAGTGGCTCAAATCTCACACAGGGTATTCGTCACAATCAAATCAACCTCTTAAACACATAATCATGTTTCCAAGCAGAGAAAAGCAAGGATTTCAAACCATAAGTATTAATGAAGTGAAGGAAAAATCTACAACTTAGACAAACTCCAGAAATCAAGAGAAAAATGTAAAATTTATTGCACACAAAACACACTAAAAACCACTTAAAACAGAAAAAAAAATTTAACACTCAAAAACAAAAAATTTAACACACAAAATACAAACTTAACAGAAACTAACAGAAAATCAAAATTTCTTCCCAGTTAAATAAATCAAAATTTCTTCCCAGTAGACCACACTTAAATCACACAATGTCCTCAGTGTGTAACAATCATCAGATTATCAATTTCAAAGTTGTCAAATAATATAGACAAGTGCAATAAAAGTAGAAAAATGGGAGAAATTTTCAGTGACACCCATCAGTAGATGTCGTCAGATAACATCCATCAGTAGATGTTAATATTATTTTTATTACTAATTTTTTTTTTTATTTTATTTTATTTTATTTTATTTTATTATTTTTTTTTTTTTTCTGAAAAAGGATACCGGTACTGTGACAACAGTCTCGGTGGCAAAGATCGGAACTGTTGCTACAGTAGAAAGCAATCTGGCTATAAATGAGGCCGCTCCTCCGCGTCCAGCGCCATTTCTGACTTCCCTGCTCTCTCTCTACTCCTCTCTTCTCTCTCTTTTCTCTCTCCCACTCTCTCCTCTGAGCATCTGGAGCTGCGCGGAGCCTCTGCCACCGTGCCATCTGAAGAGTCTGAGATCTGCGAGGAGCTCTGTCTCTGCGTCTTCTGAAGCGTCTGAGTGAGATCCGCGAAGAGCCTCTGCAAGCCTACTTCCCCAGGTAAGTCCTCTGCTCCTGGATCTGCCTTTCTTTCCTTTTTTTCTTTCTGCTTGCTTTACTTTCTTTCCGTCCTTTACTGCTTTATTTTTCTTCTTTCCTGTCATTCTGCTTATTCTGCTGTTATGCCTTCCTGCTTTCCTTCTTCTCCTTTTCCTGCTTTCCAGATCTTTCATTTTTTTTTTATTCTGCTTTCTTTTTCACCTGCTAAACACTTAAAACACATAAAACACAACTGTCTAAAAACTTAAGGGGTATATCGGCTGGAAACCAGACGTTAATCTCCCTTCGATTGAAGGTATTGCAGAGACAATCGGGTAGAACAACGCCACGTACCCCACTTAAAACTAAAACACAGAAACTGAATATACAAGAACAATATGGACAAGGACACTGGACGTAGATCCGTTTAGGACCCTTTTGCAAGGACCGTGAAACAGATCTGAGACCAAAAACTGAAACAATCAAAGACAGACAGGACAAAATAAATTTAACGGAAAACAAGAACAAATAAAGAAAACACTGAATAAATTTTTTTTTTTTTTTTATTTATGTTATGCTTATTTTTCTTGTTTTTGTTCTTTTTATATGTATTTATTTTTTTATTTATGTATTTGTATATTACGAGAGGAAGGATGAGTAAAACGGAATCAGAGAGATATACCAGTCAACGGTGGCGTCCAACCGACGATCAGATCACGATGATGACCAAAATATTCAACTATGGGGTCACACACCCAAGCCGAGCGCAAGTCGTCGAGATCGCGTCTCGACTAAGGGCTTTCGGCGAAGCCACAGAATACAACGTACACTGCTGGTTCAACAACCACGGCAATCGGGTCAAGCACTGGCAAGCGGAGATAGACCCCACTGGCACTCTCTTTTCACAACTGCCGCTATATATGTACGGTAAGACCCTGATCACACCTCAATCGAATTTTTTTTTTTTTCTCACTTCCTCTTCTATTATTAACACATGTTTTTTATTTTTTTATTTTTTTTATTTTTTATTTTTTTTGTTTGAAAGAAAACAACTGGGTGATAATGAGGGCACCGAGGCTGCTGAATTTGTTTCCAGTTCCGATCATTATCGATGACGACAGAAATGAACGAGAAATTCCTCCACCAAAGCCTCCGCTCGTGACTTTTCGAACCAGAGCTCCCTCAACGGAGCTCTCCCTTAGACCACCACAACCAGCTCGTGAATTCTTCCACTTTTAAAGTTTTGGGTTTTTTTATTTTTTTTTATGTTTTTGTTGGCCGAGTGTGGCCAGAATATTAATGAGGACTGTAATATGAACACTTAATTAATTTTTTTTTTTTTGTTGTTTTTATTTTTTATGTTTTTATTTATTATGGTGTGTAATATTAACGATCAGAAATGATCGAACAACTTTATTTATGTTTTTATGTATTTTATTTTAATAATTATGTAAGACAGAATGTTTTCTGCGCATATGGTATGTTCAATAAATGCACTCAGATTAGTGTCTCTGCTAAAACTTCACCTCTCTGCCTTACATGTTAAATCTGCTCTTAAAATATTTTTTTTTTTTTTTTAACAAAAACTAAATAAAAAAATAAAAACAGAACACATAATAACGAAACAAAAGACCTAATACAGAATCAAAATATCAACGCAGATAAAACACATATTTACAAAACATACATTAACAAAATAACAGACCTGAAACAGAACACATTTTTTTTTTTTTTTTTTGAAAAAAAAAAAAAAAACAATTCGTAAACTAAGAAAATCAGAATTCTCCCCTAATTCACAAACTAAGAAAATTAAGGGAAGAAGGAATAGGAAAACTTCCCTGGTTATGGTGGCAGTTGCCAAACTTGGATTATCAGGGAGATGTCTTTTGCCTCGGGATCCAGTATGAAAGTGTTGAGGATGAACTGCTTCATCCTCCAGATCTGATCAAGCAATGAAATGTCTTCCATCGCTGGATCTAAGCAGAAAAAATTGTTGATGATTGGGTTCAGCAGGTGCCAATTGATTTTCAAACCGTTTTGTAAGCTTGCACCTTTGTCTTCAATTGTGGGTGTTTGTTGATGCAATACATGTACACCTCCTGCAACATGGTTAGTGCAATGTGGTTCCAAAGAGATGTTATGCAGAGGTATAACACCCAACCCCAATTCATCATACTGAGCCTTAGATAAATCCTCATAACATGAATCAATTTCTAAATTGCATGCAATATTAATCATAGATTCAGATTCATGTTCAGTGCATGAAGAATAACCATTCGAATGTGATAGTAAAAAGCGGTTCTCTTCATGCACAGAGGAAAAATTAAAATCAGACTCAGCAAGAATATAGTCATTAGCATACCGATCATCATCACAATCAACATAATAATCAAATTGTGGTATGCTTACCTCCTCTTCCTTGAAGATTTCTAAAGTGTGGGAAGATGAAGGTGGTCTACCTGGTTCAGGATTACTGCTTACTTCTGCCGGGTCCCCAAAATTTTCATCAGTCTCCTCAGGTGCAAGAGTGGCCATCTGCCTGATCTGATCACTCAGATTCTGAATTGCCGCTTGAGTTTCCTGCTGAAACTCTATGCTATTTTTCTTGAACTGCATGTTTCCTTTCTGTAACTGAACGTTCTGCATGGTCATCTGCTCCAGTAACTCCTTTAATGTAGGTTCAGAAGTAGAAGGCTGAGGAGCTATTTGAGCAGGAGAATCATACTGCTGACTCTCATATTGTGGAACTGGCTCCCAAAGAGAGCTCTCAGAAATTGGTTGATGGAACATATTGTTCTCATCATAAAAATCAGCAGATTTAAAATCAAAGTAATATGCAGAATAAGAATCATAATCACAGACATTGGCAGAATAAGCATTATTCACAACATTAAAATAGGTAGACATGGAAAAATAAAAAGTAAAAACTAAAAACTAAAAATTACGAATCAAAACACATTTATACATGCTACAAGCACACACAAGACAGAACATCAATAGTAAATTTTTTTTTTTTTAATAACAACTAAATACAGAACATAGCACAATAAAAAGACAAAACATATATTAACACAACATAATCGAAAAACACAACAAAAATCTAAAACAAGAACCTGGAACTGAAGTGACAACGCCGCCAAAATTTGCTGAAGGTGTCGTTGTCGCCTACAAAAATACAAAACACAAAACACACAAAAGACACATTAACAGAACAAAAATTTACACAACAAGAATCTAAAACCAAACCGTCATTGGTCCCCGGCAACGGCGCCAAAATTTGGTAAGACTGTCGCGGTCATACAAATTTGATGTGCAAAATTAATGCAGTATAATTACTAGGAAGTGACTCCTAGGTCGTCTCTCAAGGACCAATATTTGTGGTTCAGTCTCAGATTTTTCTACGAAGTGGGGGGTGTTTTTGATGTTTTGGTTGAATGCGGAAAAATTAAATTGGAACTCGAAATTAAATAAAACAAAATTAAAAACGTTAAAATAAATTTTAACGACATTGACAACCAAACGGTAAAATCAGAAAATAGAAAATTACGCAGTATTTGAAAATAACATGAACAGTAAAACACAATGATAAAAATTAACGCTGCAGAAAATAATGAACGGTAAAATAAAATAGACGGTAAAAACAAAACCACCTTGAAAATCAAATTTATTAAACATTCAACATTAAATTAAAATTCCTGGACGGATAAAAATAAAATGAACAAACTAACAGTACAGAAATTAAATTCTACATTTTTTTTTTCTGAAAATGAGCAAGGACCTAAAGCTACTGGAAGAGAGAGTCTCTCCCAGGCGTCTCCTCTCTACTGGAACAACTCCCCCTTCCTACACTACCGAGAGCTCCTTTTATTCTTGAACGTGCTCTACTCCCTATGCTCTTGGACCAAAAAAAAATAAGCAAATGGACCCTCCATTTAATTTTTTCTGTGAACTATTCTTCACGTGAATTCCTTCTAGCCGTGGGTTCTCTTTTCTATTCCACCAAGACAAAGAATCAACTGTTCTCCAAGGCATGGCAGCTGTAGCTTACGTAGTGTTCTTCTCCCAAGGTCGTGCCATGCTTTCTCTGCCTGGACACTGCTGGTGGTGATGAAGCTTTGCTGGATGATGATGGACCGAGAGTGAAGATGGTGGGAGTGTGGTGGCTGCACTGCTGGAATGATTGGTGAAGGTTGTTGCACTGCATCTGGCTGCTGCTTCTACTGGTGGAGATTCCCATACGGCTTCTCTTCATTCAAGCATTACTCCCCTCCGTTCCAACACCTTCTGTTTGCACGTTCCCACCATCAAGTGAACAACGTTCCTGGATGAAGCTCCTCTGCTGATGGATGAAGATCTCCCTCTGTGGCAGCTGGACATTATGAACGCGACATCACCTTCTTCTTGCTTCCTTCAATTTTGTGTGTGCTAACAACAAGAAGGTGGAGAGGTCTTCTCGGTGGTGGCTTCAAGCTTGTTGTATGCTGCACCTAGTGCCAAGAAAATTAATTCCATGGGGAAAAACCGTGAGCCAAAACCAAGAGCCTTCCTTTTTGAATATGTGAAAACCATGTGCTTGACAAAACTGAGCTGCACTTGTTGCAACGTGGTCCCCTCATTTTCTTAAAATTCAAACGTTCCAAGCAAAGAAAGATGTGGTGGCTCCCACTTTCATTCCATGTAGAACCTTGCCAAAAGAATTTTCCATGGCCGTAACGTTGGCCACTTATTTTATCAATTTTCACTTCTTAATTGTTGGATGGCAGGGTGTGAAAGCAATGTGGTCCCCTCATCATTTCCCATATGGTTTTGTGTTTGTCACGTGAATTCTCCATGTACCTATTCTCTTTAATAATTTTGAGAAACTTAACTTCAAGGTGGTCCCCTCCATTATGCTTGCAAAATGAGAATTCTCCAAGTGGCTCCCACTCTTTTGATTCCACTTCAATGTGCTACTCTTCTACGTGGAATTTGCCAACCATCACACAAATGCTTCTCAATAAAACGTGATGTGGTAGCCCATTAACACCTTGAATAATTTTCTTCATTCATCTTTTGTTACATAAGAAGGCCGTGAAGTGTATAGGAGTTCCAAATCATTCTTAAAATTTAATAAACGAAGAACTTGCTTAAGATTGTTGGGAGGTCTTAGCACCGTTCAACGATCAATTCCAGCCACCACATGTACCAAACAACAAGCAAACAATGCAAACAGATTAGAAATCACTTAAACAGTAATCACTGGACTGACATAGGAGAGTAAAATAAATACTGGGAACAACATAGAACGAATTTGAACAAACGAAAAACTATACGTGAAAATAGACATCCATACGAAACTATGAAAAAAAATTGCATGGAAAACGGATAAGAATTGAACCTGAACGGGGACAAACAAGTTGACACAAAATTCACGCAGCAACCAGCGAAAACTGAAATGGCTGAAATACATTGGGCTCTATTTCCATTTCTTATTTAACCTTCAAATGTCCCAAATTGTATTTCCAAATTTTCCTTGTAAAATAATTAGCTCAGATAATTCAAATTAATTAAAATAAGAATTTCTGATCGAATTAAGCACAATCAAGCAAAATGGGAAAACACTGGACATTTAAGCACAATTCCCTTATTAATTCTAGTACAATAAACTAAGTGAAGTGTAGAAAATATCGACTCATCAGTGGTGCCCACACTCCAAGCTGCTGTCCGCTTGTGCTTCCTCTACTGTGCTTGCTGGGCTTCTCTTCCAAAATGAGCGTGCTGGACCTCAGCTTCTGGATGCAGCAACTGCTGGACAGCTTCTTCTTTTGCACCCAAAAACCAACCCATTTTCACCATGTGCTTCTTCCAAATTGAAGGCTTCTTTCTCCCAAGGGACCGTGTGAAGATTTGAACGCTGGCACCTCCCATGCTTGCTGGACCACTGCACCTTCATTCTCCTCTCCACCGTACTGCATGAAGGTGCTGGAACATACTCCAATGAATCACCGTGCACCACTATTCTCTTTGCCAAATACATGAACTTCTCCATAGGTGACGGTTGGAGCTTCCTCATCTGTGCTGGACGCTGCTGGATAGGAGTTGCTGGACATAACTAGACCGTGACAGCACCTCCAAAATGCTGGACCAGCTGCTTGCTCCAAGAAGGTTGCTCAACGTGCTGGACTGATGGAGGACGCTGCACCGCTTGCTGGACAAAGGTGTTGGATGCGTGAAGCCTTTGGACGTGGCAGCTGCACTCCTTCATGCGCTGGACGTGACTCTCCTGTGTGGAAGGTGTAAGCTGGAAAAATAAATAATTAAGAATGTGTTCCACCGCTCCCTAAAAGCCAAAACTGAATTGCATTTCTCCAAATTTGAAACCACGTTCCAGCCAAGAAAGGGTGTGGTGGCTCCCACTTTTATTCCAACTTAGATGCTTCCAAAATAAATTTTTCCATGGGCACTAGGCCGTGAGCTTTTATAGAATGAAAAGGATCACTTTTTGATGGACCCCATGCTGTGACATTATGTGCTAATGTTCTCCAAATTGAATTGGCTGTGTGTCATGTGTTGTCCTCTTTAGCAAATTTTCTTCAATCATTAAAAGTAAGAAAAGGGACCCATCCGTGGTTTCTGATGCACAACTTCCTCCAAACCAATTAAGAGTCTAGAACCATATTTAATTTCTTTTTGTGGCCATGAGATGCATTGTCCAATGATAAATTCCAGCCACCACAAGTACTAAAGAGCAAGCAAACAATGCAAACATATTAGAACACTCAAACAGTAATCATTGGACTGACATAGAGGAGTAAAACAAATACTGGGAACAACACAAAACGAATTTGAACAAAATAAAAACTATATGTTAAAATAGACATCCAGACGAAACTATGAAAAAAAATTGCATGGAAAACGGATAAGAATTGAACTCAAACGAAGACACACAAGTTGACACAACATTCACGCGGCAGCCAGCGAAAATAAAAAAATGGCTAAGATGCATTGGCTCAATTGCCATTTCTCATTTAGCTTTCAAATGTCCCAAAAAGTTATCCAAAATTTTCCCGTAATTAATAATGCAAAATAATAAGCTCAGATAATTCAAATTAGTTAAAATAAGAATTTCCGATCAAATTAAGCACAATTAGGAAAAACAGGAAAATACCGGACGTTTAAGCATAATTCCCCGACTAATTCTAGCACATTAAACTAAGTGAAGTGAGGAAAATATTGTATGTTTGTTGGTGAATCAATATAATCTTTTGAAGCTCTCATATATGGAATTTGTGTTTACATCTTAATCTAAGACCTATGCTTTATTTCATCATTAGTTAGGGTTTTTCCTCTTTGCTGAATGCTTGCTTTGTTTAACTCATTCAATGCATGATTATTGGTTTTGTCGATACGGGAACGTACGGGGAAGTCTAGATCCGGGGAATTTCTCCCAATAGTATATTGGTTGCCGTTAAGCTCCTGTGCTAAAAGAACTAATTATTAGGAATGCTAGGAATTGTATGAACTCGTAATTAGGGATAGGCCTTCTTGACAAGGTAATTTAGAGAGTGGCATTAACAATGATGAATTGAATGTTGAATTCCTAAAATATATGAGAGTGGATAAGATGAAATTGATAAACCCCAACAACATACTCATCCATATATTCCATTGAAAGTGTTAGTATTTTGCTTTATGCCATTGATCAAAACTCATGCTTACATGTTTATTTTCTGTTTTGCATATTAAACTTCAATTATTTCTTTCTTAACTCTTAGCTAATCAACGAATCACATAACTAAACTAGGCCGTGAGTCCTTTGGGAGAACGATACTTGGTCTTACCGAGTTTATTACTTGAAACGATTCGGTCACACTTGCCGATTGTTCAACAAGTTTGTGGCGCCGTATTTCGGTGTTCATAAATTTGTCATCAGCAAGTCGACGAAGTGGAAGAAGAAGTGGTCAAAGTTGACGGAGTTGACAAAGTTGACGAAGTGGACAAAGTGGAGGAAGTGGACGAAGTTGACTAAGCGGATAAAGTTGACGAAGTCGAGGAAGTGGAGGAAGTGGAAGAAGTGGAGGAAGTGGAGGAAGTGGTAGAAGTGGACGATGTGGACGAACTGGACGAAGTGGAAGAAAAAGTGCACAAAGTGAAGGAAGTGGAGTGATAACAGTTGAAAAACTGTTATTTTCATACTTAAAATTGATATTAAAAGCAACCTTTAGACTTAAAAACTAGCTTGAAATCATGCTTTTATATATATTTTCAGAAATAAGAGAGCTGGACAGGTTTATGCTTGCTTTAAGTGTTTTTGTGCAAGTTTTAAGGTGAATTTAGTGAAAAGAGTGAAGAAGGAGAGAGATGGAATCAGAAAAGGAAGCAAAGAGTGCAAAAGGAGAAGCCGAAAGCACCGCTCAGCGGCATTTTACCGCTGAGTGGCACTCAGGAGGTCACGGGAGGTCCGCTGAGGGGCAAACTGGCCGCTGAGGGGAAGAAAAGGGAAGCGTAGTTACCGCTGAGCGGTATTTACCGCTGAGCGCCAGTCTTAATAATGGGCTTGGACTCGTTTTCTGGCACTTTTATGGGCTTGGGCTTAGATCTTTTGTAATTCTAAAATAGTATATAAGGACTTGCACGTCCTAGAATTAGTATCTTTGGCAGAAACAAGGCAAACACTCTCTCTTCCACCCCTTCGAAGGAGGATCTTGGATGCTCAGGCTACCTCTTCACCTTTCTAGGGTTTTATCTTTCATTCTTTCATTATTGTTCATCTAGGTTCACCATGAATATGGTGAACTAAACCTTGTATGTTTGTTGGGGAATCAATGTAATCTCTTGAAGCTCTCATATATGGAATCTATGCTTGCATCTTTTAATTAAGATTTATGCTTTCTTTCATCATTAGTTAGGGTTTTTCCTCTTTGCTTAGTGCTTGCATGGTTTAACTCATTCGATGCATGATTATTGGTTTTGTCGATACGGGCACGTACGGGGAAGTCTAGATCCGGGGAATTTCTCCCAATATTATATTGGTTGTCGTTAAGCTCCTGCACTTATGAACTAATCATTAGGAATGCTAGGAATTGTATGAACTCGTGATTAGGGAGAAGCCATCTAGAATGGTACTTTAGAGAGTGGCATTAACAATGATGATTTGAATGTTGAATTCCTAAAATATATGAGAGTGGATAAGATGAAATTGACCCCCAACAACATATTCATTCATATATTTCATTGAAAGTGTTTATCTTTTGTCTTTGCCATTGATCAAATTTCATGCATACATGTTTATTTTCGGTCTTGCATATTAAAATCCAAATATTTCGTTCTTAAGTCTTAGCTAATCAACAAATCACATAACTAAACTAGGCCGTGAGTCCTTTGGGAAGAACGATACTTGGTCTTACCAAGTTTATTACTTGAACGATTCGGTCATACTTGCCGATTGTGAAACAAGTTTGTGACATCATATTTTGGTGATCATAAATTTGTCCATCAAGTTTTTGGCGCCGTTGCCGGGGACTCGTGGTTTAACTGGTTAATTTGTGTGATTATTGATTATCTTTGACTTTAATTTTAAATTTCTGTTTTTATTTTCTGTTTTTATTTTTTCGGTTTTTATTAGATTAGATTAGATTAGATTTTATTTGATTTGATTTGATTTGATTAGATTAGATTAGATTTTATTTTATTTTTAGATTAGATTTTATTTTATCTTATGAGATTAGTTTAGATTTGATTTGATTTTATTTTATTTTATCTTCTATCTTTTAAATCTTTTATCTTCTATCTTCTGAATCTTTTATCTTCTTGTCTTCTTATCTTCTAAATCTTTTATCTTTTTATCTTTTGAATATATATCTTCTCTTATATCTTTTTGTGCTAACAAATATTTTCTAGGGTTTTGTTTTCTTGTGTATGCAGGAGGCAATTCGAACTAGGAGTAAGAAAACAACAGAACCTCTTCTTGAAGGTCTACACGAGAGTAGACGGAGGAGAAGAATCAGAACATCTAGAGAACTTTTCCCTTCTCCAGAAACTCTCTTACAATCTTCACCACAAGGTTCTGTTCATAGCACAGGAAGTATGGAGAACAATAATGGTAGAAGAACTCTTGCAGACTACACCAATATTGCTGGGCCTCAACACTTTAACAGCATAGCTAGACCTAGAGTCAATGCAGCCAACATGGAGGTTAAACCAGCACTGATTCAACTGGTGAAGAGTAATCAATTTAATGGGTTGTCTCATGAAAGCCCATATGAGCACCTCACTACCTTTAATGAGATTTGCAACACAGTCAAGATTAATGGGGTGCCAGACGAAGCTATCAAACTTAGCTTGTTTCCTTTCTCATTGGGAGGCAATGCTAAGCTTTGGTTGAACTCTTTTCCAGAAGAAAGTTTCACCAAGTGGGAAGCAGTGGTCACAAAATTTCTAAACAAGTACTTTCCACAATCTAAGGTGACTAAAGGTAAGCAAGAGATTTCTTCATTCAAGCAGGGCATGGAAGAATCACTGGGGCATGCATGGGACAGGTATAAAAGCTTGTTATGTAAAACTCCCACGCATGGCTTTGAAGATCAAGAAGTAGTCTTAACTTTCCTTTGAGGGCTTGGTTCACAAACCAAGATGATGCTGGATGCCTCAGCAGGAGGCAATATTAAATGGAAAACTCCAGAGGAAGCAACTGAAATCATAGAAAACATGGCTACTAGTGATAATGAGCTGCACAGTGAAAGAGGAGCTCCTATGCAACAAAAAGGGGTTCTTCAATTACAAACACATGATGCCTTGCTAGCTCAGAATAAAATTCTAACTCAACAGCTGGAAACTCTGACCAAAACTCTTGCTTCATTACCTAAAGAGTTAAAATCTGCTGCACAGGTACAAACCCAGTTGTGCGAATTATGTGGGGGTGATCACATCAATGGCCAATGTGCTTTTCCTGTGGAAGCCGTGGAGGATGTTAAATTCATGGCTAATCAATTTCCATACCGTCAAGGGAATTATAATCAGGGTTGGAAACCACATCCAAGCATTGGTCAAGGACAAACTGGGCAAGCTAATCAATATAATAAGCAGCAGCAGCAACCAACCTTTTGGCAACAATTATCTATGCTTAATGAAAGATCAACAAGGTTGGAAGAAACTCTTCAGCAATTCATACAGAAAACTGAATCTTCTCAAAAGAGCACTGAAGCTGCAATAAAGAATTTGGAGATTCAAATGGGTCAGATTACTAAGCAATTGGAAGAAAGACCACACAGAAACTTTGAGGCTAATACTGAGGTTAACCCCAGAGAAGAATGCAAGGTGGTAGAGAGTGTTGATGATGACAAAGTTGAGTTAGATACAGAAGAGAGAAGTGAAACAGAGAGCAAAAGCACGTTCCCTTTTCCAATCCATCAAGGGAAACCAATGGACTTCACAGAGTTATTTAAAATGGTGGATAATGATGCACCTTGGGAGCAAATTTTGCAACAGATTACGGTGTACACTAAATCTAATGAAGAAAGCTCTACAAAGAAGAGACGTAGAGATGATGAGGAAAAAAAGTGTATAACTGTTAAGGAAGAGTCATTCCCACCTAAAGCAGCAGATCCAGGTAGTTTTTCTATCCCTTGCACTATAGGGAAGAAAAAGGTAAAGAAAGCTCTCCTTGATTTAGGTTCAAGTGTTAACTTGATACCTTATTCTTTACTGGAGCAAATTGGCAATGTTAAAATGAAACCTGTAAAGGTTAATTTAGTAATGGCCGATGGATCTTCAAAGGAGCCATGTGGGATTGCAGAAGACATTGTAGTTTGTGTTGGCAAACTTCAGTTTTTGGCAGACTTTGTGGTGATGAAGATGGAAACTGAGAAAATACCTATCATACTTGGAAGACCGTTTATGAAAACGGCCAGGGCTACATAGATGTACATGAAGGTATAGTGGTGCTCCAGGATAGAGAGGAGAGAGTGGTGGTGGATGTCTTCAAAGATGAAATACAAGCAAAGGAGGAAGAAGTCAGTTATAAAGCTGCATTTCGAGATGCACCCATAACTAAAGGTAAAGATGAAAATCTTGAGGTTTCTGATAACCATTGTTTGTTGTTTCAGGTACCCAAGGAAGAAGAGATTGGAAGAGGAGAAGAAATTCCTAGAGACTGGAAGAAAAGAAGACTCAAACTTGGCACACCTGTAAGAATCAAGAACAAGTTGTGGGTTATAAAGGGCTTTAAAGAAAAGGAGATGATAGAGATAGAGTCTCCATATTCTAGAAGAACCAAAACAGTCCAAAGGAAGCAGCTGAGAAGTTGGTGGACTGACAAAGAAGATGGAACTTGAGCTTTACTGGGTCAAGCTAATGACGTTAAAAGAGCGCTTGCTGGGAGGCAACCCAGTGGATTAACAAACTTTTGATTTTGGTTTTGTATCTTTTGGACATTATTTTGTGAATATTTTGTTGGATCCAGCATCTACTGAAGGATGCTAGGTGGTTAAGTATCTACTGAAGGATACTAAGTTTGTAACACCTACTGATGGGTGTTGGTGAGAAGATTTTGCACCTACTGATGGGTGCTGGTAAGTTTGAAACACCTACTGATGGGTGTTGGTGGATTTTGGGTCAGGCTCGTGACGTTAAACAAGCGCTACCTGGGAGGCAACCCAGTTGATTGATTGTTTTCTGTTTGTTTATTTTAGTTAGGGTTTGCATAAGCATTTTTAACATTGAATTGCAGGGAACCAGTGAGGGGTATGTCTAGGAGGCACGTAGGTCAAGAAAAGAAGGAGAGGAGCACTTCACGAAAGTGCCGCTGAGCGGCAATTACCGCTGAGCGGTACTCTCGCAGATGGGCTTTAATTCCCCTTAGCGGAACCCGAGCCCATTAGGGTATTTTTAAACCCTAAGCTGCGCAATTTTTCATTCTTTCAAGCTCTTCTCTGCACAAACACTTCCACATATCTTCTCCTAGGTTTTCCACATCTTTTTACTCTTCCCTCTTAAGAAAATTTCTCTTCCACTCACTTTTACACTAGTGTGCCATCAAAGTTTGGGGTTGGAAGAGAGTATTCTAGCTTGGAAGCATTATCATTGCATCTAGTATCTCCACCCAAGTAAGTAAAATGCATTTTGTTCATTCTAGGGTTCTTGAATTTGAATGTGATTGTCAAAGCATGAGTATTTAGGGGTTTTGATTTCTATGCATGATTTGATGATATATTTGATGTTTGAACCGATTGAACTGCTTGATTATGAACTGGAAAACTGAAAATTGCATTTGGGTGGAGTTAGGACAGTTTTAAAACAAGATTTGCAAAAATCTGCAGGTCACCGCTGAGCGGCAATTACCGCTGAGCGGCACTCTGCCAGATTTGATTTTTCTGGTTTGTTGCGTGTTGGACTGTGGTACTGGTGGCGCTGAGGGGAAATTCTGGCCCTCAGCGGTGGTTTAGCTTCGAAAGGAGTTGTGTTCTATGTTTACTAATGATTAACATCATGTTCTGTGGTTTTTGTTTTTGTGTTTGAATGCAGGAATGGCATCCTCTTCAGGAAAGAGATTGAAAACCATGGCTACCAAGAGAAAGGAAAAGGAACCAGAGCAACCCCATAATAGCAGGTTCCTCTCTAGGAAACATGAGAAGCACTTTAGGGTGGTTCAGGACAGGAGACTTCTGATGGAGAGAAAGGTTGGAATGATACCTAACTTAGCTCCTCAATTTGGAGAGCAAGTGTTAGGGAATGATTGGGGAAAGCTAGCCACTTATCCTGCACTTGCCAACATAGCTGTGGTAAAGGAATTTTACACCAATGCAAAGAAGATTGGTGATTATCCAGCTGAGAATTATTTGGGCTATGTCAGAGGCCATGCTATCAGGTATGATCCTGATTCTATCAACAACTTCCTGGATACTGTGTGGGCTGGTGAGCAATGCCAGTTTGCTCTTTGCATGGAGGAAGGTGCTGATTTTGAGGATGTGGAGAGAGTGTTGTGTATACCTGGAGGACACTTCCAAAGGAATAGATCTGGCGCAGTGGTTAACATTAGGAGGACAGATTTGACTCCTCTTCCAAAGTATTGGATGGCATTTTCTCATGCCAACATTCAGCCATGTTCACATGTGTCAGATATCACTCTCAGCAGGGCACAATTCATCTACTGTGCTATCAGAAATCTGAATGTTAATATTGGGCAGGTGATAGCTGATGAGATTAGTGTGTGTGCTAACACCTCAAACAACAAAGCACCACTAGGACATCCTTCTTTGATCACTCACCTTTGCAAGCTAGCTGGGGTGGACACTTCTGTTCCACCATTTGAGAGGCCAAGAAAAGCTATAGATGAGGCCTATTACAGACAGCACTGTGGAGGTGAGGAGGCAGCTCAGCCAGTTCCACCACGCCAGGCTCGTAGAGAGAGAGGGCCAGCACAGAGCCGGACATCTGCTGATACACATGAAGCAGAACCATTCCAGATGAGGGACATGTATATGTCTCTTATAGGTGCTCAGTTGCAGTCCGTTCACAGAGGGCAGGTGGCCACGACTGAGATGATAGTGGGGATGTATGATACACCTCCAGCCCACAGGTGGACTATGGATGAATTCCATAATGTGGTAGCTTGGCCAGAAGAACCATTGCATGAAGCTGGAGCATCTGAAGCTTCAGCTAGAGACATGGAAGAAGATGAAGCTGAGGAGGAGGATGCATTTGATGATGATGATGAGGAGGAGGAAGGGGAAGATACAGAGGACAACTCAGACTGATGAGGAGCTGAGATAGCATTTACTGATGAATGCTATCATATGATTATGCTTTTGTGGTTTAAGTTTTTCTGAACTTATTTGTTTTTGTTTTTAGATTAGGGTTTGATGTACTCTATTGAACACCTGGTTTATTATGATGGTTTGCTATTAACTGTGAGTGTGTGAAGTAATGCTTGATCATGCTTATTGATTGATTGATGTTGAGATGATGTGCACAATAAAATCTTATACAGGTGATTCACAAGCTTTGTGAACAAATGCATGATATCATGATTGTGATTGTGAAATTAAGCAGGATGTGTATGTCAAATGTGAATGAGCTTATATGTGAGGTTTTGAGCTCCAGAGTTTTTGGTATGATTGAATGCTATTACTTTGAAAGCAGGAATGATTTTGCCCAGGTTTTCTATGATTGAATCAATTGCTTGTTTTGCATCATGTGATCAAGGCCGTTTTATGTTGAAACCCTTTTTATTGGCCAAATTCATAAAGTTAGCCTACTAAAAGAGAACACTGTGTGTTCTATCCTTTGAACCCTTAGCCTTGAATATACACTGAAAACCCTTGATTGAAAATCTTTACCTTGAGTTAAGTAGAAGATATTGTGTGGTATTGACAAATGTTCAAGTTTGGGGTTGTTGGGAAAACATGAAAAAGGAAAAGCATTGAGCTAAGAGCTAAAATGTAAGAATATGCAAAGAAAAAGAAAAAGAAAAGAAAAGAAAAAGAAGCAAAGCTCAATTCAAATGCAAAGGCAAAAGAAAGTTGGGAATGAATAAGATGATTGTGTTGTTATGATTCTCTTAACTCAAGGATTTTGTGATCCAGAAAAACCAATTTTCTTGTTAGCCCAGCCACATTATAAGCCATTGAAAAGTCCTTGTGATTATGCATGCTTGTGAATGTTTTTGATTGTGGTAAAATGAAAGGCAAAGTTGATTCATGTGACATTGTGATAGTGGAGTGAATGAGTGAAACACTTTACCTCTTATACACTTGTGTGTTGAGTGAAACACTTTACCTAGTGAGGAAATATTTCATAAGCACATGAACATCCATGCTTAATTGATTGATCATTCATGAAAAATAGCATTTGTTGGAATTTAAATGACTTTGTGAACACTAAAGCATGTGCACATCTTGAATGAACTCTTGGTCATAAGTTTGAATGAAGTTATTACTTATCTTGAAAAAGGGAATTTTTGAATGAGTGAACCATCATATGAATTGGTTGGAGATTGAGTTACATTTTGTTTGCTTGAGGACAAGCAAAGTTCTAAGTTTGGGGTTGTGATAACAGTTGAAAAACTGTTATTTTCATACTTAAAATTGATATTAAAAGCAACCTTTAGACTTAAAAACTAGCTTGAAATCATGCTTTTATATATATTTTCAGAAATAAGAGAGCTGGACAGGTTTATGCTTGATTTAAGTGTTTTTGTGCAGGTTTTAAGGTGAATTTAGTGAAAAGAGTGAAGAAGGAGAGAGATGGAATCAGAAAAGGAAGCAAAGAGTGCAAAAGGAGAAGCCGAAAGCACCGCTCAGCGGCATTTTACCGCTGCGTGGCACTCAGGAGGTCACGGGAGGTCCGCTGAGGGGCAAACTGGCCGCTGAGGGGAAGAAAAGGAAAGCGTAGTTACCGCTGAGCGGTATTTACCGCTGAGCGCCAGTCTTAATAATGGGCTTGGACTCGTTTTCTGGCACTTTTATGGGCTTGGGCTTAGATCTTTTGTAATTCTAAAATAGTATATAAGGACTTGCACGTCCTAGAATTAGTATCTTTGGCAGAAACAAGGCAAACACTCTCTCTTCCACCCCTTCGAAGGAGGATCTTGGATGCTCAGGCTACCTCTTCACCTTTCTAGGGTTTTATCTTTCATTCTTTCATTATTGTTCATCTAGGTTCACCATGAATATGGTGAACTAAACCTTGTATGTTTGTTGGGGAATCAATGTAATCTCTTGAAGCTCTCATATATGGAATCTATTCTTGCATCTTTTAATTAAGATTTATGCTTTCTTTCATCATTAGTTAGGGTTTTTCCTCTTTGCTTAGTGCTTGCATGGTTTAACTCATTCGATGCATGATTATTGGTTTTGTCAATACGGGCACGTACGGGGAAGTCTAGATCCGGGGAATTTCTCCCAATATTATATTGGTTGTCGTTAAGCTCCTGCACTTATGAACTAATCATTAGGAATGCTAGGAATTGTATGAACTCGTGATTAGGGAGAAGCCATCTAGAATGGTACTTTAGAGAGTGGCATTAACAATGATGATTTGAATGTTGAATTCCTAAATTATATGAGAGTGGATGAGATGAAATTGACCCCCAACAACATATTCATTCATATATTTCATTGAAAGTGTTTATCTTTTGTCTTTGCCATTGATCAAATTTCATGCATACATGTTTATTTTCTGTCTTGCATATTAAAATCCAAATATTTCGTTCTTAAGTCTTAGCTAATCAACAAATCACATAACTAAACTAGGCCGTGAGTCCTTTGGGAAGAACGATACTTGGTCTTACCAAGTTTATTACTTGAACGATTCGGTCATACTTGCCGATTGTGAAACAAGTTTGTGACATCATATTTTGGTGATCATAAATTTGTCCATCATGGAGGAAGTAGTAGAAGTGGAGGAAGTTGACGAAGTCGAGGAAGTTGACGAAGTGGAAGAAGTTGATAAAGTAGACGAAGTTCACGAAGTGGAGGAAGTGCACGAAGTAGAAGAAGTGGAAGAAGAAGTGGACGAAGTTGACGAAGTTGACCAAGTGGACGAAGTTGACGAAGTGAACAAAGTTGACGAAGTGGTGAAAGTTGAGGAAGTGGAGGAAGTCTGGGAAATGACGGAAGTGGAGGAAGTGGACGAAGTGGACGAAGTGGACGAAGTTGACGAAGTGGACGAGGTGGACGAAGTGGACGAAGGACGAAGTGGACGAAGTTGATGAAGTTGGTGTAGTGGAGGAAGTGGACAAAGTTGATGAAGTTGACGAAGTGGACCAAGTTGACGAAGTGGAGTAAGTAGAGGAAGTGGGGGAAGTGGATGAATTGGAGGAAGTGGAGGAAGTTGTGGAAGTGCACGTAGTTGACCAAGTGGACGAAGTTGACGAAGTGAACAAAGTTGACGAAGTGGAGAAAGTGGAGGAAGTGGAGAAAGTCGAGCAAGTGGCGGAAGTGGAGGAAGTGGACGAAGCTGATGAAGTTGACGAAGTGGACGAGGTGGACGAAGGACGAATTGGATGAAGTTGACGAAGTTGGCGTAGTGGAGGAAGTGGACAAAGTTTATGAAGTTGACGAATTGGACGAAGGTGACGAAGTGGAGTAAGTAGAGGAAGTGGGGGAAGTGGACGAAATGAAGGAAGTGGAGGAAGTTGTGGTAGTGGACGAAGTGGATGAAGTGGACGAAGTTGACGAAATGGACACACTGGACGAAGCAGACGAAGTCAAAGAAGTGGACGAAGTAGAGGAAGTAGACGAAGTGGACGAAGTGGAAGAAGTGAAAGAAGAAGTGGACGATGTTGACAAAGTTGACAAAGTTGACAAAGCGGACGAAGTTGACGAAGTGGACGAAGTTGATGAAGTGGAGGAAGTGGCTGAAGTGGAGGAAGTGGATGAAGTGGAGGAAGTGGATGAAGTGGAGAAAGTATAGGAAGTTGAGGAAGTGGAGGATGTTGAAGTTGACGAAGTGGAAGAAGTTCACGAGGTGGACGAAGTGGAAGAAGTGGACGAAGTTGGCGAAGTGGATGAAGTTGACGAAGTGGAGGAAGTGGATGACGTGGAGGAATTGGAGGATGTGGACGAGGTGGAGAAAGTGGACGAAATGGATGAAGTTGACAAAGTTGACAAAGTGGACGAAGATGACGAAGTGGAGGAAGTGGACGAAGTGGAGGAGATGGAGGAAGTGAAGGAAGTGGAGGAGGTGGACGAAGTGGAGGAAGTACTGGACAAAGTGAAGGAAGTCGAGGAATTAGAGGAAGTGGAGGAAGTGGAGGAAGTTCAAGAAGTGGAGGAAGTTGACGAAGTGGACGAAGTTGACAAATTGACAAAGTGGAAGTGGACGAAGTTGACGAAGTGGACGAAATGGACGAAGCGGACGAAGAGGACGAAGTGGATGAAGTGGAAGTAGTAGAGGAAGTAGAGGAAGTGGACGAAGTGGACAAAGTGGAAGAGGTGGAAGAAGATGTGGACGAAATTGACGATGTGGAGGAAGGGGAAAAAGTGGAAGAAGTAGAAGAAGTGGACGAAGTGTACAAAGTGGAAGAAGAGTGGACAAAGTTAACGAAGTGGACAAAGTGGACGAAGTTGACGAAGTGGACGAAGTTTACGAAGTGGAGGAAGGGGAGAAAGCAGACGAAGTGGAAGATGTGGACGAAGTGGACAATGTGAAAAAGAAGTGGACGAAGTGAAGGTTGTCGAGGAAGTAGAGGAAGTGGAGGAAGTTGATGAAGTGGAGGAAGTTGACGAAGTGGTCGAAGTAGACGTAGAGGACGAAGTGGACGAATTGGACGAACTTGACGAAGTGGACTTAGTGGAGGACGTAGAGGAAGTGGAGTAAGTAGACGAAGTGGACAAAGTGAAAGACGAAGTCAACGAAGTGGACGAAGTTAACGAAGTTGACGAAGTTGACGAAGTTGACGAAGTAGATAAAGTGGACCAGGTTGACCAAGTGGACGAGGTAGACGAAGTATATAAAGTGGACGAGGTTGACCAAGTGGACGAAGTTGACGAAGTGGAGGAACTGGAGGAACTGGACGAAGTGGATGACGTGGACGCAGTGGAGGAAGTGAGGGAAGTAGAGGAAGTGGAGGAAGAGGAGGAAGCGGAGGAAGTGGACGAGGTGGACAAAATGGAGGAAGTACATGAAGTGGAGGAAGTTGAGGAAGTGGACAAAGTCGACCAAATGGACGAAGTGGAAGAAGTGGAAGAAGAAGTGGACGATGTGGACGAAGTTCACGAAATTAATGAAGCGAACGCAGATGACGAAGTGGAGGAAGTGGACAAGGTGGACGAAGTGGAGGAAGTAGAAGAAGTGGAAAAAGAAGTGGACGAAGTTGATGAAGTGCACGAAATTGACGAAGTGGACGAAGTGTACCAAGTCGACCAAGTGGAGGAAGTGGACGAAGTGGAGGAAGTGGATGAAGTGGACGAAGTTGACGAAGTTGGCGTATTGGAGGAAGGGGAGGAAGTTAACGAAGTGGACGAAGTGGACGAAGTTGACGATGTGGACGAAGTTAACGATGTGGACAAAGTGGACGAAGTTGACGAAGTGGAGGAAGCTGACGAAGTGGAGGAAGTTGACGAATTTGACGAAGTGGACGAAGTTGTCGAAGTGGACGAAGTGGACTAAGCCGACGAATTTGACATAGTGGAGGAAGTGGAGGAAGTTGAGGAACTGGACGAAGTGGGCGAAGTGGAAGAAGTGGACAAAGTGGAAGAAGAAGTGGACGATGTAGACGAAATTGACAAAGTTGTCGAAGTGCAGTAAGTGGAGGAAGTAGAAGAAGTCGAGGAAGTTGATGATGTGGAGGAAGGGGACAAAGTGAAGGTAGTAGAGGAAGTGGACGAAGTTTACGAAGTGGAGGAAGAGGAAGAAGTGGAGAAAGTGGAGGAAGTGGACGATATGGACGAAGTGGACAATGTGAAGAAGAAGTGGATGAAGTGAAGAAAGTCGAGGAAGTAGACGAAGTGGACGAAGTGGACGAAGTGGAGGAAGTTGACGAAGTGGTCGCAGTGGACATAGTGGACGAAGTGCAGGAAGTAGAGGAAGTAAAGGAACTGGAGGAAGTGGACGATTGATGGACAAATTTGTAAGCACCAAAATATGATGTCACAAACTTGTTTCACAATCGGCAAGTATGACCGAATCGTTCGAGTAATAAACTTGGTAAGACCAAGTATCGTTCTTCCCAAAGGACTCACGGCCTAGTTTAGTTATGTGATTTGTTGATTAGCTAGGACTTATAAACGAAATATTTAGAGTTCAAAATGCAAGACAGAAAATAAACATGTATGCATGAATTGATCAATGGCAAAGACAAAAGATAAACACTTTCAATGAATTATATGAATGAATATGTTGTTGGGGGTCAATTTCATCTCATCCACTCTCATATATTTTAGGAATTCAACATTCAAATCATCATTGTTAATGCCACTCTCTAATGTACCATTCTAGATGGCTTCTCCCTAATCAAATAGTTCATACAATTCCTAGCATTCCTAATGATTAGTTCATGTGCGCAGGAGCTTAAAGGCAACCAATAAAATATTGTCAGTATAATATTGGGAGAAATTCCCCGGATCTAGACTTCCCCGTACGTGTCCGTATCGACAAAACCAATAATCATGCATTAGAATGAGTTAAACAATGCAAGCATTGAGCAAAGAGGAAAGACCCTAACTAATGATGAAAGAAAGCATATGTCTTACTTAAAAGATGTATTCAACAAATCCATATATGAGAGCTTCAAGAGATTACATTGATTCCCCAACAAACATACAAGGTTTAGTTCACCATATTCATGGTGAACCTAGATGAATAACAATGAAAGAATGAAAGAATAAACCCAATAAAGGTGAAGAGGTAGCCTGAGCATCCAAGATCCTCCTTCAAAGGGGTGGAATAGAGAGAGTTTACTTCGTTTCTGCCAAAGATACTAATCCCAAGGACGTGCAAGCCCTTATATACTAATCTAGAGTTACAAAAGATTACAAAAGCCCAAGCCCATAAAGTGCCGCTCAGCGGTATTTACCGCTCAGCGGTGATTGCGCGTCTTCTTTCTTCCCCTCAGCGGCCATTTTGCCCCTCAGCGGTTCCAACGCCACCTCTTGAGTGCCGCTCAGCGGTAGTTTGCCGCTGAGCGGTGCCTTCGTCTTCTCTTTTTGCACTCTTTCTTGTCTTTTCTAATGTCACTTCTCTCCTTCTTCACTCTTTGCACCAAATTCACCTTAAAACCTGCACAAAAACACTTAAATCAAGCATAAACCTGTCCAGCTCTCTTATTTATGAAAATATAGATAAAAGGCATGATTTCAAGCTAGTTTTTAAGTCTAAAGGTTGCTTTTAGTATCACTTTTAAGCATGAAAATAACAGTTTTTCAACTTTTATCACAACCCCAAACTTAGAACTTTGCTTGTCCTCAAGCAAACAAAATGTAACTCCATCTCCAACCAATTCACATGATGGTTCACTCATTCAAAATCCTCTTTCCAAGATAAGTAACAACTTCACTCAAACTTATGACCAAGAGTTCAATCAAGATGTGCACATGCTTTAGTGTTCACAAAGTCATTTAAGTTCCAACAAATGCTATTTTTCATGAATGATCAATCAATTAAGCATGGATGTTCATGTGCTTATGGAATATTTCCTCACTAGGTAAAGTGTTTCACTCAACACACAAGTGTATAAGAGGTAAAGTGTTTCACTCATTCACTCTACTATCACAATGTCACATGAATCAACTTTGCCTTTCATTTTACCACAATCAAAAACATTCACAAGCATGCATCATCACAAGGACTTTTCAATGGCTTATAATGTGGCTGGGCTAACAAGAAAATTGGTTTTTCTGGATCACAAAATCCTTGAGTTAAGAGAATCATAACAACACAATTATTCTTATTCATTCCCAACTTTCTTTTGCCTTTGCATTTGCATTGAGCTTTGCTTCTTTTTCTTTTCTTTTCTTTTTCTTTGCATATTCTTACTTTTTAGCTCTTAGCGCAATGCTTTTCCTTTCATATTTTCCCAACAACCCCAAACTTGAACATTTATCAATACCACACAAGATCTTCTACTTAACTCAAGGTAAAGATTTTCAATCAAGGGTTCAGTGTATATTCAAGGCTAAGGGTTCAAAGGATAGAACACAAAGTGTTCTCTTTTAGTAGGCTAACTTTATGAATTTGGCCAATAAAAAGGTTTAACAAAGATGGCCTTGATCACATGATGCAAAACAAGTAATTGATTCAATCATAGAAAACCTGGGCAAAATCATTCATGCTTTCAAAGTAATAGCATTCAACAATAACAACTCTGGAGCTCAAAACCTCACATATAAGCTCATTCACATTTGACATACACATCCTGCTTAATTTCACAATCACAATCATGATATCATGCATTTGTTCACAAATCTTGTGAATCACCTGTATAAGCATTTTAATGTGCACATCATCTCAACATCAATCAGTCAATAAGCATCATTAAGCATTACTTATCACACAATCATAGTTAATAGCAAACCATCATAAAAAACCAGGTTTCCAATAGAGTACATCAAACCCTAATCTAAAAACAAAAACAAATAAGTCCAGAAAACTTAAACCACAAAAGCATAATCATATGATAGCATTCATCAGTAAATGCTATCTCAGCTCCTCATCAGTCTGAGTTGTCCTCTGTATCTTCCTCCTCTTCCTCATCATCATCATCATCAAATGCATCCTCCTCCTTGCTAAGTGCAAACTGGCATTGCTCACCAGCCCACACAGTATCCAGAAAGTTGTTAATAGAATCAGGATCATACCTGATGGCATGGCCTCTGACATAGCCCAAATAATTCTCAGCTGGATAATCACCAATCTTCTTTGCATTGGTGTAGAATTCCTTAACTACAGCTATGTTGGCAGGTGCTGGATAAGTGGCTAGCTTTCCCCAATCATTCCCTAACACTTGCTCTCCAAATTGAGGAGCAAAGTTAGGTATCATTCCAACCTTTCTCTCCATTAGAAGTCTCCTGTCCTGAACCACCCTAAAGTGCTTCTCATGTTTCCTAGAGAGGAACCTGCCATTATGGGGCTGCTCTGGTTCCTTTTCCTTCCTCTTGGTTGCCATGGTTTTCAATCTTTTCCCTGATGAGGATGCCATTCCTACATTCAAAACACAAATCCAAAACCACAGAACATGATGTTAATCATTAGTAAACATAGAACACAACTTCTTTCGAAGCTAAACCACCGCTGAGGGCCAGAATTTCCCCTCAGCGCCACCAGTGCCACATTCAAACACGCAAAAAGCCAGAAAAAGCAAATCTGGCAGAGTGCCGCTCAGCGGTAATTGCTGCTCAGCGGTGACCTGCAGATTTTTGCAAATCTTGTTTTAAAACTGTCCTAACTCCACCCAAATGCAATTTTCAGTTGTCCAGTTCATAATCAAGCAATTTAATCGGTTCAAACATCAAATATATCATCAAATCATGCATATAAATCAAAACCCCTAAATATTCGTGCTTTGACAATCACATTCAAATTCAAGAACCCTAGAATGACAAAATGCATTTTACTTACTTGGGTGGAGATGCTAGATGATATGAAAATGCTTCCAAACTAGAATGCTCTCTTCCAACCCCAAACTTTGATGGCACACTAGTGAAAAAGTGAGTGGAAGAGAAATTTTTCTAAGAGGGAAGAGTAAAAAGATGTGGGAAACCTAAGAGAAGATATGTGGAAGTGTTTGTGCAGAGAAGGGCTTGAAAGAATGTGAAAACGCGCAGCTTAGGGTTTAAAAATACCCCAATGGGCTCGGGTTCCGCTAAGGGGAACTTAAGCCCATCTGCGATAGTACCGCTCAGCGGTAAATGCCGCTCAGCGGCACTTTCGTGATGTGCCCTTCTCCTTCTTTTCTTGACCTACGTGCCTTCCTAGCATACCCCTCATAGGTTCCCTGCAATTCAATGTTAAAAATGCTTATGCAAACCCTAATAAAACAAACAAAAATAATCAATCACCTGGGTTGCCTCCCAGGTAGCGCTTGTTTAACGTCACGAGCCTGACCCAAAATCCACCAACACCCCTCAGTAGGTGTTTCAAACTTACCAGCACCATCAGTAGGTGCAAAATCTTCTCACCAACACCCATCAGTAGGTGTTACAAACTTAGTATCCTTCAGTAGATGATAACAGTTGAAAAACTGTTATTTTCATGCTTAAAAGTGATACTAAAAGCAACCTTTAGACTTAAAAACTAGCTTGAAATCATGCATTTTATCTATATTTTCATAAATAAGAGAGCTGGACAGGTTTATGCTTGATTTCAGTGTTTTTGTGCAGGTTTTAAGGTGAATTTGGTGAAAAGAGTGAAGAAGGAGAGAAGTGACATTAGAAAAGACAAGAAAGAGTGCAGAAAGAGAAGACGAAGGCACCGCTCTGCGGCAAACTACCGCTGAGCGGCACTCAGGAGGTTGCGGGAGTCACGCTGAGGGGCAAAATGGCCGCTGAGGGGAAGAAAAGGACGCGCAACTACCGCTGAGCGGCACTCTTTGGGCTTGGGCTTTTGTAATCTTTTGTAACTCTAAATTAGTATATAAGGGCTTGCACGTCCTATAGTTAGACATCTTTGGCAGAAACGAGGCAAACACTCTCTCTTTTCACCCCTTTGAAGGAGGATCTTGGATGCTCAGGCTACCTCTTCACCTTTATTGGGTTTATTCTTTCATTCTTTCATTGTTATTCATCTAGGTTCACCATGACGATGGTGAACTAAACCTTGTATGTTTGTTGGGGAATCAATGTAATCTCTTGAAGCTCTCATATATGGATTTGTTGAGTACATCTTTGAATTAAGACATATGCTTTCTTTCATCATTAGTTAGGGTTTTTCCTCTTTGCTCAATGCTTGCATTGTTTAACTCATTCTAATGCATGATTATTGGTTTTGTCGATACGGACACGTACGGGGAAGTCTAGATCCGGGATATTTCTCCCAATATTTTACTGACAACATTATATTGGTTGCCTTTAAGCTCCTGCAGTAATGAACTAATCATTAGGAATGCTAGGAATTGTATGAACTATTTGATTAGGGAGAAGCCATCTAGAATGGTACATTAGAGAGTGGCATTAACAATGACGATTTGAATGTTGAATTCCTAAAATATATGAGAGTGGATGAGATGAAATTGACCCCCAACAACATATTCATTTATATAATTCATTGAAAGTGTTTATCTTTTGTCTTTGCCATTGATCAATTCATGCATACATGTTTATTTTCGTCTTTGCATATTAAACTTTGAATATTTCGTTTGTAAGTCCTAGCTAATCAACAAATCACATAACTAAACTAGGCCGTGAGTCCTCTAGGAAGAACGATACTTGGTCTTACCAAGTTTTATTACTTGAACGATTCGGTCATACTTGCCGATTGTGAAACAAGTTTGTGACATCATATTTTGGTGCTTACAAATTTGTCCATCAGTAGATACTTAACCACCTAGCATCCTTCAGTAGATGCTAAATCCAACAAAATAATGTCCAGAATAATGTTCACAGATTAAAAATTACAAAACCAAAACAAATCAAAAGTTTGTAAATCCACTGGGTTGCCTCCTAGCAAGCGCTTCTTTAACGTCACTAGCTTGACCCTGTTAAAGCTCATGTTCCATCTTCTTTATGGTTGATGTTGTCCTTCCACCAACCTTTCAAGTGCTTCCTTTGGACTGTCTTAGATTCTCTAGAATATGGAGATTCTATCTCTATCATCTCCTCTTCTTTAAAGCCTTTTATAACCCACAACTTGTTCTTGAGTCTTACAGGTGTGCCAAGTTGGAGTCCTCTTTTCTTCCAGTCTCTAGGAACTTCTTCTCCTTTTCCAATATCCTCTACCTTGGGTACCTGAAAATACAAACAATGGTTATCAGAAACCTTAAGATTTTCATTTTTACCTCTAGTTATGGGTGCATCTCGAAATGCAGCTTTATAACTGGCCTCTTCCTCCTTTGCTTGTATATCATCTTTGAACACATCCACCACCACTCTCTCCTCTCTGTCCTGGAGCACCACTATACCCTCATTAACATCTATGATATCCCTGGCCGTTTTCATAAACGGTCTTCCCAGTATGAAGGGTATCTTTTCGTTCTCCATCTTCATCACCACAAAGTCTGCCAAAAACTGAAGTTTGCCAACACAAACTACAATGTCTTCTGCAATCCCACATGGCTCCTTTGAAGATCCATCAGCCATTACAAGATTAACCTTTACAGGTTTTATTTTAACATGGCCAATTTGCTCCAATAGAGAATAAGGCATCAAGTTAACACTTGAGCCTAAATCAAGGAGAGCTTTCTTTACGTTTTTCTTCCCTATAGTGCAAGGGATAGAAAAACTACCTGGATCTGCTGCTTTTGGTGGGAATGATTCTTTCTTAACAGTTACACACTTTTCTTCCTTATCATCTCTACGTCTTCTTTTTGTAGAGGTTCCTTCTTCAGATTTTGTGTAAACTGCTATTTTCTGTAGAATTTGTTCCCAAGGAGCTTCATTATCAACCATTCTGAATAAGTCTGTGAAATCCATTGGTTTCTCCTGATTTGTTGGAAAAGGTAAAATGTCCTTTCTTTCTTCTTCTCTTCTCTCTTCTGTTTCATCTTCTTCTAACTCAATGATCTCTTCATTCACACTCTTGACCACTTTGCACTCTTCTCTGGGGTTAACCTCAGTATTAGCCCCAAAGTTTCTATGTGGTCTTTCTTCCAATTGCTTGGTAATCTGACCCATCTGAATCTCCAAATTCTTTATAGCAGCTTCAGTGCTCTTTTGAGAAGATTCAGTTTTCTGTATGAATTGTTGAAGAGCTTCTTCCAACCTTGTTGATCTTTCATTAAGCATAGATAATTGTTGCCACATGGTTGGTTGTTGCTGCTACTTATTATATTGATTAGCCTGCCCAGTTGGTCCTTGGCCAATACTTGGATGTGGTTTCCAACCCTGATTATAATTCCCTTGACGGTATGGAAACTGATTAGCCATGAAATTGACATCCTCCACGGCTTCTACAGGAAAAGCACATTGGCCATTGATGTGATCTCCCCCACATAATTCGCACAACTGGGTTTGTACCTGTGCAGCAGATTTTAACTCTTTAGGTAATGAAGCAAGAGTTTTGGTCAGAGTTTCCAGCTGTTGAGTTAGAATTTTATTCTGGGCTAGCAAGGCATCATGGGTTTGTAGTTGAAGAACCCCTTTCTGTTGCATAGGGGCGCCTCTTTCATTGTGCAGCTCATTATCACTTGTAGCCATATTTTCAATGATTTCAGTTGCTTCCTCTGGAGTCTTCCATTTGATATTGCCTCCAGCTGAGGCATCCAGCATCATCTTGGTTTGTGAACCAAGCCCTCCAAGGAAAGTTAGGACTACTTCTTGATCTTCAAAGCCATGCGTGGGAGTTTTACGTAATAAGTTTTTGTACCTGTCCCATGCATGTCCCAGTGATTCTTCCATGCCCTGCTTGAATGAAGAAATCTCTTGCTTTCCTTTAGTCACCTTAGATTGTGGGAAGTATTTATTTAAGAATTTTGTAACCACTGCTTCCCACTCTGTGAAACTTTCTTCTGGAAAAGAGTTCAACCAAAGCTTAGCATTGCCTCCCAATGAGAAACGAAACAAGCTAAGTTTGATAGCTTCGTCTGGCACCCCATTAATCTTGACTGTGTTGCAAATCTCATTAAAGGTTGTGAGGTGCTCATATGGGCTTTCATGTGATAACCCATTAAATTGATTACTCTTCACCAGTTGAATCAATGCTTGTTTAACCTCCATGTTGGCAGCATTGACTCTAGGTCTAGCTATGCTATTGAAGTGCTGAGGTCCAGCAAGATTAGTGTAATCTGCAAGAGTTCTTCTAACATTATTGCCCTCCATACTTCCTGTGCTATGAACAGAACCTTGTGGTGATGATTGCAAGAGAGTTTCTGGAGAAGGGAAAAGTTCTCTAGACGTTCTGATTCTTCTCCTCCTTCTACTCTCTTCTAGGCCTTCAAGAAGTGGTTCTGTTGTTTTCTTACTTCTAGTTCGAATTGCTTCCTGCATGCACAAGAAAACAAAACCCTAGAAAAGATTTGTTAGCACGAAAAGATATAAAAGAAGATATAAATTCAAAAGATAAAAAGATAAAAGATTCAGAAGATAAGAAGATAAAAGATTTAGAAGATAGAAAGATAAAAGATAAAATAAAATAAAATCTAATCCTAAAAGATAAAATAAAATCTAAACTAATCTAAAAGATAAAGATAAAATAAAATCTAATAAAATCTAACCTAACCAAATAAAATCAAATCTAATAAAATCTAATCTAAAAAGATAAAAAAATTAAAATCTAACCTAATCTAAAAAGATAAAAAGATAAAATAAAATAAAAACAGAAAAAATAAAAACAGAAATTCAAAATTAAAGTCAAAGATAATCAATAATCACACAAATTAACCTGTTAAACCACGAGTCCCCGGCAACGGCGCCAAAAACTTGATGGACAAATTTGTAAGCACCAAAATATGATGTCACAAACTTGTTTCACAATCGGCAAGTATGACCGAATCGTTCAAGTAATAAACTTGGTAAGACCAAGTATCGTTCTTCCCAAAGGACTCACGGCCTAGTTTAGTTATGTGATTTGTTGATTAGCTAGGACTTATAAACGAAATATTTAGAGTTCAAAATGCAAGACAGAAAATAAACATGTATGCATGAATTGATCAATGGCAAAGACAAAAGATAAACACTTTCAATGAATTATATGAATGAATATGTTGTTGGGGGTCAATTTCATCTCATCCACTCTCATATATTTTAGGAATTCAACATTCAAATCATCATTGTTAATGCCACTCTCTAATGTACCATTCTAGATGGCTTCTCCCTAATCAAATAGTTCATACAATTCCTAGCATTCCTAATGATTAGTTCATGTGCGCAGGAGCTTAAAGGCAACCAATAAAATATTGTCAGTATAATATTGGGAGAAATTCCCCGGATCTAGACTTCCCCGTACGTGTCCGTATCGACAAAACCAATAATCATGCATTAGAATGAGTTAAACAATGCAAGCATTGAGCAAAGAGGAAAGACCCTAACTAATGATGAAAGAAAGCATATGTCTTACTTAAAAGATGTATTCAACAAATCCATATATGAGAGCTTCAAGAGATTACATTGATTCCCCAACAAACATACAAGGTTTAGTTCACCATATTCATGGTGAACCTAGATGAATAACAATGAAAGAATGAAAGAATAAACCCAATAAAGGTGAAGAGGTAGCCTGAGCATCCAAGATCCTCCTTCAAAGGGGTGGAATAGAGAGAGTTTACTTCGTTTCTGCCAAAGATACTAATCCCAAGGACGTGCAAGCCCTTATATACTAATCTAGAGTTACAAAAGATTACAAAAGCCCAAGCCCATAAAGTGCCGCTCAGCGGTATTTACCGCTCAGCGGTGATTGCGCGTCTTCTTTCTTCCCCTCAGCAGCCATTTTGCCCCTCAGCGGTTCCAACGCCACCTCTTGAGTGCCGCTCAGCGGTAGTTTGCCGCTGAGCGGTGCCTTCGTCTTCTCTTTTTGCACTCTTTCTTGTCTTTTCTAATGTCACTTCTCTCCTTCTTCACTCTTTGCACCAAATTCACCTTAAAACCTGCACAAAAACACTTAAATCAAGCATAAACCTGTCCAGCTCTCTTATTTATGAAAATATAGATAAAAGGCATGATTTCAAGCTAGTTTTTAAGTCTAAAGGTTGCTTTTAGTATCACTTTTAAGCATGAAAATAACAGTTTTTCAACTGTTATCAACGATGAAGTCAACGAAGTGGACAAAGTTGACGAAGATGACGAAGTTGATGAAGTGGACGAGGTTGACCAAGCGGATGAAGCTGACGAAGTGAACAAAGTTGACAAAGTGGTGGAACTGGACAAAGTGGACGACGTGGACGAAAGAAAGGAAGTGGAGGAAGAGGAGGAAGCGCAGGAAGTGGACGAGGTGGACGAATGGGAGGAAGAAGATGAAGTGAAGGAAGTTGAGGACGGGGAGGAAGTGTAAGAAGTGGAGGAAGTGGACAAAGTCGACCAAGTGGACGAAGTGCAAGAAGTGGAAGAAGTGGAAGAAGAAGTGGATGATGTGGACGAAGTTGACGAAGTTGTCGAAGTGGAGTAAGTGGAGGAAGTGGAAGAAGTGGAGGAAGTAGAAGAAGTGGAGGAAGTGGAGGAAGTTGACGAAGTGGACGAATTGAACGAAGTGCAGAAAGTGGACGAAGTAGACGAAGTTGAGAAAGTTGGCGAAGTTGACAAAGTGGACGAAGTTGATGAAGTGGATGCGGATAACAAAGTGGAGGAAGTGGACGAGGTGGACGAAGTGGAGGAAGTAGAAGAAGAGGAGGAAGGGGTGCAAGTGGAGGAAAGGAAGGAAGTGGACGAAGTCAACGAAATGGATGAAGTTAAAGAAGTGGAAGAAGAAGTGGATGAAGTTGACGAAGTGGACCAGGTGGATCACGTGGACCAAGTGGAAGAAGTTGACGAAGTGGACGCAGATAACGAAGTAGAGGAAGTGGAGGAAGTGGACGAGGTGGATGAGGTGGATGAAGTGGAGGAAGTAGAAGAAAAGGAGGAAGGGGTGGAGGTGGAGGAAAGGAAGGAAGTGGAGGAAGTGGACGAAGTCAACGAAGTGGACGAAGTGGACTAGGTGCACGATGTGGACCAAGTGGACGAAGTGAACGTAATTCAAGAAGTTGACGAAGTTGAAAAAGTGGACGAAGTTGACGAAGTGGAGGAACTAGACGAAGTGGAGAAGATGGAGGAAATGGAGGAAGTGGACGAGGTGGACGAAGTGGAGGAAGTAGAGGAAGTGGAGGAAGTGGATGAAGTTGAGGAAGTGGACGACGTGAACGAAGTGGAAGAACTGCAAGAAGTGGAAGAGGTGGATGAAGTACACGATGTCGACGAAGTTGTTGAAGTTCTCGAGGTGAAGTAAGTGGAGGACGTGGAGGAAGTGGAGGAAGTAGAAGAAGTGGAGGAGGTTGACGAAGTGGACGAAGTTGGCGAAGTGGACGAAGTTGAAGAAGTGGAGGAAGTGGAGGAAGTGGAGGAACTGGACGAAGTGGAGGAAGTGGATGAAGTGGAAGAAGAAATGGACGAGGTTGATGAAGTGGACGAAGTGGACAAAGTGGAGGAAGTGGACGAAGTTGACTAAGTAGATGAAGTTGATGAAGTTGACAAAGTCGAGCAAGTGGAGGAAGTGGAGGAGGTGGAAGAAGTGGAGGAAGTCGACGATGTGGACGAAGTGGAAGAAGAAGTTGATGAAGTGAAGGAAGTGAATGAAGTAGTAGAAGTGGGGGAAGTGGAGGAAGGGGAGGAAGTGGTGGAAGTGGACGAAGTCGAGGAAGTTGACGAAGTCGAGGAAGTTGACGAAGTGGAAGAAGTTGACGAAGTAAGACGAAGTTTACAAAGTGAACGAAGTGAAGGAAGTGGAGGAAGTGGAGGAAGTGGAAGAAGAAGTGGACCAAGTTGATGAAGTTGACCAAATGGACGAAGTTGACGAAGCAAACAAAGCTGACGATGTTGACGAAGCAAACAAAGCTGACGATGTTGACGAAGTGAAGGAAGTTGACGAAGTTGACGAAGTGAACAAAGTTGACGAAGTGGAGGAAGTGGACGAAATGAAGGAAGTGCATGAGGTGGAGGAAGTGGAAGAAGTTGATGAATTTGACGAAGTGGACGAGGTGGACGAGGTGGACGAAGTGGACGAAGGACGAAGTGGACGAAGTTCACGAGGTGGACGAAGTGCATGAAGTGGAGGATGTTGAATTTGACAAAGTGGAAGAAGTTCACGAGGTGGACGAAGTGGAAGAAGTGGAGGAAGAAGTGGACGAAGTTGGCGAAGTGGACAAGGTGGACGAAGTTGACGAAGTTCACGAAGTGGAGGAAGTGGATGAAGTGGAGCAAGTGGAGGATGTGAATGAAGTGGAGAAAGTGAACGAAATGGACGAAGTCGACGAAGTTGACAAAGTTGACAAAGTGGACGAAGATGACGAAGTGGAGGAAGTGGAGGAAGTGGAGGAGATGGAGGAAGTGGACGAAGTGGATGAAGTACTAGTCGACGTGAAGGAAGTCGAGGAAGTAGAGGAAGTGGAGGAAGTGAAGGAAGTGGAGGAAGTTGACAAAGTGGAGGAAGTGGACGAAGTTGACGAAGTGGAAGTAGTTGACGAAGTGGACGAAGTTGACGAGGTGGACGAAATGAACAAAGTGGAAAAGTGGACGAAGTAGAGGAGGTGCACGAAGTGGACAAAGTGGAAAAAGTGGAATAATTCGTGGACGAAGTTGACGAAGATGATAAAGTTGACGAAGTTGACGACGTAGACGAAGTTTACGAAGTGGAAGAAGTTGACGAAGTGGAGGAAGTGGATGAAGTGGAGGAAGTGGAGGAAGTGGACGAAGTGGAGAAAGTGGACGAAAGAGACGAAGTGGAGGAAGTGGGAGCAGTCGACGAAGGGAAAGAAGTGGAAGAACTGGAAGAAGTGGAAGAGTTGGACGAAGTGGACGATGTGCACGAAGTTGACGAAGTTGTCGATTTTCAGTAAGTGGAGGACGTGAAGGAAATAGAGGAAGTGGACGAAGTTGAAGAAGTGGAGGAATTGGAGGAAGTAGACAAAGTAGAAGAAGTGGAGGAAGTCGGCGAAGTGAAAGAAAAGTGACGAAGTTGACGAAGTGGACAAAGTGAAGGAAGTGGACGAAGTTGGCTAAGTGGATGAAGTTGACGAAGTGGAGGAAGTGGAGGAAGTGGAAGAACTGGAGGAAGTGGAGGAAGTGGACGATGTGGACGAAGTGGAAGAAGAAGTGGACAAAGAGAAGGAAGTGGAGGAAGTGGAGGAAGGGGAGGAAGTGGAGGAAGTGAAGGAAGTGGAAGAAGGGGAGGAACTTGACGAAGTCGAGAAAGTTGATGAAGTGGACAAAGTAGACGAAGTTAACGAAGTTGAGGAAGTTGACGAAGCTGACAAAGTTGACGAAGTGGAAGAAGTGGACGAAGTTGACGAAGTGGACGAAGTGGAAGAAGTGGACTAAGTAGAGGAAGTAGACGAATTGGACGAGGTTGGAGAAGTGGAAGAAGAAGTGGACGACGTTGACAAAGTTGACAAAGTGGACGAAGTGGACAAAGTTGATGAAGTTGAGGAAGTGGCTGAAGTGGAGGAAGTGGACGAAGTGGAGGATGTGGACGAAGTTGATGAAGTTGACGAAGTGGACGAGGTGGACGAAGGACGAAGTGGACGAAGTTGGCGTAGTGGAGGAAGTGGGGGAAGTGGAGGAAGTGGACAAAGTTGATGAAGTTGACGTAGTGGACAAAGTTGACGAAGTTGAGGAAGTGGAGTAAGTGGAGGAAGTGGGGGAAGTGGAGGAATTGGAGGAATTGGAGGAAGTGGAAGAAGTGAAGGAAGTGGAGGGAGTGGAGGGAGTGTAGGAAGTGGAGGAAGTGGAGGAAGTGGCCTAAGTGGAGGAAGTTGTGGAAGTGCACGAAGTTGACGAAGTGGAAGAAGTGGACGAACTTGACGAAGTGGACGAAGTGGAGGAAGTTGACGAAATGGAAGAAGTGGAGGAAGTGGAGGAAGTGGAGGAAGTGGAGGAAAGGGAGGAAGTGGATGAAGTGGACGAAGTGAACGAAGTGGAAGAACTGCAAGAAGTGGAAGAGGTGGACGAAGTGGACGATGTGGAGGAAGTAGAGGAAGTGGAGGAAGCAGAAGAATTGGAGGAAGTGGACGAAGTTGAGCATGTAGACGAAGTTGAAGAAGTGGAGGAAGTGTGGGAAGTGGACAAAGTAGGGGAAGTGGAGGAAGTCGACGAAGTGGAAGAAAAGTGGACGAAGTGGACAAAGTGGAGGACGTGGAGGAAGTGGACGATGTGGACGAAGTGGAAGAAGAAGTGGACGAAGAGAAGTAGAGGAAGTGGAGGAAGGGGAGGAAGTGGAGGAAGTGGAAGAAGTGGAGGAACTTGACGAAGTCGAGGAGGTTGGTGAAGTGGAGGAAGTGGACGAAGTTAACGAAGTTGACGAAGTTGACGAAGCTGACGAAGTGGACGAAGTTGACACAGTGGACGAAGTGGAAGAAGTGGACGAAGTAGAGGAAGTAGACGAATTGGACGAGGTGGAAGAAGTGGAAGAAGAAGTGGACGATGTTGACGAAGTTGACGAAGTGGACAAAGTTGATGAAGTGGAGGAAGTGGTCGAAGTGGAGGAAGTGGACGAAGTGGAGGAAGTAGAGGAAGTGGACAAAGTAGATGAAGTGGAGAAAGTATAGGAAGTGGAGGATGTTGACGAAGTGGATGAAGTTGAGGAAGTTGAAGAAGTTGACGAAGTGGAGGAAGTGGAAGAAGTGGAGGAAGAAGTGGACGAAGTTGGCGAAGTGGATGAAGTTAACGAAGTTGACGACGTGGAGGAAGTGGAGGAAGTGGAGAAAGTGGACGAAATGGACGAAGTTGACTGATGAGAGGGTCGCACCTCCCACAAAAATTGTGCATAAAAGAATGCAGTATAGTACTAGGAAGTGACTCCTAGGTCGTCTCTCAAGGACCAATTTGGGTTCAGTCTTAGATCAACACGTAGTGGGGGGGGGTTGTGAAAGTTTTGTGAAAGCAAGTGAACTTAAATTAAATTGAAAACTAAACGCAACCGAACATAATTGAAGGCATTTAAAGTAAATGGAAACAGTGAACTGAACAATCCTAAAGCAAGGTGTGTGCACTAACTAAAATGCAGCAAATAATGAGCACGTAATGTGCTATTCAAATGCAATACTTTAACTAAAACATCAAATGCCTAATGCAACTTGGAATTAAAGAAAATATGCAATCTTAATCTAATTAATGAAAGGCACCGTGCACAACTCCATTTCTTCACTGAAATAATAAATTTAAAAGTGCGTGAACAGTAAAAATAAAATGAAGTAGTAAGCATCACAGCACATCTAATATTTAAATGCACTGATTAATCTAAAAAGTGAAACAATGAAATGCACATCGAAATAGCACTAAAAGCAACACGTGAACAGTAAACCAAACTTTGAAGCTTTCTCTTGCTGGACATAACAGCCATCACCGCGTGTGCCCCTGCTTTGCTGAACATGACTGAAAATGAAAAATGCAATCCTATGCTGGACGTGGAAGCCGCAACTCTGTGTGTGCATCTCCAGCTCCTAATCTTTGTGCCAATCTTCTTCATTCACCGTATACCTACCCATCTAATCAACACCTTTCTCCAAGCTAAGAAAAATTAAATGAAGATAAAAGAAACGTGTGTCTCTCCTTCCAGCCATCACGCCTCCCTTGCGTTCCAGCTCCTTCACCATTTCCTTGCACACCAACACCTCATGCTTCCAGCCGTGGCAAGCAATCCTCCAACACGTTCTCTCTTCATGCCGTGACACACACTATTTTTTTAATTACCGTGCACACCAAAATCCATCACGTTTCTTCACTCTAATAGGAAAGTAAATGCACCGTGTGCTGCTTGCTGCGAAAATGAAAGTCTCCACTCGGTAGTGGCTGGTTCTCCCACCTCCAAAACCGCTTCAACACACCAAATAATGAAGCACCGCTGGCAGCTGCCTCTGCTCCACTTCCGTGCACCATTTCACTTCTACTTCCAGCTCAACATCATACACCAACTTTCTCTAAATAAAAATGGATCCTCCTCGGCTCATTCCAACTCCGTGTGATTCTCCATCCGTGACGCAACCCATCAACTCCTTTTATTCAATGCAAAACATCATTCCAGCGAAAAATAAAATTCAAAAATCCCATGCCCTCAAAACCAAGGACCGAGAGAGTCAGAAATGCAAGTAGCAGTGGCGGCTGTGAACGTTCTACCCATTAAAATTGTTTGAACCAAAAAAATAAAATAAAAGGGAACATGTGTAATCAGCAAAGTAGAGAAGTGAAAAACTTTTTTTTTTTCATTCATCACCAGCATCCAAAAAAAACCGAGAGCCAAAGAAAACAGAGAAGTAACGAGGGTGTCCCCTGCTGGCCTGTGTGGCGGCTGTTTTTCTAAGGGTCGTGTGTCCCTTTTTAGGGTAGGGTCCACACATACAAAAACCATAGGTCCAAGTCACTAACTTCTAATTTTTGGGTCTACTCTAATTTACCAAAAATTGACCCAAAATATAAGAGTTGATACAGAAATTCTAAACTACTGAATTACAATTTAATTAATTCTAAAATGTCTGTGTGGCGAGTCTTGAATTTATTTGGCATTCTTCCTGATGTCCCAAAATGTATTTCCGAAATTTTCCTGCATTTCAAGAAATGCACTTAATCAACTCAGAAAATCCAAATTAGCAAATTACAAATTTCCGACCAAATTAAGCGGAATTCGGAAAACGGGGAAATAACAAACAATTAAACACAATTCCCTGGTTTATTTAAGTGCAATAAACTAAATATAATTCAAGAAATAACGACTCATCATTGACAAAGTGGAGGAAGTGGAGGAAGTGGACGAGGTGGACGAAGTGGAGGAAGTACTGGACGAAGTGAAGGAAGTCGAGGAAGTAGAAGAGCTGAAGGAAGAGGAGAAAGTTGACGAAGTGGAGGAAGTTGACGATGTGGACGAAGTTGACGAAGTTGAGGAAGTGGAAGTAGTTGACGAAGTCGATGAAGTGGACGATTTGGACGAAGTGGACAAAGTGGATGAAGTTAACGAAGTTATCGAAGTTGAGGAATTGGACGAGGTTGACCAAGTGAACGAAGTAAATAAAGTTGACGAAGTCGAGGAACTGGACGAAGTGGACGACGTGGACGAAATGAGGGAAGTGGAGGAAGTAGAGAAAGTGGAGGAAGAGGAGGAAGTGAACGAGGTGGACAAAATGGATGAGGTATATGAAGTTGACCAAACGGACGAAGTGGAAGAAGAAGTGGACGTTGTGGACGAAATTGACGAAGTTGTCGAAGTGGAGTAAGTGGAGGAAGTAGAGGAAGTAGAAGAAGTGGAGGAAGTGGACGAAGTTGACGAAGTGGACGAAGTTGAAGAAGTGGAGGAAATAGAGGAATTAGAGGACGTAGACGAAGTGGACGAAGTGGATGAACTCAACGAAGTTGGCGAGGTTGACAAAGTTGAAAAAGTTGACGAAGTTGATGAAGTGGACGAGGTTGACCAAGTGGAGGAAGTGGAGGAAATGGACGAGGTGGACGAAGTTGAGGAAGTAGAAGAAGTGGAGGAAGGGGAGGTGGAGGAAGTGGACGAGGTCGAGGAAGTGGACGAAGTTGACGAACTGGAGGAAGTGGAGGAAAGGTAGGAAGTGGACGAAGTTAAGGAAGTGGACGAAGTCGACGAAGTAAACGAAGTGAAAGAACTGCAAGAAGTGGAAGAGGTGGACGATGTCGACGAAGTGGACGAAGTTGTCGAAGTACAGTAAGTGGAGGACGTGGAGGAAGTTGGACGAAGTTGACAAAGTGGACAAAGTTTCTGAAGTGGACGAAGTTGAAGAAGTGGAGGAAGTGGCCGAAGTTGACGAAGTGAACGAAGTGGAGGAAGTGGAGGAAGTGGAGGAAGTTGACGAAGCTGACGAAGTTGATGAAGTGGTCGAGGTTGACCAAGTGGACGAAGCTGATGAAGTGAACAAAGTTGACAAATTGGAGGAACTGGACGAAGTGGACTAAATGGGGGAAGTGGAGGGAGTAAAGGAAGTGGAGGAAGTTGAGGTGGACGAGGTGAACGAAATAAAGGAGGTAGATGAAATGGAGGAAGTTGAGGTGGACGAGGTGAACGAAATAGAGGAGGTAGATGAAGTGGAGGATGTTGAGGCAGGGGAGGAAGTGCAAGAAGTGGAGGAAGTGGGTGAAGTTGACCAAATGGACGAAGTGGAAGAAGAAGTGGACGATGTGGGCAAAGTGGAGAAAGTAGAGGAACTAGAGGACGTAGACGAAGTGGACGAAGTGGACGAACATAACGAAGTTGACGAGGTTGACAAAGTTTACGAGTTGACGAAGTTGATGAAGTGGACGAGGTTGACCAAGTGGAGGAAGTGGACGAGGTGGATGAAGTTGAGGAAGTAGGAAGAAGTGTAGGAAGGGGAGGAAGTGGAGGAAGTGGACGAAGAGGAAGAAGTGGAAGAAGTGGACGAAATTGAGGAAGTGGACGAAGTTGACGAAGTGGAGGAAGTGGACGAGCTAGACTAAGTGGAGGAAGTAGAGGAAGTGGAGGAAGTCGAGGAAGTGGACGAGGTGGACGAAGTGGAGGAAGTATAATAATTGGAGGAAGAGGAGGAAGTGGAGGAAAGGAAGGAAGTAGAGGAAGTGAACGAAGTGGACGAAGTCAACGAAGTGGACGAAGTTGAAGAAGTGGAAGAAGTGGACGAAGTTGACGAAGTGGACCAAGTAGACGACGTGGACCAAGTGGACGAAGTTTACGAAGTTGACAAAGTTGACAAAGTGGACGAACTTGACGAAGTGGAGGAATTGGACGAAGTGGACGATGTCGATGAAGTGGACGAAGTTGTCGAAGTGTAGTAAGTGGAGAACGTGGAGGAAGTGGAGGAAGTGGAGGAAGTAGAAGAAGTGGAGGAAGTGGACGAAGTTGACGAAGTGGACGAAGTTCGCGAAGTGGACGAAGTTGAAGAAGTGGAGGAAGTGGAGGAAGTGGACGAAATGGACGAAGAAGAGGAAGTGGATGAAATGGACCAAGAAGAGGAAGTGGAGGAGGTGGACGAAGTGAACGATGTCGACCAAGTGACGAAGTTGTCGAAGTGTAGTAAGTGGAAGACGTGGAGGAACTGGAGGAAGTGGACGATGTGGAGTAAGTGGAGGAAGTGGACGAAGTTGACGAAGTGGACGAAGTTCGCGAAGTGGAGGAAGTAGAGGAAGTGGACAAAGAAGAGGAAGTGGAGGAGGTGGACGAAGTGGACGATGTCGACGAAGTGGAGGAAGTTGTCGAACTGCAGTAAGTGGAGGACGTGGAGGAAGTGGAGGAAGTGGAGGAAGTGGAGTAAGTAGAAGCAGTGGAGGAATTGGACGAAGTTGACGAAGTGGACGAAGTTGGTGAAGTGCACTATAAGAAAATAGCTAGTTACCCGCGGATCATTATATACGGATTAAATCCGTATGTAATAAACGTATTATATACGGATGTTACATACGGATATTGGGTAATCCATTATATACGGACAAATCCGTATATAATTAAAAAAAAATTTTATATACGGATGATCCGTATGTAATTGGCGTACGTAATAGTAAAAATGAAACTGAAAGCTCCAAAATTTCCCACACTCTGAAAAAAACATATCTTCTCCCTCTTCTGTCCTCGAACCTTCAGTCCAGTTCTGCCTCTTCTCCCTCTCGTCGAAGCTGCAGTCCACTTCTTCACTACACTCTCTTCTCCGCTGTGACTCCACCTCGCCTGCAGGGAGGCTCTTCTTCACTGCACTCGACGTCACTGCTCGTAGATTCGGATTTCATTTGTCGAACACGGTGAGTAATCGAAGCTTTGAGGATTATTTTTGTTTTCGTTTTCTCTTTTTGTTCTTTGGAGGTTTGAAATTGCGACTTTGGAAACCCTAGGTTGGTTTCTTCGAAGTGGTAGAGATAAGCTGGAGTTGTAGTTGCGTTTTGGTCCTGGTAAGTTTGAATCGTTTAGATTTGAGGTTTATTTGAGTTATCTTTTCTCTCGGTGTTGTTACATTGTCCTATTTTTGCTCGTTGTTGTTTCGAGGTTTGAAATCGCGAATTTAGAAACCCTAGGTGATGGGGTCTTCGAAGTGGAAGAGATAAGATCGAGCTGCTATTGCCTTCTGCATTTAGTAAGTTTGAAATGCTTATATTTTGGTTTCGTTTTATTGGTTGTTATTGAAAATGGGTCTTGACGAAAACTAGTCACTGAAAATGGTTTGCTTCATTTTGGGTGCTTTTATTGCTTTCAGATATTATTCATCATGGTTTTGACAATCATGTTAGTGGATCCTATTTTGTCAAAAAAGTGGTAACATGGTTTAAGTTTGTCATCCTCTGTTTGAAGTTGTTTCCTGGTTAGGTCATGTAATCATTAATTAGATGTTGAAATTTTATTTTGACTTTGATACAGGAGCTAAAGTGGTTGAGAAGTGTGGGGTACCTCATTGGGAAGGCTTAAAGTGTTGTACAGTGAAGCAAAAGAGCTAGGTACTGAAGCAAGGTATGTTTACTCCTGAGTTTTGCTGTGTTGTTTCCCCCTCTTTTATGTTTAAAGTCCTTACTTTACTTCTTATGCAGTTTAGCATTAAATTGTATAAAGTTCATTTGAACTTCCTGGGAGCATTTTAATAGAACAATAGAGGAAGTTGCTGGATCAATCTCAAGGTTAGGAGAATTCTGGTGGTGTAGAGAAAAGAAACTAAGAAGAGCCAAAGTAAGTGGCGCTAAACATTATCTTTGATTCTGTGAAATATGGTGTTATGATTATATAATGGGTGAATGATTCTTTCTAATATGATGAATGCAAATTAACATGTACTTTGATTAGAATAAGGTTTTAGTTATGTTTAGCAGTATTTGTATGTGACGTTGTGAAATTGGTCCGAATAGGGGTTTCAAGCAGAATAGGAAGAGTTTGATAGGTTCTCTAGGAACATTCAATTAATTGATTGATTAAGGTGCAATGTTGTATGATTGCTGGAGAATTTCACCTGATATAGTTTATAATCCAGAAAACCACACCATTAACTGACATTTTGGTTAAGAAATGAATATTTAGTAACCAATGTAAGTAGTTCAATGCGCTTGGAATTGGTTAAGTGCAGGTTTGTTTAACGTGATAGGAGATATTGCGGTGTTACCTGTGGTTGCAAGTTTAATATATAGGTTTGTTAAGTGCAGGTTTGTTAAGAAATATGACATAACCTCTTTTTTAAATCCAACACCCATATAGGAAATATTAGAAGACCGCTCCAACTGCTCCTCTGATATTCCAAAAGGTATTCTCATAGTAGTGTTAAGAAACTAGAAGGCATGAATATTAAAAACTACTAAAATATATAAACTGACTGGTAAAGAAATGCACAACTAGCTAAAACTTGGAGCACTCAACTTTCATACTGAAGAACCACTTTTCAGAAGGTAACAACTCTCTAACTTGTGGCTTATGACAGTAGAAATCATAACTTTCTATAGAGATTTCACCCAGTTTACTATTTCAACTTCCCTCATTTCCCATAGTCACATTGAAACCTATTTCTACCAAGAGAAAACGAGAGAGGACCTCTGTATAAAAACTCATCCCTCTACATTTTCCCTTTATACTTCCTAAATAAAGTAAACAAATTAAATAAGGTGTATGTAACAGCAAAGGAGATGGGAAGTACATTGTCATTACATTTGGTGTAGAGGGTGTTAGAAGTGGATCATGCCTTTTCTGAGGAGCATAACATTGAGTATGCTCTGTGGCAATTGCACTATAAGAGGATTGAGGAATTGAGGACATACTTTAATGCTGCCCATACTTCCGTAAGCTCAAAATCATCTCTGGGAGGGAAAGGTTCTGTTCGACCTGACCGGATAACTAAAATAAGGCTGCAATTTAAGACTTTTCTTTCAAAAGCAACTGGATTTTACCATGATCTTATTATGAATATTAGAGCTAAGTATGGACTTCCACTTGGTTACTTTGAGGACTCTGAAAATAAAATTGTAATGGGGAAGGATGAAAAGAAATCTTCTGATATGAAGAAAGGTTTAATATCCTGTCACCGTTGTTTGATATACTTGGGTGATCTCGCTCGCTACAAAGGCTTATATGGTGGAGGCTACTCAAAAAAGCGTGAATATGCAGCAGCTTCTAGTTACTATCTACAAGCTGCAACTATTTGGCCTTCAAGTGGAAACCCCTATCATCAGCTTGCCTTGTTGGCTTCATATAATGAGGATGAGCTGACTACTGTTTATTGTTATTTTCGGAGTCGGGCTGTGGATAGTCCATTTTCAACTGCCAGGGATAATTTGATACTTGCATTTGAGAAGAATAGCCAAAGTTACTCTAAGCTCTCTGGTGATGTTAAAGAGCATGCAGTCAATGGAATGGGAAAAGGGGAAGCAAAACTTGTGGCCCGGGATACTAGTGTGGAAACCTGCCCTAGAAAGGAAGGAGCATCCAATATACAGGAAACTTACAAATCTTTCTGCACATGCCTTGTCCGTCTTAATGGAATCTTATTCACGTGAACAAGCCTTGAGACCTTTGCTGAAGTTCTATCTCTTGTTAGTGCTGGCCTGCATGAACTTCTATTACCAGGACAAGATGAAGAGCTGAAATTTGGCTTAGATACTCTTGTGAACAAACTGGTTATTTTCAGAATTGTTTCCATGATCATATTTACAGTTCATAATGTGAAAAAGGAATCTGAAGGTCAAACATATGCAGAAATTCTACAGCGTGCTGTTCTACTTCAGAATGCATTCACTGTAGCTTTCGAATTGATGAGTTTAGTAGTAGAGAAATGTATGCAGCTGCAGGATCCTTCTTCCAGTTATCTTTTAGCAGGTATTTTGGTTTTTGTTGAGTGGTTGGCATGTTATCCAGATATTGCTGAAAGCAAGGACGAAGATAATGTGACAACTATTAGATCAAAATTTTGGAATCATTGTCTATCCTTCTTCAACAAGTTACTTTCACTTGTGCCCATGACAGAAGATGATGATGAAGAAACTTGCAGTAAAACGCAATAAACCTTGAATTAAATTTAAAACAGTAAATAAAAAGAGTAGAAGACAGAAAACGAAAATTAAAATAGTAAATGTACGATACAGTAAAAACTTGCAAACAGTAAAAACGTGCGGAAGACTGAAAATGCAGACTTCATCAGATTGCTTAAAACAGAAAACAGAACAGAAAACTTAGATTGGTCAGACCACAAAACGAAAATTCAGCAGTGCAGAAATCGTAAATTACAAGCAGAAAACAGTTGCAGAAAACTTAAGTTCAGAAAGCAGTAGATTAAAAACAATAAAACAGAAACGGAAATTTTCACAGCAGAATAGTAAAAACGAAAATCAAAGTGCAACAAAATATTAAACAACACAGAAAATTCAAGAAATTCAAGATGGCAGAAAGCATATGGTTGAATTTAAATTGCACAGAAATTAAATGTTCAACAGAAACATTAAAACAGACCTGGAAGCTCAGATGTAGAATTGAAATGAAACTGGAAAATTAAATTACAATCCGTTACAGAAAATAAGAAATTACATTACACACCAAATGAGATTCAGTACTCGAAATTGAAAAGAAAACCCAAACCTCCCCAAGGGGGAGGGGGAAAAATGAAAGCCAGAACATAGAACTAGAAAACCTCTACCCTACTCCTACTCCTACTGGAATCTGTCTACTACCTACCACCCCCTTTCTTCTGTCCAAAGCTCTCCTTTTATTGTGGTAAGAGCCGTATGTGTGCTCTTTGATGGTCCAAAACAAAATGTAAGGCCCCTCCATTTCTGGTTCCACCACTTCAATTCCAAAAGATGATTGAAATTTTGTCATCACGTACTCTATGTGTGATTGCTCCTTCTTTTCCGTCTGGTGTGCCCAACTTCTTCCATCCTTCTTCAATCCAGACAAGAACAAGAAGGACCCTCCACTAAATCATGTCTAACTACTTCTTCATTGTCGTGTGCTCTTCTTTCTTTTCTTTCTCGAACAAGAGTAATATGCAGACCAACTTTCATTTGAAAGCACCATAATTTAATATTTCCAAATGGGTCATTCCTTATTTCGGTGAAGTGTTGGTGGGCCACTTTATTCAGCACTTATTTTCCCACACTGCCGTCCTTGTATTCTCATATGTCCTTCACGTGCTCCACTATTCTCTCCATACTTCCATGTCATCATGCACTTCATTTCAGCAGGTCCATATACGGCCCCCTACTCTTTCACGTGCAAGGCCTTCATTCTCCGATCTTAATTTATCAATCACACCATTTTATTCTCCATTGTGCTTCATGCCGTGACAGCTTCACAAAAGTGGCAGCCCACTTTCTTTCTCCAAAATTAAAAACTGAATTTTTCTCCCATGCTGGTTCCCACGTGAAGACTGCACCAAGCATGGGCTTCTCTTTTCTTTATTTTTTTCAAATGAGGACCTGTTGTAATGTGCATGTGCTATGTGCTTCCACCATACCGCCTCTTCTTCTATTCTCCACGTAATCTCAACACTTCTCTTCAATTATTATTGGACTCCACTGCCCATGCTTCCAACGTGTCCAACACATCTCCCACTTAATCTTCTCTTCTTCTCCAACTCTTCTTCCGTTGGCCTCTTCCTCACCATGCAGCCTGCTACCGTGCTCATCTATTCCTCCACCGTGAAGTGTTGGAAGCTGCTGGACCGTGCTGGATGTGTGCTTCCTCTTCTGGACGCTGTTGGACCATGGATTGGTGTGGTTGAGCTGCTGGCCGGAGCTGGACTGGAGCTGGACTTAGACGGCTGTTGGATGGAACGCATCTTCTCATTGCTGAACGTGTTGGTGGAGTTGCTTCCAGCCCCCACCGTGACTACTGGAAGAATTGCTCCTCTCCAAGTTGTGGCAGCCATGAACCGTGAGCTGCTGGATGCTTCAAGGAGCTTCCAACGTGGTGGCCCCCTTCTCTTTAATTCCAAGTGCTGATGTTTTCAAGTTGACTTGGCCGTGTCATGTGTTGTCTCCTTTCTCAAACTTTCTTCAATCACATAAAAATTGTGAATCATCACCACACATCTTGGACGTAATAATCTGGATATGCAATTTTGTTCAGCTCAAAACCATTTGGACCTCCAAAAATAATTCCCATGGATCGAAACATCGATTGGACGTGTGCTGTTGAACCTCCCAAAAGAAATTAATCCACAAATTTTTATCCAATAATTTCCTAATACAAATAATTAACTTAAAATAATTCAAATTACTTAAAATAAGAATTATTGGTTAAATTAAACATAATTATGAAAAACGGGAAAATATTGTTATACATGTTTCAAGTAGTAGCAACTCTTGTTAATCACTAAAATGCAAAATGCATACCTGAGTTCCCTACTTTCAGTAGCTTGTCTTGTCTTTGTTTCACAATTCTCCAATTCAATTTCTGGTCTGCTTTGGTCAATATTGTTTCTGCTCAGTTTTGTTGTGTATAAAGCTTGAGACAAGTTTCTTTTATGATTTTAAGCATGTCTCAAGGGATAGCAACTCCAATCAATCACAGAATTGAAAAAGGAATGGTTGAGTTGATTAAATTCTGGATTTCAAAACTGTCACAGTTTTAAATAAAGTGTTTGCACCGTGCTTGCTGTCTTTGTGTGGTTTTAGGTCACTTTAAATCTTCTAGTTGATATCCTGTAGTTAGATCTAGTGTTTAGGCATTCTTTGAGTCTTTATTTGAACCAGCCAGCTTTGAATGTACTGTTTTATTAAATCTGCAAAAGTTTTCAATGCATTTTTCGGCATTTTAAGCAACTGCTGCTATCATATGAAGCCACTGGCTGTGTCTATTTATTCTAACCAATTGAGCAAGTCTATGTTGTCATTTGAAAGTTGTGTGCAATGTTCAAATGGTCCTTGAGAAGCCTATATGCTCAATTCACCTTTAAACCATCACATTTTGCTGCATTTTAAGCTACAACTGTTGTGAATTATAGAATCTGATTGTTTCAGTGGAGTTTAAACATTTGTGCATGTGTCTTTTACCGTTTGAAAGTTGTAGTTACTGTTCATTTGGTAAATTTGACACCAGTAAGATGTGTTCATTAATCTGTTCTTTTTACTGTTTATTGTGTGATTTACAGGAGGTAGTGTACGGAGGTGTGATTAGGGAAAAGCCAAGAATCAAAGAAGATTGTCCACAATTCCTGAAAGGTATGCTTAATGTTATAGTCCTAGCATTTTTGAAGTAATAAGTAGTGTTCTTTGTCTTGACTGTGATTTATGTTAATCATTAGGTCAAAATTTCCCCCAAAGTTGTAGTAAAACAATGAAATCAAAACTCAAGTAAGTGGTTCTAACCTTTTATTTGGATTTATTTTCCCAAAATAATGTTGGAGTTGTGATGTTTTCTTGGATTTGAGTCAATGAGTTTGTTTTCTTTAATTTATTTATTTATCTTCTATTATATGTTATATATTTAGCATTTATAGATATATTTATTAATTTGGTTTCTACTATTGGCTATCATGCCTTCTGCCATATTTTTATTTTGTTTTCTTGTACATTAGAATGAGTGCTGCAAGCAGCACCATTGCTTGCTTTGGAATCCTTACTTATTACTTTGATTCTTTAGTAAACAATACCCCAAACATTCCTTTTCCAATTTATAAATGTAGAGTAGAAGCCTAGTTTTTGAATAATGTGATATAGGAAACAATGACCTTAAAGTCCAATTTCCCATCTTACAAACTTCCTTTCCCTAACAAACAGTGACCTTACAAACTTCACCACTACCCTCTAATATCAAGATAATATCTTTAGATATTTACTGTCTTTCTACACTCCTCCATAAGAGGATGTTTACTGAGTGTCAGCTTGTTACAAGAAAATAATTCACTGCCCTGCAAGTTCAATGTTTAAAAACATAAAAATCAAAATTGACTGAAAACAATGGTTCGAGAAACAACTCTGGGATTTGGGACAAAGTTGAGGCCTTTGCATTTGGAATAAAGTTGGGACTTGTGAGTTTAGAAAATAGTTGGGGTCATTGCAGGAATTACTACGACCAATGCTTTTGGCAATAGTTGGAGCTAGTGCATCTAGCAACTAGTTGGGGACAGTGAATTTAGGGAAAACAACCAGGACCAATGCACTATGGAAAAAGTTGGGGCCAGGGCATTTAGGTTACCCATCAGGGTTATTGCATCTGGGGAAAATCTGGGGTCAATTCATATGAGAAAACACCTGGATCAGTGTATCTAGGTAAAAGTAGAGTTCCACATAAATGCTCTTCACCTACATAGAATCTGTTGGATGATTAACAAAATTTGATCAAGGATCTGTTCTTCTTATCTGTCTACATATGGAAATAATTGAACATATTTTCTCTGTACATAGTGACTCTTCAATAGTTTCTTCACATACTCCAACTTTTCTTATAAGGAGGAGATAAACTCACTCATGACAGCTCGGAACCTTGTAGGTGTCAGCTACAATTTCTAATAACCTAATCCATTAAGTCGAAGTTCTTTGAGCACGCACACTCCAATAAAATCAATTCTGTTCCTGTGAAGGATTCACCCCTTATACTGAGTTCTTCTTGCTCTGACCTCCTTTTTACAAGCAAAATTTATGCTTGTTTTCCTCTTAGCATTTCCTAATTTGACAGTTTATTTTTTAATAACAAAATATCCATGGTGTCACTGGCATTTTTTGGCTTTGTCTGGTAATGACATATGGTCACATGATTCTGCCAGTCTTGTTCCATTTCAAATATTCAAATTTTTTTTCACCTCTTCCTAATCCTCCTCCTCATTTTGTTGAGGCTCAATCAAAGTATGCCCCTTCTCAACTCCAACTCCAAAACTTCCATCTTCTCTTCTTGCCTTGCTAGCTGATTTGTAACATGTCCATCTCCTCACTCCACTAACACTATTATTCTTTCATGATCTTTTTCCACACCATTGACACCAAAGTTCTCCTTTCTTCATTATTTGTATCAACCCATGTACCCCAACTCACTCAAACCTCACTTCCACTCCTCTCATACTTAAAACTCGTTCTTTTCTCTTCAAACAATGGAAGAGAATACTCAATACTCTCTTACCCGCACTCTTGGTCAAAGAGTATAGATAAGTGCCCCAACAATGTATACTTAATGCAAGAGGCTAAAAACAAGATATCCACAATATACATGGTTTGAAAGTGTATCCATGACACTTTTTCATTTACAAACAACACCCCAAAGTATCCAACCATGTGTACTCTTTATAACAACATCACTTTTCATAAAGCATGAACATCTATACCCCATGAATATGCCAAACCTTGTAAACTAACATGACTAAGTACTTACCTAACATTACCTTCCAAGGAGCAGTGATGGAAATTGAATTACGTGATTGTTTAGTGTTGAACTTTCAATTAATTTAGCCTTGTATTAAGTAATGGCTAATTTGTCGTTAATTGATATGTATACAGAACATGGATCAAGTTCCACCAAATCGTTCATGGATGTACGATAGGTGTTATAGAGGAAGAGGTGCGTTGAAAGAGTCATTTGTTTTGGGTGTTGAAGAGTTTATAATTAAAGCTTGTGAACAAGACCGTTATCAAAGAGATGGGGGGCTTCGATGTCCATGTTCAAAGTGCGATTGTACAAAGATTTTGAACGAAAGAGTTGTGAAGGTTCACCTGTATAAAAACGGTTTCAAGCCTAATTATTTCATTTGGGAGGATCACGGGGAAACCATGCAAGAAGCTGATTTAGATAATGATGTCACTTTCAGGGGTGTGGAGACAGAAGGTGAACCAAATGAACAAGTTATCACGATGGAAGACATGGTCCATGATGCTCTCATACAAAGACAACCCTTCCAAGCATCAAATTCTTCTAACATAGAAGAGGCTCCAAATGAAGAAACTCAAAGGTTTTATAACCTTTTGTTGGAGGCAAATACGCCTTTGTATGAAGGAGCATCAGACTCCAAATTATCAATGTGTGTGAGGCTTTTAGCTTGCAAGTCGAATTGGAATATTCCTAACCAATGCATAGATTTTTTTGCAAAAATGATTTTGGATGTAACACCACACAAATGTGGTTTACCGAAAACTTACTACGATGCAAAAAAGATAGTGTCGAAGCTGGGATTACAGTCGCAAAGGATTGATTGTTGTGTGGATGGTTGCATGCTATTCTATGATAATGAGTATGGTAAGATGGATGGAGCGTTAGTTGAATGCAAATTTTGTGGGAAGCCAAGGTATCAACAACATAAGACAGGAGCAAGTTCAAAAAAAAAAGTTCCCGTTAAATCCATGTTCTATTTGCCAATAATTCCAAGACTTCAAAGAATGTATGCCTCAAAAGAAACTGCAACAGAAATGACATGGCACCATCACAACAAGTCGTCAAATGGTGTTTTGCGTCATCCATGTGGCGTGGAGGCACTTTGATAGAGTACATCGTGATTTTTCCATTGAGCCACGCAATGTTCGACTTGGTTTATGCTCCGATGGTTTTAATCCATATGTGCAGGCATCATCTATACCATATTCGTGTTGGCCAGTAATTGTCACGCCGTACAACCTGCCTCCAGAAATGTGCATGTCTAAACCCTACATGTTTTTGACTTGTCTCATTCCGGGACCATTCAATCCAAAAGTACGCATTGATGTATACCTAGAGCCCTTGATAGATGACTTGAAAAAGTTGTGGAGTGGTGTCATAACATACGATATTTCAAGGCGACAAAACTTTATCATGAGGGCAATGCTAATGTGGACAATTAATGATTTTCCTGCTTATGGTATGCTGTCTGGATGGAGCACCCATGGTAAATTGGCTTGTCCACATTGCATGGAGCATTCAAAGGCTTTTAGATTATATAATGGGCGAAAAAATTCGTGGTTTGACTCCCTGTTCCGCGGGTCGCTCCGCGTATAAATTCGATTGCAGATAAGAATGCAGTATAGATACTAGGAAGTGACTCCTAGGTCGTCTCTCAAGGACCAATAATTTTGCGGTTCAATTTTAGATCTTTTTACACAAAGTGGGGGGTTTGATTGATTGTTTTTATTGCAGAAAAATTAAATTATGAAAATAAATTAAAAACTGTAAAAAACACAATTGAAACAGTAATTCAAAATTAACCTTGAAATAAATTAAAAATAGTAAATTGAAACAGTAAAAGACAGAAAAACGAAAATTAAAACAGTAAACCAAAAATAAAGAAAATAGTAAAATCACAAAATGGTAAAAACGGAATTGAAATAGTAAATGTAAAAACAACAAATGTGAAACAGTAAAAACGAACAGTAAAAGATGGTAAAATGGTAAAAACGAAATTTGATTACGCAGAAATCGTAAATTTGAAGCAGAAATTGTAAATTTGAAGCAGAAAACATACAACATCCTCCTAAAGAAATTAAATTTTGGAATTGCCTTCTAAAAATCCTCTAGGTGCCTTGAACATTGTTTCAGTTAAAACAGAAAAATAAAATTAGGTTCCTTCATCCAACACCGTGCCTTACAACATCCATGCCAAATTTATTTTACAAAGAAACATATGCTTTCACTCTTACGTACTCTTACCCCTTAATTAACACCTTTTGTCATCTTTTGAAATGAAAACCAAATTAATTTATATTTTCCACATACACACCATTCCAGCCACGGTATTCTTCTTTCAAAACACCAAGAAGATACAAAATCAAATGCAAGAAAAGGTTCCAATTAAACTAAATGCTCATGAAATTTTAGAAGAAAAATTACTGGATTTCTTACAAAACAAAAGATTTTACACGTACACACATGCATCTTTTCAACAATGAATTATATCTCTCAAACAGAAAAATCAAAAACTTAATACTGGAACTGAAATGCAATAACCAAAACTACAACTCCAAAGCAAATCAATTTCTTTACCAATTTTTATCTTCTTTTGCTTGCTTCCTTTTATTCTTAAGATTATTAAAAGAACTCATTAACAATTCTTCCTTGAATCCTTAAAAGAAAACCGTGAACATTCAAACAAAAATCATACAAAGATTCAATCAAAGTTTCATCCATGAAAAGTAGATGAAGGAAAGAAAAGTAGACTTAAAACAACCGTGGCATTTTTCATAACAAATCAAAAGAAAGACAAGACTTCCAAAATGAAATTAACTTGCATGTCCAGATTACAAATTATTAATACATAGAAGAATGTAATCAGCAGAAGAACAAAAACCAAAAACTTAAGAAAAAGATAAACAAAACCAGATTGGAAATCAACAAGAGCTCAAGCTAGATCATCCTTCATTCCTTCCAGCAGTGTGGTTTCTTCCCTCTGCAAGATGCTCACGGCCTCCTCCCTACAAGCTAGGAACTCTCGGCCTCTCCCCTCTCCAAACTTAGTACAATAGAAAATGAAAAACCCAAAAGAGAAAGCCCCCCCAAAAATCCCCACTCCCAAAAACCGAAACTAAAAACTTGAACTCCTGGCCTCTCCCCGTGACACACTTGCCATCATGACTCTTTCTTCAGAAGAGGATTAAAAAATCCAGCTTACTCCATGAGTGCTTGCTCATTATTTGCCGTGTGGTGTGCCCAACTTCTTCCATCCAAACAAGAACAAGGAGGGTTCTCCATTTTTGTTGTCTTCAGAAAGAAAATTCCCTTGGTTGGTTGATTGAGGCCGTGTGTGAATTTGTCCACTCCGTGAGCTTCTGCATTGAATGTGGACGTTGGCTTTCAACAAGTGTGGTAGCCCCCTTCTCTTTGGTCTGTCCACTTACTTGAAAGGTGATGATGATTGTTGTCCTCTTGGTGGTTCAAGCCCTGTTGAAGTTGTTGCTGGATGAAGCTTCCTTGCTGGACCGTGTGTGTGAAGAGTGGTACAGCTATTGGAATGTATGAATCCTCTACTGCTGAACTTGATTTTGGCAGCAGCCGTGAGCTCCTATTGTCTTGGTCTTTCATGGTTGTACTTAGTGTCTTTACTTGAAGCTTGGAAAGAAAGAAAATTATTTTCGGTGCAGCTGGAAAAGAAAACCGTGAGGTGCTATTTCTTTTATTGTCTCCACTTCCAAGTTGAAATGAGATTACTCCCTGTGTGTGCTGGTTGCCGTGAGTTGTGTGAGATGTTTGGGGCCCTCCACTTTTCTTGTTTCAGACATGAGAGAGAGCATTGTATTTTTGCTTGGTGAAAGTCATGTCATACCAAACAAAGTGTTGTCCACTGATCATCATGTGCACACTTATTTTCTTGTCATGGCCGTATGCATTGTTTCCAAGTCAAATTGTGCTTCTTAAAATTGAATGAAAAGACTTGTTCCCCACTTTCATTTCAGCCACGTGAATTTCCAGAGCAATTTCACAATTGTGTGGTCCATGTCATCATGCACCAACATTAAAGTAAAGGAGACAAGGTTGCCCACATGTCTACTACTTATAGACTTTCACTTAATTCTTCCACTCATTCACGTACTCACCCTTCTCCATGAGGTGATGCTTCCTTTCTTTGTAGTCTTGGATGTAACATTATGGCCGTAAGATGCCAAGCCAATATGTGCTTCTCTAAAATTTCAACAAAGAAATGATTTGATTCTTCTTTCATGTGAAGGAATGTTGCCTTTACCGAAAAATACACCTCCTTGCAACGAATGAAAAGGATTAAATCCCAATTAATTTTGTGGCCATGAGATGCATTGTCCAATGATAAATTCCAGCCACCACAAATACCAAACAACAATCAAACAATGCAAAAAAAAAAATTAGAAATTACTCAAACAGTAAACACTAGACTGACATAGGAGAGTAAACAAAATACTGGGAACAGCACATAATGAATTTGAACAAAATAAAAACTATACGTGAAAATAGACATCTAGACGAAACTATGAAAAAAAATTGCATGGAAAACGGATAAGAATTGAATTCAAACGAAGACAAACAAGTTGACACAAAATTCACGTAGCAACCAGCGAAAATTGAAATGGCTGAGATGCATTGGGCTCAATTTCCGCTTCTCATTTAACCTTCAAATGTCCTAATTTCTATTTCCAAAATTTCCTTGTAAAATAATTAGCTCAGATAATTCAAATTAGTTAAAATAAGAATTTCTGATCAAATTTAATACAATTAGTGAAAATGGGAAAATACTGGACAATTAAGCACAATTTCTTGATTAAATTCGGTACAATAAACTAAGTGAAATCAATAAAATATTGACTTATCAAAATAGACCACACTTAGTCTTTTGCACTCCTGGGCAAAATCAAGAAGTTGATCAAGAAATAGTTCAAAGGACATCAAGGAAATGACACAAACTCAACACATAGAAAACAAAAACTCACAAAGAAACAAACCAAATTATACAGTTCACAAGAAATCTGGACAAGTAAAAGTAGTAGACACTATCTAACACAGCATCAAAGAAAACAAATACTCACAGAATTATTCCAGTAATTCAAAACATGGTAAAATGATTAATCAGATTAAAGAGGTGAATCAAAAATGACAGAACCTCACAGATGCACTTATCAGTGTTTCTCTCAAGTGTATGGGGTAAGAAATGTCAACTCGATGATCTCAAGAAAACACATACAATTAGACTTGGCAAGCCTCTAAAATTAATTCTCAGAAATATGCATGTTTAAATCAGAAGGTCTTTTTAGGGTTGTAATGGGGCCAAGGACAGGGGAGGATAAATATGGATAAGTAATTCAAAAGAAATAGAGGAGCAGGGAACAAGTGAAAACACAATCAGATTACACCCAAACTTCTATTTCAGTCCTCTTCTTGACTCCATTGTTTATTTTATTTTTTTTTTATTATTTTTTTTTTTTCATTTTTTTTTTCATCGTGTCTCTTTTCTTTTCTTTCTTTTCAGTACACAAGTGTAAGAGACAAGATATAAATTGTAAAACCTTCTTTTTAGCCAATTTTCAGAAACCCCAGGAAGACCACACTTGTTCGAAAAATATTTCTTTAGCTCCAAAATTCCCCAAAGTTAAGGTAATTATGGTTTTTCACTTAAAGACAGTGTATGGCTTAAAAATGAAGAAATTAGGAAAGTGTAGGCTCAAAAGTGGGTATCAAAGGATTAAAAACAAGGTAGGCTTATATGGCTAAAGAGGCTCAAGACAAAAGAAATGCCTTATCATTTTCAAACATGCATATTAATCAAGAATTATTAAGAGTCAAGACAAACCATATGTACAAGCGATCAAGAGTCATATCACACACAAGAAACAAAATAAGTGGCTCAAATTCTCACTCGGGTTATTTGTGTCACAATTGATTCAGTTTTTCAAAAATCATAATCATTTTCCCACACAAAGAAAAACAAGAATTTTAAACCAAGTATCAATTGAGTGAAAGATGTATCTACACTCTAAACAATGTCCAGAAATCAAGAGAAACATGTAAAAATATACAAGATGAAACAAATTTTTTTTTTTTTTTTTTTTTAAACAGAAAACACACCGAAAAATAAGAAAACATACCGAAAAATAAAAACAGAGTAAAACTAACAAATAATCAGAATCTCCCCCCAGTCTTAAATTACACAATGTCCTCAATGTGTTCTAAGCATAAAATCAGCAATCAGAACAGTGAACAAATTATGGACAAATGCAATAAAAGTAGGAAAAAGGGAGAGAAAGAAAATGCAAACTCCCGTAGGTTATGGTGGAAGCTGCCAATTTTGGATCATCAGGGAGAGGTCTTCATCTTCAGTATCCAACCAGGAAGTTTTGAGGACGAACTGCTTCATCCTCCAGATCTGACCTAGCAGTGAAATGTTTTCCATAGCTGGATCTATGCAGAAATTGTTGATGAGCAGGTTCAACAGGTGCCTATTGGTGTTGAAACTTTGGTGAGTGTTGGCACCTTTGTCTTCCAGCATGGGTGCATGTTGGTCAAATTCATTTGTATCTCCTGCAATAGGGTTAGTGCAATATGGTTTCACAAAAATTTCATGCAGGGGTGTGACACCCAATCCCAATGTAAGAGGCTGAACCTCAGATAGATCCTCAGAACATGAATCAATTTTAAATTCAGAAACAATATTAACCACAGACTCAGATTCATGTTCAATGCATGGAGAGTAATCATACAGATGTAATATCAAGAATTGGTTCTCATCATGCATAGAGGGAAAATTAAAAGCATGTTCATCAACAATATAATCATCAACACACCCTTCAACAACATAATTATCAATATAATCAAATTGGGGTATGCTTACCTCATCTTCCTTGAAGATTGGGAAAGTGTGAGAAGATGAAGGTAGTCTACCTGGCTCAAAAGTATTGCTTATTCCTGCCTGGACCTCAGAATCTTCATCAGTCTGCTCTGGTGAGAGAGTAGGGACATATGAAGGTGGGAAAGTAGGTTGCACAGTGGTAAGCTCATAACTCTGCTCCTCATCCCCTATGTCGATGGCACTGCCATCATCATCTGGAATCTGAATAGTCTGAAATGGTCTCTCTGAATCTTGAGACTGTTCCTCAGTGAGTTGAGTAGCCATCTGCCCTATCTGATTATTCGTACTCTGAATGAGAGCTTGTGTCTTTTGTTGAAGCTCCATGATTTCTCGCTTAAACTGAATGCTCTGCATGGTTCTCTACTCCAATAACGCCTTCAATGTAGGTTTAAAAGTAGAAGGTTGAGGAGCTATTTGAGTAGGGGCATCATATTGTTGATTCTCGTATTGCGGGACTGGCGGAGGGATAAAAGTATCCTGAGATGGTGCTTCCTGATATTTCTGTGGAGCATCGTACCATCCCAAACTCGTGTCATTCCATCCAGGATTGTTGTTGTAACCATACTGCACAAGGGAGAAGTTGCTCAAAAACTGATGCTCAAGATATCCCCAATCGGTAACGGATCCTAGAGGAAGAGAGTTTTTCCAATCCTTAGCTACTCCTTGTAATGAATACGGAAATGCCTTCAAGAAAATGTGATCATCCGGGACATTTGGAGGTTTCATAAAACAGCAAATTTCATAGAACTTCTCCAAATGCGTATGTGGGCATTCATTCGCAAGTCCACGAAAATGGGGCAGCAAATTTATCAGTCCAGTGGTGAGAACTAAATGATCACCATCCTCAGTAGGTGGAACTGGCTCCCAAAGAGAGCTCTCAGAAATTGGAGGACGGGCCATATTTTTCTCAATATAAAAATCAGCAGAAGTATAATCATTGTACCACGCAGAAGGCGAATCATAATTAGAAGCACTCGCAGAATAAGCATTATTTACCAAATTAAAATAGGTAGACATGGAAAAATAAAAAGTAAAAACTAATAACTAAAAATTACGAAACAGATAAAACACAACACATTAACACAACATTTATTAACACAAAAAATCTAAACTGAAACCTGAACTGACGACGGCCAAAATTTGCTGAAGGTGTCGTTTGCCGCCTACAAAAAAAATATAAAAGACAAAACACACAAAACATACATATTAACAGAACAAAAATTCACACAACAAAAATCTAAAACTGAACCTCCATTGGTCCCCGGCAACGGCGCCAAAATTTGTTCCGCGGGTCGCTCCGCGTATAAATTCGATTGCAGATAAGAATGCAGTATAGATACTAGGAAGTGACTCCTAGGTCGTCTCTCAAGGACCAATAATTTTGCGGTTCAATTTTAGATCTTTTTACACAAAGTGGGGGGTTTGATTGATTGTTTTTATTGCAGAAAAATTAAATTATGAAAATAAATTAAAAACTGTAAAAAACACAATTGAAACAGTAATTCAAAATTAACCTTGAAATAAATTAAAAATAGTAAATTGAAACAGTAAAAGACAGAAAAACGAAAATTAAAACAGTAAACCAAAAATAAAGAAAATAGTAAAATCACAAAATGGTAAAAACGGAATTGAAATAGTAAATGTAAAAACAACAAATGTGAAACAGTAAAAACGAACAGTAAAAGATGGTAAAATGGTAAAAACGAAATTTGATTACGCAGAAATCGTAAATTTGAAGCAGAAATTGTAAATTTGAAGCAGAAAACATACAACATCCTCCTAAAGAAATTAAATTTTGGAATTGCCTTCTAAAAATCCTCTAGGTGCCTTGAACATTGTTTCAGTTAAAACAGAAAAATAAAATTAGGTTCCTTCATCCAACACCGTGCCTTACAACATCCATGCCAAATTTATTTTACAAAGAAACATATGCTTTCACTCTTACGTACTCTTACCCCTTAATTAACACCTTTTGTCATCTTTTGAAATGAAAACCAAATTAATTTATATTTTCCACATACACACCATTCCAGCCACGGTATTCTTCTTTCAAAACACCAAGAAGATACAAAATCAAATGCAAGAAAAGGTTCCAATTAAACTAAATGCTCATGAAATTTTAGAAGAAAAATTACTGGATTTCTTACAAAACAAAAGATTTTACACGTACACACATGCATCTTTTCAACAATGAATTATATCTCTCAAACAGAAAAATCAAAAACTTAATACTGGAACTGAAATGCAATAACCAAAACTACAACTCCAAAGCAAATCAATTTCTTTACCAATTTTTATCTTCTTTTGCTTGCTTCCTTTTATTCTTAAGATTATTAAAAGAACTCATTAACAATTCTTCCTTGAATCCTTAAAAGAAAACCGTGAACATTCAAACAAAAATCATACAAAGATTCAATCAAAGTTTCATCCATGAAAAGTAGATGAAGGAAAGAAAAGTAGACTTAAAACAACCGTGGCATTTTTCATAACAAATCAAAAGAAAGACAAGACTTCCAAAATGAAATTAACTTGCATGTCCAGATTACAAATTATTAATACATAGAAGAATGTAATCAGCAGAAGAACAAAAACCAAAAACTTAAGAAAAAGATAAACAAAACCAGATTGGAAATCAACAAGAGCTCAAGCTAGATCATCCTTCATTCCTTCCAGCAGTGTGGTTTCTTCCCTCTGCAAGATGCTCACGGCCTCCTCCCTACAAGCTAGGAACTCTCGGCCTCTCCCCTCTCCAAACTTAGTACAATAGAAAATGAAAAACCCAAAAGAGAAAGCCCCCCCAAAAATCCCCACTCCCAAAAACCGAAACTAAAAACTTGAACTCCTGGCCTCTCCCCGTGACACACTTGCCATCATGACTCTTTCTTCAGAAGAGGATTAAAAAATCCAGCTTACTCCATGAGTGCTTGCTCATTATTTGCCGTGTGGTGTGCCCAACTTCTTCCATCCAAACAAGAACAAGGAGGGTTCTCCATTTTTGTTGTCTTCAGAAAGAAAATTCCCTTGGTTGGTTGATTGAGGCCGTGTGTGAATTTGTCCACTCCGTGAGCTTCTGCATTGAATGTGGACGTTGGCTTTCAACAAGTGTGGTAGCCCCCTTCTCTTTGGTCTGTCCACTTACTTGAAAGGTGATGATGATTGTTGTCCTCTTGGTGGTTCAAGCCCTGTTGAAGTTGTTGCTGGATGAAGCTTCCTTGCTGGACCGTGTGTGTGAAGAGTGGTACAGCTATTGGAATGTATGAATCCTCTACTGCTGAACTTGATTTTGGCAGCAGCCGTGAGCTCCTATTGTCTTGGTCTTTCATGGTTGTACTTAGTGTCTTTACTTGAAGCTTGGAAAGAAAGAAAATTATTTTCGGTGCAGCTGGAAAAGAAAACCGTGAGGTGCTATTTCTTTTATTGTCTCCACTTCCAAGTTGAAATGAGATTACTCCCTGTGTGTGCTGGTTGCCGTGAGTTGTGTGAGATGTTTGGGGCCCTCCACTTTTCTTGTTTCAGACATGAGAGAGAGCATTGTATTTTTGCTTGGTGAAAGTCATGTCATACCAAACAAAGTGTTGTCCACTGATCATCATGTGCACACTTATTTTCTTGTCATGGCCGTATGCATTGTTTCCAAGTCAAATTGTGCTTCTTAAAATTGAATGAAAAGACTTGTTCCCCACTTTCATTTCAGCCACGTGAATTTCCAGAGCAATTTCACAATTGTGTGGTCCATGTCATCATGCACCAACATTAAAGTAAAGGAGACAAGGTTGCCCACATGTCTACTACTTATAGACTTTCACTTAATTCTTCCACTCATTCACGTACTCACCCTTCTCCATGAGGTGATGCTTCCTTTCTTTGTAGTCTTGGATGTAACATTATGGCCGTAAGATGCCAAGCCAATATGTGCTTCTCTAAAATTTCAACAAAGAAATGATTTGATTCTTCTTTCATGTGAAGGAATGTTGCCTTTACCGAAAAATACACCTCCTTGCAACGAATGAAAAGGATTAAATCCCAATTAATTTTGTGGCCATGAGATGCATTGTCCAATGATAAATTCCAGCCACCACAAATACCAAACAACAATCAAACAATGCAAAAAAAAAAAAATTAGAAATTACTCAAACAGTAAACACTAGACTGACATAGGAGAGTAAACAAAATACTGGGAACAGCACATAATGAATTTGAACAAAATAAAAACTATACGTGAAAATAGACATCTAGACGAAACTATGAAAAAAAATTGCATGGAAAACGGATAAGAATTGAATTCAAACGAAGACAAACAAGTTGACACAAAATTCACGTAGCAACCAGCGAAAATTGAAATGGCTGAGATGCATTGGGCTCAATTTCCGCTTCTCATTTAACCTTCAAATGTCCTAATTTCTATTTCCAAAATTTCCTTGTAAAATAATTAGCTCAGATAATTCAAATTAGTTAAAATAAGAATTTCTGATCAAATTTAATACAATTAGTGAAAATGGGAAAATACTGGACAATTAAGCACAATTTCTTGATTAAATTCGGTACAATAAACTAAGTGAAATCAATAAAATATTGACTTATCACTCCCATCGGAGGTTTTTACCAAATGACCATGCCTTTAGGAGAAATAAGAATGCTTTCAAAAAGGGGGAAGTGGACATGGAAGACGCGCCACCATATTTGACGGGAACAGAAGTTTGGAATAGAGTTAATGGTTATCCTAAAGTAACTGAAAATGGTGCACCAAGAATAGATGGATACGGTGAGTGGCATAATTGGACGAAAAAAAACATCTTTTGGGATCTACCATATTGGAAGGATAATTTGTTAAGGCATAATCTTGATTTCATGCATATTGAGAAGAATTTTTTTGACAACATTTTTAATACTGTGATGAACGTCAGTGGAAAGTCAAAAGACAATGAAAAGGCCCGAATGGATTTAGGCTTGTATTGTAAACGAAAAGACTTGGAGCTCAAAACTCATACAAATGGAAAGATGTACAAGCCAAAAGCTAATTATACACTTTCAGTAGACCAATCAAAACAGGTCTGTCAGTGGTTGAAAGATCTTAGGATGCCTGACGGATATTCTTCTAACTTGTCAAGGTGTGTTGATGTGAATAGGGGAAAGGTCATTGGGATGAAAAGTCATGACTGCCATGTGTTTATGGAATGCTTACTTCCTATAGCGTTTAGTTCTTTACCGACTCATGTTCTCAATCCCATTACAGAAGTAAGTCATTTCTTTAGAGATTTATGTTGTACAACATTGAATGAGGTCGACCTTCGGAAGATGGAAGAAAACATTCCAATCATTATTTGCAAGATGGAGAGAATATTCCTGATGGACAAATTTATGATCACCAAAATATGATGTCACAAACTTGTTTCACAATCGGCAAGTATGACCGAATCGTTCAAGTAATAAACTTGGTAAGACCAAGTATCGTTCTTCCCAAAGGACTCACGGCCTAGTTTAGTTATGTGATTTGTTGATTAGCTAGGACTTACAAACGAAATATTTAGATTTTAATATGCAAGACAGAAAATAAACATGTATGCATGAAGTTTGATCAATGGCAAAGACAAAAGATAAACACTTTCAATGAATTATATGAATGAATATGTTGTTGGGGGTCAATTTCATCTCATCCACTCTCATATATTTTAGGAATTCAACATTCAAATCATCATTGTTAATGCCACTCTCTAATGTACCATTCTAGATGGCTTCTCCCTAATCACGAGTTCATACAATTCCTAGCATTCCTAATGATTAGTTCATGAGTGCAGGAGCTTAACGACAACCAATATAATATTGTCAGTATCATATTGGGAGAAATTCCCCGGATCTAGACTTCCCCGTACGTGTCCGTATCAACAAAACCAATAATCATGCATGGAATGAGTTAAACTATGCAAGCATTGAGCAAAGAGGAAAAACCCTAACTAATGATGAAAGAAAGCATATGTCTTAATTAAAAGATGTAATCAACAGATTCCATATATGAGAGCTTCAAGAGATTACATTGATTCCCCAACAAACATACAAGGTTTAGTTCACCATATTAATGGTGAACCTAGATGAATAACAATGAAAGAATGAAAGAATAAACCCAATAAAGGTGAAGAGGTAGCCTGAGCATCCAAGATCCTCCTTCAAAGGGGTGGAAGAGAGAGTGTTTGCCTCGTTTCTGCCAAAGATACCTAATTCTAGGACGTGCAAGCCCTTACATACTAATCTAGAGTTACAAAAGATTACAAAAGCCCAAGCCCAAAAAGTGCCGCTCAGCGGTGATTGCGCGTCTTATTTCTTCCCCTCAGCGGCCATTTTGCCCCTCAGCGGTTCCAACGTCACCTCTTGAGTGCCGCTCAGCGGTAGTTTGCCGCTGAGCGGTGCCTTTGACTTCTCTTTTTGCACTCTTTCTTGTCTTTTCTAATGTCATCTCTCTCCTTCTTCACTCTTTTCACCAAATTCACCTTAAAACCTGCACAAAAACACTGAAATCAAGCATAAACCTGTCCAGCTCTCTTATTTATGAAAATATGGATAAAAGGCATGATTTCAAGCTAGTTTCTAAGTCTAAAGGTTGCTTTTAGTATCAATTTAAGTATGAAAATAATAGTTTTTCAACTGTTATCACAACCCCAAACTTAGAACTTTGCTTGTCCTCAAGCAAACAAAATGTAACTCAATCTTCAACCAATTTATATGATGGTTCACTCATTCAAAATCCTCTTTTCAAGATAAGTAATAACTTCACTCAAACTTATGACCAAGAGTTCAATCAAGATGTGCACATGCTTTAATGTTCACAAAGTCATTTAAGTTCCAACAAATGCTATTTTTCATGAATGATCAATCAATTAAGCATGGATGTTCATGTGCTTATGGAATATTTCCTCACTAGGTAAAGTGTTTCACTCAACACACACGTGTATAAGAGGTAAAGTGTTTCACTCTACTATCACAATGTCACATGAATCAACTTTGCCTTTCATTTTACCACAATCAAAAACATTCACAAGCATGCATCATCACAATGACTTTTCAATGGCTTATAATGTGGCTGGGCTAACAAGAAAATTGGTTTTTCTGGATCACAAAATCCTTAAGTTAAGAGAATCATAACAACACAATTATTCTTATTCATTCCCAACTTGCCTTTTCATTTGCATTGAGCTTTGCTTCTTTTTCTTTTCTTTTCTTTTTCTTTGCATATTCTTACTTTTTTAGCTCTTAGCTCAATGCTTTTCCTTTTTCATATTTTCCCAACAACCCCAAACTTGAACATTTGTCAATACCACATAAGATCTTCTACTTAACTCAAGGTAAAGATTTTCAATCAAGGGTTTCAGTGTATGTTCAAGGCTAAGGGTTCAAAGGTTAGAACACAAAGTGTTCTCTTTTAGTGGGCTAACTTTATGAATTTGGCCAATAAAAAGGGTTCCAACAAACGGCCTTGATCACATGATGCAAAACAAGCAATTGATTCAATCATAGAAAACCTGGGCAAAGTCATTCATGCTTTCAAAGTAATAGCATTCAACAATAACAACTCTGGAGCTCAAAATCTCACATATCAACTCATTCACATTTGACATACATGATAACAGTTGAAAAACTGTTATTTTCATATTTGAAATTGATACTAAAAGCAACCTTTAGACTTAGAAACTAGCTTGAAATCATGCCTTTTATCCATATTTTCATAAATAAGAGAGCTGGACAGGTTTATGCTTGATTTAAGTGTTTTTGTGCAGGTTTTAAGGTGAATTTAGTGAAAAGAATGAAGAAGGAGAGAGATGACATTAGAAAAGACAAGAAAGAGTGCAAAAAGAGAAGTCAAAGGCATCGCTCAGCGGCAAACTACCGCTGAGCGGCACTCAAGAGGTGACGTTGGAACCGCTGAGGGGCAAAATGGCCGCTGAGGGGAAGAAAGAAGACGCGCAATCACCGCTGAGCGGCACTTTTTGGGCTTGGGCTTTTGTAATCTTTTGTAACTCTAGATTAGTATATAAGGGCTTGCACGTCCTTGGGATTAGTATCTTTGGCAGAAACGAGGCAAACACTCTCTCTTCCACCCCTTTGAAGGAGGATCTTGGATGCTCAGGCTACCTCTTCACCTTTATTGGGTTTATTCTTTCATTCTTTCATTGATATTCATCTAGGTTCACCATGAATATGGTGAACTAAACCTTGTATGTTGGTTGGGGAATCAATGTAATCTCTTGAAGCTCTCATATATGGAATCTGTTGATTACATCTTTTAATTAAGACTTATGCTTTCTTTCATCATTAGTTAGGGTTTTTCCTCTTTGCTCAATGCTTGCATAGTTTAACTCATTCCATGCATGATTATTGGTTTTGTCGATACGGACACGTACGGGGAAGTCTAGATCTGGGGAATTTCTCCCAATATTATACTGACAATATTATATTGGTTGTCGTTAAGCTCCTGCACTCATGAACTAATCATTAGGAATGCTAGGAATTGTATGAACTCGTGATTAGGGAGAAGCCATCTAGAGTGGTACATTAGAGAGTGGCATTAACAATGATGATTTGAATGTTGAATTCCTAAAATATATGAGAGTGGATGAGATGAAATTGACCCCCAACAACATATTCATTCATATAATTCATTGAAAGTGTTTATCTTTTGTTTTTGCCATTGATCAAATTTCATGCATACATGTTTATTTTCTGTCTTGCATATTAAAATCTGAATATTTCGTTTGTAAGTCCTAGCTAATCAACAAATCACATAACTAAACTAGGCCGTGAGTCCTTTGGGAAGAACGATACTTGGTCTTACCAAGTTTATTACTTGAACGATTCGGTCATACTTGCCGATTGTGAAACAAGTTTGTGACATCATATTTTGGTGCTTACAAATTTGTCCATCAAGTTTTTGGCGCCGTTGCCGGGGACTCGTGGTTTAACTGGTTAATTTGTGTGATTATTGATTATCTTTGACTTTAGTTTTGAATTTCTGTTTTTATTTTTCTGTTTTTATTTTATTTTATCTTTTTAGATTTTATTTTATCTTTTTGGATTAGATTAGATTAGATTTTATTTTATTTTGTTAGGTTAGATTTTATTAGATTTTGTTTTATCTTTATCTTTTAGATTAGGTTAGATTTTATTTTATCTTTTTAGAATAGATTTTATTTTATTTTATCTTCTATCTTCTAAATCTTTTATCTTCTTATCTTCTGAATCTTTTATCTTTTTATCTTTTGAATATATATCTTCTCTTATATCTTTTTGTGCTAACAAATCTTTTCTAGGGTTTTGTTTTCTTGTGCATGCAGGAAGCAATTCGAACTAGAAGTAAGAAAACAACAGAACCACTTCTTGAAGGTCTAGAAGAGAGTAGAAGGAGGAGAAGAATCAGAACGTCTAGAGAACTTTTCCCTTCTCCAGAAACTCTCTTGCAATCATCACCACAAGGTTCTGTTCATAGCACAGGAAGTATGGAGGGCAATAATGTTAGAAGAACTCTTGCAGATTACACTAATCTTGCTGGACCTCAGCACTTCAATAGCATAGCTAGACCTAGAGTCAATGCAGCCAACATGGAGGTCAAACCAGCACTGATTCAACTGGTGAAGAGTAATCAATTTAATGGGTTATCTCACGAAAGCCCATATGAGCACCTGACTACCTTTAATGAGATTTGCAACACAGTCAAGATTAATGGGGTGCCAGACGAAGCAATCAAACTTAGTTTGTTTCCTTTCTCATTGGGAGGCAATGCTAAGCTTTGGTTGAACTCTTTTCCAGAAGAAAGTTTCACAGAGTGGGAAGTAGTGGTCACAAAATTCTTAAACAAATACTTCCCACAATCTAAGGTGACTAAAGGGAAGCAAGAGATTTCTTCATTCAAGCAGGGCATGGAAGAATCACTGGGACATGCATGGGACAGGTATAAAAGCTTGTTACGTAAAACTCCCACGCATGGCTTTGAAGATCAAGAAGTAGTCCTAACTTTCCTTGGAGGGCTTGGTTCACAAACCAAGATGATGCTGGATGCCTCAGCTGGAGGCAATATCAAATGGAAGACTCTAGAGGAAGCAACTGAAATTATTGAAAACATGGCTACAAGTGATAATGAGCTGCACAGTGAGAGAGGAACTCCTATGCAACAGAAAGGGGTTCTTCAATTACAAACCCATGATGCCTTGCTAGCCCAGAATAAAATTCTAACTCAACAGCTGGAAACTCTGACCAAAACTCTTGCTTCATTACCCAAAGAGTTAAAATCTGCTGCACAGGTACAAACCCAGTTGTGCGAATTATGTGGGGGTGATCACATCAATGGCCAATGTGCTTTTCCTGTGGGAGCCGTGGAGGATGTTAACTTCATGGCTAATCAATTTCCATACCGTCAAGGCAATTATAATCAGGGTTGGAAACCACATCCAAGCATTGGCCAAGGACAAACTGGGCAAGCTAATCAATATAATAAGCAGCAGCAGCAACCAACCTTGTGGCAACAATTATCTATGCTTAATGAAAGATCAACAAGGTTGGAAGAAACTCTTCAGCAATTCATACAGAAAACTGAATCTTCTCAAAAGAGCACTGAAGTTGCTATAAAGAATTTGGAGATTCAAATGGGTCAGATTACCAAGCAATTGGAAGAAAGGCCAAACAGAAACTTTGGGGCTAATACTGAGGTTAACCCTAGAGAAGAGTGCAAAGTGGTCAAGAGTGTGAATGAAGAGATCATTGAGTTAGAAGAAGAGGAAACAGAAGAGAGAAGAGAAGAAGAAAGAAAGGACATTTTTCCTTTTCCAACAAATCAGGAGAAACCAATGGATTTCACAGATTTATTCAGAATGGTTGATAATGAAGCACCTTGGGAACAAATTTTACAGAAAATAGCAGTTTACACAAAATCTGATGAAGGATCCTCTACAAAAAGAAGACGTAGAGATGATGAGGAAGAAAAGTGTATAACTGTTAAGAAAGAGTCATTCCCACCAAAAGCAGCAGATCCAGGTAGTTTTTCTATCCCTTGTTCTATAGGGAAGAAAAAGGTAAAGAAAGCTCTCCTTGATTTAGGCTCAAGTGTTAACTTGATGCCTTATTCTCTATTGGAGCAAATTGTCCATGTTAAAATAAAACCTGTAAAGGTTAATCTGGTAATGGCTGATGGATCTTCAAAGGAGCCATGTGGGATTGCAGAAGACATTGTAGTTTGTGTTGGCAAACTTCAGTTTTTGGCAGACTTTGTGGTGATGAAGATAGAGACCGAAAAGATACCTTTCATACTGGGAAGACCGTTTATGAAAACGGCCACGCTATCATAGATGTTAATGAAGGTATAGTGGTGCTCCAAGACAGAGAGGAGAGAGTGGTGGTGGATGTTTTCAAAGATGAAACACAAGCAAAGGAGGAAGAAGCCAGTTATAAAGCTGCATTTCGAGATGCACCCATAACTAGAGGTAAAAATGAAAATCTTAAGGTTTCTGATAACCATTGTTTGTATTTTCAAGTACCCAAGGTAGAGGAAATTGGAAAAGGAGAAGAAGTTCCTAGAGACTGGAAGAAAAGAGGACTCCAACTTGGCACACCTGTAAGAATCAAGAACAAGTTGTGGGTTATAAAAGGCTTTAAAGAAAAGGAGATGATAGAGATAGAGTCTCCATATTCTAGAGAATCTAAGACAGTCCAAAGGAAGCAGTTGAAAGGTTGGTGGAAGGACAACATCAACCATAAAGAAGATGGAACATGAGCTTTAACAGGGTCAAGCTAGTGACGTTAAAGAAGCGCTTGCTGGGAGGCAACCCAGTTGATTGATAAACTTTTGATTTGGTTTTGTAATTTGTAATTTGTGAACATTATTCTGGATATTATTTTGTTGGATTTAGCATCTACTGAAGGATGCTAGGTGGTTAAGTATCTACTGAAGGATACTAAGTTTGTAACACCTACTGATGGGTGTTGGTGAGAAGATTTTGCACCTACAGATGGGTGCTGATAAGTTTGAAACACCTACTGAGGGGTGTTGGTGGATTTTGGGCCAGGCTCGTGACGTTAAACAAGCGCTACCTGGGAGGCAACCCAGTTGATTGATTGTTTTTGTTTGTTTTATTTTAATTAGGGTTTGCATAAGCATTTTTAACATTGAATTGCAGGGAACCTATGAGGGGTATGCTAGGAAGGCACGTAGGTCAAGAAAAGAAGGAGAAGGGCACATCACGAAAGTGCCGCTGAGCGGCAATTACCGCTGAGCGGTACTATCGCAGATGGGCTTAAGTTCCCCTTAGCGGAACCCGAGCCCATTGGGGTATTTTTAAACCCTAAGCTGCGCGTTTTTACATTCTTTCAAGCCCTTCTCTGCACAAACACTTCCACATATCTTCTCTTAGGTTTTCCACATCTTTCTACTCTTCCCTTTTTAGAAAATTTCTTTTCCACTCACTTTTACACTAGTGTGCCATCAAAGTTTGGGGTTGGAAGAGAGTATTTTAGCTTGGAAGCATTCTCATTGCATCTAGTATCTCCACCCAAGTAAGTAAAATGCATTTTGTTCATTCTAGGGTTCTTGAATTTGAATGTGATTGTCAAAGCATGAATATTTAGGGGTTTTGATTTCTATGCATGATTTGATGATATATTTGATGTTTGAACCGATTAAACTGCTTGATTATGAACTGGAAAACTGAAAATTGCATTTGGGTGGAGTTAGGAAAGCTTTAAAACGAGATTTGCAAAAATCTGCAGATCACCGTTGAGCGTCATTTACCGCTGAGCGGCACTCTGCCAGATTTGGTTTTTTCTGGTTTGTTGCGTGTTGGATTATGGTGCTGGTGGCGCTGAGGGGAAATTCTGACCCTCAGCGGTGGTTTAGCTTCGAAAGGAGTTGTGTTCTGTGTTTACTAATGATTAACATCGTGTTCTGTGGTTTTGGATTTGTGTCAGAATGCAGGAATGGCATCCTCTTCAGGAAAGAGATTGAAAACCATGGCAACCAAGAGGAAGGAAAAGGAACCAGAGCAGTGATGGACAAATTTGTAAGCACCAAAATATGATGTCACAAACTTGTTTCACAATCGGCAAGTATGACCGAATCGTTCAAGTAATAAAACTTGGTAAGACCAAGTATCGTTCTTCCCAAAGGACTCACGGCCTAGTTTAGTTATGTGATTTGTTGATTAGCTAGGACTTAGAAACGAAATATTCAAAGTTTAATATGCAAGACAGAAAATAAACATGTATGCATGAATTGATCAATGGCAAAGACAAAAGATAAACACTTTCAATGAATTATATGAATGAATATGTTGTTGGGGGTCAATTTCATCTCATCCACTCTCATATATTTTAGGAATTCAACATTCAAATCATCATTGTTAATGCCACTCTCTAATGTACCATTCTAGATGGCTTCTCCCTAATCAAATAGTTCATACAATTCCTAGCATTCCTAATGATTAGTTCATTACAGCAGGAGCTTAAAGGCAACCAATATAATGTTGTCAGTAAAATATTGGGAGAAATTCCCCGGATCTAGACTTCCCCGTACGTGTCCGTATCGACAAAACCAATAATCATGCATTAGAATGAGTTAAACAATGCAAGCATTGAGCAAAGAGGAAAAACCCTAACTAATGATGAAAGAAAGCATATGTCTTAATTCAAAGATGTACTCAACAAATCCATATATGAGAGCTTCAAGAGATTACATTGATTCCCCAACAAACATACAAGGTTTAGTTCACCATCGTCATGGTGAACCTAGATGAATAACAATGAAAGAGTGAAAGAATAAACCCAATAAAGGTGAAGAGGTAGCCTGAGCATCCAAGATCCTCCTTCAAAGGGGTGGAAGAGAGAGTGTTTGCCTTGTTTCTGCCAAAGATACTAAACTAAAGGACGTGCAAGCCCTTATATACTAATTTAGAGTTACAAAAGATTACAAAAGCCCAAGCCCAAAGAGTACCGCTCAGCGGTATTTACCGCTCAGCGGTAGTTGCGCGTCACAATTCTTCCCCTCAGCGGCCATTTGCCCCTCAGCGTGACTCCCGCAACCTCCTGAGTGCCGCTCAGCGGTACTTTGCCGCTGAGCGGTGCCTTCGTCTTCTCTTTTTGCACTCTTTCTTGTCTTTTCTAATGTCACTTCTCTCCTTCTTCACTCTTTGCACCAAATTCACCCTAAAACCTGCACAAAAACACTCAAATCAAGTGTAAACCTGTCCAGCTCTCTTATTTCTGAAAATAAAGATAAAAGGTGTGATTTCAAGCTAGTTTCTAAGTCTAAAGGTTGCTTTTAGTATCAATTTTAAGCATGAAAATAACAGTTTTTCAACTGTTATCACAACCCCAAACTTAGAACTTTGCTTGTCCTCAAGCAAATAAGATGTAACTCCATCTCCAACCAATTAATATGATGGTTCAATCATTCAAAATCCTCTTTTCAAGATAAGTAACAACTTCACTCAAACTTATGACCAAGAATTCAATCAAGATGTGCACATGCTTTAGTGTTCACAAAGTCATTTAAGTTCCAACAAATGCTATTTTTCATGAATGATCAATCAATTAAGCATGGATGTTCATGTGCTCATGGAATATTTCCTCACTAGGTAAAGTGTTTCACTCAACACACAAGTGTATAAGAGGTAAAGTGTTTCACTCATTCACTCCACTATCACAATGTCACATGAATCAACTTTTCCTTTCATTTTACCACAATCAAAAACATTCACAAGCATGCACCATCACAAGGACTTTTCAATGGCTTATAATGTGGCTGGGCTAACAAGAAAATTGGTTTTTCTGGATCGCAAAATCCTTGAGTTAAGAGAGTCATAACAACACAATTATTCTTATTCATTCCCAACTTTTGTTTGCCTTTTCATTTGCATTGAGCTTTACTTCTTTTCTTTTCTTTTCTTTTGCATATTCTTTCTTTTTAGCTCTTAGCTCAATGCTTTTCCTTTTTCATGATTTCCCAATAACCCCAAACTTGAACATTTATCAATACCACACAAGATATTCTACTTAACTCAAGGTAAAGATTTTCAATCAAGGGTTCAGTGTATATTCAAGGCTATGGGTTCAAAGGATAGAACACAAAGTGTTCTCTTTTAGTAGGCTAACTTTATGAATTTGGCCAATAAAAAGGTTTAACACAGATGGCCTTGATCACATGATGCAAAACAAGCAATTGATTCAATCATAGAAAAACCTGGGCAAAGTCATTCATGCTTTCAAAGTAATAGCATTCAACAATAACAACTCTGGAGCTCAAAACCTCACATATAAGCTCATTCACATATGCCATACACATCCTGCTTAATTTCACAATCACAATCATGATATCATGCATTTGTTCACAAAGCTTGTGAATCACCTGTATAAGCATTTTAATGTGCACATCATCTCAACATCAATCAATCAATAAGCATCATCAAGCATTACTTATCACACAGACACAGTTAATAGCAAACCATCATAATAAACCAGGTGTTCAATAGAGTACATCAACCCTAATCTAAAAACATAAACAAATAAGTTCAGAAAACTTAAACCACAAAAGCATAATCATATGATAGCATTCATCAGTAAATGCTATCTCAGCTCCTCATCAGTCTGAGCTGTCATCTGTATCTTCTTCCTCTCCTTCTTCTTGGATCTTATAGTCTTGATTCTTTTAGCATGATGAGGAGGCCATCCCTGCATCAAACTTAATTCACAAAACCAAAAGATACATTGTTAAGCATTAGTAAACCACAATGAAGAAATCAACCCCTTCAATGATGCTCTCTCCCAACCCCAAACTTAGATGGAAAACTAGTGAGAACGTGAGTGGAAGGGAGATTTTCTCAAGAGGGAAGAGGGAAAAGATGTGGAGAACCTAAGAGAAGGTGTGTGGAAGTGTTTGTGTAGAGAAGAGCTTGAAAGAATGAAAAATCGCGCAGCTTAGGGTTTAAAAATACCCCAATGGGCTCGGGTTCCGCTAAGGGGAACTTAAGCCCATCTGCGATAGTACCGCTCAGCGGTAATTGCCGCTCAGCGGCACTTTCGTTATGTGCCCTTCTCCTTCTTTTCTTGACCTACGTGCCTCCTAGACATACCCCTCACTGGTTCCCTGCAATTCAATGTTAAAAATGCTTATGCAAACCCTAACTAAAATAAACAAGCAAAACAATCAATCAACTGGGTTGCCTCCCAGGTAGCGCTTGTTTAACGTCACGAGCCTGACCCAAAATCCACCAACACCCATCAGTAGGTGTTTCAAACTTACCAGCACCCATTAGTAGGTGCAAAAATCTTCTCACCAACACCCATCAGTAGGTGTTACAAACTTAGTATCCTTCAGTAGATACTTAACCACCTAGCATCCTTCAGTAGATGCTGTATCCAACAAAATATTTACAAAATAATGTCCACAGATTAAAAGTTACAAAACCAAAATCAAAATCAAAAGTTTTTAAATCACTGGGTTGCCTCCCAACAAGCGCTCTTTTAACGTCATTAGCTTGACCCAGTAAAGCTCAAGTTCCTTCTTCTTTTTCTTCTTTCTACTGAACTTCTTCAGAAATTTGATCAAACCAGGAACCTGTTGCAGTGTCTCAATCATAGGAACTTTAATCTCCAATTTCTTGAAGATTTCCATAAAGCACTTAAATTTCTTTTCCTTCCTACGATTCTTCTTTAGATGAGGATGAGATTTTTCATATGATTCTTTATTTTTTTCTCTCGTCCTCTTTCTCTTTTCTCCCACTTTCTTTTTTTCTTTTCTTTTTCTACTCACCTTCTCAATCTTCACACAAATTTTCTCTTCTTCTTTCTCTTCTCTCTCTTTTCTCTCTTCTTTTCCCAACTCAACTTTTTCAACATTTACACTCACTAGCTCTTGACACTCTTCCCTGAGGTTAACCTCAGTATTAGCCCCACAATTTCTACTTGGCCTTTCTTCCATCTGTTTGATGATCTGCCCCATCTGAATCTCCAAATTTTTGATAGCAGCTTCAGTGCTCTTTTGGGACGACTCAGTTTTCTGTATGAAATTGTTGAGAATTTCCTCCAGCCTCATGGACCTTTCATTAAGCATAGAAAACTGTTGCCATAAGGTGGGTTGCTGCTGGGCTTCCACAGGAAAAGCACATTGACCATTGATATGATCACCCCCACATAATTCGCACAACTGGGATTGTACCTGTGCAGCAGTCTTCAATTCTTTGGGTAGTTGTGCAAGTATCTTTGTGAGATTCTCCAGTTGTTGAGTTAGTATATTGTTCTGAGCTAGCAAGGCATCATTGGATTGCATCTGCAGAACTCCTTTTTGTTGAATAGGAGCTCCTCTTTCACTGTTCCACTTATTGTCATTAGTAGTCATGCTTTCAATTATTTCTGTGGCTTCCTCTGGAGTCTTCCATTTGATATTGCCTCCTGCGGAGGCATCCAGCATCATCTTGGTTTGTGAACCAAGCCCTCCAAGGAAAATTAAGACTACTTCATGTTCTTTAAAGCCATGCATGGGAGTTTTACGTAACAAGCTTTTATATCTGTCCCATGCATGCCCTAATGATTCCTCCATGCCCTGCTTGAATGAAGAAATCTCTTGCTTTCCTTTAGTCACCTTAGATTGTGGGAAGTATTTATTTAAGAATTTTGTAACCACTGCTTCCCACTCTGTGAAACTTTCTTCTGGAAAAGAGTTCAACCAAAGCTTAGCGTTGCCTCCCAATGAGAAAGGAAACAAGCTAAGTTTGATAGCTTCGTCTGGCACCCCATTAATCTTGACCGTGTTGCAGATCTCATTAAAGGTAGTAAGGTGCTCATATGGGCTTTCATGTGATAACCCATTAAATTGATTACTCTTCACCAGTTGAATCAATGCTGGTTTGACCTCCATGTTGGCAGCATTGACTCTAGGTCTAGCTATGCTATTGAAGTGCTGAGGTCCAGCAAGATTAGTGTAATCTGCAAGAGTTCTTCTAACATTATTGCCCTCCATACTTCCTGTGCTATGAACAGAACCTTGTGGTGATGATTGCAAGAGAGTTTCTGGAGAAGGGAAAAGTTCTCTAGACGTTCTGATTCTTCTCCTCCTTCTACTCACTTCTAGGCCTTCAAGAAGTGGTTCTGTTGTTTTCTTACTTCTAGTTCGAATTGCTTCCTGCATGCACAAGAAAACAAAACCTAAAAAAAATTTGTTAGCACAAAAAGATATAAGAGAAGATATATATTCAAAAGATAATAAGATAAAAGATTCAGAAGATAAGAAGATAAAAGATTCAAAAGATAAAAAGATAAAAGATAAAATAAAATTTAAAAATAACATCTAATCCTAAAAGATAAAATAAAATCTAATCTAAAAATAAAATCTAAAAAGATAAAATCAAATCTAATCAAATCTAAAAAATAAAATCTAACCTAATCTGAAAAGATAAAAAGATAAAATAAAATCTAATAAAATCTAACCTAACCAAATAAAATAAAATCTAATCTAAAAAGATAAAACAGAAAAAGATATAAACAGAAAATAAAAACAGAAATTTAAAATTAAAGTCAAAGATAATCAATAATCACACAAATTAACCAGTTAAACCACGAATCCCCGGCAACGGCGCCAAAAACTTGATGGACAAATTTGTAAGCACCAAAATATGATGTCACAAACTTGTTTCACAATCGGCAAGTATGACCGAATCGTTCAAGTAATAAAACTTGGTAAGACCAAGTATCGTTCTTCCCAAAGGACTCACGGCCTAGTTTAGTTATGTGATTTGTTGATTAGCTAGGACTTAGAAACGAAATATTCAAAGTTTAATATGCAAGACAGAAAATAAACATGTATGCATGAATTGATCAATGGCAAAGACAAAAGATAAACACTTTCAATGAATTATATGAATGAATATGTTGTTGGGGGTCAATTTCATCTCATCCACTCTCATATATTTTAGGAATTCAACATTCAAATCATCATTGTTAATGCCACTCTCTAATGTACCATTCTAGATGGCTTCTCCCTAATCAAATAGTTCATACAATTCCTAGCATTCCTAATGATTAGTTCATTACAGCAGGAGCTTAAAGGCAACCAATATAATGTTGTCAGTAAAATATTGGGAGAAATTCCCCGGATCTAGACTTCCCCGTACGTGTCCGTATCGACAAAACCAATAATCATGCATTAGAATGAGTTAAACAATGCAAGCATTGAGCAAAGAGGAAAAACCCTAACTAATGATGAAAGAAAGCATATGTCTTAATTCAAAGATGTACTCAACAAATCCATATATGAGAGCTTCAAGAGATTACATTGATTCCCCAACAAACATACAAGGTTTAGTTCACCATCGTCATGGTGAACCTAGATGAATAACAATGAAAGAGTGAAAGAATAAACCCAATAAAGGTGAAGAGGTAGCCTGAGCATCCAAGATCCTCCTTCAAAGGGGTGGAAGAGAGAGTGTTTGCCTTGTTTCTGCCAAAGATACTAAACTAAAGGACGTGCAAGCCCTTATATACTAATTTAGAGTTACAAAAGATTACAAAAGCCCAAGCCCAAAGAGTACCGCTCAGCGGTATTTACCGCTCAGCGGTAGTTGCGCGTCACAATTCTTCCCCTCAGCGGCCATTTGCCCCTCAGCGTGACTCCCGCAACCTCCTGAGTGCCGCTCAGCGGTACTTTGCCGCTGAGCGGTGCCTTCGTCTTCTCTTTTTGCACTCTTTCTTGTCTTTTCTAATGTCACTTCTCTCCTTCTTCACTCTTTGCACCAAATTCACCCTAAAACCTGCACAAAAACACTCAAATCAAGTGTAAACCTGTCCAGCTCTCTTATTTCTGAAAATAAAGATAAAAGGTGTGATTTCAAGCTAGTTTCTAAGTCTAAAGGTTGCTTTTAGTATCAATTTTAAGCATGAAAATAACAGTTTTTCAACTGTTATCAAGCAGCCCCATAATGGCAGGTTCCTCTCTAGGAAACATGAGAAGCACTTTAGGGTGGTTCAGGACAGGAGACTTCTAATGGAGAGAAAGGTTGGAATGACACCTAACTTTGCTCCTCAATTTGGAGAGCAAGTGTTAGGGAATGACTGGGGAAAGCTAGCCACTTATCCAGCACCTGCCAACATAGCTGTAGTTAAGGAATTCTACACCAATGCAAAGAAGATTGGTGACTATCCAGCTGAGAATTATATGGGCTATGTCAGAGGCCATGCTATCAGGTATGATCCTGATTCCATCAACAACTTCCTGGATACTGTGTGGGCTGGTGAGCAATGCCAGTTTGCTCTTAGCATGGAGGAAGGTGCTGACTTTGAGGATGTGGAGAGAGTGTTGTGCATACCTGGAGGACACTTTCAAAGAAATAGATCTGGAGCAGTGGTTAACATTAGGAGGACAGATTTGACTCCTCTTGCAAAGTATTGGATGGCATTTTCTCATGCCAACATTCAGCCATGCTCACATGTGTCAGATATCACTCTCAGCAGGGCACTATTCATCTACTGTGCTATCAGAAATTTGAATGTTAATATTGGGCAGGTGATAGCTGATGAGATTAGTGTGTGTGCTAACACTTCAAACAACAAAGCTGTCAGAGCGGCTGCAGCGGAATGGTTAGCGTGGGATAACAAACCAAGAGGGTTTTTAATACAAAAGTGTGCCTTTTAATTTCTACTCAATTAAACTTACTTAGCAATTAATAATCACAATTAAATAGAGTAAGGTTGAGAGAAATTTGCACAGATGATTTTATCCTGGTTCGGATCTTACCAATCCTACGTCCAGTCGTTTATCTCAAACAAGATAAACCTTTTTCACTAACACAAAACAATTACAAATTACAATCACAAAGAAACAATTTGTAAGAGTTTAGAAACCACCTCTCTTGATACCACAAGAGATGAACCTACACCTCCTTTGAGTCTTCACAAAGGATGAACACCTCCTCCGAATACTTCACGAAGGATGAACACCTCCTTCGAATACTTCACGAAGGATGAACCTCTTCCGAACACCTCCTCAGACACACCAAGGATGAACCGGCTATTTCCTCTGTCACCGTAGCAGCACTTCACCAGCTCCACAGACAAGAGTTTCACAAGCCGAACAAGAACACACAAGTCTCAAAGAATTCTGAGTATTTGAGCACAAGGGAAGAGTTTCTGTGTCTCTGGATATATTTTGAGAGGAAATGAGAGTCTATTTATAGACTCATCCAAAGGCTCTTCCATTCACTAAAAGACAAACTTAACGGCTAGTTTCTCCAACGGCCATAAACGGCTAGTTTGTCCAACGGCCATAAACGGCTAGTTTGTCCAACGGCCATAAACGGCTAGTTTGTCCAACGGTCATAAACGGCTAGTTTCTTCAACGACTAGTTTCTCCAACGTCCGTGTTAAGTGCGATACTCTTACCGTTAACCGTCACTATTCACGTGAATAGTGTTACTATTCATGTGAATAGTACTATAGTGTTTTGTTGCAATGATTTACTATAGTAATTTTACAAAACACTTTTCTTTTTCTAATCTAAGTCTTATACATATTTCTAAGAGTATTACAAAAGCTTTCCATCACAATATAAGTCTTCATAACATCTTGAATCTTGATTTCTCTTGACTTGATTTGGACATCATCAAAACTTCATCTTCATCATTTTGCTAACAATCTCCCCCTTTTTGATGATGATCAAAAACTCCTTGATTTAAAGCTTTTGGTAATAATCTGTATTTAAAACACAACTTATGGAAGAAAGAGTGCATTAGTGAATAAGCACAAATAGGCAAATAAGCTTTAAACATTTTCTCCCCCTTTTTGATCATAATTAAAAAGTTGTGTTGATGTTCTCCCCCTAAGATAATACTCCCCCTTAATAAAAGCATGTATGCATATGAGCTAAAAATATTTCAAATTTAAAGATTCATTCAAACATGCACAATAGGATATTTAAAGCAAATATTTTTAGGAGAAAGATCTTATAAAACATTGTTTAGATCTTTATCTTGAGGATTGTCATCATTCTTTGCTTCATTTGTTGTCTTCTACAAATCTTCGTCATTGCCTGCATGTAATTCAACTGACTCAAGAGGTTTTGCCTCAAGGTCTACAATTTCATCAAAGACAACATGCTCACATAAAAATTTTTCCGATTGAAAACTATATATGCTTTGTATATAAAAATAGTTTTACCGGTCTTGAAAAAATTTTCTTAAAATTTGTTTTAAAGAAATTCTTAAATTTTTAAACAATAGGTACCCAACTACTTGTATGGGTCCTTTGGGTTAGATTTAGAAAAAAGAAATTATTTTATAACCCAAACATATCTACCACTTGGAACACCATAATGCTTAATTTTACATTTGTTAGATGTATGACCCTTTTTCATACAATAAAAGCAGAATACAACATTTGTGTTCCTATAAGTTGTTCCTTTTTCTACCCAAGTTCTACGGGTTCTATGATTATGTTTATTTTTAATTCTAGGAACATACTTATTTTTAACAACCTTATTTTCATTATTTTTACTACATTCTCCTGAGGTTGTTTCATCTAGTAGTTTCTTATAATTAACACAAGATGCACATTCATCACTACTAGTATATTTACCTTTTTCATAAAATAAAATTTTATTTTTCAAAATTTTATTTTCTTCAAAAATATTTTTAAAATTTGATTTTAATTCTTTATTTTCATCTGCTATTGATTTTTCAACGTTATCAACTTTCAATTTATGTTCATCACAAAATTTACACTCAGCAGATATATTTGTATCATTTTCTACATTTGAAATTTTACTATTTAAAGTTTCTATTTCTTCTAAGGATTTTTCATATTTCTTTTGTAATTCTTTAAAATCCTTTTTCAATTTCTTATGAGCAAGATCTAGTTTTTCTGATTCTATCAATAATTCTCTATAAATTTCATGTAATTCATCTTCATCAATATGATCAGAATCATCAGAATCGCTAGAGGTACTTACTTGGCTTCCAGTGTCGTCGTTCACTACTAAACAGATATATGCTTGCTCATTAGAATCACCCATACTTGATGTTGTGCTTGATGAAGAGCTTGAATTATTCTCTTCCATGATTAAAGTATTAGATTTAGCACACCCAATTTCATCTCCGCCTTCATGAGTTACTCTTAAAGTTTCCCACATTTCTTTAGCGTTTTTGCAGACAGAGACCCTGTAGAACTCATCAACAGTCAATGCTGACGCAATGATATTCCGGGCTTTTACATCATTCTGAGATCTTCTCTTTTCTTCAATGGTCCATTGGTCACGGGACTTTGGTTCCTGCATATTGTTAGTTGGAACAAAAGGACCAAATGCAACAACATCCCAAATATCTACATCAATAGATTCCATAAATATTTGCATTCTGACCTTCCAAAATGCGTAATTTTCACCTGTGAATAGTGGTGGTCTATTGATAGAAGCACCCTCTGCGAATGTTTGATGCGATCCCGCCATTTGAATGACTATCAAAGCAAGCTCTGATACCAATTGTCAGAGCGGCTGCAGCGGAATGGTTAGCGTGGGATAACAAACCAAGAGGGTTTTTAATACAAAAGTGTGCCTTTTAATTTCTACTCAATTAAACTTACTTAGCAATTAATAATCACAATTAAATAGAGTAAGGTTGAGAGAAATTTGCACAGATGATTTTATCCTGGTTCGGATCTTACCAATCCTACGTCCAGTCGTTTATCTCAAACAAGATAAACCTTTTTCACTAACACAAAACAATTACAAATTACAATCACAAAGAAACAATTTGTAAGAGTTTAGAAACCACCTCTCTTGATACCACAAGAGATGAACCTACACCTCCTTTGAGTCTTCACAAAGGATGAACACCTCCTCCGAATACTTCACGAAGGATGAACACCTCCTTCGAATACTTCACGAAGGATGAACCTCTTCCGAACACCTCCTCAGACACACCAAGGATGAACCGGCTATTTCCTCTGTCACCGTAGCAGCACTTCACCAGCTCCACAGACAAGAGTTTCACAAGCCGAACAAGAACACACAAGTCTCAAAGAATTCTGAGTATTTGAGCACAAGGGAAGAGTTTCTGTGTCTCTGGATATATTTTGAGAGGAAATGAGAGTCTATTTATAGACTCATCCAAAGGCTCTTCCATTCACTAAAAGACAAACTTAACGGCTAGTTTCTCCAACGGCCATAAACGGCTAGTTTGTCCAACGGCCATAAACGGCTAGTTTGTCCAACGGCCATAAACGGCTAGTTTGTCCAACGGTCATAAACGGCTAGTTTCTTCAACGACTAGTTTCTCCAACGTCCGTGTTAAGTGCGATACTCTTACCGTTAACCGTCACTATTCACGTGAATAGTGTTACTATTCATGTGAATAGTACTATAGTGTTTTGTTGCAATGATTTACTATAGTAATTTTACAAAACACTTTTCTTTTTCTAATCTAAGTCTTATACATATTTCTAAGAGTATTACAAAAGCTTTCCATCACAATATAAGTCTTCATAACATCTTGAATCTTGATTTCTCTTGACTTGATTTGGACATCATCAAAACTTCATCTTCATCATTTTGCTAACAAAAGCACCACTGGGGCATCCTTCTTTGATCACTCACCTCTGCAAGCTAGCTGGGGTGGACACTTCTGTTCCACCATTTGAGAGGCCAAGAAAAGCTATAGATGAGGCCTATTACAGAAATTACTGTGGAGGTGAGGAGGCAGCTCAGCCAGTTCCACCACGCCAGGCTCGTAGAGAGAGAAGGCCAGCACAGAGCCGGACATCTGCTGATACACATGAAGCAGAACCATTCCAGATGAGGGACATGTATATGTCTCTTATAGGTGCTCAGTTGCAGTCCATCCACAGAGGGCAGGTGGCCACGGCTGAGATGATAGTGGGGATGTATGATACCCCTCCAACACACAGATGGACTATGGATGAATTCCATAACGTGGTAGCTTGGCCAGAAGAACCATTGCATGGAGGAGCTGAAGCAGCTGAAGCTTCAGCCAGAGATATGGAAGAAGATGAAGCTGAGGAGGAGGATGCTTTTGATGATGATGATGATGAAGAGGAGGAGGAAGATACAGAGGACAGCTCCGACTGATGAGGAGCTGAGATAGCATTTACTGATGAATGCTATCATATGATTATGCTTTTGTGGTTTAAGTTTTCTGGACTTATTTGTTTTTGTTTTTAGATTAGGGTTTGATGTACTCTATTGAACACCAGGTTTATTATGATGGTTTGCTATTAACTGTGATTGTGTGATAAGTAATGCTTGATGATGCTTAGTGGTTGATTGATGTTGAGATAAATGTGCACATTAAAATGCTTATACAGGTGATTCACAAGCTTTGTGAACAAATGCACGATATCATGATTGTGATTGTGAAATTAAGCAGGATGTGTATGTCAAATGTGAATGAGCTTATATGTGAGGTTTTGAGCTCCAGAGTTGTTATTGTTGAATGCTATTACTTTGAAAGCATGAATGACTTTGCCCAGGTTTTCTATGATTGAATCAATTGCTTGTTTTGCATCATGTGATCAAGGCCGTTTGTTGGAACCCTTTTTATTGGCCAAATTCATAAAGTTAGCCCATTAAAGGAGAACACGTTGTGTTCTATCCTTTGAACCCTTAACCTTGAATATACACTGAACCCTTGATTGAAAATCTTTACCTTGAGTTAAGTAGAAGATCTTGTGTGGTATTGTTAAATGTTCAAGTTTGGGGTTGTTGGGAAAACATGAAAAAAGGAAAAGCATTGAGCTAAGAGCTAAAAAGTAAGAATATGCAAAGAAAAGAAAAGAAAAAGAAGCAAAGCTCAATGCAAATGAAAAGGCAAAAGAAAGTTGGGATGAATAAGATAATTGTGTTGTTATGATTCTCTTAACTCAAGGATTTTGTGATCCAGAAAAACCAATTTTCTTGTTAGCCCAGCCACATTATAAGCCATTAAAAAGTCCTTGTGATGATGCATGCTTGTGAATGTTTTTGATTGTGGTAAAATGAAAGGCAAAGTTGATTCATGTGACATTGTGATAGTGGAGTGAATGAGTGAAACACTTTACCTCTTATACACTTGTGTGTTGAGTGAAACACTTTACCTAGTGAGGAAATATTCCATAAGCACATGAACATCCATGCTTAATTGATTGATCATTCATGAAAAATAGCATTTGTTGGAACTTAAATGATTTTGTGAACACTAAAGCATGTGCACATCTTGATTGAACTATTGGTCATAAGTTTGAGTGAAGTTGTTACTTATCTTGAATAGAGGATTTTGAATGAGTGAACCATCATATAAATTGGTTGCAGATGGAGTTACATTTTGTTTGCTTGAGGACAAGCAAAGTTCTAAGTTTGGGGTTGTGATAACAGTTGAAAAACTGTTATTTTCATATTTGAAATTGATACTAAAAGCAACCTTTAGACTTAGAAACTAGCTTGAAATCATGCCTTTTATCCATATTTTCATAAATAAGAGAGCTGGACAAGTTTATGCTTGATTTAAGTGTTTTTGTGCAGGTTTTAAGGTGAATTTAGTGAAAAGAGTGAAGAAGGAGAGAGATGACATTAGAAAAGACAAGAAAGAGTGCAAAAAGAGAAGTCAAAGGCACCGCTCAGCGGCAAACTACCGCTGAGCGGCACTCAAGAGGTGACGTTGGAACCGCTGAGGGGCAAAATGGCCGCTGAGGGGAAGAAAGAAGACGCGCAATCACCGCTGAGCGGTAAATACCGCTGAGCGGCACTTTTTGGGCTTGGGCTTTTGTAATCTTTTGTAACTCTAGATTAGTATATAAGGGCTTGCACGTCCTTGGGATTAGTATCTTTGGCAGAAACGAGGCAAACACTCTCTCTTCCACCCCTTTGAAGGAGGATCTTGGATGCTCAGGCTACCTCTTCACCTTTATTGGGTTTATTCTTTCATTCTTTCATTGATATTCATTTAGGTTCACCATGAATATGGTGAACTAAACCTTGTATGTTTGTTGGGGAATCAATGTAATCTCTTGAAGCTCTCATATATGGAATCTGTTGATTACATCTTTTAATTAAGACTTATGCTTTCTTTCATCATTAGTTAGGGTTTTTCCTCTTTGCTCAATGCTTGCATAGTTTAACTCATTCCTTGCATGATTATTGGTTTTGTCGATACGGACACGTACGGGGAAGTCTAGATCCGGGGAATTTCTCCCAATATTATACTGACAATATTATATTGGTTGTCGTTAAGCTCCTGCACTCATGAACTAATCATTAGGAATGCTAGGAATTGTATGAACTCGTGATTAGGGAGAAGCCATCTAGAATGGTACATTAGAGAGTGGCATTAACAATGATCATTTGAATGTTGAATTCCTAAAATATATGAGAGTGGATGAGATGAAATTGACCCCCAACAACATATTCATTCATATAATTCATTGAAAGTGTTTATCTTTTGTTTTTGCCATTGATCAAATTTCATGCATACATGTTTATTTTCTGTCTTGCATATTAAAATCTGAATATTTCGTTTGTAAGTCCTAGCTAATCAACAAATCACATAACTAAACTAGGCTGTGAGTCCTTTGGGAAGAACGATACTTGGTCTTACCAAGTTTATTACTTGAACGATTCGGTCATACTTGCCGATTGTGAAACAAGTTTGTGACATCATATTTTGGTGCTTACAAATTTGTCCATCAATACACATCCTGCTTAATTTCACAATCACAATCATGATATCATGCATTTGTTCACAAGGCTTGTGAATCACCTGTATAATCATTTTTATGTGCACATCATCTCAACATCAATCAATCAATAAGCATCATCAAGCATTACTTATCAAACAATCACAGTTAATAGCAAATCATCATAATAAACCAGGTGTTCAATAGAGTACATCATACCCTAATCTAAAAACAAAAACAAATAAGTTAAGAAAACTTAAAGCACAAAAGCATAATCATATGATAGCATTCATCAGTAAATGCTATCTCAGCTCCTCATCAGTCTGAGCTGTCCTTTGTATCTTCCTCTTCTTGGATCTTATAGTCTTGATTCTTTTTGCCCGATGAGGAGGCCATCCCTGCATCAAACATAATTCACAAAACCAAAAGATACATTGTTAAGCATTAGTAAACCACAATGAAGAAATCAGCCCCTTCAATGATGCTCTCTCCCAACCCCAAACTTAGATGGAGAACTAGTGAGCAAGTGAGTGGAAGGGAGATTTTCTAAAGAGGGATGAGGGAAAAATTGTAGAGAACCTTTGAAAAGGTATGTAGGAGTGTGTGTGCAGAGAAAAGCCTGAAAATAAAAACCAAAATGCAGCTTAGGGTATAAAAATACCCTAATGGGCTCGGATCCCGCTAAGGGGAAACTAAAGCCCATCTGCGAGAGTACCGCTCAGCGGTAAGTTGCCGCTCAGCGGCACTTTCGTGATGTGCTCTTCTCCTTCTTTTCTTAACCTACTTGCCTCCTAGACATGCCCCTCATTGGTTCCTTGCAATTCAATGTTTAAAAATGCTTATGCAAACCCTAACTAAAATAAACAAACAAAAATATTCAATCAACTGGGTTGCCTCCCAGGTAGCGCTTGTTTAACGTCACGAGCCTGACCCAAAATCCACCAACACCCATCAGTAGGTGTTTAAAACTTACCAACACCCATCAGTAGGTGTTACAGACTTACCAGCACCCATCAGTAAGTGCAAAATTTTCTCACCAACACCCATCAGTAGGTGTTACAAACTTAGTATCCTTCAGTAGATACTTAACCACCTAGCATCCTTCAGTAGATGCTGTATCCAACAAAATATTAACAAAATAATGTCCACAAATTAAAAGTTACAAAACCAAATCAGAAGTCAAAAGTTTGTAAATCACTGGGTTGCCTCCCAGCAAGCGCTCTTTTAACGTCATTAGCTTGACCCAGTAAAGCCCAAGTTCCTTCTTCTTTTTCTTCTTTCTACTGAACTTCTTCAGAAATTTGATCAAACCAGGAACTTGTTGCAGTGTCTCAATCATAGGAACTTTAATCTCCAATTTCTTGAAGATTTCCATAAAGCACTCAAATTCCTTCTTCCTATGATACTTCTTTGGATGGGGACGAGATTTTTCATATGATTCTTTATTTTTTTCTCTCGTCCTCTTTCTCTTTTCTCTCACTTTCTTTTTTTCTTTTCTTTTTCTACTCACCTTCTCAATCTTCACACAAATTTTCTCTTCTTCTTTCTCTTCTCTCTCTTTTCTCTCTTCTTTTTCCAACTCAACTTTTTCAACATTTACACTCACTAGCTCTTGACACTCTCCCCTGGGGTTAACCTCAGTATTAGCCCCAAAATCCGTGTCAGGCCTTTCTTCCAACTGCTTGGTAATCTGCCCCATTTGAATCTTCAAGTTCTTAATAGCAGCTTCAGTGCTCTTTTGAGAAGATTCAGTTTTCTGTATAAATTGCTGAAGAGTTTCTTCCAACCTTATTGATCTTTCATTAAGTATAGAAATTTGTTGCCATAAGGTTGGTTGCTGCTGCTGCTTATTATATTGATTAGCTTGCCCAGTTTGTCCTTGGCCAATGCTTGGATGTGGTTTCCAACCCTGATTATCATTCCCTTGACGGTATGGAAACTGATTAGCCATGAAATTAACATCCTCCACAGCTTCCACAGGAAAAGCACATTGGCCATTGATGTGATCACCCCCACATAATTCGCACAACTGGGTTTGTACCTGTGCAGCAGATTTTAACTCTTTGGGTAATTGAGCAAGAGTTTTGGTCAGAGTTTCCAGCTGTTGAGTTAGAATTTTATTCCGTGCTAGCAAGGCATCATGGGTTTGTAATTGAAGAACCCCTTTCTGTTGCATAGGAGTTCCTCTCTCACTGTGCAGCTCATTATCACTTGTAGCCATGTTTTCAATAATTTCAGTTGCTTCCTCTAGAGTCTTCCATTTGATATTGCCTCCAGCTGAGGCATCCAGCATCATCTTGGTTTGTGAACCAAGCCCTCCAAGGAAAGTTAGGACTACTTCTTGATCTTCAAAGCCATGCGTGGGAGTTTTACGTAACAAGCTTTTATACCTGTCCCATGCATGTCCCAGTGATTCTTCCATGCCCTGCTTGAATGAAGAAATCTCTTGCTTCCCTTTAGTCACTTTAGATTGTGGGAAGTATTTGTTTAAGAATTTTGTGACCACTACTTCCCACTCTGTGAAACTTTCTTCTGGAAAAGAGTTCAACTAAAGCTTAGCATTGCCTCCCAATGAGAAAGGAAACAAGCTAAGTTTGATTGCTTCGTCTGGCACCCCATTAATCTTGACTGTATTGCAAATCTCATTAAAGGTAGTGAGGTGCTCATATGGGCTTTCGTGAGATAACCCATTAAATTGATTACTCTTCAGCAGTTGAATCAGTGCTGGTTTGACCTCCATGTTGGCTGCATTGACTCTAGGTCTAGCTATGCTGTTGAAGTGCTGAGCTCCAGCAAGATTAGTGTCTGCAAGAGTTCTTCTAACATTATTGCCCTCCATACTTCCTGTGCTATGAACAGAACCTTGTGGTGATGATTGCAAGAGAGTTTCTGGAGAAGGGAAAAGTTCTCTAGACGTTCTGATTCTTCTCCTCCTTTTACTCTCTTCTAGACCTTCAAGAAGTGGTTCTGTTGTTTTCTTACTCCTAGTTCGAATTGCTTCCTGCATGCACAAGAAAACAAAACCCTAGAAAAGATTTGTTAGCACAAAAAGATATAAGAGAAGATATATATTCAAAAGATAAAAAGATAAAAGATTCAGAAGATAAGAAGATAAAAGATTCAGAAGATAGAAAGATAAAAGATTTAAAAGATAAAAAGATAAAAAAATAAAATAAAATAAAATCTAATCCTAAAAGATAAAATAAAATCAAATCTAATCTAACCTAAAAAGATAAGAAAAAATAAAATCTAATAAAATCTAACCTAACCAAATAAAATCAAATAAAATCTAATCTAAAAAGATAAAACAGAATCTAATCTAACTAAAAACATAAAAAGATAAAATAAAATAAAAACAGAAAAATAAAAACAGAAAATAAAAACAGAAATTTAAAATTAAAGTCAAAGATAATCAATAATCACACAAATTAACCAGTTAAACCAAGAATCCCCGGCAACGGCGCCAAAAACTTGATGGACAAATTTATGATCACCAAAATATGATGTCACAAACTTGTTTCATAATCGGCAAGTATGACCGAATCGTTCAAGTAATAAACTTGGTAAGACCAAGTATCGTTCTTCCCAAAGGACTCACGGCCTAGTTTAGTTATGTGATTTGTTGATTAGCTAGGACTTACAAACGAAATATTTAGATTTTAATATGCAAGACAGAAAATAAACATGTATGCATGAAGTTTGATCAATGGCAAAGACAAAAGATAAACACTTTCAATGAATTATATGAATGAATATGTTGTTGGGGGTCAATTTCATCTCATCCACTCTCATATATTTTAGGAATTCAACATTCAAATGATCATTGTTAATGCCACTCTCTAATGTACCATTCTAGATGGCTTCTCCCTAATCACGAGTTCATACAATTCCTAGCATTCCTAATGATTAGTTCATGAGTGCAGGAGCTTAACGACAACCAATATAATATTGTCAGTATCATATTGGGAGAAATTCCCCGGATCTAGACTTCCCCGTACGTGTCCGTATCGACAAAACCAATAATCATGCATGGAATGAGTTAAACTATGCAAGCATTGAGCAAAGAGGAAAAACCCTAACTAATGATGAAAGAAAGCATATGTCTTAATTAAAAGATGTAATCAACAGATTCCATATATGAGAGCTTCAAGAGATTACATTGATTCCCCAACAAACATACAAGGTTTAGTTCACCATATTCATGGTGAACCTAGATGAATAACAATGAAAGAATGAAAGAATAAACCCAATAAAGGTGAAGAGGTAGCCTGAGCATCCAAGATCCTCCTTCAAAGGGGTGGAAGAGAGAGTGTTTGCCTCGTTTCTGCCAAAGATACCTAATTCTAGGACGTGCAAGCCCTTATATACTAATCTAGAGTTACAAAAGATTACAAAAGCCCAAGCCCAAAAAGTGCCGCTCAGCGGTATTTACCGCTCAGCGGTGATTGCGCGTCTTCTTTCTTCCCCTCAGCGGCCATTTTGCCCCTCAGCGGTTCCAACGTCACCTCTTGAGTGCCGCTCAGCGGTAGTTTGCCGCTGAGCGGTGCCTTTGACTTCTCTTTTTGCACTCTTTCTTGTCTTTTCTAATGTCATCTCTCTCCTTCTTCACTCTTTTCACCAAATTCACCTTAAAACCTGCACAAAAACACTGAAATCAAGCATAAACCTGTCCAGCTCTCTTATTTCTGAAAATATGGATAAAAGGCATGATTTCAAGCTAGTTTCTAAGTCTAAAGGTTGCTTTTAGTATCAATTTTAAGTATGAAAATAACAGTTTTTCAACTGTTATCAATTCCCCCCCTCATTCTTTGATTGTATGGAACATCTCCCTGTACATCTTCCATATGAGGCAAGACTTGGTGGACCGGTCCAATATAGGTGGATGTACCCATTTGAAAGGTGACAATATCTCATTCAACAGTTGAATTTAGATGCAACACATATTGAAACTAACATACCACTTTCTTAAATTGTAGGTTCATGGGATATGCTAAACGTTCAGTTAAGAATAAAGCTAGGGTTGAAGGATCAATAATGGCATCATATTTGCACAAAGAAACAACTCATTTTTGTTCACACTACTTCAAGAACTTTATGTTAACACCACAAAGCATGAGAAACGAAGTAGACACTGAAGTTGAAAGGACAACATTATCAGTGTTTGACGAAGGTGGTCGTCATTCCGGGAGGGAATCAACTCATTGGCTAAGTGACGAAGAATTGAGATCAGCTCATGTTCATATCTTGATCAATTGCAAGGAAGTTCAACCTTATCTTCAGTAAGGCTCCAAATAAATTGCATTTGTGTATGGATTTTGTTTTCATCATATTAAATTGATATTGACTGAATATTCTCATACCTATGGACAACTCATTCTTACGTACCTATCAACTTTCAGAGTCAAACAGTTCGACACATATACATGCAAATTTCCCATTGTGGTTCAGGGATCAAGTACAACTTATCAAATTCTTGGACATAAATTTGTTAATCACATATTGATTCATTTTTAATTATATTGAATAGGTTCATATATTTTTGTAGGTTCATAACGATCCTTTAAGTGTCAGAAACCAACATCTTAGAGATTTATCACTTGGTCCTTTAAGATGTGTGAAGGAATGGCATACCTACTTTGTCAATGGATATAAATTTCATACCCATGCATGGAGCCAGGGCAAGAAGACTATAAATAGTGGGGTTCATGTTAAAGGCCTTACAGAAGGGGGTGAAGATGATTTCTATGGTGTCATTAAGCACATATATGAGCTCGAGTATAATACCTCAACCATTGAAAAGAAGGTTGTATTATTTTATTGTGATTGGTTTGATCCATCAAGAATAGGGACAAGAGTGGATTCAAAGTATGGCACTGTGGATATTCGAATGGATAAAAGATATAACTTGTTTGATCCTTTTATAATTGCACATAATGTAGAACAAGTGTATTATGTACCATATCCTGCATCGCGCACCGACAAACGGGGTTGGTGTGTTGCAATAAAGACCAAACCTAGAGGTCGTATAGACTCTAATGAGGTAGATGCCATTGAGCCATACCAAGTGGAGGAAATGTCACATGTTAATGACATCATTCAAGTTGAAGAAGTTATCCGATTGCAAGATATAGAAGCCGGTCTTGAAGAAGTGGACCCCAACAATGTACCATCAGTTCAACGCTATATGGATGAAGAAACAAGTGAATCGGAAGAAGAATGCAGTGAAGAGGGACAAAGTGAAGATGAGGATGAAGATTCATTTCACAGTTCTAGCAGTGAATAGAGTTACGATGTGTTGGTGTACCCATGGGTGATCATAAACCCATACTTGTAGAGGGGAGAAAGAAGAAGTGATGAATTCATTTATGTAATTTCAATTTCCGTGTTATTTTGATTAGGGGTGGGCAAAGCACACTGTACTACATTGTATTGTAAAATTTTATAGTTAACTATAAACTAGTTTAGGAAAACTGTCAAACTGTAATGTACTTAAAAACATCTCAAAGTAACTGATCTGAACTATTTTTTAGTTCAGTACAATTTAGTTAACTGTTTTATTCATGAAAATCTAATCTCTTTACTGGTTTAAACATCACATGATTTTTACAAATAAATCTTTTATATTTTAATCTTCAAGAATATAAAAGATTGGATTATTCACCTCCTGCTTCCAAACTGTAGATCTATCTATCCATCTTTTTTTGTTGTCTTTTATACTTTTAAAATTAATAATTACTCTGCTTTCAACACTCCAATAGAAAACTGGTATTCGGATTTCAACCAAATACCCATTCCCCAGAACCAATTCTAGACAATTCATTATTTTTTATCTTCTTCTTAACCCAATCAGTCTCTGCCAAAATTACCAACACATTAGCTTCTGCATATGATGTATGTCCTTCAACCATACGACATCCCAGTTGGATTTCTTCGCAAAGGCTTGATTAGACTACTAATTAATCTTCAAGAATATACATCTATATAAATCTTCTAATCCACTTAAATTTTATCAAGAACAGTATATACGTATTCAAGAACATAAATACTTGGAATGAATGTAATATATAAAACAACCTTTTCAATGAAACTAACCGACAACATTATGAATAAAATAGATGTTGTAGTAATTAGCCAAAATCTGAAATTCGTCCATACCCTACTCTTGAAAGTATATATAGTTTTCACCTCAACACTGTGCTATACAGTTGGAAACCCTAACTAGCTAGCCTTGAAAAGAAGCTTCATCCATCTGCAACAGTTAAGTAATTGACTTTGCTGCAAGGGAAAAAGTTGTGGGTGAAAAGCCATAACCCAAATAGAACATCTAAATTGCGACCAAATCTGCATAAGTGCCAAATGCTACATGTCTGTGCGTGGATCTTCTCCTAGTTACTAGGGTACATAGGTGGGGATGGATTCATCTTTTAGGATCTTTAATCAATTGGTTATGGCTGTTTCCTAGTGTGCGTTAGTTTTTCAATAAATGAAGATTGCGAAAAGACATATTCCCTCTGCTCTCAAGTTTCCATATCAGTAAACAGGAAGAGACTGTGAAGCAGCTATAGGAATACAGTAATCTAGTTTATGCAAATGATAATCCAAGCATTTCAGTTCGCTATCAGGCACCTTACAATCCAAACCAGATATTAAACAACTTTACACTTAAGAGGAAACATAATTATTTTCTCAGAATTCCAGTAATGTAGGTTCTTAGTGGCTGAACAAGATAGTTTACCTTTGCTTCTACAGAGGACTGTTCCAGTCTCACATTATCTTCTATATCACCCAATCTCCTCTCATAGTGATCTACAATATCGACTTTGCGGCCACAAATTCCCAAACAGCCATCTCGCCGATGCCTTTTAGGAGTATCATTCTTTTGTTTAAGATTGGTGAGTTTTTTGTACAGTTTATCTGCATCATTCTTCAAAGAACAAACTTTAATAGTCAAAAAAGTGGAATATTTGAAGAACAAACTGAGTTAATTACAAGAAAAAAAATTTATTGGAAGTTCAACTTCACTCCTGAAGAAACATAATGCCTAAGTCAAACAAAATATGCACCATTCCTCCCCTCTCATAAAAGAGAGGCTATTTGGAAGTAAAAACAATGGGATAAAACAAGAAAAAGGAACATGTTGTCTAGTCTCCAGCATATCAATAGAAATTCAAATATTTTAAGAATAGGTCAATGTCTAATCTCAACAATATTGGAAAGAGGTTTTATCTTTTCAAGAAACCTTTCAACTTCAAAGTTTAAGCTGTTATCTAATATATCAATAATTGCTTTTAATCTACAATACTATTTTCATTATTCAGTATGAAAACCATTATATTAAGGTAGTTATCCAAAGCATTAAGGATAACACAATAAGATATAGATTTTTCGCATATGCAAATACAATACACAACAAGTAAGCCAAGAGAAACCACAGGAAACACCAAGTCTGGTTACTATGAAAGCCAAGCATAAAACACAAGGAATCTGGGGTGTAGTTTGGTTATCCCTTTTTGTTTTGTTTAGTGAGTTGCATACTAGGCACCTTTTTGCATTCCTGTATCTTTGGTGGGTATTGAATCAGGAGCAGGGTTTATATTTTGAATCATAATCAGGTATATATGTTGACCTGGCACATGTGGGAAGCTATTTGTATGAAGCAAGCTTCTCTTTTGGGCTCTTTAAACATCTTATGTAGAGGCTTAACATGCACATTTTTTGTAAAAGGGTTAGAGTACCCCACAAGTGCTCTATTTCTATTTATTTTTTCTTTGCTGATAAAAAAACCACAATAAGTAGGATTGTAAGTTATTGATATTCCCTCTGCTCTCAAGTTTCTGGGACAGCAAGTTTCTGTAATTAAGCAAGTGTGATGTTATTTGTAGTTTTTCAGCAGAGAATACTCTTTATACAGAGTCCTTTAAGCCAGGACTCGAATTTGAATATCCAAGGTTTGGAGAAGTACTGTATGGCTATTAAGATAGTGGAACTGCCGTCCTTTACTGAGAAGAGCCTGTGGGATGGATGACTAGGGCAGAAACATACTTTGGAGCAGTGCAAAATACTTTAGAAGTGCAGATCAAATTGATTATGAAGGGATTAACTATTAGTTGCTTAAATATTTTGAGAGAAACAGATGTTGTCACTTGGTGGAAATTAAGGATTCTAATTGCTATGTTTGGAGGAAGAAGGTTTGAGAACCCGTATATGAGGAATTAGCAACCTTGAGATAATTAGAACCCATATATGCCACTTACCACCCCAACAGAAACCAACAAATCCCATAGCAGAAGCACCTTTCCTTTTCAAGGCTTCAATAATAGGTTTTGCAATTTCAATACATTTTCCCTGCACATTTAATAGGTAATATCATAATAACACAAAATGTTCTTTTCTTACTTTTCCTTTCCATTCAATTGTAAAAATAAATTGACCCCACAATTTTGTTTTTTGTTGAAGAATATGGCATCAGATGGTTGTGACCCTCCTATTCCACCTTCAGCAAAATCAGATAAGGTGAAGGGCAAGAAGAAATCTTATATGGTCAAGTTGTTAAACCGTTTCAATAACGTAAATGCTTCAAGTAGTCAGCCATCTACACCTACCTCTACCTCCACTGCTAGATTTGTTCCACCACCATTACAAGTTCCTGGTTTGACACCTACTCCACCATCAATTCCACCTTCGTTGGAAGTTCCTCCTTTCACACCTAGTTCACAACAATTTGCTGCTGATCAATGGAGATCACCCTCCCCCCATGTTGGTTCTAACCCAACAACTCCCACAAATATGCCATCACCATCTCCTATAGGGGATAACCCTCCACGTTCAAGTTCAGCAGCCAATGACTTTGAAGATGTTTCCAACAATCGTCCAATCATTACACCTATTGGAGGAGGGTAAGAAAACATCAATTTAATGTTCCAAGCATATACTATATTATTCTAATATTTGACTTTTATTTTGGTATAGGTTTTATCCAACAAAAACAGCATCCAAAGCAATCACAGCCACCATCAAGGCACAGTTTGATGAGCCATGGCTGACATGGGGACAAATACCTCAGACACGAAGAGATGTTTTCTTTGAGCGTTTTAAGGTACACTTGTGTTCATTTACATTATGAACTACAATTAATTTTAAATGTTAAGGTCCTCAATTATCTTATCGAATATTCATCTTTGTTGTCAACAGAGAAAGGTTTCATGGAGGTCTAACCATGAAGAAAACGTGAAAAAAAATTTCCACACAAAAGCATCTCATAGATTATCTAAGATGTTTAAAAAAGCTCGAACAGAAGGAAAAAAACCTGATTGGATGGGGGATAATGTTTGGAATGGTCTTTTGGAGAAGTGGAACATGCCACTTTATAGATAAAGTTAGCCTACTAAAAGAGAACACTTTGTGTTCTATATCACAACCCCAAACTTAGAACTTTGCTTGTCCTCAAGCAAACAAAATGTAACTCCATCTCCAACCAATTTATATGAAGGTTCACTCATTCAAAATCCTCTTTTCAGGATAAGTAACAACTTCACTCAAACTTATGACCAAGAGTTCAATCAAGATGTGCACATGCTTTAGTGTTCACAAAGTCATTTAAATTCCAACAAATGCTATTTTGCATGAATGATCAATCAATTAAGCATGGATGTTCATGTGCTCATGGAATATTTCCTTACTAGGTAAAGTGTTTCACTCACACTCAAGTGTATAAGAGGTAATCACTCATTCACTCTACTATCACAATGTCACATGAATCAACTTTGCCTTTCATTTTACCACAATCAAAAACATTCACAAGCATGCATCATCACAAGGACTTTTCAATGGCTTATAATGTGGCTGGGCTAACAAGAAAATTGGTTTTTCTGGATCACAAAATCCTTGAGTTAAGAGAATCATAACAATCAAATTATTCTTATTCATTCCCAACTTGCCTTTGCATTTGCATTTGCATTTGCATTGAGCTTTGCTTCTTTTTCTTTTCTTCTCTTTTTCTTTGCATATTCTTACTTTTTAGCTCTTAGCTCAATGCTTTCCTTTTTCATGATTTCCCAATAACCCCAAACTTGAACATTTAACAATACCACACAAGATCTTCTACTTAACTCAAGGTAAAGTTTTTCAATCAAGGGTTCAGTGTATTTCAAGGTTAATGGTTCAAAGGATAGAACACAAAGTGTTCTCTTTTAGTAGGCTAACTTTATGAATTTGGCCAGTAAAAAGGGTTCCAACAAACACGGCCTTGATCATATGATGCAAAACAAGCAATTGATTCAATCATAGAAAACCTGGGCAAAATCATTCATGCTTTCAAAGTAATAGCATTCAACAATAACAACTCTGGAGCTCAAAACCTCACATATAAGCTCATTCACATTTGACATACACATCCTGCTTAATTTCACAATCACAATCATGATATCATGCATTTGTTCACAAAGCTTGTGAATCACCTGTATAAGCATTTTAATGTGCACATCATCTCAACATCAATCAGTCAATAAGCATCATCAAGCATTACTTATCAAACAATCACAGTTAATAACAAACCATCATAAGAAACCAGGTGTTCAATAGAGTACATCAAACCCTAATCTAAAAACAAAAACAAATAAGTTCAGAAAACTTAAACCACAAAAGCATAATCATATGATAGCATTCATCAGTAAATGCTATCTCAGCTCCTCATCAGTCTGAGCTGTCCTCTGTATCTTCCTCCTCCTCTTCATCATCATCATCATCAAATGCATCCTCCTCCTCAGCTTCATCTTCTTCCATATCTCTGGCTGAAGCTTCAGCTGCTTCAGCTCCTCCATGCAATGGTTCTTCTGGCCAAGCTACCACATTATGGAATTCATCCATAGTCCACCTGTGTGCTGGAGGGGTATCATACATCCCCACTATCATCTCAGCCGTGGCCACCTTCCCTCTGTGGATGGACTGCAACTGAGCACCTATAAGAGACATATACATGTCCCTCATCTGGAATGGTTCTGCCTCATGTGTATGAGCAGATGTCCAGCTCTGTGCTGGCCCTCTCTCTCTACGAGCCTGGCGTGGTGGAACTGGCTGAGCTGCCTCCTCACCTCCACAGTACTGTCTGTAATAGGCCTCATCTATAGCTTTTCTTGGCCTCTCAAATGGTGGAACAGAAGTGTCCACCCCAGCTAGCTTGCAGAGGTGAGTGATCAAAGAAGGATGTCCCAGTGGTGCTTTGTTGTTTGAGGTGTTAGCACACACACTAATCTCATCAGCTATCACCTGCCCAATATTAACATTCAAATTTCTGATAGCACAGTAGATGAATAGTGCCCTGCTGAGAGTGATATCTGACACATGTGAGCATGGCTGAATGTTGGCATGAGAAAATGCCATCCAATACTTTGCAAGAGGAGTCAAATCTGTCCTCCTAATGTTAACCACTGCTCCAGATCTATTCCTTTGAAAGTGTCCTCCAGGTATGCACAACACTCTCTCAACATCCTCAAAGTCAGCACCTTCCTCCATGCTAAGAGCAAACTGGCATTGCTCACCAGCCCACACAGTATCCAGGAAGTTGTTGATGGAATCAGGATCATACCTGATAGCATGGCCCCTGACATAGCCCAAATAATTCTCAGCTGGATAATCACCAATCTTCTTTGCATTGGTATAGAATTCCTTGACTACAGCTATGTTGGCAGGTGCAGGATAAGTGGCTAGCTTCCCCCAATCATTCCCTAACACTTGCTCTCCAAATTGAGGAGCAAAGTTAGGTATCATTCCAACCTTCCTCTCCATCAGAAGTCTTCTGTCCTGAACCACCCTAAAGTGCTTCTCATGTTTCCTGGAGAGGAACCTGCTATTATGGGGTTGCTCTGGTTCCTTTTCCTTCCTCTTGGTTGCCATGGTTTTCAATCTCTTTCCTGAAGAGGATGCCATTCCTGCATTCAAATACAAATCCAAAACCACAGAACATGATATTAATCATTAGTAAACACAGAACACAACTCCTTTCGAAGCTAAACCACCGCTGAGGGCCAGAATTTCCCCTCAGCGCCACCAGTGCCACATTCAACACGCAAAAAGCCAGAAAAAGCAAATCTGGCAGTGTGCCGCTCAGCGGTAAATGCCGCTCAGCGGTGACCTGCAGATTTTTGCAAATCTCTTTTTAAAACCTTCCTAACTCCACCCAAATGCAATTTTCAGTTTTCCAGTTCATTATCAAGCAGTTTAATTGGTTCAAACATCAAATATATCATCAAATCATGCATAGAAATCAAAACCCCTAAATATTCATGCTTTGACAATCACATTCAAATTCAAGAACCCTAGAATGACAAAATGCATTTTACTTACTTGGGTGGAGATGCTAGATGATATGAGAATGCTTCCAAACTAGAATGCTCTCTTCCAACCCCAAACTTTGATGGCACACTAGTGAAAAAGTGAGTGGAAGAGAAATTTTTCTAAGAGGGAAGAGTAAAAAGATGTGGGAAACCTAAGAGAAGATATGTGGAAGTGTTTGTGCAGAGAAGGGCTTGAAAGAATGAAAACGCGCAGCTTAGGGTTTAAAAATACCCCAATGGGCTCGGGTTCCGCTAAGGGGAACTTAAGCCCATCTGCGATAGTACCGCTCAGCGGTAATTGCCGCTCAGCGGCACTTTCGTGATGTGCCCTTCTCCTTCTTTTCTTGACCTAGGTGTCTTCCTAGCATACCCCTCATAGGTTCCCTGCAATTCAATGTTAAAAATGCTTATGCAAACCCTAATAAAATTAAAACAAACAAAAACAATTAATCAACTGGGTTGCCTCCCAGGTAGCGCTTGTTTAACATCACGAGCCTGACCCAAAATCCACCAACACCCCTCAGTAGGTGTTTCAAACTTACCAGCACCCATCAGTAGGTGCAAAATCTTCTCACCAACACCCATCAGTAGGTGTTACAAACTTAGTATCCTTCAGTAGATACTTAACCACCTAGCATCCTTCAGTAGATGCTAAATCCAACAAAATAATATCCAGAATAATGTTCACAAATTACAAATTACAAAACCAAATCAAAAGTTTATCAATCAACTGGGTTGCCTCCCAGGTAGCGCTTCTTTAACGTCACTAGCTTGACCCTGTTAAAGCTCATGTTCCATCTTCTTTATGGTTGATGTTGTCCTTCCACCAACCTTTCAACTGCTTCCTTTGGACTGTCTTAGATTCTCTAGAATATGGAGACTCTATCTCTATCATCTCCTTTTCTTTAAAGCCTTTTATGACCCACAACGTGTTCTTGAGTCTTACAGGTGTGCCAAGTTGGAGTCCTCTTTTCTTCCAGTCTCTAGGAACTTCTTCTCCTTTTCCAATTACCTCTACCTTGGGTACCTGAAAATACAAACAATGGTTATCAGAAACCTTAAGATTTTCATTTTTACCTCTAGTTATGGGTGCATCTCGAAATGCAGCTTTATAACTGGCTTCTTCCTCCTTTGCTTGTGTTTCATCTTTGAAGACATCCACCACCACTCTCTCCTCTCTGTCCTGGAGCACCACTATACCCTCATTAACATCTATGATAGCCCTGGCCGTTTTCATAAACGGTCTTCCCAGTATGAAGGGTATCTTTTCGTTCTCCATCTTCATCACCACAAAGTCTGCCAAAAACTGAAGTTTGCCAACGCAAACTACAATGTCTTCCGCAATCCCACATGGCTCCTTTGAAGATCCATCAGCCATTACAAGATTAACCTTTACAGGTTTTATTTTAACATGGCCAATTTGCTCCAATAGAGAATAAGGCATCAAGTTAACACTTGAGCCTAAATCAAGGAGAGCTTTCTTTACCTTTTTCTTCCCTATAGTGCAAGGGATAGAAAAACTACCTGGATCTGCTGCTTTTGGTGGGAATGATTCTTTCTTAACAGTTACACACTTTTCTTCCTCATCATCTCTACGTCTTCTTTTTGTAGAGGTTCCTTCTTCAGATTTTGTGTAAACTGCTATTTTCTGTAGAATTTGTTCCCAAGGAGCTTCATTATCAACCATTCTGAATAAATCTGTGAAATCCATTAGTTTCTCCTGATTTGTTAGAAAAGGAAAAGTGTCCTTTCTTTCTTCTTCTCTCCTCTCTTCTGTTTCATCTTCTTCTAACTCAATAACTTCTTCATTCACACTTTTGACCACTTTGCACTCTTCTCTAGGGTTAACCACAGTATTAGCCCCAAAGTTTCTGTGTGGTCTTTCTTCCAATTGCTTAGTGATCTGACCCATCTGAATCTCCAAATTCTTTATAGCAGCTTCAGTGCTCTTTTGAGAAGATTCAGTTTTCTGTATGAATTGCTGAAGAGTTTCTTCCAACCTTGTTGACCTTTCATTAAGCATAGATAATTGTTGCCACATGGTTGGTTGTTGCTGCTGCTGCTTATTATATTGATTAGCCTGCCCAGTTTGTCCTTGGCCAATACTTGGATGTGGTTTCCAACCCTGATTATAATTCCCTTGACGGTATGGAAACTGATTAGCCATGAAATTAATATCCTCCACGGCTTCCACAGGAAAAGCACATTGGCCATTGATGTGATCTCCCCCACATAGTTCGCACAACTGGGTTTGTACCTGTGCAGCAGATTTTAACTCTTTAGGTAATGAAGCAAGAGTTTTGGTCAGAGACTCCAGCTGTTGAGTTAGAATTTTATTCTGTGCTAGCAGAGCATCATGGGTTTGTAATTGAAGAACCCCTTTTTGTTGCAAAGGAGCTCCTCTTTCATTGTGAAGCTCATTATCACTTGTAGCCATATTTTCAATGATTTCAGTTGCTTCCTCTGGAGTCTTCCATTTGATATTGCCTCCAGCTGAGGCATCCAGCATCATCTTGGTTTGTGAACCAAGCCCTCCAAGGAAAGTTAGGACTACTTCTTGATCTTCAAAGCCATGCGTGGGAGTTTTACGTAACAAGCTTTTATACCTGTCCCATGCATGTCCCAGTGATTCTTCCATGCCCTGCTTGAATGAAGAAATCTCTTGCTTGCCTTTAGTTACTTTAGATTGTGGGAAGTATTTATTTAAAAACTTTGTGACCACTGCTTCCCACTCTGTGAAACTTTCTTCTGGAAAAGAGTTCAACCAAAGCTTAGCGTTGCCTCCCAATGAGAAAGGAAACAAGCTAAGTTTGATAGCTTCGTCTGGCACCCCATTAATCTTGACCGTGTTGCAGATCTCATTAAAGGTAGTAAGGTGCTCATATGGGCTTTCATGTGATAACCCATTAAATTGATTACTCTTCACCAGTTGAATCAATGCTGGTTTGACCTCCATGTTGGCAGCATTGACTCTAGGTCTAGCTATGCTATTGAAGTGCTGAGGTCCAGCAAGATTAGTGTAATCTGCAAGAGTTCTTCTAACATTATTGCCCTCCATACTTCCTGTGCTATGAACAGAACCTTGTGGTGATGATTGCAAGAGAGTTTCTGGAGAAGGGAAAAGTTCTCTAGACGTTCTGATTCTTCTCCTCCTTCTACTCTCTTCTAGACCTTCAAGAAGTGGTTCTGTTGTTTTCTTACTCCTAGTGCGAATTGCTTCCTACATGCACAAGAAAACAAAACCCTAGAAAAGATTTGTTAGCACAAAAAGATATAAGAGAAGATATATATTCAAAAGATAAAAAAAATAAAAGATTCAGAAGATAGAAAGATAAAAGATTTAAAAAAATAAAAGATAAAATAAAATCTAATCTAATCTAATCTAAAAAGATAAAAAGATAAAATAAAATCTAATAAAATCTAACCTAACCAAATAAAATAAAATCTAATCTAAAAAGATAAAACAGAAAAAGATAGAAACAGAAAATAAAAACAGAAATTTAAAATTAAAGTCAAAGATAATCAATAATCACACAAATTAACCAGTTAAACCACGAGTCCCCGGCAACGGCGCCAAAAACTTGATGGACAAATTTGTAAGCACCAAAATATGATGTCACAAACTTGTTTCACAATCGGCAAGTATGACCGAATCGTTCAAGTAATAAACTTGGTAAGACCAAGTATCGTTCTTCCCAAAGGACTCACGGCCTAGTTTAGTTATGTGGTTTGTTGATTAGCTAAGACTTAAGAACGAAATATTTGGATTTTAATATGCAAGACAGAAAATAAACATGTATGCATGAAGTTTGATCAATGACAAAGACAAAAGATAAACACTTTCAATGAAATATATGAATGAATATGTTGTTGGGGGTCAATTTCATCTCATCCACTCTCATACATTTTAGGAATTCAACATTCAAATCATCATTGTTAATGCCACTCTCTAAAGTACCATTCTAGATGGCTTCTCCCTAATCACGAGTTCATACAATTCCTAGCATTCCTAATGATTAGTTGATGAAAGTGTCGCGACCCGTCAAATTTGTTTGTGCATAAAAGAATGCAGTATAGTGCTAGGAAGTGACTCCTAGGTCGTCTCTCAAGGACCAATTTTGTGGCGGTTCAATCTCAGATTTTTTTTTACACAAAGTGGGGGGTTTTGTGGATGTTTTTGACACAGAAAAATAAAATAGATTGAAAAACAACTGAGTAAAACAGAATTTAACAACACTGAAGTAAATTTTAGAAATAGTAAAATCAAAACAGTACAAAAAAAAATAAAACGTTTGAAAATAAAATGACCGGTAAAAAGAAATGGTAGAATTTACCAGTGCAGAAAATCATGAACAGTAAATTTAATAGATAAAAACATTTAATTGGAAATGGAATTCATCACTTAAATTAAAATTCTTGAACAATATAACTCAAAATGAAACAAGCAAACTGGTGCCACACTTCTACTGCTTTAGAAAATAAAACATTAGCACTGTTTAAAATGAAAAATGCAGAGGAAGAGGAAGAGGCGAGAGCCTCCTCCCAGACTGTGAGTGTTTTCCTAATTCTAATCTAAATTCTCATAATTTTTCTTCTCTGGCTGCAGCTCTTTTTATAACCAAAATCTGAACTTCAACTTCCTCCCCGTGACATCTCTTATTTTCAGCATGTTGTCCCTTGCAAATTTTGGGTCCGTGAACTTTTAGCTTTCATATCTGGCCACCACTGAATCTGCTTTTTCCTTCACGTGTGCACTTCCAAAACAACACTGTTGCTTCTTCTTTCCTTGCTGCTGGACGTAGCACACCAAGGCTGCTGGACGGGTGATCATCAAGGTGAACTTCCAAACAAATCATCATTGTCACCTCCCAAGCTGCTGGTTGTTTGCTGGGTGAACCGTGTGCATGGAGCTGCTTCCAAGCTTCTATTCCATCTCAACTGGACATGACTGGTGCAGCTACCGTGAAGTGCCTCTGCTCCAGCCAGCCGTGATTCTCCTGGAAGGTGAATGTGCTGGCCCGTGAATGCCTCCTTTGCTTGCAACTTCTTGGACGCTTGGTTGCCATGGAATGTGACCTTGAGAGCTCCTCCTTTTGCTTGGCAACCATCCATGTGCATCCCCTTTTCGCTGAGATAAAACTGTGCTTACCATAAAGGAAAACAACCCATTCTTCTCATTAAATCAAAAATGTTCCAGCCATGCCTCCAGCTCAGAACCGTGAACTTTCTTATCCTTTAACGTGGTGCTTTCTTCAAAACTGCATGGGTTTTCTTTCTCTAACACCAAGCTGTTTCTCTCGGTGGCTTCTCAAGCTAGAACGTCCATGCCTTCTGCGAATGTGAAGAACTCCTCATTGAAGAACGTTGTTGCTGTCTGCTTCATCTACCAAGCCGTGATACCTTGGACGTGTGCTTGTGTTGTGCTTCCCATCCAAACCGTGAGATGTGTTTCTCTCTTTCCTTTACAGCCCCCAAAGGAGAATGTTTCTCCGAAACCAGAGTTGGAAGCTACGTTCCAAGCAAGAAAGTGAGATAGGGCTGTGAGGTGCCATTCCTAGTATGCTTAACACAATGAATTAACCATGGGCCACATGTAACCTACTCTCTTCCAAAAGTGTGAGCTGCACTTCCAATGTGGTCCCTCCATTATGCTTCACGGTTTATGCTCGGCAAAAATGAATGGGCAGTGTGCTTTTAGCAGGCCAAATATGATACTTCAGCACCTTGAATCCGTGACCTTTCTTTTTCTTCAATGTGGCCCCCATTATTTCAATTCAAATCCATTATATGTTTTGGTTTCCCAACGTTGGTTCCCTTTTATTCTAAAGTGCTGCATGTTTTCCAATTTGAGTTGGCCGTGTAATGTGAGTTTCCAACTTCCTTTGGATTTACGTGAATGATGTCTGTATTGGTGGAGCACTTTCAGAATTTTGTGGTTCCATGAGGCATTAAATAAAAGCAAGAAAGGGTCTCCTCTTCTTGATGTGCAGCCGAGACATTGTCACCTTCTCCATATAAAATAATAAAACCAAAAACTTTGAAGATTCCCCTGAATGATGTACCGCATGTCACTTCTTTGCTGCTGAATACTATCCATCATTTCTACATTTCCATTTTTCCATTCATCCCACCATGTACACTTTTATTTTTGAATATCAATCTCACATTTTTCCAAGTGTTAACATTCCAGCCGTGACATTGTCATTTTACATGATGTTACTTTCCACTTGCTTTCCATTTGTACATGCTGTGAGAAATTAAGAGATCAACAAAGAATTAAGTTGTTTTCTTCCAAAAGAAAATGAATTGAAGGTGCTTTGTTTCAACCAAACCAAACTGTAATTTTTCTTGAAGTCTCCAGGATCTTTACATCTTTCAAATGTCCTAATTTCTATTTCCAAAATTTTCCTGTAATCAATAATGAAAATAATTAGCTCAGATAATTCAAATTAAGTAAAATAAGAATTTCTGATCAAATTCAGCACAATTAGGAAAAACGGGAAAATATTGGATAATTAAGCACAATTCCCTAATTAATTCTAGTACAATAAACTAAATGGAGTGTAGAAAATATTGATTCATCAAAATAGACCACACTTAGTCTTTTGCACTCCTGGGCAAAATCAAGACGCCAATCAGGGAATAGTTCAAAGGACTTTTAGGAATGGTGACACAAACTCAGCAGACAGAAAACAAAGACTAACGAGAAAAATAAACAGAATTTACACAGTTCTCAAGAATTATGGACCAATGAAAGAAGTAGAAATTTTCCAACACAAAATCAAGAAAAGCACATACTTACAGAAATCATCCAAGCAATTCAATACATAGGAAAATGATTAATCAGCTCAAGAGGTGATTTGAAAATAACAAAACCTCACAGATGCAATATAGTATTTCTCTCAAGTGTCTAGGGTAAATAATAATATCAGCTCGATGTACTCAAGAAAACAAACACAAGTAGACTTGGCAAGCTTCTAATTATCAATACTTAAAACATATGCATGTTCAGATCAAAAGGTCTTTACTGGGTTGTAATGGGGCCAAGGACAGGGGAGGATAAATTTGGATAAGTAGCTATAGCTCAGAAGAAATAGAGGTGCACTAGGGAAAAAAATGTAAACACAGTGAAATCTCACCCAAACCTCTAATTCAATCCTCTTCTCGACTCCATTATCCACAAAATTATTTTTCAATTTTTCTCTTTTTTTTTTATCAAATTTTTTTTTTTCATCCTGTCTTCTCTTTTTTTTTTTTATCACACAAGATGGATATAAATTATCATTTCAAAACATGATAAGGAACCAACTAGCCAATTCATCAGAATTCCCAAGGAGACCACACTTATTCACAAAATACTTCTATAGCTCCAGACTTTCCTAAGGTTAAGGTAATCATTTATTTTTCACTTAGGATCAGTGTATGAGCTTTAACACAAAGAAATATATACAGTATAGGCTCAAAGGGGTTATCAAAGGATAATAACAAGGTAGGCTTATTTGGCTAAAGAGGCTCAAGAACAAAAATTGCCTTTATCACTTCTAAACATGCATATAAATCAAGTATATCAATAAGAATCAAGCCAAGGCATATGTGCAAGAAATCAAGATACATATCACACACAAGAAAGAAAATTAAGTGGCTCAAATCTCACACAGGGTATTCGTCACAATCAAATCAACCTCTTAAACATTATAATCATCTTCCAAGCAGAGAAAAGCAAGGATTTCCAACCATAAGTATTAAGTAAGTGAAGGAAAAATCTACAACTTAAACCTCATCCAAAAATCAAGAGAAAAATGTAAAATTTATTGCACTCAAGACACACTAAAACAACTTAAAACAGAAAAAATTTAACACTTAAAAACAAAAAATTTAACACACAAAATAAATACTAACAGAACTAACAGAAAAATCAGAATTTCTCCCAGTAGACCACACTTAAATCACACAATGTCCTCAGTGTGTCACAATCATCAGATTATCAATTTCAGAGCAGCCAAATAATATAGACAAGTGCAATACAAAGTTAGGAAAAATGGGAAGAAATTTTTCAGTAACATCCATCAGTAGATGTTATCAGGGACATCCATCAGCAGATGTCTAAAACACCTAGCACCCATCAGTAGATGCTAATAAATTTTTTTTTTTTTAATTATTATTATTATTTTTAATTGTTGATATGCTTCAGTAGACACCAATGTTTGTCATTTTTATCGGCATCCATCAGTAGATGTCGTGGAAGCATCCTTCAGTAGATACTATCATTACTGCCATCAGTAGCAGTATTGAACCTGAAAGCTGAAACTTAAACACACAAAGAAAGAAAAAAAAAAAATTAAATCCAAACCAAGCAAATAAATAAATTAAAAAAAAAAAATTCAGAGCAAATTGTGCTATCATCCATCGTAACAACATCCATCAGTAGATGTTGTCATCTGAATCCTTTTACCATCCCTCAGTAGATGTTGTCCAGGATTCATCAGCAGATGTTGCAGAAGCATCCTTCAGTAGATGCTGCAAAACAAAAATCAAATCCACACACAACTAGGTCCAGAATTTCACCTAGTCATGCACTCAGTAACAACATCCCAATGAAATGATAGTACAAAAATTTCAAAACACACAAAATTTCCAAGCAAACAAAACACAAAAATAGAAACCAGAACATATATTTACAAAACGAAAAATCTAAAACTGTACCGACACTCAGTAACAACATATTTTTTATTTTTTTTTTATTTTTTTTTTTATTTTCTTTTTTTTTTTTTTTTGTTATTTATTTTTTATTTTTTTATTTTTTTTTTATTTTTTATTTTTTTTTTGAAAAAGGAGATGACCGGCACTGTGACAACAGTTTCAGTGGCAAAGACCGGAACTGTTGCTACAGTGGCAGAGCTTTGGCTACAAATAGGCCGCTCCTCCGCGTCCAGCGCCATTTCTGAACGCTCATTCTCTCTCTACTCCTCTGCTCTCTCAACTCTCTCTTCTCTCTGCTCTCTTCTCTCTGCTCTCTTCCTACTCCTCTTCTCTCTCCCACTCTCTCCTCTGAGCATCTGGAGCCTGCGCGGAGCCTCTGCCACCGCGCCTTCTGAAGAGTCTGAGATCAGCCAGGAGCTCCTCTGCCAGCCTACTACTCCAGGTAAGTCATCTGCACCTAGATCTACCTTTCTTTCAGCTTGTTAGCAAAATGATCAAGATGAAGTTTTGATGATGTCCAAATCAAGTCAAGAGAAATCAAGATTCAAGATGTTATGAAGACTTATATTGTGATGGAAAGCTTTTGTAATACTCTTAGAAATATGTATAGGACTTAGATTAGAAAAAGAAAAGTGTTTTGTAAAATTACTATAGTAAATCATTGCAACAAAACACTATAGTACTATTCATATGAATAGTAACACTATTCACGTGAATAGTGACGGTTAACGGTAAGAGTATCGCACTTAACACGGACGTTGGAGAAACTAGTCGTTGAAGAAACTAGCCGTTTATGACCATTGGACAAACTAGCCGTTTATGGCCGTTGGACAAACTAGCCGTTTATGGCCGTTGGACAAACTAGCCGTTTATGGCCGTTGGACAAACTAGCCGTTAAGTTTGTCTTTTAGTGAATGGAAGAGCCTTTGGATGAGTCTATAAATAGACTCTCATTTCCTCTTAAAACCATCCAGAGACACAGAAACTCTTCCCTTGTGCTCAAATACTCAGAAATTATTGAGACTTGTGTGTTCTTGTTCGGCTTGTGAAACTCTTGTCTGTGGAGCTGGTGAAGTGCTGCTACGGTGACAGAGGAAATAGCCGGTTCATCCTTGGTGTGTCTAAGGAGGTGTTCGGAAGAGAATCATCCTTCGTGAAGTATTCGGAGGAGGTGTTCATCCTTTGTGAAGACTCAAAGGAGGTGTAGTTTCATCTCTTGTGGTATCAAGAGAGGTGGTTTCTAAACTTTTACAAATTGTATCTTTGTGATTGTAATTTGTAATTGTTTTGTGTTAGTGAAACTGTTTATCTTGTTTTGAGATAAGCGACTGGACGTAGGATTGGTAAGATCCGAACCAGGATAAAATCATCTGTGCAAATTTCTCTCAACCTTACTCTTGCTTTATTTGTCTTTATTAATTGCTAAGTAAGTTTAATTGAGTAGAAATTAAAAGGCACACGTTATTATTAAAAACCCCTCTTGGTTTGTTATTCCACGCTAACCCTTCCGCTGCAGCCGCTCTGACAATTGGTATCAGAGCTTGCTTTGATAGTCATTCAAATGGCAGGATCACATCAAACCTTTGCAGAGGGTGCTTCTATCAATAGACCACCACTATTCACAGGTAAAAATTACGCATTCTGGAAGGTTAGAATGCAAATTTTTATGGAATCTATTGATATAGATATTTGGGATGCTGTTGCATTTGGTCCTTTTATTCCAACTAACAATATGCAGGAACCAAAGCCCCGTGACCAATGGACTGCTCAAGATAAGAAAAAATTTGGTAATGATGTAAAAGCTCGTAATATTATTTCATCTGCTTTAACTGTTGATGAGTTTTACAGGATTTCTATTTGTAAAACTGCACAAGAAATGTGGGAAGTACTAAGAGTAACCCATGAAGGTACAAATGATGTTAAGAGAGCTAGAAAGAATACCTTAATCCAGGAATACGAGATGTTCAGGATGAAGCAAGGGGAAACAATAGTAGATGTTCAGAAACGCTTCACCAACATCGTAAACCATCTTATTGGACTAGGTAAGTCTTTCGATACTGATGAGCTTAATATAAAAATTTTGAAATCTTTAGACAGGTCTTGGCAACCAAAAGTGACTGCAATTTCTGAGTCACAAAATCTCAACACAATGACCATGGCTGCATTATTTGGAAAGTTGAGAGAGCATGAACTTGACCTCGGAAGACTTGATGAAGAAGAATCAAAAGCCAAAAACAACAAGAAGAGTTTGGCGTTAAAGTCGAAGGTTGAAAGAAGCAAAGGTAAATCGGAAGATGAAAACTCAGACGAAGAAGAAGAATTGAGACTCATGATAAAAAGGCTCAATAGGTTCATGAAGTCTAAAGGTAAAGGAAAATTTAGATATGAAAAGAAAGATAATCCAGTATCTTCCTCAAATTACCGATGCTACGGTTGCGGAGAAAAGGGACATTTAAAAGCAGACTGCCCAAATCAAAAGAAGGGTGAAGAAAAGAAATTCTTCAAGAAAAAGAAGGCATACATTGCATGGGAAGATGACAATGAGACCATTTCAGATTCAAGCTACTCAGATGAAGAAGCAAACATCTGTTTAGTGGTGAACGACGACGCTGGAAGCCAAGTAAGTACATCTAGCGATTCTGATAATTCTAGTCAAATTAGTGAAAATGAATTGCATGAAATTTATGCTGCTTTAATAGTAGAATCTGAAAAGTTAGATAAAGCCCATCAGAAGTTGAAAAAGGATTTCAAAAATTTAAAATTAAATTTTGAAAATATTCTTGAAGAAAATAAGAATTTAAAATTAAATTTTGAAAATACTTTTGAAGAAAATAAAGATTTGAAAAATAAAGTTTTAATTTTTGAAAAGGGTAAATTTACTAGTAGTAATGAATGTGCATCTTGTGTTAATTATAAGAAACTACTAGATGAAACAACCTCAGGAGAATGTAGTAAAAATAATGAAAATAAGGTTGTTAAAAATAAGTATGTTCCTAGAATTAAAAATAAACACAATCATAGAACCCGTAGAACTTGGGTAGAAAAAGGAACAACTTATAGGAACACAAATGTTGTATCATGCTTTTATTGTATGAAAAAGGGTCATACATCTAATAAATGTAAAATTAAGCATTATGGTGTTCCAAGTGGTAGATATGTTTGGGTTATAAAATAATTTCTTTTTTCTAAATCTAACCCAAAGGACCCATACAAGTAGTTGGGTACCTATTGTTTAAAAATTTAAGAATTTCTTTAAAACAAATTTTAAGAAAATTTTTTCAAGACCGGTAATACTATTTTTATATCTTCTAATATACAAAGCATATATAGTTTTCAATCGGAAAAATTTTTATGTGAGCATGTTGTCTTTGATGAAATTGTAGACCTTGAGGCAAAACCTCTTGAGTCAGTTGAATTACATGCAGGCAATGACGAAGATTTGTAGAAGACAACAAATGAAGCAAATAATGATGACAATCCTCAAGATAAAGATCTAAACAATGTTTTATAAGATCTTTCTCCTAAAAATATTTGCTTTAAATATCCTATTGTGCATGTTTGAATGAATCTTTAAATTTGAAATATTTTTAGCTCATATGCATACATGCTTTTATTAAGGGGGAGTATTATCTTAGGGGGAGAACATCAACACAACTTTTTAATTATGATCAAAAAGGGGGAGAAAATGTTTAAAGCTTATTTGCCTATTTGTACTATTTGTGCTTATTCACTAATGCACTCTTTCTTCCATAAGTTGTGTTTTAAATACAGATTATTACCAAAAGCTTTAAATCAAGGAGTTTTTGATCATCATCAAAAAGGGGGAGATTGTTAGCAAAATGATCAAGATGAAGTTTTGATGATGTCCAAATCAAGTCAAGAGAAATCAAGATTCAAGATGTTATGAAGACTTATATTGTGATGGAAAGCTTTTGTAATACTCTTAGAAATATGTATAGGACTTAGATTAGAAAAAGAAAAGTGTTTTGTAAAATTACTATAGTAAATCATTGCAACAAAACACTATAGTACTATTCATATGAATAGTAACACTATTCACGTGAATAGTGACGGTTAACGGTAAGAGTATCGCACTTAACACGGACGTTGGAGAAACTAGTCGTTGAAGAAACTAGCCGTTTATGACCATTGGACAAACTAGCCGTTTATGGCCGTTGGACAAACTAGCCGTTTATAGCCGTTGGACAAACTAGCCGTTTATGGCCGTTGGACAAACTAGCCGTTAAGTTTGTCTTTTAGTGAATGGAAGAGCCTTTGGATGAGTCTATAAATAGACTCTCATTTCCTCTTAAAACCATCCAGAGACACAGAAACTCTTCCCTTGTGCTCAAATACTCAGAAATTATTGAGACTTGTGTGTTCTTGTTCGGCTTGTGAAACTCTTGTCTGTGGAGCTGGTGAAGTGCTGCTACGGTGACAGAGGAAATAGCCGGTTCATCCTTGGTGTGTCTAAGGAGGTGTTCGGAAGAGAATCATCCTTCGTGAAGTATTCGGAGGAGGTGTTCATCCTTTGTGAAGACTCAAAGGAGGTGTAGTTTCATCTCTTGTGGTATCAAGAGAGGTGGTTTCTAAACTTTTACAAATTGTATCTTTGTGATTGTAATTTGTAATTGTTTTGTGTTAGTGAAACTGTTTATCTTGTTTTGAGATAAGCGACTGGACGTAGGATTGGTAAGATCCGAACCAGGATAAAATCATCTGTGCAAATTTCTCTCAACCTTACTCTTGCTTTATTTGTCTTTATTAATTGCTAAGTAAGTTTAATTGAGTAGAAATTAAAAGGCACACGTTATTATTAAAAACCCCTCTTGGTTTGTTATTCCACGCTAACCCTTCCGCTGCAGCCGCTCTGACACAGCTTTCATTTCCTTTCTCTGCTTTCCAATCTTTCCCTTTCCGTATTTCCTTTATTTTTCATCTCTGCCCTGCTCTCTTTACTGCTTTCCATCTTCTTTCTGTTATGATCTCTTGCCTGCTCTCCCTCTTCCTTTTCAATTTTTTTTTTTTCATATTTTTGAAACTGAAAACACTTAAACACATAAATCATAACTGTCTAAAAACTTAAGGGGTATATCGGCTGGAAACCAGACGTTAATCTCCCTTCGATTGAAGGTATTGCAGAGACAATCGGGTAGAACAACGCCACGTACCCCACTTAAAACTAAATAAACACATAAACATAATATACAAGAACAATATGGACAAGAACAACCGGACAACTGGACGTAGATCCGTTTAGGACCCTTTGCGAGGACCGTGAAACAGATCTGAGACCAAAAACTGAAACATTAAAGCATGACTGGACAAAATAAATCTAAAAGGAAACAAGAACAAATAAAGAAAACAGAGAACTAATCTAATTTTTTATGCTTCTCTTTTTTTTTTTTAGTTCTTTTTATTTTTTTTATGTTTATTTTTTTATGTTTTTGTTCTTTTTTTATTTTTTATTTAAGTATTTGTATATTACGAGAGGAAGGATGAGTGATATGGAATCAGAGAGATATACCAGTCAACGATGGCGTCCTACAGATGATCAGATCACGATGATGACCAAAATCTACAACTATGGGGTCACACACCCAAGCCGAGCGCAAGTCGTCGAGATCGCGTCTCGACTAAGGACCTTCGGCGAAGCCACTGAATACAACGTGCACTGCTGGTTTAACAACCATGGCAATCGGGTCAGGCGCTGGCAAGCGGAGATAGACCCCACAGGCACTCTCTTTTCACAACTGCCGCTATACATGTACGGTAAGACCTCTGATCACACCTCCATTGAATTTCATTCCTCTTCTATTATTAACACAAGTTTTTTTTATTTTTTTATTTTTTTGTATTTTATTTTTTGTTTGAAAGAAAACAACTGGGTGATAATGAGGGCACCGAGGCTGTTGAATTTGTTTCCAGTTCCGATCATTATCGATAACGACAGAAATGAACGAGAAATTCCTCCACCAAAGCCTCCGCTCACATTCCGAACCAGAGCTCCCTCAACGGAGCTCTCCCTTAGACCACCACAACCAGCTCGAGAATTCTTCCAGTTTTAATGTTTTTTTTTTTTTTTATGTTTTTGTTGGCCGAGTGTGGCCAGAATATTAATGAGGACTGTAATATGAACACTTATGTTTTTTATGTTTTTAATTTTTTTTTTTTTTTATGTTGTTTTTGTTTTTTATTTGGTTTGTAATATTAACGATCAGAAATGATCGACCCCCGAACATCTTTTATTTATATATATCTACTGCAATTTTATTTTCAGATCTGTTAAATTTCCTTTTCTCAATTACTGTAATTTTTTTTTTTTTTTGCAATGATGAATGAAATCTTTCTTAGTCAAATTTTTCAATCAATAATCTGTATGCACACAACTAAGAAATTATATTTACAGTGAAGGAAAATAAGGAAAAATAAGATCTGAAGTGAAAATTTTTATTGGTATAAAATAATAAGATACTGAGGGTCGAAATAAAATCAAGGAATACGCAAAACAATTTTTGATTTTTTGATTTTTTTTTTTGATTTTTTTTTATTTTAAGTAAAAACACTAAAAATCACGAAGCAAAATAAAACACAAAACACATTTTTTTTTAAAAAAAATATGAAAAATAAATATATGTATATCTTATAACAATAAAATTTTAATTGAAAACAAAGATTTTGCACACTTTAAACAAAAAATTTTATCAAAAAAAAAAAAAATTTTTTTTTTGTTTTTTTTTTATTTTTTATTTTTAAAGATAACAATTACAAAAACTAAGAAGAAAAGGAAAAACAAACTTAAAAGAAAAAATTGCAGAATCTTCCCCAGACCACACCTAAACTACAATGTCCCAAATCAGTTAAAGGCATAAGATCATCAATTGAAACTTAAACAGATAAAGGACAAATGTAATAAAAGTCAGAAAACGGGGAAGAAAGAAAAAGAAAACTCCCCTGGATTATGGTGGCAGTTGCCAAAATTGGACAATCAGGGAGATGTCTTCTTCAGGATCCAAGACGGAAATTTTGAGGAAAAATTGCTTCATCCTCCAAATCTGATCAAGCAGAGAAATATCCTCCACCGCCGGATCTAAGCAGCAAATATTGTCACTGAGCAGATTCAGTAGGTGCCTTTTGATCTTCGAACTGCTGTATGTACTGGCACCTTTGTCTTCCAGCGTGGGTGCATGCTGATCAAATTTATATGTACCTCCTGCAATATGGTTAGTGCAAAATGGTTCCACAGAAATATCATGCAGAGGTATAACACCCAATCCCAATTCATCATACCGAGCCTTAGATACAACCTCATAACATGAATCCGTTTCAAATGTAGAAACAATATCTATAACAGGTTCAGATTCATGTTCAGTGCATGGAGAACAAATATTTGAATGTGATAGTAAAAAGCGGTCCTCATCATGCACAGAGGAAAAATTAAAATCATGCTCAGCAACAATATAGTCATCAGCATACCTCTCATCATCACAATCAACATAATAATCAAATTGTGGTATGCTTACCTCCTCTTCCTTGAAGATTTCTAGAGTGTGGGAAGGTGAAGGTGGTCTACCTGGTTCAGGATTACTGCTTACTTCTGCCGGGTCCCCAAAATTTTCATCAGTCTCCTCAGGTGCAAGAGTGGCCATCTGCCTGATCTGATCACTCAGATTCTGCATGGCAGCTTGAGTTTCCATGCTCTCTTGCTTGAACTGCATGTTCCCTTTCTGAAACTGAATGTTCTGCATTGTCATCTGCTCTAGTAACTCCTTTAATGTAGGTTCAGAAATAGAAGGCTGAGGAGTTATTTGAATAGGAGAATCATACTGCTGACTCTCATATTGTGGAACTGGCTCCCAAAGAGAGCTCTCAGAAATTGGATGATGGAACATATTGTTCTCATCATAAAAATCAGCAGATTTAAAATCAAAGTAATATGCAGAATAAGAATCATAATCACAGACATTGGCAGAATAAGCATTATTCACAACATTAAAATAGGTAGACATGGAAAAATAAAAAGTAAAAACTAAAAACTAAAAATTACGAATCAGATAAAACAAAACACATTTATACATGCTACAAGCACACACAAGACAGAACATCAATAGTAAAAATTTTTAATTAATTTTTTTTTTTTAATTTAAAATTTTTTTTTTTTAATAACAACTAAATACAGAACATAGCACAATTAAACACATATATACACAATATATATTAACACAGTAAAAATCTAAAACAAAAACCTGAACTGAAGTGACAACGCCGCCAAAATTTGCTGAAGGTGTCGTTGTCGCCTACAAGAATACAAAACACAAAACACACATATTAACAGAACAAAAATTTACATAACAAGAATCTAAAACCAAACCGTTATTGGTCCCCGGCAGCGGCGCCATTTTTTTGATGAAAGTGTCGCGACCCGTCAAATTTGTTTGTGCATAAAAGAATGCAGTATAGTGCTAGGAAGTGACTCCTAGGTCGTCTCTCAAGGACCAATTTTGTGGCGGTTCAATCTCAGATTTTTTTTTACACAAAGTGGGGGGTTTTGTGGATGTTTTTGACACAGAAAAATAAAATAGATTGAAAAACAACTGAATAAAACAGAATTTAACAACACTGAAGTAAATTTTAGAAATAGTAAAATCAAAACAGTACAAAAAAAAATAAAACGTTTGAAAATAAAATGACCGGTAAAAAGAAATGGTAGAATTTACCAGTGCAGAAAATCATGAACAGTAAATTTAATAGATAAAAACATTTAATTGGAAATGGAATTCATCACTTAAATTAAAATTCTTGAACAATACAACTCAAAATGAAACAAGCAAACTGGTGCCACACTTCTACTGCTTTAGAAAATAAAACATTAGCACTGTTTAAAATGAAAAATGCAGAGGAAGAGGAAGAGGCGAGAGCCTCCTCCCAGACTGTGAGTGTTTTCCTAATTCTAATCTAAATTCTCATAATTTTTCTTCTCTGGCTGCAGCTCTTTTTATAACCAAAATCTGAACTTCAACTTCCTCCCCGTGACATCTCTTATTTTCAGCATGTTGTCCCTTGCAAATTTTGGGTCCGTGAACTTTTAGCTTTCATATCTGGCCACCACTGAATCTGCTTTTTCCTTCACGTGTGCACTTCCAAAACAACACTGTTGCTTCTTCTTTCCTTGCTGCTGGACGTAGCACACCAAGGCTGCTGGACGGGTGATCATCAAGGTGAACTTCCAAACAAATCATCACTGTCACCTCCCAAGCTGCTGGTTGTTTGCTGGGTGAACCGTGTGCATGGAGCTGCTTCCAAGCTTCTATTCCATCTCAACTGGACATGACTGGTGCAGCTACCGTGAAGTGCCTCTGCTCCAGCCAGCCGTGATTCTCCTGGAAGGTGAATGTGCTGGCCCGTGAATGCCTCCTTTGCTTGCAACTTCTTGGACGCTTGGTTGCCATGGAATGTGACCTTGAGAGCTCCTCCTTTTGCTTGGCAACCATCCATGTGCATCCCCTTTTCGCTGAGATAAAACTGTGCTTACCATAAAGGAAAACAACCCATTCTTCTCATTAAATCAAAAATGTTCCAGCCATGCCTCCAGCTCAGAACCGTGAACTTTCTTATCCTTTAACGTGGTGCTTTCTTCAAAACTGCATGGGTTTTCTTTCTCTAACACCAAGCTGTTTCTCTCGGTGGCTTCTCAAGCTAGAACGTCCATGCCTTCTGCGAACGTGAAGAACTCCTCATTGAAGAACGTTGTTGCTGTCTGCTTCATCTACCAAGCCGTGATACCTTGGACGTGTGCTTGTGTTGTGCTTCCCATCCAAACCGTGAGATGTGTTTCTCTCTTTCCTTTACAGCCCCCAAAGGAGAATGTTTCTCCGAAACCAGATTTGGAAGCTACGTTCCAAGCAAGAAAGTGAGATAGGGCTGTGAGGTGCCATTCCTAGTATGCTTAACACAATGAATTAACCATGGGCCACATGTAACCTACTCTCTTCCAAAAGTGTGAGCTGCACTTCCAATGTGGTCCCTCCATTATGCTTCACGGTTTATGCTCGGCAAAAATGAATGGGCAGTGTGCTTTTAGCAGGCCAAATATGATACTTCAGCACCTTGAATCCGTGACCTTTCTTTTTCTTCAATGTGGCCCCCATTATTTCAATTCAAATCCATTATATGTTTTGGTTTCCCAACGTTGGTTCCCTTTTATTCTAAAGTGCTGCATGTTTTCCAATTTGAGTTGGCCGTGTAATGTGAGTTTCCAACTTCCTTTGGATTTACGTGAATGATGTCTGTATTGGTGGAGCACTTTCAGAATTTTGTGGTTCCATGAGGCATTAAATAAAAGCAAGAAAGGGTCTCCTCTTCTTGATGTGCAGCCGAGACATTGTCACCTTCTCCATATAAAATAATAAAACCAAAAACTTTGAAGATTCCCCTGAATGATGTACCGCATGTCACTTCTTTGCTGCTGAATACTATCCATCATTTCTACATTTCCATTTTTCCATTCATCCCACCATGTACACTTTTATTTTTGAATATCAATCTCACATTTTTCCAAGTGTTAACATTCCAGCCGTGACATTGTCATTTTACATGATGTTACTTTCCACTTGCTTTCCATTTGTACATGCTGTGAGAAATTAAGAGATCAACAAAGAATTAAGTTGTTTTCTTCCAAAAGAAAATGAATTGAAGGTGCTTTGTTTCAACCAAACCAAACTGTAATTTTTCTTGAAGTCTCCAGGATCTTTACATCTTTCAAATGTCCTAATTTCTATTTCCAAAATTTTCCTGTAATCAATAATGAAAATAATTAGCTCAGATAATTCAAATTAAGTAAAATAAGAATTTCTGATCAAATTCAGCACAATTAGGAAAAACGGGAAAATATTGGATAATTAAGCACAATTCCCTAATTAATTCTAGTACAATAAACTAAATGGAGTGTAGAAAATATTGATTCATCATTAGTTCATAAGTGCAGGAGCTTAACGACAACAAATATAATATTGTCAGTATAATATTGGGAGAAATTCCCCGGATCTAGACTTCCCCGTACGTGCCCGTATCGACAAAACCAATAATCATGCATGGAATGAGTTAAACTATGCAAGCATTGAGCAAAGAGGAAAAACCCTAACTAATGATGAAAGAAAGCATAAGTCTTAATTAAAAGATGCAAGCAAAGATTCCATATATGAGAGCTTCAAGAGATTACATTGATTCCCCAACAAACATACAAGGTTTAGTTCACCATATTCATGGTAAACCTAGATGAATAACAATGAAAGAATGAAAGAATAAACCCAATAAAGGTGAAGAGGTAGCCTGAGCATCCAAGATCCTCCTTCAAAGGGGTGAAAGAGAGAGTGTTTGCCTCGTTTCTGCCAAAGATACTTAATTCTAGGACGTGCAAGCCCTTATATACTAATCTAGAGTTACAAAAGATTACAAAAGCCCAAGCCCAAAAAGTGCCGCTCAGCGGTATTTACCGCTCAGCGGTGATTGCGCGTCTTCTTTCTTCCCCTCAGCGGCCATTTTGCCCCTCAGCGGTTCCAACGTCACCTCTTGAGTGCCGCTCAGCGGTAGTTTGCCGCTGAGCGGTGCCTTCGTCTTCTCTTTTTGCACTCTTTCTTGTCTTTTCTAATGTCACCTCTCTCCTTCTTCACTCTTTTCACCAAATTCACCTTAAAACCTGCACAAAAACACTGAAATCAAGCATAAACCTGTCCAGCTCTCTTATTTATGAAAATATGGATAAAAGGCATGATTTCAAGCTAGTTTCTAAGTCTAAAGGTTGCTTTTAGTATCAATTTCAAGTATAAAAATAACAGTTTTTCAACTGTTATCAATCTTAATCTAAGATTTATGCTTTCTTTCATCATTAGTTAGGGTTTTTCCTCTTTGCTTAATGCTTGCATTGTTTAACTCATTCGATGCATGATTATTGGTTTTGTCGATACGGGCACGTACGGGGAAGTCTAGATCCGGGGAATTTCTCCCAATATTATGTTGGTTGTCGTTAAGCTCCTGCACTTATGAACTGATCATTAGGAATGCTAGGAATTGTATGAACTCGTGATTAGGGAGAAGCCTTCCAGAAAGGTACTTTAGAGAGTGGCATTAACAATGATGATTTGAATGTTGAATTCCTAAAGTATATGAGAGTGGATGAGATGAAATTGACCCCCAACAACATATTCATTCATATATTTCATTGAAAGTGTTTATCTTTTTCTTTTGCCATTGATCAAAAACTCATGCATACATGTTTATTTACTGTCTTGCATATTAAACTCCAAATATTTCGTTCTTAAGTCTTAGCTAATCAACAAACCACACAACTAAACTAGGCCGTGAGTCCTTTGGGAGAACGATACTTGGTCTTACCAAGTTTATTACTTGAACGATTCGGTCATACTTGCCGATTGTGAAACAAGTTTGTGACATCATATTTTGGTGATCATAAATTTGTCCATCATTGACGAAGTGGAGGAAGTGGAGAAAGTGGAGGAAGTGGACGAAGTTGACTAAGTAGATGAAATTTACGAAGTGGAGGAAGTGGAGGAGGTGGAAGAAGTGAAGGAAGTGGAGGAATTGGACGATGTGGACGAAGTGGAAGAAGAAGTTGTTGAAGTGAAGGAAGTGGAGGAAGTAGTAGAAGTGGAGGAAGTGGAGCAAGGGGAGGAAGTGGAGGAAGTGGAGGAAGAGAACGAAGTTGACGAAGTGGAGGAAGAGGACGAAGTTAACGAAGTGGACGAAGTTGAAGAAGTGGAAGAAGAAGTGGACGAAGTGACGAAGTTGACGAAGTGGACGAAGTTGACGAAGTGGACGAAGTTGACGAAGTGGACCAAGTGGAGGACGTTGACCAAGTGGACGAAGTTCACGATGTTGACAAAGTGGACAAAGTTGACGAAATGGAGGAACTGGACGAAGTGGAGGAGATGGAGGAAGTGGACGAGGTGGATAAAGTGGAGGAAGTAGAGGAAGTGGAGGAAAGGGAGGGATTGGACGAAGTGGACGAAGTTGAGGAGGTCGACGAAGTCGACAAAGTGAACGAAGTGAAAGAACCGCAAGAAGTGGAAGAGGTTAACGAAGTGGATGATGTCGACGAAGTTGACGAAGTTTTCGAAGTGCAGTAAGTGGAGGACGTGGAGGAAGTGGTAGAAGTGGACGAAGTTGAAGAAGTGGAGGAAGTGGACGAAATGGAGGAAGTGGACGAAGTGGAAAAAGAAGTGGATGAAGTTGATGAAGTGGACAAAGTGGCGGAAGTGGATGAACTTAACTAAGTAAATGAAATTCACGAAGTGGAGGAAGTGGAGGAGGTTGAATAAGTGGACGATGAGGACGAAGTGGAAGAAGAAGTTGATGAAGTGATGGAAGTGGAGGAAGTAGTAGAAGTGGAGGAAGGGGAGGAAGTGGACGAAGTGGACGAAGTGGAGGAAATTGACAAAGTCGAGGAAGTTGACAAAGTGGAAGAAGTTGACGAAGTGAGACGAAGTGGACGAAGTGGAAGAAGTGGAAGAAGAAGTGGACGAAATGAACGAAGTGTAGGAAGTGGAGGAAGGGGAGGAAGTGGTGGAAGTGGAGGAAGTAAAGGAAGTGAACAAAGTTGATGAAGTTGATGAACTGGACAAGGTGGACGAAGGACGAAGTGGACGAAGTTGGCGTAGTGGAGGAAGTGGGGGAAGTGGTAGAAGTGGACGAAGTTGATGAAGTGGACGAAGTTGACGAAGTGGAGTAAGTGGAGGAAGTAGGGGAAGTGGAGGAATTGGAGGAAGTGGAGGAAGTGGAAGAAGTGAAGGAAGTGGAGCGAGTGGACGAAGTGGAGCACGTGGAGGAAGTGGACAAAGTGGAAGAAGTGGAAGAAGAAGTGGACGAAGTTGACCAAGTGGACGAAGTTGATGAGAGGGTCGCACCTCCCAACAAAAGTTTCTCATCAAAATGTTGTGCATAAAAAAATGCAGTATAGTACTAGGAAGTGACTCCTAGGTCGTCTCTCAAGGACCAAATGTGGTTCAGTCTCAGATCAAACACATAGTGGGGGGGGTTTGAAAATGTTTTTGTGAATGCAATTGAACTAAAAAAAAATGAAAATTAAACACAACCGAATATAAATAAAAGCATTAAAATGAAACTACAACAGATAAATATCCAAACACAATTCAAGCTGTAAAAATGCAACGATTACACTAAAACATTAAATGCACAATATTGTCATCTATCCTACACATTCACCATCAAAAAGAAGAAAAGCATTTAAACATACAATATAAAATATTCCAAGACAAAAGAAATAAAAGAAAATAAAACTTTTCTACCATTAACCATGACCCATACATCTACCAAGAGAAATTGGAATCTGTAAATGCTTCTGAAAATCACTCCTTGGCCATGACACTTCATGAGTTCCCTTTTAGAAAATTAAAACAAGTGAATTCTTCCCTTGATGGCTCCTAGCCGTGACATTTTGGTGTGCATGCAAAGAGAATTAAAATAAGTTAAATGCTTCTCCTTGTTTGCCTTTGACCGTGAGAATTTCATGAGGTGCATCCAAAGGAAATTAAAATAATGGTAACTCTTCTTCTTGGTTTCTCTTGCCGTAACAATTCCATGAATTGGAACCAAAGCCACTTAATTAATTGAAATGCTTCTTCCTTCCACCTTTACTTCCAACATCTAATATATTTTAATTACCACATGGTACACCCATTTCCCAAAAGCAATTGCATTGATACCTTTTCTCCATTCTTCACCGTTCATTGCAATCCCATCCAGACCGTGATTTCACTGCACACCGAGACACACCCAACTCCACGTCAATTCCCATCATTCAATCACCGTACGCTTCTTGCTTCCAGCTCCACCTAATCACTTCTTCATATGCACACCACTGCCCCAGCAAAATGATTCACGCCTTTCACACGCACACGCTGCTTCCTATTTAAATCATCACTCTTCCAGCTACCACTTTTCGTGCAGCACCTTTTTGCTCCCATCAATCAGCACTCAATTCATACATGATAAAAAAACGAAACTCTTTTCTTGCACAAGCCAACTCACTTCTTCACCGTGCAGCCTCCCAGTGGCAGCAGCTTTCAAATCAACTTTCTCGTATTTGCTTCCAGCCGTACCAAGCAATTCCATTTCACCTAACCTACTTCTTCATTAACGAGACCCGTGCCTCATTTCTCCCAGCAAAAATTCATCACCGTGTGCATCCATGCTAAGCCGTGGCAAGGGGAATAAAGTCCCATGATGTGACCATGTACTCTCTGCTGCCAGCTTTTCTCGTTCCACCTAATCTCTCCCTCATTCCCGTGCTTCCACCTGTACCTCATACATTGCTTCACCAAGCTACTCCTCTCCCAAACCGAGACAACCCTTTCCCCATTCCCAGCTCACATAATGCGAGAAAAGATTTAATAAAGGTGCACCGAGACCAAATGGAAAGTTCAATTAGAATTAAGCAAAAAGGAATTACAACTGTTCATTCATTCTAGACAAACAAGAAGTAACCCCCAAAAACTCAAATCCGAGAGAGACCCCTCCTGGAACACAAGCCGAGAGAAAATAAAACAAGTGGGGCTCCCTTTGCAAGTGGCGGCTGTGCTCTTTTTCTAAGGGCCGTGTGTCCTTTTTTAGGGTAGGGTCCACACACTAAAACCCTAGGGTCCAAGTCACTAACTTCTAATTTTTGGGTCTAAACTAGTTTACCAAAAATTAACCCAAAATGTAAGAGTTGATACAGAAATTCTAAACTACTGAATTACAATTTAATTAATTCAAAAATGTCTGTCTGGAGAGTCTTGAATTTATTTGGCATTCTTCCTGATGTCCCAAAATGTATTTCCGAAATTTTCCTGCATTTCAAAAATGCACTTAATCAGCTCAGAAAATCCAAATTAGCACAATTACAAATTTCCGACCAAATTAAGCGGAATTCGGAAAACGGGGAAATAACAAACAATTAAACACAATTCCCTGGTTTATTTAAGTGCAATAAACTAAATATAATTCAAGAAATAACGACTCATCAGGGAGTTTTCCTTTTCTCTTCTCCCCTTTTCCCTACTTTTATTGCACTTGTCCATGATCTGTTGACTGTTTTGATTTCTGATCTTATGCTTATGACACATTGAGGACACTGTGTAGTTTAAGTGTGGTCTATTGGGGGAGATTCTGATTTTTCTTTGTTAATTTTTGTTTTCCGTGTTAAATTTTTTTTTCTTTTCTAGGTAGTTTTTGTTGTGTCTTGTGTACAGTTTTGCATGCTTTTCGTGAATTCTGGATTGTGGTTAGGTTGTCAGTTTTCCTTCACTTCATTGATACTCTGAGATGTTGGATTCCTTGATTTTCTTTGCTTGGAAGATGATCTTGATGTTTGAGAGTTGAATTGATTGTGACACAAATGCCCTGTGTGAGAATTTGAGCCACTTTATGTTCTTTCTTGTGTGTGATATGTCTCTTGATTGCTTGCACATATGCCTTGGCTTGACTCTTGTTGATAATTCTTGATTGATATGCATGTTTGGAAGTGATAAAGGCAGTTTTGTTCTTGAGCCTCTCTAGCCAAATAAGCTTACCTTGTTCTAATCCTTTGATAACCCCTTTTGAGCCTATACTTTCCTCATTTCATTGTTTTGAAGCTCATACACTAGCCCTAAGTGAAAAACCATGATTACCTTAACCTTAGGGAATTTTGGAGCTTTGGAAGTGTCTTGGGAACAAGTGTGGTCTCCCTGGGGATTCTGATAAATTGGCTAGTTGGTTCCTCTTCTTGTTTTGTTTTTAGAAATATGATTTATATCTTATCTCTTATAGTTGTGTGCTTAAGAGAGAAAAGAAAAGAGATAGGATGAAAAAAAAATGAGAAAAATAAAAAAAATTGTGAATAATGGAGTCAAGAAGAGGATTGAATTAGAGGTTGTGGGTGTGTTTGAATGTGTTTACACTTGTTCCCCATTGCTCCTCTGTTCCTTATGGTTTGTAGCTTCTTATCCAGATATATCCTCCCTTGTCCTTGGCCCCATTACAACCATGAAAAGACCTTTTGATTTGAACATGCGTATGTGCTTGAGTGTTGATATTAGAGGCTTGCCAAGTCTATTTGTGATTGCTTTCTTGAGTGCATTGAGTGACATTGATTTACCTTAAACACTTGAGAGAAACACTGATTGTGTGCATCTGTGAGGCTCTGTTGCTTTTGATTCATCTCTTGAACTGATTGAATGTTTTCCTTGTATTGAACTGTTTGGATGATTCTTTGAGTATTTGCTTTCATTGACTCTGTGTGGGATTCTGCCTATACCTTTTACCGTCCAGATTTTGTGAGAATTGTGCAACTGTGTTTCTGTTTTGGAGTCTTTGTTGTCTGTGTGTCGAGTCTGTGTCAGCTCCCTGATGTTTGAGTAGTTCCCTGGTTTTCGTTTTGGTTTTGCCCAGGAGTGCAAAAGACTAAGTGTGGTCTATTTTGATGAGTTGTTATTTCTTGAATTATATTTAGTTTATTGCACTTAAATAAACCAGGGAATTGTGTTTAATTGTTTGTTATTTCCCCGTTTTCCGAATTCTGCATAATTTGGTCAGAAATTTGTAATTGTGCTAATTTGGGTTTTCTGAGCTGATTAAGTGCATTTTTGAAGTGCAGGAAAATTTCGGAAATACATTTTGGGACATCAGGAAGAATGCCAAATAAATTCAAGACTCTCCACACAGACATTTTTGAATTAATTAAATTGTAATTCAGTAGTTTAGAATTTTTGAATCAACTCTTATATTTTGGGTCAATTTTTGGTAAATTAGATTAGACCCAAAATTAGAAGTTAGTGACTTGGCACCCTAGGGTTTTATTGTGTGGACCCTACCCTAAAAAAAGAGGACACACGGCCTTAAGGGAAAGGGACAGCCGCCACTTGCTTTTTGGCCACTTTTTTACTCTCTCGTTTTATTTGTTTTGGAGGTTCTGGCAATGGAAAAAAAAATATTTCTTTGACTCTCGGCTTTTGGAAGGTTAGGGATAATGAATGAAGAACCCATTTTTCTTTTCCTTGGAGTATGAAAATGGTGATTCATAGTGTGTGTTTTGGCTGATTTCATCTTCAAGTGAGAAGAAAACGCTGTCATGGTTTTGTTGGCTTTTGAATGTTTACTTTGTTTTATTCGGCCACACACAATGCACATTGATTTTCTTAGTCTGGAGAGATGATGATTTAACTTGGGAAACGTTACACGCTGTGCTGGAAGAGACGTGTGAAAGCTGCCACCACTTAGAAGCATTTTTTTTAATTGCTCTTCAACACGGATAAGGAGAGAGTGGAGAGAACGCTGTCACATCTTGGGGAGCAGCTCACGCATATGTGGAGTTGGAGAAAGAAAGGAGAGGCATTGATTTATTTTCTTGGAGAATGAAGCATTTGGTGTTACGTTTTGGAAGCAACACACGGGCATTGAAATAAGTGAGTGATAGTTGAGGATGATTTCTTTTATTAATTCTATTAGGGAAGTAATATGCGTGTTGAGCTGGAAGAAGGCATGGTGACGGCTGGAAGCAAGAAGTGTGTAGTGTCAAGTTGGGAAAGAAACAAACACATGGTCACGGGTGAAGATTGGAATCATGAGGAGTGAGGAATGGTCACATCAATTCTAGCATTTGGAGGGCAGTAGTAGTAGATGTACGTTGATAGTCTTTGAGAAAAGAAATTTTATTGAATTGCTTTTGGAGAATAGAAGGAGCACGTTGATTGAAAGAAGAAGTGGTGACAAGGTGATTAGATGGGTTGCGTCACGGATGGGAGAATCACACGGAGCTGGAATGAGCCGAGGGGGATTCATTTTTCTTTAGGAAGTAGCGCTTATTTCATTTGAAGGGTTTTTGTTAATTTCAATTGGAGAAAGGTAGATGTCTCGGTTTGGGAGAAGAGCAGAGTAAAAGTGTTAGGTGTCACAGCCTGAAGAGTGGTGTGTTGTCATGGCTTAGGAGATGCACAAGCATTATTTTAACTTTTGAAGAAGCGGTTCTGCTGCACACAAATGGTGATTGAATTTGGAGAAATTTCAAGCTTTTCAATTCATATTCTAAGAAGCACCATGTTCATTTATTTGCTAGCATTTATTTTAAGTGTTGATTCCATGATGAATAACATTTCACTTTAGCTACTTTTTTTTTTATTATTTGTTGCATTTTAGTGTTCATTATTTTCTTCGTTGCTACATTTTGTCATTGTGTTTTATTGTTCCAGCATTTTATTTTCAAATATTGATGAATTCTGTATTCTCTGATTTTTATGTCTTTTACCGTTCGGCCTTGATGCTTGACATTTCGCTGTTTTCAATTATGTTTAGTTGTATTTAAATTTCAGTTTTAATTTAGTTTATTTCCAAGCATAAAAACACTTTCAAACCCCCCCCCCCACTTCGTGTTGACCTGAGATTGAACCATAATTTGGTCCTCGAGAGACGACCTAGGAGTCACTTCCTAGCTTATACTGCATTCTTTTATGCACAACTTTTGTGGGAGGTGCGACCCTCTCATCACGAAGTTGGCGTAGTGGAGGAAGTTGAGGATGTTGACGAAGTGGACGAAGTTGACGAAGTGGCCGAAGTGGAGTAAGTGGACGAGGTGGACGAAGTTGGCGAAGTGGACAAAGTGGAGGATGATAACGGTTGAAAAACCGTTATTTTTATGCTTAAAATTGATACCAAAAGCAACCTTTAAGACTTAGAAAGTATCTTGAACTCATATTTTTGCTTTAGTTATGTGAATAAGGGAGTTGAAAGTGAATTTAATGGTTTTGTGCAAGATTCCCTTGATTTTGTAGGCTAATTGAATGATTTGAAAGAAGAATTGAAGTACCGAATTGCCGCTGAGCGGTGCCTTCGTCTTCTCTTTTTGCACTCTTTCTTGTCTTTTCTAATATCACTTCTCTCCTTCTTCACTCTTTTCACCAAATTCACCTTAAAACCTGCACAAAAACACTGAAATCAAGCATAAACCTGTCCAGCTCTCTTATTTATGAAAATATGGATAAAATGCATGATTTCAAGCTAGTTTCTAAGTTTAAAGGTTGCTTTTAGTATCAAATTTAAGCATGAAAATAACAGTTTTTCAACTGTTATCAGTCTTACCGAGTTTATTACTTGAAACGATTCGGTCATACTTGCCGATTGTTCAACAAGTTTGTGACATCATATTTTGGTGATCATAAATTTATGCATCAAGTTTTTGGCGCCGTTGCCGGGGACTCGTGGTTTAACTAGTTCATTTGTGTGATTATTGATTATCTTTGACTTTAATTTTGAATTTCTGTTTTTATTTTTCTGTTTCTATTTTTTCGGTTTTTATTTTTATTTTATTTTTATTTTATTTTATTTTATTTGATTTTATTCTCTGAATCTTATATCTTCTCTTATATCTTTTTGTGCTAACAAATATTTTCTAGACTTTTGTGCCTAATGTTTGCAGGATGCAATTCGAACAAGAATTTAATAGGCACTCAATTGTACTAAGGTAATTTCAACCACTGGTGGGATCTCACTCAAGCATGGATAATGATCAATTTTGGCAAGCTGTCGAACAATTTAAGAATCGATCACCACAACAATGGCAGCAAAAAACCCTCTCTATCGGGAAGAAGGATAACGTTGGAGGAGGCAGTTCAACAGTACATACAGATACCTAATTGTCATCACAAAAGCAATCAAGCTGCCAAAGAATTTGATAGGCCGCCACCACAACAATGGCAGCAACAACCCTCTATATCAGTAAATTTGGATGACACCCTTCAACGATTTTTGAAAAATTCTGACTTTATTTAGAAAAGCATTGAAGAATCATGTAAAAGGATGGAGATGCACCTTTGTTTCATTAGTCAAAAATTGAATGTTAAGGTTAATACTGAAGTTAACCTTAAGGAGGAAGGTCAAGCCATTGTCACTGAAAGTGACAAGATTTTTGCTGAGAAAAAAATAGAGAGAGATGAGGAAAAGATAGAGAGAGAAGAAAAAGAAGAGTTGAGTGAGAAAGATAAAGATGATGAAAAAGAAAAAGAAGTGGTTGAGAGAGAAGAGAGGAAGAAAATTTGTGTGAAAATAAAGAAATTGAGAAGAAAAAGAGAAGGGAAGAAAAAAATAAGAGAAAAGAAAAAGAGAAAATTTGGGGAGAGGAAGCATAAGAAAAAGAAGATGAGAGGAAAGAAGCATAAGAAAAAGAATATGAGAGGAAAGAATAAGGAATCATATGAAAAATCCCATCCTCATCTAAAGAAGAATCATAGGAAGGAAAAGAAATTTAAGTGTTTTATGGAAATCTTCAAGAAATTAGAGATTAAAGTTCCTATGATTGAGACACTGCAACAGGTTCTTGGTTTGATCAAATTTCTGAAGAAGTTCAGTAGAAAGAAGAAAAATAAGAAGGAACATGAGCTTTATTGGGTCAAGCTAGTGACGTTAAAAGAGCGCTTGCTGGGAGGCAACCCAGTGATTTAAAAAACTTTTGATTTTATTTTGGTTTTGTAATTTTTAATTTGTGAACATTATTTTGTAAATATTTTGTTGGATATAGCATCTACTGAAGGATCCTAGGTGGTTAAGTATCTATTGAAGGATACTAAGTTGTAACACCTACTGATGGGTGTTGATAAGAAAATTTTGCACCTACTGATGGGTGTTGGTAAGTGTGTAACACCTACTGATGGGTGTTGGTGGATTTTGGGTCAGGCTCGTGACGTTAAACAAGCGCTACCTGGGAGGCAACCCAGTTGATTGATTGTTTTTGTTTGTTTCATTTTAGTTGCATAATAGGGTTTGCATAAGTATTCTAAACATTGAATTGTAGGGAACCAGTGAGGGGCATGTCTAGGAGGCACTTAGGTTAAGCAAAGAAGGAGAAGAGCACATCACGAAAGTGCCGCTGAGCGGCAAATTTCCCCTGAGCGGTACTATCGCAGAGTGGGCTTTGGTTTCCCTTTAGTGGAACCCGAGCCCATTAGGGTATTTTTATACCCTAAGCTGCGCAAATGCTTTTATTTTCAGCCTCTTCTCTGCACACACACTCCTACATACCTTTTCAAAGGTTCTCTACAACTTTTCCCTCATCCCTCTTTAGAAAATCTCCCTTCCACTCACTTGCTCACTAGTTTTCCATCTAAGTTTGGGGTTGGGAGAGAGCATCATTGAAGGGGCTGATTTCTTCATTGTGGTTTACTAATGCTTAACAATGTATCTTTTGGTTTTGTGAATTATGTTTGATGTAGGGATGGCCTCCTCATCGGGCAAAAAGAATCAAGACTATAAGATCCAAGAAGAGGAAGATACAGAGGACAGCTCAGATTGATGAGGAGCTGAGATAGCATTTACGGATGAATGCTATCATATGCTTATGCTTTTGTTGGTTTAAGTTTTCTAAACTTATTTATTTTTTGTTTTAGATTAGGGTTTGATGTACTCTATTGGAAACCTGGTTTGTTATGATGGTTTGCTATTAATTGTGATTGTGTGATAAGTAATGCTTGATGATGATTAGTGATTGATTGATGATGAGATAGATGTGCACATAAAATGCTTATACAGGTGATTCACAAGCTTTGTGAACAAATACAGGATATTATGATTGTGATTGTGAAATTAAGCAGGATGTGTATGTCAAATGTGAATGAGCTTATATGTGAGGTTTTGAGCTCCAGAGTTGTTATTGATTGAATGCTATTACTTTGGAAACATGAATGATTTTGCCCAGGTTTTCTATGATTGAATCAATTGCTTGTTTTGCATCATATGATCAAGGCCGTTTGTTGGAACCCTTTTTATTGGCCAAATTCATGAAGTTAGCCCACTAAAAGAGAACACTTTGTGTTCTATCCTTTGAACCCTTAGCCTTGAACATAAATTGAAAACCCTTGTTGAAAAGCTTTACCTTGAGTTAAGTAGAAAATCTTGTGTGGTATTGACAAATGTTCAAGTTTAGGGTTATTGGGAAAGCATGAAAAAGGAAAAGCATTGAGCTAAGAGCTAAAAAGTAAGAATATGCAAAGAAAAATGAGAAAGAAAAGAAAAAGCAAAGCTCAATGCAAAAGAAAGTTGGGAAAAATAAGAATAATTGTGTTGTTATTGTTAGAATCGCTGCAACGGAATTATTAGCGTGGAACAAACCAAGAGGGGGGGTGAATTGGTTGTATACTTTCTATTTTTCTTTTTGATATTTTTCTCTTAATTTTTCTTACGAAGCAGATAGTTAAATATAAATAATAGAGTAAGGGAAAGAGAAAAATTGCACAGGTGATTTTATCCTGGTTCAGATCATTGGGATCCTACGTCCAGTCGCTTATCTCAAACAAGATAAACCTTTTTCACTATCACAAAACAGTTACAAATATTAGTCACACAGAAAAACAATTTGTAACAGTTTAGAAATACCACCTCTCTTGAAACCACAAGAGACGAACTTACACCTCCTTTGAATCTTCAAAAAGGATGACCACCTCCTTCGAATGTTTCACGAAGGATGATTCTCTTCCAGACACTTCCTCGGACACACCAAGGATGAACAAGCTATTCCTTTGTCACCGCAGTAGCACTTCAGGACTTTGCAGACAAGAGTTTCCTTAGCTTCAACAATCTCACTGAGTTCTCAAAGAGTTCAGAGTTCTTTAGCACAAGGGAAGAGTTGTCTTTTGAGATAAAGAGTGAGCCAATTTATAGACTCAGCCTAATACCCTTCCATTCTTCGAAAACGGGCCATCTAACGCATTTAATCGATTAACATAAATATTAATCGATTAATAATGAGTACAACGGCTAGTTTTTCAAATCTGAAACCCCCAACGGCTAGTTTTTCAAATCTGAAACCCCCAACGGCTAGTGTTAATCGATTATTCTCAGGAATAATCGATTAACTAATCGATTATTAATAGCCTTAATCGATTATTATAGGGGTAATTGGGTTTTCAGTGCCAGCCTCGTTTTAATCGATTAACACTGGGTTTAATCGATTAAAACAGCTTGTGGATGATTCTTAACAGTAAATAAATCAAATATAAATTACAAGAATCAACCCTAATACTTATTTGAGCACTATTACATCAACTTTGATTATTATAAAAGCTTTATAAAATACAGAGATCTTTAATTTGTCTTTATGGATCTTGACTTGTGCAAATCTGTTCATCATCAAAACTACATCTTTGATTTTTGCTAACATTCTCCCCCTTTTTGATGATGATCAAAAACTCCTTTGATTTAAAGCTTTTAGTAATAATCTGGAAAAAACACAACTTATGGAAGAAAAAGTGCATTAGTGAATAAACACAAATAAGCAAATAAGCTTTAAACATTTTCTCCCCCTTTTTGATCATAATTAAAAAGGTGTGTAAGATGTTCTCCCCCTAAGATAATACTCCCCCTAAATAAAAGCATGTATGTATATGAGCCCTTAAGATATGCTTCCAACTTCATAATGATGATCCTCTAGGCTGTTTCCACATTTTGTTTAGATCTTCATCTTGAGGATTGTCATCATTCTTCACTTCATTTGTTGTCTTCTACAAATCTTCATCATTGCCTGCATCTAATTCAACTGACTCAAGAGGTTTTGCCTCAAGGTCTAAAATTTCATCAAAGACAACATGCACACATTCTTCTATTTCAAATGTTTTCCGATTGAAAACTATATATGCTTTGTATATTAGAAGATATCCAAAAAAAATAGTTTCATCGGCCTTGGAATAAAATTTTCTTAAATTTTGTTTTAAAGAAATTCTAAATATTAAACAATAGGTACCCAACTACTTGTATGGGTCCTTTGGGTTAGATTTAGAAAAAAGAAATCATTTTACAACCCAAACGTATCTACCACTTGGAACACCATAATGCTTAATTTTACATTTATTTGAAGTATGACCCTTTTTCATACATGATAACAGTTGAAAAACTGTTATTTTCATGCTTAAAATTGATACTAAAAGCAACCTTTATACTTAGAAACTAGCTTGAAATCATACTTTCATTCATATTTTCAGAAATAAGAGAGCTGGACAGGTTTATGCTTGATTTCAGTGTTTTTGTGCAGGTTTTAAGGTGAATTTGGTGAAAGAAGTGAAGAAGGAGAGAGATGAAATCAGAAAAGACATTAAAAAGTGCAAAAGGAGAAGCCGAAGTCACCGCTCAGCGGCAGTTTACCGCTGACCGGCACTCAGGAGCTTACGGGAGATCTGCTGAGGGGCAAAATGGCCGCTGAGGGGAAGAAACGACTCACGCACTTACCGCTGAGCGGTACACTTATGGGCTTGGACCTAGATTTTTTGTAATTTTAGAATAGTATATAAGCTTTAGAACGTCCTAGGGTTTGTATCTTTGGCAGAAACGAGGCAAACACTCTCTCTTCCACCCCTTTGAAGGAGGATCTTGGATGCTCAGGCTACCTCTTCACCTTTTTAGGGTTTATTCTTTCATTCTTTCATTGTAATTCATCTAGGTTCACCATGAATATGGTGAACTAAACTCTGTATGTGTGTTGGGGAATCAATGTAATCTTTTGAAGCTCTCATATATGGAATTTGTTTTTACATCTTTTAATTAAGACTTATGCTTTCTTTCATCATTAGTTAGGGTTTTTCCACTTTGCTTAATGCTTGCATTGTTTAACTCATTCGATGCATGATTATTGGTTTTGTCGATACTGGAACGTACGGGGAAGTCTAGATCCGGGGAATTTCTCCCAATATTATGTTGGTTGTCGTTAAGCTCCTGTACTTATGAACTGATCATTAGGAATGCTAGGAATTGTATGAACTCGTGATTAGGGAGAAGCCTTCTAGAAAGGTACTTTAGAGAGTGGCATTAACAATGATGATTTGAATGTTGAATTCCTAATATATATGAGAGTGAATAAGATGAAATTGAAACCCCAACAACATATTCATACATAAATTTCATTGAAAGTGTTTATCTTTTGCTTTTTGCCATTGATCAAAACTTCATGCATACATGTTTATTTTCTGTCTTGCATATAAAATCTCAATTATTTCGTTTGTAAGTCTTAGCTAATCAACAAATCACATAACGAAATTAGGCCGTGAGTCCTTTGGGAAGAAAGATACTTCGTCCTACCAAGTTTATTACTTGAACAATTCGGTCATACTTGCCGATTGAAAAACAAGTTTGTGACATCATATTTTGGTGCTCATTAATTTGTCCATCAAGTTTTTGGCGCCGTTGCCGGGGACTCGTGGTTGAACTAGTTAATTTGTGTGATTATTGATTATCTTTGACTTTAATTTTGAATTTCTGTTTTTATTTTCTGTTTTTATTTTTTCGGTTTTTATTTTATCTTATTTGATTTGATTTTATTTTATTTTATTTTATTTGATTAGATTAGATTTTATTTGATTTGATTAGATTAGATTAGATTTGATTTTATTTGATTTGATTAGATTAGATTTTATTTTATTTTATTTTATCTTATTAGATTAGATTAGATTTTATTTTATTTTATTTTATTCTATCTTATTTTATTTTATCTTCTGAATCTTTTATCTTCTGAATTTATATCTTCTCCTATATCTTTTTGTGCTAACAAATATTTTCTAGAGTTTTGTGCCTAATGTTTGCAGGATGCAATTCGAACAAGAATTTAATAGGCACTCAATTCTACTAAGGTAATTTCAATCACTGGTGGGATCTCACTCAAGCATGGATAATGATCAATTTTGGCAAGCTGTCGAACAATTTAAGAATCTACCACCACAACAAAGGCAGAAAAAACCCTCTCTATCAGGAAGAAGGATAACGTTGGAGGAGGCAGTTCAACAGTACATACAGATACCTGATTGTCATCACAAAATCACTCAAGCTGCCGAAGAATTTGATAGGCCGCCACCACAACAATGGCAGCAACAACCCTCTCCATTAGTAAATTTGGATGACACCCTTCAACAATTTTTGAAAAATTCCGACTCTACTCAGAAAAGCATTGAAGAATCATGTAAAAGGATGGAGATGCACCTTAGTTTCATTAGTCAAAAATTGAATGTTAAGGTTAATACTGAAGTTAACCTTAAGGAGGAAGGTCAAGCCATTGTCACTGAAAGTGACAAGATTTTTGCTGAGAAAAAAATAGAGAGAGATGAGGAAAAGATAGAGAGAGAAGAAAAAGAAGAGTTGAGTGAGAAAGATAAAGATGATGAAAAAGAAGTGGTTGAGAAAGAAAAGAGGAAGAAAATTTGCGTGAAAATAAAGAAGTTGAGAAGAAAAAGAGAAGGGAAGAAAAAAATAAGAGAAAAGAAAAAGAGAAAATTTGGGGTGAGGAAGCATAAGAAAAAGAAGATGAGAGGAAAGAAGAAGGAATCATATGAAAAATCCCATCCTCATCTAAAGAAGAATCATAGGAAGGAAAAGAAATTTAAGTGCTTTATGGAAATCTTCAAGAAATTGGAGATTAAAGTTCCTATGATTGAGACACTGCAACAGGTTCCTGGTTTGATCAAATTTCTGAAGAAGTTCAGTAGAAAGAAGAAAAAGAAGAAGGAACTTGAGCTTTACTGGGTCAAGCTAATGACGTTAAAAGAGCGCTTGCTAGGAGGAAACCCAGTGGATTTAAGAACTTTTTAATTTTTCTTTGGTTTGTAAATTTTTAATTTGTTGAACATTACTTTGTCATCATTTTTGGAGATAGCATCTACTGAAGGATGCTAAGTTGTAACACCTACTGATGGGTGTTGGTGAGAAAGTTTGAAGCACCTACTGATGGGTGTTGGTAAGTTTTAAACACCTACTGATGGGTGTTGGTGGATTTTGGGTCAGGCTCGTGACGTTAAACAAGCGCTACCTAGGAGGGAACCCAGTTGATTGATTGTTTTTGCTTGTTTTATTTTAGTTAGGGTTTGCATAAGTATTTTAAACATTGAATTGCAGGGAACCAGTGAGGGGCATGTCTAGGAGGCACGTAGGTTAAGAAAAGAAGGAGAAGAGCACATCACGAAAGTGTCGCTGAGCGGTAACTTACCGCTGAGCAGTACTTTCGCAGAATGGGCTTTAGTTCCCCTTAGCGGGACCCGAGCCCATTAGGGTATTTTTATACCCTAAGCTGCGCATAAGCTTCTATTTTCAGGCTCTTCTCTGCACACACACTCCCACATACCTTTTCCAAGGTTCTCCACATCTTTTCCCTCTTCCCTCTTGAGAAAATCTCCCTTTCACTCACTTTCTCACTAGTTTTCCATCTAAGTTTGGGGTTGGGAGAGAGCATCATTGAAGGGGATGATTTCTTCATTGTGGTTTACTAATGCTTAACAATGATCTTTTGGTTTTGTGAATTATGTTTGATGTAGGGATGGCCTCCTCATCATGCTAAAAGAATGAAGGCTATAAGATCCAAGAAGAAGGAAAGGAAGAAGATACAGATGACAGCTCAGATTGATGAGGAGCTGAGATAGCATTTACTGATGAATGCTATCATATGCTTATGCTTTTATCGGTTTAAGTTTTCTGAACTTATTTATTTTTGGTTTTAGATTAGGGTTGATGTATGATAACAGTTGAAAAACTGTTATTTTCATGCTTAAAATTAATACTAAAAGCAACCTTTAGACTTAGAAACTAGCTTGAAATCATGCTTTTATCTATATTTTCAGAAATAAGAGAGCTGGACAGGTTTATGCTTGATTTAAGTGTTTTTGTGCAGGTTTTAAGGTGAATTTAGTGAAAGAAGTGAAGAAGGAGAGAGATGGAATCAGAAAAGGAAGCAAAGAGTGCAAAAGAAGAAGCCAAAAGCACCGCTCAGCGGCATTTCACCGCTGAGCGGCACTCAGGAGGTCACGGGAGGTCCGCTGAGGGGAAGAAAAGGGAAGCACAGTCACCGCTGAGCGGTATTTACCGCTGAGCGGTATTTACCGCTGAGCGGTATTTACCGCTGAGCGGTATTTACCGCTGAGCGGTATTTACCGCTGAGCGGTATTTACCGCTGAGCGCCATTCTTAATAATGGGCTTGGACTCGTTTTCTAGCACTTTTATGGGCTTGGGCTTAGATCTTTTGTAATTCTAAAATAGTATATAAAGACTTGCACGTCCTAGAATTAGTATCTTTGGCAGAAACGAGGCAAACACTCTCTCTTCCACCCCTTTGAAGGAGGATCTTGGATGCTCAGGCTACCTTTTCACCTTTATTGGGTTTATTCTTTCATTCTTTCATTGTTCATCTAGGTTCACCATGAATATGGTGAACTAAACCTTGTATGTTTGTTGGGGAATCAATGTAATCTCTTGAAGCTCTCATATATGGAATCTTTGCTTGCATCTTTTAATTAAGACTTATGCTTTCTTTCATCAATAGTTAGAGTTTTTCCTCTTTGCTCAATGCTTGCATAGTTTAACTCATTCCATGCATGATTATTGGTTTTGTCGATACGGGCACGTACGGGGAAGTCTAGATCCGGGGAATTTCTCCCAATATTATACTGACAATATTATATTGGTTGTCGTTAAGCTCCTGCACTTATGAACTAATCATTAGGAATGCTAGGAATTGTATGAACTCGTGATTAGGGAGAAGCCATCTAGAATGGTACTTTAGAGAGTGGCATTAACAATGATGATTTGAATGTTGAATTCCTAAAATATATGAGAGTGGATGAGATGAAATTGACCCCCAACAACATATTCATTCATATATTTCATTGAAAGTGTTTATCTTTTGTCTTTGCCATTGATCAAAATTCATGCATACATGTTTATTTTCTGTCTTGCATTTTAAAATCTAAATATTTCGTTTGTAAGTCCTAGCTAATCAACAAATCACATAACTAAACTAGGCCGTGAGTCCTTTGGGAAGAACGATACTTGGTCTTACCAAGTTTATTACTTGAACGATTCGGTCATACTTGCCGATTGTGAAACAAGTTTGTGACATCATATTTTGGTGATCATAAATTTGTCCATCAATGTACTCTATTGGAAACCTGGTTTGTTATGATGGTTTGCTATTAACTGTGATTGTTTGATAAGTAATGCTTGAATGATGCTTATGATTAATTGATGTTGAGATGATGTGCACATTAAAATGCTTATACAGGTGATTCACAAGCTTTGTGAACAAATGCATGATATCATGATTGTGATTGTGAAATTAAGCAGGATGTGTATGTCAAATGTGAATGAGCTGATATGTGAGATTTTGAGCTCCAGAGTTGTTATTGTTGAATGCTATTACTTTGAAAGCATGAATGACTTTGCCCAGGTTTTCTATGATTGAATCAATTGCTTGTTTTGCATCATGTGATCAAGGCCGTTTGTTGGAACCCTTTTTATTGGCCAAATTCATAAAGTTAGCCCACTAAAAGAGAACACGTTGTGTTCTATCCTTTGAACCCTTAGCCTTGAACATACACTGAAACCTTTGATTGAAAAATCTTTACCTTGAGTTAAGTAGAAGATCTTGTGTGGTATTGGTAAATGTTCAAGTTTGGGGTTGTTGGGAAAACATGAAAAGCATTGAGCTAAGAGCTAAAAAGTAAGAATATGCAAAGAAAAAGAAAAGAAAAGAAAAAGAAGTAAAGCTCAATGCAAATGCAAAGGCAAAAGAAAGTTGGGAATGAATAAGATGATTGTGTTATTATGATTCTCTTAACTCAAGGATTTTGTGATCCAGAAAAACCAATTTTCTTGTTAGCCCAGCCACATTATAAGCCATTGAAAAGTCCTTGTGATGATGCATGCTTGTGAATGTTTTTGATTGTGGTAAAATGAAAGGCAAAGTTGATTCATGTGACATTGTGATAGTAGATTGAATGAGTGATTACCTCTTATACACTTGTGTGTGAGTGAAACACTTTATCTAGTGAGGAAATATTCCATGAGCACATGAACATCCATGCTTAATTGATTGATCATTCATGAAAAATAGTATTTGTTGGAATTTAAATGACTTTGTGAACATTAAAGCATGTGCACATCTTGATTGAACTCTTGGTCATAAGTCTGAGTGAAGTTGTTACTTATCTTGAAAAAGAGGATGTTTGAACCATCATATGAATTGGTTGGAGATTGAGTTACATCTTGTTTGCTTGAGGACAAGCAAAGTTCTAAGTTTGGGGTTGTGATAACAGTTGAAAAACTGTTATTTTCATGCTTAAAATTGATACTGAAAGCAACCTTTATACTTAGAAACTAGCTTGAAATCATACTTTTATTCATATTTTCATAAATAAGAGAGCTGGACAGGTTTATGCTTGATTTCAGCGTTTTTGTGCAGGTTTTAAGGTGAATTTGGTGAAAGAAGTGAAGAAGGAGAGAGATGAAATCAGAAAAGACATTAAAAAGTGCAAAAGGAGAAGCCGAAGTCACCGCTGAGCAGCAGTTTACCGCTGAGCGGCACTCAGGAGCTTACGGGAGATCTGCTGAGGGGCAAAATGGTCGCTGAGGGGAAGAAACGACTCACGCACTTACCGCTGAGCGGTACTTTATAAGCCATTGAAAAGTCCTTGTGATGATGCATTCTTGTGAATGTTTTTGATTGTGGTTAAATGAAAGGCAAAGTTGATTCATGTGACATTGTGATAGTAGAGTGAATGAGTGATTACCTCTTATACACTTGTGTGTGAGTGAAACACTTTACCTAGTGAGGAAATATTCCATGAGCACATGAACATCCATGCTTAATTGATTGATCATTCATGAAAATAGCATTTGTTGGAAAATAAATGACTTTTTGAACACTAAAGCATGTGCACATCTTGATTGAACTCTTGGTCATAAGTTTGATTGAAGTCTTTACTTATCTTGAAAAGAAGATTTTTGAATGAGTGAACCATCATATGAATTGGCAGAAGATTGAGTTACATCTTATTTGCTTGAGGACAAGCAAAGTTTTAAGTTTGGGGTTGTGATAACGGTTGAAAAACCGTTATTTTTATGCTTAAAATTGATACCAAAAGCAACCTTTAAGACTTAGAAACTAGCTTGAACTCATATTTTTGCTTTAGTTTTGTGAATAAGAGAGTTGAAAGTGAATTTAATGGTTTTGTGCAAGATTCCCTTGATTTTGTAGGCTAATTGAATGATTTGAAAGAAGAATTGAAGTACCGAATGATTGGAGTGCTGAAAAGTAAACCAGAAACCATAAAAGTCAACCAGTAAACCAGAAAAGTCAACCAGTCAACCAGAATGCTGAAAAGTCAACCAGAATGCAGAAAAAAATGTGACCGAGTGGCGCTGAGCGGAAATTTGGCGTTGAGCGGCAGTTTTCAGGTGCCGAAATCACCGCTGAGGGGCAAAACAGCAGTTGGGGGGCCAAATGGATCAACCGCTAGTACCGCTCAGCCGTAAAATACCGTTGAGCGCCATTCTAAATGGGCTTGGACTTGTTTTCTGGCACACTTATGGGCTTGGGCCTAAATTTTCTGTAATTTTAGAATAGTATATAAGCTTTAGGACGTCCTAGGGTTTGTATCTTTGGCAAAGACGAAGCAAACACTCTCTCTTCCACCCCTTAGAAAGAGGATCTTGGATGCTCAGGCTACCTCTTCACCTTTCTAGGGTTTTATCTTTCATTCTTTCATCATTAGTTAGGGTTTTTCCTCTGTGCTTAATGCTTGCTTTGTTTAACTCATTCAATGCATGATTATTGATTTTGTCGATACGGGAATGTACGGGGAAGTCTAGATCTGGGGAATTACTCCCAATATTATATTGGTTGTCGTTAAGCTCCTGTGCTAAAAGAACTAATTACTAGGGATGCTAGGAATTGTATGAACTCGTAATTGGGGATAGGCCTTCTTGACAAGGTAATTTAGAGAGTGGCATTAACAATGATGACTTGAATGTCGAATTCCTAAAATATATGAGAGTGGATAAGATGAAATTGACCCCCAACAACATATTCATCCATATATTTCATTGAAAGTGCTTGTCTTTTGTTATAGCCATCGATCAACCTCATGCATACGTGTTTATTTTCGTCTTTTGCATAGTAAAATCCAATTATTTTGTTCTTAAGTCTTAGTTAATCAACAAATCACATAACTAAACTAGGCCGTGAGTCCTTTGGGAGAACGATACTTGGTCTTACCGAGTTTATTACTTGAAATGATTTGGTCATACTGATGGACAAATTTGTAAGCACCAAAATATGATGTCACAAACTTCTTTCACAATCGGCAAGTATGACCGAATCGTTCAAGTAATAAAACTTGGTAAGACCAAGTATCGTTCTTCCCAAAGGACTCACGGCCTAGTTTAGTTATGTGATTTGTTGATTAGCTAGGACTTACAAACGAAATATTTAAAGTTTAATATGCAAAGACGAAAATAAACATGTATGCATGAATTTGATCAATGGCAAAGACTAAAGATAAACACTTTCAATGAATTATATAAATGAATATGTTGTTGGGGGTCAATTTCATCTCATCCACTCTCATATATTTTAGGAATTCAACATTCAAATCATCATTGTTAATGCCACTCTCTAATGTACCATTCTAGATGGCTTCTCCCTAATCAAATAGTTCATACAATTCCTAGCATTCCTAATGATTAGTTCATGACTGCAGGAGCTTAAAGGCAACCAATATAATGTTGTCAGTAAAATATTGGGAGAAATTCCCCGGATCTAGACTTCCTCGTACGTGTCCGTATCGACAAAACCAATAATCATGCATTAGAATGAGTTAAACAATGCAAGCATTGAGCAAAGAGGAAAATCCCTAACTAATGATGAAAGAAAGCATATGTCTTAATTCAAAGATGTACTCAACAAATCCATATATGAGAGCTTCAAGAGATTACATTGATTCCCCAACAAACATACAAGGTTTAGTTCACCATCGTCATGGTGAACCTAGATGAATAACAATGAAAGAATGAAAGAATAAACCCAATAAAGGTGAAGAGGTAGCCTGAGCATCCAAGATCCTCCGTCGAAGGGGTGGAAGAGAGAGTGTTTGCCTCGTTTCTGCCAAAGATACTAATTCTAAGGACGTGCAAGCCCTTATATACTAATTTAGAGTTACAAAAGATTACAAAAGCCCAAGCCCAAAAAGTGCCGCTCAGCGGTATTTACCGCTCAGCAGTGATTGCGCGTCACAATTCTTCCCCTCAGCGGCCATTTTGCCCCTCAGCGGTTCCAACGCCACCTCTTGAGTGCCGCTCAGCGGTAGTTTGCCGCTGAGCGGTGCCTTCGTCTTCTCTTTTTGCACTCTTTCTTGTCTTTTCTAATGTCACTTCTCTTCTTCTTCACTCTTTTCACTAAATTCATCTCAAAACCTGCACAAAAACACTTAAATCAAGTGTAAACCTGTCCAGCTCTCTTATTTATGAAAATATGGATAAAAGGCATGATTTCAAGCTAGTTTCTAAGTCTAAAGGTTGCTTTTAGTATCAATTTTAAGCATGAAAATAACAGTTTTTCAACTGTTATCACATACTTGCCGATTGTTCAACAAGTTTGTGACATCATATTTTGGTGATCATAAATTTGTGCATCAGAGGACGTGGACAAAGAGGAGGAAGTAGGGGATGTGGAGGAAGTGGAGGAAGGGGAGGAACTGGAGGAAGTGGACGAAGTAGAAGAAGTGGAAGAAGAAGTGGACGAAGTTGACGAAGTTGGTGAAGTTGACGAAGTTGACCAAGAGGACGAAGTAGACGAAGTGGAGGAAGTGAACGAAGTTGACGAAGTGGAGGAAGTGGAGGAAGTGGAGGGAGTGGAGGAAGTGGTGGAAGTGGAGGAAGTGGAGGAAGTGGAGGAGGTGAAGGAAGTGGAAGAAGTGGTGGAAGTGGAGGAAGGGGAGGAAGTGGACAAAGTGGACGAAGTTATCGAAGTTGACGAAGTGGACGAAGTTGACGAAGTTGGCGTAGTGGAGGAAGTGTAGGACGTGGTGGAAGTAGTGGAAATGGAGGAAGTGGAGGAAATGGAGGAAGTGGAGGAAGTGAACAAAGTGGACAAACTTGACGAAGTGGACGAAGGTGACGAAGTGGACGAAGTTGACGAAGTTGGCGTAGTGGAGGAAGTTGAGGATGTTGACGAAGTGGACGAAGTTGACAAAATTGACGAAGTTGACGAAATTGATGAAGTGGACGAAGTAGAAGAAGTGGAAGATGAAGTGGACGAAGTGAACGAAGTTGATGAAGTGGAGGAAGTGGACAAAGTGGAGGAAGTGGAGGAAGTGGAGGATGTGGACAAAGTGGACGAAGTTGACGAAGTGGTTGAAGTGGACGAAGTTGACGAAGTGGTTGAAGTGGACGAAGTGGACGAGGTGGAGGAAGGGGAGGAAGAGGTGGACGAAGTGGACGAAGTTTACGAAGTGGAGGAAGTCGAGGAAGTGGATGAAGTTGACGAAGTTGACCAAGTTGACGAAGTGGACGAAGTTGACGAAGTTGAGGAAGTATAGGAAGTGGAGGAAGTGGAGGGAGTGGAGGAAGTGGAGGAAGTGGAGTAAGTGGAGGAGGTGGACGAAGTGGAAGAAGTGGAAGAGGACGTGGATGAAGTCGAGGAGGTTGACGAAGTGGACGAAGCTGACGAAGTGGAGGAAGTGGAGAAAGTAGAGGAAGTGGAGTAAGTAGAACAAGTGGAGGAAGTGGGGGAAGTAGAGGAAGTGGAAGATTTGGAGGAAGTAGAAGGAGTGTAGGAAGTGGACGAAGAGGAGGAAGTGGATGAGGGGGACGAAGTGGACAAAGTCAACAAAGTGGACAAAGTCAACGAGGTGGACAAAGTTGATGAAGTTCACGAAGTGGAGGCAGTGAACGAAGTGGATGAGGTGGAGGAAGTAGAGGAAGTGGACGAAGTGGCAGAAGAAGTAGATGAAGTTGATGAAGTGGAGGAAGTGGAGGAAGTGGAGGAAGTGGAGGAAGTGGATGAAGTGGACGAAGTGGGCGAACTGGACGAAGTGGATGATGTGGACGATGTGGACGAAGAGGACGAAGTTGACGAAGTGAACGAAGTGGATAAAGTGGAGGAAGTAGAGTAAGTGGACGAAGTGGAAGAAGAAGTGGACGAAGTGCGGGAGGTGGACGAAGTTGACAAAGTGGACGAAGTCAACGAAGTGGAGGAAGTGGACGAAGTTGACAAAGTTGACGTAGTGGTTGAAGTGGAGGAAGTAGACGAAGTTGTCGAAGTAGACGAAGACGACGAAGTTGTCGAAGTGGACGAAGACGACGAAGTTGACGTATTTGGGGTAGTGGAGCAAGTGGACGATATTGACGAAGTGGACGAAATTGAGGAAGAGGACGAAGTTGACGAAATGGAAGAAGTGTAGTAAGTGGAGAAAGTGGAGGAAGTGGACGAAGGGAACGAGGTGGTGGAAGTGGAGGAAGAAGTGGACGAAATTGACGAAGTGGACAAAGTAGAAGAAGTGGACGAAGTTTACGAAGTGGAGGAAGTGGACGAAGTTAACGAAGTGGACGAAGTGGACGTAGTGGCCCAAGTAGAAGAAGTGGAGGAAGTGGACGAAGCGGACGAAGTAGAGGAAGTGGAAGAAGTGAATGAAGTTGACGAGGTTGACGTTGTGGACGAAGTGGACCAAGTGGACGAAGTGGACGAAGAAGATGATGTTGACGAACTGAACGAAGTGGATGAAATGGAGGAAGTAGAGGAAGTGGACGAAGTGGAAGAAGTGGAAGAAGAAGTGGACGAAGTGGAAGAAGAAGTGGAAGAAAAAGTTGAAGAAGTGCACAAAGTGGAAGAAGAAGTTGGCGAAGTGGACGAAGTGGACGAAGTTGACGAGGTTGATGTAGTGGAGAAAGTGGAGGATGTGGAGGAACTGGACGAAGTTGACTAAGGGGACGAAGTGGACAAAGTGGACGAAGAGGACGAAGTTGACGAATTTGGGGTAGTGGATTGAGTGGACGATGTAGACGAAGTGGAAGAACTGGATAAAGTTGACGAAGTGGAAGAAGTGTAGTAAGTGGAGGAAGTGGACAATGTGGACAAAGTGGATGAAGAGGTGGAGGAAGTGGAGGAAGTGGAGAAAGTAGAAGAAGTTGAGGAAGTGGAGGAAGTTGACGAAGTGGACGAATTTGACGCAGTGGACGAAGAGCACGAAGTGACGATGTGAACAAAGTGACGAAGTGGACGAAGTGGATGAAGTGGACGAAGTAGAGGAAGTGGCCAAAGTAGACGAAGTGGAAAAAGTGGAAGATGAACTGGACGAAGTTGAAGAAGAAGTTGACAAAGTGGAAAAAGTTGACGTAGTGGAGGAAGTGGAAGAAATGGAAGAAGAACTGGACGAAGTTGAGGAAGTTGACGAAGTGGACGATGTGGATGAAGTTGACGAAGTGGACGAAGTGGAGGAAGTGGAGGGAGTGGACGAAGAGGACGAAGTTGACGAAGTGGATGAAGTGTGGGAAGTGGATGGAGTGGAAGAAGTGGAAGAAGAGGTGGACGAAGTGGATGAAGTTGACGAAGTGGAGGTTGTGGACGAAGTTGATGAAGTGAACGAAGTTGACTAGTGGACGAAGTGGAGGAAGTGGAGGAAGTGGACGAAGTAGAGGAGGTGAAGGAAGTGGAGGAAGTGGACGAAGAGGAAGAAGTGGAAGAAGAAGTTGGCGAAGTGGACGAAGTTGACGAAATTGACGACGTTGACGTAGTGGAGGAAGTGGAGAAGTGGAGGAAGTGAAGGAAGTGGAGGATGTGGAGGAACTGGACAAAGTTGATGAAGTTGACGAAGTGGACGAAGTGGAAGAGGAACTTGGCGAAGTGGACGAAATGGACGAAGTTGCCAAGTTGACGACGTTGATCTAGTGGAGGAAGTGGAGAAGTGGAGGAAGTGGAGGAAGTCGAGGATGTGGAGGAAGTGGACGAAGTGGTACAAGTGGACGAAGTTGAGGAAGTTGACGAAGTTGGGGTAGTGGAGCAAGTGGACGATGTTGATGAAGTGCACGAAGTTGACGAGGTCGACGAAGTGGACGAGGTGGACGAAGTTGACGAAGTGGAAGAAGTGTAGTAAGTGGAGGAAGTGGACGAAGTGGAGGATGTGGACAAAGTGGATGAAGAAGTAGAGGAAGTCGAGGAAGTCGAGGAAGTGAAGGAGGTGGAGGAAGTGGACGAAGAGGAGGAAGTAGAAGAAGTTGAGGAAGTGGAGCAAATGGAGGAAGCGGAGGAAGTTGAGGAAGTTGAGGAACTGGACGAAGTTGAAGAAGTTGAAGAAGTTTAGGAAGTGGAGGAAGTGGACGATGTGGACAAAGTGGATGAAGAGGAAGTGGAGGAAGTAGAAGAAGTTGAGGAAGTGGAGGAAGTTGAGGAACTGGACGAAGTTGACGGAGTTGAAGAAGTGAACGAAGTTGACGAAGTGGACGAAATGCAGAAAGTGGAGGAAGTGGAGGAAGTGGAGGAAGTAGACGAAGTGGACGAAGTTGAAGAATTGGACGAAGTGGACGAAGTGAAGGAAGTGGAGGACGTGGGGGAAGTGGAGGAAGTGGAGGAAGTAGACGTGGTGGAGGAAGTGGACGAAGAGGAGGAAGACGAGGAAGTTGAGGAAGTGGACGATGTGGACGAAGTGGAAGAAGAAGTGGAGGAAGTGGAAGAAGTGTAGGAAGTGGAGGAAGTAGAAGATTGAAGGAAGTGGAGGAAGTTGACGACGTTGACGAAGTTGCCGTATTGGACGAAGTTGACGAGGTTGACATAGTTGACGAAGTAGAGGAAGTAGAAGAAGTGGAGGAAGTGGATAACGTGGAGGAAGTGGACGAAGTGGACAAAGTTGACGAAGTGGACGAAGTGGAAGAACTGGAAGAAGAAGTGGAAGAATTTGACGAAGTTGACAAAGTGGAGAAAGTGGAGAAAGTGTAAGAAGTGGACGAAGCGTACGAAGTTGACGAGGTTGACGTAGTTGACGAAGTAGAGGAAGTGGAGGAAGTGGAGTAAGTAGACGAAGTGGAGGAAGTGGAGGAAGTAGAAGAAGTGTAGGAAGTGGACGAAGTGGACAAAGTTGACGAAGTGGAGGAAGTGGAGGAAGTGGATGGAGTAGAGGAAGTCGACGAAGTGGACGAAGTGGAAGAACTAGAAGAGGAAGTGGACGAAGTTGACGAAGTGGGGGAAGTAGAGGAAGGTGACGAAGTGGACGAAGTGGACGAAGAGGACGAAGTTGACGAAGTGGATGAAGTGGAGGAAGTAGAGGAAGGGGACGAAGTGGACGAAGTTGACGAAGTTGATGAAGTTGGCGAAGTGGATGAAGTGGAGGATGTAGAGGAAGTGAACGAAGTGGAAGAAGTATAAGAAGAAGTGGACAAAGTGGATGAAGTTGACGAAGTGGACGATGTGGACGAAGTTGACGAAGTTAACGAAGTTGACGTAGTGGAGGAAGTGGAGGAAGTGGAGGAAGTGGACGAAGTAGAGGAAGTGAAGGAAGTGCAGGAAATAGACGAAGTGGAAGAAGTGGAAGAAGTGGAAGAAGAGGAAGAAGAAGTGGAGGAAGTGGACGAAGTTGACGAAGTTCACGTAATGGACGAAGTGGAGGAAATGGACGAAGTAGACGAACTTGACGAAGTGGAGTAAGTGGAGGGTGTGGAGGAAGTACACGAAGTTGACGAAGTTGACAAAGTGGACGAAGTCGATGAATTTGACGACGTGGACGAAGTGGTAGAAGTGGACGAAGTTGAGGAAGTTGACAAATTTGGCGTAGTGGAGCAAGTGGACGATGTTGACGAAGTGTACGAAGTTGACAAAGTGGACGAAGTTGACGAAGTGGACGAAGTTGACAAAGTGGAAGAAGTGTAGTTAATGGAGGAAGTGGAAGATGTGGACAAAGTGCAAGAAGAAGTGGAGGAAATGGAGGAAGTAGCAGAAGGTTAGGAAATGGAGGAAGTGAAGGAAGTTGAGGAAGTTGATAACAGTTGAAAAACTGTTATTTTCATGCTTAAAATTGATACTAAAAGCAACCTTTATACTTAGAAACTAGCTTGAAATCATACTTTTATTCATATTTTCAGAAATAAGAGAGCTGGACAGGTTTATGCTTGATTTCAGTGTTTTTGTGCAGGTTTTAAGGTGAATTTGGTGAAAGAAGTGAAGAAGGAGAGAGATGAAATCAGAAAAGACATTAAAAAGTGCAAAAGGAGAAGCCGAAGTCACCGCTCAGCGGCAGTTTACCGCTGAGCGGCACTCAGGAGGTCACGGGAGGTCCGCTGAGGGACAAAATGGCCGCTGAGGGGAAGAAACGACTCACGCACTTACTGCTGAGCGGTACTTTACCGCTGAGCGGCACACTTATGGGCTTGGACCTAGATTTTTTGTAATTTTAGAATAGTATATAAGCTTTAGGACGTCCTAGGGTTTGTATCTTTGGCAGAAACGAGGCAAACACTCTCTCTTCCACCCCTTTGAAGGAGGATCTTGGATGCTCAGGCTACCTCTTCACCTTTTTAGGGTTTATTCTTTCATTCTTTCATTGTAATTCATCTAGGTTCACCATGAATATGGTGAACTAAACTCTGTATGTTTGTTGGGGAATAAATGTAATCTTTTGAAGCTCTCATATATGGAATCTGTTTTTACATCTTTTAATTAAGACTTATGCTTTCTTTCATCATTAGTTAGGGTTTTTCCTCTTGGCTTAATGCTTGCATTGTTTAACTCATTCGATGCATGATTATTGGTTTTGTCGATACGGGAACATACGGGGAAGTCTAGATCCGGGGAATTTCTCCCAATATTATGTTGGTTGTCGTTAAGCTCCTGCACTTATGAACTGATCATTAGGAATGCTAGGGATTGTATGAACTCGTGATTAGGGAGAAGCCTTCTAGAAAGGTACTTTAGAGAGTGGCATTAACAATGATGATTTGAATGTTGAATTCCTAAAGTATATGAGAGTGGATAAGATGAAATTGAACCCCCAACAACATATTCATACATTAATTTCATTGAAAGTGTTTATCTTTTGCTTTTTGCCATTGATCAAAACTTCATGCATACATGTTTATTTTCTGTCTTGCATATAAAATCTCAATTATTTCGTTTGTAAGTCTTAGCTAATCAACAAATCACATAACTAAACTAGGCCGTGAGTCCTTTGGGAAGAACGATACTTGGTCCTACCAAGTTTATTACTTGAACGATTCGGTCATACTTGCCGATTGAAAAACAAGTTTGTGACATCATATTTTGGTGCTCATAAATTTGTCCATCAGAAGTGGACGAAGTTGATAAAGTGGAGGAAGCGGAGGAGGTGGAGGTGGAGGAAATGGACGAAGTGGGGGTGGATGAAATGGAAGAAGTTGGCGAAGTGGACGAAGTGAAGTAAGTGGAGGAAGTGGAGGAAGTTGACGATGTTGACGGAGTGCACGAAGTGGAGGAAGTGGATGAAGTGGAGTGGAGTGGACGAAGTGGAGGGTGTGGACTGATAACAGTTGAAAAACTGTTATTTTCATGCTTAAAATTGACACAAAAAGCAACCTTTATACTTAGAAACTAGCTTGAAATCATGCTTTTATTCATATTTTCAGAAATAAGAGAGTTGAAAGTGAATTTAATGGTTTTGTGCAAGATTCCCTTGATTTTGTAGGCTAATTGAATGATTTGAAAGAAGAATTGAAGTACCGTATGATTGGAGTGCTGAAAAGTAAACTACAAACCAGAAAAGTCAACCAGTCAACCAGAAAAGTCAACCAGTCAACCAGAAAAGTCAACCAGTCAACCAGAATACGAAAAAAGTCAACCAGACGAGTTTTGGGCCAGTTTTATGCGATTTTATGATCTGTTTGGGCCTGGACCCGTTTTCTATTATTTTTATGTCCTATTTAAAGACCTAGATGTCTTAGGGTTGGTATCTTTGGCAGAAACGAGGCAAACACTCTCTCTTCCACCCCTTTGAAGGAGGATCTTGGATGCTCAGGCTACCTCTTCACCTTTATTGGGTTTATTCTTTCATTCTTTCATTGTTCATCTAGATTCACCATGAATATGGTGAACTAAACCTTGTATGTTTGTTAGGGAATCAATGTAATCTCTTGAAGCTCTCATATAAGGAATCTATGCTTGCATCTTTTAATTAAGACTTATGCTTTCTTTCATCATTAGTTAGGGTTTTTCCTCTTTGCTCAATGCTTGCATAGTTTAACTCATTCCATGCATGATTATTGGTTTTGTCGATACGGGCACGTACGGGGAAGTCTAGATCCGGGGAATTTCCCCCAATATTATACTGACAATATTATATTGGTTGTCGTTAAGCTTCTGCCCTTATGAACTAATCATTAGGAATGCTAGGAATTGTATGAACTCGTGATTAGGGAGAAGCCATCTAGAATGGTACTTTAGAGAGTGGCATTAACAATGGTGATTTGAATGTTGAATTCCTAAAATATATGAGAGTGGATGAGATGAAATTGACCCCCAACAACATATTCATTCATATATTTCATTGAAAGTGTTTATCTTTTGCTTTTGCCATTGATCAAAACTCATGCATACATGTTTATTTTCGTCTTTGCATATTAAACTTCAAATATTTCGTTCTTAAGTCTTAGCTAATCAACAAATCACATAACTAAACTAGGCTGTGAGTCCTTTGGGAAGAACGATACTTGGTCTTACCAAGTTTATTACTTGAACGATTCGGTCATACTTGCCGATTGTGAAACAAGTTTGTGACATCATATTTTGGTGATCATAAATTTGTCCATCAAGTTTTTGGCGCCGTTGCCGGGGACTCGTGGTTTAACTGGTTAATTTGTGTGATTATTGATTATCTTTGACTTTAATTTTAAATTTCTATTTTTATTTTCTGTTTTTATTTTTTCGGTTTTGATTTTATCTTTTAGATTAGATTAGATTTTATTTTATTTTATTTGATTAGATTAGATTTTATCTTATTAGATTTTATTTTTAGATTAGATTTTATTTTATCTTATTAGATTAGTTTAGATTTTATTTTATTTTATTTTATCTTCTATCTTTTAAATCTTTTATCTTTTTATCTTCTGAATCTTTTATCTTTCTATCTTCTAAATTTTTTTTTTATCTTCTTATCTTCTTATCTTCTGAATCTTTTATCTTTTTATCTTTTGAATATATATCTTCTTTTATATCTTTTTGTGCTAACAAATATTTTCTAGAGTTTTGTGCCTAATGTTTTTGCAGGATGCAATTCGAACAAGAATTTAATAGGCACTCAATTCTACTAAGGTAATTTCAATCACTGGTGGGATCTCACTCAAGCATGGATAATGATCAATTTTGGCAAGCTGTCGAACAATTTAAGAATCTACCACCACAACAAAGGCAGAAAAAACCCTCTCTATTAGGAAGAAGGATAACGTTGGAGGAGGCAGTTCAACAGTACATACAGATACCTGATTGTCATCACAAAACCAGTCAAGCTGCCGAAGAATTTGATAGGCCGCCACCACAACAATGGCAGCAACAACCCTCTCCATCAGTAAATTTGGATGACACCCTTCAACAATTTTTGAAAAATTCCGACTCTACTCAGAAAAGCATTGAAGAATCATGTAAAAGGTTAGAGATGCACCTTCGTTTCATTAGTCCAAAATTGAATGTTAAGGTTAATACTGAAGTTAACCTTAAGGAGGAAGGTCAAGCCATTGTCACTGAAAGTGACAAGATTTTTGCTGAGAAAAAAATAGAGAGAGATGAGGAAAAGATAGAGAGAGAAGAAAAAGAAGAGTTGAGTGAGAAAGTTAAAGATGATGAAAAAGAAAAAGAAGTGGTTGAGAGAGAAGAGAGGAAGAAAATTTGTGTGAAAATAAAGAAGTTGAGAAGAAAAAGAGAAGGGAAGAAAAAAATAAGAGAAAAGAAAAAGAGAAAATTTGGGGAGAAGAAGCATAAGAAAAAGAAGATGAGAGGAAAGAAGAAGGAATCATATGAAAAATCCCATCCTCATCTAAAGAAGAATCATAGGAAGGAAAAGAAATTTAAGTGCTTTATGGAAATCTTCAAGAAATTGGAGATTAAAGTTCCTATGAATGAGACACTGCAACAAGTTCCTCGTTTGATCAAATTTCTGAAGAAGTTCAGTAGAAAGAAGAAAAAGAAGAAGGAACTTGGGCTTTACTGGGTCAAGCTAATGACGTTAAAAGAGCGCTTGCTGGGAGGCAACCCAGTGATTTACAAACTTTTGACTTTTGATTTGGTTTTGTAACTTTTAATTTGTGGACATTATTTTGTAAATATTTTGTTGGATACAGCATCTACTGAAGGATGCTAGGTGGTTAAGTATCTACTGAAGGATACTAAGTTTGTAACACCTACTGATGGGTGTTGGTGGATTTTGGGTCAGGCTCGTGACGTTAAACAAGCGCTACCTGGGAGGCAACCCAGTTGATTGAATATTTTTGTTTGTTTATTTTAGTTAGGGTTTGCATAAGCATTTTTAAACATTGAATTGCAGGGAACCAATGAGGGGCATGTCTAGGAGGCACGTAGGTTAAGAAAAGAAGGAGAAGAGCACATCACGAAAGTGCCGCTGAGCGGCAACTTACCGCTGAGCGGTACTCTCGCAGAATGAGCTTTAGTTCCCCTTAGTGGAATTATAACAGTTGAAAAACTGTTATTTTCATGCTTAATATTGATACTAAAAGCAACCTTTAGACTTAAAAACTAGCTTGAAATCATGCTTTTATCTATATTTTCATAAATAAGAGAGCTGGACAGGTTTATGCTTGATTTAAGTGTTTTTGTGCAGGTTTTAAGGTGAATTTAGTGAAAAGAGTGAAGAAGGAGAGAGGTGACATTAGAAAAGACAAGAAAGAGTGCAAAAAGAGAAGTCGAAGGCACCGCTCAGCGGCATTTTACCGCTGAGCGGCACTCAGAAGGTTGCGGGAGTCACGCTGAGGGGCAAACTGGCCGCTGAGGGGAAGAAAAGGACGCGCAACCACCGCTGACCGGTATTTACCGCTGAGCGGCACTTTTTGGGCTTGGGCTTTTGTAATCTTTTGTAACTCTAGATTAGTATATAAGGGCTTGCACGTCCTAGAATTAGGTATCTTTGGCAGAAACGAGACAAATACTCTCTCTTCCACCCCTTTGAAGGAGGATCTTGGATGCTCAGGCTACCTCTTCACCTTTATTGGGTTTATTCTTTCATTCTTTCATTGTTATTCATCTAGGTTCACCATGAATATGGTGAACTAAACCTTGTATGTTTGTTGGGGAATCAATGTAATCTCTTGAAGCTCTCATATATGGATTTGTTGAGTACATCTTTTAATTAAGACATATGCTTTCTTTCATCATTAGTTAGGGATTTTCCTCTTTGCTCAATGCTTGCATAGTTTAACTCATTCCATGCATGATTATTGGTTTTGTCGATACGGGAACGTACGGGGAAGTCTAGATCCGGGGAATTTCTCCCAATATTTTACTGACAATATTATATTGGTTGTCGTTAAGCTCCTGCACTCATGAACTAATCATTAGGAATGCTAGGAATTGTATGAACTCGTGATTAGGGAGAAGCCATCTAGAATGGTACATTAGAGAGTGGCATTAACAATGATGATTTGAATGTTGAATTCCTAAAATATATGAGAGTGGATGAGATGAAATTGACCCCCAACAACATATTCATCCATATATTTCATTGAAAGTGTTTATCTTTTGTCTTTGCCATTGATCAAATTTCATGCATACATGTTTATTTTCTGTCTTGCATATTAAACTTCAACAATTTCGTTTGTAAGTCCTAGCTAATCAACAAATCACATAACTAAACTAGGCCGTGAGTCCTTTGGGAAGAACGATACTTGGTCTTACCAAGTTTATTACTTGAACGATTTGGTCATACTTGCCGATTGTGAAACAAGTTTGTGACATCATATTTTGGTGATCATAAATTTGTCCATCATGGAACCCGAGCCCAGTAGGGTATTTTTATACCCTAAGCTGTGCAAATGCTTTTATTTTCAGACTCTTCTCTGCACACACACTCCTACATACCTTTTCAAAGGTTCTCTACAACTTTTCCCTCATCCCTCTTTAGAAAATCTCCCTTCCACTCACTTGCTCACTAGTTTTCCATCTAAGTTTGGGGTTGGGAGAGAGCATCATTGAAGGGGTTGATTTCTTCATTATGGTTTACTAATGCTTAACAATGTATCTTTTGGTTTTGTGAATTATGTTTGATGCAGGGATGGCCTCCTCATCGGGCACAAGGAATCAAGACTATAGGATCCAAGAAGAGGAGGATACAGATGATAGCTCAGATTGAGGAGGAGCTGAGATAGCATTTACTGATAAATGCTATCATATGATTATGCTTTTGTGGTTTAAGTTTTCTGAACTTATTTGTTTTTGTTTTTAGATTAGGGTTGATGTACTCTATTGAACACCTGGTTTCTTATGATGGTTTGCTATTAACTGTGATTGTGTGATAAGTAATGCTTGAATGATGCTTATGATTAATTGATGTTGAGATGATGTGCACATTAAAATGCTTATACAGGTGATTCACAAGCTTTGTGAACAAATGCATGATATCATGATTGTGATTGTGAAATTAAGCAAGATGTGTATGTCAAATGTGAATGAGCTTATATGTGAGGTTTTGAGCTCTAGAGTTGTTACTGTTGAATGCTATTACTTTGAAAGCATGAATGATTTTGCCCAGGTTTTCTATGATTGAATCAATTGCTTGTTTTGCATCATGTGATCAAGGCCGTTTGTTGGAACCCTTTTTATTGGCCAAATTCATAAAGTTAGCCCACTAAAAGAGAACACGTTGTGTTCTATCCTTTGAACCCTTAGCCTTGAACATACACTGAAAACCCTTGATTGAAAATCTTTACCTTGAGTTAAGTAGAAGATCTTGTGTGGTATTGTTAAATGTTCAAGTTTGGGGTTGTTGGGAAAACATGAAAAAGGAAAAGCATTGAGCTAAGAGCTAAAAGTTAAGAATATGCAAAGAAAAAGAAAAAGAAAAGAAAAGAAGAAGAAGCAAAGCTCAATGCAAATGCAAATGCAAAAGAAAGTTGGGAATGAATAAGAAAAATTGTGTTGTTATGACTCTCTTAACTCAAGGATTTTGTGATCCAGAAAAACCAATTTTCTTGTTAGCCAAGCCACATTATAAGCCATTGAAAAGTCCTTGTGATGATGCATGCTTGTGAATGTTTTTGATTGTGGTAAAATGAAAGGCAAAGTTGATTCATGTAACATTGTGATAGTGGAGTGAATGAGTGAAACACTTTACCTCTTATACACTTGTGTGTTGAGTGAAACACTTTACCTAGTGAGGAAATATTCCATAAGCACATGAACATCCATGCTTAATTGATTGATCATTCATGAAAAATAGCATTTGTTGGAATTTAAATGACTTTGTGAACACTAAAGCATGTGCACATCTTGATTGAACTCTTGGTCATAAGTTTGAGTGAAGTTGTTACTTATCTTGAAAAAAAGGATTTTTGAATGAGTGAACCTTCATATGAATTGGTTGAAGATTGAGTTACATCTTGTTTGCTTAAGGACAAGCAAAGTTCTAAGTTTGGGGTTGTGATAACAGTTGAAAAACTGTTATTTTCATGCTTAAAATTGACACAAAAAGCAACCTTTACACTTAAAAACTAGCTTGAAATCATGCTTTTATTCATATTTTCAGAAATAAGAGAGTTGAAAGTGAATTTAATGGTTTTGTGCAAGATTCCCTTGATTTTGTAGGCTAATTGAATGATTTGAAAGAAGAATTGAAGTACCGTATGATTGGAGTGCTGAAAAGTAAACCAGAAACCAGAAAAGTCAACCAGTCAACCTGAAAAGTCAACCAGTCAACCAGAAAAGTCAACCAGTCAACCAGAAATCGAAAAAAGTCAACCAGACGAGTTTTGGGCCAGTTTTATGCGATTTTATGATCTGTTTGGGCTTGGACCCGTTTTCTATTATTTTTATGTCCTATTTAAAGACCTAGATGTCTTAGGGTTGGTATCTTTGGCAGAAACGAGGCAAACACTCTCTCTTCCACCCCTTTGAAGGAGGATCTTGGATGCTCAGGCTACCTCTTCACCTTTTTAGGGTTTATTCTTTCATTCTTTCATTGATATTCATCTAGGTTCACCATGAATATGGTGAACTAAACCTTGTATGTTTGTTGGGGAATCAATGTAATCTCTTGAAGCTCTCATATGTGGAATCTATGCTTGCATCTTTTAATTAAGATTTATGCTTTCTTTCATCATTAGTTAGGGTTTTTCCTCTTTGCTTAATGCTTGCATGGTTTAACTCATTCGATGCATGATTATTGGTTTTGTCGATACGGGCACGTACGAGGAAGTCTAGATCCGGGGAATTTCTCCCAATATTATATTGGTTGTCGTTAAGCTCCTGCACTTATGAACTGATCATTAGGAATGCTAGGAATTGTATGAACTCGTGATTAGGGAGAAGCCATCTAGAATGGTACTTTAGAGAGTGGCATTAACAATGATGATTTGAATGTTGAATTCCTAAAATATATGAGAGTGGATGAGATGAAATTGACCCCCAACAACATATTCATTCATATACTTCATTGAAAGTGTTTATCTTTTGCTTTTGCCATTGATCAAAAACTCATGCATACATGTTTATTTTCGTCTCTTGCATATAAAATCTCAATTATTTCGTTTGTAAGTCTTAGCTAATCAACAAATCATATAACTAAACTAGGCCGTGAGTCCTTTGGGAGAACGATACTTGGTCTTACCAAGTTTATTACTTGAACGATTCGGTCATACTTGCCGATTGTGAAACACGTTTGTGACATCATATTTTGGTGCTCATAAATTTGTCCATCAAGTTTTTGGCGCCGTTGCCGGGGACTCTGGTTTAACTGGGTAATTTGTGTGATTATTGATTATCTTTGACTTTAATTTTGAATTTCTGTTTTTATTTTTCTGTTTTGATTTTATTTTATCTTATTTGATTAGATTAGATTTTATTTTATCTTATTTTATTAGATTTGATTTTATTTTATTTTATTCTATCTTATTTTATTCTATCTTCTTAATCTTTTATCTTCTGAATATTTATCTTCTCCTATATCTTTTTGTGCTAACAAATATTTTCTAGGGTTTTGTTTTCTTGTGTATGCAGGAAGAAATTAGAACAAGGAGTAAGAAAACAACAGAACCTCTTCTTGAAGGATTAGAAGACAGTAGACGGAGGAGAAGAATCATAACGTCTAGAGAACTTTTCCCTTCTCCAGAAACTCTCTTACAATCATCACCACAAGGTTCTGTTCATAGCACAGGAGACATGGAGAACAATAATGTTAGAAGAACTCTTGCAGATTACACCAATATTGCTAGGCCTCAGCACTTTAACAGCATAGCTAGACCTAGAGTCAATGCAGCCAATATGGAGGTCAAACCAGCACTGATTCAACTGGTGAAGAGTAATCAATTTAATGGGTTATCTCATGAAAGCCCATATGAGCACCTCACTACCTTTAATGAGATTTGCAACACAGTCAAGATTAATGGGGTGCCAGACGAAGCTATCAAGCTTAGCTTGTTTCCTTTCTCATTGGGAGGCAATGCTAAGCTTTGGTTGAACTTTTTTCCAGAAGAAAGTTTCACAGAGTGGGAAGAAGTGGTCACAAAATTTTTAAACAAATACTTCCCACAATCTAAGGTGACTAAAGGCAAGCAAGAGATTTCTTCATTCAAGCAGGGCATGGAAGAATCACTGGGGCATGCATGGAACAGGTATAAAAGCTTGTTACGTAAAACTCCCACGCATGGCTTTGAAGATCAAGAAGTAGTCTTAACTTTCCTTGGAGGGCTTGGTTCACAAACCAAGATGATGCTGGACGCCTCAGCAGGAGGCAATATTAAATGGAAAACTCCAGAGGAAGCAACTGAAATTATAGAAAATATGGCTACTAGTGATAATGAGCTGCACAGTGAAAGAGGAGCTCCTATGCAACAAAAAGGGGTTCTTCAATTACAAACACATGATGCCTTGCTAGCTCAGAATAAAATTCTAACTCAACAGCTAGAAACTCTGACCAAAACTCTTGCTCAATTACCCAAAGAGTTAAAATCTGCTGCACAGGTACAAACCCAGTTGTGCGAATTATGTGGGGGTGATCACATCAATGGCCAATGTGCTTTTCCTGTGGAAGCCGTGGAGGATGTTAATTTCATGGCTAATCAATTTCCATACCGTCAAGGGAATTATAATCACGGTTGGAAACCACATCCAAGCATTGGTCAAGGACAAACTGGGCAAGCTAATCAATATAATAAGCAGCAGCAACCAACCTTTTGGCAACAGTTATCTATGCTTAATGAAAGATCAACAAGGTTGGAAGAAACTCTTCAGCAATTCATTCCGAAAACTGAATCTTCTCAAAAGAGCACTGAAGCTGCTATAAAGAATTTGGAGATTCAAATGGGTCAGATTACCAAGCAATTGGAAGAAAGGCCGAAAAGAAACTTTGGGGCTAATACTGAGGTTAACCCCAGAGAAGAGTGCAAGGTGGTAGAGAGTGTTGATGATGAGAAAGTTGAGTTAGATACAGAAGAGAGAAGTGAAATAGAGAGCAAAAGCACGTTTCCTTTTCCAATCCATCAAGGGAAACCAATGGACTTCACAGAGTTATTCAAAATGGTGGATAATGATGCACCTTGGGAGAAAATTTTGCAACAGATTACGGTTTACACCAAATCTAATGAAGAAAGCTCTACAAAGAAGAGATGTAGAGATGATGAGGAAAAAAAGTGTATAACTGTTAAGGAAGAGTCATTCCCACCTAAAGCATCAGATCCAGGTAGTTTTTCTATCCCTTGTACTATAGGGAAGAAAAAGGTAAAAAAAGCTCTCCTTGATTTAGGTTCAAGTGTTAACTTGATACCTTATTCTTTACTGGAGCAAATTGGCAATGTTAAAATGAAACCTGTAAAGGTTAATTTAGTAATGGCCGATGGATCTTCAAAGGAGCCATGTGGGATTGCAGAAGACATTGTAGTTTGTGTTGGCAAACTTCAGTTTTTGGCAGACTTTGTGGTGATGAAGATGGAAACCGAGAAAATACCTATCATACTTGGAAGACCGTTTATGAAAACGGCCAGGGCTATCATAGATGTAAATGAAGGTATAGTAGTGCTCCAGGATAGAGAAGAGAGAGTGGTGGTGGATGTCTTCAAAGATGAGACACAAGCAAAGGAGGAAGAAGCCAGTTATAAAGCTGCATTTCGAGATGCACCCATAACTAGAGGTAAAGATGAAAATCTTGAGGTTTCAGGTAACCATTGTTTGTTGTTTCAGGTACCCAAGGAAGAAGAGATTGGAAGAGGAGAAGAAATTCCTAGAAACTGGAAGAAAAGAAGACTCCAACTTGGCACACCTGTAAGAATCAAGAACAAGTTGTGGGTTGTGAAGGGCTTTAAAGAAAAGGAGATGATAGAGATAGAGTCTCCATATTCTAGAAGAACCAAGACAGTTCAAAGGAAGCAGCTGAGAAGTTGGTGGACTGACAACATCAACTATAAAGAAGATGGAATATGAGCTTTATTGGGTCAAGCTAATGACGTTAAAAGAGCGCTTGCTGGGAGGCAACCCAGTGATTTAAGAACTTTTTAATTTTTGTTTTGGTGATGTAATTTTGAACTTTTGGGTATTTTTGTTTTTGTTATAAGTTTGTTACAGGGTTTACATCTACTGATGGATGTCAGGCGGAAGAGTATCTACTGAAGGATACTATGTTTGTATACACCTACTGATGGGTGTTGGTAAGAAAGATTTGCATCTACTGAAGGGTGCTGGAGGATTTTGGGTCAGGCTCATGACGTTAAACAAGCGCTACCTGGGAGGCAACCCAGTTGATTAATTTTTCTGTATAATTTTTGTTTTGATCCTGCTTTAGTTGTATAATAGGGTTGTGCATGAGTGATTTAAGAATTTTATTGCAGGGAGCCAATAAGGGGTATGTTTAGGATGCATCTAGGTCAAGCTAAGAAGGAGAGCAATTCCCGCAAGTGCCGCTGAGCGGCAAACTACCGCTGAGCGGTAGTGTCGCAGAAGGGGCTTGGGTTTCCCCTCAGCGGAACCTGAGCCCATTAGGGTATTTTTATACCCTAAGCTGCGCCTTGGCCTCTCGTTTTAGATTCTTCTCTGCACACACACTCCTAAACATTTTTCCAAAGGTTCCCTACATTTTTCCTTTCATTCCTCTTTAGAAAATCTCCCTTCCACTCACTTTCTCACTAGTTTTCCATCTAAGTTTGGGGTTGGGAGAGAGCATCATTGATGGGGCTGAGTTTTTCAAAGCACTAGAGTAGGATTTGTTTTATCAATCACTCATGTTTTTAGAATAGGATTTGATGTTCTCAATTGGAAATTTTGTTTGTTATGATGGTTTGCTTATGATTGTTGTTTGATAAGTAATGCCTGATGATGCTTTGATATTGATTGATGTTGAGAATGTGCACATTATATGCTTATACAGGTGGTTCACAAGCATTGTGAACAAATGCAAGATGTTGTGATTGTGATTATGATTCTAAGCAGGATGTTATATGTGGAATGTGAATGAGCTTATATGTGAGGTTTTCAGCTCCAGAGTTGTTATTGTTGAATACTATTACTGTGAAAGCATGAATGACTTTGCCCAGGTTTTCTATGATTGAATTACTTGCTTGTTTGCATCATATGATCAAGGCCATTTGTTGATAACCCTTCTATTAGCCAAATTCATAAATTGAGCCCACTAAAAGAGAACACTATGTGTTATAGTCTTTGAACCTCTAGCCTTGAACATGATTTGAAAACCCTTGTTGAAAAGCTTTACCTTGAGTTAAGTAGAAAATACTTGGTGGTATTGACAAATGTTCAAGTTTGGGGTTGTTGGAAAATAGAAAGGGAAATTGAAAGCATTGAGCTAAGAGCTAAGAATTAAGTATGTGAAAAGAAAAAGAAAAAGAGAAAGAAAAGAAAAGAAAAAGCAAAGCTCAATGCAAAAGAAAGTTGGGAATAAATAAGAATGATTGTGTTTATATGTTTCTCTTAACTCAAGGGTTTTGTGATCTAGAAAAACCAATTTTCTTGTTAGCCCAGCCACGTTATAAGCCATAGAAAAGTCCTTGTGATGATGCTTGCTGATAAGTGTTTTTGATTGTGGTTAAATGAAAGGCAAAGTTGATTCATGTGATATTGTAATAGTAGAGTGAATGAGTGAATATCTCCTATACACTTGTGTGTTTGAGTGAAACACTTTATCTAGTGAGGATACATTCCATGAACACATAAGAACATCTTTTCTTAGTTAATTGATCATTCATGAAAATAGCATTTGTTGGATAGTATGTGTTTGAGTGATCACTAAAAGCATGTGCACATCTTGATTGAAGTCTTGATAATGAGCTAAATTGAGTATTTACTTGTCTTGAAAGAAGGATTTTTGAATGTGGTGAACCATTATATGGATTGATGGAAGATTGAGTTACATCTTGTTTGCTTGAGGACAAGCAAAGTTTTAAGTTTGGGGTTGTGATAACGGTTGAAAAACCGTTATTTTTATGCTTAAATTTGATACCAAAAGCAACCTTTAAGACTTAGAAACTAGCTTGAATTCATATTTTTTCTTTAGTTTTGAGAATAAGAGAGTTGAAAGTGAATTTAATGGTTTTGTGCAAGATTCCCTTGATTTTGTAGGCTAATTGAATGATTTGAAAGAAGAATTGAAATACCGAATGATTAGAGCGCTGAAAAGTCAACCAGAAACCAGAAAAGTCAACCAGTCAACCAGAAAAGTCAACCAGTCAACCAGAAAAGTCAACCAGTCAACCAGAATGCTGAAAAACCAACCAGAACGTAGAAAACGTGTGACCGAGTGGCGCTGAGCGGAAAAATACCGCTGAGCGGCACTTTTCGGGTGCCGAAATCACCGCTGAGGGGCAAAACAGCAGCTGGAGGGCAAAATGGATCATGCGCTAGTACCGCTCAGCGGTAAAATACCGCTGAGCGGCATTCTAAGTGGGCTTGGACCGGTTTTCTTTTGTTTTTATGGGCTTGGACTTGTTTTATGTTATTTTTATGCCCTATTTAAGGACTTGCACGTCCTAGGGTTTGTATCTTTGGCAGAAACGAGGCAAACACTCTCTCTTCCACCCCTTTGAAGGAGGATCTTGGATGCTCAGGCTACCTCTTCACCTTTTTAGGGTTTATTCTTTCATTCTTTCATTGATATTCATCTAGGTTCACCATGAATATGGTGAACTAAACCTTGTATGTTTGTTGGGGAATCAATGTAATCTCTTGAAGCTCTCATATATGGAATCTATGCTTGCATCTTTTAATTAAGATTTATGCTTTCTTTCATCATTAGTTAGGGTTTTTCCTCTTTGCTTAATGCTTGCATGGTTTAACTCATTCGATGCATGATTATTGGTTTTGTCGATACGGGCACGTACGGGGAAGTCTAGATCCGGGGAATTTCTCCCAATATTATATTGGTTGTCGTTAAGCTCCTGCACTTATGAACTGATCATTAGGAATGCTAGGAATTGTATGAACTCGTGATTAGGGAGAAGCCATCTAGAATGGTATTTTAGAGAATGGCATTAACAATGATGATTTGAATGTTGAATTCCTAAAATATATGAGAGTGGATGAGATGAAATTGACCCCCAACAACATATTCATTCATATACTTCATTGAAAGTGTTTATCTTTTGCTTTTGCCATTGATCAAAAACTCATGCATACATGTTTATTTTCGTCTCTTGCATATAAAATCTCAATTATTTCGTTTGTAAGTCTTAGCTAATCAACAAATCATATAACTAAACTAGGCCGTGAGTCCTTTGGGAGAACAATACTTGGTCTTACCAAGTTTATTACTTGAACGATTCGGTCATTTGTCCATCATGGAGCAAGTGGACGATGTTGACGAAGTGGACGAAGTTGACGAAGTGGACAATGTTGACGAAGTGGACGAAGTTGACAAAGTTGACGAAGTGGAAGAAGTGTAGTAAGTGGAGGAAGTGGAGGAAGTGGACGATGTGGACAAAGTGGATAAAGAAGTGGAGGTAGTGGAGGAAGTAGAAGAAGTTGAGGAAGTGGAGGAAGTGGAGGAAGTTGAGGAAGCAGAGGAAGTTGACGAAGTAGATAAAGTTGACGAAGTGGACGAGGTGGACTAAGAGGAGGAAGTGGAGGAAGTGGAGGAAGTTGAGGAAGTGGACGAAGTTGAAGAAGTGGACGAAGTGGAGGAATTGGAGGAAGTGAGGGAAGTTGACGTAGTGGATGAAGTTGACGAGGTTGACGTAGTTGACGATTTAGAGGAAGTGGAGGAAGTGGAGTAAGTAGAAGAAGTGGTGGAAGTGGAGGGAGTAGAAGAAGTGGACGAAGTGGAGGAAGTGGAGGAAGTGGAGGAAGTGGGCGAAGTGGAAGAAGAGGTGGACGAAGTGGAAGAAGAAGTAGACGAAGTGGACGAAGTGGGCGAAGTTGAAGAAGTGGAAGAAGAAGTGGAAGAGGAAGTGGACGAAGTGGATGTAGTTGATGAAGTGGACGATGTGGAGGAAGTTGACGAAGTGAACAAAGTTGATGTAGTGGACGAAGTTGAGGAAGTGGAGGAAGTTGACGAAGTAGAGGAAGTAAAGGAAGTAGAGGAAGTGGAGGAAGGGGAGGAAGTGGAAGGAGTGGAACAAGAGGAAGAAGAAGTGGAGGAAGTAGAAGAAGTGGAGGAAGTGGACGAAGTTGAGGAAGTTGACGAAGTGGACGAAGTGGAGGAAGTGGAAGGAATTGGTGGAATTGGACGAAGTGGAGGAAACGGACGCAATCGACGTAGTTGACATAGTTGACGAAGTGGACGAAGTGGAGTAAGGGGAGGAAGTGGAGGAAGTAGAGGGTGTGGAAGAAGTGGACGAAGTGGACGAAGTGGAAGAAGTAGACGAAGTGGACGAAGTGTACGAAGTGGTAGAAGTGGACGAAGAGGACGAAGTTGACGAATTTGGGGTAGTGGAGCAAGTGGACGATGTTGACGATGTGGACGAAATTGACGAAGTGGACGAAGTTGACGAAGTGGAAGAAGTGTAGTAAGTGGAGGAAGGGGAGGAAGTGGAGGAAGTTTAAGACGTGGACAAAGTGGATGAAGAAGTGGAGGAAGTGGAGGAAGTAGAAGAAGTTGAGGAAATGGAGGAAGTGGAGGAAGTGGAGGAAGTTGAGGAAGTGGACGAAGTTGAGGAAGTGGACGAAGTTGACGAAGTGGAGGAAGTGGAGGAGGTGGAGTTGCAGAAACTGGAGGAAATGGAGGAAGTTGACGTAGTGGACGAAGTTGATGAGGTTAACGTAGTTGACGAAGTAAAGGAAGTGGAGGAAGTGGAGGAAGTGGAGTAAGTAGAAGAAATCGAGGAAGTGGAGTAAGTGGAGGAAGTAGAAGGAGTGGAGGAAGTGGACGAAGCTGACGAGGTGGACGTAGTTGACGAAGTAGAAGAAGTGGAGGAAGTGGAGGAAGTAGAAGAAGTGGAGGAAATGGACGAAGTGGACAAAGTGGACGAAATAGACGAAGTTGACGAAGTTGACGAACTGGAGGTAGTGGAGGAAGTGGAGAAAGTGGAGGAAGTAGAGGAAGTGGACGATGTGGAAGAAGTGGAAGAAGAAGCGGAAGAAGTTGACGAAGTGGAGGAAGTGGAAGGAAGTGTAGGAAGTTGACGAAGTGGAGGAAGTGGAGGAAGAGGACGAAGTTGACGAAGTGAATGAAGTGGAGGAAGTAGAGGAAGTGGACGAAGTGGAAGAAGAGGTGGATGAAGTGGAAGAAGAAGTAGACGAAGTTGACGAAGTGGACGATGTGGACGAAGTTAACGAAGTGAACGAAGTTGACGAAGTGAACGAAGTTGACGTAGTGGACGGGGTGGAGGAAGTGGACGAAGTGGAAGAAGAGGAAGAAGAAGTGGGGGAAGTAGAAGAATTGGAGGAAGTGGAGGAAGCGCAATAAGTTAACGAAGTGGAGGAACTTAACGAAGTGGACGAAGTGGACAAAGTGGACGAAGTGGACAAGTGGACGAACTAGTGGAAGTGGATGAAGTGGACAAATTGGAGGAAGTGGTCGAAGTGGAGGAAGTCAACGAAGTGCACGAAGTTGACGACGTTGCGAAGTTCACGTAGTGGACGAAGTGGAGCAAATGGACGATGTCGACGAAAGAGACGAAGTTGACGAAGTGGACAAAGTGCAGTAAGTGGAGGAAGTTGACGAATTTGGGGTAGTGGAGGAAATGGACGAAGTGGTAGAAGTGGACTAAGAGGACGAAGTTGACGAATTTGAGGTAGTGGAGAAGGTGGTGGAAGTGGAGTGGGTAGACGAAGTTGACGAAGTGGACGAAGTGGACAAAGTTGACGAAGTGGAAGAAGTGTAGTAAGTGGAGGAAGAGGAAGAAGTGGACGATGTGGACAAAGTGGATGAAGAAGTGGAGGAAGCCGAGGAAGTGGAGGAAGTTGACGAAGTGGAGGATGTGGAGGAAATGGAGGAAGAGGAGGAAGTTGAGGAAGTGGAGGAAGTTGAGGAAGTGGAGGAAGTGGAGGAAGAGGATGAAGTTGAGGAAGTGGAGGAAGTGGACGAAGTTGAGGAAGTGGAGGAAGTGGACGAAGTTGAAGAAGTGGAGGAAGTGGAGGAAGTGAAGGAAGTTAATGTAGTGGACGAAGTGGACGCAGTTGACGAGGTTGACGTAGTTGACGTTGTAGAGGAAGTGGAGGAAGTGGAGTAACTAAAAGAAGTGGAGGAAGTTGAGGAAGTAGAAGAAGTGGAGGAAGATTACGAAGTGGAGGAAGTGGGTAAAGTGGAGTAAGTGGACGAAGTGTGATAACAGTTGAAAAACTGTTATTTTCATGCTTAATATTGATACTAAAAGCAACCTTTAGACTTAAAAACTAGCTTGAAATCATGCAGTTTATCTATATTTTCATAAATAAGAGAGCTGGACAGGTTTATGCTTGATTTAAGTGTTTTTGTGCAGGTTTTAAGGTGAATTTAGTGAAAAGAGTGAAGAAGGAGAGAAGTGACATTAGAAAAGACAAGAAATAGTGCAAAAAGAGAAGACAAAGGCACCGCTCAGCGGCATTTTACCGCTGAGCGGCACTCAGGAGGTTGCGGGAGTCACGCTGAGGGGCAAAATGGCCGCTGAGGGGAAGAAAAGGACGCGCAATCACCGCTGAGCGGTATTTACCGCTGAGCGGCACTTTTTGGGCTTGGGCTTTTGTAATCTTTTGTAACTCTAGATTAGTATATAAGGGCTTACACGTCCTAGAATTAGGTATCTTTGGCAGAAACGAAGTAAACACTCTCTCTTCCACCTCTTTGAAGGAGGATCTTGGATGCTCAGGCTACCTCTTCACCTTTATTGGGTTTATTCTTTCATTCTTTCATTGATATTCATCTAGGTTCACCATGAATATGGTGAACTAAACCTTGTATGTTTGTTGGGGAATCAATGTAATCTCTTGAAGCTCTCATATATGGAATCTGTTGATTACATCTTTTAATTAAGACATATGCTTTCTTTCATCATTAGTTAGGGATTTTCCTCTTTGCTCAATGCGTGCATAGTTTAACTCATTACATACATGATTATTGGTTTTGTCGATACGGACACGTACGGGGAAGTCTAGATCCGGGGAATTTCTCCCAATATTATACTGACAATATTCTATTGGTTGCCTTTAAGCTCCTGCACTCATGAACTAATCATTAGGAATGCTAGGAATTGTATGAACTCGTGATTAGGGAGAAGCCATCTAGAATGGTACATTAGAGAGTGGCATTAACAATGATGATTTGAATGTTGAATTCCTAAAATATATGAGAGTGGATGAGATGAAATTGACCCCCAACAACATATTCATTCATATAATTCATTGAAAGTGTTTATCTTTTGTCTTTGCCATTGATCAAACTTCATGCATACATGTTTATTTTCTGTCTTGCATATTAAACTTTGAATATTTCGTTTGTAAGTCCTAGCTAATCAACAAATCACATAACTAAACTAGGCCGTGAGTCCTTTGGGAAGAACGATACTTGGTCTTACCAAGTTTATTACTTGAACGATTCGGTCATACTTGCCGATTGTGAAACAAGTTTGTGACATCATAATTTGGTGCTTACAAATTTGTCCATCAAAGTCGACAAAGTTGACTAAGTTGACGAAGTGGGCGAAGTTGACGAAGTGGAGGAAGTGGAGGAAGTGGAGGAAGTAGAGGAAGTGGACAAAGTGGACGAAGTGGAAGAAGTGGAAGAAGTTGACGAAGTTGACGAAATGGAGGAAGTGGAGGAAGGTGACGTAGTGTACGAAGTGGACGAAGTGGAGGAAGAGGATGACGTTGATGAAATGAACGAAGTGGATGAAGTGGGGGAAGTAGAGGAACTGGACAAAATGGATCAAGTGGAAGAAGAGCTGGACGAAGTGGAAGAAGAAGTGAACGAAGTGGACGAAGTTGACGAAGTGGACGAAGTGGAGGATGTAGAGGAAGTGGACGAAGTTGAAGAAGTGGACGAAGTGGATGATGTTGACGAAGTGGACGATGTGGAGGAAGTTGACAAAGTGAATGAGGTGGATGTAGTGGAGGAAGTGAATGAAGTGGAGGAAGTTGACGAAGTGGAGGAAGTTGACGAAGTGGACGAAGTGGACGAAGTAGACGAAGTGGAAGGAAGTGGTGGAATTGGACGAAGAGGACGAAGTGCACGAAGTTGACGAAGTTCAGGTAGCGGACGAAGTGGAGGAAATGGACGAAGTCGATGTAGTTGACGAAGTTGACGAAGTGGACGAAGTGGAGTAAGTGGAGGAAGTGGAGGAAGTGGAGGGTGTGCAAGAAGTGCACGAAGTTTACGAAGTGGACGAAGTGCACGAAGTGGTAGAAATGGACGAAGTTGACGAATTTGGGGTAGTGGAGCAAGTGGACGATGTTGACGAAGTGGACGAAGTTGACAAAGTAGACGAAGTGGAGGAAGTTGACGAAGTGGAAGAAGTGTAGTAAGTGGAGGAAGTCTAAGATGTGGATAAAGTGGATGAAGAAGTGGAGGAAGTGGACGAAGTTGACGATGTTGACGTAGTGAAGGAAGGAGAGGAAGTAGAGGATGTTGAGGAAGTGGACGAAGTTGGCAAAGTGACGAAATGGACGAAATTGAGGAAGTTGACGAATTTGGGGTAGTGGAGCAAGTGGATGATGTTGACGAAGTAGACGAAGTGGACAAAGTTGACGAAGTGGAAGAAGTCTACTAATTGGAGGAAGTGGAGGAAGTGGACGATTGGGACAAAGTGGATGAAGAAGTGGAGGAAGTGAAGGAAGTATAAGACGTTGAGGAAGTGGAGGAAGTGGAGGAAGTTGAGGAAGTGGACGAAGTGGAGGAAGTAGACGAAGTTGACGTTATTGACATAGTGGACGAAGTTGACGAAATGGACGAAGTTGACGAAGTGGACAAAGTTGACGAAGGGGAAGAAGTCTAGTAATTGGAGGAAGTGGACGATGTGGACAATGTGGATGAAGAAGTGGAGGAAGTGGAGGAAGTAGAAGAAGTTGAGGAAGTGGAGGAAGTGCAGGAAGTGGAGGAAGTGGACGAAGTTGACGGAGTTGACGTAGTGGACGAAGTCGAGGAAGTGGACGAAGTCGAGGAAGTTGATAAGGTGGATGAACTGGAGTAAGTGGAGGAAGTGGACGATGTGGATGAAGTGGAAGAAGAAGCGAACGAGGTGGAGGAACTGGAGGAACTGGAGGAAGTAGAAGAAGTGGAAGAAGTGGACGATGTTGACGACGCTGACGTAGTGGAGAAGTGGAGGATATGGAGGATGTGGAGGAAGTGGACGAAGTTGATGATGTTGACGAAGTGGACCAAGTTGACATAGTGGACGAAGAGGACAAAGTTGACGAATTTTGGGTAGTGGAGCAAGTGGACGATGTTGACGAAGCAAACGAGGTGGACGAAGGGGACGAAGTTGACGAATTGGAAGAAGTGTAGTAAGTGGAGGAAGTGGAGGAAGTGGAAGAAGTAGAAGAAGCTGAGGAAGTTGACGAAGTGGACAAAGTGGAGGAACTGGAGGAAGTGGAGGAAGTGGAGGAAGTGGTAGAAGTGGAGGAAGTTGACGAAGTGGAGGAACTGGAGGAAGTAGTGGAAGTGGACGAGGTGGATGAAGAAGAGAAAGTGCACGAAGTTGACGACGTTGACGAAGTTCACGTAGTGGACCAAGTGGAGGAAATGGACGAATTCGACGAAGTGGAGGGAGTTGACGAAGTGAACGAAGTGGACTAAGTGGAGGAAGTGGAGGAAGTGAACAATGTGGACGATGTGGAAGAAGAAGTGGAGGAAGTGGAGGAAGTGGAGGAAGTAGAGGAAGTAGAAGAAGTGGAGAAAGTGGAGGAAGTAGAAGAAGTGGAGGAAGTGGAGGAAGGGGAGGAAGTGGAGGAATTGGAGGAAGTGGAGGAAGTTCACAAAGTCGAAGAAGTTGATGAAGTGGACGTAGTGGACGAAGTTGACGAAGTTTCCGAAGTGGAAGAAGTAAAGGAAGTGGGCGATGTTGACGAAGTTAACGAAGTTGACGAAGTGGAGGAAGTGGATGAAGCTGGCGAAGTAGAAGAAGTTGACGAAGTGGACGAAGTGGACAAAGTAAGCGAAGTGGACGAAGTGGATGAAGTTGACGAAATTGACGAAGTTGACGTAGTCAACGGAGTTGAGGAAGTGGACGAAGTTGACAAAGCTGACGTAGTTGACGAAGTGGAAGAAGTGGAGGAAGTGGAAGAACAAGTGGATGAAGTTGACGAAGTGGACGAAGCGGACGAAGTTGACGATGTGGACGAAGCGGACAAAGTTGACGAAGTGAACGAAGATGACGAAGTTGACGAAGTGGACAAACTGGACGAATTTGACGAAGTGGACGAAGTTGACGAAGTGGAAGAAGTGTAGTAAGTGGAAGAAGTGGAGGAAGTGGAGGAAGGGGACGATGTGGACGAAGTGGGTGAAGAAGTGAACGAAGTAGAAGAAGTGGTGGAAGAGCAGGAAGTGGAGGAAGTAGAGGAAGTGGAAGAAGTAGAAGAAGTGGAGGAAGGGGAGGAAGGGGACAAAGTAGAGGAAGTGGACGAAGTTGACGAAGTGGACGAAGTAGACGAAACTGGACGAAGTGTATGAAAGTGGATGAAGTGTACGAAGTGGAGGAAGTAGACGAAGTGGAGGAAGTGGACGAGTTTACGAAGTTGACGAAGTAGACGAGGTGGACGAAGATGATGAAGCTGACGACGTGGACGAAGAGGAAGAAGTTGAAGAAGAAGTTGGCGAAGTGGACGAAGTTGACGATGTTGACGTAGAGGAGGTGGAGAAGTGGGGGAAGTGGAGGAAGTGGAGGATGTGAAGGAACTGGACAAAGTTGATGAAGTTGACGAAGTGGAAGAGGAACTTGACGAAGTGGACGAAATGGACGAAGTTGCCAAGTTGACGACGTTGATCTATTGAAGGAAGTGGAGAAGTGGAGAAGTTGAGGAAGTGGAGGAAGTCGAGGATGTGGTGGAAGTGGACAAAGTGGTAGAAATGGACGAAGTTGAGGAAGTTGACGAATTTGGGGTAGTGGAGCAAGTAGACGATGTTGACGAAGTGGATGAAGTTGACGAGGTGGACAAAGTTGACGAAGTGGAAGAAGTGTAGTAAGTGAAGGAAGTGGACGATGTGGACAAAGTGGATGAAGAAGTAGAGGAAGTGGAGGAAGTCGAGGAAGTGAAGGAGGTGGAGGAAGTGGATGAAGAGGAGGAAGTGGACGAAGTAGACGAAGTTTACGAAGTTGAAGAAGTGGAGGAAGTAGAAAAAGTTGAGGAAGTGGAGCAAATGGAGGAAACTTGATGGACAAATTTGTAAGCACCCAAAATATGATGTCACAAACTTGTTTCACAATCGGCAAGTATGACCGAATCGTTCAAGTAATAAAACTTGGTAAGACCAAGTATCGTTCTTCCCAAAGGACTCACGGCCTAGTTTAGTTATGTGATTTGTTGATTAGCTAGGACTTACAAACGAAATATTCAAAGTTTAATATGCAAGACAGAAAATAAACATGTATGCATGAATTGATCAATGGCAAAGACAAAAGATAAACACTTTCAATGAATTATATGAATGAATATGTTGTTGGGGGTCAATTTCATCTCATCCACTCTCATATATTTTAGGAATTCAACATTCAAATCATCATTGTTAATGCCACTCTCTAATGTACCATTCTAGATGGCTTCTCCCTAATCAAATAGTTCACACAATTCCTAGCATTCCTAATGATTAGTTCATTACAGCAGGAGCTTAAAGGCAACCAATATAATGTTGTCAGTAAAATATTGGGAGAAATTCCCCGGATCTAGACTTCCCCGTACGTGTCCGTATCGACAAAACCAATAATCATGCATTAGAATGAGTTAAACAATGCAAGCATTGAGCAAAGAGGAAAAACCCTAACTAATGATGAAAGAAAGCATATGTCTTAATTCAAAGATGTACTCAACAAATCCATATATGAGAGCTTCAAGAGATTACATTGATTCCCCAACAAACATACAAGGTTTAGTTCACCATCGTCATGGTGAACCTAGATGAATAACAATGAAAGAGTGAAAGAATAAACCCAATAAAGGTGAAGAGGTAGCCTGAGCATCCAAGATCCTCCTTCAAAGGGGTGAGAAGAGAGAGTGTTTGCCTCGTTTCTGCCAAAGATACTAATTCTAGGACGTGCAAGTCCTTATATACTATTTTAGAATTACAAAAGATCTAAGCCCAAGCCCATAAAAGTGCCAGAAAACAAGTCCAAGCCCATTATTAAGAATGACGCTCAGCGGTAAATACCGCTCAGCGGTGACTGCGCTTCCCTTTTCTTCCCCTCAGCGGCCAGTTTGCCCCTCAGCGGACCTCCCGTGACCTCCTGAGTGCCGCTCAGCGGTAAAATGCCGCTGAGCGGTGCTTTCGGCTTCTCCTTTTGCACTCTTTGATTTCTTTTCTGATTCCATCTCTCTCCTTCTTCACTTCTTTCATCAAATTCACCTTAAAACCTGCACAAAAACACTTAAATCAAGCATAAACCTGTCCAGCTCTCTTATTTCTGAAAATATAGATAAAAGCATGATTTCAAGCTAGTTTTTAAGTCTAAAGGTTGCTTTTAATATCAATTTTAAGTATGAAAATAACAGTTTTTCAACTGTTATCACAACCCCAAACTTAGAACTTTGCTTGTCCTCAAGCAAACAAAATGTAACTCCATCTCCAACCAATTCATATGATGGTTCACTCATTCAAAAATTCTCTTTTTCAAGATGAGTAATAACCTCACTCAAACTTATGACCAAGAGTTTATTCAAGATGTGCACATGCTTTAGTGTTCACAAAGTCATTTAAGTTCCAACAAATGCTATTTTTCATGAATGATCAATCAATTAAGCATGGATGTTCATGTGCTTATGCAATATTTCCTCACTAGGTAAAGTGTTTCACTTAACACACAAGTGTATAAGAGGTAAAGTGTTTCACTCATTCACTCCACTATCACAATGTCACATGAATCAACTTTGCCTTCCATTTTACCACAATCAAAAACATTCACAAGCATGCATCATCACAAGGACTTTTCAATGGCTTATAATGTGGCTGGGCTAACAAGAAAATTGGTTTTTCTGGATCACAAAATCCTTGAGTTAAGAGAATCATAACAACACAATTATTCTTATTCATTCCCAACTTGCCTTTGCATTTGCATTGAGCTTTACTTCTTTTTCTTTTCTTTTCTTTTTCTTTGCATATTCTTACTTTTTAGCTCTTAGCTCAATGCTTTTCCTTTTTCATGATTTCCCAATAACCCCAAACTTGAACATTTATCAATACCACACAAGATATTCTACTTAACTCAAGGTAAAGATTTTCAATCAAGGGTTCAGTGTATATTCAAGGCTATGGGTTCAAAGGATAGAACACAAAATGTTCTCTTTTAATAGGCTAACTTTTATGAATTTGGCCAATAAAAAGGGTTTCATCAAACACGGCCTTGATCACATGATGCAAAACAAGCAATTGATTCAATCATAGAAAACCTGGGCAAAGTCATTCATGCTTTCAAAGTAATAGCATTCAACAATAACAACTCTGGAGCTCAAAACCTCACATATAAGCTCATTCACATTTGACATACACATCCTGCTTAATTTCACAATCACAATCATGATATCATGCATTTGTTCACAAAGCTTGTGAATCACCTGTATAAGCATTTTAATGTGCACATCATCTCAACATCAATCAGTCAATAAGCATCATCAAGCATTACTTATCACATAAACACAGTTAATAGCAAACCATCACACAAACCAGGTATTCAATAGAGTACATCAAACCCTAATCTAGAAACAAAAATAAATAAGTTCAGAAAGTTTAAACCGCAAAAGCATAAAACATATGATAGCATTCATCAGTAAATGCTATCTCAGCTCCTCATCAGTCTGAGCTGTCCTCTGTATCTTCCTCCTCCTCTTCATCATCATCTTCATCAAAAGCATCCTCCTCCTCAGCTTCTTCTTCTTCCATGTCTCGAGCTGAAGATTCAGCTCCTCCAGCTCCTCCATGGAATGGTTCTTCTGGCCAAGCTACGACGTTATGGAATTCATCCATAGTCCACCTGTGTGCTGGAGGGGTATCATACATCCCCACTATCATCTCAGCCGTGGCCACCTGCCCTCTGTGGATGGACTGCAACTGAGCACCTATAAGAGACATATACATGTCCCTCATCTGGAATGGTTCTGCCTCATGTGTATCAGCAGATGTCCGGCTCTGTGCTGGTCCTCTCTCTCTACGAGCCTGGCGTGGTGGAACGGGCTGAGCTGCCTCCTCACCTCCACAATACTGTCTGTAATAGGCCTCATCTATAGCTTTTCTTGGCCTCTCAAATGGTGGAACAGAAGTGTCCACCCCAGCTAGCTTGCAGAGGTGAGTGATCAAAGAAGGATGTCCCAGTGGTGCTTTGTTGTTTGAGGTGTTAGCACACACACTAATCTCATCAGCTATCACCTGCCCAATATTAACATTCAAACTTCTGATAGCACAGTAGATGAATAGTGCCCTGCTGAGAGTGATATCTGACACATGTGAGCATGGCTGAATGTTGGCATGAGAAAATGCCATCCAATACTTTGCAAGAGGAGTCAAATCTGTCCTCCTAATGTTAACCACTGCTCCAGATCTATTCCTTTGAAAGTGTCCTCCAGGTATGCACAACACTCTCTCAACATCCTCAAAGTCAGCACCTTCCTCCATGCTAAGAGCAAACTGACATTGCTCACCAGCCCACACAGTATCCAGGAAGTTATTAATGGACTCAGGATCATACCTGATGGCATGGCCTCTAACATATCCCAAATAGTTCTCAGCTGGATAGTCACCAATCTTCTTGGCATTAGTGTAGAATTCCTTAACCTCAGCTATGTTGGCAGGTGCTGGATAAGTGGCTAGCTTCCCCCAGTCATTCCCTAACACTTGCTCTCCAAATTGAGGAGCAAAGTTAGGTATCATTCCGACCTTTCTCTCCATCAGAAGTCTCCTGTCCTGAACCACCCTAAAGTGCTTCTCATGTTTCCTGGAGAGGAACCTGCCATTATGTGGCTGCTCTGGTTCCTTTTCCTTCCTCTTGGTTGCCATGGTTTTCAATCTCTTTCCAGAAGAGGATGCCATTCCTGCATTCAAATACAAATCCAAAACCACAGAACATGATGTTAATCATTAGTAACATACAGGACACAACTCCTTTCGAAGCTAAACCACCGCTGAGGGCCAGAATTTCCCCTCAGCGCCACCAGTGCAACACACCAACACGCAAAAAGCCAGAAAAAGCAAATCTGGCAGAGTGCCGCTCAGCGGTAAATACCGCTCAGCGGTGACCTGCAGATTTTTGCCAAACTCGTTTTTAAACTGCCCTAACTCCACCCAAATGCAATTTTCAGTTTTCCAGTACATAATCAAGCAGTTTAATCGGTTCAAACATCAAATATATCATCAAATCATGCATAGAAATCAAAAGCCCTAAATACTCATGCTTTGACAATCACATTCAAATTCAAGAACCCTAGAATGACAAAATGCATTTTACTTACTTGGGTGGAGATGCTAGATGATATGAGAATGCTTCCAAACTATAATGCTCTCTTCCAACCCCCAAACTTTGATAGCACACTAGTGAAAAAGTGAGTGGAAGAGAAATTTTTCTAAGAGGGAAGAGTAGAAAGATGTAGGAAAACCTAAAAGAGGGTATGTGGAAGTGTTTGTGCAGAGAAGGGCTTGAAAGAGTGTGAAAACGCGCAGCTTAGGGTTTAAAAATACCCCAATGGGCTCGGGTTCCGCTAAGGGGAACTTAAGCCCATCAGCGTTAGTACCGCTCAGCGGTAATTGCCGCTCAGCGGCACTTTCGTGATGTGCCCTTCTCCTTCTTTTCTTGCCCTACGTGCCTTCCTAGCATACTCCTCATGGGTTCCCTGCAATTTCATTGTTAAACATGCTTATGCAATCCCTAATTAGAATAAAACAAACAAAGATAATCAATCAACTGGGTTGCCTCCCAGGTAGCGCTTGTTTAACGTCACGAGCCTGACCCAAAATCCACCAACACCCATCAGTAGGTGTTTCACTTACCAGCACCCATCAGTAGGTGCAAAATCTTCTCAGCAACACCCATCAGTAGGTGTTACAAACCTAGTATCCTTCAGTAGATACTTAACCACCTAGCATCCTTCAGTAGATGCTATAACAACAAAATAATGTCCAGAATAATGTTCACAGTTTAAAAATTACAAAATATTAAAACAAAAGTTTGTAAATCCACTGGGTTGCCTCCCAGCAAGCGCTTTTTTAACGTCACTAGCTTGACCCAATAAAGCTCACGTTCCATCTTCTTTAAAGTTGATGTTATCCTTCCACCAACTTATCAACTGCTTCCTTAGGACTGTTTTGGATTCTCTGGAATATGGAGACTCTATCTCTATCATCTCCTTCTCTTTAAAACCTTTTACAACCCACAACTTGTTCTTGAATCTTACAGGTGTGCCAAGTTGGAGTCCTCTTTCCTTCCAGTCTCTAAGAACTTCCTTTCCTTTTCCACTTTCATCTACCTTGGGTACCTGAAAATACAAACAATGGTTATCAGAAACTTTAAAATTTTCATGTTTACCTCTAGTTATGGGTGCATCTTGAAATGCAGCTTTATAACTGGCCTCTTCCTCCTTTGCTTGTATCTCATCTTTAAACACATTCACCACCACTCTCTCCTCTCTGTCCTGGAGCACCACTATACCTTCATTAACATCTATAATAACCCTGGCCGTTTTCATAAACGGTCTTCCCAGTATGAAAGGTATCTTTTCGGTCTCCATCTTCATCACCACAAAGTCTGCCAAGAACTGAAGTTTGCCAACACAAACTACAATGTCTTCTGCAATCCCACATGGCTCCTTTGAAGATCCATCAGCCATTACCAGATTAACCTTTGCAGGTTTTATTTTCACATGGCCAATTTGCTCCAATAGAGAGTAAGGCATCAAGTTAACACTTGAGCCTAAGTCAAGGAGAGCTTTCTTCACCTTTTTCTTCCCTATAGTGCAAGGGATAGAAAAACTACCTGGATCAGCAGCTTTTGGTGGGAATGATTCTTTCTTAACAGTTACACACTTTTCATCATCATCATCTCTACGTTTTCTTTTTGTAGAGGTTCCCTCATCAGATTTTGTGTACACTGCTATTTTCTGTAAGATTTGTTCCCAAGGAGCTTCATTATCAACCATTCTGAATAAGTCTGTGAAATCCATTGGTTTCTCCTGATTTGTTAGAAAAGGAAAAGTATCCTTTCTTTCTTCTTCTCTTCTCTCTTCTGTTTCATCTTCTTCTGACTCAATACTCTCTTCATTTACACTCTTGACCACTTTGCATTCTTCTCTAGGGTTAACCTCAGTATTAGCCCCAAAGTTTCTGTGTGGTCTTTCTTCCAACTGCTTAGTGATCTGACCCATCTGAATCTCCAAGTTCTTTATAGCAGCTTCAGTGCTCTTTTGGGAGGATTCAGTTTTCTGAATAAATTGTTGAAGAGTTTCTTCCAACCTTGTAGATCTTTCATTGAGCATAGAAATTTGTTGCCACATGGTTGGTTGCTGCTGCTGTTGCTTATTAAATTGATTAGCCTGCCCAGTTTGTCCTTGGCCAATACTTGGATGTGGTTTCCAACCCTGATTATAATTACCTTGACGGTATGGAAACTGATTAGCCATGAAGTTAACATCCTCCACGGCTTCCACAGGAAAAGCACATTGGCCATTGATGTGATCTCCTCCACATAGTTCGCACAACTGGGTTTGTACCTGTGCAGCAGATTTTAACTCTTTTGGTAATGAAGCAAGAGTTTTGGTCAGAGTCTCCAGTTGTTGAGTCAGAATTTTATTTTGGGCTAGCAGAGCATCATGGGTTTGTAATTGAAGAACCCCTTTCTGTTGCATAGGGGCGCCTCTTTCATTGTGAAGCTCATTATCACTTGTAGCCATATTTTCAATAATCTCAGTGGCTTCCTCTGGAGTCTTCCATTTGATATTGCCCCCAGCTGAGGCATCTAGCATCATCTTGGTTTGTGAACCAAGCCCTCCAAGGAAAGTTAGGACTACTTCTTGATCCTCAAAGCCATGCGTGGGAGTTTTACGTAATAAGCTTTTGTACCTGTCCCATGCATGTCCCAGTGATTCCTCCATGCCCTGCTTGAATGAAGATATCTCTTGCTTGCCTTTAGTTACTTTAGATTGTGGGAAGTATTTGTTTAGAAACTTTGTAACCACTGCTTCCCACTCTGTGAAACTTTCTTCTGGAAAAGAGTTTAACCAAAGCTTAGCATTGCCTCCCAAGGAGAAAGGAAACAAACTAAGTTTGATTGCTTCGTCTGGCACCCCATTAATTTTGACCGTGTTGCAGATCTCATTAAAGGTAGTAAGGTGCTCATATGGGCTTTCATGTGATAACCCATTAAATTGATTACTCTTCACCAGTTGAATCAGTGCTGGTTTGACCTCCATGTTGGCAGCATTGACTCTAGGTCTAGATATTCTATTGAAGTGCTGAGGTCCAGCAAGATTAGTGTAATCTGCAAGAGTTCTTCTAACATTATTGCCCTCCATACTTCCTGTGCTATGAACAGAACCTTGTGGTGATGATTGCAAGAGAGTTTCTGGAGAAGGGAAAAGTTCTCTAGACGTTCTGATTCTTCTCCTCCTTCTACTCTCTTCTAGACCTTCAAGAAGTGGTTCTGTTGTTTTCTTACTCCTAGTTCGAATTGCTTCCTGCATGCACAAGAAACAAAACCCTAGAACAGATTTGTTAGCACAAAAAGATATAAGAGAAGATATATATTCAAAAGATAAAAAGATAAAAGATTCAGAAGATAAGAAGATAAAAGATTCAAAAGATAAAAAGATAAAAGATAAAATAAAATTTAAAAATAACATCTAATCTAAAAAGATAAAATCTAAAAATAAAATCTAACCTAATAAAATAAAATCTAATCCTAAAAGATAAAATAAAATAAAATCTAAACTAACCAAATAAAATAAAATCTAATCTAATCTAATCTAAAAAGATAAAACAGAAAAAGATAAAAAACAGAAAATAAAAACAGAAATTTAAAATTAAAGTCAAATATAATCAATAATCACACAAATTAACCAGTTAAACCACGAGTCCCCGGCAACGGCGCCAAAAACTTGATGGACAAATTTGTAAGCACCCAAAATATGATGTCACAAACTTGTTTCACAATCGGCAAGTATGACCGAATCGTTCAAGTAATAAAACTTGGTAAGACCAAGTATCGTTCTTCCCAAAGGACTCACGGCCTAGTTTAGTTATGTGATTTGTTGATTAGCTAGGACTTACAAACGAAATATTCAAAGTTTAATATGCAAGACAGAAAATAAACATGTATGCATGAATTGATCAATGGCAAAGACAAAAGATAAACACTTTCAATGAATTATATGAATGAATATGTTGTTGGGGGTCAATTTCATCTCATCCACTCTCATATATTTTAGGAATTCAACATTCAAATCATCATTGTTAATGCCACTCTCTAATGTACCATTCTAGATGGCTTCTCCCTAATCAAATAGTTCACACAATTCCTAGCATTCCTAATGATTAGTTCATTACAGCAGGAGCTTAAAGGCAACCAATATAATGTTGTCAGTAAAATATTGGGAGAAATTCCCCGGATCTAGACTTCCCCGTACGTGTCCGTATCGACAAAACCAATAATCATGCATTAGAATGAGTTAAACAATGCAAGCATTGAGCAAAGAGGAAAAACCCTAACTAATGATGAAAGAAAGCATATGTCTTAATTCAAAGATGTACTCAACAAATCCATATATGAGAGCTTCAAGAGATTACATTGATTCCCCAACAAACATACAAGGTTTAGTTCACCATCGTCATGGTGAACCTAGATGAATAACAATGAAAGAGTGAAAGAATAAACCCAATAAAGGTGAAGAGGTAGCCTGAGCATCCAAGATCCTCCTTCAAAGGGGTGAGAAGAGAGAGTGTTTGCCTCGTTTCTGCCAAAGATACTAATTCTAGGACGTGCAAGTCCTTATATACTATTTTAGAATTACAAAAGATCTAAGCCCAAGCCCATAAAAGTGCCAGAAAAGAAGTCCAAGCCCATTATTAAGAATGGCGCTCAGCGGTAAATACCGCTCAGCGGTGACTGCGCTTCCCTTTTCTTCCCCTCAGCGGCCAGTTTGCCCCTCAGCGGACCTCCCGTGACCTCCTGAGTGCCGCTCAGCGGTAAAATGCCGCTGAGCGGTGCTTTCGGCTTCTCCTTTTGCACTCTTTGATTTCTTTTCTGATTCCATCTCTCTCCTTCTTCACTTCTTTCATCAAATTCACCTTAAAACCTGCACAAAAACACTTAAATCAAGCATAAACCTGTCCAGCTCTCTTATTTCTGAAAATATAGATAAAAGCATGATTTCAAGCTAGTTTTTAAGTCTAAAGGTTGCTTTTAATATCAATTTTAAGTATGAAAATAACAGTTTTTCAACTGTTATCAGCGGAGGAAGTGGAGGAAGTTGAGGAACTGGACGAAGTTGAAGAAGTGGAAGAAGTTTAGGAAGCGGAGGAAGTGGACGATGTGGATGAAGAAGTAGAGGAAGTGGAGGAAGTAGAAGAAGTTGAGGAAGTGAAGGAAGTGGAGGAAGTTGAGGAACTCGACGAAGTGGACGATGTTGAAGAAGTGGACGAAGTTGACGAAGTGGACTAAATGGAGAAAGTGGAGGAAGTGTAGTAAGCGGAGGAAGTGGACGAAGTGGACGATGTGGACAAAGTGGATGAAGAAGTAGAGGAAGTGGAGGAAGTCGAGGAAGTGAAGGAGGTGGAGGAAGTGGATGAAGAGGAGGAAGTGGACGAAGTAGACAAAGTTTACGAAGTTGAAGAAGCGGAGGAAGTAGAAGAAGTTGAGGAAGTGGAGCAAATGGAGGAAGTAGAGGAAGTGGAGGAAGTTGAGGAAGTGGACGAAGTTGACAAAGTTGACGTAGTTGACGAAGTGGTGGAAGTGGAGGAAGTGGAAGAACAAGTGGATGAAGTTGACGAAGTGGACGAAATTGAGGAATTCGAAGAAGTTGTCGAAGTTGACGAAGTGGACGAAGCAGACAAAGTTGACGAAGTGGACGAAGCGGACAAAGTTGACGAAGTGAACGAAGATGACGAAGTTGACGAATTTGGAGTAGTGAAGGAAGAGAAGGAAGTGGACGAAGTTGACGAAGTGGACAAACTGGACGAATTTGACGAAGTGGACGAAGTTAACGAAGTGGAAGAAGTGTAGTAAGTAGAAGAAGTGGAGGAAGGGGACGATGTGGACGAAGTGGGTGAAGTAGTGAACGAAGAAGACGAAGTGGAGGAAGTGTAGGAAATGGAGGAATTGGAAGAAGTAGAAGAAGTGGAGGAAGGGGAGGAAGGAGATAAAGTAGAGGAAGTGGACCAAGTGGACGAAGAGGACGAAGTTGACGAAGTAAACAAAGTGGATGAAGTGGAGGAAGGGGACGAAGTGGACGAAGTTGACGAAGTTGACGAAGTGGATGAAGTGGAGGATGTAGAGGAAGTGGAAGAAGTAGAAGAAGAAGTGGACGAAGTGGATGAAGTTGACGAAGTGAACGATGTGGCCGAAGTTGACGAAGTGAACGAAGTTGACGTAGGGGAGGAAGTGGAGGAAGTGGACGAAGTAGAGGAAGTGAAGGAAGTGGAGGAAATGGACGAAGTGGAAGAAGTGGAAGAAGAGGAAGAAGAAGTGGAGGAAGTGGACGAAGTGGAGGAAGTGGAGGAAGTTGACGAGGTGGACGAAGTTGACGAAGTGGACGAAGTGGTGGAAGTGGACAAAGTGGACGAAGTTGACAAAGTTGACGAAGTTCACGTAATGGACGAAGTGGAGGAAATGGACGAAGTAGACGAACCTGACGAAGTTGACGAAGTGGAGTAAGTGGAGGAAGTGGAGGGTGTGGAGGAAGTACACGAGGTTGACGAAGTTGACAAAGTGGACGAAGTGGATGAATTTGACGACGTGGACGAAGTGGTAGAAGAGGACGAAGTTGAGGAAGTTGACAAATTTTGGGTAGTGGAGCAAGTGGACGATGTTGACGAAGTGTACGATGTTGACGAAGTGGACGAAGTTGACGAAGTGGACGAAGTTGACGAAGTGGAAGAAGTGTAGTTAGTGGAAGAAGTGGAGGAAGTGGAAGATCTGGACAAAGTGCAAAAAGAAGTGGAGGAAGTAGAAGAAGGTTAGGAAATGGAGGAAGTGAAGGAAGTTGAGGAAGTGGACGAAGTTGATGAAGTGGAGGAAGTGGAGGAGGTGGAGGTGGAGGAAGTGGACGATGTGGGGGTGGAGGAAGTGGAAGAAGTTGGCGAAGTGGACGAAGTGCAGTAAGTGGAGGAAGTGGAGGAAGTGAAGGAAGTTGATGATGTTGACGGAGTGGACGAAGTGGAGGGTGGGGACGAAGTGGAGGGTGTGGAGGAAGTGGACGAAGTTGAAGGAGTGGACAAAGCGGACGAAGTGGTAGAAGTGGACGAAGAGGACGAAGTTGAGAAAGTTGACGAATTTGGGGTAGTGGAGCAAGTGGACGATGTTGACGAAGTGGACGTAGTTGACGAAGTGGACGAAGTTGACAAAGTTGACGAAGTGGACGAAGATGACAAAGTTGACGAAGCTGAAGAAGTGTAGTAAGTGGAGGAAGTGGAGGAAGTGGACGATGTGGACAAAGTGGATAAAGAAGTGAAGGAAGTGGAGGAAGTAGAAGAAGTTGAGGAAGTGGAGGAAGTGGAGGAAGTTGAGGAAGCGGAGGAAGTTGACGAACTGGACAAAGTTGACGAAGTGGACGAAGTAGACGAAGTGACGGAAGTGGAGGAAGTGGAGGAAGTTGAGGAAGTGGACGAAGTTGAAGAAGTGGATGAAGTGGAGGAAGTGAGGGAAGTTGAGGTAGTGGATGAAATTGACGAGGTTGACGTAGTTGACGATGTAGAGGAAATGGAGGAAGTGGAGTAAGTAGAAGAAGTGGTGGAAGTGGAGGAAATGGAGGGAGTAGAAGAAGTGGACGAAGTGGACGAAGAGGAGGAAGTGGATGAAGTGGAATAAGTGGACGAAGTCGACAAAGTTGACGAAGTGGAGGAAGTGGAGGAAGTAGAGGAAGTGGACGAAGTGGACGAAGTGGAAGAAGAAGTGGAAGAAGTTGACGAAGTGGACGAAGTGGAGGAAGTGGATGAAGTGGACGAAGTGGAAGAAGAGGTGGACGAAGTGGAAGAAGAAGTAGACGAAGTGGGCGAAGTTGAAGAAGTGGAAGAGGAAGTGGACGAAGTGGATGTAGTTGATGAAGTGGACGATGTGGAGGAAGTTGACGAAGTGAACAAAGTTGATGTAGTGGACGAAGTTGAGGAAGTGGAGGAAGGGGACGAAGTAGAGGAAGTAAAGGAAGTGGAGGAAGTGGAGGAAGGGGAGGAAGTGGACGGAGTGGAAGAAGAGGAAGAAGAAGTGGAGGAAGTGGAGGAAGTGGAGGAAGTTGATGAAGTGGACGAAGTGGAAGAAGTGGAAGGAATTGGTGGAATTGGATGAAGTGCACAAAGTTGACGACGTTGACGAAGTTCATGTAGCGGACAAAGTGGAGGAAATGGACGCAATCGACGTAGTTGACGTAGTTGACGAAGTGGACGAAGTGGAGTAAGTGGACGAAGTGGAGGAAGTGGAAGGTGTGGAAGAAGTGGACGAAGTAAATGAAGTTGACGAAGTGTACGAAGTGGTAGAAGTGGACGAAGAGGACGAAGTTGACGAATTTGGGGTAGTGGAGCAAGTGGACGATGTTGACGAAGTGGACAAAATTGACGAAGTGGACGAAGTTGACGAAGTGGAAGAAGTGTAGTAAATGGAGGAAGTGGACAAAGTGGACAAGTTGACGAAGTGGACGAAGTTGACGAAGTGGATGAAGTGGAAGGAAGTGTAGGATGTTGACGAAGTGGAGGAAGTGGAAGAAGAGGACGAAGTTGACGAAGTGAACGAAGTGGAGGAAGTAGAGGAAGTGGACGAAGTGGAAGAAGAGGTGGATGAAGTGGAAGAAGAAGTAGACGAAGTTGACGAAGTGGATGAAGTGGACGAAGTGGACGATGTGGACGAAGTTGACGAAGTGAACGAAGTTGACGTAGTGGACGGGGTGGAGGAAGTGGACGAAGCAGAGGAAGTGAAGGAAGTGGAGGAAGTGGACGAAGTGGAAGAAGAGGAATAAGAAGTGGAGGAAGTAGAAAAATTGGAGGTAGTGGAGGAAGCGGACGAAGTGGATGAAGTGGAGGAAATGGAAAAAGTTGACGATGTGGAGGAACTTAACGAAGTGGACGAAGTGGACAAAGTGGACAAGTGGACGAACTGGTGGAAGTGGATGAAGTGGACAAAGTGGAGGAAGCAGTCGAAGTAGAGGAAGTCAACGAAGTGCACAAAGTTGACGACGTTGCGAAGTTCACGTAGTGGACGAAGTGGAGGAAATGGACGAAGTCGACGAAAGAGACGAAGTTGACGAAGTGGACGAAGTGCAGTAAGTGGAGGAAGTTCAGTAAGTGGAGGAAGTGCAGTAAGTGGACGAAGTGGACAAAAGAGACGAAGTGGACGAAGTGCAGTAAGTGGAGGAAGTTCACGAATTTGGGGTAGTGGAGGAAGTGGACGAAGTTGACGAAGTGGATGAAGTGGTAGAAGTGGACTGATAACAGTTGAAAAACTGTTATTTTCATGCTTAAAATTGATACTAAAAGCAACCTTTAGACTTAGAAACTAGCTTGAAATCATGCCTTTTATCTATATTTTCATAAATAAGAGAGCTGGACAGGTTTACGCTTGATTTAAGTGTTTTTGTGCAGGTTTAAAGGTGAATTTAGTGAAAAGAGTGAAGAAGGAGAGAAGTGACATTAGAAAAGACAAGAAAAAGTGCAAAAAGAGAAGACGAAGGCACCGCTCAGTGGCAAACTACCGCTGAGCGGCACTCAAGAGGTGGCGTTGGAACCGCTGAGGGGCAAAATGGCCGCTGAGGGGAAGAAAGAAGACGCGTAACCACCGCTGAGCGGTAAATACCGCTGAGCGGCACGTTTTGGGCTTGGGCTTTTGTAATCTTTTGTAACTCTAGAATAGTATATAAGGGCTTGCACGTCCTTGGGATTGGTATCTTTGGCAGAAACGAAGTAAACACTCTCTCTTCCACCCCTTTGAAGGAGGATCTTGGATGCTCAGGCTACCTCTTCACCTTTATTGGGTTTATTCTTTCATTCTTTCATTGTTATTCATCTAGGTTCACCATGACGATGGTGAACTAAACCTTGTATGTTTGTTGGGGAATCAATGTAATCTCTTGAAGCTCTCATATATGGATTTGTTGAGTACATCTTTTAAGTAAGACATATGCTTTCTTTCATCATATAGTTAGGGTTTTTCCTCTTTGCTCAATGCTTGCATTGTTTAACTCATTCTAATGCATGATTATTGGTTTTGTCGATACGGACACGTACGGGGAAGTCTAGATCCGGGGAATTTCTCCCAATATTTTACTGACAATATTATATTGGTTGCCTTTAAGCTCCTGCACTCATGAACTAATCATTAGGAATGCTAGGAATTGTATGAACTATTTGATTAGGGAGAAGCCATCTAGAATGGTACATTAGAGAGTGGCATTAACAATGATGATTTGAATGTTGAATTCCTAAAATATATGAGAGTGGATGAGATGAAATTGACCCCCAACAACATATTCATTCATATAATTCATTGAAAGTGTTTATCTTTTGTCTTTGCCATTGATCAATTCATGCATACATGTTTATTTTCGTCTTTGCATATTAAACTTTGAATATTTCGTTTGTAAGTCCTAGCTAATCAACAAATCACATAACTAAACTAGGCCGTGAGTCCTTTGGGAAGAACGATACTTGGTCTTACCAAGTTTATTACTTGAACGATTCGGTCATACTTGCCGATTGTGAAACAAGTTTGTGACATCATATTTTGGTGCTTACAAATTTGTCCATCATGGACGAAGAGGACGAAGTTGAGGAAGTTGACGACTTTGGGGTAGTGGAGTAGGTGGACGATGTTGACGAAGTGGACGAAGTTGATGAAGCGGACAAAGTTGATGAAGCGGACAAAGTTGACAAAGTGGATGAAGTGTAGTAAGTGGAGGAAGTGGACGATGTGGACAAAGTGGATGAAGTGGAGGAAGTAGAGGAAGTGGAGGAAGTTGACAAAGTGGACGAAGTTGACGAAGTGGAGGAAGTGGAGGAAGAGGAGGAAGTTGAGGAAGTGGAGTAAATTGGGGAAGTGGAGGAAATGGAGGAAGAGGAGGAAGTTGAGGAAGTGGAGGAAGTTGACGAAGTGGACGAAGTGGACGAAGTGGAGGAAGTGGAGGAAGTGGAGGAAGTGGAGGAAGTGGAGGAAGTGGAGGAAGTGGAGGAAGTTCATGAAGTGGACGAAGTTGAAGAAGTGGAGGAAGTGGAGGAAGTGAAGGAAGTTAACGTAGTGGACGCAATTGACGAGGTTGACGTAGTTGACGATGTAGAGGAGGTGGAGGAAGTGGAGTAACTAAAAGAAGTGGAGGAAGTGGAGGAAGTAGAAGAAGTGGAGGAAGATGACAAGTGGAGGAAGTGGGTGATGGACAAATTTTTAAGCACCAAAATATGATGTCACAAACTTGTTTCACAATCGGCAAGTATGACCGAATCGTTCAAGTAATAAACTTGGTAAGACCAAGTATCGTTCTTCCCAAAGGACTCACGGCCTAGTTTAGTTATGTGATTTGTTGATTAGCTAGGACTTACAAACGAAATATTTAGATTTTAGAATGCAAGACAGAAAATAAACATGTATGCATGAAGTTTGATCAATGACAAAGACAAAAGATAAACACTTTCAATGAATTATATGAATGAATATGTTGTTGGGGGTCAATTTCATCTCATCCACTCTCATATATTTTAGGAATTCAACATTCAAATCATCATTGTTAATGCCACTCTCTAATGTACCATTCTAGATGGCTTCTCCCTAATCACGAGTTCATACAATTCCTAGCATTCCTAATGATTAGTTCATGAGTGCAGGAGCTTAAAGGCAACCAATATAATATTGTCAGTATAATATTGGGAGAAATTCCCCGGATCTAGACTTCCCCGTACGTGTCCGTATCGACAAAACCAATAATCATGCATGGAATGAGTTAAACTATGCAAGCATTGAGCAAAGAGGAAAAACCCTAACTAATGATGAAAGAAAGCATATGTCTTACTTAAAAGATGTAAGCAACAAATTCCATATATGAGAGCTTCAAGAGATTACATTGATTCCCCAACAAACATACAAGGTTTAGTTCACCATATTCATGGTGAACCTAGATGAATATCAATGAAAGAATGAAAGAATAAACCCAATAAAGGTGAAGAGGTAGCCTGAGCATCCAATATCCTCCTTCAAAGGGGTGGAAGAGAGAGTGTTTTCCTCGTTTCTGCCAAAGATACCAACCCTAAGACATCTAGGTCTTTAAATAGGACATAAAAATAATAGAAAACGGGTCCAGGCCCAAACAGATCATAAAATCGCATAAAACTGGCCCAGAACTCGTCTGGTTGACTTTTTTCGTATTCTGGTTGACTGGTTGACTTTCTGGTTGACTGGTTGACTTTTCTGGTTTCTGGTTGACTTTTCTGATTCCATCTCTCTCCTTCTTCACTTCTTTCACTAAATTCACCTTAAAACCTGCACAAAAACACTGAAAACAAGCATAAACCTGTCCAGCTCTCTTATTTATGAAAATATGGATAAAAGCATGATTTCAAGCTAGTCTTTAAGTATAAAGGTTGCTTTTAGTATCAATTTTAAGCATGAAAATAACAGTTTTTCAACTGTTATCACAACCCCAAACTTAGAACTTTGCTTGTCCTCAAGCAAACAAAATGTAGCTCAATCTCCAACCAATTCATATGATGGTTCACTCATTCAAAAATTCTCTTTTTCAAGATAAGTAAAAACTTCACTCAAACTTATGACCAAAAGTTCATTCAAGATGTGCACATGCTTTAGTGTTCACAAAGTCATTTAAATTCCAACAAATGCTATTTTTCATGAATGATCAATCAATTAAGCATGGATGTTCATGTGCTTATGGAATATTTCCTCACTAGGTAAAGTGTTTCACTCAACACACAAGTGTATAAGAGGTAAAGTGTTTCACTCATTCACTCCACTATCACAATGTCACATGAATCAACTTTGCCTTTCATTTTACCACAATCAAAAACATTCACAAGCATGCATCATCACAAGGACTTTTCAATGGCTTATAATGTGGCTGGGCTAACAAGAAAATTGGTTTTTCTGGATCACAAAATCCTTGAGTTAAGAGAGTCATAACAACACAATTATTCTTATTCTTCCCAACTTTCTTTTGCCTTTGCATTTGCATTGAGCTTTACTTCTTTTTCTTTTCTTTTCTTTTTCTTTTTCTTTGCATATTCTTACTTTTTAGCTCTTAGCTCAATGCTTTTCCTTTTTCATGTTTTCCCAACAACCCCAAACTTGAACATTTAACAATACCATATAAGATCTTCTACTTAACTCAAGGTAAAGATTTTCAATCAAGGGTTTTCAGTGTATGTTCAAGGCTAAGGGTTCAAAGGATAGAACACAAAGTGTTCTCTTTTAGTAGGCTAACTTTATGAATTTGGCCAATAAAAAGGGTTCCAACAAACGGCCTTGATCACATGATGCAAAACAAGCAATTGATTCAATCATAGAAAACCTGGGCAAAGTCATTCATGCTTTCAAAGTAATAGCATTCAACAATAACAACTCTGGAGCTCAAAACCTCACATATAAGCTCATTCACATTTGACATACACATCCTGCTTAATTTCACAATCACAATCATGATATCATGCATTTGTTCACAAAGCTTGTGAATCACCTGTATAAGCATTTTAATGTGCACATCTATCTCAAAATCAATCAATCAATCAGCATCATCAAGCAATACTTATCACACAATCACAGTTAATAGCAAACCATCATAAGGAACCAGGTGTTCAATAGAGTACATCAAACCCTAATCTAAAACAGAAGTAAATAAGTTCAGAAAACTTAAACCAAACAAAAGCATAAGTCCTGCTCTAGTTATGATAGCATTCATCAGTAAATGCTATCTCAACTCCTCCTCAATCTGAGCTGTCCTCTGTATCCTCCTTCTTCTTGGATCTTATAGTCTTGATTCTTTTTGCCCGATGAGGAGGCCATCCCTGCATCAAACATAATTCACAAAACCAAAAGATACATTGTTAAGCATTAGTAAACCATAATGAAGAAATCAGCCCCTTCAATGATGCTCTCTCCCAACCCCAAACTTAGATGGAAAACTAGTGAGCAAGTGAGTGGAAGGGAGATTTTCTAAAGAGGGATGAGGGAAAAGTTGTAGAGAACCTTTGAAAAGGTATGTAAGAGTGTGTGTGCAGAGAAGAGTCTGAAAAGAGAAACCAAAACGCAGCTTAAGGTATAAAAATACCCTAATGGGCTCGGATCCCGCTAAGGGGAAACTAAAGCCCATCTGCGAGAGTACCACTCAGCGGTAAGTTTGCCGCTCAGCGGCACTTTCGTGAAGTGCTCTTCTCCTTCTTTTCTTGACCTACGTGCCTCCTAGACATACCCCTCACTGGTTCCCTGCAATTCAATGTTAAAAATGCTTATGCAAACCTTAACTAAAATAAACAAACAGAAAACAATCAATCAACTGGGTTGCCTCCCAGGTAGCGCTTGTTTAACGTCACGAGCCTGACCCAAAATCCACCAACACCCATCAGTAGGTGTTTCAAACTTACCAGCACCCATCAGTAGGTGCAAAATCTTCTCACCAACACCCATCAGTAGGTGTTACAAATTTAGTATCCTTCAGTAGATACTTAACCACCTAGCATCCTTCAGTAGATGCTGTATCCAACAAAATATTTACAAAATAATGTCCACAAATTAAAAGTTACAAAACCAAATCAAAAGTCAAAAGTTTATAAATCACTAGGTTGCCTCCCAGCAAGCGCTCTTTTAACGTCATTAGCTTGACCCAGTAAAGCCCCAGTTCCTTCTTCTTTTTCTTCTTTCTACTGAACTTCTTCAGAAATTTGATCAAACCAGGAACTTGTTGCAGTGTCTCAATCATAGAAACTTTAATCTCCAATTTCTTGAAGATTTCCATAAAGCACTCAAATTCCTTCTTCCTATGATACTTCTTTGGATGGGGACGAGATTTTTCATATGATTCTTTATTTTTTTCTCTCGTCCTCTTTCTCTTTTCTCTCACTTTCTTTTTTTCTTTTCTTTTTCTACTCACCTTCTCAATCTTCACACAAATTTTCTCTTCTTCTTTCTCTTCTCTCTCTTTTCTCTCTTCTTTTTCCAACTCAACTTTTTCAACATTTACACTCACTAGCTCTTGACACTCTCCCCTGGGGTTAACCTCAGTATTAGCCCCAAAATCCGTGTCAGGCCTTTCTTCCAAATGCTTGGTAATCTGCCCCATTTGAATCTTCAAGTTCTTAATAGCAGCTTCAGTGCTCTTTTGAGAAGATTCAGTTTTCTGTATAAATTGCTGAAGAGTTTCTTCCAACCTTATTGATCTTTCATTAAGTATAGAAATTTGTTGCCATAAGGTTGGTTGTTGTTGTTGCTTGTTAAATTGCCCAGTTTGTCCAGCTTGCCCACTTTGTCTTTGACCAACACTTGGGTGTGGTTTCCACCCTTCATTGAAATTCTCCTGACTGTATGGAAATTGATTGGCCATGAAGTTAACATCCTCTAAAGCTTCTACTGGAAAGGCGCATTGACCATTGATATGATCACCTCCACATAATTCACACAACTGTGATTGAACCTGTGCAACAGTTTTTAACTCTTTTGGCAGTTGTTCAAGTATCTTTGTGAGATTCTCCAATTGTTGAGTTATTAACTTGTTTTGAGCTATCAAGGCATATTTGGATTGCAACTGTAGAACTCCTTTTTGTTGAATAGGAGCTCCTCTTTCACTGTTCCACTTATTGTTATTAGTAGTCATGTTTTCAATTATTTCTGTGGCTTCCTCTGGAGTCTTCCATTTGATATTGCCTCCAGCTGAGGCGTCCAACATCATCTTGGTTTGTGAACCAAGACCTCCAAGGAAGATTAGGACTACTTCTCCTTCGTTAAATCCATGCGTGGGAGTCTTTCGTAATAGACTTTTATACCTGTCCCATGCATGCCCTAGTGATTCTTCCATGCCTTGTCTAAATGAAGAGATCTCTTGCTTCCCTTTGTTGATTTTAAAGCTTTGTTGCTGCCATTGTTGTTGTGGTTGGTTCTCAAATTGTCCGGCAGCTTGCCAAAATTGGCTTTGATCCATGCTTGAGTCATGTTCCCACCAGTGGTTGAGATTACTTTTGTAGAATTGAGTGCCTATTAAAGTCTTGTTCGAATTGCATCCTGCAAACATTAGGCACAAAACTCTAGAAAATATTTGTTAGCACAAAAAGATATAGGAGAAGATATATATATTCAGAAGATAAAAGATTCAGAAGATAAAATAAAATAAGATAGAATAAAATAAAATAAAATCTAATCTAATCTAATAAGATAAAATAAAATCAAATAAAATCAAATCTAATCTAATCAAACAAAATAAAATCTAATCTAATCTAATCAAATAAGATAAAATAAAATCAAAACAGAAAAATAAAAACAGAAATTCAAAATTAAAGTCAAAGATAATCAATAATCACACAAATTAACCAGTTAAACCAGAGTCCCCGGCAACGGCGCCAAAAACTTGATGGACAAATTTGTAAGCACCAAAATATGATGTCACAAACTTGTTTCACAATCGGCAAGTATGACCGAATCGTTCAAGTAATAAACTTGGTAAGACCAAGTATCGTTCTTCCCAAAGGACTCACGCCCTAGTTTAGTTATGTGATTTGTTGATTAGCTAGGACTTACAAACGAAATATTTAGATTTTAGAATGCAAGACAGAAAATAAACATGTATGCATGAAGTTTGATCAATGGCAAAGACAAAAGATAAACACTTTCAATGAATTATATGAATGAATATGTTGTTGGGGGTCAATTTCATCTCATCCACTCTCATATATTTTAGGAATTCAACATTCAAATCATCATTGTTAATGCCACTCTCTAATGTACCATTCTAGATGGCTTCTCCCTAATCACGAGTTCATACAATTCCTAGCATTCCTAATGATTAGTTCATGAGTGCAGGAGCTTAAAGGCAACCAATATAATATTGTCAGTATAATATTGGGAGAAATTCCCCGGATCTAGACTTCCCCGTACGTGTCCGTATCGACAAAACCAATAATCATGCATGGAATGAGTTAAACTATGCAAGCATTGAGCAAAGAGGAAAAACCCTAACTAATGATGAAAGAAAGCATATGTCTTACTTAAAAGATGTAAGCAACAAATTCCATATATGAGAGCTTCAAGAGATTACATTGATTCCCCAACAAACATACAAGGTTTAGTTCACCATATTCATGGTGAACCTAGATGAATATCAATGAAAGAATGAAAGAATAAACCCAATAAAGGAGAGAGTGTTTCCCTCGTTTCTGCCAAAGATCCTAATTCTAGGACGTGCAAGTCCTTATATACTATTTTAGAATTACAAAAGATCTAAGCCCAAGCCCATAAAAGTGCCAGAAAACGAGTCCAAGCCCATTATTAAGACTGGCGCTCAGCGGTGCCTACGCTTCCCTTTTCTTCCCCTCAGCGGCCAGTTTGCCCCTAAGCGGACCTCCCGTGACCTCCTGAGTGCCGCTCAGCGGTAAAATGCCGCTGAGCGGTGCTTTCGGCTTCTCCTTTTGCACTCTTTGCTTCCTTTTCTGATTCCATCTCTCTCCTTCTTCACTTCTTTCACTAAATTCACCTTAAAACCTGCACAAAAACACTTAAATCAAGCATAACCCTGTCCAGCTCTCTTATTTCTGAAAATATAGATAAAAGCATGATTTCAAGCTAGTTTTTAAGTCTAAAGGTTGCTTTTAGTGTCAATTTTAAGCATGAAAATAACAGTTTTTCAACTGTTATCACTCTTTGCTTAATTCTTGCATGGTTTAACTCATTCGATGCATGATTATTGGTTTTGTCGATACGGGCACGTACGGGGAAGTCTAGATCCGGGGAATTTCTCCCAATATTATATTGGTTGTCGTTAAGCTCCTGCACTTATGAACTAATCATTAGGAATGCTAGGAATTGTATGAACTCGTGATTAGGGAGAAGCCATCTAGAATGGTACTTTAGAGAGTGGCATTAACAATGATGATTTGAATGTTGAATTCCTAAAATATATGAGAGTGGATGAGATGAAATTGACCCCAAACAACATATTCATTCATATAATTCATATGTAGTCTGCAAGAGTTCTTCTACCATTATTGCCCTCCATACTTCCTGTGCTATGAACAGAACCTTGTGGTGATGATTGTAAGAGAGTTTCTATAAAATAAAATCTAATCTAAAAATAAAATAAAATCTAATCTAATCAAATCAAATCAAATCAAATAAAATCTAATCTAATCTAATCTAAAAGAAACCGAAAAAAATAAAAACAGAAAATAAAAACAGAAATTCAAAATTAAAGTCAAAGATAATCAATAATCACACAAATTAACTAGTTAAACCACGAGTCCCCGGCAACGGCGCCAAAAACTTGATGGACAAATTTATGATCACCAAAATATGATGTCACAAACTTGTTTCACAATCGGCAAGTATGACCGAATCGTTCAAGTAATAAACTTGGTAAGACCAAGTATCGTTCTTCCCAAAGGACTCACGACCTAGTTTAGTTGTATGGTTTGTTGATTAGCTAAGACTTAAGAACGAAATATTTAAAGTTTAATATGCAAAGACGAAAATAAACATGTATGCATGAGTTTTGATCAAAGGCAAAAGCAAAAGATAAACACTTTCAATGAATTATATGAATGAATATGTTGTTGGTGGTCAATTTCATCTCATCCACTCTCATATATTTTATTGCTGGGCCTCAACACTTTAACAGCATAGCTAGACCTAGAGTCAGTGCAGCCAATATGGAGGTCAAACCAGCACTGATTCAACTGGTGAAGAGTAATCAATTTAATGGGTTATCTCATGAAAGCCCATATGAGCACCTCACTACCTTTAATGAGATTTGCAATACAGTCAAGATTAATGGGGTGCCAAACGAAGCTATCAAACTTAGCTTGTTTCCTTTCTCATTGGGAGGCAATGCTAAGCTTTGGTTGAACTCTTTTCCAAAAGAAAGTTTCACCGAGTGGGAAGCAGTGGTCACAAAATTTCTAAACAAGTACTTTCCACAATCTAAGGTGACTAAAGGTAAGCAAGAGATTTCTTCATTCAAGCAGCGCATGGAAGAATCACTGGGGCATGCATGGGACAGGTATAAAAGCTTGTTACGTAAAACTCCCACGCATGGCTTTGAAGATCAAGAAGTAGTCTTAACTTTCCTTGAAGGGCTTGGTTCACAAACCAAGATGATGCTGGATGCCTCAGCAGGAGGCAATATTAAATGGAAAACTCCAGAGGAAGCAACGGAAATCATAGAAAACATGGCTACAAGTGATAATGAGCTGCACAGTGAAAGAGGAGCTCCTATGCAACAAAAAGGGGTTCTTCAATTACAAACACATGATGCCTTGCTAGCTCAGAATAAAATTCTAACTCAACAGCTGGAAACTCTGACCAAAACTCTTGCTTCATTACCTAAAGAGTTAAAATCTGCTGCACAGGTACAAACCCAGTTGTGCGAATTATGTAGGGGTGATCACATCAATGGCCAATGTGCTTTTCCTGTGGAAGCCGTGGAGGATGTTAACTTCATGGCTAATCAATTTCCATACCGTCAAGGGAATTATAATCAGGGTTGGAAACCACATCCAAGCATTGGTCAAGGACAAACTGGGCAAGCTAATCAATATAATAAGCAGCAGCAGCAACCAACCTTGTGGCAACAATTATCTATGCTTAATGAAAGATCAACAAGGTTGGAAGAAACTCTTCAGCAATTCATACAGAAAACTGAATCTTCTCAAAAGAGCACTGAAGTTGCTATAAAGAATTTGGAGATTCAAATGGGTCAGAATACTAAGCAATTGGAAGAAAGACCACACAAAAACTTTGGGGCTAATACTGAGGTTAACTGATAACAGTTGAAAAACTGTTATTTTCATGCTTAAAAGTGATACTAAAAGCAACCTTTAGACTTAAAAACTAGCTTGAAATCATGCTTTTATCTATATTTTCATAAATAAGAGAGCTGGACAGGTTTATGCTTGATTTAAGTGTTTTTGTGCAGGTTTTAAGGTGAATTTGGTGAAAGAAGTGAAGAAGGAGAGAGATGACATTAGAAAAGACAAGAAAGAGTGCAAAAGCAGAAGTCGAAAGCACCGCTCAGCGGCATTTTACCGTTGAGCGACACTCAGGAGGTTGCGGGAGTCACGCTGAGGGGCAAACTGGCCGCTGAGGGGAAGAAAAGTGAAGCGTAGTTACCGCTGAGCGGCACTTTTTGGGCTTGGGCTTTTGTAATCTTTTGTAACTCTAAATTAGTATATAAGGGCTTGCACGTCCTAGAATTAGTATCTTTGGCAGAAACGAGGCAAACACTCTCTCTTCCACCCCTTTGAAGGAGGATCTTGGATGCTCAGGCTACCTCTTCACCTTTATTGGGTTTATTCTTTCATTCTTTCATTGATATTCATCTAGGTTCACCATGAATATGGTGAACTAAACCTTGTATGTTTGTTGGGGAATCAATGTAATCTCTTGAAGCTCTCATATATGGAATCTTTGCTTGCATCTTTTAATTAAGACTTATGCTTTCTTTCATCATTAGTTAGGGTTTTTCCTCTTTGCTCAATGCTTGCATAGTTTAACTCATTCCATGCATGATTATTGGTTTTGTCGATACGGGCACGTACGGGGAAGTCTAGATCCGGGGAATTTCTCCCAATATTATACTGACAATATTATATTGGTTGTCGTTAAGCTCCTGCACTTATGAACTAATCATTAGGAATGCTAGGAATTGTATGAACTCGTGATTAGGGAGAAGCCATCTAGAATGGTACTTTAGAGAGTGGCATTAACAATGGTGATTTGAATGTTGAATTCCTAAAATGTATGAGAGTGGATGAGATGAAATTGACCCCCAACAACATATTCATTCATATATTTCATTGAAAGTGTTTATCTTTTGTCTTTGCCATTGATCAAACTTCATGCATACATGTTTATTTTCTGTCTTGCATATTAAAATTTAAATATTTCGTTTGTAAGTCCTAGCTAATCAACAAATCACATAACTAAACTAGGCCGTGAGTCCTTTGGGAAGAACGATACTTGGTCTTACCAAGTTTATTACTTGAACGATTCGGTCATACTTGCCGATTGTGAAACAAGTTTGTGACATCATATTTTGGTGATCATAAATTTGTCCATCAAGTTTTTGGCGCCGTTGCCGAGGACTCGTGGTTTAACTGGTTAATTTGTATGATTATTGATTATCTTTGACTTTAATTTTAAATTTCTGTTTTTATTTTCTGTTTTTATTTTTCTGTTTTATCTTTTTAGATTAGATTAGATTAGATTTGATTTTATTTGGTTAGGTTAGATTTTTTTAGATTTTATTTTATCTTTATCTTTTAGATTAGGTTAGATTTTATTTTATCTTTTTAGATTAGATTTTATTTTATTTTATCTTCTATCTTCTAAATCTTTTATCTTCTTATCTTCTGAATCTTTTATCTTTTTATCTTTTGAATATATATCTTCTCTTATATCTTTTTGTGCTAACAAATCTTGTCTAGGGTTTTGTTTTCTTGTGCATGCAGGAAGCAATTCGAACTAGGAGTAAGAAAACAACAGAACCACTTCTTGAAGGTCTAGAAGAGAGTAGAAGGAGGAGAAGAATCAGAACGTCTAGAGAACTTTTCCCTTCTCCAGAAACTCTCTTGCAATCATCACCACAAGGTTCTGTTCATAGCACAGGAAGTATGGAGGGCAATAATGTTAGAAGAACTCTTGCAGATTACACTAATCTTGCTGGACCTCAGCACTTCAATAGCATAGCTAGACCTAGAGTCAATGCAGCCAACATGGAGGTCAAACCAGCACTGATTCAACTGGTGAAGAGTAATCAATTTAATGGGTTATCTCATGAAAGCCCATATGAGCACCTCACTACCTTTAATGAGATTTGCAATACAGTCAAGATTAATGGGGTGTCAGACGAAGCAATCAAACTTAGCTTGTTTCCTTTCTCATTGGGAGGCAATGCTAAGCTTTGGTTGAACTCTTTTCCAGAAGAAAGTTTCACAGAGTGGGAAGCAGTGGTCACAAAATTTTTAAATAAATACTTCCCACAATCTAAGGTGACTAAAGGAAAGCAAGAGATTTCTTCATTCAAGCAGGGCATGGAAGAATCACTGGGACATGCATGGGACAGGTATAAAAGCTTGTTACGTAAAACTCCCACGCATGGCTTTGAAGATCAAGAAGTAGTCCTAACTTTCCTTGGAGGGCTTGGTTCACAAACCAAGAGGATGCTGGATGTCACGCCCCAATAATTAATCTGCTGAATCACCTCTCTGCTTCCATTAATGCACTGTGACACGCACACATCTTCATTTAAAACGCACTCACGTTCACAATGCATGCATGCTGACAAGTGGCACTTTGGAACGTTCCAAAGGGGTTAGTGGGATCCAAGTGGCACGCCGCGGATGGACGATCATCCTACGTGGGAAGAGAAATTAATTCTCTGAAAAACTCTTCCCTTTCCCACTGCACACTTCACCTTCTTCCTCAAACTCTCTGACTTTCCAAATTCTCTGCCTTCTCTCTAGAACCTCCATCTTCTCTCTTCTGTAACTCACCCTACATTGCTCCGTTCACGTTTCAGCACCGTGAGAAACGTCCCTGCACCATGAGCTTTCCATCAAACCGATTGGTTTTGGATTCTGAAACGGGTAAGTTTCACGTCCTCAACCACTTTTCATTTTCAACATGCAAGCTTCGTTTTAATCTGCATGCGCCTTCTCTGAACCAGTATTGGTTTTTCTGTAATTTTAGTTTAAGGAAATCTTGGATTGAAACGTAAAGGGGTAGAAAAGAGGGTACTGGAATCTTGTTTTTCTCTGAAGAACGAACATACGTTGCTTAATCCGGGTAAGGGAAGCTTATTGGTTTAATTCATGAGATTTCTGTACTGCATGTGCGTTATGTGATGCTTGAAATATGATTTATGATATTGGACTTTTGAGTTTATGAATATGATTCTGAGATGAAATGAGAAAATGATGCATGTATGTACTGGAAATTATATGATGAGTGAATGAATATTCTGTAAAGTTGTACGTGGTATGATTCTGATATTAATGTTAGTATATGATGTTGATTAAAAGCTTGAGAAGTATGGAAAATACTATAGTATGATTGATTTATTGACTGTAAGATTTCACTGGAAAATGAGTTACTGTAAAAGAGGATTTGTATAAGAAAAGTGCATAAAATTGAACGTTCGTTATCGATACGGTCATTGACCGTTCGGTATTAGCAGTAAAATTCTTGAAGTAGTAGGACCCTTTCATTTGGAAAGGACTCCCTTTGAGGACGAACGCCCTCTTAAATAACCTTACGTTTGAGCATTTGGCCAAAGGTATACTTTATGAGTGTTGTGTGAGAATTGAGAAGCTTGATAACATCCTTTGAACACTTAGTCAAATTGCAAGACATGAATTTTAAATATCTTATAGAAATCCCAAACTTCTTTGATTTTGAATCAGTGAAAATTCCCCATTTAAATAACGTACGTCCTGAAGTGGCGTTCGGTCATAGACCGAACGTTCGTCCTAAACAGTGTAAATGATAAGTAGCGCTCGGTCTGATACCGAACGCTCGTCACAATACGTATGTGATAAAGAACGCTCGGTCATATACCGAACGTTCGTTCCTTCTCTAAATTATTTGCGAACGGTAATAGCGTTCGTCCTGAAATTGAAATAGCGTTCGTCCATAAATCCAAACAGCGTTCCTCCAATATCTCTAATAACGTTCGTCCAAAGACTTCAGTGACGTTCGTCCAAAATTTCCATTTTTAGCGCTCGGTCATTGACTGGCAGTTCGTCTCCTGAATTAATTCTTGTCCAGTTTATTTATCTAAACAATTTGTGATATGTCTATCTATTGGATTCGTTCCAGAGTTATTGAATTTAAATTATTCTAAGTAAATTACAGATCATTCTAGATTCAGTTCATCTAATTGATTCAAGTTCGTGAACGAGCCTTTCTTGGTATTGTATTAACGTTCGCTCTCTATTATAAAGAGGGCTGGACGTTTGTTCTTTTATGGAAGTGAAACTAATAATGAAAGTGTGAATAAGATGAAAGATTGAGATGTGCGAATACCATGAGAAACGAAATTGTGATTGTGGAATTTGAACGAGCGTTCCAGGGAGGAACGACTCTTGGTTGGAAATTGAGATTTGTAAAGTATGAATGTGGTAAGCTTAGCTGGCGGTTCATCCTGATATTCCGTGAGTGCTCGTTCTCATGTAGAGAGGAGCATGTCATGCGTGGGAATGGCAGGAGGTCCTAGTTCATAACTGTAACTTGAACGGAACGGACTAACCTCAGGTGGCAGCTGACGAGTATTCCAGCTCTTCCACCTGGGTGCATGATAACAGTTGAAAAACTGTTATTTTCATGCTTAATATTGATACTAAAAGCAACCTTTAGACTTAGAAACTAGCTTGAAATCATGCAGTTTATCTATATTTTCATAAATAAGAGAGCTGGACAGGTTTATGCTTGATTTCAGTGTTTTTGTGCAGGTTTTAAGGTGAATTTGGTGAAAAGAGTGAAGAAGGAGAGAAGTGACATTAGAAAAGACAAGAAAGAGTGCAAAAAGAGAAGACGAAGGCACCGCTCAGCGGCAAACTACCGCTGAGCGGCACTCAAGAGGTGGCGTTGGAACCGCTGAGGGGCAGAATGGCCGCTGAGGGGAAGAAAGAAGACGCGCAATCACCGCTGAGCGGTAAATACCGCTGAGCGGCACTTTTTGGGCTTGGGCTTTTGTAATCTTTTGTAACTCTAGATTAGTATATAAGGGCTTGCACGTCCTTGGGATTAGGATCTTTGGCAGAAACGAGGCAAACACTCTCTCTTCCACCCCTTTGAAGGAGGATCTTGGATGCTCAGGCTACCTCTTCACCTTTATTGGGTTTATTCTTTCATTCTTTCATTGATATTCATCTAGGTTCACCATGAATATGGTGAACTAAACCTTGTATGTTTGTTGGGGAATCAATGTAATCTCTTGAAGCTCTCATATATGGAATCTGTTGATTACATCTTTTAATTAAGACATATGCTTTCTTTCATCATTAGTTAGGGTTTTTCCTCTTTGCTCAATGCTTGCATAGTTTAACTCATTCCATGCATGATTATTGATTTTGTCGATACGGACACGTACGGGGAAGTCTAGATCCGGGGAATTTCTCCCAATATTATACTGACAACATTATATTGGTTGCCTTTAAGCTCCTGCACTCATGAACTAATCATTAGGAATGCTAGGAATTGTATGAACTATTTGATTAGGGAGAAGCCATCTAGAATGGTACATTAGAGAGTGGCATTAACCATGATGATTTGAATGTTGAATTCCTAAAATATATGAGAGTGGATGAGATGAAATTGACCCCCAACAACATATTCATTCATATAATTCATTGAAAGTGTTTATCTTTTGTCTTTGCCATTGATCAAACTTCATGCATACATGTTTATTTTCTGTCTTGCATTTTAAACTCTAAATATTTCGTTTGTAAGTCCTAGCTAATCAACAAATCACATAACTAAACTAGGCCGTGAGTCCTTTGGGAAGAACGATACTTGGTCTTACCAAGTTTTATTACTTGAACGATTCGGTCATACTTGCCGATTGTGAAACAAGTTTGTGACATCATATTTTGGTGCTTACAAATTTGTCCATCAAGTTTTTGGCGCCGTTGCCGGGGACTCGTGGTTTAACTGGTTAATTTGTGTGATTATTGATTATCTTTGACTTATTTTTTTTATTTTTAATTTAAACTTCGAATTTTTTTTTTCTGTTTATATTTTACAGTTTGTATTTTATTTGATTTTATTTTATTTTTCTGTTTTCTGTTTTTATTTTTTCTGTTTTTATTTTATCTTTTTATCTTTTTAAATTAGGTTAGATTTTATTTTATCTTTTTAGGTTAGATTAGATTTTATTTTATCTTTTTAGATTAGATTAGATTTTATTTTATTTTATTTTTAGATTAGATTTTATTTTTATCTTTTAGATTAGATTTTATTTTATTTTATCTTTTTATCTTTTAAATCTTTTATCTTTCTATCTTCTTATCTTCTGAATCTTTTATCTTCTGAATATATATCTTCTCCTATATCTTTTTGTGCTAACAAATATTTTCTAGAGTTTTGTACCTAATGTTTGTAGGATGCAATTCGGTCAAGAATTTAACTATATGGACACTCAATTCTTCCAAGGACAACAAAGGAAAGCAAGAGATCTCATCTTTCAGGCAAGGCATGGAGGAATCACTAGGTCATGCATGGGACAGATATAAAAGCCTATTAAGAAAGACTCCCACGCATGGATTTAACGAAGGAGAAGTAGTCCTAATCTTCCTTGGAGGTCTTGGTTCACAAACCATGATGATGCTTGACGCCTCAGCTGGAGGCAATATCAAATGGAAGACTCCAGAGGAAGCAACTGAAAATATTGAAAATATGGCTACTAGTGATAATGAGCTGCATAGTGAAAGAGGAGCTCCTATGCAACAAAAAGGGGTTCTTCAATTACAAACCCATGATGCCTTGCTAGCTCAGAATAAAATTCTAACTCAACAGCTGGAAACTCTGACCAAAACTCTTGCTCAATTACCCAAAGAGTTAAAATCTGCTGCACAGGTACAAACCCAGTTGTACGAATTATGTGGGGGTGATCACATCAATGGCCAATGTACTTTTCCTATGGAAGCCGTGGAGGATGTTAACTTCATGGCTAATCAATTTCCACACCGTCAAGGGAATTATAATCAGGGTTGGAAACCACATCCAAGCATTGGTCAAGGACAAACTGGGCAAGCTAGTCAATTTAATAAGCAGCAGCAGCAACCCACCTTATGGCAACAATTTTCTATGCTTAATGAAAGGTCCATGAGGCTGGAGGAAATTCTCAACAATTTCATACAGAAAACTGAGTCTTCCCAAAAGAGTACTGAAGCTGCTATCAAAAATTTGGAGATTCAGATGGGGCAGATCATCAAACAGATGGAAGAAAGGCCAAGTAGAAATTGTGGGGCTAATACTGAGGTTAACCCCAGGGAAGAGTGTCAAGAGCTAGTGAGTGTAAATGTTGAAAAAGTTGAGTTGGAAAAAGAAGAGAGAAAAGAGAGAGAAGAGAAAGAAGAAGAGAAAATTTGTGTGAAGATTGAGAAGGTGAGTAGAAAAAGAAAAGAAAAAAAGAAAGTGGGAGAAAAGAGAAAGAGGACGAGAGAAAAAAATAAAGAATCATATGAAAAATCTCGTCCCCATCAAAAGAAGAATCATAGGAAGGAAAAGAAATTTAAGTGCTTTATGGAAATCTTCAAGAAATTGGAGATTAAAGTTCCTATGATTGAGACACTGCAACAGGTTCCTGGTTTGATCAAATTTCTGAAGAAGTTCAGTAGAAAGAAGAGAAAGAAGAAGGAACTTGAGCTTTACTGGGTCAAGCTAATGACGTTAAAAGAGCGCTTGCTGGGAGGCAACCCAGTGGATTTACAAACTTTTGACTTTTGATTTGGTTTTGTAACTTTTAATTTGTGGACATTATTTTGTGAATATTTTGTTGGATCCAGCATCTACTGAAGGATGCTAGGTGGTTAAGTATCTACTGAAGGATACTAGGTTTGTAACACCTACTGATGGGTGTTGGTGAGAAAATTTTGCACTTACTGATGGGTGCTGGTAAAGTTTGAAACACCTACTGATGGGTGTTGGTGGATTTTGGGTCAGGCTCGTGACGTTAAACAAGCGCTACCTGGGAGGCAACTCAGTTGATTGATTGTTTTTGTTTGTTTTATTTTAATTAGGGTTTGCATAAGCATTTTTAACATTGAATTGCAGGGAACCTATGAGGAGTATGCTAGGAAGGCACGTAGGTCAAGAAAAGAAGGAGAAGGGCACATCACGAAAGTGCCGCTGAGCGGCATTTACCGCTGAGCGGTACTATCGCAGATGGGCTTAAGTTCCCCTTAGCGGAACCCGAGCCCATTGGGGTATTTTTAAACCCTAAGCTACGCGTTTTCACACTCTTTCAAGCCCTTCTCTGCACAAACACTTCCACATATCCTCTCTTTGGTTTCCTACATCTTTCTACTCTTCCCTCTTAGAAAAATTTCTCTTCCACTCACGTTCTCACTAGTTTTCCATCTAAGTTTGGGGTTGGGAGAGAGCATCATTGAAGGGGCTGATTTCTTCATTGTGGTTTACTAATGCTTAACATTGTATCTTTTAGTTTTGTGAATTATGTTTGATGCAGGGATGGCCTCCTCATCGGGCAAAAAGAATCAAGACTATAAGATCCAAGAAGAAGGAGGATACAGAGGACAGCTCAGATTGAGGAGGAGTTGAGATAGCATTTACTGATGAATGCTATCATAACTAGAGCAGGACTTATGCTTTTGTGTGGTTTAAGTTTTCTGAACTTATTTGTTTTTGTTTTTAGATTAGGGTTTGATGTACTCTATTGAACACCTGGTTTATTATGATGGTTTGCTATTAACTGTGATTGTTTGATAAGTAATGCTTGATGATGCTTATTGACTGATTGATGTTGAGATGATGTGCACATTAAAATGTTTATACAGGTGATTCACAAGCTTTGTGAACAAATGCATGATATCATGATTGTGATTGTGAAATTAAGCAGGATGTGTATGTCAAATGTGAATGAGCTTATATGTGAGGTTTTGAGCTCCAGAGTTGTTATTGTTGAATGCTATTACTCTGAAAGCATGAATGATTTTGCCCAGGTTTTCTATGATTGAATCAATTGCTTGTTTTGCATCATGTGATCAAGGCCGTGTTTATTGAAACCCTTTTTATTGGCCAAATTCATAAAAGTTAGCCTACTAAAAGAGAACACTTTGTGTTCTATCCTTTGAACCCATAGCCTTGAATATACACTAAAAACCCTTGATTGAAAATCTTTACCTTGAGTTAAGTAGAATATCTTGTGTGGTATTGATAAATGTTCAAGTTTGGGGTTATTGGGAAAACATGAAAAAGGAAAAGCATTGAGCTAAGAGCTAAAAAGTAAGAATATGCAAAAGAAAAAGAAAAGAAAAGAAAAAGAAGTAAAGCTCAATGTGAATGCAGAGGCAAAAGAAAGTTGGGAATGAATAAGATAATTGTGTTGTTATGACTCTCTTAACTCAAGGATTTTGTGATCCAGAAAAACCAATTTTCTTGTTAGCCCAGCCACATTATAAGCCATTGAAAAGTCCTTGTGATGATGCATGCTTGTGAATGTTTTTGATTGTGGTAAAATGAAAGGCAAAGTTAATTCATGTGACATTGTGATAGTGGAGTGAATGAGTGAAACACTTTACCTCTTATACACTTGTGTGTTGAGTGAAACACTTTACCTAGTGAGGAAATATTCCATAAGCACATGAACATCCATGCTTAATTGATTGATCATTCATGAAAAATAGCATTTGTTGGAACTTAAATGACTTTGTGAATACTAAAGCATGTGCACATCTTGATTGAACTCTTGGTCATAAGTTTGAGTGAAGTTGTTACTTATCTTGAAAAAGAGGATTTTTGAATGAGTGAACCATCATATAAATTGGTTGGAGATGGAGTTACATTTTATTTGCTTGAGGACAAGCAAAGTTCTAAGTTTGGGGTTGTGATAACAGTTGAAAAACTGTTATTTTCATGCTTAATATTGATACTAAAAGCAACCTTTAGACTTAGAAACTAGCTTGAAATCATGCAGTTTATCTATATTTTCATAAATAAGAGAGCTGGACAGGTTTATGCTTGATTTCAGTGTTTTTGTGCAGGTTTTAAGGTGAATTTGGTGAAAAGAGTGAAGAAGGAGAGAAGTGACATTAGAAAAGACAAGAAAGAGTGCAAAAAGAGAAGACGAAGGCACCGCTCAGCGGCAAACTACCGCTGAGCGGCACTCAAGAGGTGGCGTTGGAACCGTTGAGGGGCAGAATGGCCGCTGAGGGGAAGAAAGAAGACGCGCAATCACCGCTGAGCGGTAAATACCGCTGAGCGGCACTTTTTGGGCTTGGGCTTTTGTAATCTTTTGTAACTCTAGATTAGTATATAAGGGCTTGCACGTCCTTGGGATTAGGATCTTTGGCAGAAACGAGGCAAACACTCTCTCTTCCACCCCTTTGAAGGAGGATCTTGGATGCTCAGGCTACCTCTTCACCTTTATTGGGTTTATTCTTTCATTCTTTCATTGATATTCATCTAGGTTCACCATGAATATGGTGAACTAAACCTTGTATGTTTGTTGGGGAATCAATGTAATCTCTTGAAGCTCTCATATATGGAATCTGTTGATTACATCTTTTAATTAACACATATGCTTTCTTTCATCATTAGTTAGGGTTTTTCCTCTTTGCTCAATGCTTGCATAGTTTAACTCATTCCATGCATGATTATTGATTTTGTCGATACGGACACGTACGGGGAAGTCTAGAGCCGGGGAATTTCTCCCAATATTATACTGACAACATTATATTGGTTGCCTTTAAGCTCCTGCACTCATGAACTAATCATTAGGAATGCTAGGAATTGTATGAACTATTTGATTAGGGAGAAGCCATCTAGAATGGTACATTAGAGAGTGGCATTAACCATGATGATTTGAATGTTGAATTCCTAAAATATATGAGAGTGGATGAGATGAAATTGACCCCCAACAACATATTCATTCATATAATTCATTGAAAGTGTTTATCTTTTGTCTTTGCCATTGATCAAACTTCATGCATACATGTTTATTTTCTGTCTTGCATTTTAAACTCTAAATATTTCGTTTGTAAGTCCTAGCTAATCAACAAATCACATAACTAAACTAGGCCGTGAGTCCTTTGGGAAGAATGATACTTGGTCTTACCAAGTTTTATTACTTGAACGATTCGGTCATACTTGCCGATTGTGAAACAAGTTTGTGACATCATATTTTGGTGCTTACAAATTTGTCCATCAGTGCACGGACGTCGTAGCTACACAGAATTCATACATGTCCGGACGGTCAGTCTAGTATCAGGAAATTGGTTGAGTAAATGTATGACTGGAATGATTGTGTTGTGAATAAAAATTTATATGATTAATATGTATAAACTGTATGTTTGACTTGAATTAAATTCAATAAGCTTACCCTTGCATTTCCATTGTGTTGTCTTGTCTATGTATATTCGTCTTGTCAAATGCAATGATCATCCGTGTGGATGTGAGCAGAGGGAGAAGCATCCTTGGAGCAAACTCTTGAAGGAGAACTCATTGCTGAAGAAAACTTAGTAGAGGTGGAAGTGAAGGCCGAACAGTGAACGTTCGGTTTCTAGTTAGTGTAGTTAGATTAGTGAGCGTTGTGAGCGAGCGCTCTTTTTGTAAATGGTAAATAGTTTGACGTTCGGTAATGGTTTTGTAAACCGTTCGTCCTTATTCTTTTGTAAACGCTCGTACTTGTTTATATATATAGAAGGCCATTCGGTCATTTTTGCTCACTGCTTACTGTATCATTAAAACTGTTTTGCCATATTGATTAATGTGATTATTCTAAGTATATAGTTGATGACTGTATAATTTTGGGATGTTACATTATTGGTATCAGAGCAGTTTTGTTCTTCTAAGGACGCTGTAGGTTATGAGTGCATTGCGTTTTGCTGTGTGCTTGTTGTGTGTTTAATGAGTTACTGTTTTAACTCTTAGACATTTCTAACGTTCGTTTTCTCTGATCCAGAAAACGATGGCTCCTAGAGTTCCTCCTCCCCCTCAACCAAACGAGCCGGATACGTCCAACAATTCTAGGTTGTTGGAGACGGTTATTGAACGCCTGCAACAACAAAATGCTACTCTTATGGAGCAGAATGCAGCTGCTCTAAGAAGCCTTGAGGCCGCACGTGAGAACTCTGAATCTACTCAGAGACAATTAATGGAACTCATTGCAGCCACTAGGGGTACGCCTGGAGCCTGTTCTTCAAACGCCACCCAAACTGCTGCCCAACCACAAGCTGAATGGAGCTTAGAAAGTTTCCTCCAACATCGCCCAGCCAAGTTTAGTGGAACGTGCCTCCCTGATGAGTCAGATCAATGGCTGCGTGATATGGAGAGGATTTACGATGCAAAGAGATGTCCAGATGATAACCGCTTAGCATTCACGGAGTACCTTTTAACAGGAGAGGCGAGCCACTGGTGGGCGAGCATGAAGGCCATATTGACGGACGCTCAACGTCCTATTACCTGGGAAGTGTTCAGAGGGAAGTTCTATGAGGAATACTTTCCAGATAGTGTTCGTTTTGCTAAAGAGGTGGAATTTCTTCTGCTGGTACAGGGAGGAATGTCGGTTTCAGAATATACAAACAAGTTCAAGCATCTAGTGAGGTTCTATACAATGGCTACTAATGAAGAGTGGCAATGTAGGAAGTTTGAAAATGGATTAAGAAGTGATATAAAGGTGTTGATCTCAAGTCTTTGCATTCGGTCATTTCCAGCCATGGTTGAGAGGGCTAAAGTGTTAGAGAAAAACATGGCTGAGGCAGAACAACATAAGAAGCAACAAGCCTCTAGGGGACCGATCCTCACAAGACAAAATCTGAACCGGAATAGAACCCCGTACGCTCGTCCAGGGCAATCAAGTGGATCACAAGCAGTGGTAGTTGCTGGACAGTCAGGACAATCAGGGGCAGTAAAATGTTTTCAATGTGGAGGACCCCATTACAAGTCAACTTGTCCTCAATTGGTGGGAGTAAAATATTGCACTCGTTGTAGAAGACATGGCCACCTGGAGAACGAGTGTAATATGGGTGGACGTGCAGTGATGAGGTCACCCAACACAGGAAGAAATCAGACTAGAGGTGGTGGACGAGCCCAAGCGGTTGGACGTGTTTATGCGATCACTGGTGCAGAAGCAGCGAGCTCAGGTACGCTCGTAACTGGCACATGCTTGTTGTATGGAATGAATTGTTGTGTGTTGTTTGACTCGGGGGCGACACACTCCTTCATCTCGAAGGAGTGCGTTGATAAGTTGGGGATAGTGGAGAGCGAGATGCAGTTTGATTTGGTGGTGTCTACCCCCGTTGCTGGTGAGGTGAGAACGTCTACAGTATGTGTTAGATGTCCTCTTGAGATTGAAGGGCGTAGGTATAAGGTGAACCTCATATGTTTGCCTCTCAAAGACTTAGAAGTGATTCTGGGGATGGATTGGCTTACTACCAATCACATACTCATTGATTGTGGAGCAAAGGAATTGATTTTTCCTGAAGAAGATAAAGAGAAGTTGGGTGTGACACTCGGCCAGTGGAAAGAGGACATTATGGAAGGCGCGAGTTGTTTCTTGATCATGACGAATGAAGACATGAGGGATACGGGTAAGAGCTGTGAACGTTCGTCCAATAGGTACACTGAAGGACGAGCGGTTGTGGACGAATTTCCAGACGTTTTCCCTGATGAAGTGCCAGGATTGCCTCCTGTTCGTGAGGTTGAGTTTACCATTGATTTGGTAACAACCGCAGCTCCCATATCCGTTCAACCATACAGGATGGCACCTGCTGAATTGGTTGAACTTAAGAAGCAAATTGAAGAATTGATGGACAAGAAGTTCATCCGCCCAAGCGTGTCACCTTGGGGAGCGCCTGTACTGTTAGTGAAGAAAAAGGATGGCAGCTCTCGGTTATGCATTGACTATCGTCAATTGAATAAGCTAACCATCAAGAATAAATACCCATTGCCTCGCATTGACGACTTGTTGGATCAATTGCATGGAGCGAGCGTTTTCTCAAAGATAGATTTGAGATCGGGCTATCACCAGATTCGTGTTAAGGAAGGAGATATTCAGAAGACGGCCTTCCGTTCACGTTACGGACACTATGAGTACGTGGTCATGCCGTTCGGTGTGACGAACGCTCCAGCAGTTTTCATGGACTATATGAACAGGATCTTCAGGCCGTATTTGGACAAGTTCGTGGTGGTGTTTATTGATGATATTCTCATCTACTCCAAGAGCTGTGAAGAACATGAAGAGCACTTGAGATTGGTACTTGGAGTGTTGAGAGAAAAAGAGTTGTACGCTAAGTTATCTAAGTGTGAATTCTGGATGAAGGAAGTACAGTTCTTGGGTCATGTGGTGTCCGCGGGTGGAATCTCAGTTGATCCGGCTAAGGTACGAGCGGTCTTGGAATGGGAGAGTCCGCGTTCGGTCACTGAAGTAAGGAGTTTCGTTGGTCTCGCGGGCTACTATAGGCGTTTCATTGAAGGATTTTCTAAGATAGTAGCACCATTGACTCGTCTTACAAGGAAGGACCAACCGTTCGCATGGACTGATTTGTGTGAAGAGCGCTTCCAAGAGTTGAAGAATAAGCTGACGAGCGCTCCAGTTTTGGTGATTCCGGACACTGCCAAACCATTTGAAGTTTACTGTGATGCATCTCACCAAGGTTTGGGGTGCGTTCTAATGCAAGAAGGACGAGTAGTGGCGTATGCCTCTCGGCAGTTGAAGATACATGAGAAGAATTATCCAACACATGACTTGGAGCTGGCAGCGGTAGTCTTTGCCTTGAAGATTTGGAGACATTACTTGTATGGATCCGTTTTCCAAGTCTTCAGTGATCATAAGAGTCTCAAGTACCTCTTTGATCAAAAAGAGTTGAATATGAGGCAAAGGAGGTGGCTGGAATTTCTTAAGGATTATGACTTTGAGTTGCTTTATCATCCTGGTAAAGCAAACGTAGTGGCGGACGCATTGAGTAGGAAGGTGGTGCATGTCTCGTCCATGATGGTGCGCGAGATAAGCTTAGTGGAAAGCTTCAGGGACTTGAGGTTGCAGTTCAATGTAGAACCGGACAGCATCAAATGCTGCAACCTTAGAATATCCAGCGACTTGTTTGAACGGATCAGAATGAAACAATTTGAAGATGAAGAATTGGTGAAGATAAGAGGCGCGCTCGGCACAGACCAAGCAAGGGAGTTCAACGTTGGGACGGACGGCCTATTACGCTTTATGGATAGGACGTGCGTTCCAAATGATGGAGAATTGAAGCGAATTATCTTAGCTGAAGGTCATCACAGCCGTCTTAGCATGCACCCTGGCATGACTAAGATGTATCATGATTTGAAGCAGTCGTTCTGGTGGCCAGGGATGAAGAATGATGTGGCACATTTTGTGACATCATGTCTAACTTGTCAACGTGCTAAAGCCGAATATCAAAGACCAGGCGGACTACTTCAACCCTTGGAGATTCCAGAATGGAAGTGGGACAGTATTTCAATGGACTTCGTGACACACTTGCCTCGCACATTCAAGAATCACGATTCCATTTGGGTGATAGTGGATCGTTTAATGAAGAGTGCTCATTTCCTGCCCATCAACCTGAAGATGTCATTGACTAACTTGGCAAAGCTCTACATTAAAGAGATCGTTCGTCTACATGGAGTGCCATCCAGCATCATCTCTGACCGAGACACAAGGTTCACCTCTCGGTTTTGGCAGTCGTTGCAAAGTGAACTTGGCAGCAAACTCCAAATGAGTTCAGCATACCACCCTCAGACGGACGGTCAATCCGAGAGAACAATCCAGACGCTTGAGGACTTATTAAGGACGTGTGTACTTGATCACATGGGCGTTTGGGATGAAGTCTTGCCTTTAGTTGAGTTTACCTACAACAACAGCTTCCAGTCAAGCATTGGAATGGCTCCCTTCGAAGCACTTTACGGACGCAAATGCCGCACACCTCTTTGCTGGTTTCAAGAAGGAGAGAACGTATTAACAGGATCGGAGCTTGTTCAACAAACAACTGAGAAGGTGAAATTAATTCAAGACAGATTGAAGACGTCCAGAAGCAGGCAGAAGTCATACGCAGATAAGAGGAGACGACCCTTGGAGTTCAAAGCTGGTGACCACGTTTTCCTGAGGCTGCATCCAACTACTGGAGTAGGAAGAGCGTTGAGATCAAAGAAGTTGTCTCCCAAGTTCGTAGGGCCATATCAGATTTTGAGAAGAATTGGACCTGTTGCATACGAGCTAGCCTTGCCTCCGCAATTGTCCAACCTTCATCCAGTGTTTCACGTCTCGCAACTTAGAAAATACGTATCAGATCCTTCGCACATATTGGAGCTGGAGGACATTCGTCTTCGCCAAGACCGAACGCTGGAGATGAAGCCAGTTCGTATTGAGGCAGAACGCACTAGGTTACATAAAGGGAAGGACGTTCGTTTGGTGAAGGTGGTGTGGGACGACAAGACTGGCGACTCTACTTGGGAAGTTGAGGATGCCATGAAAGACTTATACCCTCATCTGTTCCCTGGTAAGTCTTCAATTTTCGAGGACGAAAATTTTTGTAGTTAGGGGGATTGTCACGCCCCAATAATTAATCTGCTGAATCACCTCTCTGCTTCCATTAATGCACTGTGACACGCACACATCTTCATTTAAAACGCACTCACGTTCACAATGCATGCATGCTGACAAGTGGCACTTTGGAACGTTCCAAAGGGGTTAGTGGGATCCAAGTGGCACGCCGCGGATGAACGATCATCCTACGTGGGAAGAGAAATTAATTCTCTGAAAAACTCTTCCCTTTCCCACTGCACACTTCACCTTCTTCCTCAAACTCTCTGACTTTCCAAATTCTCTGCCTTCTCTCTAGAACCTCCATCTTCTCTCTTCTGTAACTCACCCTACATTGCTCCGTTCACGTTTCAGCAAAGTGAGAAACGTCCCTGCACCGTGAGCTTTCCATCAAACCGATTGGTTTTGGATTATGAAACGGGTAAGTTTCACGTCCTCAACCACTTTTCATTTTCAACATGCAAGCTTCGTTTTAATCTGCATGCGCCTTCTCTGAACCAGTATTGGTTTTTCTGTAATTTTAGTTTAAGGAAATCTTGGATTGAAACGTAAAGGGGTAGAAAAGAGGGTACTGGAATCTTGTTTTTCTCTGAAGAACAAACATACGTTGCTTAATCCGGGTAAGGGAAGCTTATTGGTTTAATTCATGAGATTTCTGTACTGCATGTGCGTTATGTGATGCTTGAAATATGATTTATGATATTGGACTTTTGAGTTTATGAATATGATTCTGAGATGAAATGAGAAAATGATGCATGTATGTACTGGAAATTATATGATGAGTGAATGAATATTCTGTAAAGTTGTACGTGGTATGATTCTGATATTAATGTTAGTATATGATGTTGATTAAAAGCTTGAGAAGTATGGAAAATACTATAGTATGATTGATTTATTGACTGTAAGATTTCATTGGAAAATGAGTTACTGTAAAAGAGGATTTGTATAAGAAAAGTGCATAAAATTGAACGTTCGTTATCGATACGGTCATTGACCGTTCGGTATTAGCAGTAAAATTCTTGAAGTAGTAGGACCCTTTCATTTGGAAAGGACTCCCTTTGAGGACGAACGCCCTCTTAAATAACCTTACGTTTGAGCATTTGGCCAGAGGTATACTTTATGAGTGTTGTGTGAGAATTGAGAAGCTTGATAACATCCTTTGAACACTTAGTCAAATTGCAAGACATGAATTTTAAATATCTTAACTTATAGAAATCCCAAACTTCTTTGATTTTGAATCAGTGAAAATTCCCCATTTAAATAACGTACGTCCTGAAGTGGCGTTCGGTCATAGACCGAACGTTCGTCCTAAACAGTGTAAATGATAAGTAGCGCTCGGTCTGATACCGAACGCTCGTCACAATACGTATGTGATAAAGAACGCTCGGTCATATACCGAACGTTCGTTCCTTCTCTAAATTATTTGCGAACGGTAATAGCGTTCGTCCTGAAATTGAAATAGCGTTCGTCCATAAATCCAATCAGCGTTCGTCCAATATCTCTAATAACGTTCGTCCAAAGACTTCAGTGACGTTCGTCCAAAATTTCCATTTTTAGCGCTCGGTCATTGACTGGCAGTTCGTCTCCTGAATTAATTCTTGTCCAGTTTATTTATCTAAACAATTTGTGATATGTCTATCTATTGGATTCGTTCCAGAGTTATTGAATTTAAATTATTCTAAGTAAATTACAGATCATTCTAGATTCAGTTCATCTAACTGATTCAAGTTCGTGAACGAGCCTTTCTTGGTATTGTATTAACGTTCGCTCTCTATTATAAAGAGGGCTGGACGTTCATTCTTTTATGGAAGTGAAACTAATAATGAAAGTGTGAATAAGATGAAAGATTGAGATGTGCGAATACCATGAGAAACGAAATTGTGATTGTGGAATTTGAACGAGCGTTCCAGGGAGGAACGACTCTTGGTTGGAAATTGAGATTTGTAAAGTATGAATGTGGTAAGCTTAGCTGGCGGTTCATCCTGATATTCCGTGAGTGCTCGTTCTCATGTAGAGAGGAGCATGTCATGCGTGGGAATGGCAGGAGGTCCTAGTTCATAACTGTAACTTGAACGGAACGGACTAACCTCAGGTGGCAGCTGACGAGTATTCCAGCTCTTCCACCTGGGTGCACGGACGTCGTAGCTACACAGAATTCATACATGTCCGGACGGTCAGTCTAGTATCAGGAAATTGGTTGAGTAAATGTATGACTGGAATGATTGTGTTGTGAATAAAAGTTTATATGATTAATATGTATAAACTGTATGTTTGACTTGAATTAAATTCAATAAGCTTACCCTTGCATTTCCATTGTGTTGTCTTGTCTATGTATATTCGTCTTGTCAAATGCAATGATCATCCGTGTGGATGTGAGCAGAGGGAGAAGCATCCTTGGAGCAAACTCTTGAAGGAGAACTCGTTGCTGAAGAAAACTTAGTAGAGGTGGAAGTGAAGGCCGAACAGTGAACGTTCGGTTTCTAGTTAGTGTAGTTAGATTAGTGAGCGTTGTGAGCGAGCGCTCTTTTTGTAAATGGTAAATAGTTGGACGTTCGGTAATGGTTTTGTAAACCGTTCGTCCTTATTCTTTTGTAAACGCTCGTACTTGTTTATATATATAGAAGGCCGTTCGGTCATTTTTGCTCACTGCTTACTGTATCATTAAAACTGTTTTGCCATATTGATTAATGTGATTATTCTAAGTATATAGTTGATGACTGTATAATTTTGGGATGTTACACTGGATGCCTCAGCTGGAGGCAATATCAAATGGAAGACTCCAGAGGAAGCAACTGAAATTATTGAAAATATGGCTACAAGTGATAATGAGCTGCACAGTGAGAGAGGAACTCCTATGCAACAGAAAGGGGTTCTTCAATTACAAACCCATAATGCCTTGCTAGCACAGAATAAAATTTTAACTCAACAGCTGGAAACTCTGACCAAAACTCTTGCTTCATTACCTAAAGAGTTAAAATCTGCTGCACAGGTACAAACCCAGTTGTGCGAATTATGTGGGGGAGATCACATCAATGGCCAATGTGCTTTTCCTGTGGAAGCCGTGGAGGATGTTAATTTCATGGCTAATCAATTTCCATACCGTCAAGGGAATTATAATCAGGGTTGGAAACCACATCCAAGTATTGGTCAAGGACAAACTGGGCAAGCTAATCAATATAATAAGCAGCAGCAGCAACCAACCTTGTGGCAACAATTATCTATGCTTAATGAAAGATCAACAAGGTTGGAAGAAACTCTTCAGCAATTCATACAGAAAACTGAATCTTCTCAAAAGAGCACTGAAGCTGCTATAAAGAATTTGGAGATTCAAATGGGTCAGATTACCAAGCAATTGGAAGAAAGGCCAAACAGAAACTTTGGGGCTAATACTGAGGTTAACCCTAGAGAAGAGTGCAAAGTGGTCAAGAGTGTGAATGAAGAAATCATTGAGTTAGAAGAAGGAGAAACAAAAGAGAGAAGAGAAGAAGAAAGAAAGGACATTTTTCCTTTTCCAACAAATCAGGAGAAACCAATGGATTTCACAGATTTATTCAGAATGGTTGATAATAAAGCACCTTGGGAACAAATTCTACAGAAAATAGCAGTTTACACAAAATCTGATGAAGGTACCTCTACAAAAAGAAGACGTAGAGATGATGAGGAAGAAAAGTGTATAACTGTTAAGAAAGAGTCATTCCCACCAAAAGCAGCAGATCCAGGTAGTTTTTCTATCCCTTGTTCTATAGGGAAGAAAAAGGTAAAGAAAGCTCTCCTTGATTTAGGCTCAAGTGTTAACTTGATGCCTTATTCTCTATTGGAGCAAATTGGCCATGTTAAAATAAAACCTGTAAAGGTTAATCTAGTAATGGCTGATGGATCTTCAAAGGAGCCATCTGGGATTGCAGAAGACATTGTAGTTTGTGTTGGCAAACTTCAGTTTTTGGCAGACTTTGTGGTGATGAAGATGGAGACCGAAAAGATACCTTTCATACTGGGAAGACCGTTTATGAAAACGGCCAGGGCTATCATAGATGTTAATGAAGGTATAGTGGTGCTCCAGGACAGAGAGGAGAGAGTGGTGGTGGATGTTTTCAAAGATGAGATACAAGCAAAGGAGGAAGAGTCTAGTTATAAAGCTGCATTTCGAGATGCACCCATGACTAGAGGTAAAAATGAAAATCTTGAAGTTTCAGATAACCATTGTTTGTTTTTTCAGGTACCCAAGGTAGAAGAGATTGGAAAAGGAGAAGAAGTTCCTAGAGACTGGAAGAAAAGAAGACTCCAACTTGGCACACCTGTAAGACTCAAGAACAAGTTGTGGGTTATAAAAGGCTTTAAAGGGAAGGAGATGATAGAGATAGAGTCTCCATATTCTAGAGAATCCAAAACAGTCCAAAGGAAGCAGTTGAAAGGTTGGTGGAAGGACAACATCAACTAAAAAGAAGATGGAACATGAGCTTTAACAGGGTCAAGCTAGTGACGTTAAAGGAGCGCTTGCTGGGAGGCAACCCAGTAGATTTACAAACTCTTGATTTGTTTTGGTTTTGTAATTTTTAATCTGTGAACATTATTCTGGACATTATTTTGTTGGATTTAGCATCTACTGAAGGATGCTAGGTGGTTAAGTATCTACTGAAGGATACTAGGTTTGTAACACCTACTGATGGGTGTTGGTGAGAAGATTTTGCACCTACTGATGGGTGCTGGTAAGTTTGAAACACCTACTGATGGGTGTTGGTGGATTTTGGGTCAGGCTCGTGACGTTAAACAAGCGCTACCTGGGAGGCAACCCAGTTGATTGATTGTTTTTGTTTGTTTTATTTTTAGGGTTTGCATAAGCATTTTTAACATTGAATTGCAGGGAACCCATGAGGGGCATGTAGGGGAGGCACATAGGTCAAGAAAGGAAGGAGAAGGGCACATCACGAAAGTGCCGCTGAGCGACAATTACCGCTGAGCGGTACTATCGCAGATGGGCTTAAGTTCCCCTTAGCGGAACCCGAGCCCATTAGGGTATTTTTAAACCCTAAGCTGCGAAATTTCTCATTCTTTCAAAGCCCTTCTCTGCACAAAGACTCCCACATACCCTCTCTTAGGTTTTCCACATCTTTTTACTCTTCCATCTTTAGAAAATCTCTCTTCCACTCACTTTCTCACTAGTTTGCCATCAAAGTTTGGGGTTGGAAGAGAGCATTCTAGTTTGAAAGGATTCTCATATCATCTAGTATCTCCACCCAAGTAAGTAAAATGCATTTTGTTCATTCTAGGGTTCTTGAATTTGAATGTGATTGTCAAAGCATGAATATTTAGGGGTTTTGATTTCTATGCATGATTTGATGATATATTTGATGTTTGAACCGATTAAACTGCTTGATTATGAACTGGAAAACTGAAAATTGCATTTGGGTGGAGTTAGGACAGTTTTAAAACGAGATTTGCAAAAATCTGCAGATCACCGCTGAGCGGCATTTACCGCTGAGCGGCACTCTGCCAGATTTGCTTTTTCTGGTTTTTGCGTGTTGGAATGTGGCACTGGTGGCGCTGAGGGGAAATTCTGGCCCTCAGCGGTGGTTTAGCTTCGAAAGGAGTTATGTTCTGTGTTTACTAATGATTAACATCATGTTCTGTGGTTTTTGTTATTGTGTTTGAATGCAGGAATGGCATCCTCTTCAGGAAAGAGATTGAAAACCATGGCAACCAAGAGAAAGAAAAAGGAACCAGAGCAACCCCATAATAGCAGGTTCCTCTCTAGGAAACATGAGAAGCACTTTAGGGTGGTTCAAGACAGGAGACTTCTAATGGAGAGAAAGGTTGGAATGATACCTAACTTTGCTCCTCAATTTGGAGAGCAAGTGTTAGGGAATGATTGGGGAAAGCTAGCCACTTATCCTGCACCTGCCAACATAGCTGTGGTAAAGGAATTCTACACCAATGCAAAGAAGATTGGTGATTATCCAGCTGAGAATTATTTGGGCTATGTCAGAGACCATGCTATCAGGTATGATCCTGATTCCATCAACAACTTCCTGGATACTGTGTGGGCTGGTGAGCAATGCCAGTTTGCTCTTTGCATGGAGGAAGGTGCTGACTTTGAGGATGTTGAGAGAGTACTGTGTATACCTGGAGGACACTTCCAAAGGAATAGATCTGGCTCAGTGGTTAACATTAGGAGGACAGATTTGACTCCTCTTGCAAAGTATTGGATGGCATTTTCTCATGCCAACATTCAGCCATGTTCACATGTGTCAGATATCACTCTCAGCAGGGCACTATTCATCTACTGTGCTATCAGAAATTTGAATGTTAATATTGGGCAGGTGATAGCTGATGAGATTAGTGTGTGCGCTAACACCTCAAACAACAAAGCACCACTAGGACATCCTTCTTTGATCACTCACCTTTGCAAGCTAGCTGGGGTGGACACTTCTGTTCCACCATTTGAGAGGCCAAGAAAAGCTATAGATGAGGCCTATTACAGACAGTACTGTGGAGGTGAGCAGGCAGCTCAGCCAGTTCCACCACGCCAGGCTCGTAGAGAGAGAGGGCCAGCACAGAGCAGGACATCTGCTGATGCACATGAAGCAGAACCATTCCAGATGAGGGACATGTATATGTCTCTTATAGGTGCTCAGTTGCAGTTGATAACAGTTGAAAAACTGTTATTTTCATGCTTAAAATTGATATTAAAAGCAACCTTTAGACTTAAAAACTAGCTTGAAATCATGTTTTTATCTATATTTTCAGAAATAAGAGAGCTGGACAGGTTTATGCTTGATTTAAGTGATTTTGTGCAGGTTTTAAGGTGAATTTAGTGAAAGAAGTGAAGAAGGAGAGAGATGGAATCAGAAAAGAAATCAAAGAGTGCAAAAGGAGAAGCCGAAAGCACCGCTCAGCGGCATTTTACCGCTGAGCGGCACTCAGGAGGTCACGGGAGGTCCGCTGAGGGGCAAACTGGCCGCTGAGGGGAAGAAAAGGGAAGCGCAGTCACCGCTGAGCGGTATTTACCGCTGAGCGCCATTCTTAATAATGGGCTTGGACTTGTTTTCTGGCACTTTTATGGGCTTGGGCTTAGATCTTTTGTAATTCTAAAATAGTATATAAGGACTTGCACGTCCTAGAATTAGTATCTTTGGCAGAAACGAGGCAAACACTCTCTCTTCCACCCCTTTGAAGGAGGATCTTGGATGCTCAGGCTACCTCTTCACCTTTATTGGGTTTATTCTTTCATTCTTTCATTGTTATTCATCTAGGTTCACCATGAATATGGTGAACTAAACCTTGTATGTTTGTTGGGGAATCAATGTAATCTCTTGAAGCTCTCATATATGGAATCTGTTGATTACATCTTTTAAGTAAGACATATGCTTTCTTTCATCATTAGTTAGGGTTTTTCCTCTTTGCTCAATGCTTGCATAGTTTAACTCATTCCATGCATGATTATTGATTTTGTCGATACGGACACGTACGGGGAAGTCTAGATCCGGGGAATTTCTCCCAATATTATACTGACAATATTCTATTGGTTGCCTTTAAGCTCCTGCACTCATGAACTAATCATTAGGAATGCTAGGAATTGTATGAACTCGTGATTAGGGAGAAGCCATCTAGAATGGTACATTAGAGAGTGGCATTAACAATGATGATTTGAATGTTGAATTCCTAAAATATATGAGAGTGGATGAGATGAAATTGACCCCCAACAACATATTCATCCATATATTTCATTGAAAGTGTTTATCTTTAGCTTTTGCCATTGATCAAAACTCATGCATACATGTTTATTTTCTGTCTTGCATATTAAAATCTAAATATTTCGTTTGTAAGTCCTAGCTAATCAACAAATCACATAACTAAACTAGGCTGTGAGTCCTTTGGGAAGAACGATACTTGGTCTTACCAAGTTTATTACTTGAACGATTCGGTCATACTTGCCGATTGTGAAACAAGTTTGTGACATCATAATTTGGTGCTTACAAATTTGTCCATCAAGTTTTTGGCGCCGTTGTCGGGGACTCGTGGTTTAACTGGTTAATTTGTGTGATCATTGATTATCTTTGACTTATTTTTTTTTATTTTTAATTTAAATTTCGAATTTTTTATTTTATTTTTTTTTTCTGTTTATATTTTACAGTTTGTATCTTATTTGATTTTATTTTATTTTATTAGATTAGATTTTATTTGATTTGAATATATTAGATTTTATTTTATTTTTAGATTAGATTTTATTTTATCTTATTAGATTAGATTAGATTTTATTTTATTTTTAGATTAGATTTTATTTTATCTTATTAGATTAGATTATATTTTAGTTTATTTTATTCTATCTTCTGAATCTTTTATCTTTCTATCTTCTAAATCTTTTATCTTCTATCTTCTGAATCTTTTATCTTTTTATCTTTTGAATATATATCTTCTCTTATATCTTTTTGTGCTAACAAATATTTTCTAGAGTTTTGTGCCTAATGTTTGCAGGATGCAATTCGAACAAGACTTTAATAGGCACTCAATTCTACCAAAGTAATCTCAACCACTGGTGGGAACATGACTCAAGCATGGATCAAAGCCAATTTTGGCAAGCTGCCGGACAATTTGAGAACCAACCACAACAACAATGGCAGCAACAAAGCTTTAAAATCAACAAAGGGAAGCAAGAGATCTCTTCATTTAGACAAGGCATGGAAGAATCACTGGGGCATGCATGGGACAGGTATAAAAGTCTATTACGAAAGACTCCCACGCATGGATTTAACGAAGGAGAAGTAGTCCTAATCTTCCTTGGAGGTCTTGGTTCACAAACCAAGATGATGCTGGACGCCTCAGCTGGAGGCAATATCAAATGGAAGACTCCAGAGGAAGCAACTGAAATTATTGAAAACATGGCTACTAGTGATAATGAGCTGCACAGTGAAAGAGGAGCTCCTATGCAACAAAAAGGGGTTCTTCAATTACAAACCCATGATGCCTTGCTAGCACAGAATAAAATTCTAACTCAACAGCTGGAAACTCTGACCAAAACTCTTGCTTCATTACCTAAAGAGTTAAAATCTGCTGCACAGGTACAAACCCAGTTGTGCGAATTATGTGGTGGTGATCACATCAATGGCCAATGTGCTTTTCCTGTGGAAGCCGTGGAGGATGTTAACTTCATGGCTAATCAAGTTCCATACCGTCAAGGGAACTACAATCAAGGGTGGAAACCACACCCAAGCATTGGTCAAGGGCAAACTGGGCAAGCTGGTCAATTTAATAAGCAGCAGTAGCAACCCACCTTTTGGCAACAGTTTTCTATGCTTAATGAAAGGTCCATGAGGCTGGAGGAAATTCTCAACAATTTCATACAGAAAACTGAGTCTTCCCAAAAGAGCACTGAAGCTGCTATCAAAAATTTGGAGATTCAGATGGGGCAGATCATCATATAGATGGAAGAAAGGCCAAGTAGAAATTGTGGGGCTAATACTGAGGTTAACCCCAGGGAAGAGTGTCAAGAGCTAGTGAGTGTAAATGTTGAAAAAGTTGAGTTGGAAAAAGAAGAGAGAAAAGAGAGAGAAGAGAAAGAAGAAGAGAAAATTTGTGTGAAGATTGAGAAGGTGAGTAGAAAAAGAAAAGAAAAAAAGAAAGTGGGAGAAAAGAGAAAGAGGACGAGAGAAAAAAATAAAGAATCATATGAAAAATCTCGTCCTCATCCAAAGAAGTATCATAGGAAGAAGGAATTTGAGCGCTTTAGGGAAATCTTCAAGAAATTGGAGATTAAAGTTCCTATGATTGAGACACTGCAACAGGTTCCTGGTTTGATCAAATTTCTGAAGAAGTTCAGTAGAAAGAAGAAAAAGAAGAAGGAACTTGGGCTTTACTGGGTCAAGCTAATGACGTTAAAAGAGCGCTTGCTGGGAGGCAACCCAGTGGATTTACAAACTTTTGACTTTTGATTTTGGTTGTGTAACTTTTAATTTGTGGACATTATTCTGGACAATATTTTGTTGGATCTAGCATCTACTGAAGGATGCTAGGTGGTTAAGTATCTACTGAAGGATACTAGGTTTGTAACACCTACTGAAGGGTGTTGGTGAGAAACTTTTGCACCTACTGATGGGTGCTGGTAAGTTTGAAACACCTACTGATGGGTGTTGGTGGATTTTGGGTCAGGCTCGTGACGTTAAACAAGCACTACCTGGGAGGCAACCCAGTTGATTGATTGTTTTCTGTTTGTTTATTTTAGTTAGGGTTTGCATAAGCATTTTTAACATTGAATTGCAGGGAACCAGTGAGGGGTATGTCTAGGAGGCACATAGGTCAAGAAAAGAAGGAGAAGGGCACATCACGAAAGTGCCGCTGAGCGGCAATTACCGCTGAGCGGTACTATCGCAGATGGGCTTAAGTTCCCCTTAGCGGAACCCGAGCCCATTAGGGTGTTTTTAAACCCTAAGCTGCGCGATTTTTCATTCTTTCAAGCTCTTCTTTGCACAAACACTTCCACATATCTTCTCCTAGGTTTCCCACATTTTTTTCCTCATCCCTCTTTAGAAAATCTCCCTTCCACTCACTTGCTCACTAGTTTTCAATCTAAGTTTGGGGTTGGGAGAGAGCATCATTGAAGGGGCTGATTTCTTCATTGTGGTTTACTAATGCTTAACAATGTATCTTTTGGTTTTGTGAATTATGTTTGATGCAGCGATGGCCTCCTCATCAGGCAAAAGAATCAAGACTATAAGATCCAAGAAGATGAAGATACAGAGGACAACTCAAACTGATGAGGAGCTGAGATAGCATTTACTGATGAATGCTATCATATGATTATGCTTTTGTGGTTTAAGTTTTCTGAACTTATTTGTTTTTGTTTTTAGATTAGGGTTTGATGTACTCTATTGAACACCTGGTTTATTATGATGGTTTGCCATTAACTGTGATTGTGTGATAAGTAATGCTTGATAATGCTTATTGATTGATTGATGTTGAGATGATGTGCACATTAAAATTCTTATACAGGTGATTCACAAGCTTTGTGAACAAATGCATGATATCATGATTGTGATTGTGAAATTAAGCAGGATGTGTATGTCAAATGTGAATGAGCTTATATGTGAGATTTTGAGCTCCAGAGTTGTTATTGTTGAATGCTATTACTTTGAAAGCATGAATGATTTTGCCCAGGTTTTCTATGATTGAATTAATTGCTTGTTTTGCATCATGTGATCAAGGCCGTTTGTTGGAACCCTTTTTATTGGCCAAATTCATAAAGTTAGCCTACTAAAAGAGAACACTTTGTGTTCTATCCTTTGAACCCTTAGCCTTGAATATACACTGAAAACCCTTGATTGAAAATCTTTACCTTGAGTTAAGTAGAAGATCTTGTATGGTATTGATAAATGTTCAAGTTTGGGGTTATAGGGAAAACATGAAAAAGGAAAAGCATTGAGCTAAGAGCTAAAAAGTAAGAATATGCAAAGAAAAAGAAAAGAAAAGAAAAAGAAGTAAAGCTCAATGCAAATGCAAAGGCAAAAGAAAGTTGGGAATAAATAAGAATAATTGTGTTGTTATGATTCTCTTAACTCAAGGATTTTGTGATCCAGAAAAACCAATTTTGTTGTTAGCCCAGCCACATTATAAGCCATGGAAAAGTCCTTGTGATGATGCATGCTTGTGAATGTTTTTGATTGTGGTAAAATGAAAGGCAAAGTTGATTCATGTGACATTGTGATAGTGGAGTGAATGAGTGAAACACTTTACCTCTTATACACTTGTGTGTTGAGTGAAACACTTTACCTAGTGAGGAAATATTCCATAAGCACATCAACATCCATGCTTAATTGATTGATCATTCATGAAAAATAGCATTTGTTGGAATTTAAATGACTTTGTGAACACTAAAGCATGTGCACATCTTGAATGAACTCTTGGTCATAAGTTTGAATGAAGTTATTACATATCTTGAAAAAGAGAATTTTTGAATGAGTGAACCATCATATGAATTGGTTGGAGATTGAGTTACATTTTGTTTGCTTGAGGACAAGCAAAGTTCTAAGTTTGGGGTTGTGATAACAGTTGAAAAACTGTTATTTTCATGCTTAAAATTGATATTAAAAGCAACCTTTAGACTTAAAAACTAGCTTGAAATCATGCTTTTATCTATATTTTCAGAAATAAGAGAGCTGGACAGGTTTATGCTTGATTTAAGTGTTTTTGTGCAGGTTTTAAGGTGAATTTAGTGAAAGAAGTGAAGAAGGAGAGAGATAGAATCAGAAAAGAAATCAAAGAGTGCAAAAGGAGAAGCCAAAAGCACCGCTCAGCGGCATTTTACCGCTGAGCGGCACTCAGGAGGTCACGGGAGGTCCGCTGAGGGGCAAACTGGCCGCTGAGGGGAAGAAAAGGGAAGCGCAGTCACCGCTGAGCGGTATTTACCGCTGAGCGCCATTCTTAATAATGGGCTTGGACTTGTTTTCTGGCACTTTTATGGGCTTGGGCTTAGATCTTTTGTAATTCTAAAATAGTATATAAGGACTTGCACGTCCTAGAATTAGTATCTTTGGCAGAAACGAGGCAAACACTCTCTCTTCCACCCCTTTGAAGGAGGATCTTGGATGCTCAGGCTACCTCTTCACCTTTATTGGGTTTATTCTTTCATTCTTTCATTGTTATTCATCTAGGTTCACCATGAATATGGTGAACTAAACCTTGTATGTTTGTTGGGGAATCAATGTAATCTCTTGAAGCTCTCATATATGGAATCTGTTGATTACATCTTTTAAGTAAGACATATGCTTTCTTTCATCATTAGTTAGGGTTTTTCCTCTTTGCTCAATGCTTGCATAGTTTAACTCATTCCATGCATGATTATTGATTTTGTCGATACGGACACGTACGGGGAAGTCTAGATCCGGGGAATTTCTCCCAATATTATACTGACAATATTCTATTGGTTGCCTTTAAGCTCCTGCACTCATGAACTAATCATTAGGAATGCTAGGAATTGTATGAACTCGTGATTAGGGAGAAGCCATCTAGAATGGTACATTAGAGAGTGGCATTAACAATGATGATTTGAATGTTGAATTCCTAAAATATATGAGAGTGGATGAGATGAAATTGACCCCCAACAACATATTCATCCATATATTTCATTGAAAGTGTTTATCTTTAGCTTTTGCCATTGATCAAAACTCATGCATACATGTTTATTTTCTGTCTTGCATATTAAAATCTAAATATTTCGTTTGTAAGTCCTAGCTAATCAACAAATCACATAACTAAACTAGGCCGTGAGTCCTTTGGGAAGAACGATACTTGGTCTTACCAAGTTTATTACTTGAACGATTCGGTCATACTTGCCGATTGTGAAACAAGTTTGTGACATCATAATTTGGTGCTTACAAATTTGTCCATCAGCAGTCCATTCACAGAGGGCAGGTGGCCACGGCTGAGATGATAGTGGGGATGTATGACACACCTCCAGCCCACAGGTGGACTATGGATGAATTCCATAATGTGGTAGCTTGGCCAGAAGAACCATTGCATGGAGGAGGAGCTGAAGCAGCTGAAGCTTCAGCTCGAGACATGGAAGAAGATGAAGCAGAGGAGGAGGATGCATTTGATGATGATGATGATGAAGAGGAAGAGGAAGATACAGAGGACAGCTCAGACTGATGAGGAGCTGAGATAGCATTTACTGATGAATGCTTTCATATGATTATGCTTTTATGGTTTAAGTTTTCTGAACTTATTTGTTTTTGTTTTTAGATTAGGGTTTGATGTACTCTATTGAACACCTGGTTTATTATGATGGTTTGCTATTAACTGTGATTGTGTGATAAGTAATGCTTGATGATGTTGATTGATTGATTGATGTTGAGATAGATGTGCACATTAAAATGCTTATACAGGTGATTCACAAGCTTTGTGAACAAATGCATGATATCATGATTGTGATTGTGAAATTAAGCAGGATGTGTATGTCAAATGTGAATGAGCTTATATGTGAGGTTTTGAGCTCCAGAGTTGTTATTGTTGAATACTATTACTTTGAAAGCATGAATGATTTTGCCCAGGTTTTCTATGATTGAATTAATTGCTTGTTTTGCATCATGTGATCAAGGCCATTTGTTGGAACCCTTTTTATTGGCCAAATTCATAAAGTTAGCCCACCAAAAGAGAATACTGTGTGTTCTATCCTTTGAACCCTTAGCCTTGAACATACACTGAAACCCTTGATTGAAAATCTTTACCTTGAGTTAAGTAGAAGATCTTGTGTGGTATTGACAAATGTTCAAGTTTGGGGTTGTTGGGGAAACATGAAAAAGGAAAAGCATTGAGCTAAGAGCTAAAAAGTAAGAATATGCAAAGAAAAAGAAAAGAAGTGAAAAAGAAGTAAAGCTCAATGCAAATGCAAAGGCAAAAGAAAGTTGGGAATGAATAAGATGATTGTGTTGATATGATTCTCTTAACTCAAGGATTTTGTGATCCAGAAAAACCAATTTTCTTGTTAGCCCAGCCACATTATAAGCCATTGAAAAGTCCTTGTGATGATGCATGCTTGTGAATGTTTTTGATTGTGGTAAAATGAAAGGCAAAGTTGATTCATGTGACATTGTGATAGTGGAGTGAATGAGTGAAACACTTTACCTCTTATACACTTGTGAGTTGAGTGAAACACTTTACCTAGTGAGGAAATATTCCATAAGCACATGAACATCCATGCTTAATTGATTGATCATTCATGAAAAATAGCATTTGTTGGAACTTAAATGACTTTGTGAACACTAAAGCATGTGCACATCTTGAATGAACTCTTGGTCATAAGTTTGAGTGAAGTTGTTACTTATCTTGAAAAAGAGGATTTTTGAATGAGTGAACCATCATATGAATTGGTTGGAGATTGAGTTACATTTTGTTTGCTTGAGGACAAGCAAAGTTCTAAGTTTGGGGTTGTGATAACAGTTGAAAAACTGTTATTTTCATGCTTAAAAGTGATACTAAAAGCAACCTTTAGACTTAAAAACTAGCTTGAAATCATGCTTTTATCTATATTTTCATAAATAAGAGAGCTGGACAGGTTTATGCTTGATTTAAGTGTTTTTGTGCAGGTTTTAAGGTGAATTTGGTGAAAGAAGTGAAGAAGGAGAGAGATGACATTAGAAAAGACAAGAAAGAGTGCAAAAGGAGAAGTTGAAAGCACCGCTCAGCGGCATTTTACCGCTGAGCGGCACTCAGGAGGTTGCGGGAGTCACGCTGAGGGGCAAACTGGCCGCTGAGGGGAAGAAAAGTGAAGCGTAGTTACCGCTGAGCGGTAGTTACCGCTGAGCGGCAGTTTTTGGGCTTGGGCTTTTGTAATCTTTTGTAACTCTAAATTAGTATATAAGGGCTTGCACGTCCTAGAATTAGTATCTTTGGCAGAAACGAGGCAAACACTCTCTCTTCCACCCCTTTGAAGGAGGATCTTGGATGCTCAGGCTACCTCTTCACCTTTATTGGGTTTATTCCTTCATTCTTTCATTGATATTCATCTAGGTTCACCATGAATATGGTGAACTAAACCTTGTATGTTTGTTGGGGAATCAATGTAATCTCTTGAAGCTCTCATATATGGAATCTTTGCTTGCATCTTTTAATTAAGACTTATGCTTTCTTTCATCATTAGTTAGGGTTTTTCCTCTTTGCTCAATGCTTGCATAGTTTAACTCATTCCATGCATGATTATTGGTTTTGTCGATACGGGCACGTACGGGGAAGTCTAGATCCGGGGAATTTCTCCCAATATTATACTGACAATATTATATTGGTTGTCGTTAAGCTCCTGCACTTATGAACTAATCATTAGGAATGCTAGGAATTGTATGAACTCGTGATTAGGGAGAAGCCATCTAGAATGGTACTTTAGAGAGTGGCATTAACAGTGGTGATTTGAATGTTGAATTCCTAAAATGTATGAGAGTGGATGAGATGAAATTGACCCCCAACAACATATTCATTCATATATTTCATTGAAAGTGTTTATCTTTTGTCTTTGCCATTGATCAAACTTCATGCATACATGTTTATTTTCTGTCTTGCATATTAAAATTTAAATATTTCGTTTGTATGTCCTAGCTAATCAACAAATCACATAACTAAACTAGGCCGTGAGTCCTTTGGGAAGAACGATACTTGGTCTTACCAAGTTTATTACTTGAACGATTCGGTCATACTTGCCGATTGTGAAACAAGTTTGTGACATCATATTTTGGTGATCATAAATTTGTCCATCATTAACCCATGAGAAGAATGCAAGGTGGTAGAGAGTGTTGATGATGACAAAGTTGAGTTAGATACAGAAGAGAGAAGTGAAACAGAGAGCAAAAGCACGTTCCCTTTTCCAATCCATCAAGGGAAACCAATGGACTTCACAGAGTTATTTAAAATGGTGGATAATGATGCACCTTGGGAGCAAATTTTGCAACAGATTACGGTTTACACCAAATCTAATGAAGAAAGCTCTACAAAGAAGAGACGTAGAGATGATGAGGAAAAAAAGTGTATAACTGTTAAGGAAGAGTCATTCCCACCTAAAGCATCAGATCCAGGTAGTTTTTCTATCCCTTGTACTATAGGGAAGAAAAAGGTAAAGAAAGCTCTCCTTGATTTAGGTTCAAGTGTTAACTTGATACCTTATGCTTTACTGGAGCAAATTGGCAATGTTAAAATGAAACCTGTAAAGGTTAATTTGGTAATGGCCGATGGATCTTCAAAGGAGCCATGTGGGATTGCAGAAGACATTGTAGTTTGTGTTGGCAGACTTCAGTTTTTGGCAGACTTTGTGGTGATGAAGATGGAAACCGAGAAAATACCTATCATACTTGGAAGACCGTTTATGAAAACGGCCAGGGCTATCATAGATGTACATGAAGGTATAGTGGTGCTCCAGGATAGAGAGGAGAGAGTGGTGGTGGATGTCTTCAAAGATGAAACACAAGCAAAGGAGGAAGAAGCCAGTTATAAAGCTGCATTTCGAGATGCACCCATAACTAAAGGTAAAGATGAAAATCTTGAGGTTTCTGATAACCATTGTTTGTTGTTTCAGGTACCCAAGGAAGAAGAGATTGGAAGAGGAGAAGAAATTCCTAGAGACTGGAAGAAAAGAAGACTCAAACTTGGCACACCTGTAAGAATCAAGAACAAGTTGTGGGTTATAAAGGGCTTTAAAGAAAAGGAGATGATAGAGATAGAGTCTCCATATTCTAGAAGAACCAAAACAGTCCAAAGGAAGCAGCTGAGAAGTTGGTGGACTGACAAAGAAGATGGAACTTGAACTTTATTGGGTCAAGCTAATGACGTTAAAAGAGTGCTTGCTGGGAGGCAACCCAGTGGATTAACAAACTTTTGATTTTGGTTTTGTAACTTTTAATTTGTGGACATTATTTTGTGAATATTTTGTTGGATCCAGCATCTACTGAAGGATGCTAGGTGGTTAAGTATCTACTGAAGGATACTAAGTTTGTAACACCTACTGATGGGTGTTGGTGAGAACCTACTGATGGGTGCTGGTAAGTTTGAAACACCTACTGATGGGTGTTGGTGGATTTTGGGTCAGGCTCGTGACGTTAAACAAGCGCTACCTGGGAGGCAACCCAGTTGATTGATTGTTTTCTGTTTGTTTATTTTAGTTAGGGTTTGCATAAGCATTTTTAACATTGAATTGCAGGGGACCAGTGAGGGGTATGTCTAGGAGGCACGTAGGTCAAGAAAAGAAGGAGAGGAGAACTTCACGAAAGTGCTGCTGAGCGGCAATTACCGCTGAGCGGTACTCTCGCAGATGGGCTTTAGTTCCCCTTAGCGGAACCCGAGCCCATTAGGGTATTTTTAAACCCTAAGCTGCGCGATTTTTCATTCTTTCAAGCTCTTCTCTGCACAAACACTTCCACATATCTTCTCCTAGGTTTTCCACATCTTTTTACTCTTCCCTCTTAAGAAAATTTCTCTTCCACTCACTTTTTCACTAGTTTTCCATCTAAGTTTGGGGTTGGGAGAGAGCATCATTGAAGGGGCTGATTTCTTCATTATGGATTATTAATGCTTAACAATGTATCTTTTGGTTTTGTGAATTATGTTTGATGCAGGGATGGCCTCCTCATCGGGCAAAAAGAATCAAGACTACAAGATCCAAGAAGAAGGAGGATACAGAGGACAGCTCAGATTGAGGAGGAGTTGAGATAGCATTTACTGATGAATGCTATCATATGCTTATGCTTTTTGTTGGTTTAAGTTTTCTGAACTTATTTGTTTTTGTTTTTAGATTAGGGTTTGATGTACTCTATTGAACACCTGATTTATTATGATGGTTTGCTATTAACTGTGATTGTGTGATAAGTATTGCTTGAATGATGCTTATGATTAATTGATGTTGAGATGATGTGCACATTAAAATGCTTATACAGGTGATTCACAAGTTTTGTGAACAAATGTATGATATCATGATTGTGATTGTGAAATTAAGCAGGATGTGTATGTCAAATGTGAATGAGCTTATATGTGAGGTTTGAGCTCCAGAGTTTTTGGTATGATTGAATGCTATTACTTTGAAAGCAGGAATGATTTTGCCCAGGTTTTCTATGATTGAATCAATTGCTTATTTTGCATCATGTGATCAAGGCCGTTTTTTGTTGAAACCCTTTTTATTGGCCAAATTCATAAAGTTAGCCCACTAAAAAAGAACACTTTGTGTTCTAACCTTTGAACCCTTAGCCTTGAACATACACTAAAACCCTTGATTAAAAATCTTTACCTTGAGTTAAGTAGAAGATCTTGTGTGGTATTGACAAATGTTCAAGTTTGGGGTTGTTGGGAAAACATGAAAAAGGAAAAGCATTGAGCTAAGAGCTAAAAAAGTAAGAATATGCAAAGAAAAAGAAAAAGAAAAGAAAAGAAAAAGAAGCAAAGCTCAATGCAAATGCAAAGGCAAAAGAAAGTTGGGAATGAATAAGATGATTGTGTTGATATGATTCTCTTAACTCAAGGATTTTGTGATCCAGAAAAACCAATTTTCTTGTTAGCCCAGCCACATTATAAGCCATTGAAAAGTCCTTGTGATGATGCATGCTTGTGAATGTTTTTGATTGTGGTAAAATGAAAGGCAAAGTTGATTCATGTGACATTGTGATAGTGGAGTGAATGAGTGAAACACTTTACCTCTTATACACTTGTGTGTTGAGTGAAACACTTTACCTAGTGAGGAAATATTCCATAAGCACATGAACATCCATGCTTAATTGACTGATCTTTCATGAAAAATAGCATTTGTTGGAATTTAAATGACTTTGTGAACACTAAAGCATGTGCACATCTTGAATGAACTCTTGGTCATAAGTTTGAATGAAGTTATTACATATCTTGAAAAAGAGAATTTTTGAATGAGTGAACCATCATATGAATTGGTTGGAGACTGAGTTACATTGTGTTTGCTTGAGGACAAGCAAAGTTCTAAGTTTGGGGTTGTGATAACAGTTGAAAAACTGTTATTTTCATACTTAAAATTGATATTAAAAGCAACCTTTAGACTTAAAAACTAGCTTGAAATCATGCTTTTATATATATTTTCAGAAATAAGAGAGCTGGACAGGTTTATGCTTGATTTAAGTGTTTTTGTGCAGATTTTAAGGTGAATTTAGTGAAAGAAGTGAAGAAGGAGAGAGATGGAATCATAAAAGGAATCAAAGAGTGCAAAAGGAGAAGCCGAAGGCACCGCTCAGCGGCATTTTACCGCTCAGCGGTGATAACAGTTGAAAAACTGTTATTTTCATGCTTAAAAGTGATACTAAAAGCAACCTTTAGACTTAAAAACTAGCTTGAAATCATGCTTGTATCTATATTTTCATAAATGTGAGAGCTGGACAGGTTTATGCTTGATTTAAGCGTTTTTGTGCAGGTTTTAAGGTGAATTTGGTGAAAGAAGTGAAGAAGGAGAGAGATGACATTAGAAAAGACAAGAAAGAGTGCAAAAAGAGAAGTCGAAGGCACCGCTCAGCGGCATTTTACCGCTGAGCGGCACTCAGGAGGTTGCGGGAGTCACGCTGAGGGGCAAACTGGCCGCTGAGGGGAAGAAAAGGACGCGCAATCACCGCTGAGCGGCACTTTTTGGGCTTGGGCTTTTGTAATCTTTTGTAACTCTAGAATAGTATTTAAGGGCTTGCACGTCCTTAGGATTAGTATCTTTGGCAGAAACGAGGCAAACACTCTCTCTTCCACCCCTTTGAAGGAGGATCTTGGATGCTCAGGCTACCTCTTCACCTTTTTAGGGTTTCTTCTTTCATTCTTTCATTATTGTTCATCTAGGTTCACCATGAATATGGTGAACTAAACCTTGTATGTTTGTTGGGGAATCAATGTAATCTCTTGAAGCTCTCATATATGGAATTTATGCTTGCATCTTTTAATTAAGATTTATGCTTTCTTTCATCATTAGTTAGGGTTTTTCCTCTTTGCTTAATGCTTGCATGGTTTAACTCATTCGATGCATGATTATTGGTTTTGTCGATACGGGCACGTACGGGGAAGTCTAGATCCGGGGAATTTCTCCCAATATTATATTGGTTGTCGTTAAGCTCCTGCACTTATGAACTGATCATTAGGAATGCTAGGAATTGTATGAACTCGTGATTAGGGAGAAGCCATCTAGAATGGTACTTTAGAGAGTGGCATTAACAATGATGATTTGAATGTTGAATTCCTAAAATATATGAGAGTGGATGAGATGAAATTGACCCCCAACAACATATTCATTCATATATTTCATTGAAAGTGTTTATCTTTTGCTTTTGCCATTGATCAAAACTCATGCATACATGTTTATTTTCGTCTTTGCATATTAAACTTCAAATATTTCGTTCTTAAGTCTTAGCGAATCAACAAACCACACAACTAAACTAGGCCGTGAGTCCTTTGGGAGAACGATACTTGGTCTTACCAAGTTTATTACTTGAACGATTCGGTCATACTTGCCGATTGTGAAACAAGTTTGTGACATCATATTTTGGTGATCATAAATTTGTCCATCAAGTTTTTGGCGCCGTTGCCGGGGACTCGTGGTTTAACTAGTTAATTTGTGTGATTATTGATTATCTTTGACTCTAATTTTGAATTTCTGTTTTTTATTTTTTTCTGTTTTTATTTTATTTTATCTTTTTATCTTTTTAGATTAGGTTAGATTTTATTTTATTTTTTCTTATCTTTTTAGGTTAGATTAGATTTGATTTTATCTTTTTAGATTAGATTTTATTTTATTTGATTTTATTTTTAGATTAGATTTTATTTTATCTTTTAGGATTAGATTTTATTTTATTTTATCTTTTATCTTTTTATCTTTTAAATCTTTTATCTTTCTATCTTCTAAATCTTTTATCTTTTTATCTTTTGAATATATATCTTCTCTTATATCTTTTTGTGCTAACAAATATTTTCTAGGGTTTTGTTTTCTTGTGCATGCAGGAAGCAATTCGAACTAGGAGTAAGAAAACAACAGAACCACTTCTTGAAGGTCTAGAAGAGAGTAGAAGGAGGAGAAGAATCAGAACGTCTAGAGAACTTTTCCCTTCTCCAGAAACTCTCTTGCAATCATCACCACAAGGTTCTGTTCATAGCACAGGAAGTATGGAGGGCAATAATGTTAGAAGAACTCTTGCAGATTACACTAATCTTGCTGGACCTCAGCACTTCAATAGCATAGCTAGACCTAGAGTCAATGCAGCCAACATGGAGGTCAAACCAGCACTGATTCAACTGGTAAAGAGTAATCAATTTAATGGGTTATCTCACGAAAGCCCATATGAGCACCTGACTACCTTTAATGAGAGTTGCAATACAGTCAAGATGAATGGGGTGCCAGACGAAGCAATCAAACTTAGCTTGTTTCCTTTCTCATTGGGAGGCAATGCTAAGCTTTGGTTGAACTCTTTTCCAGAAGAAAGTTTCACAGAGTGGGAAGCAGTGGTCACAAAATTCTTAAATAAATACTTCCCACAATCTAAGGTGACTAAAGGAAAGCAAGAGATTTCTTCATTCAAGCAGGGCATGGAAGAATCACTGGGACATGCATGGGACAGGTATAAAAGCTTGTTACGTAAAACTCCCACGCATGGCTTTGAAGATCAAGAAGTAGTCCTAACTTTCCTTGGAGGGCTTGGTTCACAAACCAAGATGATGCTGGATGCCTCAGCTGGAGGCAATATCAAATGGAAAACTCTAGAGGAAGCAACTGAAATTATTGAAAACATGGCTACAAGTGATAATGAGCTGCACAGTGAAAGAGGAGCTCCTATGCAACAGAAAGGGGTTCTTCAATTACAAACCCATGATGCCTTGCTAGCCCAAAATAAAATTCTAACTCAACAGCTGGAAACTCTGACCAAAACTCTTGCTTCATTACCCAAAGAGTTAAAATCTGCTGCACAGGTACAAACCCAGTTGTGCGAATTATGTGGGGGTGATCACATCAATGGCCAATGTGCTTTTCCTGTGGAAGCCGTGGAGGATGTTAATTTCATGGCTAATCAATTTCCATACCGTCAAGGGAATTATAATCAGGGTTGGAAACCACATCCAAGCATTGGCCAAGGACAAACTGGGCAAGCTAATCAGTATAATAAGCAGCAGCAGCAACCAACCTTTTGGCAACAGTTATCTATGCTTAATGAAAGATCAACAAGGTTGGAAGAAACTCTTCAGCAATTCATACAGAAAACTGAATCTTCTCAAAAGAGCACTGAAGCTGCTATAAAGAATTTGGAGATTCAAATGGGTCAGATTACCAAGCAATTGGAAGAAAGACCAAACAGAAACTTTGGGGCTAATACTGAAGTTAACCCTAGAGAAGAGTGCAAAGTGGTCAAGAGTGTGAATGAAGAGATCATTGAGTTAGAAGAAGGAGAAACAGAAGACAGAAGAGAAGAAGAAAGAAAGGACATGTTTCCTTTTCCAACAAATCAGGAGAAACCAATGGATTTCACAGATTTATTCAGAATGGTTGATAATGAAGCACCTTGGGAACAAATTTTACAGAAAATAGCAGTTTACACAAAATCTGATGAAGGAACCTCTACAAAAAGAAGACGTAGAGATGATGAGGAAGAAAAGTGTATAACTGTTAAGAAAGAGTCATTCCCACCAAAGGCAGCAGATCCAGGTAGTTTTTCTATCCCTTGCACTATAGGGAAGAAAAAGGTAAAGAAAGCTCTCCTTGATTTAGGCTCAAGTGTTAACTTGATGCCTTATTCTCTATTGGAGCAAATTGGCCAGGTTAAAATAAAACCTGTAAAGGTTAATCTGGTAATGGCTGATGGATCTTCAAAGGAGCCATGTGGGATTGCAGAAGACATTGTAGTTTGTGTTGGAAAACTTCAGTTTTTGGCAGACTTTGTGGTGATGAAGATGGAGACCGAAAAAATACCTTTCATACTAGGAAGACCGTTTATGAAAACGGCCAGGGCTATCATAGATGTTAATGAAGGTATAGTGGTGCTCCAGGACAGAGAGGAGAGAGTGGTGGTGGATGTTTTCAAAGATGTGATACAAGCAAAGGAGGAAGAGTCTAGTTATAAAGCTACATTTCGAGATGCACCCATGACTAGAGGTAAAGATGAAAATCTTGAGGTTTCTGGTAACCATTGTTTGTTTTCTCAGGTACCCAAGGTAGAAGAGATTGGAAAAGGAGAAGAAGTTCCTAGAGACTGGAAGAAAAGAAGACCCCAACTTGGCACACCTGTAAGACTCATGAACAAGTTGTGGGCTATAAAAGGCTTTAAAGAGAAGGAGATGATAGAGATAGAGTCTCCATATTCTAGAGAATCCAAAACAGTCCAAAGGAAGCAGTTGAAAAGTTGGTGGAAGGACGACATCAACTATAAAGAAGATGGAACATGAGCTTTAACAGGGTCAAGCTAGTGACGTTAAAGGAGCGCTTGCTGGGAGGCAACCCAGTGGATTTACAAACTTTTGATTTGGTTTTGTAACTTTTAATTTGTGAACATTATTCTGGACATTATTTTGTTGGATCTAGCATCTACTGAAGGATGCTAGGTGGTTAAGTATCTACTGAAGGATACTAAGTTTGTAACACCTACTGATGGGTGTTGGTGAGAAATTTTTGCACCTACTGATGGGTGCTGGTAAGTTTGAAACACCTACTGAGGGGTGTTGGTGGATTTTGGGTCAGGCTCGTGACGTTAAACAAGCGCTCCCTGGGAGGCAACCCAGTTGATTGAGTGTTTTCTGTTTATTTATTTTAGTTAGGGTTTGCATAAGCATTTTTAACATTGAATTGCAGGGAACCTATAAGGGGTATGCTAGGAAGGCATGTAGGTCAAGAAAAGAAGGAGAAGGGCACATCACGAAAGTGCCGCTGAGCGGCATTTACCGCTGAGCGGTACTATCGCAGATGGGCTTAAGTTCCCCTTAGCGGAACCCGAGCCCATTAGGGTATTTTTAAACCCTAGGCTGCGCGATTTTACATTCTTTCAAGCTCTTCTCTGCACAAAGACTTCCACATACTCTCTCTTAGGTTTTCCACATCTTTCTACTCTTCCCTCTTTAGAAAATCTCCCTTCCACTCACTTTCTCACTAGTGTGCCATCAAAGTTTGGGGTTGGAAGAGAGTATTCTAGTTTGGAAGCATTCTCATATCATCTAGTATCTCCACCCAAGTAAGTAAAATGCATTTTGTTCATTCTAGGGTTCTTGAATTTGAATGTGATTGTCAAAGCATGAATATTTAGGGGTTTTGATTTCTATGCATGATTTGATGATATATTTGATGTTTGAACCGATTAAACTGCTTGATTATGAACTAGAAAACTGAAAATTGCATTTGGGTGGAGTTAGGACAGTTTTAAAACGAGATTTTCAAAAATCTGCAGGTCACCGCTGAGCGGCAATTACCGCTGAGCGGCACTCTGCCAGATTTGATTTTTCTGGTTTGTTGCGTGTTGGAATGTGGCACTGGTGGCGCTGAGGGGAAATTCTGGCCCTCAGCGGTGGTTTAGCTTCGAAAGGAGTTATGTTCTGTGTTTACTAATGATTAACATCATGTTCTGTGGTTTTTGTTATTGTGTTTGAATGCAGGAATGGCATCCTGTTCAGGAAAGAGATTGAAAACCATGGCAACCAAGAGAAAGGAAAAGGAACCAGAGCAACCCCATAATAGCAGGTTCCTCTCTAGGAAACATGAGAAGCAGTTTAGGGTGGTTCAGGACAGAAGACTTCTGATGGAGAGAAAAGTTGGAATGATACCTAACTTTGCTCCTCAATTTGGAGAGCAAGTGTTAGGTAATGATTGGGGGAAGCTAGCCACTTATCCTGCACCTGCCAACATAGCTGTAGTCAAGGAATTCTATACCAATGCAAAGAAGATTGGTGACTATCCAGCTGAGAATTATTTGGGCTATGTCAGAGGCCATGCTATCAGGTATGATCCTGATTCTATCAACAACTTTCTGGATACTGTGTGGGCTGGTGAGCAATGCCAGTTTGCTCTTAGCATGGAGGAAGGTGCTGATTTTGAGGATGTGGAGAGAGTACTGTGTATACCTGGAGGACACTTCCAAAGGAATAGATCTGGCGCAGTGGTTAACATTAGGAGGACAGATTTGACTCCTCTTGCAAAGTATTAGATGGTATTTTCTCATGCCAACATTCAGCCATGTTCACATGTGTCAGATATTACTCTCAGCAGGGCACTATTCATCTACTGTGCTATCAGAAACTTGAATGTTAATGTTGGGCAGGTGATAGCCGATGAAATTAGTGTGTGCGCTAATACCTCAAACAACAAAGCACCACTAGGACATCCTTCTTTGAACACTCACCTTTGCAAGCTAGCTGGGGTGGACACTTCTGCTCCACCATTTGAGAGGCCAAGAAAAGCTATTGATGAGGCCTATTACAGACAGTACTGTGGAGGTGAGGAGGTAGCTCAGCCAGTTCCACCACGCCAGGCTCGTAGAGAGAGAGGGCCAGCACAGAGCAGGACATCTGCTGATACTCATGAGGCAGAACCATTCCAGATGAGGGACATGTATATGTCTCTTATAGGTGCTCAGTTGCAGTCCATTCACAGAGGGCAGGTGGCCACGGCTGAGATGATAGTGGGGATGTATGATACCCCTCCAGCACACAGGTGGACTATGGATGAATTCCATAATGTGGTAGCTTGGCCAGAAGAACCATTGCATGGAGGAGCTGAAGCAGCTGAAGCTTCAGCTCGAGACATGGAAGAAGATGAAGCTGAGGAGGAGGATGCATTTGATGAAGATGATGATGAGGAGGAAGAGGAAGATACAGAGGACAGCTCAGATTGATGAGGAGCTGAGATAGCATTTACTGATGAATGCTATCATATGATTATGCTTTTGTGGTTTAAGTTTTCTGAACTTATTTGTTTTTGTTTTTAGATTAGGGTTTGATGTACTCTATTGAACACCTGGTTTATTATGATGGTTTGCTACTAACTGTGATTGTGTGATAAGTAATGCTTGATGATGCTTATTGATTGATTGATGTTGAGATAGATGTGCACATAAAATGCTTATACAGGTGATTCACAAGCTTTGTGAACAAATGCATGATATCATGATTGTGATTGTGAAATTAAGCAGGATGTGTATGTCAAATGTGAATGAGCTTATATGTGAGGTTTTGAGCTCCAGAGTTATTATTGTTTGAATGCTATTACTTTGGAAGCTTGAATGACTTTGCCCAGGTTTTCTATGATTGAATCAATTGCTTGTTTTGCATCATATGATCAAGGTCGTTTGTTGGAACCCTTTTTACTGGCCAAATTCATAAAGTTAGCCTACTAAAAGAGAACACTTTGTGTTCTATCCTTTGAACCCTTAGCCTTGAACATACATTGAAAACCCTTGATTGAAAATCTTTACCTTGAGTTAAGTAGAAGATCTTGTGTGGTATTGTTAAATGTTCAAGTTTGGGGTTGTTGGGGAAACATGAAAAAGGAAAAGCATTGAGCTAAGAGCTAAAAAAGTAAGAATTTGCAAAGAAAAAGAAAAAGAACAAAAAAGAAAAAGAAGCAAAGCTCAATGCAAATGCAAAGGCAAGTTGGGAAGAATAAGAAAAATTGTGTTGTTATGATTCTCTTAACTCAAGGATTTTGTGATCCGGAAAAAACCAATTTTCTTGTTAGCCCAGCCACATTATAAGCCATTGAAAAGTCCTTGTGATGATGCATGCTTGTGAATGTTTTTGAGTGTGGTAAAATGAAAGGCAAAGTTAATTCATGTGACATTGTGATAGTAGAGTGAATGAGTGAAACACTTTACCTCTTATACACTTGTGTGTTGAGTGAAACACTTTACCTAGTGAGGAAAAATTCCATAAGCACATGAACATCCATGCTTAATTGATTGATCATTCATGAAAAATAGCATTTGTTGGAACTTAAATGACTTTGTGAACACTAAAGCATGTGCACATCTTGATTGAACTCTTGGTCATAAGTTTGAGTGAAGTTGATACTTATCTTGGAAAAGAGGATTTTTGAATGAGTGAACCATCATATGAATTGGTTGGAGATTGAGTTACATTTTGTTTGCTTGAGGACAAGCAAAGTTCTAAGTTTGGGGTTGTGATAACAGTTGAAAAACTGTTATTTTCATGCTTAAAAGTGATACCAAAAGCAACCTTTAGACTTAAAAACTAGCTTGAAATCATGCTTTTATCTATATTTTCATAAATATGAGAGCTGGACAGGTTTATGCTTGATTTAAGTGTTTTTGTGCAGGTTTTAAGGTGAATTTGGTGAAAGAAGTGAAGAAGGAGAGAGATGACATTAGAAAAGACAAGAAAGAGTGCAAAAAGAGAAGTCGAAGGCACCGCTCAGCGGCATTTTACCGCTAAGCGGCACTCAGGAGGTTGCGGGAGTCACGCTGAGGGGCAAACTGGCCGCTGAGGGGAAGAAAAGGACGCGCAATCACCGTTGAGCGGTATTTACCGCTGAGCGGCACTTTTTGGGCTTGGGCTTTTGTAATCTTTTGTAACTCTAGAATAGTATTTAAGGGCTTGCACGTCCTTAGGATTAGTATCTTTGGCAGAAATGAGGCAAACACTCTCTCTTCCACCCCTTTGAAGGAGGATCTTGGATGCTCAGGCTACCTCTTCACCTTTTTAGGGTTTATTCTTTCATTCTTTCATTATTGTTCATCTAGGTTCACCATGAATATGGTGAACTAAACCTTGTATGTTTGTTGGGGAAACAATGTAATCTCTTGAAGCTCTCATATATGGAATTTATGCTTGCATCTTTTAATTAAGATTTATGCTTTCTTTCATCATTAGTTAGGGTTTTTCCTCTTTGCTTAATGCTTGCATGGTTTAACTCATTCGATGCATGATTATTGGTTTTGTCGATACGGGCACGTACGGGGAAGTCTAGATCCGGGGAATTTCTCCCAATATTATATTGGTTGTCGTTAAGCTCCTGCACTTATGAACTGATCATTAGGAATGCTAGGAATTGTATGAACTCGTGATTAGGGAGAAGCCATCTAGAATGGTACTTTAGAGAGTGGCATTAACAATGATGATTTGAATGTTGAATTCCTAAAATATATGAGAGTGGATGAGATGAAATTGACCCCCAACAACATATTCATTCATATATTTCATTGAAAGTGTTTATCTTTTGCTTTTGCCATTGATCAAAACTCATGCATACATGCTTATTTTCGTCTTTGCATATTAAACTTCAAATATTTCGTTCTTAAGTCTTAGCTAATCAACAAACCACACAACGAAACTAGGCCGTGAGTCCTTTGGGAGAACGATACTTGGTCTTACCAAGTTTATTACTTGAACGATTCGGTCATACTTGCCGATTGTGAAACAAGTTTGTGACATCATATTTTGGTGATCATAAATTTGTCCATCAAGCGGCACTCAGGAGGTCACGGGAGGTCCACTGAGGGGCAAACTGGCCGCTGAGGGGAAGAAAAGGACGCGCAGTCACCGCTGAGCGATATTTACCGCTGAGCGGCACTTTTTGGGCTTGAGCTTTTGTAATCTTTTGTAACTCTAAAGTAGTATATAAGGGCTTGCACGTCCTAGAATTAGTATCTTTGGCAGAAACAAGGCAAACACTCTCTCTTCCACCCCTTTGAAGGAGGATCTTGGATGCTCAGGCTACCTCTTCACCTTTTTAGGGTTTATTCTTTCATTCTTTCATTGTTATTCATCTAGGTTCACCATGAATATGGTGAACTAAACCTTGTATGTTTGTTGGGGAATCAATGTAATGTTTTGAAGCTCTCATATATGGAACTTATGCTTGCATCTTTTAATTAAGATTTATGCTTTCTTTCATCATTAGTTAGGGTTTTTCCTCTTTGCTTAATGCTTGCATGGTTTAACTCATTCGATGCATGATTATTGGTTTTGTCGATACGGGCACGTACGGGGAAGTCGAGATCCGGGGAATTTCTCCCAATATTATATTGGTTGTCGTTAAGCTCCTGCACTTATGAACTAATCATTAGGAATGCTAGGAATTGTATGAACTCGTGATTAGGGAGAAGCCATCTAGAATGGTACTTTAGAGAGTGGCATTAACAATGATGATTTGAATGTTGAATTCCTAAAATATATGAGAGTGGATGAGATGAAATTGACCCCCAACAACATATTCATTCATATAATTCATTGAAAGTGTTTATCTTTTGCTTTTGCCATTGATCAAAACTCATGCATACATGTTTATTTTCGTCTTTGCATATTAAACTTTAAATATTTCGTTCTTAAGTCTTAGCTAATCAACAAACCATACAACTAAACTAGGCCGTGAGTCCTTTGGGAAGAACGATACTTGGTCTTACCAAGTTTATTACTTGAACGATTCGGTCATACTTGCCGATTGTGAAACAAGTTTGTGACATCATATTTTGGTGATCATAAATTTGTCCATCAGCTAACAAGAAAATTGGTTTTTCTGGATCACAAAATCCTTGAGTTAAGAGAGTCATAACAACACAATTATTCTTATTCTTCCCAACTTGCCTTTGCATTTGCATTGAGCTTTGCTTCTTTTTCTTTTCTTTTCTTTTTCTTTTTTTTTTCTTTGCATATTCTTACTTTTTAGCTCTTAACTCAATGCTTTTCATGTTTTCCCAACAACCCCAAACTTGAACATTTACCAATACCACAAAAAAATCTTCTACTTAACTCAAGGTAAAGCTTTTCAACAAGGGTTTTCAATTTATGTTCAAGGCTAAGGGTTCAAAGGATAGAACACAACGTGTTCTCTTTTAGTGGGCTGACTTTATGAATTTGGCCAATAAAAAGGGTTCCAACAAACGGCCTTGATCACATCATGCAAAACAAGCAATTGATTCAATCATAGAAAACCTGGGCAAAGTCATTCATGCTTTCCAAGTAATAGCATTCAACAATAACAACTCTGGAGCTCAAAATCTCACATATCAGCTCATTCACATTTGACATACACATCCTGCTTAATTTCACAATCACAATCATGATATCATGCATTTGTTCACAAAGCTTGTGAATCACCTGTATAAGCATTTTAATGTGCACATCATCTCAACATCAATTAATCATAAGCATCATTCAAGCATTACTTATCAAACAACAGTTAATAGCAAACCATCATAACAAACCAGGTGTTCAATAGAGTACATCAAACCCTAATCTAAAAACAAAAACAAATAAATTCAGAAAACTTAAACCACAAAAGCATAATCATATGATAGCATTCATCAGTAAATGCTATCTCAGCTCCTCATCAGTCTGAGCTGTCCTCTGTATCTTCCTCTTCCTCCTCATCTTCATCATCTTCAAATGCATCCTCCTCATCAGCTTTATATTCTTCCATATCTCTAGCTGAAGCTTCAGCTGCTCCAGCTCCTCCTCCATGCACTGGTTCTTCTGGCCAAGCTACTACATTATGGAATTCATCCATAGTCCACCTGTGGGCTGGAGGTGTATCATACATCCCCACTATCATCTCAGCAGTGGCCACCTGCCCTCTGTGAATGGACTGCAACTGAGCACCTACAAGAGACATATACATGTCCCTCATCTGGAATGGTTTTGCTTCATGTGTATCAACAGATGTCTGGCTCTGTGCTGGCCCTCTCTCTCTACGAGCCCGGCGTGGTGGAACTGGCTGAGCTGCATCCTTACCTCCACAGTACTGTCTGTAATAAGCCTCATCAATAGCTTTTCTTGGCCTCTCAAATGGTGGAACTGATGGCATATGCCCTAGCCATGGTTAAGCATACTTAAGAAGAGTTGGATTCATCTATGAAAGGTGGGTCCGAGCTCTAATCATCATGAGCCATCAACATGTTCTTAGTAAAATTGTGTGTATTTTAGACCTTGTATTAAGGGTCAAATAGTATAGTATTTAATTTTAGGCCTTGTATTAAGGGCTAAGTATTGTATGGTTTGTAATATTAGCTTAAAAGAGTGTGTCCCACCATGGGACATGATGGCCACATGGCAAGCTCTTAGTGAAGACACTTCTTAAAAAGGAAGTGGCCATGTGTCACTTTCCAAGTGGAGAAACTCTTCCTAAAGTGGATTGCCACATGTCACTCTAAGAGTGGAAAGCTTTTGCAAAAGTGGATTGTCACATGGCACTTTAAGAGTGGAGGAACTTTGCAAAAGTGGATTACCACATGGTACTCTAAGAGTGGAGAAGACTTTACAAAAGTGGATTGCCACATGGCATCCCAAGAGTGGAGAAACTTTGTAAAAGAGGATTGCCACATGTCTCTTTAAGAGTGGATAGTTTTTAAGGGTTTCTTGTCTACTTTGGAGACACCTTTCTCTATAAATAGAAGGGTCTCCTTCCTAGTAAAATCACTTGATGAATTTGAATGCTATTATGCCAAAATGTGTGCAAACATATCTTGTCTCAAGTCAAGGCTAGAGCATCCCATGAGGTCCCTCTAACCACCCTTCTCTAGAGTTGGCCCAACCTCTCCGGAGATCCATCAAACACCTCCATCCTACCACAAATACTCACCAAAACCTCACCAATATTGTGAGCCCACCACCATATCCATTACTTCCGCACAAATTCCACCTCCATAGCTTCATCTTCGCGCTTTGGCCCAACCTAGCTCGAGGAGGACGCTATCATTTGGTATCAAGAGCTTTGGGTCTACAAGAGCTAAGTATCTTGGTCCTTTACCTATCTTTGTGTATTTCTTGTTGTTATTGTGTTGTTCTTTATTGTCTTCCATTGTTTACATCCATATATGTTATTTTTATGGTTCTAGTTTGTTCTTTAGCGGAACCATTCGGTTTTTACCACTAAGTTTCCATATACATGTGTTGTGGTGTGCTTTTATATTTTTTTTGAGTCTTTCTTCATATATTTGGTTCTGTTTTAATGTCATTTTTGGGTTATTTTTTTATTTTTAATTCCATCCATGTTGTCTAGAGTCATGTGTAGTCATTTTTATGTCATTTTCTCTTAGTTCGGGCTTTGCAAAAATCATAAAAAAATATGTCCCATTGGGATTTCGAAATTACACTATATACATCCATTTGAGTGCTTTTTTTTCTTTCATATTTGAGTTCATGCTTGTCATTAGATCATTGTCAAGTTCTTAGAGTTAAGTTTCTCTTGTGTTTCTTTGAGTTTCATACTCTATTTTTGATTCTAGTAAGATTTCTTCCATTGTTTTTTTAGTCATGAACTTTGAGCTACCCAAACAAATTGACCAGATCTAATTTGTGTTGAAAAACAAAAGTGTAGACAAAAGTAAAAAGCCAAAGTAAAAAAAAAAAAAGTAAAAGTACAAGCAAAAGCAAAAGTGAAAAAAAAAAGTTACTTTGACTTGAGACTTTGACATGAGACTTTACCATGACACTTGGAGATGATACTTGGACATAATACCTTGACATGACACTTGGACATGACCCTTGGACATGAGACTTGGACATGACACTTTTGACAAAATATTGTCTCTACCTACATTGCACCATTAGCTAAGTGTTTGTAAGGATAAGAAGTAATAATTCTCTATTCTAATTGTTTTTGGTTTTATTCATCTATTCTAGTGCCTTTCTTTAGGTAATTCTTTTGAGTGCCTAGCCTTTGTTTTTAAGCTTTATTTTCTTGATTGTCTTGTTCATTACTCTTTGTTTTGTCTCAACATAACTCCTTTTGAAGAGCTATTGTTCAAATTGGCCCTTGATTTGCATTCTCTTTGGATTCCTACCTTTCGGATTTGGTTTGATATTTGGTGTAGGATATTTTTTTGGAGGAAAAACAAAATTGGACATAGTATATTGGGTGATCGGAGACCTCTTTGGACCTTGAAACCTTGAGGAAGAGACAAGAAGAAAAGGAGTGAAACACTTTAGAGAGGAACACACATTATTTATTTGTATTACGCATTTTTGAGTTGTAAAATTGTATTGCTTTTGGATTTGTAACTCATAACCTTGTTAGGTATCTTGGGGTAGTCTGTGATACTCAATCCCATATCCTAACAAAGACTTGTAAACCATATTGAAAACGTTTTTAGTTGGTTAAAGTTTGAAGGTTCCAAAGTGCCTTCTAACTTTACCATTAGGCCGCATAGTCTAGTTTAATTGTTGTCTTTAACTGCTTATAATCTATTGTGTGTTTACTTGTATATCAAACCTAATTCCATTTGAGAAGTTTGGTGCAAGAGAACTTGAGGTAAACTTTGGCTAGGAAAGACTTGGATTTTAAGTGATCCTTAGTGATTCTCCTCTCTTTCCTGGAAGTGAACTTGAGATTATTTTGCCTCCTTAAATCTCTAAAGGAATTTACTTTTGAAATACAAGTTTGTGTGTGCATTACATATTTTGAATTTTTTTTAAGAATGTCTAAGGAACCTTCTTACCAAATTGATAGTGATTATAGTGAAGAGGCCCAACCAAATTTAGAACAAATGGCCAAGGAACTAAAATCACTAAAACTTTGGCAAAAGCAAGAATCCATTTTGAAAGAAAAAGAAAGAGTTGAAAGAGAACAATATCTTGAAACCTTAGAAGAAGAGCTTAGAGTTCTAGCCCAAAAACAAGAAAAGGTCCAAGAAGAGATAAAGAAAAGTAGGAGTAGGAGTCACTCAAGGAGGAGTTCAAAAACTCCCACAGAAAACACATACCCTGAACAAGATAGTAGGACCGCTGCCCAATTCTACCAACATCCTCCACCTAGAAGGTATAGAAGGGAGAGTGAACAACCACCAAGAGAGATTAGGCTAGACCTTCCTCATTTCCATGGGAAAGAAGATGTTGAGGCATACCTAGATTGGGAAATGAAAGTAGAACAACTTTTTGAGTGTCATCAAATAACAGAGGAAAGGAAAGTTTCCCTAGCCACCTTAAGCTTTCAAGGGAATGCCATGTATTGGTGGACTGCCCTAGTGAGAGAAAGAAGACTCTCCAATTCCCCTCAAGTCCAATATTGGAATGACTTGAAGAGTGCTCTAAGAAGAAGACACATACCTTCCTACTACCATAGAGAGCTTATGGATAAACTCCAAAGACTCCAACAAAGAACCATGAGTGTGGAAGAGTATAGGCAAAAGATGGAACTCTACATGATGAGGGCGGTAATTAGGGAAGAAGAAGGAACCACAATTTCTAGATTTCTAAGTGGTCTTAATCTTGATATTAGAGATAAAGTGGAGTTGTTGCCCTATCAAGATCTCAATGATTTGGTACAAATTTGCATAAAAGTTGAGCAACAACATTTGAGAAAAGGTTTGAAAATTGACCACTCTAACTCTAGTGTTAAGAAAGACCATAGGAGGGAAGGTAAGCAAGTGATGGAAGAGGAACCCTCTAGGAATCTATGGAAGGAGAAAGAAAAAGATAGATCAAGGGAGGGAACATCATTACACACTCGTACTAGTGAAATTAAATGTTTTAAATGTCAAGGTAGAGGTCATATGGCATCACAATGCCCCACTAAAAGGACCATAATCTTGAGAGATGTTGACTCATATAGTAGTGAAGAGGAGGAGGAGAAAGACACAAGTAAGGATGAGAGTGAAGGAGAAGATTCCTACCCATGTGAGGGAGATCTCCTCATGATGAGAAGAGTTTTGAAGAATCAACCTAGTCCCCAAGTCCAAACCCAAAGAGAGAACATCTTTCATACAAGATGTCAAGTTTTAGAAAACACGTGTTCTCTTATTGTGGATAGTGGCTCATGTTGCAATTGTTGTAGCACTAGGTTGGTTGAAAAGTTAGCCTTAACTATATTGCCTCACCCCCAACCTTACAAACTTCAATGGCTTAATGATGGTGAAGACATGATAGTTAATCAACAAGTGAAGGTTAAGTTTTCCATAGGGAATTATGAAGATAGTGTGCTATGTGACATAGTACCTATGGAAGTTTGTCACATCTTGTTAGGAAGGCCTTGGCTTTTTGAAAAGGAAACCATACATCATGGTCGTACCAATGAGATAACCTTCAACCATAAAGATAGAAAGTTTGTACTTCATCCTCTCACTCCATCTCAAGTTGAAACAGACCAAGTACAAATGAAAAAAAAAAGAGAAAAGGAAAGAGATGACACTAACATATACAAAATCAAATGTTCACAGTGTCAAAGCAATACACACATGTCCAATGAATGTCCCAACAAAAGAGCCTTCATGTTAAGGGCCACAGGCTTGTGTGAAGATTCAAAAGGGGTATTCTTTCCATCTTCTTTTAGTAGATTGGAAAGACAAAACCAAATGAGACTTGGTGGTAAAAAAGGAAGTCACTCCAAATGCATATGCATTCAACACAAGATAAGCCGGAACTTAAAGGGAAACTACATAATTGGGTTGATTATTCTAATAACACTTACTTTATCTCTTGTTTTTTGCAGAAAGTTATTTGACCCCGGAGGGTTTTGTTGATACATAAGTTGATCAATATGAAGAAGAGGGTTTTTGAAGAAACTTAAAGATTTGAGGACAAATCCTTTTTAAGAGGGAGGGTATGATGGCATATGCCCTAGCCATGGTTAAGCATACTTAAGAAGAGTTGGATTCATCTATGAAAGGTGGGTCCGAGCTCTAATCATCATGAGCCATCAACATGTTCTTAGTAAAATTGTGTGTATTTTAGACCTTGTATTAAGGGTCAAATAGTATAGTATTTAATTTTAGGCCTTGTATTAAGGGCTAAGTATTGTATGGTTTGTAATATTAGCTTAAAAGAGTGTGTCCCACCATGGGACATGATGGCCACATGGCAAGCTCTTAGTGAAGACACTTCTTAAAAAGGAAGTGGCCATGTGTCACTTTCCAAGTGGAGAAACTCTTCCTAAAGTGGATTGCCACATGTCACTCTAAGAGTGGAAAGCTTTTGCAAAAGTGGATTGTCACATGGCACTTTAAGAGTGGAGGAACTTTGCAAAAGTGGATTACCACATGGTACTCTAAGAGTGGAGAAGACTTTACAAAAGTGGATTGCCACATGGCATCCCAAGAGTGGAGAAACTTTGTAAAAGAGGATTGCCACATGTCTCTTTAAGAGTGGATAGTTTTTAAGGGTTTCTTGTCTACTTTGGAGACACCTTTCTCTATAAATAGAAGGGTCTCCTTCCTAGTAAAATCACTTGATGAATTTGAATGCTATTATGCCAAAATGTGTGCAAACATATCTTGTCTCAAGTCAAGGCTAGAGCATCCCATGAGGTCCCTCTAACCACCCTTCTCTAGAGTTGGCCCAACCTCTCCGGAGATCCATCAAACACCTCCATCCTACCACAAATACTCACCAAAACCTCACCAATATTGTGAGCCCACCACCATATCCATTACTTCCGCACAAATTCCACCTCCATAGCTTCATCTTCGCGCTTTGGCCCAACCTAGCTCGAGGAGGACGCTATCAGGAACAGAAGTGTCCACCCCAGCTAGCTTGCAAAGGTGAGTGATCAAAGAAGGATGTCCTAGTGGTGCTTTGTTGTTTGAAGTATTAGCGCACACACTAATCTCATCGGCTATCACCTGCCCAATATTAACATTTAAGTTTCTGATAGCACAGTAGATGAATAGTGCCCTACTGAGAGTAATATCTGACACATGTGAACATGGCTGAATGTTGGCATGAGAAAATGCCATCCAATACTTTGCAAGAGGAGTCAAATCCGTCCTCCTAATGTTAACCACTGAGCCAGATCTATTTCTTTGGAAGTGTCCTCCAGATATACACAGCACTCTCTCCACATCCTCATAATCAGCACCTTCCTCCATGCAAAGAGCAAACTGGCATTGCTAACCAGCCCACACAGTATCCAGGAAGTTGTTGATAGAATCAGGATCATACCTGATAGCATGGCCTCGGACATAGCCCAAATAATTCTCAGCTGGATAATCACCAATCTTCTTTGCATTGGTGTAAAATTCCTTTACCACAGCTATGTTGGCAGGTGCAGGATAAGTGGCTAGCTTTCCCCAATCATTCCCTAACACTTGCTCTCCAAATTGAGGTAACTCTGCAGATTTTTGAAAATCTTGTTTTAAAGCTGTCCTAACTCCACTGATGGACAAATTTGTAAGCACCAAAATATGATGTCACAAACTTGTTTCACAATCGGCAAGTATGACCGAATCGTTCAAGTAATAAACTTGGTAAGACCAAGTATCGTTCTTCCCAAAGGACTCACGGCCTAGTTTAGTTATGTGATTTGTTGATTAGCTAGGACTTACAAACGAAATATTCAGATTTTAATATGCAAGACAGAAAATAAACATGTATGCATGAAATTTGATCAATGGCAAAGACAAAAGATAAACACTTTCAATGAATTATATGAATGAATATGTTGTTGGGGGTCAATTTCATCTCATCCACTCTCATATATTTTAGGAATTCAACATTCAAATCATCATTGTTAATGCCACTCTCTAATGTACCATTCTAGATGGCTTCTCCCTAATCACGAGTTCATACAATTCCTAGCATTCCTAATGATTAGTTCATGAGTGCAGGAGCTTAACGACAACCAATATAATATTGTCAGTATAATATTGGGAGAAATTCCCCGGATCTAGACTTCCCCGTACGTGTCCGTATCGACAAAACCAATAATCATGCATGGAATGAGTTAAACTATGCAAGCATTGAGCAAAGAGGAAAAACCCTAACTAATGATGAAAGAAAGCATATGTCTTAATTAAAAGATGTAAACAACAGATTCCATATTTGAGAGCTTCAAGAGATTACATTGATTCCCCAATAAACATACAAGGTTTAGTTCACCATATTCATGGTGAACCTAAATGAATATCAATGAAAGAATGAAAGAATAAACCCAATAAAGGTGAAGAGGTAGCCTGAGCATCCAAGATCCTCCTTCAAAGGGGTGGAAGAGAGAGTGTTTGCCTCGTTTCTGCCAAAGATACTAACCCTAGGACGTGCAAGTCCTTAAATAGGGCATAAAAATAACATAAAACAAGTCCAAGCCCATAAAAACAAAAGAAAACCGGTCCAAGCCCACTTAGAAAGCCGCTCAGCGGTATTTTACCGCTGAGCGGTACCAGCGCATGATCCATTTTGCCCCCCAGCTGCTGTTTTGCCCCTCAGCGGTGATTTCGGCACCCGAAAAGTGCCGCTCAGCGGTATTTTCCGCTCAGCGCCACTCGGTCAGACTTTTTTCTGCGTTCTGGTTGGTTTTTCAGCATTCTGGTTGACTGGTTGACTTTTCTGGTTGACTGTTGACTTTTCTGGTTGAGTGGTTGACTTTTCTGGTTTCTGGTTGACTTTTCAGCACTCCAATCATTCGGTATTTCAATTCTTCTTTCAAATCATTCAATTAGCCTACAAAATCAAGGGAATCTTGCACAAAACCATTAAATTCACTTTCAACTCTCTTATTTCTGAAAATATGAATAAAAGCATGATTTCAAGCTAGCTTCTAAGTATAAAGGTTGCTTTTAATATCAATTTTAAGCATGAAAATAACAGTTTTTCAACTGTTATCACAACCCAAATGCAATTTTCAGTTTTGCAGTTCATAATCATGCAGTTTAATCGGTTCAAACATCAAATATATCATCAAATCATGCCTAGAAATCAAAACCCCTAAATTTTCATGCTTTGACAATCACATTCAAATTCAAGAACCCTAGAATGAACAAAATGCTTTTTACTTACTTGGGTGGAGATACTAGATGCAATGAGAATGCTTCCAAGCTAGAATGCTCTCTTCCAACCCCAAACTTTGATGGCACACTAGTGAAAAAGTGAGTGGAAGAGATATTTTCTTAAGAGGGAAGAGTGAAAAGATGTGGAAAACCTAGGAGAAGGTGTGTGGAAGTGTTTGTGCAGAGAAAAGCCTGGAAACAAACCCTAAAATGCAGCTTGAGGTATAAAAATACTCTAATGGGCTCGGGTCCCGCTCAGCGGCACTTTCGTGATGTGCTCCTCTCCTTCTTTTCTTAACCTACGTGCCTCCCATACGTGCCCCTCATTGGTTCCCTGCAATTCAATGTTTTAAAAAAATGCTTATGCAAACCCTAACTAAAATAAACAAACAGAAATATTCAATCAACTGGGTTGCCTCCCAGGTAGCGCTTGTTTAACGTCACGAGTGATAACAGTTGAAAAACTGTTATTTTCATGCTTAAAATTGATACTAAAAGCAACCTTTAGACTTAAAAACTAGCTTGAAATCATGCTTTTATCTATATTTTCAGAAATAAGAGAGCTGGACAGGTTTATGCTTGATTTAAGTGTTTTTGTGCAGGTTTTAAGGTGAATTTAGTGAAAGAAGTGAAGAAGGAGAGAGATGGAATCAGAAAAGGAAGCAAAGAGTGCAAAAGGAGAAGCCGAAAGCACCGCTCAGCGGCATTTTACCGCTGAGCGGCACTCAGGAGGTCACGGGAGGTCTGCTGAGGGGCAAACTGGCCGCTGAGGGGAAGAAAAGGGACGCGCAGTCACCGCTGAGCGGTATTTACCGCTGAGCGGCACTTTTATGGGCTTGGGCTTTTGTAATCTTTTGTAATTCTAAAATAGTATATAAGGGCATGCACGTCCTAGAATTAGTATCTTTGGCAGAAACGAGGCAAACACTCTTTTCCACCCCTTTGAAGGAGGATGTTGGATGCTCAGGCTACCTCTTCACCTTTTTAGGGTTTATTCTTTCATTCTTTCATTGTTATTCATCTAGGTTCACCATGAATATGGTGAACTAAACCTTGTATGTTTGTTGGGGAATCAATGTAATCTCTTGAAGCTCTCATATATGGAATCTATGCTTGCATCTTTTAATTAAGATTTATGCTTTCTTTCATCATTAGTTAGGGTTTTTCCTCTTTGCTTAATGCTTGCATGGTTTAACTCATTCGATGCATGATTATTGGTTTTGTCGATACGGGCACGTACGGGGAAGTCTAGATCTGGGGAATTTCTCCCAATATTATGTTGGTTGTCGTTAAGCTCCTGAACTTATGAACTGATCATTAGGAATGCTAGGAATTGTATGAACTCGTGATTAGGGAGAAGCCATCTAGAATGGTACTTTAGAGAGTGGCATTAACAATGATGATTTGAATGTTGAATTCCTAAAATATATGAGAGTGGATGAGATGAAATTAACCCCCAACAACATATTCATTCATATATTTCATTGAAAGTGTTTATCTTTTGCTTTTGCCATTGATCAAAACTTCATGCATACATGTTTATTTTCTGTCTTGCATATTAAATTCCAAATATTTCGTTCTTAAGTCTTAGCTAATCAACAAACCATACAACTAAACTAGGCCGTGAGTCCTTTGGGAAGAACGATACTTGGTCTTACCAAGTTTATTACTTGAACGATTCGGTCATACTTGCCGATTGTGAAACAAGTTTGTGACATCATATTTTGGTGATCATAAATTTGTCCATCAACGAGCCTGACCCAAAATCCACCAACACCCATCAGTAGGTGTAAAATTTTCTTACCAACACCCATCAGTAGGTGTTACAAACTGAGTATCCTTCAGTAGATACTTAACCACCTAGCATCCTTCAGTAGATGCTATATCTAACCAAATATTTACAAAAATAATGTCCACAGATTAAAAGTTACAAAACCAAAATCAAAATCAAAAGTTTGTAAATCACTGGGTTGCCTCCCAGCAAGCGCTCTTTTAATGTCATTAGCTTGACCCAATAAAGTTCAAGTTCCATCTTCCTTATAGTTGATGTTGTCATTCCACCAACTTCTCAACTATTTCCTTTGAACTGTTTTGGTTCTTCTAGAATATGGAGACTCTATCTCTATCATCTCCTTCTCTTTAAAGCCCTTCACAACCCACAACTTGTTCTTGATTCTTACAGGTGTGCCAAGTTGAAGTCTTCTTTTCTTCCAGTCTCTAGGAATTTCTTCTCCTCTTCCATTCTCTTCTTCCTTGGGTACCTGAAACAACAAACAATGGTTACCTGAAACCTCAAGATTTTCATCTTTACGTCTAGTCATGGGTGCATCTCGAAATGCAGCTTTATAACTAGCTTCTTCCTCCTTTGCTTGCGTCTCATCTTTGAAGACATCCACCACCACTCTCTCCTCTCTGTCCTGGAGCACCACTATACCTTCATTTACATCTATGATAGCCCTGGCCGTTTTCATAAACGGTCTTCCAAGTATGATAGGTATCTTCTCGGTCTCCATCTTCATCACCACAAAGTCTGCCAAAAACTGAAGTTTGCCAACACAAACTATAATGTCCTCTGCAATCCCACATGGCTCCTTTGAAGATCCATCGGCCATTACTAGATTAACCTTTACAGGTTTCATTTTAACATTGCCAATTTGCTCCAATAAAGAATAAGGTATCAAGTTAACACTTGAACCTAAATCAAGGAGAGCTTTCTTTACCTTTTTCTTCCCTATAGTACAAGGGATAGAAAAACTACCTGGATCTGATGCTTTAGGAGGGAATGACTCTTTCTTAACAGTTATACACTTTTTTTCCTCATCATCTCTACGTCTCTTCTTTGTAGAGATTTCTTCATCAGATTTTGTGTAAACTGATATTTTCTGTAGAATCTGTTCCCAAGGTGCTTCATTATCCACCATTCTGAATAATTATGTGAAGTCCATTTGTTTCTCTTGATTTATTGGAAAAGGAAAAGTGTTTTTTCTTTCTATTTCTCTTCTTACTTCTGTTTCTCCTTCTTCTAACTCAATTATCTCTTCATTCACACTTTTTACCACTTTGCACTCTTCTCTGGGGTTAACCTCAGTATTAGCCCCAAAATTTCTATTTGGCCTTTCTTCCAATTGCTTGGTAATCTGACCCATTTGAATCTCCAAATTCTTTATAGCAGCTTCAGTGCTCTTTTGAGAAGATTCAGTTTTCTGTATGAATTGCTGAAGAGTTTCTTCCAACCTTATTGATCTTTCATTAAGCATAGATAACTGTTGCCAAAAAGTTGGTTGCTGCTGCTGCTTATTATATTGATTAGCTTGCCCAGTTTGTCCTTGACCAATGCTTGGATGTGGTTTCCACCCTTGATTGTAATTCCCTTGACGGTATGGAAATTGATTAGCCATGAAATTAACATCCTCCATGGCTTCCACTGGAAAAGCACATTGACCATTGATATGATCACCTCCACATAATTCGCACAACTGGGTTTGTACCTGTGCAGCAGATTTCAACTCTTTAGGTAATTGAGCAAGAGTTTTAGTCAGAGTCTCCAGCTGTTGAGTTAGAATTTTATTTTGAGCTAGCAAGGCATCATGTGTTTGTAATTGAAGAACCCCTTTTTGTTGCATAGGAGCTCCTCTCTCACTGTGCAGCTCATTATCACTAGTAGCCATGTTTTCTATAATTTCTGTGGCTTCCTCTGGAGTTTTCCATTTAATATTTCCTCCTACTGAGGCGTCCAGCATCATCTTGGTTTGTGAACCAAGCCCTCCAAGGAAAGTTAAGACTACTTCCTGTTCTTCAAAGCCATGCGTGGGTGTTTTTCTTAGTAGACTTTTGTATCTATCCCATGCATGCCCCAGTGATTCTTCCATGCCCTGCTTAAATGAAGATATCTCTTGCTTGCCTTTTGTCACCTTTGATTGTGGAAAGTACTTGTTTAGAAACTTTGTTACCACTGCTTCCCACTCTGTGAAACTTCCTTCTGGGAAAGAATTCAACCAAAGCTTAGCATTGCCTCCCAATGAGAAAGGAAACAAACTAAGTTTGATCGCTTCATCTGGCACCCCATTGATTTTGACTGTGTTGCAAATTTCATTGAATGTAGTAAGGTGCTCATATGGGCTTTCATGAGATAACCCATTAAATTGATTACTTTTCACCAGTTGGATCAGTGCTGGTTTGACCTCCATATTGGCTGCATTGATTCTAGGTCTAGCTATGCTGTTAAAATGCTGAGGTCCAGCAATATTGGTGTAATTAGCAAGAGTTCTTCTGATATTATTATTCTCCATATTTTCTGTGCTATTGTCAGAACCTTGTGGTGATGGTTGCAATAGAGTTTCCGGAGAAGGAAAAAGTTCTCTAGATGTTCTGATTCTTCTCCTCCGTCTACTGTCTTCTAATCCTTCAAGCAGAGGTTCTATTGTTTTCTTGCTCCTAGTTCGAATTGCCTCCTGCATACACAAGAACACAAAACCCTAGAAAAGATTTGGTTAGCACAAAAAGATATAAGAGAAGATATAAGATTCAGAAAATAAAAACAGAAAACAGAAAAACAGAAAACAGAAAAACAGAAAACAGAAAAATCAAATCAAATCAAATAAAAAACAAACTGTAAAATATAAACAGAAAAAAAATAATAAAAAAAAATCGAAATTTAAATTAAAAATAAAAAAAATAAGTCAAAGATAATCAATAATCACACAAATTAACCAGTTAAACCAGAGTCCCCGGCAACGGCGCCAAAAACTTGATGGACAAATTTATGAGCACCAAAATATGATGTCACAAACTTGTTTTTCAATCGGCAAGTATGACCGAATCGTTCAAGTAATAAACTTGGTAGGACCAAGTATCGTTCTTCCCAAAGGACTCACGGCTTAGTTTAGTTATGTGATTTGTTGATTAGCTAAGACTTACAAACGAAATAATTGAGATTTTATATGCAAGACAGAAAATAAACATGTATGCATGAAGTTTTGATCAATGGCAAAAAGCAAAAGATAAACACTTTCAATGAAATTTATGTATGAATATGTTGTTGGGTTTTCAATTTCATCTTATCCACTCTCATATATTTTAGGAATTCAACATTCAAATCATCATTGTTAATGCCACTCTCTAAAGTACCTTTCTAGAAGGCTTCTCCCTAATCACGAGTTCATACAATTCCTAGCATTCCTAATGATCAGTTCATAAGTAGAGGAGCTTAACGACAACCAACATAATATTGGGAGAAATTCCCCGGATCTAGACTTCCCCGTACGTTCCCGTATCGACAAAACCAATAATCATGCATCGAATGAGTTAAACAATGCAAGCATTAAGCAAAGAGGAAAAACCCTAACTAATGATGAAAGATAGCATAAGTCTTAATTAAAAGATGCAAAAACAGATTCCATATATGAGAGCTTCAAAAGTTTACATTGATTCCCCAACAAACATACAGAGTTTAGTTCACCATATTCATGGTGAACCTAGATGAATTACAATGAAAGAATGAAAGAATAAACCCTAAAAAGGTGAAGAGGTAGCCTGAGCATCCAAGATCCTCCTTCAAAGGGGTGGAAGAGAGAGTGTTTGCCTCGTTTCTGCCAAATATACAAACCCTAGGACGTCCTAAAGCTTATATACCATTCTAAAATTACAAAAAATCTAGGTCCAAGCCCATAAGTGTGCCGCTCAACGGTAAAGTACCGCTCAGCGGTAAGTGTGTGAGTTGTTTCTTCCCCTCAGCGGTCATTTTGCCCCTCAACGGATCTCCCGTAAGCTCCTGAGTGCCGCTCAGCGGTAAACTGCCGCTGAGCGGTGACTTCGGCTTCTCCTTTTGCACTTTTTAATGTCTTTTCTGATTTCCTCTCTCTCCTTCTTCACTTCTTTCACCAAATTCACCTTAAAACCTGCACAAAAACACTGAAATCAAGCATAAACCTGTCCAACTCTCTTACTTCTGAAAATATGAATAAAAGTATGATTTCAAGCTAGTTTCTAAGTATAAAGGTTGCTTTTAGTATCAATTTTAAGCATGAAAATAACAGTTTTTCAACTGTTATCATAGCACGTTGAGAGAATGGAGGGTGATGTAGCTTGAAGTTCTTGGTGCCTTCTCCTTCGGTTTTGTACACTTTTCCATTTAAGCTTTTATTCATCTGCTGTTATCATCTTTGTATTCTATAAACTGCACTCTGTATTCTGTTCGTGCAAGTTGTTATTGTAATTTGAAGCTTTGTAATTTCATTTTTGAAGTGTTTCATTTCTTTACATTTGTGCTGAATAGTCACGGTTGTGTAAGTGTCATTCTCCTTTCTTCATTTAGTTTTCTTTGATGCATTTGGTTGAATGTTTTATTATTCAAAGCTTGAAAGTTTCACGGCTGTCCAAGGTAGAGAATGAAGTCTTGTTCAATGTTTTATTGTGATGTTGTTAAGAATGAGAAGAAGCATAGCAAAAGGTGATTAAAATTTGTAAGGAGAAAAGGAGGTTGAATTGTTTTGGATGTGTAGCAAGTGAAGCTTTCGGTTGAATTCATTTTATTTCTAGCATCAATGTTTTGAAGTCTCCTTGTTTCTTAGATGGTCATTCATTGTTGAAAAGATGTATGTGTGTACACGTACAAAGCTTTCTCTTTCTAAGAAATCAACACAATTTATCTTCTAAAATTCCATCAACATTTAGAGGAACATGTGGACCTTTTCTTGCATTTAATTTTGTCTTTCAAATGTTGTTTTTGAGAAGGAATACCGTGGCTGGAATGGTGTGAATGTGGAGAATAAAAATCAAATTGCTTTTCATTTAAAAAGATGACAAGAAGTGTTAAAAGAGGTAGTAATCCGTAGGAGTGCTATCACATGTTTTGTTTTCTTTGCAAAATGAATTGATATGTATGATGGAAGCTCACGGTTCTGGATGTCAAATTTATGATTTCACCTTTCAATGAAACCAAGCAAACATGTCACGACATTTAGGGAATTTTTAGAAACAATTTCACTTTCAAAAGTTTAATTTCCGTAACTGTGTGTTTTCTCCGCATTTAATGTTCGCATTTTATTTTCACTGTGATTTCGGTTTTTACTGTTTAATTTCGTTTTTACTATTTATTGTTTTATTTTTACGGTTTGTTAATTTACTACTTTCAACATTTACATTTTCCTGCACAAAAACAACCATCAAATTCCCCCCATTACGTGTTGATGGACAATTTTATGATCACCAAAATATGATGTCACAAACTTGTTTCACAATCGGCAAGTATGACCGAATCGTTCAAGTAATAAACTTGGTAAGACCAAGTATCGTTCTTCCCAAAGGACTCACGGCCTAGTTTAGTTATATGATTTGTTGATTAGCTAAGACTTAAGAACGAAATAATTGGATTGTATTATGCAAGACAGAAAATAAACATGTATGCATGAAGTTTGATCAATGGCAAAGACAAAAGATACACACTTTCAATGAAATATATAAATGAATATGTTGTTGGGGGTCAATTTCATCTCATCCACTCTCATATATTTTAGGAATTCAACATTCAAATCATCATTGTTAATGCCACTCTCTAATGTACCATTCTAGATGGCTTCTCCCTAATCACGAGTTCATACAATTCCTAGCATTCCTAATGATTAGTTCATGAGTGCAGGAGCTTAACGACAACCAATATAATATTGTCAGTAAAATATTGGGAGAAATTCCCCGGATCTAGACTTCCCCGTACGTTCCCGTATCGACAAAATCAATAATCATGCATGGAATGAGTTAAACAAAGCAAGCATTAAGCAAAGAGGAAAAACCCTAACTAATGATGAAAGAAAGCATATGTCTTAATTAAAAGATGTAAACAACGATTCCATATATGAGAGCTTCAAGAGATTACATTGATTCCCCAACAAACATACAAGGTTTAGTTCACCATATTCATGGTGAACCTAGATGAATATCAATGAAAGAATGAAAGAATAAACCCAATAAAGGTGAAGAGGTAGCCTGAGCATCCAAGATCCTCCTTCAAAGGGGTGGAAGAGAGAGTGTTTGCCTCGTTTCTGCCAAAGATACTAATCCTAAGGACGTGCAAGCCCTTAAATACTATTCTAGAGTTACAAAAGATTACAAAAGCCCAAGCCCAAAAAGTGCCGCTCAGCGGTAAATACCGCTCAGCGGTGATTGCGCGTCCTTTTCATCCCCTCAGCGGCCAGTTTGCCCCTCAGCGTGACTCCCGCAACCTCCTGAGTGTCGCTCAGCGGTAAAATGCCGCTGAGCGGTGCCTTCGACTTCTCTTTTTGCACTCTTTGATCTCTTTTCTAATGTCATCTCTCTCCTTCTTCACTTCTTTCACTAAATTCACCTTAAAACCTGCACAAAAACACTTAAATCAAGCATAACCCTGTCCAGCTCTCTTATTTCTGAAAATATAGATAAAAGCATGATTTCAAGCTAGTTTTTAAGTCTAAAGGTTGCTTTTAGTGTCAATTTTAAGCATGAAAATAACAGTTTCTCAACTGTTATCACAACCCCAAACTTAAAACTTTGCTTGTCCTCAAGCAAACAAAATGTAACTCAATCTCCAACCAATTCATATGATGGTTCACTCATTCAAAAATCCTCTTTTTCAAGATAAGCAATAACTTCACTCAAACTTATGACCAAGAGTTCAACCCAAGATGTGCACATACTTTAGTGTTCACAAAGTCATTTAAGTTCCAACAAATGCTATTTTTCATGAATGATTAATCAATTAAGCATGGATGTTCATGTGCTTATGGAATATTTCCTCACTAGGTAAAGTGTTTCACTCAACACACAAGTGTATAAGAGGTAAAGTGTTTCACTCATTCACTCCACTATCACAATGTCACATGAATTAACTTTGCCTTTCATTTTACCACAATCAAAAACATTCACAAGCATGCATCATCACAAGGACTTTTCAATGGCTTATAATGTGGCTGGGCTAACAAGAAAATTGGTTTTTCTGGATCACAAAATCCTTGAGTTAAGAGAATCATAACAACACAATTTTTCTTATTCATTCCCAACTTTCTTTTGCCTTTGCATTTGCATTGAGCTTTACTTCTTTTTCTTTTCTTTTCTTTTTCTTTGCATATTCTTACTTTTTAGCTCTTAGCTCAATGCTTTTCCTTTTTCATGTTTTCCCAACAACCCCAAACTTGAACATTTGTCAATACCACACAAGATCTTCTACTTAACTCAAGGTAAAGATTTTTAATCAAGGGTTTTAGTGTATGTTCAAGGCTAAGGGTTCAAAGGATAGAACACAAAGTATTCTCTTTTAGTAGGCTAACTTTATGAATTTGGCCAATAAAAAGGGTTCCAACAAACGGCCTTGATCACATGATGCAAAACAAGCAATTGATTCAATCATAGAAAACCTGGGCAAAGTCATTCATGCTTTCAAAGTAATAGTATTCAACAATAACAACTGCGGAGCTCAAAACCTCACATATAAGCTCATTCACATTTGACATACACATCCTGCTTAATTTCACAATCACAATCATGATATCATGCATTTGTTCACAAAGCTTGTGAATCACCTGTATAAGCATTTTATGTGCACATCTATCTCAACATCAATCAATCAATAAGCATCATCAAGCATTACTTATCACACAATCACAGTTAGTAGCAAACCATCATAATAAACCAGGTGTTCAATAGAGTACATCAAACCCTAATCTAAAAACAAAAACAAATAAGTTCAGAAAACTTAAACCACAAAAGCATAATCATATGATAGCATTCATCAGTAAATGCTATCTCAGCTCCTCATCAATCTGAGTTGTCCTCTGTATCTTCCTCTTCCTCCTCATCATCATCTTCATCAAATGCATCCTCCTCCTCAGCTTCATCTTCTTCCATGTCTCGAGCTGAAGCTTCAGCTGCTTCAGCTCCTCCATGCAATGGTTCTTCTGGCCAAGCTACCACATTATGGAATTCATCCATAGTCCACCTGTGGGCTGGAGGTGTATCATACATCCCCACTATCATCTCAGCCGTGGCCACCTGCCCTCTGTGAATGGACTGCAACTGAGCACCTATAAGAGACATATACATGTCCCTCATCTGGAATGGTTCTGCCTCATGAGTATCAGCAGATGTCCTGCTCTGTGCTGGCCTTCTCTCTCTACGAGCCTGGTGATAACAGTTGAAAAACTGTTATTTTCATGCTTAAAAGTGATACTAAAAGCAACCTTTAGACTTAAAAACTAGCTTGAAATCATGCCTTTTATCTATATTTTCATAAATAAGAGAGCTGGACAGGTTTATGCTTGATTTAAGTGTTTTTGTGCAGGTTTTAAGGTGAATTTAGTGAAAAGAGTGAAGAAGGAGAGAAGTGACATTAGAAAAGACAAGAAAGAGTGCAAAAAGAGAAGATGAAGGCACCGCTCAGCGGCAAACTACCGTTGAGCGGCACTCAGGAGGTGGCGTTGGAACCGCTGAGGGGCAAAATGGCCGCTGAGGGGAAGAATTGTGACGCGCAATCACCGCTGAGCGGTATTTACCGCTGAGCGGCACTTTTTGGGCTTGGGCTTTTGTAATCTTTTGTAACTCTAAATTAGTATATAAGGGCTTGCACGTCCTAGAATTAGGTATCTTTGGCAGAAACGAGGCAAACACTCTCTCTTCCACCCCTTTGAAGGAGGATCTTGGATGCTAAGGCTACCTCTTCACCTTTATTGGGTTTATTCTTTCATTCTTTCATTGTTATTCATCTAGGTTCACCATGAATATGGTGAACTAAACCTTGTATGTTTGTTGGGGAATCAATGTAATCTCTTGAAGCTCTCATATATGGAATCGTTGCTTACATCTTTTAATTAAGACTTATGCTTTCTTTCATCATTAGTTAGGGTTTTTCCTCTTTGCTCAATGCTTGCATAGTTTAACTCATTCCATGCATGATTATTGGTTTTGTCGATACGGACACGTACGGGAAAGTCTAGATCCGGGGAATTTCTCCCAATATTATACTGACAATATTATATTGGTTGTCGTTAAGCTCCTGCACTCATGAACTAATCATTAGGAATGCTAGGAATTGTATGAACTCGTGATTAGGGAGAAGCCATCTAGAATGGTACATTAGAGAGTGGCATTAACAATGATGATTTGAATGTTGAATTCCTAAAATATATGAGAGTGGATGAGATGAAATTGACCCCCAACAACATATTCATCCATATATTTCATTGAAAGTGTTTATCTTTAGCTTTTGCCATTGATCAAATTTCATGCATACATGTTTATTTTCGTCTTTGCATATTGAACTCTAAATATTTTGTTTGTAAGTCCTAGCTAATCAACAAATCACATAACTAAACTAGGCCGTTAGTCCTTTGGGAAGAACGATACTTGGTCTTACCAAGTTTATTACTTGAACGATTCGGTCATACTTGCCGATTGTGAAACAAGTTTGTGACATCATAATTTGGTGCTTACAAATTTGTACATCAAGTTTTTGGCGCCGTTGCCGGGGATTCGTGGTTTAACTGGTTAATTTGTGTGATTATTGATTATCTTTGACTTTAATTTTGAATTTCTGCTTTTTATTTTTTCTATTTTTATTTTATCTTTTTATCTTTTTAGATTAGGTTAGATTTTATTTTATCTTTTTAGGTTAGATTAGATTTTATTTTATCTTTTTAGATTAGATTAGATTTGATTTTATTTTTAGATTAGATTTTATTTTTATCTTTTTAGATTAGATTTTATTTTATTTTATCTTTTTATCTTTTAAATCTTATATTTTTCTATCTTCTAAATCTTTTATCTTCTTATCTTCTGAATCTTTTATCTTCTGAATTTATATCTTCTTTTATATCTTTTTGTGCTAACAAATCTTTTATCTTCTGAATTTATATCTTCTTTTTTAGGTTTTCTTGTGCATGCAGGAAGCAATTCGAACTAGAAGTAAGAAAACAACAGAACCACTTCTGGAAGGTCTAGAAGAGAGTAGAAGGAGGAGAAGAATCAGAACGTCTAGAGAACTTTTTCCTTCTCCAGAAACTCTCTTGCAATCATCACCACAAGGTTCTGTTCATAGCACAGGAAGTATGGAGGGCAATAATGTTAGAAGAACTCTTGCAGATTACACTAATCTTGCTGGACCTCAGCACTTCAATAGCATAGCTAGACCTAGAGTCAATGCAGCCAACATGGAGGTCAAACCAGCACTGATTCAACTGGTGAAGAGTAATCAATTTAATGGGTTATCTCACGAAAGCCCATATGAGCACCTGACTACCTTTAATGAGAATTGCAATACAGTCAAGATTAATGGGGTGCCAGACGAAGCAATCAAACTTAGCTTGTTTCCTTTCTCATTGGGAGGCAATGCTAAGCTTTGGTTGAACTCTTTTCCAGAAGAAAGTTTCACAGAGTGGGAAGCAGTAGTTACAAAGTTTTTAAACAAATTCTTCCCACAATCTAAAGTGACTAAAGGAAAGCAAGAGATTTCTTCATTCAAGCAGGGCATGGAGGAATCACTGGGACATGCATGGGACAGGTACAAAAGCTTATTACGTAAAACTCCCACGCATGGCTTTGAAGATCAAGAAGTAGTCTTAACTTTCCTTGGAGGGCTTGGTTCACAAACCAAGATGATGCTGGATGCCTCAGCTGGAGGCAATATCAAATGGAAGACTCCAGAGGAAGCAACTGAAATCATTGAAAATATGGCTACAAGTGATAATGAGCTGCACAATGAAAGAGGCGCCCCTATGCAACAGAAAGGGGTTCTTCAATTACAAACCCATGATGCTCTGCTAGCACAGAATAAAATTCTAACTCAACAGCTGGAGACTCTGACCAAAACTCTTGCTTCATTACCTAAAGAGTTAAAATCTGCTGCCCAGGTACAAACCCAGTTGTGCGAATTATGTGGGGGAGATCACATCAATGGCCAATGTGCTTTTCCTGTGGAAGCCGTGGAGGATGTTAATTTCATGGCTAATCAGTTTCCATACCGTCAAGGGAATTATAATCAGGGTTGGAAACCACATCCAAGTATTGGCCAAGGACAAACTGGGCAGGCTAATCAATATAATAAGCAGCAGCAGCAACCAACCATGTGGCAACAATTATCTATGCTTAATGAAAGATCTACAAGGTTGGAAGAAACTCTTCAGCAAGTCATACAGAAAACTGAATCTTCTCAAAAGAGCACTGAAGCTGCTATAAAGAATTTGGAGATTCAGATGGGTCAGATTACCAAGCAATTGGAAGAAAGACCACACAGAAATTTTGGGGCTAATACTGAGGTTAACCCTAGAGAAGAGTGCAAAGTGGTCAAGAGTGTGAATGAAGAGATTATTGAGTTAGAAGAAGATGAAACAGAAGAGAGAAGAGAAGAAGAAAGAAAGGACATTTTACCTTTTCCAACAAATCAGGAGAAACCAATGGATTTCACAGATTTATTCAGAATGGTTGATAATGAAGCTCCTTGGGAACAAATTCTACAGAAAATAGCAGTTTACACAAAAACCGATGAAGGGACCTCTACAAAAAGAAGACATAGAGATGATGAGGAAGAAAAGTGTATAACTGTTAAGAAAGAGTCATTCCCACCAAAAGCAGCAGATCCAGGTAGTTTTTCTATCCCTTGTTCTATAGGGAAGAAAAAGGTAAAGAAAGCTCTCCTTGATTTAGGCTCAAGTGTTAACTTGATGCCTTATTCTCTATTGGAGCAAATTGGCCATGTTAGAATAAAACCTGTAAAGGTTAATCTTGTAATGGCTGATGGATCTTCAAAGGAGCCATGTGGGATTGCAGAAGACATTGTAGTTTGTGTTGGCAAACTTCAGTTTTTGGCAGACTTTGTGGTGATGAAGATGGAGAACGAAAAGATACCCTTCATACTGGGAAGACCGTTTATGAAAACGGCCAGGGCTATCATAGATGTTAATGAGGGTATAGTGGTGCTCCAGGACAGAGAGGAGAGAGTGGTGGTGGATGTGTTCAAAGATGAGATACAAGCAAAGGAGGAAGAGGCCAGTTATAAAGCTACATTTCGAGATGCACCCATAACTAGAGGTAAAAATGAAAATTTTAAGGTTTCTGATAACCATTGTTTGTATTTTCAGGTACCCAAGGTTGAGGAAATTGGAAAAGGAGAAGAAGTTCCTAGAGACTGGAAGAAAAGAGGACTCCAACTTGGCACACCTGTAAGACTCAAGAACAAGTTGTGGGTTATAAAAGGCTTTAAAGAAGAGGAGATGATAGAAATAGAGTCTCCATATTCTAGAGAATCTAAGACAGTCCAAAGGAAGCAGTTGAAAGGTTGGTGGAAGGACAACATCAACCATAAAGAAGATGGAACATGAGCTTTAACAGGGTCAAGCTAGTGACGTTAAAGAAGCGCTTGCTGGGAGGCAACCCAGTGGATTTACAAACTTTTGATTTTTAATTTGGTTTTGTAATTTTTAATTTGTGAACATTATTCTGGACATTATTCTGTTGGATCTAGCATCTACTGAAGGATGTTAGGTGGTTAAGTATCTACTGAAGGATACTAAGTTTGTAACACCTACTGATGGGTGTTGGTGAGAAGATTTTGCACCTACTGATGGGTGATGGTAAGTTTGAAACACCTACTGAGGGGTGTTGGTGGATTTTGGGTCAGGCTCGTGACGTTAAACAAGCGCTACCTGGGAGGCAACCCAGTTGATTGATTGTTTTTGTTTGTTTTAATTTTGTTAGGGTTTGCATAAGCATTTTTAACATTGAATTGCAGGGAACCTATGAGGGGTATGCTAGGAAGGCACGTAGGTCAAGAAAAGAAGGAGAAGGGCACATCACGAAAGTGCCGCTGAGCGGCATTTACCGCTGAGCGGTACTATCGCAGATGGGCTTAAGTTCCCCTTAGCGGAACCCGAGCCCATTAGGGTATTTTTAAACCCTAAGCTGCGCGATTTTGCATTCTTTCAAGCCCTTCTCTGCACAAACACTTTCACATATCTTCTCTTAGGTTTCCCACATCTTTTTACTCTTCCCTCTTAGAAAAATTTCTCTTCCACTCACTTTTTCATTAGTGTGCCATCAAAGTTTGGGGTTGGAAGAGAGCATTCTAGTTTGGAAGCATTCTCATATCATCTAGCATCTCCACCCAAGTAAGTAAAATGCATTTTGTTCATTCTAGGGTTCTTGAATTTGAATGTGATTGTCAAAGCATGAATATTTAGGGGTTTTGATTTCTATGCATGATTTGATGATATATTTGATGTTTGAACCGATTAAACTGCTTGATTATGAACTGGAAAACTGAAAATTGCATTTGGGTGGAGTTAGGAAGGTTTTAAAAAGAGATTTGCAAAAATCTGCAGGTCACCGCTGAGCGGCATTTACCGCTGAGCGGCATTCTGCCATATTTGCTTTTTCTGGTTTTTTGCGTGTTGAATTGTGGTACTGGTGGCGCTGAGGGGAAATTCTGGCCCTCAGCGGTGGTTTAGCTTCGAAAGGAGTTGTGTTCTATGTTTACTAATGATTAACATCATGTTCTGTGGTTTTGGATTTGTGTTTTGAATGCAGGAATGGCATCCTCTTCAGGAAAGAGATTGAAAACCATGGCAACCAAGAGGAAGGAAAAGGAACCAGAGCAGCCCCATAATGGCAGGTTCCTCTCTAGGAAACATGAGAAGCACTTTAGGGTGGTTCAGGACAGGAGACTTCTAATGGAGAGAAAGGTTGGAATGATACCTAACTTTGCTCCTCAATTTGGAGAGCAAGTGTTAGGGAATGATTGGGGAAAGCTAGCCACTTATCCAGCACCTGCCAACATAGCTGTAGTTAAGGAATTCTACACCAATGCAAAGAAGATTGGTGATTATCCAGCTGAGAATTATTTGGGCTATGTCAGAGGCCATGCTATCAGGTATGATCCTGATTCCATCAACAACTTCCTGGATACTGTGTGGGCTGGTGAGCAATGTCAGTTTGCTCTTAGCATGGAGGAAGGTGCTGACTTTGAGGATGTTGAGAGAGTGTTGTGCATACCTGGGGGACATTTTCAAAGGAATAGATCTGGAACAGTGGTTAACATTAGGAGGACAGATTTGACTCCTCTTGCAAAGTATTGGATGGCATTTTCTCATGCCAACATTCAGCCATGCTCACATGTGTCAGATATCACTCTCAGCAGGGCACTATTCATCTATTGTGCTATCAGAAATTTGAATGTTAATATTGGGCAGGTGATAGCTGATGAGATTAGTTTGTGTGCTAACACCTCAAACAACAAAGCACCACTGGGACATCCTTCTTTGATTACTCACCTTTGCAAGCAAGCTGGGGTGGACACTTCTGTTCCACCATTTGAGAGGCCAAGAAAAGCTATAGATGAGGCCTATTACAGACAGTACTGTGGAGGTGAGGAGGCAGCCCAGCCAGTTCCACCACGCCAGGCTCGTAGAGAGAGAGGGCCAGCACAGAGCAGGACATCTGCTGATACTCATGAGGCAGAACCATTCCAGATGAGAGACATGTATATGTCTCTTATAGGTGCTCAGTTGCAGTCCATCCACAGAGGGCAGGTGGCCACGACTGAGATGATAGTGGGGATGTATGATACCCCTCCAGCACACAGGTGGACTATGGATGAATTCCATAATGTGGTAGCTTGGCCAGAAGAACCATTGCATGGAGGAGCTGAAGCAGCTGAAGCTTCAGCCAGAGATATGGAAGAAGATGAAGCTGAGGAGGAGGATGCTTTTGATGATGATGATGAAGAAGAGGAGGAAGATACAGAGGACAGCTCAGACTGATGAGGAGCTGAGATAGCATTTACTGATGAATGCTATCATATGATTATGCTTTTGTGGTTTAAGTTTTCTGGACTTATTTGTTTTTGTTTTTAAATTAGGGTTTGATGTACTTTATTGAACACCTGGTTTGTGTGATGGTTTGCTATTAACTGTGATTGTTTGATAAGTAATGCTTGAATGATGCTTAGTGATTGATTGATGTTGAGATAGATGTGCACATTAAATGTTTATACAGGTGATTCACAAGCTTTGTGAACAAATGCATGATATCATGATTGTGATTGTGAAATTAAGCAGGATGTGTATGTCAAATGTGAATGAGCTTATATGTGAGGTTTTGAGCTCCAGAGTTGTTATTGTTGAATGCTATTACTTTGAAAGCATGAATAATTTTGCCCAGGTTTTCTATGATTGAATCAATTGCTTGTTTTGCATCATGTGATCAAGGCCGTTTTTTGTTGAAACCCTTTTTATTGGCCAAATTCATAAAGTTAGCCTACTAAAAGAGAACACTTTGTGTTCTATCCTTTGAACCCTTAGCCTTGAATATACACTGAAACCCTTGATTGAAAATCTTTACCTTGAGTTAAGTAGAAGGTCTTGTGTGGTATTGATAAATGTTCAAGTTTGGGGTTGTTGGGAAAACAGGAAAAGCATTGAGCTAAGAGCTAAAATGTAAGAATATGCAAAGAAAAAGAAAAGAAAAGAAAAAGAAGTAAAGCTCAATGCAAATGCAAATGCAAAGGCAAGTTGGGAAAGAATAAGATGATTGTGTTGTTATGATTCTCTTAACTCAAGGATTTTGTGATCCAGAAAAACCAATTTTCTTGTTAGCCCAGCCACATTATAAGCCATTGAAAAGTCCTTGTGATGATGCATGCCTTTGAATGTTTTTGATTGTGGTAAAATGAAAGGCAAAGTTGATTCATGTGACATTGTGATAGTGGAGTGAATGAGTGAAACACTTTACCTCTTATACACTTGTGTGTTGAGTGAAACACTTTACCTAGTGAGGATATATTCCATAAGCACATGAACATCCATGCTTAATTGATTAATCATTCATGAAAAATAGCATTTGTTGGAACTTAAATGACTTTGTGAACACTAAAGCATGTGCACATCTTGATTGAACTCTTGGTCATAAGTTTGAGTGAAGTTGTTACTTATATTAAAAAGAGGATTTTGAATGAGTGAACCATCATGTGAATTGGTTGGAGATGGAGTTACATTTTGTTTGCTTGAGGACAAGCAAAGTTCTAAGTTTGGGGTTGTGATAACAGTTGAAAACCTGTTATTTTCATGCTTAAAAGTGATACTAAAAGCAACCTTTAGACTTAAAAACTAGCTTGAAATCATGCCTTTTATCTATATTTTCATAAATAAGAGAGCTGGACAGGTTTATGCTTGATTTAAGTGTTTTTGTGCAGGTTTTAAGGTGAATTTAGTGAAAAGAGTGAAGAAGGAGAGAAGTGACATTAGAAAAGACAAGAAAGAGTGCAAAAAGAGAAGACGAAGGCACCGCTCAGCGGCAAACTACCGCTGAGCGGCACTCAGGAGGTGGCGTTGGAACCGCTGAGGGGCAAAATGGCCGCTGAGGGGAAGAATTGTGACGCGCAATCACCGCTGAGCGGTATTTACCGCTGAGCGGCACTTTTTGGGCTTGGGCTTTTGTAATCTTTTGTAACTCTAAATTAGTATATAAGGGCTTGCACGTCCTAGAATTAGGTATCTTTGGCAGAAACGAGGCAAACACTCTTTCTTCCACCCCTTTGAAGGAGGATCTTGGATGCTAAGGCTACCTCTTCACCTTTATTGGGTTTATTCTTTCATTCTTTCATTGTTATTCATCTAGGTTCACCATGAATATGGTGAACTAAACCTTGTATGTTTGTTGGGGAATCAATGTAATCTCTTGAAGCTCTCATATATTGAATCGTTGCTTACATCTTTTAATTAAGACTTATGCTTTCTTTCATCATTAGTTAGGGTTTTTCCTCTTTGCTCAATGCTTGCATAGTTTAACTCATTCCATGCATGATTATTGGTTTTGTCGATACGGACACGTACGGGAAAGTCTAGATCCGGGGAATTTCTCCCAATATTATACTGACAATATTATATTGGTTGTCGTTAAGCTCCTGCACTCATGAACTAATCATTAGGAATGCTAGGAATTGTATGAACTCGTGATTAGGGAGAAGCCATCTAGAATGGTACATTAGAGAGTGGCATTAACAATGATGATTTGAATGTTGAATTCCTAAAATATATGAGAGTGGATGAGATGAAATTGACCCCCAACAACATATTCATCCATATATTTCATTGAAAGTGTTTATCTTTAGCTTTTGCCATTGATCAAATTTCATGCATACATGTTTATTTTCGTCTTTGCATATTGAACTCTAAATATTTCGTTTGTAAGTCCTAGCTAATCAACAAATCACATAACTAAACTAGGCCGTGAGTCCTTTGGGAAGAACAATACTTGGTCTTACCAAGTTTATTACTTGAACGATTCGGTCATACTTACCGATTGTGAAACAAGTTTGTGACATCATAATTTGGTGCTTACAAATTTGTACATCACCTGGCGTGGTGGAACTGGCTGAGCTGCCTCCTCACCTCCACAGTACTGTCTGTAATAGGCCTCATCTATAGCTTTTCTTGGCCTCTCAAATGGTGGAACAGAAGTGTCCACCCCAGCTAGCTTGCAAAGGTGAGTGATCAAAGAAGGATGTCCCAGTGGTGCTTTGTTGTTTGAGGTGTTAGCACACACACTAATCTCATCAGCTATCACCTGCCCAATATTAACATTCAAATTTCTGATAGCACAGTAGATGAATAGTGCCCTATTGAGAGTGATATCTGACACATGTGAACATGGCTGAATGTTAGCATGAGAAAATGCCATCCAATACTTTGCAAGAGGAGTCAAATCTGTCCTCCTAATGTTAACCACTGAGCCAGATCTATTCCTTTGGAAGTGTCCTCCAGGTATACACAACACTCTCTCCACATCCTCAAAATCAGCACCTTCCTCCATGTAGAGAGCAAACTGACATTGCTCACCAGCCCACACAGTATCCACGAAATTGTTGATAGAATCAGGATCATACCTGATAGCATGGCCTCTGACATAGCCCAAATAATTCTCAGCTGGATAGTCACCAATCTTCTTTGCATTGGTGTAGAATTCCTTGACTACAGCTATGTTGGCAGGTGCAGGATAAGTGGCTAGCTTCCTCCAATCATTACCTAACACTTGCTCTCCAAATTGAGGAGCAAAGTTAGGTATCATTCCAACTTTTCTCTCCATCAGAAGTCTTCTGTCCTGAACCACCCTAAAGTGCTTCTCATGTTTCCTGGAGAGGAACCTGCTAGAGTGGGGTTGCTCTGGTTCCTTTTCCTTCCTCTTGGTTGCCATGGTTTTCAATCTTTTCCCTGAAGAGGATGTCATTCCTGCATTCAAATACAAATCCAAAACCACAGAACATGATGTTAATCATTAGTAAACACAGAACAAAACTCCTTTCGAAGCTAAACCACCGCTGAGGGCCAGAATTTCCCCTCAGCGCCACCAGTGCCACAATCCAACACGCACAAACCAGAAAAATCCAAGTCTGGCAGAGTGCCGCTCAGCGGTAAATGCCGCTCAGCGGTGATCTGCAGATTTTTGTAAATCTCGTTTTAAAACTGTCCTAACTCCACCCAAATGCAATTTTCAGTTTTCCAGTTCATAATCAAGCAGTTTAATCGGTTCAAACATCAAATATATCATCAAATCATGCATAGAAATCAAAACCCCTAAATATTCATGCTTTGACAATCACATTCAAATTCAAGAACCCTAGAATGAACAAAATGCATTTTACTTACTTGGGTGGAGATACTAGATGATATGAGAATGCTTCCAAACTAGAATACTCTCTTCCAACCCCAAACTTTGACGGCACACTAGTGAGAAAGTGAGTGGAAGGGAGATTTTCTAAAGAGGGAAGAGTAGAAAGATGTGGAAAACCTAAGAGAGGGTATGTGGAAGTCTTTGTGCAGAGAAGAGCTTGAAAGAATATAAAATCGCGCAGCCTAGGGTTTAAAAATACCCTAATGGGCTCGGGTTCCGCTAAGGGGAACTTAAGCCCATCTGCGATAGTACCGCTCAGCGGCACTTTCTTGATGTGCTCTTCTCCTTCTTTTCTTAACCTACGTGCCTCCTAGACATGTCCCTCATTGGTTCCCTGCAATTCAATGTTTAAAAATGCTTATGCAAACCCTAACTAAAATAAACAAACAAAAATATTCAATCAACTGGGTTGCCTCCCAGGTAGCGCTTGTTTAACGTCACGAGCCTGACCCAAAATCCACCAACACCCATCAGTAGGTGTTTCAGACTTACCAGCACCCATCAGTAGGTGCAAAATTTTCTCACCAACACCCATCAGTAGGTGTTACAAACTTAGTATCCTTCAGTAGATACTTAACCACCTAGCATCCTTCAGTAGATGCTGTATCCAACAAAATATTTACAAAATAATGTCCACAAATTAAAAGTTACAAAACCAAATCAAAAGTCAAAAGTTTGTAAATCACTGGGTTGCCTCCCAGCAAGCGCTCTTTTAACGTCATTAGCTTGACCCAGTAAAGCCCAAGTTCCTTCTTCTTTTTCTTCTTTCTACTGAACTTCTTCAGAAATTTGATCAAACCAGGAACTTGTTGCAGTGTCTCAATCATAGGAACTTTAATCTCCAATTTCTTGAAGATTTCCATAAAGCACTCAAATTCCTTCTTCCTATGATACTTCTTTGGATGGGGACGAGATTTTTCATATGATTCTTTATTTTTTTCTCTCGTCCTCTTTCTCTTTTCTCTCACTTTCTTTTTTTCTTTTCTTTTTCTACTCACCTTCTCAATCTTCACACAAATATTCTCTTCTTCTTTCTCTTCTCTCTCTTTTCTCTCTTCTTTTTCCAACTCAACTTTTTCAACATTTACACTCACTAGCTCTTGACACTCTCCCCTGGGGTTAACCTCAGTATTAGCCCCAAAATCCGTGTCAGGCCTTTCTTCCAACTGCTTGGTAATCTGCCCCATTTGAATCTTCAAGTTCTTAATAGCAGCTTCAGTGCTCTTTTGAGAAGATTCAGTTTTCTGTATAAATTGCTGAAGAATTTCCTCCAGCCTCATGGACCTTTCATTAAGCATAGAAAACTGTTGCCATAAGGTGGGTTGCTGCTGGGCTTCCACAGGAAAAGCACACTGGCCATTGATATGATCACCTCCACATAATTCGCACAACTGGGTTTGTACCTGTGCAGCAGCTTTTAACTCTATGGGTAGTTGTGCAAGTATCTTTGTGAGATTCTCCAATTGTTGAGTTAGTATATTGTTCTGAGCTAGCAAGGCATCATTGGATTGCATCTGCAGAACTCCTTTTTGTTGCATAGGAGCTCCTCTCTCACTGTGTAGCTCATCATCATTAGTAGCCATGTTTTCAATTATTTCTGCGGCTTCCTCTGGAGTCTTCCATTTGATATTGCCTCCTGCTGAGGCATCCAGCATCATCTTGGTTTGTGAACCAAGCCCTCCAAGGAAGATTAGGACTACTTCTCCTTCGTTAAATCCATGCGTGGGAGTCTTTCTTAATAGGCTTTTGTACCTGTCCCATGCATGCCCCAGTGATTCTTCCATGCCTTGTCTAAATGAAGAGATCTCTTGCTTCCCTTTGTTGACCTTGGAAGAATTGAGTGCCCATAATTGCATCCTGCAAACATTAGGCACAAAACTCTAGAAAATATTTGTTAGCACAAAAAGATATAGGAGAAGATATATATTCAGAAGATAAAAAAAAATAAAAGATTCAGAAGATAAGAAGATAAAAGATTTAGAAGATAACAAGATAAAATAAAATCTAATCTAAAAAGATAAAATAAAATCTAACCTAATTTAATAGATAAAGATAAAATAAAATCTAACCTAACCAAATAAAATCTAATCTAATCTAATCTAAAAAGATAAAACAGAAAAATAAAAACAGAAAATAAAAAAACAGAAATTTAAAAATTAAAGTCAAAGATAATCAATAATCACACAAATTAACCAGTTAAACCACGAGTCCCCGGCAACGGCGCCAAAAACATGATGGACAATTTTATGATCACCAAAATATGATGTCACAAACTTGTTTCACAATCGGCAAGTATGACCGAATCGTTCAAGTAATAAACTTGGTAAGACCAAGTATCGTTCTTCCCAAAGGACTCACGGCCTAGTTTAGTTATGTGATTTGTTGATTAGCTAGGACTTACAAACGAAAGATTTAGATTTTAATATGCAAGACAGAAAATAAACATGTATGCATGAAATTTGATCAATGGCAAAAGCAAAAGATAAACACTTTCAATGAATTATATGGATGAATATGTTGGTTGGGGTCAATTTCATCTCATCCACTCTCATATATTTTAGGAATTCAACATTCAAATCATCATTGTTAATGCCACTCTCCAATGTACCATTCTAGATGGCTTCTCCCTAATCACGAGTTCATACAATTCCTAGCATTCCTAATGATTAGTTCATGAGTGCAGGAGCTTAACGACAACCAATATAATATTGTCAGTAAAATATTGGGAGAAATTCCCCGGATCTAGACTTCCCCGTACGTTCCTGATAACAGTTGAAAAACTGTTATTTTCATGCTTAAAATTGATACTAAAAGCAACCTTTAGACTTAAAAACTAGCTTGAAATCATGCTTTTATCTATATTTTCATAAATATGAGAGCTGGACAGGTTTATGCTTGATTTAAGTGTTTTTGTGCAGGTTTTAAGGTGAATTTAGTGAAAAGAAGTGAAGAAGGAGAGAGATGACATTAGAAAAGACAAGAAAGAGTGCAAAAAGAGAAATCGAAGGCACCGCTCAGCGGCAAACTACCGCTGAGCGGCACTCAAGAGGTTGCGGGAGTCACGCTGAGGGGCAAAATGGCCGCTGAGGGGAAGAAAGAAGACGCGCAATCACCGCTGAGCGGTAAATACCGCTGAGCGGCACTTTTTGGGCTTGGGCTTTTGTAATCTTTTGTAACTCTAGATTAGTATATAAGGGCTTGCACGTCCTAGAATTAGTATCTTTGGCAGAAACGAAGTAAATTCTCTCTCTTCCACCCCTTTGAAGGAGGATCTTGGATGCTCAGGCTACCTCTTCACCTTTATTGGGTTTATTCTTTCATTCTTTCATTGATATTCATCTAGGTTCACCATGAATATGGTGAACTAAACCTTGTATGTTTGTTGGGGAATCAATGTAATCTCTTGAAGCTCTCATATATGGATTTGTTGAGTACATCTTTTAATTAAGACATATGCTTTCTTTCATCATTTAGTTAGGGTTTTTCCTCTTTGCTCAATGCTTGCATAGTTTAACTCATTCCATGCATGATTATTGGTTTTGTCCATACGGACACGTACGGGGAAGTCTAGATCCGGGGAATTTCTCCCAATATTATACTGACAATATTATATTGGTTGCCTTTAAGCTCCTGCACTAATGAACTAATCATTAGGAATGCTAGGAATTGTATGAACTATTTGATTAGGGAGAAGCCATCTAGAATGGTACATTAGAGAGTGGCATTAACAATGATGATTTGAATGTTGAATTCCTAAAATATATGAGAGTGGATGAGATGAAATTGACCCCCAACAACATATTCATTCATATATTTCATTGAAAGTGTTTATCTTTTGTCTTTGCCATTGATCAAACTTCATGCATACATGTTTATTTTCGTCTTTGCATATTGAACTCTAAATATTTCGTTTGTAAGTCCTAGCTAATCAACAAATCACATAACTAAACTAGGCCGTGAGTCCTTTGGGAAGAACGATACTTGGTCTTACCAAGTTTATTACTTGAACGATTCGGTCATACTTGCCGATTGTGAAACAAGTTTGTGACATCATATTTTGGTGCTTACAAATTTGTCCATCAAGTTTTTGACGCCGTTGCTGGGGACTCGTGGTTTAACTGGTTAATTTGTGTGATTATTGATTATCTTTGACTTATTTTTTTTATTTTTAATTTAAATTTCGAATTTTTTATTTTATTTTTTTTTCTGTTTATATTTTACAATTTGTATCTTATTTGATTTTATTTTATTTTATTTTATTTTATTTGATTAGATTAGATTTTATTTGATTTGAATAGATTAGATTTGATTTTATTTTTAGATTAGATTTTATTTTATCTTATTAGATTAGATTAGATTTTATTTTATTTTTAGATTAGATTTTATTTTATCTTATTAGATTAGATTAGATTTTAGTTTATTTTATTCTATCTTCTGAATCTTTTATCTTTCTATCTTCTAAATCTTTTATCTTCTATCTTCTGAATCTTTTATCTTTTTATCTTTTTGAATATATATCTTCTCTTATATCTTTTTGTGCTAACAAATATTTTCTAGAGTTTTGTGCCTAATGTTTGCAGGATGCAATTCGAACAAGACTTTAATAGGCACTCAATTCTACCAAAGTAATCTCAACCACTGGTGGGAACATGACTCAAGCATGGATCAAAGCCAATTTTGGCAAGCTGCCGGACAATTTGAGAACCAACCACAACAACAATGGCAGCAACAAAGCTTTAAAATCAACAAAGGGAAGCAAGAGATCTCTTCATTTAGACAAGGCATGGAAGAATCACTGGGGCATGCATGGGACAGGTATAAAAGTCTATTACGAAAGACTCCCACGCATGGATTTAACGAAGGAGAAGTAGTCCTAATCTTCCTTGGAGGGCTTGGTTCACAAACCAAGATGATGTTGGATGCCTCAGCAGGAGGCAATATTAAATGGAAAACTCCAGAGGAAGCAACTGAAATTATAGAAAACATGGCTACTAGTGATAATGAGCTGCACAGTGAAAGAGGAGCTCCTATGCAACAAAAAGGGGTTTTTCAATTACAAACACATGATGCCTTGCTAGCTCAGAATAAAATTCTAACTCAACAGCTGGAGACTCTGACCAAAACTCTTGCTCTATTACCTAAAGAGTTGAAATCTGCTGCACAGGTACAAACCCAGTTGTGCGAATTATGTGGGGGTGATCATATCAATGGCCAATGTGCTTTTCCTGTGGAAGCCGTGGAGGATGTTAATTTCATGGCTAATCAATTTCCATACCGTCAAGGGAACTACAATCAAGGGTGGAAACCACACCCAAGCATTGGTCAAGGGCAAACTGGGCAAGCTGGTCAATTTAATAAGCAGCAGCAGCAACCCACCTTATGGCAACAGTTTTCTATGCTTAATGAAAGGTCCATGAGGCTGGAGGAAATTCTCAACAATTTCATACAGAAAACTGAGTCTTCCCAAAAGAGCACTGAAGCTGCTATCAAAAATTTGGAGATTCAGAAAATGCATTCTCATATCATCTAGCATCTCCACCCAAGTAAGTAAAATGCATTTTGTCATTCTAGGGTTCTTGAATTTGAATGTGATTGTCAAAGCATGAATATTTAGGGGTTTTAATTTCTATGCATGATTTGATGATATATTTGATGTTTGAACCGATTAAACTGCTTGATTATGAACTGGAAAACTGAAAATTGCATTTGGGTGGAGTTAGGAAGGTTTTAAAAAGAGATTTGCAAAAATCTGCAGGTCACCGCTGAGCGGCATTTACCGCTGAGCGGCATTCTGCCAGATTTGCTTTTTCTGGTTTTTTGCGTGTTTGAATGTGGCACTGGTGGCGCTGAGGGGAAATTCTGGCCCTCAGCGGTGGTTTAGCTTCAAAAGAAGTTGTGTTCTATGTTTACTAATGATTAACATCATGTTCTGTGGTTTTGGATTTGTGTTTTGAATGTAGGAATGGCATCCTCATCAGGGAAAAGATTGAAAACCATGGCAACCAAGAGGAAGGAAAAGGAACCAGAGCAGCCCCATAATGGCAGGTTCCTCTCTAGGAAACATGAGAAGCACTTTAGGGTGGTTCAGGACAGGAGACTTCTAATGGAGAGAAAGGTTGGAATGATACCTAACTTTGCTCCTCAATTTGGAGAGCAAGTGTTACGGAATGACTGGGGAAAGCTAGCCACTTATCCAGCACCTGCCAACATAGCTGTAGTTAAGGAATTCTACACCAATGCAAAGAAGATTGGTGACTATCCAGCTGAGAATTATTTGGGCTATGTCAGAGGCCATGCTATCAGGTATGATCCTGATTCCATCAACAACTTCCTGGATACTGTGTGGGCTGGTGAGCAATGCCAGTTTGCTCTTAGCATGGAGGAAGGTGCTGACTTTGAGGATGTGGAGAGAGTGTTGTGCATACCTGGAGGACACTTTCAAAGAAATAGATCTGGAGCAGTGGTTAACATTAGGAGGACAGATTTGACTCCTCTTGCAAAGTATTGGATGGCATTTTCTCATGCCAACATTCAGCCATGCTCACATGTGTCAGATATCACTCTCAGCAGGGCACTATTCATCTACTGTGCTATCAGAAATTTGAATGTTAATATTGGGCAGGTGATAGCTGATGAGATTAGTGTGTGTGCTAACACTTCAAACAACAAAGCACCACTGGGACATCCTTCTTTGATCACTCACCTCTGCAAGCTAGCTGGGGTGGACAGTTCTGTTCCACCATTTGAGAGGCCAAGAAAAGCTATAGATGAGGCCTATTACAGACAGTACTGTGGAGGTGAGGAGGCAGCTCAGCCAGTTCCACCACGCCAGGCTCGTAGAGAGAGAAGGCCAGCACAGAGCCGGACATCTGCTGATACACATGAAGCAGAACCATTCCAGATGAGGGACATGTATATGTCTCTTATAGGTGCTCAGTTGCAGTCCATCCACAGAGGGCAGGTGGCCACGGCTGAGATGATAGTGGGGATGTATGATACCCCTCCAGCACACAGGTGGACTATGGATGAATTCCATAACGTGGTAGCTTGGCCAGAAGAACCATTGCATGGAGGAGCTGAAGCAGCTGAAGCTTCAGCCAGAGATATGGAAGAAGATGAAGCTGAGGAGGAGGATGCATTTGATGATGATGATGATGAAGAGGAGGAGGAAGATACAGAGGACAGCTCAGACTGATGAGGAGCTGAGATAGCATTTACTGATGAATGCTATCATATGATTATGCTTTTGTGGTTTAAGTTTTCTGGACTTATTTGTTTTTGTTTTTAGATTAGGGTTTGATGTACTCTATTGAACACCTGTTTTTTTATGATGGTTTGCTATTAACTGTGATTGTGTGATAAGTAATGCTTGATGATGCTTAGTGATTGATTGATGTTGAGATAGATGTGCACATTAAAATGCTTATACAGGTGATTCACAAGCTTTGTGAACAAATGCATGATATCATGATTGTGATTGTGAAATTAAGCAGGATGTGTATGTCAAATGTGAATGAGCTTATATGTGAGGTTTTGAGCTCCAGAGTTGTTATTGTTGAATGCTATTACTTTGGAAGCATGAATGATTTTGCCCAGGTTTTTTATGATTGAATCAATTGCTTGTTTTGCATCATGTGATCAAGGCCGTTTGTTGGAACCCTTTTTATTGGCCAAATTCATAAAGTTAGCCTACTAAAAGAGAACACTTTGTGTTCTATCCTTTGAACCCTTAGCCTTGAATATACACTGAACCCTTGATTGAAAATCTTTACCTTGAGTTAAGTAGAAGATCTTGTGTGGTATTGTTAAATGTTCAAGTTTGGGGTTGTTGGGAAAACATGAAAAAGGAAAAGCATTGAGCTAAGATCTAAAAAGTACGAATAAGAAAAAGAAAAAAAAGAAAAAGAAGCAAGGCTCAATGCAAATGCAAAGGCAAAAGAAAGTTGGGAATGAATAAGATAATTGTGTTGTTATGAATCTCTTAACTCAAGGATTTTGTGATCCAGAAAAACCAATTTTCTTGTTAGCCCAGCCACATTATAAGCCATTGAAAAGTCCTTGTGATGATGCATGCTTGTGAATGTTTTTGATTGTGGTAAAATGAAAGGCAAAGTTGATTCATGTGACATTGTGATAGTGGAGTGAATGAGTGAAACACTTTACCTCTTATACACTTGTGTGTTGAGTGAAACACTTTACCTAGTGAGGAAATATTCCATAAGCACATGCACATCCATGCTTAATTGATTGATCATTCATGAAAAATAGCATTTGTTGGAATTAAATGACTTTGTGAACACTAAAGCATGTGCACATCTTGATTGAACTCTTCGTCATAAGTTTGAGTGAAGTTGTTACTTATCTTGAAAAGAGGATTTTGAATGAGTGAACCATCATATAAATTGGTTGGAGATGGAGTTACATTTTGTTTGCTTGAGGACAAGCAAAGTTCTAAGTTTGGGGTTGTGATAACAGGTTAAAAACTGTTATTTTCATGCTTAAAATTGATACTAAAAGCAACCTTTAGACATAAAAACTAGCTTGAAATCATGCTTTTATCTATATTTTCATAAATATGAGAGCTGGACAGGTTTATGCTTGATTTAAGTGTTTTTGTGCAGGTTTTAAGGTGAATTTAGTGAAAAGAAGTGAAGAAGGAGAGAGATGACATTAGAAAAGACAAGAAAGAGTGCAAAAAGAGAAATCGAAGGCACCGCTCAGCGGCAAACTACCGCTGAGCGGCACTCAAGAGGTTGCGGGAGTCACGCTGAGGGGCAAAATGGCCGCTGAGGGGAAGAAAGAAGACGCGCAATCACCGCTGAGCGGTAAAAACCGCTGAGCGGCACTTTTTGGGCTTGAGCTTTTGTAATCTTTTGTAACTCTAGATTAGTATATAAGGGCTTGCACGTCCTAGAATTAGTATCTTTGGCAGAAACGAAGTAAATTCTCTCTCTTCCACCCCTTTGAAGGAGGATCTTGGATGCTCAGGCTACCTCTTCACCTTTATTGGGTTTATTCTTTCATTCTTTCATTGATATTCATCTAGGTTCACCATGAATATGGTGAACTAAACCTTGTATGTTTGTTGGGGAATCAATGTAATCTCTTGAAGCTCTCATATATGGATTTGTTGAGTACATCTTTTAATTAAGACATATGCTTTCTTTCATCATTTAGTTAGGGTTTTTCCTCTTTGCTCAATGCTTGCATAGTTTAACTCATTCCATGCATGATTATTGGTTTTGTCGATACGGACACGTACGGGGAAGTCTAGATCCGGGGAATTTCTCCCAATATTATACTGACAATATTATATTGGTTGTCTTTAAGCTCCTGCACTCATGAACTAATCATTAGGAATGCTAGGAATTGTATGAACTATTTGATTAGGGAGAAGCCATCTAGAATGGTACATTAGAGAGTGGCATTAACAATGATGATTTGAATGTTGAATTCCTAAAATATATGAGAGTGGATGAGATGAAATTGACCCCCAACAACATATTCATTCATATATTTCATTGAAAGTGTTTATCTTTTGTCTTTGCCATTGATCAAACTTCATGCATACATGTTTATTTTCGTCTTTGCATATTGAACTCTAAATATTTCGTTTGTAAGTCCTAGCTAATCAACAAATCACATAACTAAACTAGGCCGTGAGTCCTTTGGGAAGAACGATACTTGGTCTTACCAAGTTTATTACTTGAACGATTTGGTCATACTTGCCGATTGTGAAACAAGTTTGTGACATCATATTTTGGTGCTTACAAATTTGTCCATCAGTTCCCGTATCGACAAAATCAATAATCATGCATGGAATGAGTTAAACTATGCAAGCATTGAGCAAAGAGGAAAAACCCTAACTAATGATGAAAGAAAGCATATGTCTTAATTAAAAGATGTAAACAACGATTCCATATACGAGAGCTTCAAGAGATTACATTGATTCCCCAACAAACATACAAGGTTTAGTTCACCATATTCATGGTGAACCTAGATGAATATCAGTGAAAGAATGAAAGAATAAACCCAATAAAGGTGAAGAGGTAGCCTGAGCATCCAAGATCTTCCTTCAAAGGGGTGGAAGAGAGAGTGTTTGCCTCGTTTCTGCCAAAGATACTAATCCTAAGGACGTGCAAGCCCTTAAATACTATTCTAGAGTTACAAAAGATTACAAAAGCCCAAGCCCAAAAAGTGCCGCTCAGCGGTAAATACCGCTCAGCGGTGATTGCGCGTCCTTTTCTTCCCCTCAGCGGCCAGTTTGCCCCTCAGCATGACTCCCGCAACCTCCTGAGTGCCGCTCAGCGGTAAAATGCCGCTGAGCGGTGCCTTCGACTTCTCTTTTTGCACTCTTTGATCTCTTTTCTAATGTCATCTCTCTCCTTCTTCACTTCTTTCACTAAATTCACCTTAAAACCTGCACAAAAACACTTAAATCAAGCATAACCCTGTCCAGCTCTCTTATTTCTGAAAATATAGATAAAAGCATGATTTCAAGCTAGTTTTTAAGTCTAAAGGTTGCTTTTAGTGTCAATTTTAAGCATGAAAATAACAATTTTTCAACTGTTATCACGTGTTTTATCTGAGACTGAACCAAAAATTGGTCCTTGAAAGACGACCTAGGAATCACTTCCTAGTACTATACTGCATTCTTTTATGCACAACTTTTGTGGGAGGTGCGACCCTCTCATCATGGAGGAAGTGGAGGAATTGGTGGAAGTGGACGAGGTGGACGAAGTAGAGGAAGTGCACGAAGTTGACGACATTGACGAAGTTCACGTAGTGGACCAAGGGGAGGAAATGGACGACTTCGACGTAGTGGAGGAAGTTGACGAAGTGGACGAAGTGGACTATGTGGAGGAAGTGGAGGAGGTGAACAATGTGGATGAAGTGGAAGAATAAGTGGAGGAAGTAGACGAAGTGGAGGAAGTGGAGGAAGTAGAAGAAGTGGAGGAAGTGGAGGAATTGGAGGAAGTGGAGGAAGTTGACAAAGTCGAAGAAGTTGACGAAGTGGACGTAGTGAACGAAGTTGACGAAGTGGACGAAGTTGACGAAGTGGACAAAGTTGACGAAGTGGAAGAAGTCTACTCATTCGAGGAAGTGGAGAAAGTGGACGATTGGGACAAAGTGAATGAAGAAGTGGAGGAAGTGGAGGAAGTAGAAGAAGTTGAGGAAGTGGAGGAAGTGTAGGAAGTGGACGAAGTTGAGGAAGTGGACGAAGTGGAGGAAGTGGACGAAGTTGATGGAATTGACGTAGTGGACGAAGTTGACGAAGTGGACGAAGTTGACGAAGTGGACAAAGTTGACGAAGGGGAAGAAGTCTAGTAATTGGAGGAAGTGGATGATGTGGACAAAGTGGATGAAGAAGTGGAGGAAGGGGAGGAAGTAGAAGAAGTTGAGGAAGTGGAGGAAGTGCAGGAAGTGGAGGAAGTTGAGGAAGTGCAGGAAGTGGAGGAAGTTGACGGAGTTGACGTAGTGGACGAAGTGAAGGAAGTGGACGAAGTCGACGAAGTTGATGAAGTGGACGAACTAGAGTAAGTGGAGGAAGTGGACGATGTGGACGAATTGGAAGAAGAAGCGAAGGAGGTGGAGGAAGTGGAGGAAGTGGAGGAAGTAGAAGAAATGGAAGAAGTGGACGAAGTTGACGACGCTGACGTAGTGGAGAAGTGGAGGACGTGGACGAAGTTGATGATGTTGACGAAGTGGACAAAGTTGACACAGTGGACGAAGAGGACAAAGTTGACGAAGTTGACGAATTTGGGGTAGTTGAGCAACTGGACGATGTTGACGAAGCAGAGGAGGTGGACGAAGGGGACGAAGTTGACGAATTGGAAGAAGTGTATTAAGTGGAGGAAGTGGAGGAAGTGGAAGAAGTAGAAGAAGTTGAGGAAGTGGAGGAAGTTGAAGAAGTGGACGAAGTGGACGAAGTGGAGGAAGTGGAGGAAGTTGACGAAGTGGAGGAAGTGGAGGAAGTGGTGGAAGTGGACGAGGTGGACGAAGTAGAGGAAGTGCACGAAGTTGACGACGTTGACGAAGTTCATGTAGTGGAGCAATTGCAGGAAATGGACTAATTCGACGAAGTGGAGGAAGTGGACGAAGGGGACTATGTGGAGGAAGTGGAGGAGGTGAACAATGTGGATGAAGTGGAAGAATAAGTGGAAGAAGTAGACGAAGTGGAGGAAGTGGAGGAAGGAGAGGAAGTGGAGGAATTGTAGGAAGTGGAGGAAGTTGACAAAGTCAAAGAAGTTGACGAAGTGGACGAAGTTGACGAAGTTTCCGAAGTGGAGGAAGTATAGGAAGTGGACGAAGTTGACGAAGTTAACAAAGTTGACGAAGTGGAGGAAGTGGAGGAAGTGGATGAAGCTGGCGAAGTAGAAGAAGTTGACGAAGTGGAGGAAGTGGACGAAGTGGACAAAGTAAGCAAAGTGGACGAAGTTGACGAAATTGACGGAGTTGAGGAAGTGGACGAAGTTGACGTAGTTGACGAAGTGGAGGAAGTGGAGGAAGTGGAAGAACAAGTGGATGAAGTTGACGAAGTGGAGGAAGTTGAGGAAGTCGAAGAAGTTGTCGAAGTTGATGAAGTCGACAAAGCGGACAAAGTTGACGAAGTGGACGAAGCGGACAGAGTTGACAATTTGAACGAAGATGACGAAGTTGACGAATTTGGAGTAGTGAAGGGAGAGGAGGATGTGGACAAAGTTGACGAATTGGACAAACTGGATGAATTTGACGAAGTGGACGAAGTTGACGAAGTGGAAGAAGTGTTGTAAGTCGAAGAAGTGGAGGAAGTGGAGGAAGTGGACGATGTGGACGAAGTGGGTGAAGAAGTGAACAAAGTAGACGAAGTGGAGGAAGTGCAGGAAGTGGAGGAAGGGGAAGAAGTGTAGGAAAGGGACAAAGTAGAGGAAGTGGAGGAAGGGGATGAAGGGGACAAAGTAGAGGAAGTGGACAAAGTTGACGAAGTGGACAAAGTGTACGAAAGTGGACGAAGTGTACGAAAGTGGACGAAGTGTTCGAAGTGGAGGAAGTGGACGAAGTTGACAAAGTGGACGATGTTTACGAAGTTGACGAAGTGGACGAGGTGGACGAAGTGGACGAAGTTGATGAAGCTGACGAATTTGGGGCAGTAGACGAAGTGAACAAAGATGACGAAGTGGACGAAGTTGACGAACTGAAAGAAGTGTAGTAAGTGGAGGAAGTGGAGGAAGTTGAGAAAGTGGACGATGTGGACAAAGTTGGTGAAGAAGTGGAGGAAGTGGAGGAAGTTGAGGAAGTGGAGGAAGTCGAGGAAGTCGAGGAAGTGGACGAAGTGGAAGAAGTGGACGAAGTTGACGAAGTGGACCAATTGGACAAAGTGGACAAAGTTGAGGAAGTTGACGTAGAGGAGGAAGTTGAGGAAGTTGACGATGTGGACGACGTGGATGAAGAAGTGAACGAAATGGACGAAGTGGAAGAAGAGAAGGAAGTAGAGGAAGTGGACTGATAACAGTTGAAAAACTGTTATTTTCATACTTAAATTTGATGCTAAAAGCAACCTTTAGACTTAAAAACTAGCTTGAAATCATGCTTTTATCTATATTTTCAGAAATAAGAGAGCTGGACAGGTTTATGCTTGATTTAAGTGTTTTTGTGCAGGTTTTAAGGTGAATTTGGTGAAAGAAGTGAAGAAGGAGAGAGATGACATTAGAAAAGACAAGAAAAAGTGCAAAAAGGAGAAGCCGAAGGCACCGCTCAGCGGCATTTTACCGCTGAGCGGCACTCAGGAGGTCACGGGAGGTCCGCTGAGGGGCAAACTGGCCGCTGAGGGGAAGAAAAGTGAAGCGCAGTTACCGCTGAGCGGTATTTACCGTTGAGCGGCACTTTTTGGGCTTGGGCTTTTGTAATCTTTTGTAACTCTAAATTAGTATATAAGGGCTTGCACGTCCTAGAATTAGTATCTTTGGCAGAAACGAGGCAAACACTCTCTCTTCCACCCCTTTGAAGGAGGATCTTGGATGCTCAGGCTACCTCTTCACCTTTATAGGGTTTATTCTTTCATTCTTTCATTATTGTTCATCTAGGTTCACCATGAATATGGTGAACTAAACCTTGTATGTTTGTTGGGGAATCAATGTAATCTCTTGAAGCTCTCATATATGGAATCTATGCTTGCATCTTTTAATTAAGACTTATGCTTTCTTTCATCATTAGTTAGGGTTTTTCCTCTTTGCTCAATGCTTGCATAGTTTAACTCATTCCATGCATGATTATTGGTTTTGTCGATACGGGCACGTACGGGGAAGTCTAGATCCGGGGAATTTCTCCCAATGTTATACTGACAATATTATATTGGTTGTCGTTAAGCTCCTGCACTTATGAACTAATCATTAGGAATGCTAGGAATTGTATGAACTCGTGATTAGGGAGAAGCCATCTAGAATGGTACTTTAGAGAGTGGCATTAACAATGGTGATTTGAATGTTGAATTCCTAAAATGTATGAGAGTGGATGAGATGAAATTGACCCCCAACAACATATTCATTCATATATTTCATTGAAAGTGTTTATCTTTTGTCTTTGCCATTGATCAAACTTCATGCATACATGTTTATTTTCTGTCTTGCATATTAAAATTCAAATATTTCGTTTGTAAGTCCTAGCTAATCAACAAACCATACAACTAAACTAGGCCGTGAGTCTTTTGGGAAGAACGATACTTGGTCTTACCAAGTTTATTACTTGAACGATTCGGTCATACTTGCCGATTGTGAAACAAGTTTGTGACATCATATTTTGGTGCTTACAAATTTGTCCATCAATTCCCGTATCGACAAAATCAATAATCATGCATGGAATGAGTTAAACTATGCAAGCATTGAGCAAAGAGGAAAAACCCTAACTAATGATGAAAGAAAGCATATGTCTTAATTAAAAGATGTAAACAACGATTCCATATATGAGAGCTTCAAGAGATTACATTGATTCCCCAACAAACATACAAGGTTTAGTTCACCATATTCATGGTGAACCTAGATGAATATCAATGAAAGAATGAAAGAATAAACCCAATAAAGGTGAAGAGGTAGCCTGAGCATCCAAGATCCTCCTTCAAAGGGGTGGAAGAGAGAGTGTTTGCCTCGTTTCTGCCAAAGATACTAATCCTAAGGACGTGCAAGCCCTTAAATACTATTCTAGAGTTACAAAAGATTACAAAAGCCCAACCCCAAAAAGTGCCGCTCAGCGGTAAATACCGCTCAGCGGTGATTGCGCGTCCTTTTCTTCCCTTCAGCGGCCAGTTTGCCCCTCAGCATGACTCCCGCAACCTCCTGAGTGCCGCTCAGCGGTAAAATGCCGCTGAGCGGTGCCTTCGACTTCTCTTTTTGCACTCTTTGATCTCTTTTCTAATGTCATCTCTCTCCTTCTTCACTTCTTTCACTAAATTCACCTTAAAACCTGCACAAAAACACTTAAATCAAGCATAACCCTGTCCAGCTCTCTTATTTCTGAAAATATAGATAAAAGCATGATTTCAAGCTAGTTTTTAAGTCTAAAGGTTGCTTTTAGTGTCAATTTTAAGCATGAAAATAACAGTTTTTCAACTGTTATCACGTGTTTTATCTGAGACTGAACCAAAAATTGGTCCTTGAAAGACGACCTAGGAATTACTTCCTAGTACTATACTGCATTCTTTTATGCACAACTTTTGTGGGAGGTGCGACCCTCTCATCATGGAGGAAGTGGAGGAATTGGTGGAAGTGGACGAGGTGGACGAAGTAGAGGAAGTGCACGAAGTTGACGACATTGACGAAGTTCACGTAGTGGACCAAGGGGAGGAAATGGACGACTTCGACGTAGTGGAGGAAGTTGACGAAGTGGACGAAGTGGACTATGTGGAGGAAGTGGAGGAGGTGAACAATGTGGATGAAGTGGAAGAATAAGTGGAGGAAGTAGACGAAGTGGAGGAAGTGGAGGAAGTAGAAGAAGTGGAGGAAGTGGAGGAATTGGAGGAAGTGGAGGAAGTTGACAAAGTCGAAGAAGTTGACGAAGTGGACGAAGTTGACGAAGTGGACGAAGTTGACGAAGTGGACAAAGTTGACGAAGTGGAAGAAGTCTACTCATTCGAGGAAGTGGAGAAAGTGGACGATTGGGACAAAGTGAATGAAGAAGTGGAGGAAGTGGAGGAAGTAGAAGAAGTGGAGGAAGTGGAGGAAGTGTAGGAAGTGGACGAAGTTGAGGAAGTGGACGAAGTGGAGGAAGTGGACGAAGTTGATGGAATTGACGTAGTGGACGAAGTTGACGAAGTGGACGAAGTTGACGAAGTGGACAAAGTTGACGAAGGGGAAGAAGTCTAGTAATTGGAGGAAGTGGATGATGTGGACAAAGTGGATGAAGAAGTGGAGGAAGGGGAGGAAGTAGAAGAAGTTGACGGAGTTGACGTAGTGGACGAAGTGAAGGAAGTGGACGAAGTCGACGAAGTTGATGAAGTGGACGAACTAGAGTAAGTGGAGGAAGTGGACGATGTGGACGAATTGGAAGAAGAAGCGAAGGAGGTGGAGGAAGTGGAGGAAGTGGAGGAAGTAGAAGAAATGGAAGAAGTGGACGAAGTTGACGACGCTGACGTAGTGGAGAAGTGGAGGACGTGGACGAAGTTGATGATGTTGACGAAGTGGACAAAGTTGACACAGTGGACGAAGAGGACAAAGTTGACGAAGTTGACGAATTTGGGGTAGTTGAGCAACTGGACGATGTTGACGAAGCAGAGGAGGTGGACGAAGGGGACGAAGTTGACGAATTGGAAGAAGTGTATTAAGTGGAGGAAGTGGAGGAAGTGGAAGAAGTAGAAGAAGTTGAGGAAGTGGAGGAAGTTGAAGAAGTGGACGAAGTGGACGAAGTGGAGGAAGTAGAGGAAGTGGAGGAAGTTGACGAAGTGGAGGAAGTGGAGGAAGTGGTGGAAGTGGACGAGGTGGACGAAGTAGAGGAAGTGCACGAAGTTGACGACGTTGACGAAGTTCACGTAGTGGAGCAAGTGCAGGAAATGGACTAATTCGACGAAGTGGAGGAAGTGGACGAAGGGGACTATGTGGAGGAAGTGGAGGAGGTGAACAATGTGGATGAAGTGGAAGAATAAGTGGAAGAAGTAGACGAAGTGGAGGAAGTGGAGGAAGGAGAGGAAGTGGAGGAATTGTAGGAAGTGGAGGAAGTTGACAAAGTCAAAGAAGTTGACGAAGTGGACGAAGTTGACGAAGTTTCCGAAGTGGAGGAAGTATAGGAAGTGGACGAAGTTGACGAAGTTAACAAAGTTGACAAAGTGGAGGAAGTGGAGGAAGTGGATGAAGCTGGCGAAGTAGAAGAAGTTGACGAAGTGGAGGAAGTGGACGAAGTGGACAAAGTAAGCAAAGTGGACGAAGTTGACGAAATTGACGGAGTTGAGGAAGTGGACGAAGTTGACGTAGTTGACGAAGTGGAGGAAGTGGAGGAAGTGGAAGAACAAGTGGATGAAGTTGACGAAGTGGAGGAAGTTGAGGAAGTCGAAGAAGTTGTCGAAGTTGATGAAGTCGACAAAGCGGACAAAGTTGACGAAGTGGACGAAGCGGACAGAGTTGACAATTTGAACGAAGATGACGAAGTTGACGAATTTGGAGTAGTGAAGGGAGAGGAGGATGTGGACAAAGTTGACGAATTGGACAAACTGGATGAATTTGACGAAGTGGACGAAGTTGACGAAGTGGAAGAAGTGTTGTAAGTCGAAGAAGTGGAGGAAGTGGAGGAAGTGGACGATGTGGACGAAGTGGGTGAAGAAGTGAACAAAGTAGACGAAGTGGAGGAAGTGCAGGAAGTGGAGGAAGGGGAAGAAGTGTAGGAAAGGGACAAAGTAGAGGAAGTGGAGGAAGGGGATGAAGGGGACAAAGTAGAGGAAGTGGACAAAGTTGAGGAAGTGGACAAAGTGTACGAAAGTGGACGAAGTGTACGAAAGTGGACGAAGTGTACGAAAGTGGACGAAGTGTTCGAAGTGGAGGAAGTGGACGAAGTTGACAAAGTGGACGATGTTTACGAAGTTGACGAAGTGGACGAGGTGGACGAAGTTGATGAAGCTGACGAATTTAGGGCAGTAGACGAAGTGAACAAAGATGACGAAGTGGACGAAGTTGACGAACTGAAAGAAGTGTAGTAAGTGGAGGAAGTGGAGGAAGTTGAGAAAGTGGACGATGTGGACAAAGTTGGTGAAGAAGTGGAGGAAGTGGAGGAAGTTGAGGAAGTGGAGGAAGTCGAGGAAGTCGAGGAAGTGGACGAAGTGGAAGAAGTGGACGAAGTTGACGAAGTGGACCAATTGGACAAAGTGGACAAAGTTGAGGAAGTTGACGTAGTGGAGGAAGTTGAGGAAGTTGACGATGTGGACGACGTGGATGAAGAAGTGAACGAAATGGACGAAGTGGAAGAAGAGAAGGAAGTAGAGGAAGTGGACTGATAACAGTTGAAAAACTGTTATTTTCATACTTAAATTTGATGCTAAAAGCAACCTTTAGACTTAAAAACTAGCTTGAAATCATGCTTTTATCTATATTTTCAGAAATAAGAGAGCTGGACAGGTTTATGCTTGATTTAAGTGTTTTTGTGCAGGTTTTAAGGTGAATTTGGTGAAAGAAGTGAAGAAGGAGAGAGATGACATTAGAAAAGACAAGAAAAAGTGCAAAAAGGAGAAGCCGAAGGAACCGCTCAGCGGCATTTTACCGCTGAGCGGCACTCAGGAGGTCACGGGAGGTCCGCTGAGGGGCAAACTGGCCGCTGAGGGGAAGAAAAGTGAAGCGCAGTTACCGCTGAGCGGTATTTACCGTTGAGCGGCACATAGGTCAAGAAAAGAAGGAGAAGGGCACATCACGAAAGTGCCGCTGAGCGGCAATTACCGCTGAGTGGTACTATCGCAGATGGGCTTAAGTTCCCCTTAGCGGAACCCGAGCCCATTAGGGTATTTTTAAACCCTAAGCTGCGAAATTTCTCATTCTTTCAAAGCTCTTCTCTGCACAAAGACTCCCACATACCCTCTCTTAGGTTTTCCACATCTTTTTACTCTTCCCTCTTAAGAAAATTTCTCTTCCACTCACTTTTTCACTAGTGTGCCATCAAAGTTTGGGGTTGGAAGAGAGTATTCTAGTTTGGAAGCATTCTCATTGCATCTAGTATCTCCACCCAAGTAAGTAAAATGCATTGTGTTCATTCTAGGGTTCTTGAATTTGAATGTGATTGTCAAAGCATGAATATTTAGGGGTTTTGATTTCTATGCATGATTTGATGATATATTTGATTTCTATGCATGGAAAACTGAAAATTGCATTTGGGTGGAGTTAGGACAGTTTTAAAATGTGATTTTCAAAAATCTGCAGGTCACCGCTGAGCGGCAATTACCGCTGAGCGGCACTCTGCCAGACTTGGTTTTCTCTGGTTTTTGCGTGTTGGAATGTGGCACTGGTGGCGCTGAGGGGAAATTCTGGCCCTCAGCGGTGGTTTAGCTTCGAAAGGAGTTGTGTTCTGTGTTTTACTAATGATTAACATCATGTTCTGTGGTTTTGTAATTGTGTTTGAATGCAGGAATGGCATCCTCTTCAGGAAAGAGATTGAAAACCATGGCAACCAAGAGAAAGGAAAAGGAACCAGAGCAACCCCATAATAGCAGGTTCCTCTCTAGGAAACATGAGAAGCACTTTAGGGTGGTTCAGGACAGGAGACTTCTAATGGAGAGAAAGGTTGGAATGATACCTAACTTTGCTCCTCAATTTGGAGAGCAAGTGTTAGGGAATGATTGGGGAAAGCTAGCCACTTATCCTGCACCTGCCAACATAGCTGTGGTAAAGGAATTTTACACCAATGCAAAGAAGATTGGTGATTATCCAGCTGAGAATTATTTGGGCTATGTGAGAGGCCATGCTATCAGGTATGATCCTGATTCTGTTAACAACTTCCTGGATACTGTCTGGGCTGGTGAGCAATGCCAGTTTGCTCTTTGCATGGAGGAAGGTGCTGACTTTGAGGATGTTGAGAGAGTGTTGTGTATACCTGAAGGACACTTCCAAAGGAATAGATCTGGCTCAGTGGTTAACATTAGGAGGACAGATTTGACTCCTCTTGCAAAGTATTGGATGGCATTTTCTCATGCCAACATTCAGCCATGTTCACATGTGTAAGATATCACTCTCAGCAGGGCACTATTCATCTACTGTGCTATCAGAAATTTGAATGTTAATATTGGGCAGGTGATAGCTGATGAGATTAGTGTGTGCGCTAACACCTCAAACAACAAAGCACCACTAGGACATCCTTCTTTGATCACTCACCTTTGCAAGCTAGCTGGGGTGGACACTTCTGTTCCACCATTTGAGAGGCCAAGAAAAGCTATAGATGAGGCCTATTACAGACAGTACTGTGGAGGTGAGGAGGCAGCTCAGCCAGTTCCACCACGCCAGGCTCGTAGAGAGAAAGGGCCAGCACAGAGCAGGACATCTGCTGATACACATGAAGCAGAACCATTCCAGATGAGGGACATGTATATGTCTCTTATAGGTGCTCAGTTGCAGTCCATTCACAGAGGGCAGGTAGCCACTGCTGAGATGATAGTGGGGATGTATGAGACACCTCCAGCCCACAGGTGGACTATGGATGAATTCCATAATGTGGTAGTTTGGCCAGAAGAACCATTGCATGGAGAAGCTGAAGCAGCTGAAGCTTCGGCTAGAGACATGGAAGAAGATGAAGTTGAGGAGGAGGATGCATTTGATGATGATGATGATGAAGAGGAAGAGGAAGATACAGAGGACAGCTCAGACTGATGAGGAGCTGAGATAGCATTTATTGATGAATGCTATCATATGATTATGCTTTTGTGGTTTAAGTTTTCTAAACTTATTTGTTTTTGTTTTTAGATTAGGGTTTGATGTACTCTATTGAACACCTGGTTTATTATGATGGTTTGCTATTAACTGTGATTGTGTGATAAGTAATGCTTGATGATGCTTATTGATTGATTGATGTTGAGATGATGTGCACATTAAAATGCTTATACAGGTGATTCACAAGCTTTGTGAACAAATGCATGATATCATGATTAGGATTGTGAAATTAAGCAGGATGTGTATGTCAAATGTGAATGAGCTTATATGTGAGGTTTTGAGCTCCAGAGTTGTTATTGTTGAATGCTATTACTTTGAAAGCATGAATCATTTTGCCCAGGTTTTCTATGATTGAATCAATTGCTTGTTTTGCATCATGTGATCAAGGCCATTTGTTGGAACCCTTTTTACTCGCCAAATTCATAAAGTTAGCCTACTAAAAGAGAACACTGTGTGTTCCATCCTTTGAACCCTTAGCTTTGAATATACACTGAAAACCCTTGATTGAAAATCTTTACCTTGAGTTAAGTAGAAGATCTTGTGTGGTATTGACAAATGTTCAAGTTTGGGGTTGTTGGGAAAACATGAAAAAGGAAAAGCATTGAGCTAAGAGCTAAAAAGTAAGAATATGCAAAGAAAAAGAAAAGAAAAGAAAAAGAAGAAAAGCTCAATGCGAATGCAAAGGCAAAAGAAAGTTGGGATGAATAAGAAAAATTGTGTTGTTATGATTCTCTTAACTCAAGGATTTTGTGATCCAGAAAAACCAATTTTCTTGTTAGCCCAGCCACATTATAAGCCATTGAAAAGTCCTTGTGATGATGCATGCTTGTGAATGTTTTTGATAGTGGTAAAATGAAAGGCAAAGTTGATTCATGTGACATTGTGATAGTGGAGTGAATGAGTGAAACACTTTACCTCTTATACACTTGTGTGTTGAGTGAAACACTTTACCTAGTGAGGAAATATTCCATAAGCACATGAACATCCATGCTTAATTGATTGATCATTCATGAAAAATAACATTTGTTGGAATTTAAATGACTTTGTGAACACTAAAGCATGTGCACATCTTGATTGAACTCTTGGTCATAAGTTTGAGTGAAGTTGTTACTTATCTTGAAAAAGAGGATTTTTGAATGAGTGAACCATCATATGAATTGGTTGGAGATTGAGTTACATTTTGTTTGCTTGAGGACAAGCAAAGTTCTAAGTTTGGGGTTGTGATAACAGTTGAAAAACTGTTATTTTCATACTTAAAATTGATACTAAAAGCAACCTTTAGACTTAAAAACTAGCTTGAAATCATGCTTTTATCTATATTTTCAGAAATAAGAGAGGTGGACAGGTTTATGCTTGATTTAAGTGTTTTTGTGCAGGTTTTAAGGTGAATTTGGTGAAAGAAGTGAAGAAGGAGAGAGATGACATTAGAAAAGACAAGAAAAAGTGCAAAAAGGAGAAGCCGAAGGCACCGCTCAGCGGCATTTTACCGCTGAGCGGCACTCAGGAGGTCACGGGAGGTCCGCTGAGGGGCAAACTGGCCGCTGAGGGGAAGAAAAGTGAAGCGCAGTTATCGCTGAGCGGCACTTTTTGGGCTTGGGCTTTTGTAATCTTTTGTAACTCTAAATTAGTATATAAGGGCTTGCACGTCCTAGAATTAGTATCTTTGGCAGAAACGAGGCAAACACTCTCTCTTCCACCCGTTTGAAGGAGGATCTTGGATGCTCAGGCTACCTCTTCACCTTTATAGGGTTTATTCTTTCATTCTTTCATTATTGTTCATCTAGGTTCACCATGAATATGGTGAACTAAACCTTGTATGTTTGTTGGGGAATCAATGTAATCTCTTGAAGCTCTCATATATGGAATCTATGCTTGCATCTTTTAATTAAGACTTATGCTTTCTTTCATCATTAGTTAGGGTTTTTCCTCTTTGCTCAATGCTTGCATAGTTTAACTCATTCCATGCATGATTATTGGTTTTGTCGATACGGGCACGTACGGGGAAGTCTAGATCCGGGGAATTTCTCCCAATGTTATACTGACAATATTATATTGGTTGTCGTTAAGCTCCTGCACTTATGAACTAATCATTAGGAATGCTAGGAATTGTATGAACTCGTGATTAGGGAGAAGCCATCTAGAATGGTACTTTAGAGAGTGGCATTAACAATGGTGATTTGAATGTTGAATTCCTAAAATGTATGAGAGTGGATGAGACGAAATTGACCACCAACAACATATTCATTCATATATTTCATTGAAAGTGTTTATCTTTTGTCTTTGCCATTGATCAAACTTCATGCATACATGTTTATTTTCTGTCTTGCATATTAAAATTTAAATATTTCGTTTGTAAGTCCTAGCTAATCAACAAACCATACAACTAAACTAGGCCGTGAGTCCTTTGGGGAGAACGATACTTGGTCTTACCAAGTTTATTACTTGAACGATTCGGTCATACTTGCCGATTGTGAAACAAGTTTGTGACATCATATTTTGGTGATCATAAATTTGTCCATCATGGACGAAGTAGAAGAAGTAGAGGAAGTCGAGGAAGGGGTGAAAGACGAGGAAGTGGAGGAGGTGGAGAAAGTGGAGGAAGTGGAGGAAGGGGACGAAGTGGAGAAAGTGAAGGAGGTGGGCGAACTTGAGGAAGTGGACGAAGTAGTGGAAGTGGGCGACGTGGAGGAAATAGAGGAAGTGAACGAAGTTGAGGAAGTGGACGAAGTTGACGAAGTGGAGGAAGTGGACGACGTGGACGAAGTAGAAGAAGTGGAGGAAGTGGAGGAAGTCGAGGAAGTGGACGAAGTTGACGAAGTGGACGAAGTTGATGAAGTGGAGGAAGTGGAGGAAGTGGAGGATGTGGAGGAAGTGGAGGAAGTAGAGGAAGTGGAGGAAGTCGACGAAGTTGACGAAGTGGAAGAAGTGAAAGGAGAAGTAGACGAAGTGGACGAAGTTGACGAAGTGGACGAATTGGACGAAGTGGATGAAGTTGACGAAGTTGACATAGTGGAGAAAGTGGACGAAGTTGACGTAATGCCGGAAGTGGAGCAAGTGGAGGAAGTTGACGAAGTGGAGGAAGTGGACGAAGTTGACGTAGTGGAGGAAGTGGACAAAGTTGACGAAGTAGAAGAAGTGTAGTAAGTGGAAGAAGTGAACGACGTGGAGGAAATAGAGGAAGTGAACGAAGTTGAGGAAGTGGACGAAGTTGACAAAGTGGAGGAAGTGGACGACGTGGACGAAGTAGAAGAAGTGGAGGAAGTGGAGGAAGTCGAGGAAGTGGACGAAGTAGTGGAAGTGGACGACGTAGAGGAAATAGAGGAAGTGAACGAAGTTGAGGAAGTGGACGAAGTTGACGAAGTGGAGGAAGTGGACGACATGGACGAAGTAGAAGAAGTGGAGGAAGTGGAGAAAGTCGAGGAAGTGGACGAAGTTGACGAAGTGGACGAAGTTGATGAAGTGGAGGAAGTGGAGGAAGTGGAGGATGTGGAGGAAGTGGAGGAAGTAGAGGAAGTGGAGGAAGTCGACGAAGTTGACGAAGTGGAAGAAGTGAAAGGAGAAGTAGACGAAGTGGACGAATTGGACGAAGTGGATGAAGTTGACGAAGTTGACATAGTGGAGAAAGTGGACGAAGTTGACGTAATGCCGGAAGTGGAGCAAGTGGAGGAAGTTGACGAAGTGGAGGAAGTGGACGAAGTTGACGTAGTGGAGGAAGTGGACAAAGTTGACGAAGTAGAAGAAGTGTAGTAAGTGGAGGAAGTGAACGATGTGGACGAAGTGGATGAAGAAGGGAACGAAAATGACGAAGTGGAAGAAGTGGAGGAAGTAGAGGAAGTGGACGAAGTAGAAGAAGTGGAGGAAGTGGAGGAAGGGGTGAAAGTGGAGGAAGTGGAGGAAGTTGACGAAGTGGACGAAGCTGACGAAGTGGACAAAGTGGACGAAGCGGACTGTTGAGAGGGTCGCACCTCCCACAAAAATTGTGCATAAAAGAATGCAGTATAAACTAGGAAGTGACTCCTAGGTCGTCTCACAAGGACCAATTTGTGGTTTAGTCTCAGGTCAACACTAAGTGGGGGGGGGGGGGGTTTGAAAGTGTTTTGTGATTCGAAATGAACTAAATTAAAACTGGAAAATTAAACACGACCAAACATAATAGGCAACATAGTGAATGTAAAAAGTCTGTCCTAAATCAAGATGTGTGAACTAATTAAAATACAACAGATCATAAAAAAAAACACTAGCTAAAAATAAAATGCACATTGCAACTTGGAATTAAAAAAAATTCATAGAAACAAAGTGTCAACCAATTAAAACACAAAGCAACATAAATAAAAGAAAATATGCAACACTTAACCTAAACATGAAAGTGCACATTATAATCATCCAACTCCAACGCATATCAACAAACTAAAAATGTGCTAACAGTAAAATGAAATGACACAGAATTCTTGAATGTAAATTAATATATAAATATAAAAATGCAACTTGGTTAAAACGTGAAGACTAAAAGAAATTGCCAACGCTTCTTCCCAAAATAAAATCAAACACCATACTTCTAAAAGAATGTTGGACGTGACCTAGCCACTCACTCCAAAAGAAATCACGCATATACCCTGCTGCTGCAATAAATCAGCGCACAACACTCCAAGACGTCACCTAGCTTTTCTAATGAATTAAGCACCACTCAAAATCCATCCCGCGTGTGCTCCCAGCTGCCAACGAACGTGAGCTGTTTGCTTCCCTTCAGCATCAGCGTGTGCGTCTCCTGCTTGGAGCTCTCCATCCAGCCTTAACACCTCTTCAACAACGGGACCCGTGCCTCATTCTAACCAACGTGCTGCTGCTTCCAAAACTAAAATACACCTTGCCTTTCTCCCAGCCAAGCCGTGACAGTAGCTCTCCAATAATGAAACACCTCTTCCAACGAAACCAATCACGTGCGCTGTTCAAAATAGAAACAAACAAAATCTCCCCAAAACCAAAGCACTTAAATGTGCAGCTGTGTGCTTAATCTCCAGCAAGGAAAATGAAAATTAAATGTACTTTTCAAAAGGAAATTAAATGTGAGTTGTGATTTCTCCTTCCAACTGTGACATTGATGGATTAAAACATACAGTGCAGAAAATCAAATGAAAAGGCAATGACAATTTAGCAATTAGCAATTAGCGTGGAGCTCTCCTTTGCAGTATCACCGTGTATCCTTCTTTGAGCAACATTACCCTCCATTCTTGGTAGTGACAAAGTGCCTTCCTCCTTAAAATCCAAAATCATTCAATCACAAATCTGCACCGAAAATGAAAAGGGGTGCAATAAAGAAATGCATCCAAAAGCAATTAACTTGGAGCTCTCATTTTATCCTCTCTGTCACCGTCACAACATTCTCATGTTTCCCCCTGGCGGCTGCCCCCTGCTGGACGAACACACTTCATCCATGTGTCACGGGTTTTTTTAAAACCCTCCCATTCTCCGTGCAGCTCATTTTGCTAGATGCCACCTCCAAAGTGCTTCTTTTTTTTTTTTCCTGCACCCCCTTCCTTTGGATGCTACCTTTCTGCAATACACCATTTCAAAATTGAAAATCCAAAAGCTTCTCTTTTCCATGTGGATGCGAGCTTTCAACGTGGCAGCTACTCCCTCATGTGTGCCAACTCCTCTTTCATTCAAACAATTGCTTCTTTCCATTTTCACGTAAGCTTCAAAGTGGTGGCCCCTCTATTATGTGCTTCCTCCAAAACGTATTGCTTAAGGCCGTGAGTGCCTCCCAAGCTGTTGGCTTCCTTGTTTAAGAGTGTTGGGAGGTTTTAGCACTGTCCAATTATCAATTCCTAGCCACCACAAGTGCCCAACAGCAAGCAAATGCAAATAGATTAGAAATTACTCAAACAGTAAGCATTGGACTGACATAGGGGAGTAAAAAAAATACTGGGAACAGCACAGAACGAATTTAAACAAAATAAAAACTATACGTGAAAATAGACATCCATACGAAACTATGAAAAAACATTGCATGGAAAACGGATAAGAATTGAACTCAAACGAAGACACACAAGTTGACATAAACAGCAGTAATCACTGGACTGACATATGAGAGTAAAATAAATACTGGGAACAGCACAGAATGAATTTGAACAAAGTAAAAACTATATGTTAAAATAGACATCCAGACGAAACTATGAAAAAAAATTGCATGGAAAACGGATAAGAATTGAACTCAAACGAAGACACACAAGTTGACACAACATTCACGCGGCAGCCAGCGAAAATAAAAATGGCTAAGATGCATTGGCTCAATTTCCATTTCTCATTTAGCTTTCTAATGTCCCAAAAAGTTATCCAAAATTTTCCCATAATTAATAATGCAAAACAATAAGCTCAGATAATTCAAATTAGTTAAAATAAGAATTTCCGATCAAATTAAGCACAATTAGGAAAAACAGGAAAATACCGGACGTTTAAGCATAATTCCCCGACTAATTCTAGCACATTAAACTAAGTGAAGTGAGGAAAATATTGGTTCATCACGGACGAAGTTGACGAATTTGGGGTAGTGATGGAAGTGGAGGAAGTGGACCAAGTGGACGATCGGACGAAGTTGAAGAAGTTGACGAATTTGGGGTAGTGAAGGAAGTGGAGGAGGTGGACGAAGTCGACGAAGAGGACGAAGTGGATGTAGTGGAAGAAGAAGTGGACGAAGTTGAGGAAGAAGTCGACAAAGTGGACGAAGTTGAAGTAGTGGACAAAGTGGAGGAAGTGGAAGAAGTGGAGGAAGTGGAGGAAGTGGACCAAGAAGAGGAAGTGGAGGAAGTGGACCAAGTGGACGACGTTGACGAAGTTGACGACATTGACGAAGGTGACGTAGTGGGCGAAGTGGAGGAAGTGGACAAACTGGACAAAGTGGAGGAAGTGGAGGAAGTGGACAACGTTGACGAAGTGGACGACGTTGACGAAGTTGACGAAGTGGAGGAAGTGGATGTAGTGGAGGAAGTGGTTGAAATGGAGGAAGTGGACAAAGTGGAGGCAGTGGAGTAAGTGGAGGTAGTGGACAAAGTTGACGAAGTGGATGAAGTGTACGAAGTGGAGGAAGTAGATGAAGTGGACGAAGTGGAAGAGCGGAAGAAGAACTGGAGGAAATGGAGGAAGTGGATGATAACAGTTGAAAAACTGTTATTTTCATGCTTAAAATTGATATTAAAAGCAACCTTTATACTTAAAAACTAGCTTGAAATCATGCTTTTATCCATATTTTCATAAATAAGAGAGCTGGACAGGTTTATGCTTGATTTAAGTGTTTTTGTGCAGGTTTTAAGGTGAATTTAGTGAAAGAAGTGAAGAAGGAGAGAGATGGAATCAGAAAAGGAATCAAAGAGTGCAAAAGGAGAAACCGAAGGCACCGCTCAGCGGCATTTTACCGCTGAGCGGCACTCAGGAGGTCACGGGAGGTCCGCTGAGGGGCAAACTGGCCGCTGAGGGGAAGAAAAGGGACGCGCAGTCACCGCTGAGCGGTATTTACCGCTGAGCGGCACTTTTATGGGCTTGGGCTTTTGTAATCTTTTGTAATTCTAAAATAGTATATAAGGACTTGCACGTCCTAGAATTAGTATCTTTGGCAGAAACGAGGCAAACACTCCTCCCTACTATGTGTTGATCTGAGACTGAACCCAAATTGGTCCTTGTGAGACGACCTAGGAGTCACTTCCTAGTACTATACTGCATTCTTTTATGCACAACTTTTGTTGGGAGGTGCGACCCTCTCATCAGAAGTTTAGGAAGTGGAGGAAGTGGACGAAGTGGAAGAAATGGAAGAAGTGGAAGAAGAAGTGGACGAAATTGAAGAAGTTGACGAAGTGGACGAAGTTGACGTAGTGGACAAAGTGGAAGAAGTGGACGAAGTGGAGGAAGTGGAAGAAGTGGAAGAAGTTGATGTAGAGGACGAAGTGGAGGAAGTGGACGAAGTTGACAAAGTGGAGTAAGTGGAGAAAGTGGACGAAGTGGACGAAGTGGAAGAAGAAGTGGACGAAGTGGAGGAAGTAGAAGAAGTCGCGGAAGTGGAGGAAGTGGAGGAGGTGGAGGAAGTAGAGGAAGTTGACGAAGTGGAAGAAGTTGACCAAGTAGACGAAGTTGACGAAGTGGGCCAAGTGGAGGAAGTGGACGAAGTTCACAAGTGGACGAAGTTGACGAAGTGGACCAATTTGACGAAGTTGACCAAGTTGACCAAGTTCATGTAGTTGACAAAGTGGAAGAAGTGGAGGAAGTGGAGTAATAAGTAGAAGAAGTGGAGTAAGTGGAGGAAGTGTAGGAAGTGGAGGAAGTAGAGGAAGTGGAGGAAGTAGAAGAAGTGGACGAAAGGAAGGAAGGGGAGGAAGTGGACGAAGTCAATGAAGTGGACGAAGCTGAAGAAGAAGTGGTCAAAGTTGACGAAGTGAATGAAGTTGACGAAGTAGACGAAGTGGACGAAGTGGGCGAAGTGGAGGAAGTGGACGAAGTTGACGAAGTGGACGAAGTTGACGAATTGGACGAAGTTGACCAAGTTCACGTAGTTGACAAAGTGGAAGAAGTGGAGGAAGTGGAGGAAGTGGAGGAAGTGGAGTAAGTCGAAGAAGTGGAGGAAGTGGAGGAAGTAGAGGAAGTGGAGGAAGTAGAGGAAGTAGAATAAGTGGAGGGAGTGGACGATGTGGAGGAAGTGGACGAAGTGGACAAAGTTGACGACGTGGACGAAGTTTACGAAGTTGAGGAGGTGGATGAAGTGGAGGAAGTAGAGGAAGTGGACGAAGTGGACGAAGTTGACGAGGTGGAGGAAGTGGAGGAAGTGCACAAAGTGGAGGAAGTTGACGAAGTGGACGAAGTGGAGGAACTAGAGGATGTGGAGGAAGTATAGGAAGTGGAGGATGTGGACGAAGTGGAAGAAGTGGAAAAAGTGGAAGAAGTGAAAGAAGTGGAAGAAGATGTGGACGAAGGTGACGAAGTTGACGAAAAGGACGAAGTTGACGTAGTGGACGAAATGGAAGAAGTGGAGGAAGTGGAGAAAGTGGAGGAAGTGGAAGAAGTTGACGAAGTTGGAAGTGGACGAAGTGGAAGTAGAAGTGGAAAAAGTCGACGAAGTTGACGTAGTGGACGAAGTAGAGGAAGTTGAGGAAGTGGAAGAAGAAGTGGACGAAGTGTAGGAAGTGGACGATGTAGACGAAGTGGACGAAGTGGACGACGTTGACGAAGTTGACGACGTTGACGAAGTTGACGTAGTGGACGAAATGGTGGAAGTGGACGAAGTGGAAAATGTTGACGAAGTGGAGGAGGTAGAGGAAGTGGAGGACGTATAAGAAGTGGAGGACGTGGAGGAACGAGAGGAAGGGGAGGAAGTGGAAGAAGTGGAGGAAGTGGAGGAAGTTGACGAAGTGGACGAAGCGGAGGAAATTGATGAAGTGGAAGAAGTTGACGAAGTTGACGAAATCGAGGAAGTAGACGTAGTTGACGAAGTGGAGGAAGTGGAGGAAGTGGACGAAGTTAATGAAGTGGACGATGTGGGCGTAGAGGACAAAGTTGACGAATTTCGGGTAGCGGAGGAAGTGGACGAAGTTGACGAAGTAGAAGAAGTGGAGGAAGTGGAGGAAGTGGATGATGTGGACAAAGTGGATGAAGAAGTGGAGGAAGTGGAGGAAGTAGAAGAACTGGAGGAAGTGGAGGAAGTTAAGGAAGTGGAGGAAGTTGACGAAGTGGACGAAGTGAAAAAAGAAGTAGAAGAAGAAGTGGACGAAGTGGAAGAAGAGTTGGACGAAGTGGAAGAAGAAGTGGACAAAGTGGATGAAGTTGACGAAGTTGACGTAGTGGACGAAGAGGATGATGTGGAGGAAGTGGACGAAGAAGTGGACATGGTGGAGGAAGTGGACAAAGTGGAGGAAGTGGACGACGTTGACGAAGTGGACGTAGTGGATAATGTAGCGGAAGCGGACGAAGTGGACGAAGTTGTCGAAGTGGATGAAGTGGAGTAAGTGGAGGAAGTGACGATGTGGACAAAGTGGAAGAAGAAGTGCAGGAAGTGGACGAAGTGGATGAAGTGGAGGAAGTAGAGGAAGTGGCAGAAGTGGAGGAAGGGGTGGAAGTCGAGGAGGTGGAGGAAGTGTAGGAAGTGGAGGAAGTGGAGGAAGTGTAGGAAGTGGAGGAAGTGGAGGTAGTGGAGGAAGTTGACGAACTGGAAGAAGTTGACGAAGTAGACGAAGTTGACAAAGTGGAGGAAGTGGATGGAGTTGACGAAATTCACGAAGTGGACGAAGTTGACGAAGTTCACGAAGTTGACCAAGTTGACCTACTTGACAAAGTGGAAGAAGTGGAGGAAGTCGAGTAACTAGAAGAAGGGGAAGAAGTTGAGGAAGCGGAGGAAGTGGAGGAAGTAGAAGAAGTGGAGGAAGTAGAAGAAGTGGAGGTAGTGGACGATGTGGAGGAAGTGGACAAAGTTCACAACTTGGACGAAGTTTAAGAAGTTGAGGAAGTTGATGAAGTGGAGGAAGCAGGGGAACTCGACGAATTGGAAGAAGCGAAAAAAGAAGCGGACGAAGTGGACGAATTTGGGGTAGTGGAGGAAGTGGACGAAGTTGACGAAGTGGACGAATTTGGGGTAATGGACGAAGTGGACGAAGGGGACGAAGTTGACGAGGTGGACGAAGGGGACGAAGTTGACGAGGTGGACGAAATGGAAGAAGTGGAAGAAGTGAAAGAAGAAGTGGACGAAGTTGACGAAGTGGACGAAGTGGACGAAGTTGACGAAGTGGACGAAGTGGACGAAGTGGATGACGTGGAAGAAGTGGTCGAAGTGGAGGAAATGGAGGAAGTGGACGAAGAGGACGAATTTGATGAATTCGGGGTAGTGGTGGAAGTGGACTAAGTGGAGGAAGTAGAAGAATTGAAGGAAGTGGAGGAAGTAGAGGAAGTTGAAGAAGTGGACGAAGTGGAAGAAGTGGACGAAGTTGACGAATTGGACGAATTTGGGGTAATGGAGGAAGTGGACGAAGGGGACGAAGTAGACGAGGTGGACGAAATGGAAGAAGTGGACGAAGTGGAAGAACTGGAAGAACTGGAAGAAGAAGTGGACAAAGTTGACGAAGTGGACGAAGTGAAAGAAGTGGAAGAAATTGACGTAGTGGACGAAGTGGAGGAAGTGGACGAAGTGGAGAAAGTGGAGGAAGTGGACGAAGTGGAAGAAGTAGAGGACGTGGAGGATGTAGAGGAAGTGGAGGAAGTGGAGGAAGTGGAGGAAGTGCAATAAGTTGAAGAAGTGGACGAAGTTCACGAAAAGGACGAAGTGGACGAAGTTGACGAAGTGGACAAAGTGGACAAAGAGGACGAAGTTGACGAATTTGAGGTAGTGGACAAAGTGGACGAAGTTGACGAGGTAGATGAAGTTGAGGAAGTGGAACCAGTGTAGTAAGTTGAGGGAGTGGAGGAAGTGGACGATGTGAACAAAGTGGATGAAGAAGTTGAGGAAGTGGACGAAGTGGAGAAAGTGGAGGAAATGCAGGAAGTTGAGGAAGTGTAGGAAGTTGACGAAGTGGATGAATTGGATGAAGTGGAAGTGTCGCAACCGGGATCGCGACGGGACGACGATCCGAAAATAAAACGATGGTTTAAAGTTTTGAAAAAAGAGATTTGGAGTCGCCACCATAGTTTATTCTGAAAAACTACGGAAAAACCATAAAATGATAAGGCCTGGTTTGCGAAAATGAGATTCTAAGTTCGGGAATCGGTTACGTGTAGGGAAGGTATTAGCACCCTACAACGCCTGCCCTAAGGCAGTACCTTTAACTAAATATGCGAATATGATGTGGTTTTCAAAATGTTTAACTTTCCCCTAAAAATAAAATTCTAAAGAAACAAAATGTATTTTTTAGTCTTTTGGGCCCGCCAAGGATTGACCTTGCTCCTACGTATTCTCATTAAGAATGAGAAATCAGGGTTACGTAGTTCTCTTAGAAAACTGCTTTAAAATTTGTTTGAGAAATTTGTTTAAGAAAATGACTTTGGATTTTTGGGAAAATGAACCTGACAAGGACTGGCCTTGCTCCTACGTATCTCCACTTTTGATGGAGAATCAAGGATCACGTAGTTCTGGCTGAAAAATTGTTTGTTGTTTGAAAATGTGGATGTTTTTAGTTTTTTTTTTTGAAGATTTTTATATTTTTGGTATTTTGTGATGTAATATTTAGGTTTTTTTTGCGTAATGAGCACTAGGCTGATGCGTACGATCGCACGAGCACTCACACGGCTTTTTTCTTGTTTTTTTTATTGTTTTGCGTAATGAGCACTAGGCTGATGCGTACGATCGCACAAGCACTCACACGGCTTTTTCCTTATTTTTTATTGTTTTGCATAATGAGTACTAGGCTGATGCGTACGATCGCACGAGTACTCATACCGATATTTATATTATTACATGTTTTTAAAGTTTTATATTTGTTATTAAGAAGGATAGATGAGTTGAAATATGAAAAGCATAAAGAAAAATTGTGATAGAAAACAAGATGAATTTATAAACTAAGAAAATGATCAAAATGCATATATAAATAGAATGAAGAGAAAATGTGTACCTTGTTGAAGATTTGTGTGATGAAATAAAACCTTACTTGTAATAAGTTGTGAGAAAGATAGATGGAAGATGAAGAAGATAACTTTATGGTAGAAATGTGGTATGGGATTTATTATGTATAGAGAGATTAAGAAATAGTAAAATGTGAGAGAAAAATGAAGTAGAGTTTTGGGAAGGAATGAAGAGATTTTGAGAGAGAAGAGATGGATATTATGTAAATTGTGTGTGTGAAGTGAAGAGAATGTAGGTATTTATAGAGTTAAGGATGAAGAAAGTTGATGAATAAAAATAATATAATAAGTTGGTGGAAAATTTAGATGAAATAAAATATAATTAAAAAAAAATGAATAGAAAAAGTTAATGTGGAAAATAAAGGAAAGAAATAATATAAAAAGTGGGTGGAAAAATAAGGCGAAAAAAAAATGGATAATAAAAAATGTTGATGGAGAGGATATAATAAAAAAATGTAGTGGAATAATTAGAAAAGTTGATATATAAAATTAATATGAAAATGATGTGGAAAAAATAAAAGAAAAAGATAGATGATGTGGAGAGTGATGTGGATGGTGATGTGGAGAATGGGGTGTGATAAGAAAAGATGGGTGGTGAGGAAGTAAAAAAATGAGATTATTTTGGACCATTGGATTAAGTGTTTAATAGAAAATTTAAGGGTGCAAAAAGTAAAATAAATAGTGTTTTTCATTTTGGTGTTTTTGTGTTGTTTTTTTATTTTTATTTTATTTACCCGGACGAAATTTGGTATTGACAATCACAATAAACATCCATAATAGAATTCATACAAGATAATTATAAACAATTAACAATAATAAAACATTACAATAAATGGTCATAGAAGAATACAATATTTGACAATCATAAAAATAATCTTAATATAAAAATTCATGGGGAAACAAGAAGTTGAATCTGGCAGAGCCGGTTAGACAACTTCTAATCCTTCCAAAATGCAATAAAATAAATAAGTAAAGAAATAAAACGTTTGGGGAAACAAGAAGTTGAATCTGGCAGAGCCGGTTAGACAACTTCTAATCCTTCCAAAATGCAATAAATAAGTAAAGAAATAAAACGTTTGGGGAAACAAGAAGTTGAATCTGGCAGAGCCGGTTAGACAACTTCTAATCCTTCCAAAATGCAATAAAATAAATAAGTAAAGAAATAAAACGTTTGGGGAAACAAGAAGTTGAATCTGGCAGAGCCGGTTAGACAACTTCTAATCCTTCCAAAATGCAATAAAATAAATAACTAATAACATACAAATGGCATAACATAATCAATATCACGTTTTACAACTATCACACTTGGGATATCAACACAAAAGCATATTCTCATTTAAATTCAAAATCATACAGAAACAAAATACTCCATAATCAAGATTTAAGATCAGACAAAAGCAAAATATAGCATATACAAAAGGAGATACTCAAGGTTAGCTTCCCTTACCTCTATTACAGACTTAATCTCCTCGCTCTCTGAAAACTTCCAGAATATCCCCTTTGAAATTAGAAATTCTTCCAACTCTCTTCTCTCAAAAATTTTCTAAATTCTTTTGTGTAAATTTTCAGCCTCCCCCCTTGGCTATTTATAGTAAAAAAAATTTACTATTCATTTTTACTATTCATTTTTACTATTCAATTTTTTATTCATTTTACTATTACAAAAATAATTTTTTATTTGCAAATTGGTGAATTCTGATCTCAAAGCTACGTGGAACACTTATCCTTTCCAAAAATAATTTTTTTTTTACTATTCACTTTTTACTATTCACAATTTACTATTCACTATTTACTTTTTTTTTTTTTTTGTGATTAATTTTATTTACCCGGACGAAATTTGGTATTGACAGCTGCCCCTCTTTACTTAGATTTTACTAGATAATATGACAAATAATGTTTTTATATTATCAGAGTAAAAGATAAGTAAAGATAGAAATACTAATTTCGTCCATATTTCAAAATGAACAAGGAACTTAAAAAAAAAGAACAAGGCTGGGAGAATTGAGGTGTGTAGACATTGCGGAGGGTGTAACCACCCTATCGATGAAGTAAATGATTTGAGTTTGATCATTGGGTCCGACCATTGTCTTACAGAGGGCCGAAATACAATTAGCAGAAAGTAATATTGGGCTTGACCATTGTCTTACAGAGGGCCGAGATACCAATGACAGAAAGTAAAATTGGGCTCGACCATTGCCTTGCAGAGGGCCGAGATACCAATAGCAGAAAATAAATTTGGGCTCGACCATTGCCTTGCAGAGGGTCGTTTGACAATCTGGACTTGACCATTGCCTTGCAGAGGGTCATTTGACAATCTGGACTTGACCATTGCCTTGCAGAGGGCCAAGATTGCAGAGGAAAACTTAAATTCGACCATTGCCATGCAGAGGGTCGTTTGACAATCTGGACTTGACCATTGCCTTGCAGAGAGTCGTTGGACAATCTGGACTTGACCATTGCCTTGCAGAGGGCCAAGAATCTGGACTTGACCATTGCCTTGCAGAGGGCCAAGATCGCAGAGGAAAACTTAAATTCGACCATTGCCCTGCAGAGGGTCGTTTGACAATCTGGACTTGACCATTGCCTTGCAGAGGGCCAAGATCGCAGAGGAAAACTTAAATTCGACCATTGCCATGCAGAGGGTCGTTTGACAATCTGGACTTGACCATTGCCTTGCAGAGGGCCAAGATCGCAGAGGAAAAATTAAATTTGACCATTGCCATGCAGAGGGTCATTTGACAATCTGGACTTGACCATTGCCTTGCAGAGGGCCAAGAATCTAATGACAGAAAGTAAAATTTTGTGGTTGTTTTTAATTGGAAACTTTTGCATTTGTTTTTTTTTCGATTTTTTTAGACAATAATGAGTGTCCATGTTTATGAAATGAGCAAACAAGGCTTTAAATATTTTGCATAATGTTGAAATCAATGAATCAGGAGTTGTATTATGTAAATTTTGAAATTTGGAGAAGCAAACTTTGATGTATGTTGATTTTTTTTGTCTTTTTGAAGAAAGAAGATTTGATGTAATTTTGTAATTGGAAGAGAAAACTTTGATGCATGTTGATTTTTTTGTCTTTTTGCAAGGAAGAAGATTTGGTAAACATTCATTTAAATTCAAAGTTCATGAAAATATGTACATGATGTGATTTGTTTTTGTAATGGAAAACTATGACATATTTTTTTTGAGTCAATTTGTTTTCTTTGAAATCATCAAAATTATGAAAATTTAAACCTTCATTTTCCTTTTTTACCATGAATGTCGAATTATAAAGTCAAATGTTCAAAATGAAACTTATGTGTTGGATATTTCTTGATGAAATACTAGTGTGTACATGCTTGATATGAGAGGATGGTTAAAATGGTAAGAGATATTTGGAGGGGTTTAGAGGAGACTGAAATGGCTTTTTGGGTACATCATTCCTTATACAATCATCAATGAAGATGCAATATATGAATGTCAATGTGAAATAGGATATACCCAAAGGTTACTTTGGTTTGGTGTCTGGGAAAAGGAATGTGAGGGGATACGTTATGAATCAGGGACTGAGAATATCATGTGAGATTTATAAAATAAACCCAATTTTGGTGGTGGTAGATTTTTTTTGAAATTTAGGGCGAACCAAGATCATGCGAGGCCTAACAAGGGATGCCCCAGTCTTGGTATGAGCTTTGTGAGATTAATAAACTTTGCTCAATATCTTGAAGGGGCCAAAACATATGAAACTTACAAAGTTGCTTTAGTTTTGGAGAACGAGTGAAAAAAGTTATGCAAAACCTACAAAGTTGCCCCTAGTTTGGGAATTGGGGGAAGAGTTTGAATGTGATATGAATTTGTTCAAAAATTTGTGATGGATATGGAAATGATTGGCTTGAAAAGATTGCCTCAATATGCTTGATTTTCCTTCCTATAATTCTGATCAATAGGGAGTTTCCTTTCTTCCGAGGACATTTTTTTTCATCATTTTTTTACAACTGTATTGTTAGTCATTTTGTCTTGTCTCAAAATTAAGCTTTATGAAAATTTAAGCAACCATCATTCAATCTGTGTGGACTTTTATTGAGCTTGTAATGTGGCTTGGGCTGAAGGGTATTGAAAGAAAAGATATGAAGGCCCAAATAAATGTTTGTGGGTTATTTATTTATTTATTTATTTTTTTGAAACAAGAGTTACCATCTACACCTTGCATCGGTTATTCGTCAAATCTGTTTTGACTATTTTTCATTCTTCAAATTTCATTCTTTGTTTGTCATCACTTTGTGATTCTTTCTATTTTTTTTTCTTTGCTTTCGATTAATTCTCTTCATTTGATCACTAAGTGTGTTTTTTATTTGTTTGCAATTTGAGTTGACTTCTACTGTGCTGGTAACCCTTGCTTAGGTAAATTTTGAAAAGAAGTTTCTTATTGGCTCAAATTTGGTATCAATGGATATATTTTTGGATGAAGAAATATGGCCATACATCATTTCAAATTTTGGTTGTTTTATTTTCACAAGATTAATTAGCAGACAATCAACAAGAGTCATTCATTTTTTTGTTTTTGTTTTGTCCTAACGGATTCAAGGATCTCCCAAATTAAAGCTAATGAAGGTAATCTTAACATGGAAAATCTGCCCCAATGTAAAAGTTTGCGTTTATTTGGACTCAAGAGCATGATTTGGGTCAATATTTGGTTTAGTGAAGGTTGAAGGATGATGTTTCCAGGCAATGCACACACAAATACTTCTTAAGAATACGTGATTTAATCATTTGACTATAGGAGATTATGACATCCATCACATTTTTATGAAATGTCATAAAATTGATTATTTGCATCGAAAATAATTGACTCAACATTTAATATGATATGCTTATTTTTGGTTGTAATATGAAGTAAAATGATGATGCTAGTTGAAAAAAAGATTTTTTTTTTTATTATTGTTTGTTTTTCTTCACGACATCCTTCAGGAACGAGTTTGTGCTCATTGGATATACCCGTGATGCTTAAATTATTATTACCTTCCCTTTTACTTTAAAAGTCAATGCGATATGAATCGTGTTGAAAGGCAAAAGCGTAAAAGTTGAATAAAACCGTATGGTATTTATTGAATTAACACAAAATACAACAGAATTCAAAAACAGTGTTAATATCCCTTAGTAGCATCCCTTATCGCGAAATCATCATGCGTAAAACTTTTTTACCGCATCAGAATTAACCGGTAAAGGTAACTCTTCTCCGTCCATCCTTGTGAGGATTAACGCCCCTCCAGAGAATGCCTTCTTTACTACAAATGGCCCTTCATAATTTGGGGTCCATTTGCCCCTGTGATCCTTTTGTGTAGGTAAAATCTTTTTTAGCACCATTTCGCCTTCATGGAACTCCCTTGGGCGCACCCTTTTGTCGAAAGCCTTTTTCATCCTTCTTTGGTATAATTGTCCGTGGCATGCTGCTGTTAGTCTCTTTTCTTCGATGAGATTGAGCTGGTCAAACCGAGTTTGAACCCACTCAGCTTCCTCTAATTGTGTTTCCATTAAAACTCTTAAAGATGGGATTTCCACCTCAAATGGAAGTACTGCTTCCATCCCATACATAAGCGAGAAAGGTGTTGCCCCAGTTGATGTTCGTATTGATGTACGATATCCAAGTAAAGCAAAAGGAAGCATTTCATGCCAATCTTTATAGGTGACCACCATCTTTTGTACAATCTTCTTGATATTCTTATTAGCAGCCTCTACTGCCCCATTCATTTTTGGACGGTAAGGAGAAGAATTAAGATGATGAATTTTGAACTCCTCACATAACTCCGTCATCATCCGGTTGTTCAGGTTGGTGGCATTATCAGTGATAATCTTGTTAGGTAGCCCGTATCTACAGATCAACTCCCTTTTTATGAATTTGGTCACCACCTTTCTAGTCACATTGGCATAAGAAACAGCCTCGACCCACTTGGTGAAATAATCAATTGCAACTAGTATGAAGCGGTGTCCATTTGAAGCTTTTGGCTCTATAGCCCCAATAACATCTATCCCCCACATCGAAAATGGCCATGGTGCAGATAATACGTTCAAGGTCGTGGGCGGTACATTGATATTGTCTTCAAACATCTGACATTTCTCGCACTTTCTCACGTGTGTACAACAATCATTTTCCATGGTCAACCAGAAGTAACCAGCTCTCAAGATCTTCCTGGCCATTGAGTGCCCATTCATGTGGGTGCCAAATGTACCTTCGTGCACTTCTTTCAATATCAGCTCGGCTTCCTTTGCATCCACACATCTGAGGAGAACCATGTCATGATTTCTCTTGTATAAAATATCCCCATTCAAGATAAAGCTGCCAGCCAACCTCCTTAACGACCTTTTATCATTTTCAGATGCCTTCTCGGGATATTTTCGGGTCTTGAGAAAGTGCTTGATATCAAAATACCAGGGTTTACCATCTACCTCTTCCTCGATGAGGTGACAATATGCTGGCTCCGCATGGCTGTTCATTTCAATCATTGGTAACTCTGCATCTTGGTCAACTTCAAACATGAATGACAAAGTAGCCAACGCGTCTGCTAATTGGTTATCTTCCCGCGGTAGGTGGTTAAATGTGATGACGTCAAAATACATCATTAATCCCTTGATGTATGCTTGGTAAGGGATTAATTTTGCATCCCTAGTTTCCCATTCTCCCTTTAATTGGTGGATGACTAAAGCTGAATCCCCATATACGTCCAGAATTTTCACTTTGGACTCTATTGCCGCTCGAATACCCATAGCGCAAGCCTCATATTCTGCAATGTTATTTGTGCAATTAAAACACAACCTCGCTGTCATTGGCGTGTATTGCCGCTCTGGAGAGATAAGAACTGCCCCTATGCCATGCCCCATCACATTCGAGGCTCCGTCAAATAATAATATCCACGTTTCTTCGCCTCGAATTTTTCCGTTTTCTTCGAATAGAGCCATGATATCTTCATCGGGAAATTCGGGTTGCATTGGCTGATAATCACTGATGGGTTGATGAGCCAGGTATTCTGCTAACGCACTGCCCTTGACAGATTTTTGAGTGACGTATACGATGTCATATTCTGACAATAGCACCTGCCACCGAGCTATTCTTCCAGTAAGAGCGGGCTTTTCAAAAATATACTTGATGGGATCCATCTTAGATATCAACCAGGTAGAGTGACTTAACATATATTGCCTTAAACGATGAGCAGCCCATGCCAATGCGCAACAAGTTCGCTCTAACGACGAATATCGCTTTTCGCAGTCTGTGAACTTCTTGCTCAAATAATATATAGCATGCTCTATTTTCCCATCTTCTTCGTGCTGACCTAATACACAACCCATTGACTCATCCAACACAGTCAAATACAAAAGGAGCGGTCTTCCTGGATCAGGTGGACGCAACACTGGAGGGTCTTGTAGATATTGTTTAATCTTTTCAAAAGCGGCCTGACAATCTTCATTCCAAACCAAAGCCTGATTCTTACGCAATAACTTGAATATCGGTTCACAGGTGGCGGTTAATTGCGAGATGAATCTAGCGATGTAGTTTAATCTACCTAGAAAGCCTCGAACCTCTTTTTCTGTCCTAGGGGTAGGCATCTCTACTATTGCTCGTACCTTGTCAGGATCCACTTCTATCCCCCTTTGGCTAACAATAAAACCTAGCAATTTTCCAGATTTTACTCCGAACGTGCATTTAGCGGGGTTTAACCTGAGTTTAAACTTTCTCAGTCTTTCAAATAATTTCCTTAAGTTGAGAATATGCTTTTCTTCTGATTCAGACTTAGCAATCATGTCATCCACATACACTTCGATCTCTTTGTGCATCATATCATGAAAAAGTGTCACCATCGCCCTTTGATATGTTGCCCCAGCATTCTTGAGCCCAAAAGACATCACCTTATAACAAAATGTTCCCCATAATGTGATAAAGGTAGTCTTTTCCATGTCTTCAGGTGCCATCTTGATCTGATTATATCCCGAGAAACCATCCATGAACGAAAATAGTGAAAACTTGGCTGTATTATCAACTAGAGTGTCGATGTGCGGTAGTGGGAAATTGTCTTTTGGACTTGCACGATTCAAATCACGGTAATCAACGCACATCCGAACTTTACCATCTTTCTTGGGTACTGGTATGATGTTCGCCACCCATTGCGGGTATTTTGCCACAGCCAAAAATCCTGCATCAAATTGTTTCTCTACCTCTTCCTTGATTTTCAAGGACATCTCCGGTTTCATTCTTCTTAGTTTCTGTTTGACCGGGAGGCATTCTGGTTTAAGAGGGAGTTTATGCTGCACAATATCGGTATCCAAACCGGGCATATCGTTGTACGACCAAGCGAAAACGTCCTTAAATTCCTTCAATAGGACTCGCAACCTTTCTCTCACTTCCTCTTTCATGGTAGTGCCGATCTTTACTTCTTTTATCTCGTCTTCCTCACCCAAGTTGAGAATTTCAATCTCTTCCTGATGGGGTTTTATCTCTTTAGACTCTTGTTCCACTAATCTCAATAGCTCTGGAGAGGGTTCCGGATCATCTTCACAATCATCTTCCGTATTATTGACAGGGTGCTCCCACTTAGGGATATCAACATTATTATTTTCAAAACATTCATTGTCATATCTGCATTATTTAAGTTTGCGAATAAATAAATAGGAAAAACAGTGAAAAAGGCTAAATGATGATAGAAATGAGAACAAACACGATTCAATTATCACACTGAAAGCAAAATGAAAGCATCAACCCGTAAGTCATGAATCCCAAAGCTCCGGGTAAAGCAATAGGGTTAATTAACATATTACATTTCATTTGAATTAAACATCATGGGTAAATCCAAAGTCTTCCAATTGTTCCCACATGAAGTTTGAGCTTTCAGATCTAGCTTCCTCTTCCACAACCGCTATATGGCTAGTGTTCACCCATCCAGCACTGCGAAAACTCTCTTTGATACTACAAATGTGGATCGTCCTCGTCCTTGGTTCCCGTTTCTCCATCCGAGCCAAACTGCGCTCCTTCCTTTCCTCAATCAACCTCTTCTTATCCCCCTTGTTGGGCTTGTACCCCAGGCCATATCTGTTTTTGTTCTCAATCACCTCCAATGGGAATGTACGTCCTTGTCCATACTTCCCTAACCCGTTCCCGTACTTATAACCTTCTTTCAGCATGACCTTTGCCATCATGATAGAGGTGCCTGATAAATGTGGATTCACAAGAAATGGTTCGACATAGGTGTTTCCCACGATCTCTAATGATTGAAAAGCTGTCTCGAGAGCTTCCTCGGCCGCCTCTATGTAACGGGTGGAGGATGGCCCACTCACAAGGAGATCCTCCTCTCCAAAAACTATTACCAGCTTATCTCCCATGATATATTTCAGTTTTTGGTGCAGTGTGGAAGGCACAACTCCTGCAGAATGGATCCATGGGCGACCCAATAGACAACTATAAGCTGGGAGGATATCCATGACCTGGAAGGTTATTTGAAAAACACATGGGCCAATTTGGACCGGCAACTCTATTTCTCCCATGACTTCCCTCTTGCTACCGTCAAATGCTCTCACAATCATAGAACTTGGCTTCATCTGCATTCCGTCACAAGGTAGCCTCTCTAATGTCATTTTGGGCATGACATTTAGGGAGGAGCCGTTGTCTATCAACACACGTGCTATGCCGTAGTCAAAACATTTTACGGAGACATGGAGAGCCTTGTTATGCCCTCTCCCCTCCTCAGGTATTTCCTCATCAGTAAAGGTGAGGTAATTATTAGCAGTGATGTTGCTGACAATGCCCTCAAAACGTTTTAGGGAAATACCTTGTTCTACATGGGCATCGCTCAGTATCTTCATCAACAGTTTTCTATGGGAGGTTGAGTGCATGAGCAATTCTAATAAGGAGATTCGAGCTGGCGTACGATTCAATTGTTCCACCACTTTGTACTCACTTTGTTGTATGAATTTCAAAAACTCGCAAGCCTCTTCCTCAGAGATTTCTTTCTTGTCTTCCTTGTCAGGGGTCTCCTCTATCTGCACCTCTTTCCCCTTTAAGTGTTCCTTAGCATTTGCTGCCACTGGTGTTTCATTATTGCTAGTTCCTTTTCCCATCAAGTTTGGTGGCGTGAAGATTCGACCACTCCTTGTTATTCCGCCGATGCCTGATATATTCTCAATAGCTGGATCCTGACTGGAGAATTGACTTTCAATGCACTGTCCTTCGTCGATTATATGTGTTCCATACCTCCACGGGACAGCTTTCCCGCTCTTGTAAGGAAAAGGAACTGGTGTATGGATGACAACGGACGATCTTCCTTGAATTACTGGTGCAGGGGTGGTTCGAGTGAAACGGATTACCAACGGCTCTGGCAGAGTTACATCAGACTCCATACTAGTTTGTGCAAACACCTCCTCATCCTTGTTCTCGGAACACAATTGTATCAAATTCCTATCAAGCAGATCTTGCAGCAACTCTTCAAATTCAACACATTCATCGATAGAGTGTTCCGCGCATGGATGGAGTCCACATGCTCTTCCTAAATCATAATCCCAGTTTAAAAAGCCCAACTTCAATAATTCCTTGAAAATAAACCTTCTGGAACTCCGAATCTTACTTGCATCCCTTATAAGTTCATGCTTCTTAACCTCAATGGCATTTGTTGAGGCACTACCATGCCCGGATAATGGATTAGCATCAATACTAGGTTTATCTTCTTGAAATTTCAGCCACCCCGCGTCGATTAGAGCTTGCACTTTATGTTTGAAGGACATACACCTCTCAGTTGAGTGACCCACGCCTTCCCCATGATAACTACACTTGGCTTCGGCATCATAACCCCTAGGGTATGGAGGCTGCATAGGCATCATCGGACATATAGCAACCAGGCCCTTTTTGACGAGGTGAGGTAATAACTCAGTGTAAGTCATAGGAATGGGGGTGAAGTGAACAAAGTTTCTTTCCTGGGTTTTCCTCGGGTAAGTGCCTTGACCTGCATTCGGATTTGGATTCACGCTTGACGCAGTCCTCCAAGCGTTGCTTGGGATAGGTTGCGGTTGATAAGATCCTTGTTGCTGTTGAGGCCTAATTTGATGAGCAAACGCCGCATTAGCTGCATAAGGAGGTTGACCCAAGTATGGTCGGAAGCTATGAGTGGGAGCTTGACTTCTCCACACAGGCATTGCCGATGCCGCATGCACATCCCCTTCCTTCTTCTTTCCCGCATTGAAATTGGGTTTTTTGTAATTTGCCGTTGCGGGCGAACTGTATGCAATTTTCCCACTTTTAACCCCAATTTCTATCCTTTCGCCTATTATAATGATATCAGCGAAATTGGCAGACACGTTCCCGACCATGTGCTCGTAAAATGGCGGTTGGAGAGTGTTCACAAACATTGCCACCACCTCCCTGTCATACAAAGGTGGTTCAACTTGTGCAGCTAACTCTCTCCACCGTTGGGCATATCCCTTGAAAGTTTCGTTGTCCCTCTTTGACATATTTTGCAGCTGCAGTCGGTCCGGTGCGATGTGCGTGTTGTATATATACTGCTTTACAAAGGCGTCTGCCAGGTCTGCCCAGCAACGGATTCGGGACGGCTCAAGGTGGGTGTACCAGTTCAATGCTACCCCAGCCAAACTGTCTTGAAAAAAATGGATGAGTAGCTTATCATCGTAAGCGTACGCAGCCATCTTTCTACAGTACATGGTCAGATGGCTTTTCGGGCAGGTATTACCCTTGTATTTCTCGAACTCCGGTGCTTTAAATTTGTGTGGTATCATCACCCCGGGAACCAAGCTCAGTCTCGCAACATCTCCAAATCCATAGTTCTCGACCCCTTCAATGGCCCTCAATCTCTCCTCTAGAATCTCCAATCTGCTCTTGGCCCCATCAGCACTGCTAACTACCCCCTGCAACACAGTGTGTGGTATGACTTTGGCTGAAGAGCCCTCTCCAGTACCCATATGGGGTGGTACAGTTACTCGCGTTCCTTCAACCGTGTTTGCCCCAGTCATCCCTATACTCGCCATGGGAGCCGTCACTGAAACAGGCCCTTGAGTGCCGGTCAGTACTACATTAGCTGTTGGGGGAAGGGAGACTGAAGTTTGCTCTACTTCTGCGTACTCTCCTGTAGGAGGAGTATAACCTGGAGGTAAGCCATATATCGGGAAAGGGACTGATTGGCTTACAGCGTTGAACATCGGGGGATAATAGTGGGCATCCCCCTCAACTCGTGCAGATGAAGACTCCCTAGTAGTCTTCAGGGATTCAAGGGCAGCCAAGATTTGGCCAACCTGGTCTTTCAACTCGCTCACATCAGCTTTGATGGATTCTTGTGACTCTTCCCAGCTTTCCATGATCCTTGAATTGGCTCGAGTCCAGTAGGGATGTCACGGAAAATTGGCCGTTGTTTTTCTTACTTGTATTCTGTTATTATTGTTTTGAATTTAGATGAGAATAAAAGAAAACATGATGCACGCTAGTAATAGGTGGAAATCACAGGATCACGATGACGTTAATGATGGAAATTAATACAAATCGATATCATACAAAACATCACAGGTCCTTCATATAAAGAAGTCTAATGCATTACATTGTTGGAAGAGAACAAGACATAAACAAATTATCACTCCCTGGCTCGAGCGATGAAGGCTTTCATTTCGCCTACTAACCATTTACAATGGCTGATAAAAAGTTTTATCTCTTCAGGCGGATTATAAAAGTGAGTTATCGCTTCGGCGTCTGACACCATCCTTGGAACATTCTCAATTGCTCCGTTCGCTAAGGCAGCCAGTTGGGAGAAACTTTCCTTCCAATGATCCACAACCCTTTCTTGTTCTACAATGCGATCTTCCATCCATTTAATCAAGGCTTGATGACTCTCTTCGCACTCCATCATTTTCCATCGCTCCTCTTGCTCCTTAATATAACCCTCCATCTGTTTTAACATGTCCCGATGCTCTCCTTCGGCTCTTGCCCGCTTCCACCGTTCCTGGTTCAAATCTGCCTCAAACGACGTAGCCATTTCCTTCATCTGATGCCCTACTTCTTCTACTTGAATTTGGGCATCTCTTAGTCTTTTCAGGGCTTCTCGTTTACCTCTTTTGGCTTCTTCGTAGAGGTGTTCCCACTGTTTCCCTTCTTCCAAAGCTGCATTCTTCTCTTTTATTCTCACGGCTAGTTCTTTGCTTGCGGTCGCCAGATCCTGCTTCAATCGGAGTGTATATCCTCTTTCAGCTTCTCGACTTTTAATCATTTCTTCGTAGGCTCGCGACTTATCCTCTTTATCATTCTTCATATTCACAAAATCATTGTGCATCCTTTGTAGTTCGATTTCTAACCTGGCATTCCTCTCTCTTAGTTCTTCCATCTCCGCTTTCAATTGCCTCACCTCTTCATTCTCTACGTCCTGAGGTTGCCCTTCCTTGGCCAGATGATCATTGATTGTCTTGAAAGGGAGTTTGACTTCATTTACCCTTTCTAAAATCCAAGTGTGGTAACTGACCTTGCTATCTACTACTCCAACCCTTAAATCCCTTTCAGCCCGCACCACGCTTTCCCAAGCATTTCTGACCTTCCTTAACATTTCAGCAAAACGCCCGTCCTCATAGTAGATGAATAGTGTAGTAAGACAGTCCGGTGAAGGCGCCCCTCTTATGGGATGCCCGAATTGCCTTTGGACTAAAACGGGGTTGTAGTTGACACAATATCTGGTACCTATGAGGGGTACATTGGGAAAGCTGCCACAATGATGGATGGAGGGTTTAAGCTCGAGCCAAGGAAGACGCCACTTTATCTTTTCCCCATTCAAACCAGCAAAGAAATGGGCCCACTCATTTCCTCCTCTGTCTTTAAGCCTCTGGTGTGACGGACAATCAACTACCCCTTTACCCACGCGCGCAGTCATCCACGCATACAGCACCGGCAAACAACAAAGAATTTTCTTTCCGTTCCTTTCATGACAAAAACTCATGGTCCCATAAACATCTGCGAGGACTGCTGTTACAGGGTTCTCTGATCTTGTCTTTTTTGCTACGAAGACATCTATTGCGGTATAATCCACAAAGCCTTCTACTTTGGGAAACAAAACGACGCCATACACGGTAAGGGCTAATACGTCCATGAAAGTCTCCCACTCTTCTTTATCAGCTAGATGATGTAGGTACTGCTCCAAATATTTTTGTGTCAGTCCACACACTTGATTCCTCGTTACCAACCTGTGTTCAAGTTCTTTGGGATGTATTTTCATTATGGCGGCAATGGTGGGGATAAAGGCGTGATGTTCCAGGTGCTGATACGGAGTGGTACCCTCTAGTGGCAATCCGAGTATATACTCAAATTCCTCTATAGTTGGCGCCAGCTGAAAATCCTGAAAGGTGAAGCATCTTAGTGGAGAGTCGTAATACTGTGCAAGGGCTGTGATGGCTGGCAATTGTACTTCCACCTCCATTAGACTCAACAAATTTCCATACTTTTTCTTGAAGGTTTCCCTCTTTATGGTCTTTAACCTTTTGCCTAATTTTATCAGACTTGTCAAGTTCCCACCATGAGTCCTCAGGCGAGATTTATTTCTTAACATGACAGAATCAGTATGTTGTGTAGCACCAGATCTTGTATCAACTTCCATCTTTGTATGATATCAAGTGAACGCTAGTGATTTCCCCTAAAACCAGTATATTATCGAATGATGAATGATGCATAAAGTGACAAAAATGCATGCATGGTAGGAGAATAAAAAATCATTATTTTCGAAGAAGAACAAACAACGTGAAAGTTACAAGAACATACATTCTCCCTATTGTGCTTTATCAAAGGTTGAATAACTTAAAGTTCTAAGGCCAAAGATATGCATTCACAAGGATAGCTCCCTATTACTTAAATGAAGGCCACCAGAGCTATGGCTCTTTTCACTGTCTCTCCACAACAGTCAGAGTAATCAACTAGATGTGGAGATACAAATGAAGAGAACAGACTCTAGCTGGGGTTCTCACGATAGCCAAACAGGAAGTACATCCCAGAGTGACACCGCTACACAACCCCTCTAATTCTAAGTTGCGCTCAGACCCGGGTATAGGGCCCCACTCATGATATGCATAAAGTGTGTGGAGATTATAATGTAAAACAATAATTGCAAAAATAAACACAAATAAGTAGACATATCAAACATAGGTAAGGAACAATTATTTCAAACATAAAGAACAAGTAAAAGAAACTCACATGCAATTATTTCAAATATCAATCATAGATAAGGAAAAAGGGAAAAAACATAAAGAAAAACCACATCGAATTCGCATACCTAATTAAATGGCCTGACTCTCAGAGTATCCCCAGTGGAGTCGCCATCTGTCGCAACCGGGATCGCGACGGGACGACGATCCGAAAATAAAACGATGGTTTAAAGTTTTGAAAAAAGAGATTTGGAGTCGCCACCATAGTTTATTCTGAAAAACTACGGAAAAACCATAAAATGATAAGGCCTGGTTTGCGAAAATGAGATTCTAAGTTCGGGAATCGGTTACGTGTAGGGAAGGTATTAGCACCCTACAACGCCTGCCCTAAGGCAGTACCTTTAACTAAATATGCGAATATGATGTGGTTTTCAAAATGTTTAACTTTCCCCTAAAAATAAAATTCTAAAGAAACAAAATGTATTTTTTAGTCTTTTGGGCCCGCCAAGGATTGACCTTGCTCCTACGTATTCTCATTAAGAATGAGAAATCAGGATTACGTAGTTCTCTTAGAAAACTGCTTTAAAATTTGTTTGAGAAATTTATTTAAGAAAATGACTTTGGATTTTTGGGAAAATGAACCTGACAAGGACTGGCCTTGCTCCTACGTATCTCCACTTTTGATGGAGAATCAAGGATCACGTAGTTCTGGCTGAAAAATTGTTTGTTGTTTGAAAATGTGGATGTTTTTAGTTTTTTTTTTTTGAAGATTTTTATATTTTTGGTATTTTGTGATGTAATATTTAGGTTTTTTTTGCGTAATGAGCACTAGGCTGATGCGTACGATCGCACGAGCACTCACACGGCTTTTTTCTTGTTTTTTTTATTGTTTTGCGTAATGAGCACTAGGCTGATGCGTACGATCGCACAAGCACTCACACGGCTTTTTCCTTATTTTTTATTGTTTTGCGTAATGAGTACTAGGCTGATGCGTACGATCGCACGAGTACTCATACCGATATTTATATTATTACATGTTTTTAAAGTTTTATATTTGTTATTAAGAAGGATAGATGAGTTGAAATATGAAAAGCATAAAGAAAAATTGTGATAGAAAACAAGATGAATTTATAAACTAAAAAAATGATCAAAATGCATATATAAATAGAATGAAGAGAAAATGTGTACCTTGTTGAAGATTTGTGTGATGAAATAAAACCTTACTTGTAATAAGTTGTGAGAAAGATAGATGGAAGATGAAGAAGATAACTTTATGGTAGAAATGTGGTATGGGATTTATTATGTATAGAGAGATTAAGAAATAGTAAAATGTGAGAGAAAAATGAAGTAGAGTTTTGGGAAGGAATGAAGAGATTTTGAGAGAGAAGAGATGGATATTATGTAAATTGTGTGTGTGAAGTGAAGAGAATGTAGGTATTTATAGAGTTAAGCATGAAGAAAGTTGATGAATAAAAATAATATAATAAGTTGGTGGAAAATTTAGATGAAATAAAATATAATTAAAAAAAATGAATAGAAAAAGTTAATGTGGAAAATAAAGGAAAGAAATAATATAAAAAGTGGGTGGAAAAATAAGGCGAAAAAAAAATGGATAATAAAAAATGTTGATGGAGAGGATATAATAAAAAAATGTAGTGGAATAATTAGAAAAGTTGATATATAAAATTAATATGAAAATGATGTGGAAAAAATAAAAGAAAAAGATAGATGATGTGGAGAGTGATGTGGATGGTGATGTGGAGAATGGGGTGTGATAAGAAAAGATGGGTGGTGAGGAAGTAAAAAAATGAGATTATTTTGGACCATTGGATTAAGTGTTTAATAGAAAATTTAAGGGTGCAAAAAGTAAAATAAATAGTGTTTTTCATTTTGGTGTTTTTGTGTTGTTTTTTTATTTTTATTTTATTTACCCGGACGAAATTTGGTATTGACAATCACAATAAACATCCATAATAGAATTCATACAAGATAATTATAAACAATTAACAATAATAAAACATTACAATAAATGGTCATAGAAGAATACAATATTTGACAATCATAAAAATAATCTTAATATAAAAATTCATGGGGAAACAAGAAGTTGAATCTGGCAGAGCCGGTTAGACAACTTCTAATCCTTCCAAAATGCAATAAAATAAATAAGTAAAGAAATAAAACGTTTGGGGAAACAAGAAGTTGAATCTGGAAGAGCCGGTTAGACAACTTATAATCCTTCCAAAATGCAATAAATAAGTAAAGAAATAAAACGTTTGGGGAAACAAGAAGTTGAATCTGGCAGAGCCGGTTAGACAACTTCTAATCCTTCCAAAATGCAATAAAATAAATAACTAATAACATACAAATGGCATAACATAATCAATATCACGTTTTACAACTATCACACTTGGGATATCAACACAAAAGCATATTCTCATTTAAATTCAAAATCATACAGAAACAAAATACTCCATAATCAAGATTTAAGATCAGACAAAAGCAAAATATAGCATATACAAAAGGAGATACTCAAGGTTAGCTTCCCTTACCTCTATTACAGACTTAATCTCCTCGCTCTCTGAAAACTTCCAGAATATCCCCTTTGAAATTAGAAATTCTTCCAACTCTCTTCTCTCAAAAATTTTCTAAATTCTTTTGTGTAAATTTTCAGCCTCCCCCCTTGGCTATTTATAGTAAAAAAAATTTACTATTCATTTTTACTATTCATTTTTACTATTCAATTTTTTATTCATTTTACTATTACAAAAATAATTTTTTATTTGCAAATTGGTGAATTCTGATCTCAAAGCTACGTGGAACACTTATCCTTTCCAAAAATAATTTTTTTTTTTACTATTTACTTTTTACTATTCACAATTTACTATTCACTATTTACTTTTTTTTTTTTTTTGTGATTAATTTTATTTACCCGGACGAAATTTGGTATTGACAGGAAGAACTGGACGAAGTGGAGGAAGTGGATGAAGTGGACGACGTTGAGGAAGTGGAGGAGGTTGACGAAGTGGAGTAAGTGGACGGAGTGGAGTAAGTGGAGGAAGTGGAGGAAGGGAAAGAAGTGGACGAACTGGAAGAAGAAGTGGAGGAAGTGGAGGAAGGGGAGGAAGTGGAGGAAGTTGACGAAGTTGAAGAAGTTGACCAAGTGGACGAAGAGGACGAAGTTGATGAATTTGGGGTAGTGAAGGAAGGGACCGAAGTTGACGAAGTTGATGAAGTGGACAAAGTGGAAAAAGAGGACGAAGTTGACGAATTTGAGGTAGTGGACGAAGTGGACGAAGTGGACAAAGTAGACGAAGTTGACGAGGTAGATGAAGTTGAGGAAGTGGAACCAGTGTAGTAAGTTGAGGGAGTGGAGGAAGTGGACGATGTGGACAAAGTGGATGAAGAAGTTGAGGAAGTGGACGAAGTGGAGAAAGTGGAGGAAATGGAGGAAGTTGAGGAAGTGCAGGAAGTTGGCGAAGTGGACGAAGTGGATGAAGTGGATGAAGTGGAAGAAGTGGAAGAAGTGGACGAAGTGGACGAAGTGGACAAAGTGGATGAAATGGACGACGTTGACGAAGTGGAGGAAGTTGACGAAGTGGAGTAAGTGGACGAAGTGGAGTAAGTGGAGGAAGGGGAGGAAGTGGAGGAAGTTGACGAAGTTGAAGAAGTTGACGAAGTTGACGAAGTGGACGAAGAGGACGAAGTTGATGAATTTGGGGTAGTGAAGGAAGGGGCCGAAGTTGACGAAGTGGAGGAAATGGAAAAAGTGTAGTCAGTTGAGGATGTGGAGGAAGTGGGGGAAGTGGAGGAAGTGGATGATGTGGACAAAGTGGATGAAGAAGTGGAGGAAGTGAACGAAGTGGCGGATGTGGAGGATGTGGACGAAGTAGAAGAAGTGGAGGAAGTGGAGGAAGTGGATGAAGAGGAGAAAGTGGAGGAGGTTGAGGAGGTGGACGAAGTTGATGAAGTGGACGAAGTGGACGAAGTGGACGAACTGAAGGAAGTGGACGAAGTGGAGGAAGTCAAGGAAGTGGAGGAAGTGGACGAAGAGGACAAAGTTGAAAAAGTTGACGAATTTGGGGTAGTGGACGAAGTGGAAGAAGTGGACGAAGTTGAGGAAGGTCATGTAGTGGACGAAGTTTACGAATTGGACAAAATGGAAGAAGTGTAGTAAGTAGAGGAAGTGGAGGAAGTTGACGATGTGGACAAAATGGATGAAGCAGTGGAGGAAGTCGAGGAAGAGGAGGAAAAGGAGAAAGTGGAGGAAGTTGAGGAGGTGGACAAAGTTGACGAGGTAGACAAAGTTGACAAAGTGGACGAGGTGGACGAAGTTGATGAAGTGGACGAACTGGAGGAAGTATAGGATGTGGACGACGTTGACAAAGTTGACGTAATGAACAAAGTGGAGGATGTGGAGTAAGTAGAGTAAGTGGACGAAGGGGAGGAAATGGACGATGTGGACGAAGTGCAAGAAGAAGTGGACGAAGTGGACGAAGTGGACGAAGAGGACGAAGTGGACAAAGCAGACGAAGTGGACGAAGAGGACGAAGTTGACGAAGTTGATGAATTTGGGGTAGTGGAGGAAGTGGACGAAGTCGAGAAAGTAGAAGAATTGGACGAAGTGGAGGAAGTTGAAGAAGTGGACGAAGTTGACGAAGTGGAAGAAGTGGACAAAGTGGACGAATTTAGGGTAGTGGAGGAAGTGGATGAAGTTGACGAAGTGAACGAATTTGGGGTAATGGAGGAAGTGGACGAAGGGGACGAAGTTGACGAGGTGGACGAAATGGAAGAAGTGGAATAAGAAGTGGATGAAGTTGACGAAGTGGACGAAGTGGATGAAGTGGAAGAAGTTGACGTAGTGGAGGAAGTGGAGGAAGTTGACGAAGTTCAAGAAGTTGACATGGTGGAGGATGTGGAGGAAGAGGAGGAAGTGAACGAAGTTGACAAGGTGGACGAAGTGGACGAAGAGGACGAAGTTGACGAACTTGACAAATTTGGGGTAGTAGAGGAAGTGGAGGAAGTGGACGAAGTTGACGATGTGGAGGAAGTGGAGGAAGTGGAGGAAGTGGAGGAAGTAGAGGAAGTGGAGGAAGTAGAGTAAGTGGAGGAAGTTGAGGAAGTGATAAAAGTGGAAGAAGTGGACGAAGTTGACGAAAATTAAGTTCACGAAGTGGACGAAGTGGACAAAGAGGACGAGTTGACGAAGTTGACGAATTTGAGGTAGTGGAGGAAGTTGACGAACTCGACGAAGTGGACGAAGTTGACGAGGTACATGAAGTTGAGGAAGTGGAAGCAGTGTAGTAAGTTGAGGAAGTGCAGGAAGTGGACGATGTGGACAAAGTGGATGAAGAAGTTGAGCAAGTGGACGAAGTGGAGAAAGTGGAGGAAATGGAGGAAGTTGAGGAAGTGGAGGAAGTTGACGAAGTGGACGATGTGGACCAAGTGGATGAATGGAAGAAGTGGAGGAAGTGGAGGAAGTGGATGAAGTGCACGAAGTTAACAACGTTGACGAAGTGGAGGAAGTGGACGAAATGGAGTAACTAGACGAAATGGAGTAAGTGGAGGAAGTGGAGGAAGGGGAAGAAGTGGACGAAGTGGAAGAAGAAGTGGCGGAAGTGGACGAAGTGGATGAAGTGGAGGAAGTGGAGGCAGTGGAGGAAGTTGACGAAGTTGAAGAAGTTGACGAAGTGGTGGAAGTGGACACAGTTGACGAAGTTGATGAATTTGGGGTAGTGAAGGAAGTGGCCGAAGTTGACGAAGTGGACGAAGTTGACGAAGGTGACGAAGTGGACGAAGTTGACAAAGTGGACGAACTGGACGAAGTGGACGAAGTTGACGAAGTGAAGAAAATGGAAGAAGTGTAGTCAGTGGTGGATGTGGAGGAAGTGGGGGAAGTGGAGGAAGTTGACGATGTGGACAAAGTGGATGAAGAAGTGGAGGAAGTGGACAAAGTGGCGGAAGTGGAGGATGTGGACGAAGTAGAATAAGTGGAGGAAGTGGAGGAAGAGGAAAAAGCGGGGGAGGTTGAGGAGGTGGACGAAGTGGATGAACTGAAGGAAGTGGTGATGAGAGGGTCGCACCTCTCACAAAAGTTGTGCATAAAAGAATGTAGTATAGACTAGGCAGTGACTCCTAGGTCGTCTCTCAAGGACCAAATTTGGTTCAGTCTTAGGTCACACATGTAGTGGGGGGTTTGAAAGTGTTTTTTTTTTTGTGATTCGAAACGAACTGAATTAAAACTAGAAATTAAATACAACCAAACATAATTGAAAACATAAGGAAAACACTGGAATAAAACATTCAATGCTTAATTGTTTGGACCAATTAGGATGCAATGGTAAAGGTAAAAATGAAATGCTCATTGTATTAAACAACATAAAAGAAAAGAAACGAAATAGCATTGGAACGCATCAACACTACTAAAAGGAAAAGAAGGGCATCAACAGTAAAAGGCATAATGCAAACTAGAAAAATGCTAAATGCAAAATTAATATATAAAAATATAAGAATGCAACTTATGTGTGAAGCCCAAAATAAAATCCCAACGCTTCTTCCAAATCAGCAGACTGATGGACAAATTTATGATCACCAAAATATGATGTCACAAACTTGTTTCACAATCGGCAAGTATGACCGAATCGTTCAAGTAATAAACTTGGTAAGACCAAGTATCGTTCTTCCCAAAGGACTCACGGCCTAGTTTAGTTATGTGATTTGTTGATTAGCTAGGACTTACAAACGAAATATTTAGATTTTAATATGCAAGACAGAAAATAAACATGTATGCATGAAGTTTGATCAATGGCAAAGACAAAAGATAAACACTTTCAATGAAATATATGAATGAATATGTTGTTGGGGGTCAATTTCATCTCATCCACTCTCATATATTTTAGGAATTCAACATTCAAATCATCATTGTTAATGCCACTCTCTAAAGTACCATTCTAGATGGCTTCTCCCTAATCACGAGTTCATACGATTCCTAGCATTCCTAATGATTAGTTCATAAGTGCAGGAGCTTAACGACAACCAATATAATATTGGGAGAAATTCCCCGGATCTAGACTTCCCCGTACGTGCCCGTATCGACAAAACCAATAATCATGCATGGAATGAGTTAAACTATGCAAGCATTGAGCAAAGAAGAAAAACCCTAACTAATGATGAAAGAAAGCATAAATCTTAATTAAAAGATGCAAGCAAAGATTCCATATATGAGAGCTTCAAGAGATTACATTGATTCCCCAACAAACATACAAGGTTTAGTTCACCATATTCATGGTGAACCTAGATGAATATTGAAAGAATGAAAGAATAAACCCAATAAAGGTGAAGAGGTAGCCTGAGCATCCAAGATCCTCCTTCAAAGGGGTGGAAGAGAGAGTGTTTGCCTCGTTTCTGCCAAAGATACTAATTCTAGGACGTGCAAGCCCTTATATACTATTCTAGAGTTACAAAAGATTACAAAAGCCCAAGCCCAAAAAGTGCCGCTCAGCGGTAAATACCGCTCAGCGGTGACTGCGCTTCACTTTTCTTCCCCTCAGCGGCCAGTTTGCCCCTCAACGGACCTCCCGTGACCTCCTGAGTGCCGCTCAGCGGTAAAATGCCGCTGAGCGGTGCCTTCGGCTTCTCCTTTTTGCACTCTTTGATCCTTTTTCTGATTCCATCTCTCTCCTTCTTCACTTCTTTCACTAAATTCACCTTAAAACCTGCACAAAAACACTTAAATCAAGCATAAACCTGTCCAGCTCTCTTATTTCTGAAAATATAGATAAAAGTATGATTTCAAGCTAGTTTTTAAGTCTAAAGGTTGCTTTTAGTATCAATTTTAAGCATGAAAATAACAGTTTTTCAACTGTTATCACAGACCACTTCATGCTTCTCAAAAGAAATTGAAAGTGCAAATGATAGCTCTCTTAATATATTTTTTTACCGTGCTGCATCACCAAAATAAAATCACGTGCACTCCAAATTGAAATTAGTGTTTTCCCCCAATATTAAATCACCATCCAATTCTAAAAGAAAAGAAGAATTAAATCCTTGTGCTGCTGGAATGATGCGTCAAGAGAAAAGCTTGTGGACTCTCCTTCCATCACGTCACAGTGCACACACGCTGCTCCAAGTTAGACGTGTTCCTAGAATCACCATCCCGTGAGCTTCTCTTCCTTGCTCCACATCACGGACAACACTCCATTTCTTCATTCATTCTCGGACAACGTGCACACCAACTCTGGACCATTCATTCAGCTGACTACTATTCTTAAAGAAAATTAAAGACTCCATCCGTGCACAGCTTCTCTTCCACACGTCTCTTCCAGCACAGCAAACTGCTCCTACCTACCACCTCTTCATTCTAATCTATTTCATTCTTAAATCAATAAAGGAAAAAAATATTAGTTAACATTCAGCCACCAAATACCTTGACACGTCCATCCTCCTAGACTTTTTTCTCCAAACATTAATCACGGTACCTTCTCCGTTCCAGCAAAGAAACAATTAAAAGCTTTAATAAAAAGTTGGAATGGGTGTATCCTCCCAAGCCGTGACAAGACACTACGTTCCCCATTCCAAGCTAGCACTGTCTGCCTTCATTCTCTTCCAAGGCCGAGACACACCCTCCTTACATTTCTCAACCATTCTCTCTTTCTAAAAACAAAAAATGAATCATCATAACATCCCTGAAGCTGGAATAATCAAAATGAGCGAGAGTGGTGGTTGCTAAAAAGCTCCCTTCCAGTGAGCGTGCTCTTCATTTCTCCAATGAAAATTTAAAGTGATGAAAGATGTGCCTTGTGTGTGGCGGAATAAAATAAAGAAAACATTCAATGCCAAACAATGTTGGCCATGACAGCGTTGGAATCAAGAGGATAAAAGAATACTCAATGCTGCTGAATCCATTTTCATTCAATGAGAAAACAACGTAAAAACTCTCCAAAAACTCCAAAAGCGTTCTAAACCAAAGCCCCCAAAAAGAAAACCGAGACCGAGAGTGTGTGTGCCAAAATGTGTGGCAGCTGGCTCTCCCCCTTAAGGTCGTGTGTCCCTTTTTTTAGGGTAGGGTCCACACAATAAAACCCTAGGGTGCCAAGTCATTAACTTTTAATTTTGGGTCTAATCTAATTTACCAAAAATTGACCCAAAATATAAAAGTTGATACAAAAATTCTAAACTATTGAATTACAATTTAATTAATTCTAAAATGTCTGTGTGGAGAGTCTTGAATTTATTTGGCATTCTTCCTTATGTCCCAAAATGTATTTCCGAAATTTTCCTGCACTTCAAAAATGCACTTAATCAGCTCAGAAAACCCAAATTAGCACAATTACAAATTTCCGACCAAATTAAGCAAAATTCGGAAAACGGGGAAATAAAAAACAATTAAACACAATTCCCTGGTTTATTTAAGTGCAATAAACTAAATATAATTCAAGAAATAACGACTCATCAAAATAGACCACACTTAGTCTTTTGCACTCCTGGCCAAAACCAAGACGAAAACCAGGGAACTACTCAAACATCAGGGAGCTAACACAGACTCCACAGACAGACAACAAAGACTCCAAAACAGGAACACAGTTGCACAATTCTCATGAAATCTGGACAGTAAAAGGTATAGGCAGAATCCAACACAGAGTCAACGGAAGCAGATACTCAAAGAATCATCCAAACAATCCAGTACAAGGAAAGCAGTCAATCAGTTCAAGAGATGAATCAAAAGCAACAGAACCTCACAGATGCACTATCAGTGTTTCTCTCAAGTGTCTACGGTAAGCAATTTCAACTCAATGCACTCAAGAAGAGCAAGCAACAACAGACTTGGCAAGCCTCTAATATCAACACTCAAGCACATACGCATGTTCAAATCAAAAGGTCTTTTCATGGTTGTAATAGGGCCAAGGACAAGGGGGAATATATCTGGATAAGAAGCTACAAACCATAAGGAATAGAGGAGCAATGGGGAACAAGTGTAAACACATTTAAACACACCCACAACCTCTAATTCAATCCTCTTCTTGACTCCATTATTCACAAATTTTTTTTTTCTCATTTTTTTTTTGCATTTTTTTTTCATCCTATCTCTTTTCTTTTCTCTCTTTAGCACACAACTATAAGAGACAAGATATAAATCATATTTCTAAAAACAAAACAAGAAGAGATAGCCAATTTATCAGAATCCCCAGGGAGACCACACTTGTTCCCAAGACACTTCCAAAGCTCCAAAATTCCCTAACGTTAAGGTAATCATGGTTTTTCACTTAGGGCTAGTGTATGAGCTTCAAAACAAAGAAATGAGGAAAGTATAGGCTCAAAAGGGGTTAACAAAGGATTCGAACAAGGTAAGCTTATTTGGCTAGAGACGCTCAAGAACAAAACTGCCTTTATCACTTCCAAACATGCATATCAATCAAGAGTTATCAACAAGAGTCAAGCCAAGGCATATGCGCAAGCAATCAAGAGACATATCACACACACGAAAGAACATAAAGTGGCTCAAATTCTCACACAGGGCATTTGTGTCACAATCAATTCAACTCTCAAACATCATGATCATCTTCCAAGCAAAGAAAAGCAAGGAATCCAACATCTCAGAGTATAAATGAAGTGAAGGAAAACTGACAACCTAACCACAATCCAGAATTCACGAAAAGCATGCAAAACTGTACACAAGACACAACAAAACTACCTAGAAAAGAAAAAAAATTGAACACGGAAAACAAAAATTAACAAAGAAAAATCAGAATCTCCCCCAATGGACCACACTTAAACTACACAATGTCCTCAATGTGTCATAAGCATAAGATCAGAAATCAAAACAGTCAACAGATCATGGACAAGTGCAATAAAAGTAGGGAAAGGAGGAGAAGAGAAAAGGAAAACTCCCCTGATCATGGTGGTAGTTGCCAATTTTGGACTTTCAGGGAGATGTTTTCCGCCATAGTATCCAGCAAGGAGGTTTTGAGGACGAACTGCTTCATCCTCCAAATCTGATCTAGCAGTGAAATGTTTTCCACAGCTGGATCTATGCAGTGATTGTTGATGAGCAGGTTCAACAGGTGCCTGTTGATGTTGAAACTTTCGTGAATGCTGGCACCTTTGTCTTCCAGCATGGGTGCATGTTGGTCAAATTCATTTGTACCTCCTGCAATAGGGTTAGTGCAATGTGGTTCCAAAGAAATAACATGCAGGGGTATAACACCCAAATTATCATACTGAACTTCAGATACATCCTCAGAACATGAATCAATTTCAAAATCACAAGCAATATCAACTACAGACTCAGATTCATGTTCAATGCATGGAGAATAAACATTCGGATGCGATAGCAAAAATTGTTTCTCATCATGCAGAGAGGGAGAATTAAAAACATACTCATCAACAATATAATCATCAACATACCTATCAACATCATAATCATGAATAACACATTCATCAAAAAAATAATCAATTTTAGGTATGTTTTCCTCCACTTCCCTAAAGATTGGAAAAGTGGTGGAAGATGAAAATTGTCTACCTGATTCAAAATTACTGCTTATACCTGCCTGGTCCTCAAGATCTTCAGCAGTCTCCTAATGTGGAAGAGTAGGGCCATAGGGCGATGGGAAAGTAGGTGGCGCAACAGTAAGCTCATGACTCTTCTCCCCATCTTCTATGTTGATGCCACTATTATCATCATCTGGAATCTGAACAGTCTGAAATGGTAACTCTGAATCTTGAGACTGTTCCTGATTTAATTGAGTAGCCATCTGCCCTATCTGGTCATTCAAGCTCTGAATGGACGCTCTGGTCTCTTGCTGAAACTGTAGGTTCTGCATGGTCAACTGCTCCAACAACTCCTGCAATGTAGGCTCAGAAATAGAAGGCTGAGGAGCTGTTTCGGCAGAAGCATCATATTGCTGACTCTGATATTGCTAGACTAGTCGAGGCATGAAAGTACTCTGGAATGGTGGTTCTTGATATTGATGTTGTGGAGCATTGTACCATCCCAAGGTAGGGTCATTCCATCCAAGACCGTTGTCGTATCCATCTTGCACATGGGAGAATTTGCTCAGAAATTTATGCTCAAGATCTTCCCATCTGGTAATGGATCCTGGAGGAAGAGAGTCTTTCCAATCTTTTGCTGCTCTTTCTAATGAGTGCGGGAATGCCCTTAAGAAAACTAGATCGTCCGGGACATTTGGAAGTTTCATTAAAGAGAAAATTCGATAAAACCTATCCAAATGTTCATGTGGGCATTCATCTACAAGACCATAAAACTTGGGCAACAAATTCATCAGTCCAGTGGTGAGAACTAAATGATCACCATCCTCATTAGGTGGAACCGGCTCCCAAAGAGAGCTCTAAGAAGTTGGAGGATGGGTCATATTGTTCTCAGCATAAAAGTCAGCAGAATTACAATCAGAGTAACATGCAGAAGGAGAATCGTAATTAGAGGCACAAGCAAAAGAAGCAGTATTCACATAATCAAAATAGGTAGACATGGTGAAAGAAAAATACTAAAAATTACGAAACAAATAAAACACAACACATTTATACATGCAACACGCATACACAAAACAGAACATCACATCACAACATAAGACACAACACAACACACACTAACACAACAAAAAGACCTAAGACTGAACTGTTGGTCCCCGGTAACGGCGCCATTTTGATGAGAGGGTCGCACCTCTCACAAAAGTTGTGCATAAAAGAATGCAGTATAAACTAGGCAGTGACTCCTAGGTCGTCTCTCAAGGACCAAATTTGGTTCAGTCTTAGGTCACACATGTAGTGGGGGGTTTGAAAGCGTTTTTTTTTTGTGATTCGAAACGAACTGAATTAAAACTAGAAATTAAACACAACCAAACATAATTGAAAACATAAGGAAAACACTGGAATAAAACATTCAATGCTTAATTGTTTGGACCAATTAGGATTGATGAGAGGGTCGCACCTCCCACAAAAGTTGTGCATAAAATTAATGCAGTATAAGCTAGGAAGTGACTCCTAGGTCGTCTCTCAAGGACCAAATTTGGTTCAAGTCTCAAGTCAAACACGCAGGGGGGGTTTGATGGTTTGGTTGCGAATAAATAAAAAAAGCGTTTTAAATAAAATTCAAAATAGTAAAACTAGATTAAGACAGTAAAAACGGAACTGATACATTAAAATGAAATTGTAGCAACTTGAAATAGTAAAATCAATCCAAAACATCTAAAATACAGAAAATGAGTTCAAAATATGATATAAAATATTTTAAAGCAAAGGAAATGAAAGAAGATAAAACTTATGACCCATTCATCTACCAAAAGAAATTAAACATTGCAAATGCTTATAAAGAACTACCTCCTTAACCGTGTCACCACATCTCCAACGTATCCTACTTCTTTTCCCAAATAAAAATTCCACACCTCTGCATCATCTTCCTTCAATGATTAACTAAAGAGAATAAAACTTTCTAGCCTCTTTAAAGTACTCCATCACCGTGCACACTATGGTCCACATTCACGTGAATCACTCTTCTATCTAATCTACTTCTTCATTGCATAAATCAAAAGCCATTCTCTTTTCTTCCAGCATGGCCCCTACCACCGTGACACCTACTACAGCTTCCCCCGTGAATACGCTTGACAAACAACCTGCTGGAATGTTTCTTCTACTGTTCATGTGTGTGTGCTTTTAGAAGAAAACAAATTCATTCTTCTCTCCAAATTAAATGATGCTACTGCCTCTAGATAAATGTCCCCGTGCACATCCTTTTCTCCATCTAAACGATTAAATATTGCTTTTCAAAGTGGAATAAATTCTTCCAATGACCGAACCCCTATGATGGGACGTGAACACCACTCCATCCAATCAACATGCTCCTTCTTCCAGCTAAGGTAATGAAAATTAAATGTGCTTCCAGTTCACATTCCAGTGCACACCGCTTCTGCATTCAGCTCAGCCATTCTCCATCCCGTCACCTTTCTCTTCTCCGTGCCTTGAGTTTTTACTTACTCCGTGCAACCCCCAAAATGCTATCTAGGCAGCCAACTCACTCATCTAGTTCTCATTCCATAATGTGTGCCTCTGCTTCCAACGTGTTTTCAAACCCAGAAAATTCCAAAACAAAAACAAAACTGCTCTTCCACATATTTTTTTTGTCCGAGCCAACACAACCGCGTAAAAAAACCACGCTTCCCAAAACGCATATTATGATTGCTTTATGCTTCCCAAATCCAAAAACCTAAGGTCAGAGTCAACGTCAAAGTACCCCCACCATCCCCTCTCAATCACCGTATGAATCTTCTACATGCTGTTGAAATACTCAAAACCAAGAGCTTCGTCCAGCTGCTCTAATGCTTCATCGTGCACTGCAATCCTTGCTCCAGCTCCCTCTCGGTGCCTTCCACTTTTCACCGTTCATTCACCAAGTTGAATGTTGCTTCTCCCTGCCGTGACAGTATCAAGCAGCGCATAAAAACCGTGAATGTACCAAGCTTAAATCAAAGCTAGCTTTCATAATAAAAATTAAACAGGGGTTGCTCATGAATCCAGCGCTTGCAAAAAGGAAATGGAAAAATTCAAAGTGTCTTTTCATTCATGCTGAAAACGTCCAAAAACCCAAAAAACTTAGCACCAAAACCGAGAGTGTAAAAAGTGCCAAAAAGTGTGGCGGCTGGGCACCCTCTTCTAAGACCGTGTGTCCCTTTTTTTAGGGTAGGGTCCACACAAATAAAACCCTAGGGTGCCAAGTCATTAACTTTTAATTTTGGGTCTAATCTAATTTACCAAAAATTGACCCAAAATATAAAAGTTGATACAAAAATTCTAAACTACTGAATTACAATTTAATTAATTCTAAAATGTCTGTGTGGAGAGTCTTGAATTTATTTGGCATTCTTCCTTATGTCCCAAAATGTATTTCCGAAATTTTCCTGCACTTCAAAAATGCACTTAATCATCTCAGAAAACCCAAATTAGCACAATTACAAATTTCCGACCAAATTAAGCAGAATTCGGAAAACGGGGAAATAACAAATAATTAAACACAATTCCCTGGTTTATTTAAGTGCAATAAACTAAATATAATTCACGAAATAACGACTCATCAAGTAGACGAAGAGGAGGAAGTGGAGGAAGTGTAGGAAGTGGACGAAGAGGACGAAGTTGACATAGTTGACGGATTTGGGGTAGTGGAGGAAGTGGAGGAAGTGGACGAAGTTGAGGAAGTGCATGAAGTGGACGAAGTTGACGAAGTGGACGAAATGGAAGAAGTGTAGTAAGTGGAGGAAGTTGACGATGTGGACAAAGTGGATGAAGAAGTCGAGGAAGTCGAGGAAGAGAAGGAAGAGGAGAAAGTGGAGGGAGTTGAGGAGCTGTACGAAGTTGACGAGGTGGACAAAGTGGACGAGGTGGACGAAGTTGATGAAGTGGACGAACTGGAGGAAGTGGAGGAAGTTGACGATGTTGAAAAAGTTGACGTAGTGAACGAAGTGGAGGAAGTGGACGAAGTGGAGTAACTGGAGTAAGTGAAGGAAGGGGAGGAAGTGGACGAAGTGCAAGAAGAAGTGGACGACGTGGACGAAGAGGAGGAAGTGGAAGAAGAGCATGAAGTACGCAAAGCAGACGAAGAGGACGAAGTTGATGAATTTTGGGTAGTGGAGGAAGTGGAGGAAGTGGAGGAAGTAGAAGAATTGGAGGAAGTGGAGGAAGTGGAGGAAGTGGAAGAAGTGGACGAATTTGGGGTAGTGGAGGAAGCGGACGAAGTTGACGAAGTGGACGAATTTGGGGTAATGGTGGAAGTGGAGGAAGTGGACGAAGGGGACGAAGTTGACGAGGTGGACGAAATGGAAGAAGTGGAAGAACTGGAAGAAGAAGTGGACGAAGCTGACGAAGTGGACGAAATGGATGAAGTGGAAGAAGTTGACGTAGTGGAGGAAGTGGACGAAGTTGACGAAGTTCAAGAAGTTGACGTAGTGGAGGAAGTTGAGGAAGAAGAGGAAGTGGAGGAAGTGGACGACGAAGTTGACGAGGTGGACGAAGTGGACGAAGAGGACGAAGTTGACGAAGTTGACAAATTTGGGGTAGTGGAGGAAGTGGACGAAGTTGACAAATTTGGGGTAGTGGAGGAAGTGGACGAAGTGGACAAAGTGGACGATGTTGACGAAGTGGAAGCAGTGTAGAAAGTTGAGTAAGTTGAGGAAGTGGACGATGAGGACAAAGTGGATGAAGAAGTGGAGGAAGTGGAGGAAATGGAGGAATTAGAAGAAGTGGAGGAAGTGGACGAAGTTGAGGAAGTGGAAGAAGTTGAGGAAGTAGACGAAGTTGACGAAGTGGACGAAATCGATAAAGTGGACGAATTGGAGGAAGTGGACGAAGTGGCTGATAACAGTTGAAAAACTGTTATTTTCATGCTTAAAATTGATACTAAAAGCAACCTTTATACTTAGAAACTAGCTTGAAATCATACTTTTATCCATATTTTCAGAAATAAGAGAGCTGGACAGGTTTATGCTTGATTTCAGTGTTTTTGTGCAGGTTTTAAGGTGAATTTAGTGAAAGAAGTGAAGAAGAAGAGAGATGGAATCAGAAAAGAAATCAAAGAGTGCAAAAGGAGAAGCCGAAGTCACCGCTCAGCGGCAGTTTACCGCTGAGCGGCACTCAGGAGGTCACGGGAGGTCTGCTGAGGGGCAAAATGGCCGCTGAGGGGAAGAAGTGAGACGCGCACTCACCGCTGAGCGGTATTTTACCGCTGAGCGGCACACTTATGGACTTGGGCCTAGATTTTTTGTAATTTTAGAATAGTATATAAGCTTTAGGACGTCCTAGGGTTTGTATCTTTGGCAGAAATGAGGCAAACACTCTCTCTTCCACCCCTTTGAAGGAGGATCTTGGATGCTCAGGCTACCTCTTCACCTTTATAGGGTTTATTCTTTCATTCTTTCATTGTTCATCTAGGTTCACCATGAATATGGTGAACTAAACCTTGTATGTTTGTTGGGGAATCAATGTAATCTCTTGTAGCTCTCATATATGGAATTTATGCTTGCATCTTAATCTAAGATTTATGCTTTCTTTCATCATTAGTTAGGGTTTTTCCTCTTTGCTTAATGCTTGCATTGTTTAACTCATTCGATGCATGATTATTGGTTTTGTAGATACGGGAACGTACGGGGAAGTCTAGATCCGGGGAATTTCTCCCAATATTATGTTGGTTGTCGTTAAGCTCCTGCACTTATGAACTGATCATTAGGAATGCTAGGAATTGTATGAACTCGTGATTAGGGAGAAGCCTTCTAGAAAGGTACTTTAGAGAGTGGCATTAACAATGATGATTTGAATGTTGAATTCCTAAAATATATGAGAGTGGATAAGATGAAATTGACCCCCAACAACATATTCATCCATATATTTCATTGAAAGTGCTTATCTTTTGCTTTTTGCCATTGATCAAAACTCATGCATACATGTTTATTTTCTGTTTTGCATATTAAACTCCAATTATTTTGTTCTTAAGTCTTAGCTAATCAACAAACCACACAACTAAACTAGGCCGTGAGTCCTTTGGGAGAACGATACTTGGTCTTACCAAGTTTATTACTTGAATGATTCGGTCTTACTTGCCGATTGTAAAACAAGTTTGTGACATCATATTTTGGTGATCATAAATTTGTCCATCAAGTTTTTGGCGCCGTTGCCAGGGACTCTGGTTTAACTGGTTAATTTGTGTGATTATTGATTATCTTTGACTTTAATTTTGAATTTCTGTTTTTATTTTTCTGTTTTGATTTTATTTTATCTTATTTGATTAGATTAGATTAGATTTTATTTTATTTGAATAGATTAGATTTGATTTGATTTGATTTGATTTTATCTTATTAGATTAGATTAGATTTTATTTTATTTTATTTTATTTTATTCTATCTTATTTTATTTTATCTTCTGAATCTTTTATCTTCTGAATATATATATCTTCTCCTATATCTTTTTGTGCTAACAAATATTTTCTAGAGTTTTGTGCCTAATGTTTGCAGGATGCAATTCGAACAAGACTTTAATAGGCACTCAATTCTACCAAAGTAATCTCAACCACTGGTGGGAACATGACTCAAGCATGGATCAAAGCCAATTTTGGCAAGCTGCCGGACAATTTGAGAACCAACCACAACAACAATGGCAGCAACAAAGCTTTAAAATCAACAAAGGGAAGCAAGAGATCTCTTCATTTAGACAAGGCATGGAAGAATCACTGGGGCATGCATGGGACAGGTATAAAAGCCTATTACGAAAGACTCCCACGCATGGATTTAACGAAGGAGAAGTAGTCCTAATCTTCCTTGGAGGTCTTGGTTCATAAACCATGATGATGCTTAACGCCTCAGCTGGAGGCAATATCAAATGGAAGACTCCAGAGGAAGCCACAGAAATAATTGAAAACATGACTACTAATAACAATAAGTAGAACAATGAAAGAGGAGCTCCTATTCAACAAAAAGGAGTTCTACAGTTGCAATCCAATGATGCCTTGATAGCTCAGAACAAGTTAATAACTCAACAATTGGAGAATCTCTCAAAGATACTTGAACAATTGCCACAAGAGTTAAAGACTGTTGCACAGGTACAATCCCAGTTGTGCGAATTGTGTGGAGGCGACCATATCAATGGTCAATGTGCCTTTCCAGTTGAAGCCGTAGAGGATGTAAACTACATGACCAATCAGTATCGTCAAGGGAGCTACAATCAGGGGTGGAAACCACACTCAAGCATTGGTCAAGGGAAAACTGGGCAAGCGGGTCAATATAATAAGCCGCAGCAGCAACCAACCTTTTGGCAACAGTTATCTATGCTTAATGAAAGATCAACAAGGTTGGAAGAAACTCTTCAGCAATTCATACAGAAAACTGAATCTTCTCAAAAGAGCACTGAAGCTGCTATAAAGAATTTGGAGATTCAAATGGGTCAGATTACCAAGCAATTGGAAGAAAGGCCAAATAGAAATTTTGGGGCTAATACTGAGGTTAACCCCAGAGAAGAGTGCAAAGTGGTAAAGAGTGTGAATGAAGAGATAATTGAGTTAGAAGAAGGAGAAACAGAAGAAAGAAGAGAAGTAGAAAGAAAGAACACTTTTCCTTTTCCAACAAATCAAGAGAAACAAATGGACTTCACAGAATTATTCAGAATGGTGGATAATGAAGCACCTTGGGAACAGATTTTACAGAAAATTGCAGTTTACACAAAATCTGATGAAGAAATCTCTACAAAGAAGAGACGTAGAGATGATGAGGAAAAAAAGTGTATAACTGTTAAGAAAGAGTTATTCCCACCTAAAGCATCAGATCCAGGTAGTTTTTCTATCCCTTGTACTATAGGGAAGAAAAAGGTAAAGAAAGCTCTCCTTGATTTAGGTTCAAGTGTTAACTTGATGCCTTATTCTTTATTGGAGCAAATTGGCAATGTTAAAATGAAACCTGTAAAGGTTAATCTAGTAATGGCCGATGGATCTTCAAAGGAGCCATGTGGGATTGCAGAGGACATTGTAGTTTGTGTTGGCAAACTTCAGTTTTTGGCAGACTTTGTGGTGATGAAGATGGAAACCGAGAAGATACCTATCATACTTGGAAGACCGTTTATGAAAACGGCCAGGGCTATCGTAGATGTAAATGAAGGTATAGTGGTGCTCCAGGATAGAGAGGAGAGAGTGGTGGTGGATGTCTTCAAAGATGAGACGCAAGCAAAGCAGGAAGAAGCTAGTTATAAAGCTGCATTTCGAGATGCACCCATGACTAGATGTAAAGATGAAAATCTTGAGGTTTCAAGTAACCATTGTTTGTTGTTTCAGGTACCCAAGGAAGAAGAGATTGGAAGAGGAGAAGAAATTCCTAGAGACTGGAAGAAAAGAAGACTCCAACTTGGCACACCTGTAAGAATCAAGAACAAGTTGTGGGTTGTGAAGGGCTTTAAAGAGAAGGAGATGATAGAGATAGAGTCTCCATATTCTAGAAGAACCAAAACAGTTCAAAGGAAGCAGTTGAGAAGTTGGTGGAATGACAACATCAATTATAAAGAAGATGGAACTTGAACTTTATTGGGTCAAGCTAATGACGTTAAAAGAGCGCTTGCTGGGAGGCAACCCAGTGATTGACAAACTTTTGATTTTGATTTTGGTTTTGTAACTTTTAATCTGTGGATATTAATTTGTAAATATTTTGTTGGATCCAGCATCTACTGAAGGATGCTAGGTGGTTAAGTATCTACTGAAGGATACTATGTTTGTAGCACCTACTGATGGGTGTTGGTAAGTTTGAAACACCTACTGATGGGTGTTGGTGGATTTTGGGTCAGGCTCGTGACGTTAAACAAGCGCTACCTGGGAGGCAACCCAGTTGATTGATTGTTTTTGTTTGTTTATTTTAGTTAGGATTTGCATAAGCATTTTTAAACATTGAATTGCAGGGAACCAATGAGGGGCATGTAGGGAAGGCACGTAGGTTAAGAAAAGAAGGAGAGGAGCACATCACGAAAGTGCCGCTAAGCGGTATTTTACCGCTGAGCGGTACTCTCGCAGAATGGGCTTTAGTTCCCCTTAGCGGGACCCGAGCCCATTAGGGTATTTTTATACCTTAAGCTGCGTTTTAGGGTTTCTTTCATGGCACAAACACTTCCACACACCTTCTCCTAGGTTTTCCACATCTTTTCACTCTTCCCTCTTAAGAAAATATCTCTTCCACTCACTTTTTCACTAGTGTGCCATCAAAGTTTGGGGTTGGAAGAGAGCATTCTAGCTTGGAAGCATTCTCATTGCATCTAGAATCTCCACCCAAGTAAGTAAAATGCATTTTGTTCATTCTAGGTTTCTTGAATTTGAATGTGATTGTCAAAGCATGAATATTTAGGGGTTTTGATTTCTAGGCATGATTTGATGATATATTTGATGTTTGAACCGATTAAACTGCATGATTAAGAACTGGAAAACTGAAAATTGCATTTGGGTGGAGTTAGGAAAGCTTTAAAACAGGTTTTTCAAAAATCTGCAGAGTTACCGCTGAGGGGTAAACTGCCGCTGAGCGACACTCTGCCAGATTTGGTTCTTCTGAATTTTTGCGTGTTGGAATGTGGCACTGGTGGCGCTGAGGGGAAATTCTGGCCCTCAGCGGTGGTTTAGCTTCGAAAGGACTTGTGTTCTGTGTTTTACTAATGATTAACATCATGTTCTGTGGTTTTGTTTGTGTTTTGAATGTAGGAATGGCATCCTCATCAGAAAAAAGATTGAAAACCATGGCAACCAAGAGAAAGGAAAAGGAACCAGAGCAACCCCAATCTAGCAGGTTCCTCTCTAGGAAACATGAGAAGCACTTTAGGGTGGTTCAGGACAGGAGACTTCTGATGGAGAGAAAGGTTGGAATGATACCTAACTTGGCTCCTCAATTTGGAGAGCAAGTGTTAGGGAATGATTGAGGAAAGCTAGCCACTTATCCTGCACCTGCCAACATAGCTGTGGTAAAGGAATTTTACACCAATGCAAAGAAGATTGGTGATTATCCAGCTGAGAATTATTTGGGCTATGTCAGAGGCCATGCTATCAGGTGATAACAGTTGAAAAACTGTTATTTTCATGCTTAAAATTGACACTAAAAGCAACCTTTAGACTTAGAAACTAGCTTGAAATCATGCTTTTATCCATATTTTCAGAAATAAAAGAGCTGGACAGGTTTATGCTTGATTTAAGTGTTTTTGTGCAGGTTTTAAGGTGAATTTAGTGAAAGAAGTGAAGAAGGAGAGAGATGGAATCAGAAAAGGAATCAAAGAGTGCAAAAGGAGAAGCCGAAAGCACCGCTCAGCGGCATTTTACCGCTGAGCGGCACTCAGGAGGTCACGGGAGGTCCGCTGAGGGGCAAACTGGCCGCTGAGGGGAAGAAAAGGGACGCGCAGTCACCGCTGAGCGGCACTTTTATGGGCTTGGGCTTTTGTAATTTTAGAATAGTATATAAGCTTTTGCACATCCTAGGGTTGGTATCTTTGGCAGAAACGAGGCAAACACTCTCTCTTCCACCCCTTTGAAGGAGGATCTTGGATGCTCAGGCTACCTCTTCACCTTTTTAGGGTTTATTCTTTCATTCTTTCATTGTTCATCTAGGTTCACCATGAATATGGTGAACTAAACCTTGTATGTTTTTTGGGGAATCAATGTAATCTCTTGAAGCTCTCATATATGGAATCTATGCTTGCATCTTTTAATTAAGATTTATGCTTTCTTTCATCATTAGTTAGGGTTTTTCCTCTTTGCTTAATGCTTGCATGGTTTAACTCATTCGATGCATGATTATTGGTTTTGTCGATACGGGCACGTACGGGGAAGTCTAGATCCGGGGAATTTCTCCCAATATTATATTGGTTGTCGTTAAGCTCCTGCACTTATGAACTGATCATTAGGAATGCTAGGAATTGTATGAACTCGTGATAGGGAGAAGCCATCTAGAATGGTACTTTAGAGAGTGGCATTAACAATGATGATTTGAATGTTGAATTCCTAAAATATATGAGAGTGGATGAGATGAAATTGACCCCCAACAACATATTCATTCATATATTTCATTGAAAGTGTTTATCTTTTGCTTTTGCCATTGATCAAAAACTCATGCATACATGTTTATTTTCGTCTCTTGCATATAAAATCTCAATTATTTCGTTTGTAAGTCTTAGCTAATCAACAAATCATATAACTAAACTAGGCCGTGAGTCCTTTGGGAGAACGATACTTGGTCTTACCAAGTTTATTACTTGAACGATTCGGTCATACTTGCCGATTGTGAAACAAGTTTGTGACATCATATTTTGGTGCTCATAAATTTGTCCATCAAGTTTTTGGCGCCGTTGCCGGGGACTCGTGGTTTAACTGGTTAATTTGTGTGATTATTGATTATCTTTGACTTTAATTTTGAAATTCTTTTTTTATTTTCTGTTTTTATTTTTTCGGTTTTGATTTGATTAGATTAGATTTTATTTTATCTTATTAGATTAGATTAGATTTTATTTTATTTTATTTTATCTTCTATCTTCTGAATCTTTTATCTTTTATCTTTTTAATCTTTTATCTTTTTATTTTTTTATCTTCTGAATCTATATCTTTTCCTATATCTTTTTGTGCTAACAAATATTTTCTAGGGTTTTGTTTTCTTGTGTATGCAGGAGACAATTCGAACTAGGAGTAAGAAAACAACAAAACCTCTTCTTGAAGGTCTAGACGAGAGTAGACGGTGGAGAAGAATCAGAATATCTAGAGAACTTTTCCCTTCTCCAGAAACTCTCTCACAATCATCACCACAAGGTTCTGTTCATAGCACAGGAAGTATGGAGAACAATAATGGTAGAAGAACTCTTGCAGACTACACCAATATTGCTGGACCTCAACACTTTAACAGCATAGCTAGACCTAGAGTCAATGCAACCAATATGGAGGTCAAACCAGCACTGATTCAACTGGTGAAGAGTAATCATTTTAATGGGTTATCTCATGAAAGCCCATATGAGCACCTCACTACCTTTAATGAGATTTGCAACACAGTCAAGATTAATGGGGTGCCAGACGAAGCAATCAAACTTAGCTTGTTTCCTTTCTCATTGGGAGGCAATGCTAAGCTTTGGTTGAACTCTTTTCCAGAAGAAAGCTTCACAGAGTGGGAAACAGTGGTCACAAAATTTTTAAACAAGTACTTCCCACAATCTAAGGTGACTAAAGGCAAGCAAGAGATTTCTTCATTTAAGCAGGGCATGGAAGAATCACTGGGGCATGCATGGGACAGGTGATGGACAAATTTATGATCACCAAAATATGATGTCACAAACTTGCTTCACAATCGGCAAGTATGACCGAATTGTTCAAGTAATAAACTTGGTAAGACCAAGTATCGTTCTCCCAAAGGACTCACGGCCTAGTTTAGTTGTGTGGTTTGTTGATTAGCTAAGACTTAAGAACGAAATATTTGGAATTTAATATGCAAGACAGAAAATAAACATGTATGCATGAGTTTTTTGATCAATGGCAAAAGCAAAAGATAAACACTTTCAATGAATTATATGAATGAATATGTTGTTGGGGGTCAATTTCATCTTATCCACTCTCATATATTTTAGGAATTCAACATTCAAATCATCATTGTTAATGCCATTCTCTAAAGTACCATTCTAGATGGCTTCTCCCTAATCACGAGTTCATACAATTCCTAGCATTCCTAATGATCAATTCATAAGTGCAGGAGCTTAACGACAACCAATATAATATTGGGAGAAATTCCCCGGATCTAGACTTCCCCGTACGTGCCCGTATCGACAAAACCAATAATCATGCATCGAATGAGTTAAACCATGCAAGCATTAAGCAAAGAGGAAAAACCCTAACTAATGATGAAAGAAAGCATAAATCTTAATTAAAAGATGCAAGCATAGATTCCATATATGAGAGCTTCAAGAGATTACATTGATTCCCCAACAAACATACAAGGTTTAGTTCACCATATTCATGGTGAACCTAGATGAACAATGAAAGAATAAACCCTGTAAAGGTGAAGAGGTAGCCTGAGCATCTAAGATCCTCCTTCAAAGGGGTGGAAGAGAGAGTGTTTGCCTCGTTTCTGCCAAAGATACAAACCCTAGGACGTCCTAAAGCTTATATACTATTCTAAAATTACAAAAAATCTAGGCCCAAGCCCATAAGTGTGCCGCTCAGCGGTAAAATACCGCTCAGCGTTGACTCCGCGTCTCACTTCTTTCACTAAATTCACTAGTTTTTAAGTCTAAAGGTTGCTTTTAATATCAATTTTAAGCATGAAAATAACAGTTTTTCAACTGTTATCACAACCCCAAACTTAGAACTTTGCTTGTCCTCAAGCAAACAAAATGTAACTCAATCTCCAACCAATTCATATGATGGTTCACTCATTCAAAAATCTTCTTTTTCAAGATAAGTAACAACTTCACTCAAACTTATGACCAAGAGTTCATTCAAGATGTGCACATGCTTTAGTGTTCACAAAGTCATTTAAATTCCAACAAATGCTATTTTTCATGAATGATCAATCAATTAAGCATGGATGTTCATGTGCTTATGGAATATTTCCTCACTAGGTAAAGTGTTTCACTCAAAACACAAGTGTATAAGAGGTAAAGTGTTTCACTCATTCACTCCACTATCACAATGTCACATGAATCAACTTTGCCTTTCATTTTACCATAATCAAAAACATTCACAAGCATGCATCATCACAAGGACTTTTCAATGGCTTATAATGTGGCTGGGCTAACAAGAAAATTGGTTTTTCTGGATCACAAAATCCTTGAGTTAAGAGAATGATATCAACACAATCATCTTATTCATTCCCAACTTTCTTTTGCCTTTGCATTTGCATTGAGCTTTGCTTCTTTTTCTTTTCTTTTTCTTTTTCTTTGCATATTCTTACTTTTTAGCTCTTAGCTCAATGCTTTTCCTTTTTCATGTTTCCTCAACAACCCCAAACTTGAACATTTAACAATACCACACAAGATCTTCTACTTAACTCAAGGTAAAGATTTTCAATCAAGGGTTTTCAATGTATATTCAAGGCTAAGGGTTCAAAGGATAGAACACAACGTGTTCTCTTTTAGTGGGCTAACTTTATGAATTTGGCCAATAAAAGGGTTCCAACAAATGGCCTTGATCACATGATGCAAAACAAGCAATTGATTCAATCATAGAAAACCTGGGCAAAGTCATTCAAGCTTCCAAAGTAATAACATTCAATCAATAATAACTCTGGAGCTCAAAACCTCACATATCAGCTCATTCACATTTGACATACACATCCTGCTTAATTTCACAATCACAATCATGATATTATGCATTTGTTCACAAATCTTGTGAATCACCTGTATAAGCATTTTAATGTGCACATCATTTCAACATCAATCAATCAATAAGCATCATCAAGCATTACTTATCACACAATCACAGTTAATAGCAAACCATCATAAGAAACCAGGTGTTCAATAGAGTACATCAAACCCTAATCTAAAACAGAAGTAAATAAGTTCAGAAAACTTAAACCAAACAAAAGCATAAGTCCTGCTCTAGTTATGATAGCATTCATCAGTAAATGCTATCTCAACTCCTCCTCAATCTGAGTTGTCCTCTGTATCCTCCTTCTTCTTGGATCTTATAGTCTTGATTCTTTTTGCCCGATGAGGAGGCCATCCCTGCATCAAACATAGTTCACAAAACCAAAAGATACATTGTTAAGCATTAGTAAACCATAATGAAGAAATCAGCCCCTTCAATGATGCTCTCTCCCAACCCCAAACTTAGATGGAAAACTAGTGAGCAAGTGAGTGGAAGGGAGATTTTCTAAAGAGGGATGAGGGAAAAGTTGTAGAGAACCTTTGAAAAGGTATGTAAGAGTGTGTGTGCAGAGAAGAGTCTGAAAAGAGAAACCAAAACGCAGCTTAGGGTATAAAAATACCCTAATGGGCTCGGATCCCGCTAAGGGGAAACTAAAGCCCATCTGCGAGAGTACCACTCAGCGGTAAGTTGCTGCTCAGCGGCACTTTCGTGAAGTGCTCTTCTCCTTCTTTTCTTAACCTACGTACCTCCTAGACATGCCCCTCACTGGTTCCCTACAATTCAATGCTTAAAATACTTATGCAAACCCTAACTAAAATAAAACAAACAAAAACAATCAATCAACTAGGTTGCCTCCCAGGTAGCGCTTGTTTAACGTCACGAGCCTGACCCAAAATCCACCAACACCCATCGGTAGGTGTTTCAAACTTACCAACACCCATCAGTAGGTGTTACAGACTTACCAGCACCCATCAGTAGGTGTTACAAACTTAGTATCCTTCAGTAGATACTTAACCACCTAGCATCCTTCAGTAGATGCTGTATCCAACAAAATATTTACAAAAATAATGTCCACAAATTAAAAGTTACAAAACCAAATCAAAAGTTTTTAAATCCACTGGGTTGCCTCCCAGCAAGCGCTCTTTTAACGTCATTAGCTTGACCCAGTAAAGCTCAAGTTCCTTCTTCTTTTTCTTCTTTCTACTGAACTTCTTCAGAAATTTGATCAAACCAGGAACCTGTTGCAGTGTCTCAATCATAGGAACTTTAATCTCCAATTTCTTGAAGATTTCCATAAAGCACTTAAATTTCTTTTCCCTATGATACTTCTTTGGATGAGGAAGAGGTTTTTCATATGATTCTTTCTTTTTTTCTCTCATCCTCTTTTTCTTTTCTCTCACTTTCTTTTTTTCTTCTCTTTTTCTACTCACTTTCTCAATCTTCACACAAATTTTCTCTTCTCTCTCTTTTCTCTCTTGTTTTTCCAACTCAACTTTTTCAACATTTACACTCACTAGCACTTCACACTCTTCCCTGGGGTTAACCTCAGTATTAGCCCCACAATTTCTACTTGGCCTTTCTTCCACCTGTTTGGTGATCTGCCCAACTGAGTCTCCAAATTTTTGATAGCAGCTTCAGTGCTCTTTTGGGTAGACTCAGTTTTCTGTATGAAATTGTTGAGAGTTTCCTCCATCCTCATGGACCTTTCATTAAGCATAGATAATTGTTGCCATAAGGTGGGTTGCTGCTGCTGCTTATTATATTGACCCGCTTGCCCAGTTTGCCCTTGACCAATGCTTGAGTGTGGTTTCCACCCCTGATTGTAGCTCCCTTGACGATACTGATTGGTCATGTAGTTTACATCCTCTACGGCTTCAACTGGAAAGGCACATTGACCATTGATATGGTCGCCTCCACACAATTCGCACAACTGGGATTGTACCTGTGCAACAGTCTTTAACTCTTGTGGCAATTGTTCAAGTATCTTTGAGAGATTCTCCAATTGTTGAGTTATTAACTTGTTCTGAGCTATCAAGGCATCATTGGATTGCAACTGTAGAACTCCTTTTTGTTGAATAGGAGCTCCTCCTTCACTGTTCCACTTATTGTTATTAGTAGTCATGTTTTCAATTATTTCTGTGGCTTCCTCTGGAGTCTTCCATTTGATATTGCCTCCAGCTGAGGCGTTAAGCATCATCATGGTTTGTGAACCAAGACCTCCAAGGAAGATTAGGACTACTTCTCCTTCGTTAAATCCATGCGTGGGAGTCTTTCGTAATAGGCTTTTATACCTGTCCCATGCATGCCCCAGTGATTCTTCCATGCCTTGTCTAAATGAAGAGATCTCTTGCTTCCCTTTGTTGATTTTAAAGCTTTGTTGCTGCCATTGTTGTTGTGGTTGGTTCTCAAATTGTCCGGCAGCTTGCCAAAATTGGCTTTGATCCATGCTTGAGTCATGTTCCCACCAGTGGTTGAGATTACTTTGGTAGAATTGAGTGCCTATTAAAGTCTTGTTCGAATTGCATCCTGCAAACATTAGGCACAAAACTCTAGAAAATATTTGTTAGCACAAAAAGATATAGGAGAAGATATATATATTCAGAAGATAAAAGATTCAGAAGATAAAATAAAATAAGATAGAATAAAATAAAATAAAATCAAATCTAATCTAATCTAATCTAATAAGATAAAATAAAATAAAATCAAATCAAATCTAATCTAATCAAATAAAATAAAATCTAATCTAATCTAATCAAATAAGATAAAATAAAATCAAAACAGAAAAATAAAAACAGAAATTCAAAATTAAAGTCAAAGATAATCAATAATCACACAAATTAACCAGTTAAACCAGAATCCCCGGCAACGGCGCCAAAAACTTGATGGACAAATTTATGATCACCAAAATATGATGTCACAAACTTGCTTCACAATCGGCAAGTATGACCGAATCGTTCAAGTAATAAACTTGGTAAGACCAAGTATCGTTCTCCCAAAGGACTCACGGCCTAGTTTAGTTGTGTGGTTTGTTGATTAGCTAAGACTTAAGAACGAAATATTTGGAATTTAATATGAAAGACAGAAAATAAACATGTATGCATGAGTTTTTTGATCAATGGCAAAAGCAAAAGATAAACACTTTCAATGAATTATATGAATGAATATGTTGTTGGGGGTCAATTTCATCTTATCCACTCTCATATATTTTAGGAATTCAACATTCAAATCATCATTGTTAATGCCACTCTCTAAAGTACCATTCTAGATGGCTTCTCCCTAATCACGAGTTCATACAATTCCTAGCATTCCTAATGATCAGTTCATAAGTACAGGAGCTTAACGACAACCAATATAATATTGGGAGAAATTCCCCGGATCTAGACTTCCCCGTACGTGCCCGTATCGACAAAACCAATAATCATGCATCGAATGAGTTAAACCATGCAAGCATTAAGCAAAGAGGAAAAACCCTAACTAATGATGAAAGAAAGCATAAATCTTAATTAAAAGATGCAAGCATAGATTCCATATATGAGAGCTTCAAGAGATTACATTGATTCCCCAACAAACATACAAGGTTTAGTTCACCATATTCATGGTGAACCTAGATGAATAACAATGAAAGAATGAAAGAATAAACCCTAAAAAGGTGAAGAGGTAGCCTGAGCATCCAAGATCCTCCTTCAAAGGGGTGAAAGAGAGAGTGTTTGCCTCGTTTCTGCCAAAGATACTAATTCTAGGACGTGCAAGTCCTTATATACTATTCTAGAATTACAAAAGATTACAAAAGCCCAAGCCCATAAAAGTGCCGCTCAGCAGTAAATACCGCTCAGCGGTGACTGCGCGTCCCTTTTCTTCCCCTCAGCGGCCAGTTTGCCCCTCAGCGGACCTCCCGTGACCTCCTGAGTGCCGCTCAGCGATAAAATGCCGCTGAGCGGTGCTTTCGGCTTCTCCTTTTGCACTCTTTGCTTCCTTTTCTGATTCCATCTCTCTCTTTCTTCACTTCTTTCACTAAATTCACCTTAAAACCTGCACAAAAACACTTAAATCAAGCATAAACCTGTCCAGCTCTCTTATTTCTGAAAATATAGATAAAAGCATGATTTCAAGCTAGTTTTTAAGTCTAAAGGTTGCTTTTAATATCAATTTTAAGCATGAAAATAACAGTTTTTCAACTGTTATCAACAGGTATAAAAGCTTGTTACGCAAAACTCCCACGCATGGCTTTGAAGATCAAGAAGTAGTCTTAACTTTCCTTGGAGGGCTTGGTTCACAAACCAAGATGATGCTGGACGCCTCAGCAGGAGGCAATATTAAATGGAAAACTCCAGAGGAAGCAACTGAAATTATAGAAAACATGGCTACTAGTGATAATGAGCTGCACAGTGAAAGAGGAGCTCCTATGCAAGAAAAAGAGGTTCTTCAATTACAAACACATGATGCCTTGCTAGCTCAGAATAAAATTCTAACTCAACAGCTGGAAACTCTGACTAAAACTCTTGCTTTATTACCTAAAGAGTTGAAATCTGCTGCACAGGTACAAACCCAGTTGTGCGAATTATGTGGGGGTGATCATATCAATGGCCAATGTGCTTTTCCTGTGGAAGCCGTGGAGGATGTTAATTTCATGGCTAATCAATTTCCATACCGTCAAGGGAATTATAATCAGGGGTGGAAACCACATCCAAGCATTGGTCAAGGACAAACTGGGCAAGCTAATCAATATAATAAGCAGCAGCAGCAACCAACCTTTTGGCAACAGTTATCTATGCTTAATGAAAGATCAACAAGGTTGGAAGAAACTCTTCAGCAATTCATTCAGAAAACTGAATCTTCTCAAAAGAGCACTGAAGCTGCTATAAAGAATTTGGAGATTCAAATGGGTCAGATTACCAAGCAATTGGAAGAAAGGCCGAATAGAAACTTTGGGGCTAATACTGAGGTTAACCCCAGAGAAGAGTGCAAGGTGGTAGAGAGTGTTGATGATGAGAAAGTTGAGTTAGATACAGAAGAGAGAAGTGAAATAGAGAGCAAAAGCACGTTTCCTTTTCCAATCCATCAAGGGAAACCAATGGACTTCACAGAGTTATTCAAAATGGTGGATAATGATGCACCTTGGGAGCAAATTCTGCAACAGATTACGGTTTACACCAAATCTAATAAAGAAATCTCTACAAAGAAGAGACGTAGAGATGATGAGGAAAAAAAGTGTATAACTGTTAAGGAAGAGTCATTCCCACCTAAAGCATCAGATCCAGGTAGTTTTTCTATCCCTTGTACTATAGGGAAGAAAAAAGTAAAGAAAGCTCTCCTTGATTTAGGTTCAAGTGTTAACTTGATACCTTATTCTTTACTGGAGCAAATTGGCAATGTTAAAATGAAACCTGTAAAGGTTAATTTAGTAATGGCTGATGGATCTTCAAAGGAGCCATGTGGGATTGCAGAAGACATTGTAGTTTGTGTTGGCAAACTTCAGTTTTTGGCAGACTTTGTGGTGATGAAGATGGAAACCGAGAAAATACCTATCATACTTGGAAGACCGTTTATGAAAACGGCCAGGGCTATCATAGATGTAAATGAAGGTATAGGGGTGCTCCAGGATAGAAAGGAGAGAGTGGTGGTGGATGTCTTCAAAGATGAGACACAAGCAAAGGAGGAAGAAGCCAGTTATAAAGCTGCATTTTGAGATGCACCCATAACTAGAGGTAAAGATGAAAATCTTGAGGTTTCAGGTAACCATTGTTTGTTGTTTCAGGTACCCAAGGAAGAAGAAATTGGAAGAGGAGAAGAAATTCCTAGAGACTGGAAGAAAAGAAGACTCCAACTTGGCACACCTGTAAGAATCAAGAACAAGTTGTGGGTTGTGAAGGGCTTTAAAGAAAAGGAGATGATAGAGATAGAGTCTCCATATTCTAGAAGAACCAAAACAGTTCAAAGGAAGCAGTTGAGAAGTTGGTGGACTGACAACATCAACTATAAAGAAGATGGAACTTGAACTTTACTGGGTCAAGCTAATGACGTTAAAAGAGCGCTTGCTGGGAGGCAACCTAGTGATTTACAAACTTTTGACTTTTGATTTGGTTTTGTAACTTTTAATTTGTGGACATTATTTTGTAAATATTTTGTTGGATACAGCATCTACAGAAGGATGCTAGGTGGTTAAGTATCTACTGAAGGATACTAAGTTTGTAACACCTACTGATGGGTGTTGGTGAGAAGATTTTGCACCTACTGATCGGTGCTGGTAAGTTTGAAACACCTACTGATGGGTGTTGGTGGATTTTGGGTCAGGCTCGTGACGTTAAACAAGCGCTACCTGGGAGGCAACCCAGTTGATTGATTGTTTTCTGTTTGTTTATTTTAGTTAGGGTTTGCATAAGCATTTTTAAAATTGAATTGCAGGGAACCAGTGAGGGGTATGTCTAGGAGGCACGTAGGTCAAGAAAAGAAGGAGAGGAGCACTTCACGCAAGTGCCGCTGAGCGGCAAACTACCGCTGAGCAGTAGTCTCGCAGAATGGGCTTTAGTTCCCCTTAGCGGAACCCGAGCCCATTAGGGTATTTTTATACCCTAAGCTGCGCAATTTCTTATTCTTTCAAGCTCTTCTCTGCACAAACACTCCCACATACCTTCTCCTAGGTTTTCCACATCTTTTCACTCTTTCCTCTTAAGAAAATATCTTTTCCACTCACTTTTACACTAGTGTGCCATCAAAGTTTGGGGTTGGAAGAGAGTATTCTAGCTTGGAAGCATTGTCATTGCATCTAGTAACTCCACCCAAGTAAGTAAAGTGCATTTTGTTCATTCTACGGTTCTTGAATTTGAATGTGATTGTCAAAGCATGAATATTGAGGGGTTTTGAATTCTATGCATGATTTGATGATATATTTGATGTTTGAACCGATTAAACTACATGATTATGAATTGGAAAACTGAAAATTGCATTTGGGTGGAGTTAGGAAAGCTTTAAAACAGGTTTTTCAAAAATCTGCAGAGTTACCGCTGAGGGGTAAACTGCCGCTGAGCGGCACTCTGCCAGATTTGATTTTTCTGGTTTGTTGCGTGTTGGAATGTGGCACTGATGGCGCTGAGGGGAAATTCTGTCCCTTAGCGGTGGTTTAGCTTCGAAAGGAGTTGTGTTCTGTGTTTACTAATGATTAACATCATGTTCTGTGGTTTTGTATTTCTGTTTGAATGCAGGAATGGCATCCTCTTTAGGAAAGAGATTGAAAACCATGGCAACCAAGAGAAAAGAAAAGGAACCAGAGCAACCCCATAATAGCAGGTTCCTCTCTAGGAAACATGAGAAACACTTTAGGGTGGTTCAGGACAGGAGACTTCTGATGGAGAGAAAGGTTGGAATGATACCTAACTTTGCCCCTCAATTTGGAGAGCAAGTGTTAGGGAATGATTGGGGAAAGCTAGCCACTTATCCTGCACCTGCCAACATAGCTGTAGTAAAGGAATTTTACACCAATGCAAAGAAGATTGGTGATTATCCAGCTGAGAATTATTTGGGCTATGTTAGAGGCCATGCTATCAGGTATGATCCTGATTCTATCAACAACTTCCTGGATACTGTGTGGGCTGGTAAGCAATGCCAGTTTGCTCTTTGCATGGAGGAAGGTGCTGATTATGAGGATGTGGAGAGAGTGTTGTGTATACCTGGAGGACACTTCCAAAGGAATAGATCTGGTTCAGTGGTTAACATTAGGAGCACGGATTTGACTCCTCTTGCGAAGTATTGGATGGCATTTTCTCATGCCAACATTCAGCCATGTTCACATGTGTCAGATATTACTCTCAGCAGGGCACTATTCATCTACTGTGCTATCAGAAACTTGAATGTTAATATTGGGCAGGTGATAGCTGATGAAATTAGTGTATGTGCTAACACCTCAAACAACAAAGCACCACTAGGACATCCTTCTTTGATCACTCACCTTTGCAAGCTCGCTGGGGTGGACACTTCTGTTCCACCATTTGAGAGGCCAAGAAAAGCTATTGATGAGGCTTATTACAGACAGTACTGTGGAGGTGAGGATGCAGCTCAGCCAGTTCCACCACGCCAGGCTCGTAGAGAGAGAGGGCCAGCACAGAGCCGGACATCTGCTGATACACATGAAGCAGAACCATTCCAGATGAGGGACATGTATATGTCTCTTATAGGTGCTCAGTTGCAGTCCATTCACAGAGGGCAGGTGGCCACTGCTGAGATGATAGTGGGGATGTATGATACACCTCCAGCCCACAGGTGGACTATGGATGAATTCCATAATGTGGTAGCTTGGCCAGAAGAACCAGTGCATGGAGGAGGAGTTGGAGCTGCTGAAGCTTCAGCTAGAGATATGGAAGAAGATGAAGCTGATGAGGAGGATGCATTTGAAGATGATGAAGATGAGGAGGAAGAGGAAGATACAGAGGACAGCTCAGACTGATGAGGAGTTGAGATAGCATTTACTGATGAATGCTATCATATGATTATGCTTTTGTGGTTTAAGTTTTCTGAACTTATTTGTTTTTGTTTTTAGATTAGGGTTGATGTACTCTATTGAACACCTGGTTTGTTATGATGGTTTGCTATTAACTGTGATTGTGTGATAAGTAATGCTTGATGATGCTTATTGATTGATTGATGTTGAGATGATGTGCACATTAAAATGCTTATACAGGTGATTCACAAGCTTTGTGAACAAATGCATGATATCATGATTGTGATTGTGAAATTAAGCAGGATGTGTATGTCAAATGTGAATGAGCTTATATGTGAGGTTTTGAGCTCCAGAGTTGTTATTGTTGAATGCTATTACTTTGAAAGCATGAATGATTTTGCCCAGGTTTTCTATGATTGAATCAATTGCTTGTTTTGCATCATGTGATCAAGGCCGTATGTTGGAACCCTTTTTATTGGCCAAATTCATAAAGTTAGCCCACTAAAAGAGAACACTGTGTGTTTTATCCTTTGAACCCTTAGCCTTGAACATACACTGAAAACCTTTGATTGAGAATCTTTACCTTGAGTTAAGTAGAAGATCTTGTGTGGTATTGTTAAATGTTCAAGTTTGGGGTTGTTGGGAAAACATGAAAAGCATTGAGCTAAGAGCTAAAAAGTAAGAATATGCAAAGAAAAAGAAAAGAAAAGAAAAAGAAGCAAAGCTCAATGCAAATGCAAAGGCAAAAGAAAGTTGGGAATGAATAAGATGATTCTGTTGATATGATTCTCTTAACTCAAGTATTTTGTGATCCAGAAAAACCAATTTTCTTGTTAGCCCAGCCACATTATAAGCCATTGAAAAGTCCTTGTGATGATGCATGCTTGTGAATGTTTTTGATTGTGGTAAAATGAAAGGCAAAGTTGACTCATGTGACATTGTGATAGTGGAGTGAATGAGTGAAACACTTTACCTCTTATACACTTGTATGTTGAGTGAAACACTTTATCTAGTGAGGAAGTATTCCATAAGCACATGAACATCCATGCTTAATTGATTGATCATTCATGAAAAATAGCATTTGTTGGAATTTAAGTGACTTTGTGAACACTAAAGCATGTGCACATCTTGAATGAACTCTTGGTCATAAGTTTGAGTGAAGTTGTTGCTTATCTTGAAAAAGAGGATTTTTGAATGAGGACAAGCAAAGTTCTAAGTTTGGGGTTGTGATAACAGTTGAAAAACTGTTATTTTCATGCTTAAAATTGATACTAAAAGCAACCTTTATACTTAGAAACTAGCTTGAAATCATACTTTTATCCATATTTTCAGAAATAAGAGAGCTGGACAGGTTTATGCTTGATTTCAGTGTTTTTGTGCAGGTTTTAAGGTAAATTTAGTGAAAGAAGTGAAGAAGAAGAGAGATGGAATCAGAAAAGAAATCAAAGAGTGCAAAAGGAGAAGCCGAAGTCACCGCTCAGCGGTAAACTGCCGCTGAGCGGCACTCAGGAGGTCACGGGAGGTCCGCTGAGGGGCAAAATGGCCGCTGAGGGGAAGAAGTGAGACGCGGAGTCAACGCTGAGCGGTATTTTACCGCTGAGCGGCACACTTATGGGCTTGGGCCTAGATTTTTTGTAATTTTAGAATAGTATATAAGCTTTAGGATGTCCTAGGGTTTGTATCTTTGGCAGAAACGAGGCAAACACTCTCTCTTCCACCCCTTTGAAGGAGGATCTTAGATGCTCAGGCTACCTCTTCACCTTTACAGGGTTTATTCTTTCATTGTTCATCTAGGTTCACCAAGAATATGGTGAACTAAACCTTGTATGTTTGTTGGGGAATCAATGTAATCTCTTGAAGCTCTCATATATGGAATTTATGCTTGCATCTTAATCTAAGATTTATGCTTTCTTTCATCATTAGTTAGGGTTTTTCCTCTTTGCTTAATGCTTGCATTGTTTAACTCATTCGATGCATGATTATTGGTTTTGTCGATACTGATAACAGTTGAAAAACTGTTATTTTCATGCTTAAAATTGATACTAAAAGCAACCTTTAGACTTAGAAACTAGCTTGAAATCATGCTTTTATCTATATTTTCAGAAATAAGAGAGCTGGACAGGTTTTAAGGTGAATTTAGTGAAAGAAGTGAAGAAGGAGAGAGATGGAATCAGAAAAGGAAGCAAAGAGTGCAAAAGGAGAAGCCGAAGGCACCGCTCAGCGGCATTTTACCGCTGAGCGGCACTCAGGAGGTCACGGGAGGTCCGCTGAGGGGCAAACTGGCCGCTGAGGGGAAGAAAAAGGAAGCGCAGTCACCGCTGAGCGGTATTTACCGCTGAGCGGCACTTTTATGGGCTTGGGCTTTTGTAATCTTTTGTAATTCTAAAATAGTATATAAGGGCTTGCACGTCCTAGAATTAGTATCTTTGGCAGAAACGAGGCAAACACTCTCTCTTCCACCCCTTTGAAGGAGGATCTTGGATGCTCAGGCTACCTCTTCACCTTTATAGGGTTTATTCTTTCATTCTTTCAAGTATGACCGAATCGTTCAAGTAATAAACTTGGTAAGACCAAGTATCGTTCTTCCCAAAGGACTCACGGCCTAGTTTAGTTATGTGATTTGTTGATTAGCTAGGACTTACAAACGAAATATTTGGATTTTAATTATGCAAGACAGAAAATAAACATGTATGCATGAAGTTTGATCAATGGCAAAGACAAAAGATAAACACTTTCAATGAATTATATGAATGAATATGTTGTTGGGGGTCAAATTCATCTCATCCACTCTCATATATTTTAGGAATTCAACATTCAAATCATCATTGTTAATGCCACTCTCTAATGTACCATTCTAGATGGCTTCTCCCTAATCACGAGTTCATACAATTCCTAGCATTCCTAATGATTAGTTCATGAGTGCAGGAGCTTAACGACAACCAATATAATATTGTCAGTATAATATTGGGAGAAATTCCCCGGATCTAGACTTCCCCGTACGTGCCCGTATCGACAAAACCAATAATCATGCATGGAATGAGTTAAACTATGCAAGCATTGAGCAAAGAGGAAAAACTCTAACTAATGATGAAAGAAAGCATATGTCTTAATTAAAAGATGTAAACAACGATTCCATATATGAGAGCTTCAAGAGATTACATTGATTCCCCAACAAACATACAAGGTTTAGTTCACCATATTCATGGTGAACCTAGATGAATAACAATGAAAGAATGAAAGAATAAACCCAATAAAGGTGAAGAGGTAGCCTGAGCATCATAGATCCTCCTTCAAAGGGGTGGAAGAGAGAGTGTTTGCCTCGTTTCTGCCAAAGATACTAATCCTAGGGACGTGCAAGCCCTTAAATACTATTCTAGAGTTACAAAAGATTACAAAAGCCCAAGCCCAAAAAGTGCCGCTCAGCGGTGATTGCGCGTCCTTTTCTTCCCCTCAGCGGCCAGTTTGCCCCTCAGCGTGACTCCCGCAACCTCCTGAGTGCCGCTCAGCGGTAAATTGCCGCTGAGCGGTGCCTTCGACTTCTCTTTTTGCACTCTTTCTTGTCTTTTCTAATGTCATCTCTCTCCTTCTTCACTTCTTTCACCAAATTCACCTTAAAACCTGCACAAAAACACTTAAATCAAGCATAAACCTGTCCAACTCTCTTATTTATGAAAATATAGATAAAAGCATGATTTCAAGCTAGTTTTTAAGTCTAAAGGTTGCTTTTAGTATCACTTTTAAGTATGAAAATAACAGTTTTTCAACTGTTATCAGTGACATCATATTTTGGTGATCATAAATTTGTCCATCAGATACGGGAACGTACGGGGAAGTCTAGATCCAGGGAATTTCTCCCAATATTATGTTGGTTGTCGTTAAGCTCCTGCACTTATGAACTGATCATTAGGAATGCTAGGAATTGTATGAACTCGTGATTAGGGAGAAGCCTTCTAGAAAGGTACTTTAGAGAGTGGCATTAACAATGATGATTTGAATGTTGAATTCCTAAAATATATGAGAGTGGATAAGATGAAATTGACCCCCAACAACATATTCATCCATATATTTCATTGAAAGTGCTTATCTTTTGCTTTTTGCCATTGATCAAAGCTCATGCATACATGTTTATTTTCTGTTTTGCATATTAAACTCCAATTATTTCGTTCTTAAGTCTTAGCTAATCAACAAACCACACAACTAAACTAGGCCGTGAGTCCTTTGGGAGAACGATACTTGGTCTTACCAAGTTTATTACTTGAACGATTCGGTCATACTTGCCGATTGTAAAACAAGTTTGTGACATCATATTTTGGTGATCATAAATCTGTCCATCAATGGCCGAAGTGGACGAAGTGACTGAAGTGGACGAAGTTTATGACGTTTACGAAGTGAAGGAAGTGGAGGAAGTGGACGAAGTTGACGAAGTGGACAGAGTGGAGTAAGTGGAGGAAGGGGAGGAAGTGGACGATATGGACGAAGTGGAAGAAGAACTGGACGAAGTGGAGGAAGTGGAGGATGTGGACGAAGTTGACGACGTGGAGGAAGTTGAGGAAGTAGAGCAAGTGGAGGAAGTAGAGCAGGTGTAGGAAGTGGAGGAAGTGGACGAAGTTGACGAAAAGGACGAAGTGGACGAAGTTGACGTATTGGACGAAGTGGAGGAAGTGGAGGAAGTGAAGAAAGTGGACGAAGTGGAAGAAGTGGAAGAAGTTGACGAAGTTAACGTAGAGGACGAAGGGGAGGAAGTGGACGAAGTTGACGAAGTCGACGAAGGGGACGAAGTGGACGAAGCGGACGTAGTTGACGAATTTGGGGTGGTGAAGAAAGTGGAGGGAGTGAACGAACTTGACGACGTTGACGAAGCTGACATAGTTGACGGAGTGGAGGAAGTGGAGGATGTTTAGGAAGTGTAGGAAGTGGAGGAAGTGGAGGACGTGGAGCAAGTGTAGGAAATGGAGGAAGTGGAGGAAGTGCAGGCAGTGGAGGAAGTTGACGAAGTTGAAGAAGTTGACGAAGTTGACGAAGTAGACGAAGTGGTGGAAGTGGACGAAGTGGAGTAACTGGACGAAGTGGAGTAAGTGGAGGAAGTGGAGGAAGTGGAGGAAGTAGAGGCAGTGGAGGAAGATGACGAAGTGGACGAAGTGATGGAAGTGGACAAAGTTGACGAATATGATGATGAGGACAAAGTTGACGAAGTTGATGAATTTGGTGTAGTGAAGGAAGTGGCCGAAGTGGACGAAGTTGACGAAGTGGACAAACTGGCTGAACTGGACCAAGTGGACGAAGTTGACGAAGTGAAGGAAATGGAAGAAGTGTAGTCAGTGGAGGATGTGGAGGAAGTGGGGGAAGTGGACGAAGTGGACGATGTGGACAAAGTGGATGAAGAAGTGGAGGAAGTGGACAAAGTGGCGGAAGTGGAGGATGTGGACGAAGTAGAATAAGTGGAGGAAGTGGAGGAAGAGGAAAAAGCGGGGGAGGTTGAGGAGGTGGACGAAGTGGACGAAGGTGATGAAGGGGACGAAGTGGACGAAGTGGACGAAGTTGACGAAGTGGAAGAAGTGGACGAAGTGGAAGAAATGGATGAAGTGGAAGAAGTGGACGAAGTGGACAAAGTGGACGAAGTTGACGAAGTGGAGGAAGTGGAGGAAGTTGAAGAAGTGGACGAAGTGGAAGAAGTGAACGAATTTGGGGTAGTGGAGGAAGCGGACGAAGTTGACAAAGTAGACGAATTTGGGGTAATGGTGGAAATGGAGGAAGTGGATGAAGGGGACAAAGTTGACGAGGTGGACGAAATGGAAGAAGTGGAAGAACTGGAAGAAGAAGTGGACGAAGTTGACGAAGTGGATGAAGTGGATGAAGTGGAAGAAGTTTACGTAGTGGAGGAAGTGGACGAAGTTGACGAAGTTCAAGAAGTTGACGTAGTGGAGGAAGTTGAGGAAGAAGAGGAAGTGGAGGAAGTGGACGACGAAGTTGACGAGGTGGACGAAGAGGACGAAGTTGACAAATTTGGGGTAGTGGAGGAAGTGGACGAAGTTGACAAATTTGGGGTAGTGGAGGAAGTGGACGAAGTAGACAAAGTGGACGATGTTGACGAAGTGGAAGCAGTGTAGAAAGTTGAGGAAGTGGACGATGTGGACAAAGTGGATGAAGAAGTGGAAGAAATTGACGAAGTTAACGTAGAGGACGAAGGGGAGGAAGTGGTCGAAGTTGACGAAGTTGACGAAGTGGACGAAGGGGACGAAAAGGACGAAGCGGACGAAGCAGACGAAGCGGACGTACTTGACGAATTTGGGGTGGTGAAGGAAGTGGAGGGAGTAGACGAACTTGACGATGTTGACGAAGCTGACGTAGCTGACGGCGTGGAGGAAGTGGAGGAAGTGTAGGAAGTGTAGGAAGTGGAGGAAGTGGAGGAAGTGTAGGAAGTGGAGGAATTGGAGGAAGTGGGGGAAGTGGTGGAAGGGGAGGAAGTTGACGAAGTGGAAGAAGTTGACGAAGTAGACGAAGTTGACGAAGTGGGCGAAGTAGAGGAAGTGGACGAAGTTCACGAAGTTGACGTAGTTGACAAAGTGGAAAAGTGGAGGAAGTAGAAGAAGTGGAGGAAGTGGAGGAAGTGGAGGAAGTCCAGGAAGTGGAGGAAGTAGAGGAAGTAGAATAAGTGGAGGAAGTGGACGATGTGGAGGAAGTGGACGAAGTGGACAAAGTTGACGACGTGGACAAAGTTTACGAAGTTGAGGAAGTGGATGAAGTGAACGAAATGGATGAAGTGGAGGAAGTAGAGGAAATGGACGAAGTGGATGAAGTGGAAGAAGCGAATGAAGAATCGGACGAAGTTGACGAATTTAGGGTGGTGAAGGAAGTGGAGGGAGTGGACGAACTTGACAACGTTGACGAAGCTGACGTAGTTGACGGAGTGGAGGAAGTGGAGGAAGTGTAGGAAGTTTAGGAAGCGGAGGAAGTGGAGGAAGTGTAGGAAGTGGAGGAAGTGGAGGAAGTGGAGGAAGTTGACGAAGTGGAAGAAGTTGACGAAGTGGGCGAAGTGGAGGAAGTGGAGGAAGTGGACGACATTCACGAAGTGGACGAAGTTGACGAAGTGGACGAATTTAACGAATTTGACGAAGTTGACTGATGGACAAATTTGTAAGCACCAAAATATGATGTCACAAACGTGTTTCACAATCGGCAAGTATGACCGAATCGTTCAAGTAATAAACTTGGTAAGACCAAGTATCGTTCTTCCCAAAGGACTCACGGCCTAGTTTAGTTATGTGATTTGTTGATTAGCTAGGACTTATAAACGAAATATTTAGAGTTCAAAATGCAAGACAGAAAATAAACATGTATGCATGAATTGATCAATGGCAAAGACAAAAGATAAACACTTTCAATGAATTATATGAATGAATATTTTGTTGGGGGTCAATTTCATCTCATCCACTCTCATATATTTTAGGAATTCAACATTCAAATCATCATTGTTAATGCCACTCTCTAATGTACCATTCTAGATGGCTTCTCCCTAATCAAATAGTTCATACAATTCCTAGCATTCCTAATGATTAGTTCATGTGCGCAGGAGCTTAAAGGCAACCAATAAAATATTGTCAGTATAATATTGGGAGAAATTCCCCGGATCTAGACTTCCCCGTACGTGTCCGTATCGACAAAACCAATAATCATGCATTAGAATGAGTTAAACAATGCAAGCATTGAGCAAAGAGGAAAGACCCTAACTAATGATGAAAGAAAGCATATGTCTTACTTAAAAGATGTATTCAACAAATCCATATATGAGAGCTTCAAGAGATTACATTGATTCCCCAACAAACATACAAGGTTTAGTTCACCATATTCATGGTGAACCTAGATGAATAACAATGAAAGAATGAAAGAATAAACCCAATAAAGGTGAAGAGGTAGCCTGAGCATCCAAGATCCTCCTTCAAAGGGGTGGAATAGAGAGAGTTTACTTCGTTTCTGCCAAAGATACTAATCCCAAGGACGTGCAAGCCCTTATATACTAATCTAGAGTTACAAAAGATTACAAAAGCCCAAGCCCATAAAGTGTCGCTCAGTGGTATTTACCGCTCAGCGGTGATTGCGCGTCTTCTTTCTTCCCCTCAGCGGCCATTTTGCCCCTCAGCGGTTCCAACGCCACCTCTTGAGTGCCGCTCAGCGGTAGTTTGCCGCTGAGCGGTGCCTTCGTCTTCTCTTTTTGCACTCTTTCTTGTCTTTTCTAATGTCACTTCTCTCCTTCTTCACTCTTTGCACCAAATTCACCTTAAAACCTGCACAAAAACACTTAAATCAAGCATAAACCTGTCCAACTCTCTTATTTATGAAAATATAGATAAAAGGCATGATTTCAAGCTAGTTTTTAAGTCTAAAGGTTGCTTTTAGTATCACTTTTAAGCATGAAAATAACAGTTTTTCAACTGTTATCACAACCCCAAACTTAGAACTTTGCTTGTCCTCAAGCAAACAAAATGTAACTCCATCTCCAACCAATTCACATGATGGTTCACTCATTCAAAATCCTCTTTCCAAGATAAGTAACAACTTCACTCAAACTTATGACCAAGAGTTCAATCAAGATGTGCACATGCTTTAGTGTTCACAAAGTCATTTAAGTTCCAACAAATGCTATTTTTCATGAATGATCAATCAATTAAGCATGGATGTTCATGTGCTTATGGAATATTTCCTCACTAGGTAAAGTGTTTCACTCAACACACAAGTGTATAAGAGGTAAAGTGTTTCACTCATTCACTCTACTATCACAATGTCACATAATCAACTTTGCCTTTCATTTTACCACAATCAAAAACATTCACAAGCATGCATCATCACAAGGACTTTTCAATGGCTTATAATGTGGCTGGGCTAACAAGAAAATTGGTTTTTCTGGATCACAAAATCCTTGAGTTAAGAGAATCATAACAACACAATTATTCTTATTCATTCCCAACTTTCTTTTGCCTTTGCATTTGCATTGAGCTTTGCTTCTTTTTCTTTTCTTTTCTTTTTCTTTGCATATTCTTACTTTTTAGCTCTTAGCTCAATGCTTTTCCTTTTTCATGTTTTCCCAACAACCCCAAACTTGAACATTTGTCAATACCACACAAGATATTCTACTTAACTCAAGGTAAAGATTTTCAATCAAGGGTTCAGTGTATATTCAAGGCTAAGGGTTCAAAGGATAGAACACAAAGTGTTCTCTTTTAGTAGGCTAACTTTATGAATTTGGCCAATAAAAAGGTTTAACAAAGATGGCCTTGATCACATGATGCAAAACAAGTAATTGATTCAATCATAGAAAACCTGGGCAAAATCATTCATGCTTTCAAAGTAATAGCATTCAACAATAACAACTCTGGAGCTCAAAACCTCACATATAAGCTCATTCACATTTGACATACACATCCTGCTTAATTTCACAATCACAATCATGATATCATGCATTTGTTCACAAATCTTGTGAATCACCTGTATAAGCATTTGAATGTGCACATCATCTCAACATCAATCAGTCAATAAGCATCATTAAGCATTACTTATCACACAATCATAGTTAATAGCAAACCATCATAAAAAACCAGGTTTCCAATAGAGTACATCAAACCCTAATCTAAAAACAAAAACAAATAAGTCCAGAAAACTTAAACCACAAAAGCATAATCATATGATAGCATTCATCAGTAAATGCTATCTCAGCTCCTCATCAGTCTGAGGTGTCCTCTGTATCTTCCTCCTCTTCCTCATCATCATCATCATCAAATGCATCCTCCTCCTCAACTTCATCTTCTTCCATATCTCTGGCTGAAGCTTCAGCTGCTTCAGCTCCTCCATGTAATGGTTCTTCTGGCTAAGCTACCACATTATGGAATTCATCCATAGTCCACCTGTGTGCTGGAGGGGTATCATACATCCCCACTATCATCTCAGCCGTGGCCACCTGCCCTCTGTGGATGGACTGCAACTGAGCACCTATAAGAGACATATACATGTCCCTCATCTGGAATGGTTCTGCTTCATGAGTATCAGCAGATGTCCGGCTCTGTGCTGACCCTCTCTCTCTACGAGCCTGGCGTGGTGGAACTGGCTGAGCTGCCTCCTCACCTCCACAATACTGTCTGTAATAGGCCTCATCAATAGCTTTTCTTGGCCTCTCAAATGGTGGATTAGAAGTGTCCACCCCAGCTTGCTTGCAAAGGTGAGTGATCAAAGAAGGATGTCCCAGTGGTGCTTTGTTGTTTGAGGTGTTAGCACACACACTAATCTCATCAGCTATCACCTGCCCAATATTAACATTCAAATTTCTGATAGCACAGTAGATGAATAGTGCCCTGCTGAGAGTGATATCTGACACATGCGAGCATGGCTGAATGTTGGCATGAGAAAATGCCATCCAATACTTTGCAAGAGGAGTCAAATCTGTCCTCCTAATGTTAACCACTGCTCCAGATCTATTCCTTTGAAAGTGTCCTCCAGTTATGCACAACACTCTCTCAACATCCTCAAAGTCAGCACCTTCCTCCATGCTAAGAGCAAACTGGCATTGCTCACCAGCCCACACAGTATCCAGAAAGTTGTTAATAGAATCAGGATCATACCTGATGGCATGGCCTCTGACATAGCCCAAATAATTCTCAGCTGGATAATCACCAATCTTCTTTGCATTGGTGTAGAATTCCTTAACTACAGCTATGTTGGCAGGTGCTGGATAAGTGGCTAGCTTTCCCCAATCATTCCCTAACACTTGCTCTCCAAATTGAGGAGCAAAGTTAGGTATCATTCCAACCTTTCTCTCCATTAGAAGTCTCCTGTCCTGAACCACCCTAAAGTGCTTCTCATGTTTCCTAGAGAGGAACCTGCCATTATGGGGCTGCTCTGGTTCCTTTTCCTTCCTCTTGGTTGCCATGGTTTTCAATCTTTTCCCTGATGAGGATGCCATTCCTACATTCAAAACACAAATCCAAAACCACAGAACATGATGTTAATCATTAGTAAACATAGAACACAACTTCTTTCGAAGCTAAACCACCGCTGAGGGCCACAATTTCCCCTCAGCGCCACCAGTGCCACATTCAAACACGCAAAATGCCAGAAAAAGCAAATCTGGCAGAGTGCCGCTCAGCGGTAATTGCCGCTCAGCGGTAATTGCCGCTCAGCGGTGACCTGCAGAGTTTTGCAAATCTTGTTTTAAAACTGTCCTAACTCCACCCAAATGCAATTTTCAGTTGTCCAGTTCATAATCAAGCAGTTTAATCGGTTCAAACATCAAATATATCATCAAATCATGCATATAAATCAAAACCCCTAAATATTCATGCTTTGACAATCACATTCAAATTCAAGAACCCTAGAATGACAAAATGCATTTTACTTACTTGGGTGGAGATGCTAGATGATATGAAAATGCTTCCAAACTAGAATGCTCTCTTCCAACCCCAAACTTTGATGGCACACTAGTGAAAAAGTGAGTGGAAGAGAAATTTTTCTAAGAGGGAAGAGTAAAAAGATGTGGGAAACCTAAGAGAAGATATGTGGAAGTGTTTGTGTAGAGAAGGGCTTGAAAGAATGTGAAAACGCGCAGCTTAGGGTTTAAAAATACCCCAATGGGCTCGGGTTCCGCTAAGGGGAACTTAAGCCCATCTGCGATAGTACCGCTCAGCGGTAAATGCCGCTCAGCGGCACTTTCGTGATGTGCCCTTCTCCTTCTTTTCTTGACCTACGTGCCTTCCTAGCATACCCCTCATAGGTTCCCTGCAATTCAATGTTAAAAATGCTTATGCAAACCCTAATAAAACAAACAAAAATAATCAATCAACTGGGTTGCCTCCCAGGTAGCGCTTGTTTAACGTCACGAGCCTGACCCAAAATCCACCAACACCCCTCAGTAGGTGTTTCAAACTTACCAGCACCCATCAGTAGGTGCAAAATCTTCTCACCAACACCCATCAGTAGGTGTTACAAACTTAGTATCCTTCAGTAGATACTTAACCACCTAGCATCCTTCAGTAGATGCTAAATCCAACAAAATAATGTCCAGAATAATGTTCACAGATTAAAAATTACAAAACCAAAACAAATCAAAAGTTTGTAAATCCACTGGGTTGCCTCCCAGCAAGCGCTTCTTTAACGTCACTAGCTTGACCCTGTTAAAGCTCATGTTCCATCTTCTTTATGGTTGATGTTGTCCTTCCACCAACCTTTCAACTGCTTCCTTTGGACTGTCTTAGATTCTCTAGAATATGGAGATTCTATCTCTATCATCTCCTCTTCTTTAAAGCCTTTTATAACCCACAACTTGTTCTTGAGTCTTACAGGTGTGCCAAGTTGGAGTCCTCTTTTCTTCCAGTCTCTAGGAACTTCTTCTCCTTTTCCAATATCCTCTACCTTGGGTACCTGAAAATACAAACAATGGTTATCAGAAACCTTAAGATTTTCATTTTTACCTCTAGTTATGGGTGCATCTCGAAATGCAGCTTTATAACTGGCCTCTTCCTCCTTTGCTTGTATCTCATCTTTGAACACATCCACCACCACTCCCTCCTCTCTGTCCTGGAGCACCACTATACCCTCATTAACATCTATGATAGCCCTGACCGTTTTCATAAACGGTCTTCCCAGTATGAAGGGTATCTTTTCGTTCTCCATCTTCATCACCACAAAGTCTACCAAAACCTGAAGTTTGCCAACACAAACTACAATGTCTTCTGCAATCCCACATGGCTCCTTTGAAGATCCATCAGCCATTACAAGATTAACCTTTACAGGTTTTATTTTAACATGGCCAATTTGCTCCAATAGAGAATAAGGCATCAAGTTAACACTTGAGCCTAAATCAAGGAGAGCTTTCTTTACCTTTTTCTTCCCTATAGTGCAAGGGATAGAAAAACTACCTGGATCTGCTGCTTTTGGTGGGAATGATTCTTTCTTAACAGTTACACACTTTTCTTCCTTATCATCTCTACGTCTTCTTTTTGTAGAGGTTCCTTCTTCAGATTTTGTGTAAACTGCTATTTTCTGTAGAATTTGTTCCCAAGGAGCTTCATTATCAACCATTCTGAATAAGTCTGTGAAATCCATTGGTTTCTCCTGATTTGTTGGAAAAGGTAAAATGTCCTTTCTTTCTTCTTCTCTTCTCTCTTCTGTTTCATCTTCTTCTAACTCAATGATCTCTTCATTCACACTCTTGACCACTTTGCACTCTTCTCTGGGGTTAACCTCAGTATTAGCCCCAAAGTTTCTATGTGGTCTTTCTTCCAATTGCTTGGTAATCTGACCCATCTGAATCTCCAAATTCTTTATAGCAGCTTCAGTGCTCTTTTGAGAAGATTCAGTTTTCTGTATGAATTGTTGAAGAGTTTCTTCCAACCTTGTTGATCTTTCATTAAGCATAGATAATTGTTGCCACATGGTTGGTTGTTGCTGCTGCTTATTATATTGATTAGCCTGCCCAGTTGGTCCTTGGCCAATACTTGGATGTGGTTTCCAACCCTGATTATAATTCCCTTGACGGTATGGAAACTGATTAGCCATGAAATTGACATCCTCCACGGCTTCTACAGGAAAAGCACATTGGCCATTGATGTGATCTCCCCCACATAATTCGCACAACTGGGTTTGTACCTGTGCAGCAGATTTTAACTCTTTAGGTAATGAAGCAAGAGTTTTGGTCAGAGTTTCCAGCTGTTGAGTTAGAATTTTATTCTGGGCTAGCAAGGCATCATGGGTTTGTAGTTGAAGAACCCCTTTCTGTTGCATAGGGGCGCCTCTTTCATTGTGCAGCTCATTATCACTTGTAGCCATATTTTCAATGATTTCAGTTGCTTCCTCTGGAGTCTTCCATTTCATATTGCCTCCAGCTGAGGCATCCAGCATCATCTTGGTTTGTGAACCAAGCCCTCCAAGGAAAGTTAGGACTACTTCTTGATCTTCAAAGCCATGCGTGGGAGTTTTACGTAATAAGTTTTTGTACCTGTCCCATGCATGTCCCAGTGATTCTTCCATGCCCTGCTTGAATGAAGAAATCTCTTGCTTTCCTTTAGTCACCTTAGATTGTGGGAAGTATTTATTTAAGAATTTTGTAACCACTGCTTCCCACTCTGTGAAACTTTCTTCTGGAAAAGAGTTCAACCAAAGCTTAGCATTGCCTCCCAATGAGAAAGGAAACAAGCTAAGTTTGATTGCTTCGTCTGGCACCCCATTAATCTTGACTGTGTTGCAAATCTCATTAAAGGTTGTGAGGTGCTCATATGGGCTTTCATGTGATAACCCATTAAATTGATTACTCTTCACCAGTTGAATCAATGCTGGTTTAACCTCCATGTTGGCAGCATTGACTCTAGGTGTAGCTATGCTATTGAAGTCCTGAGGTCCAGCAAGATTAGTGTAATCTGCAAGAGTTCTTCTAACATTATTGCCCTCCATACTTCCTGTGCTATGAACAAAACCTTGTGGTGATGATTGCAAGAGAGTTTCTGGAGAAGGGAAAAGTTCTCTAGACGTTCTGATTCTTCTCCTCCTTCTACTCTCTTCTAGGCCTTCAAGAAGTGGTTCTGTTGTTTTCTTACTTCTAGTTCGAATTGCTTCCTGCATGCACAAGAAAACAAAACCCTAGAAAAGATTTGTTAGCACAAAAAGATATAAAAGAAGATATAAATTCAAAAGATAAAAAGATAAAAGATTCAGAAGATAAGAAGATAAAAGATTTAGAAGATAGAAAGATAAAAGATAAAATAAAATAAAATCTAATCCTAAAAGATAAAATAAAAACTAAACTAATCTAAAAGATAAAGATAAAATAAAATCTAATAAAATCTAACCTAACCAAATAAAATCAAATCTAATAAAATCTAATCTAAAAAGATAAAAAAATTAAAATCTAACCTAATCTAAAAAGATAAAAAGATAAAATAAAATAAAAACAGAAAAAATAAAAACAGAAATTCAAAATTAAAGTCAAAGATAATCAATAATCACACAAATTAACCAGTTAAACCACGAGTCCCCGGCAACGGCGCCAAAAACTTGAAGGACAAATTTGTAAGCACCAAAATATGATGTCACAAACTTGTTTCACAATTGGCAAGTATGACCGAATCGTTCAAGTAATAAACTTGGTAAGACCAAGTATCGTTCTTCCCAAAGGACTCACGGCCTAGTTTAGTTATGTGATTTGTTGATTAGCTAGGACTTATAAACGAAATATTTAGAGTTCAAAATGCAAGACAGAAAATAAACATGTATGCATGAATTGATCAATGGCAAAGACAAAAGATAAACACTTTCAATGAATTATATGAATGAATATGTTGTTGGGGGTCAATTTCATCTCATCCACTCTCATATATTTTAGGAATTCAACATTCAAATCATCATTGTTAATGCCACTCTCTAATGTACCATTCTAGATGGCTTCTCCCTAATCAAATAGTTCATACAATTCCTAGCATTCCTAATGATTAGTTCATGTGCGCAGGAGCTTAAAGGCAACCAATAAAATATTGTCAGTATAATATTGGGAGAAATTCCCCGGATCTAGACTTCCCCGTACGTGTCCGTATCGACAAAACCAATAATCATGCATTAGAATGAGTTAAACAATGCAAGCATTGAGCAAAGAGGAAAGACCCTAACTAATGATGAAAGAAAGCATATGTCTTACTTAAAAGATGTATTCAACAAATCCATATATGAGAGCTTCAAGAGATTACATTGATTCCCCAACAAACATACAAGGTTTAGTTCACCATATTCATGGTGAACCTAGATGAATAACAATGAAAGAATGAAAGAATAAACCCAATAAAGGTGAAGAGGTAGCCTGAGCATCCAAGATCCTCCTTCAAAGGGGTGGAATAGAGAGAGTTTACTTCGTTTCTGCCAAAGATACTAATCCCAAGGACGTGCAAGCCCTTATATACTAATCTAGAGTTACAAAAGATTACAAAAGCCCAAGCCCATAAAGTGCCGCTCAGCGGTATTTACCGCTCAGCGGTGATTGCGCGTCTTCTTTCTTCCCCTCAGCAGCCATTTTGCCCCTCAGCGGTTCCAACGCCACCTCTTGAGTGCCGCTCAGCGGTAGTTTGCCGCTGAGCGGTGCCTTCGTCTTCTCTTTTTGCACTCTTTCTTGTCTTTTCTAATGTCACTTCTCTCCTTCTTCACTCTTTGCACCAAATTCACCTTAAAACCTGTACAAAAACACTTAAATCAAGCATAAACCTGTCCAGCTCTCTTATTTATGAAAATATAGATAAAAGGCATGATTTCAAGCTAGTTTTTAAGTCTAAAGGTTGCTTTTAGTATCACTTTTAAGCATGAAAATAACAGTTTTTCAACTGTTATCATTGACTAAGTTGACCAAGTTGACGAAGTGGAAGAAGTGGATGAAGTGGAGGAAGTCCAGGAAGTGGAGGAAGTAGAGGAAGTGGAGGAAGTAGAGGAAGTGGACGATGTGGAGGAAGTGGACAAAGTTGACGACGTGGACAAGGTTTACGAAGTTGAGGAAGTGGATGAAGTCGGGGAAGTAGAGGAAGTGGACGAAGTAGACGAAGTGCACCAAGTAGAGGAAGTGGAGGAACTAGAGGAAGTGAAGGAAGTAGACGAAGTGGAGGAAGTTTAGGAAATGGAGGAAGTGGAGGAAGTGGAAGAAGTGGAAGAAGCGAAAGAAGTGGAAGAAGATGTGGACGAAGTTGACGAAAAGGACGAAGTTGACAAAGTTGACGTAGTGGACGAAGTGGAAGAAGTCGAGGAAGTGGAGAAAGGGGACGAAGTGGATGAAGTGGAAGAAGTTGACGAAGTTGACGTAGAGGACGAAGTGGAGGAAGTGGACGAAGTTGACGAAGTGGAGTAAGTGGAGGAAGTGAGCGATGTGGACGAAGTGTAAGAAGAAGTGGAGGAAGTGGAGGAAGTAGAAGAAGTGGCTGAAGTGGACGAAGAGGACGAGGTTGGTGAAATGAACGAAGTAGATGAAGTGGAGGAAGTAGAGGAAATGGATGAAGTGGAAGAAGTGGAAGAAGAAGTGGACGAAGTGGAAGAAGAAGTGGACAGACGAATTTGACGAAGTTGACGTAGGGGACGAAGTAGAGGAAGTCGAGGAAGCGGAAGCAAAAGTGGACGAAGTGGAGGAAGTGGGCGAAGTGGACGACGTTGACGAAGTTGACGCAGTGGACGAAGTTGACAAAGTGAAGGAAATGGAAGAAGTGTAGTCAGTGGAGGATGTGGAGGAAGTGGGGGAAGTGGATGATGGACAAATTTGTAGGCACCAAAATATGATGTCACAAACTTGTTTCACAATCGGCAAGTATGACCGAATCGTTCAAGTAATAAACTTGGTAAGACCAAGTATCGTTCTTCCCAAAGGACTCACGGCCTAGTTTAGTTATATGATTTGTTGATTAGCTAGGACTTATAAACGAAATATTCAAAGTTTAATATGCAAGGACGAAAATAAACATGTATGCATGAAATTTGATCAATGGCAAAGACAAAAGATAAACACTTTCAATGAATTAAATGAATGAATATGTTGTTGGGGGTCAATTTCATCTCATCCACTCTCATATATTTTAGGAATTCAACATTCAAATCATCATTGTTAATGCCACTCTCTAATGTACCATTCTAGATGGCTTCTCCCTAATCAAATAGTTCATACAATTCCTAGCATTCCTAATGATTAGTTCATGAGTGCAGGAGCTTAAAGGCAACCAATAGAATATTGTCAGTATAATATTGGGAGAAATTCCCCGGATCTAGACTTCCCCGTACGTGTCCGTATCGACAAAACCAATAATCATGCATGGAATGAGTTAAACTATGCAAGCATTGAGCAAAGAGGAAAAACCCTAACTAATTGATGAAAGAAAGCATATGTCTTACTTAAAAGATGTATTCAACAAATTCCATATATGAGAGCTTCAAGAGATTACATTGATTCCCCAACAAACATACAAGGTTTAGTTCACCATATTCATGGTGAACCTAGATGAATAACAATGAAAGAATGAAAGAATAAACCCAATAAAGGTGAAGAGGTAGCCTGAGCATCCAAGATCCTCCTTCAAAGGGGTGGAAGATAGAGTGTTTACTTCGTTTCTGCCAAAGATACTAATTCTAGGACGTGCAAGTCCTTATATACTATTTTAGAATTACAAAAGATCTAAGCCCAAGCCCATAAAAGTGCCAGAAAACAAGTCCAAGCCCATTATTAAGAATGGCGCTCAGCGGTAAATACCGCTCAGCGGTGACTGCGCGTCTTGTTTCTTCCCCTCCCGTGACCTCCTGAGTGCCGCGCAGCGGTAAAATGCCGCTGAGCGGTACTTTCGGCTTCTCCTTTTGCACTCTTTGATTCCTTTTCTGATTCCATCTCTCTCCTTCTTCACTTCTTTCACTCAATTCACCTTAAAACCTGCACAAAAACACTTAAATCAAGCATAAACCTGTCCAGCTCTCTTATTTCTGAAAATATAGATAAAAGCATGATTTCAAGCTAGTTTTTAAGTCTAAAGGTTGCTTTTAATATCAATTTTAAGCATGAAAATAACAGTTTTTCAACTGTTATCACAACCCCAAACTTAGAACTTTGCTTGTCCTCAAGCAAACAAAATGTAACTCAATCTCCAACCAATTCATATGATGGTTCACTCATTCAAAAATTCTCTTTTTCAAGATAAGTAACAACTTCACTCAAACTTATGACCAAGAGTTCAATCAAGATGTGCACATGCTTTAGTGTTCACAAAGTCATTTAAGTTCCAACAAATGCTATTTTTCATGAATGATCAATCAATTAAGCATGGATGTTCATGTGCTTATGGAATATTTCCTCACTAGGTAAAGTGTTTCACTCAACACACAGTGTATAAGAGGTAAAGTGTTTCACTCATTCACTCTACTATCACAATGTCACATGAATCAACTTTGCCTTTCATTTTACCACAATCAAAAATATTCACAAGCATGCATCATCACAAGGACTTTTCAATGGCTTATAATGTGGCTGGGCTAACAAGAAAATTGGTTTTTCTGGATCACAAAATCCTTGAGTTAGGAGAATCATACCAACACAATCATTCTTATTCATTCCCAACTTTCTTTTGCCTTTGCATTTGCATTGAGCTTTGCTTCTTTTTCTTTTCTTTTCTTTTTCTTTGCATATTCTTACTTTTTAGCTCTTAGCTCAATGCTTTTCCTTTTTCATGTTTTCCCAGCAACCCCAAACTTGAACATTTAACAATACCACACAAGATCTTCTACTTAACTCAAGGTAAAGATTTTCAATCAAGGGTTCAGTGTATATTCAAGGCTAAGGGTTCAAAGGATAGAACACAAAGTGTTCTCTTTTAGTAGGCTAACTTTATGAATTTGGCCAATAAAAAGGGTTCCAACAAACGGCCTTGATCACATGATGCAAAACAAGCAATTGATTCAATCATAAAAAACCTGGGCAAAATCATTCATGCTTCCAAAGTAATAGCATTCAACAATAACAACTCTGGAGCTCAAAACCTCACATATAAGCTCATTCACATTTGACATACACATCCTGCTTAATTTCACAATCACAATCATGATATCATGCATTTGTTCACAAAGCTTGTGAATCACCTGTATAAGCATTTTAATGTGCACATCTATCTCAACATCAATCAATCACTAAGCATCATCAAGCATTACTTATCACACAATCACAGTTAATAGCAAACCATCATAAAAAAAACAGGTGTTCAATAGAGTACATCAAACCCTAATCTAAAAACAAAAACAATACTTACAAAACACTGGGTTGCCTCCCAGTAAGCGCTTGTTTAACGTCCCGAGCCTGACCCAAACTTTCAAGGATCAACCAGCAACATCATTGTAGAACATTGTTGCACCTCTCCCCCTAGATAAGGCTTGAGACGTTGACCATTTACTACCCAACTTCTCTGTGGATCATCAGATGGATTAAATATTTCAATTGCCCCATGCGGATGCACTTCTTTTATCACAAATGGTCCTGTCCATTTTGACTTCAGCTTCCCAGGAAATATCTTCAATCTTGAATTGAACAATAATACCTGTTGTCCTGGATTGAAAACTCTATTCACCAACTTCCTGTCATGATAAAATTTCATTTTGTCTTTGTAAGCCTTGGATGAATCATATGCATGTAAGCGCATTTCTTCAAGCTCCAAAATCTGCCGTCTGCGTGTACATTGAGTGTCATAAGGATCAAAATTCAAGAATTTCAAAGCCGATAATGCTCTATGCTCCAATTCGACTGGCAAATGGCATGCTTTCCCATAGACTAATTGAAATGGTGATAATCCCATAGACGTCTTCATTGCTGTCCTATAGGCCCAAAGAGCATCATCCAATTTGAGAGACCAATCCTTTCTTGATGAAGTCACAGTCTTTTCCAAGATTCTTTTTATCCCCCTGTTAGATACCTCAGCTTGTCCATTGGTTTGTGGATGATAAGGTGCAGCTACCTTATGCTTTACTCCATAGTGTTTGAGTACTTTCTCTAGCTGATAATTGCAAAAATGAGATCCTCCATCACTGATCAACACTCTTGGAGTGCCAAAACGTGAGAATATCTGCCTCTTTAGGAATTTAATTACCGTGCTAGCATCATTTTTAGGACAAGCCAATGCTTCCACCCATTTACTCACATAATCCACTGCTACCAGAATATATTCATTGTTGAAAGATGGAGGGAAGGGTCCAACAAAGTCAATACCCCAACAATCAAAAACCTCAACCTCTAAAATACCTTGTAAGGGCATCTCATGACGTTTAGTGATTGTCCCTGCTCTTTGACATTTATCACAATTCCTAGCATGATTATGGGCATCTTTAAATAAAGTTGGCCAATAAAACCCTGATTGAAGGACTTTTGCTGTTGTTCTTTCCCCATTAAAATGTCCTCCATAAGGTGAATCATGACAATGCCAGAGAATTCCTTCTGCTTCTTCATTTGTAACACATCTCCTGAGAAGATTATCTGCTCCAATTTTGAACAAATATGGATCGTCCCACACAAACTGCTTGGCATCATGCAAAAATTTCTTTCTCTGTTGCCAAGTTAAGTCTTCCGGCATGACTCTTGCAGCTTTGAAATTTGCCATATCAGCAAACCAGGGTCTCTGCTGAATATACATGAGTGATTCATCTGAAAAAGATTCCCAAATTTCAGACTCCTTGCTAGTGACCTCATTGTTGACTAACCGTGACAAATGATCAGCAATTAAGTTCTCACTTCCTTTCTTATCACGGATTTCTACATCAAATTCTTGCAATAGTAATACCCATCTAATCAGACGTGGCTTAGAATCTGGTTTTGTCAACAAGTATTTGATAGCTGCATGATCTGTATAGACAATCACCTTAGACCCAATAAGATAAGGTCTAAATTTCTCTAGAGCATATACAATAGCAAGAAACTCTTTCTCTGTGGTAGCATAATTCAATTGAGCATCATTCAGCACCTTGCTAGCATAATAAATTGGATGAAACTTTTGTTCTTTCCTTTGGCCAAGGACAACTCCTATTGCATAATCACTTGCATCACACATCAATTCAAAATTTTCATTCCAATCTGGTGCTACAATTACTGGAGCTGACACTAGCTTCTGCTTCAGTATATCAAAAGCTTTCAAACAGTCTTCATTCATCACAAAAGGAGCATCCTTCATCAAAAGATTACTCAATGGTTTAGCAATTTTTGAGAAATCTTTGATGAATCTTCTATAGAACCCAGCATGACCAAGAAAACTCCTAATCCCCCTTACATTTGTTGGTGGAGGCAGTTTCTCAATGACTTCTACTTTGGCTTTATCCACCTCAATTCCTTTAGCAGAAATTTTATGCCCCAGTACAATCCCTTCAGTTACCATGAAATGACATTTCTCCCAATTCAAAACCAGATTTGTCTGAACACATCTTTTGAGGACCGTGTTCAAATTAGCTAAACATCTTTGGAAAGAATTTCCAAAAACTGAGAAGTCATCCATGAATACTTCAATGCATTTTTCTAGAAGATCAGAAAAGATTGCCTGCATACACCTCTGAAACGTAGCTGGGGCATTACATAATCCAAAAGGCATCTTTCTATATGCAAAGATACCAAAAGGACAAGTAAACGCCGTCTTCTCCTGGTCTTTTGGATCTACCACAATTTGATTATATCCAGAATATCCATCTAGAAAACAATAGAAAGCCTGCCCTGATAACCTTTCTAGCATCTGATCCATGAAGGGAAGAGGAAAATGATCTTTCCTAGTAGCTTTATTCAGTTTCCTATAATCAATGCACATACGCCAGCCAGTAACTGTCCGAGTAGGAATAAGCTCATTCTTATCATTATAAATTACTGTCATCCCACCTTTCTTTGGAACCACCTGTACTGGACTCACCCATTCACTGTCAGAGATTGGATAGATAATACCAGCTTCTAGCAGTTTCAACACTTCTTTTCTGACCACCTCCTTCATGACAGGATTTAACCTTCTCTGCGGTTGAGCACTTGGTTTATAGTCCTCTTCCATAAAAATCCTGTGCATGCAATAAGTTGGGCTTATACTTTTGAGATCTGATATTGACCACCCAATTGCTTCTTTGTTGGCTTTCAGAATTTCTATCAACTGCTCTTCTTCTTGTAAAGATAAAGAGTTATTGATGATGACTGGCTTTATTTCACCCTCTTCTAAAAACACATATTTCAGATGTGGTGGCAATCTTTTTAATTCTGGTGACTGTGCTTTGATTGTTTCTTCCTTATCAATTGTTTCGAATATTGGATCTTCCTCTTGACTCTTTTTCAATGTTTCCAAGTCCATCAGACATTCATCAATCAATTTCTCTTCTTCCTCATCCAAATCTTCACATGCATCAATGAGAGTTTTTTCCAATGGAGAAATATTACGCACCATTCTCTCCTGAACCATACAAACTTCATCAAGTTCATCAAATTGAAAACATGCTTTGTCATCATTTGGATATGTCATGGCCTTGGATACATCAAACGTGACTTCTTCATCATCAACTCTCAATTTAAGCTTACCATTCTCTACATCAATCAAAACTCTAGCAGTCTTCATAAAAGGTCTCCCAAGAATAAGAGGAACATCACTAGTTCCCTCCATCTCCATCACAATGAAATCTACTGGAAATACAAATTGACTAGAACATCTTCAACCACTCCATATGGATATTTAAGAGACCTGTCTGCCAATTGAAGAGCCATTCTGGTTGGTTTAATTTCCAGCCCCTGAATTGTTCTGCACATGGATAGCGGCATTAGATTAATGCTAGCTCCCAAATCAATCAAAGCTCTTCCAACTTTCACATCTCCTATGGTGCATGGAATGGTGAAGCTTCCTGGGTCTTTAAGTTTAGGAGGTAGTTTCTGTATGATTGCACTGCAATTGCCTTGTACATTGATAGTTTCCTTCTCAGTGTACTTGTGTTTCTTTGTGAGAAGTTCCTTCAAAAATTTTGCATATGCTGGCATCTGTTGCAATGCTTCAGAGAATGGTATAGTAATCTCCAGCTTCTTAAACAGTTCCATGAATCTTTCCAACTGCTTTTCTTTCTCCTTCCTTGAATAACCCTTTGGATAAGGAAGTGGCTTTTCATACTCTTTTTCTCTCTCTCTCTCTTCTCTCTCATTTTTTTCTCTCCTCTCCTCTTCTTCTTTTCTCTTTTTCTCTCTCTCAACTCTTTCTTTCCACTCACATGATTCTTTTTCACTCTCACTCTCATTTTTTTCTTTCTCTCTCTCTTTTTGTCTCTCCTCTAACACTCTACCACTTCTGGTCACAACAGTTTTACAATCCTTTCCAAGGTTATCATGTTTAATCACGTCAACTATTCTCTCAACATGACTCTCCATTTTTTTAAATGCAGCATCCACATTATGACAATAGGACGCATTTGTCTTCAAGAATCTCTGGAAAGTCTCTTCAAGCTTTGTTGTTTTCTCAACTGAAGTAAATTGCATCTGCCATTTTTGTTGCTCTTGAACCATTGAGACCTGTTGTATTTCCTGTGGTATTTGAGAAAGTTTCATGGTTACTTCCTCAAGCTGTTGAGAGAGAGTTCTATTTTGGACAAGCAGAGCCTCATTTAATTTTGACAACTCCTTCTGATTAGGATCTCCTGTGTCAATATTGAGTTCGTTGTCACTAGTAGCCATATTTTCAATAATTTCAGTTGCTTCCTCTGGAGTCTTCCATTTGATATTGCCTCCTGCTGAGGCATTCAGCATCATCTTGGTTTGTGAACCAAACCCTCCAAGGAAAATTAAGACTACTTCATGTTCTTTAAAGCCATGCATGGGAGTTTTACGTAACAAGCTTTTATATCTGTCCCATGCATGCCCCAGTGATTCTTCCATGCCCTGCTTGAATGAAGAAATCTCTTGCTTTCCTTTAGTCACCTTAGATTGTGGGAAGTATTTGTTTAAAAATTTTGTGACCACTGCTTCCCACTCTGTGAAACTTTCTTCTGGAAAAGAGTTCAACCAAAGCTTAGCATTGCCTCCCAATGAGAAAGGAAACAAGCTAAGTTTGATTGCTTCGTCTCGCACCCCATTAATTTTGACTGTATTGCAAATCTCATTAAAGGTAGTGAGGTGCTCATTTGGGCTTTCATGAGACAACCCATTAAATTGATTACTCTTCACCAGTTGAATCAGTGCTGGTTTGACCTCCATGTTAGCTGCATTGACTCTAGGTCTAGCTATGCTATTGAAGTGTTGAGGTCCAGCAAGATTAGTATAATCTGCAAGAGTTCTTCTAATATTATTGCCCTCCATACTCCCTATGCTATGAACAGAACCTTGTGGTGATGATTGCAAGAGAGTTTCTGGAGAAGGGAAAAGTTCTCTAGACGTTCTGATTCTTCTCCTCCTTCTACTCTCTTCTAGACCTTCAAGAAGAGGTTCTGTTGTTTTCTTACTCCTAGTTCGAATTGCTTCCTGCATACACAAGAAAACAAACCCTAGAAAAGATTTGTTAGCACAAAAAGATATAAGAGAAGATATATATTCAAAAGATAAAAAGATAAAAGATTCAGAAGATAAGAAGATAAAAGATTCAAAAGATAAAAAGATAAAAGATAAAATAAAATTTAAAAATAACATCTAATCCAAAAAGATAAAATCTAAAAATAAAATCTAACCTAATCTAAAAAGATAAAAAGATAAAATAAAATAAAAACAGAAAAAATAAAAACAGAAATTCAAAATTAAAGTCAAAGATAATCAATAATCACACAAATTAACCAGTTAAACCACGAGTCCCCGGCAACGGCGCCAAAAACTTGATGGACAAATTTGTAAGCACCAAAATATGATGTCACAAACTTGTTTCACAATCAGCAAGTATGACCGAATCGTTCAAGTAATAAACTTGGTAAGACCAAGTATCGTTCTTCCCAAAGGACTCACGGCCTAGTTTAGTTATATGATTTGTTGATTAGCTAGGACTTATAAAGGAAATATTCAAAGTTTAATATGCAAGGACGAAAATAAACATGTATGCATGAAATTTGATCAATGGCAAAGACAAAAGATAAACACTTTCAATGAATTAAATGAATGAATATGTTGTTGGGGGTCAATTTCATCTCATCCACTCTCATATATTTTAGGAATTCAACATTCAAATCATCATTGTTAATGCCACTCTCTAATGTACCATTCTAGATGGCTTCTCCCTAATCAAATAGTTCATACAATTCCTAGCATTCCTAATGATTAGTTCATGAGTGCAGGAGCTTAAAGGCAACCAATAGAATATTGTCAGTTTAATATTGGGAGAAATTCCCCGGATCTAGACTTCCCCGTACGTGTCCGTATCGACAAAACCAATAATCATGCATGGAATGAGTTAAACTATGCAAGCATTGAGCAAAGAGGAAAAACCCTAACTAATTGATGAAAGAAAGCATATGTCTTACTTAAAAGATGTATTCAACAAATTCCATATATGAGAGCTTCAAGAGATTACATTGATTCCCCAACAAACATACAAGGTTTAGTTCACCATATTCATGGTGAACCTAGATGAATAACAATGAAAGAATGAAAGAATAAACCCAATAAAGGTGAAGAGGTAGCCTGAGCATCCAAGATCCTCCTTCAAAGGGGTGGAAGAGAGAGTGTTTACTTCGTTTCTGCCAAAGATACTAATTCTAGGACGTGCAAGTCCTTATATACTATTTTAGAATTACAAAAGATCTAAGCCCAAGCCCATAAAAGTGCCAGAAAACAAGTCCAAGCCCATTATTAAGAATGGCGCTCAGCGGTAAATCCCGCTCAGCGGTGACTGCGCGTCTTGTTTCTTCCCCTCAGCGGCCATTTTGCCCCTCAGCGGACCTCCTGTGACCTCCTGAGTGCCGCTCAGCGTAAAATGCCGCTGAGCGGTGCTTTCGGCTTCTCCTTTTGCACTCTTTGATTCCTTTTCTGATTCCATCTCTCTCCTTCTTCACTTCTTTCACTCAATTCACCTTAAAACCTGCACAAAAACACTTAAATCAAGCATAAACCTGTCCAGCTCTCTTATTTCTGAAAATATAGATAAAAGCATGATTTCAAGCTAGTTTTTAAGTCTAAAGGTTGCTTTTAATATCAATTTTAAGCATGAAAATAACAGTTTTTCAACTGTTATCAGTGGACGATGTGGACAAAGTGGATGAAGAAGTGGAGGAAGTGGACAAAGTGGCGGAAGTGGAGGATGTGGACGAAGTAGAATAAGTGGAGGAAGAGGAAAAAGAGGGGGAGGTTGAGGAGGTGGACGAAGGTGATGAAGGGGACGAAGTGGACGAAGTGGAAGAAGTGGACGAAGTGGAGGAAGTGGACGAAGTTGACGAAGTTCAAGAAGTTGACGTAGTGGAGGAAGTTGAGGAAGAAGAGGAAGTGGAGGAAGTGGACGACGAAGTTGACAAATTTGGGGTAGTGGAGGAAATGGACGAAGTGAACGAAGTTGACAAATTTGGGGTAGTGGAGGAAGTGGACGAAGTAGACAAAGTGGACGATGTTGACGAAGTGGAAGCAGTGTAGAAAGTTGAGGAAGTGGACGATGTGGACAAAGTGGATGAAGAAGTGGAAGAAGTTGACGAAGTTAACGTAGAGGACGAAGGGGAGGAAGTGGTCGAAGTTGACGAAGTTGACGAAGTGGACGAAGGGGACGAAATGGACGAAGTGGACAAAGCAGACGAAGCGGACGTACTTGACGAATTTGGGGTGGTGAAGGAAGTGGAGGGAGTAGACGAACTTGACGATGTTGACGAAGTGATAACAGTTGAAAAACTGTTATTTTCATGCGTAAAATTGATACTAAAAGCAACCTTTAGACTTAAAAACTAGCTTGAAATCATGCAGTTTATCTATATTTTCATAAATAAGAGAGCTGGACAGGTTTACGCTTGATTTAAGTGTTTTTGTGCAGGTTTTAAGGTGAATTTAGTGAAAAGAGTGAAGAAGGAGAGAGGTGACATTAGAAAAGACAAGAAAGAGTGCAAAAAGAGAAGACGAAGGCACCGCTCAGCGGAAAACTACCGCTGAGCGGCACTCAGGAGGTTGCGGGAGTCACGCTGAGGGGCAAACTGGCCGCTGAGGGGAAGAATTGTGACGCGCAATCACCGCTGAGCGGTAAATACCGCTGAGCGGTAAATACCGCTGAGCGGTAAATACCGCTGAGCGGCACTTTTTGGGCTTGGGCTTTTGTAATCTTTTGTAACTCTAGATTAGTATATAAGGGCTTGCACGTCCTTGAGATTAGGATCTTTGGCAGAAAAGAGGCAAACACTCTCTCTTCCACCCCTTTGAAGGAGGATCTTGGATGCTCAGGCTACCTCTTCACCTTTATTGGGTTTATTCTTTCATTCTTTCATTGTTATTCATCTAGGTTCACCATGAATATGGTGAACTAAACCTTGTATGTTTGTTGGGGAATCAATGTAATCTCTTGAAGCTCTCATATATGGATTTGTTGAGTACATCTTTGAATTAAGACATATGCTTTCTTTCATCATTAGTTAGGGATTTTCCTCTTTGCTCAATGCTTGCATTGTTTAACTCATTCTAATGCATGATTATTGATTTTGTCGATACGGACACGTACGGGGAAGTCTAGATCCGGGGAATTTCTCCCAATATTTTACTGACAACATTATATTGGTTGCCTTTAAGCTCCTGCAGTCATGAACTAATCATTAGGAATGCTAGGAATTGTATGAACTATTTGATTAGGGAGAAGCCATCTAGAATGGTACATTAGAGAGTGGCATTAACAATGATGATTTGAATGTTGAATTCCTAAAATATATGAGAGTGGATGAGATGAAATTGACCCCCAACAACATATTCATTTATATAATTCATTGAAAGTGTTTATCTTTAGTCTTTGCCATTGATCAAATTCATGCATACATGTTTATTTTCGTCTTTGCATATTAAACTTTAAATATTTCGTTTGTAAGTCCTAGCTAATCAACAAATCACATAACTAAACTAGGTCGTGAGTCCTTTGGGAAGAACGATACTTGGTCTTACCAAGTTTTATTACTTGAACGATTCGGTCATACTTGCCGATTGTGAAACAAGTTTATGACATCATATTTTGGTGCTTACAAATTTGTCCATCACGAAGCTGACGTAGCTGACGGCGTGGAGGAAGTGGAGGAAGTGTAGGAAGTGTAGGAAGTGGAGGAAGTGGAGGAAGTGTAGGAAGTGGAGGAAGTGGAGGAAGTGGGGGAAGTGGTGGAAGGGGAGGAAGTGGAAGAAGTTGACGAAGTAGACGAAGTTGACGAAGTGGGCGAAGTAGAGGAAGTGGACGAAGTTCACGAAGTTGACGTAGTTGACAAAGTGGAAAAGTGGAGGAAGTAGAAGAAGTGGAGGAAGTGGAGGAAGTGGTGGAAGTCCAGGAAGTGGAGGAAGTAGAGGAAGTAGAATAAGTGGAGGAAGTGGACGATGTGGAGGAAGTGGACGAAGTGGACAAAGTTGACGACGTGGACGAAGTTTACGAAGTTGAGGAAGTGGATGAAGTGAACGAAATGGATGAAGTGGAGGAAGTAGAGGAAATGGACGAAGTGGATGAAGTGGAAGAAGCGAATGAAGATTCAGACGAAGTTGACGAATTTGGGGTGGTGAAGGAAGTGGAGGGAGTGGACGAACTTGACAACGTTGACGAAGCTGACGTAGTTGACGGAGTGGAGGAAATGGAGGAAGTGTAGGAAGTTTAGGAAGCGGAGGAAGTGGAGGAAGTGTAGGAAGTGGAGGAAGTGGAGGAAGTGGAGGAAGTGGAGGAAGTTGACGAAGTGGAAGAAGTTGACGAAGTTGACGAAGTGGGCGAAGTGGACGAAGTGGACGAAGTTCACGAAGTGGACGAAGTTGACGAAGTGGACGATTTTAACGAATTTGACGAAGTTGACTAAGTTGACCAAGTTGACGAAGTGGAAGAAGTGGAGGAAGTGGAGGAAGTCCAGGAAGTGGAGGAAGTAGAGGAAGTGGAGGAAGTAGAGGAAGTGGACGATGTGGAGGAAGTGGACAAAGTTGACGACGTGGACAAGGTTTACGAAGTTGAGGAAGTGGATGAAGTCGGGGAAGTAGAGGAAGTGGACGAAGTAGACGAAGTGCACCAAGTGGAGGAAGTGGAGGAACTAGAGGAAGTGAAGGAAGTAGACGAAGTGGAGGAAGTTTAGGAAATGGAGGAAGTGGAGGAAGTGGAAGAAGTGGAAGAAGCGAAAGAAGTGGAAGAAGATGTGGACGAAGTTGACGAAAAGGACGAAGTTGACAAAGTTGACGTAGTGGACGAAGTGGAAGAAGTCGAGGAAGTGGAGAAAGGGGACGAAGTGGATGAAGTGGAAGAAGTTGACGAAGTTGACGTAGAGGACGAAGTGGAGGAAGTGGACGAAGTTGACGAAGTGGAGTAAGTGGAGGAAGTGGGCGATGTGGACGAAGTGGAAGAAGAAGTGAAGGAAGTGGAGGAAGTAGAAGAAGTGGTTGAAGTGGACGAAGAGGACGAGGTTGGTGAAATGAACGAAGTCGATGAAGTGGAGGAAGTAGAGGAAGTGGATAAAGTGGAAGAAGTGGAAGAAGAAGTGGACGAAGTGGAAGAAGAAGTGGACAGACGAATTTGACGAAGTTGACGTAGGGGACGAACTAGAGGAAGTCGAGGAAGCGGAAGCAAAAGTGGACGAAGTGGAGGAAGTGGGCGAAGTGGACGACGTTGACGAAGTTGACGCAGTGGACGAAGTTGACAAAGTGAAGGAAATGGAAGAAGTGTAGTCAGTGGAGGATGTGGAGGAAGTGGGGGAAGTGGAGGAAGTGGACGATGTGGACAAAGTGGATGAAGAAGTGGAGGAAGTGGACAAAGTGGCGGAAGTGGAGGATGTGGACGAAGTAGAATAAGTGGAGGAAGTGGAGGAAGAGGAAAAAGCGGGGGAGGTTGAGGAGTGATAACAGTTGAAAAACTGTTATTTTCATGCTTAAAATTGATACTAAAAGCAACCTTTAGACTTAAAAACTAGCTTGAAATCATGCTTTTATCTATATTTTCATAAATATGAGAGCTGGACAGGTTTATGCTTGATTTAAGTGTTTTTGTGCAGGTTTTAAGGTGAATTTGGTGAAAGAAGTGAAGAAGGAGAGAGATGACATTAGAAAAGACAAGAAAGAGTGCAAAAAGAGAAGTCGAAGGCACCGCTCAGTGGCAATTTACCGCTGAGCGGCACTCAGGAGGTTGCGGGAGTCACGCTGAGGGGCAAAATGGCCGCTGAGGGGAAGAAAAGGACGCGCAATCACCGCTGAGCGGCACTTTTTGGGCTTGGGCTTTTGTAATCTTTTGTAACTCTAGATTAGTATATAAGGGCTTGCACGTCCTAGAATTAGTATCTTTGGCAGAAACGAGGCAAACACTCTCTCTTCCACCCCTTTGAAGGAGGATCTTGGATGCTCAGGCTACCTCTTCACCTTTATTGGGTTTATTCTTTCATTCTTTCATTGTTATTCATTTAGGTTCACCATGAATATGGTGAACTAAACCTTGTATGTTTGTTGGGGAATCAATGTAATCTCTTGAAGCTCTCATATATGGAATCTTTGCTTACATCTTTTTCCTCTTTGCTTAATGCTTGCATAGTTTAACTCATTCCATGCATGATTATTGGTTTTGTCGATACGGGCACGTACGGGGAAGTCTAGATCCGGGGAATTTCTCCCAATATTATACTGACAATATTATATTGGTTGTCGTTAAGCTCCTGCACTCATGAACTAATCATTAGGAATGCTAGGAATTGTATGAACTCGTGATTAGGGAGAAGCCATCTAGAATGGTACATTAGAGAGTGGCATTAACAATGATGATTTGAATGTTGAATTCCTAAAATATATGAGAGTGGATGAGATGAAATTGACCCTCAACAACATATTCATTCATATATTTCATTGAAAGTGTTTATCTTTTGCTTTTGCCATTGATCAAACTTCATGCATACATGTTTATTTTCTGTCTTGCATATTCAAATCCAAATATTTCGTTTGTAAGTCCTAGCTAATCAACAAATCACATAACTAAACTAGGCCGTGAGTCCTTTGGGAAGAACGATACTTGGTCTTACCAAGTTTATTACTTGAACGATTCGGTCATACTTGCCGATTGTGAAACAAGTTTGTGACATCATATTTTGGTGATCATAAATTTGTCCATCAAGTTTTTGGCGCCGTTGCCGGGGACTCGTGGTTTAACTGGTTAATTTGTGTGATTATTGATTATCTTTGACTTTAATTTTTAAATTTCTGTTTTTTATTTTCTGTTTTATCTTTCTGTTTTATCTTTTTAGATTAGATTAGATTAGATTTTATTTTGTTAGGTTAGATTTTATTAGATTTTATTTTATCTTTATCTTTTAGATTAGGTTAGATTTTATTTTATCTTTTTAGATTAGATTTTATTTTATTTTTTAGGATTAGATTTTATTTTATTTTATCTTTTATCTTTTTATCTTTTATCTTCTATCTTCTAAATTTTTTTTATCTTCTTATCTTCTGAATCTTTTATCTTTTTATCTTTTGAATATATATCTTCTCTTATATCTTTTTGTGCTAACAAATCTTTTCTAGGGTTTTGTTTTCTTGTGCATGCAGGAAGCAATTCGAACTAGGAGTAAGAAAACAACAAAACCACTTCTTGAAGGTCTAGAAGAGAGTAGAAGGAGGAGAAGAATCAGAACGTCTAGAGAACTTTTCCCTTCTCCAGAAACTCTCTTGCAATCATCACCACAAGGTTCTGTTCATAGCACAGGAAGTATGTGTTAGCAAAATGATGCAGATGAAATTTTGATGATGTCCAAATCAAGTCAAGACCAATCAAGAATCAAAATGATTTGAAGATTTGTATTGTGATGGAAAGCTTTTGTAATACTCTTAGAAATATGTATAGGACTTAGATCAGAAAAAGGAAAGTGTTTTGTAAAATTACTATAGTAAATCATTGCAACAAAACACTATAGTACTATTCACATGAATAGTAACACTATTCACGTGAATAGTGACGGTTAACGGTAAGAGTATCGCACTTAACACGGATGTTGGAGAAACTAGTCGTTGAAGAAACTAGCCGTTTATGACCGTTGGACAAACTAGCCATTTATGGCCGTTGGACAAACTAGCCGTTTATGGCCGTTGGACAAACTAGCCGTTTATGGCCGTTGGAGAAACTAGCCGTTTATGGCCGTTGGAGAAACTAGCCGTTAAGTTTGTCTTTTAGTGAATGGAAGAGCCTTTGGATGAGTCTATAAATAGACTCTCATTTCCTCTCAAGAATCAATAACTAGAGACACAGAAACTCTTCCCTTGTGCTCAAATACTCAGAAATTCTTGAGACTTGTGTGTTCTTGTTCGGCTTGTGAAACTCTTGTCTGTGGAGCTGGTGAAGTGCTGCTACGGTGACAGAGGAAATAGCCGGTTCATCCTTGGTGTGTCTAAGGAGGTGTTCGGAAGAGAATCATCCTTCGTGAAGTATTCGGAGGAGGTGTTCATCCTTTGTGAAGACTCAAAGGAGGTGTAGGTTCATCTCTTGTGGTATCAAGAGAGGTGGTTTCTAAACTCTTACAAATTGTTTCTTTGTGATTGTAATTTGTAATTGTTTTGTGATTAGTGAATTGTTTATCTTGTTTGAGATAAACGACTGGACGTAGGATTGGTAAGATCCGAACCAGGATAAAATCATCTGTGCAAATTTCTCTCAACCTTACTCTCGCTTTATTTGTCTTTATTATTTGTTTAGTAAGTTTATTTGAGTAGAAATTAAAAGGCACACGTTCGTATTAAAAACCCTCTTGGTTTGTTATTCCACGCTAACCCTTCCGCTGCAGCCGCTCCTGACAGTATGGAGGGCAATAATGTTAGAAGAACTCTTGCAGATTACACTAATCTTGCTGGACCTCAGCACTTCAATAGCATAGCTAGACCTAGAGTCAATGCAGCCAACATGGAGGTCAAACCAGCACTGATTCAACTGGTGAAGAGTAATCAATTTAATGGGTTGTCTCATGAAAGCCCATATGAGCACCTCACTACCTTTAATGAGATTTGCAACACAGTCAAGATTAATGGGGTGCCAGACGAAGCAATCAAACTTAGTGAGATTTGCAACACAGTCAAGATCAGAAAAGATTGCCTGCATACACCTCTGAAACGTAGCTGGAGCATTACATAATCCAAACGGCATCTTTCTACATGCAAAGATACCAAAAGGACAAGTAAAAGCCGTCTTCTCCTGGTCTTTTGGATCTACCACAATTTGATTATATCCAGAATATCCATCTAGAAAACAATAGAAAGCCTGCCCTGATAACCTTTCTAGCATCTGATCCATGAAAGGAAGAGGAAAATGATCTTTCCTAGTAGCTTTATTCAGTTTCCTATAATCAATGCACATACGCCAGCCAGTAACTGTCCGAGTAGGAATAAGCTCATTCTTATCATTATAAATTACTGTCATCCCACCTTTCTTTGGAACCACCTGTACTGGACTCACCCATTCACTGTCAGAGATTGGATAGATGATACCAGCTTCTAGCAGTTTCAACACTTCTTTTCTGACCACCTCCTTCATGACAGGATTTAACCTTCTCTGCGGTTGAGCACTTGGTTTATAGTCCTCTTCCATAAAAATCCTGTGCATGCAATAAGTTGGGCTTATACCTTTGAGATCTGATATTGACCACCCAATTGCTTCTTTGTTGGCTTTCAGAATTTCTATCAACTGCTCTTCTTCTTGTAAAGATAAAGAGTTATTGATGATGACTGGCTTTGTTTCACCCTCTTCTAAAAACACATATTTCATATGTGGTGGCAATCTTTTTAATTCTGGTGACTGTGCTTTGATTGTTTCTTCCTTATCAACTATTTCAATTATTGGATCTTCCTCTGGATTCTTTTTCAATGTTTCCAAATCCATCAGACATTCATCAATTAATTTCTCCTCTTCTTCATCTAAATCTTCACATGAATCAATGAGAGTTTTTTCCAATGGAGAAATATTTCGCACCATTCTCTCCTGAACCATACAAACTTCATCAAGTTCATCAAATTGAAAACATGCTTTGTCATCATTTGGATATGTCATGGCCTTGGATACATCAAAAGTGACCTCTTCATCATCAACTCTCAGTTTAAGCTTACCATTCTCTACATCAATCAGAACTCTAGCAGTCTTCATAAAAGGTCTCCCCAAAATAAGAGGAACATCACTAGTTCCTTCCATCTCCATTACAATAAAATCCACTGGGAATACAAATTTGTCGACCTTCACTAGAACATCTTCAACCACTCCATATGGATATTTAAGAGACCTGTCTGCCAATTGAAGAGCCATTCTGGTTGGTTTAATTTCCAGCCCCTGAATTGTTCTGCACATAGCTAGCGGCATTAGATTAATGCTAGCTCCCAAATCAATCAATGCTCTTCCAACTTTCACATCTCATATGGTGCATGGAATAGTGAAGCTTCCTGGGTCTTTAAGTTTAGGAGGTAGTTTCTGTATGATTGCACTGCAATTGCCCTGTATATTGATAGTTTCCTTCTCAATGTACTTGTGTTTCTTTGTGAGAAGTTCCTTCAAGAATTTTGCATATGCTGGCATCTGTTGCAATGCTTCAGAGAATGGTATAGTAATCTCCAGCTTCTTAAACAGTTCCATGAATCTTTCCAACTGCTTTTCTTTCTCCTTCCTTGAATAACCCTTTGGATAAGGAAGTGGCTTTTCATACTCTTTTTCTCTCTCTCTCTTCTCTCTCATTTTTTTCTCTCCTCTCCTCTTCTTCTTTTCTCTTTTTCTCTCTCTCAACTCTTTCTTTCCACTCACATGATTCTTTTTCACTCTCACTCTCATTTTTTTCTTTCTCTCTCTCTTTTTGTCTCTCCTCTAACACTCTACCACTTCTGGTCACAACAGTTTTACAATCCTTTCCAAGGTTATCATGTTTAATCACGTCAACTATTCTCTCAACATGACTCTCCATTTTTTTAAATGCAGCATCCACATTATGACAATAAGACGCATTTGTCTTCAAGAATCTCTGGAAGGTCTCTTCAAGCTTTGTTGTTTTCTCAACTGAAGTAAATTGCATCTGCCATTTTTGTTGCTCTTGAACCATTGAGACCTGTTGTATTTCCTGTGGTATTTGAGAAAGTTTCATGGTTACTTCCTCAAGCTGTTGAGAGAGAGTTCTATTTTGGACAAGCAGAGCCTCATTTAATTTTGACAACTCCTTCTGATTAGGATCTCCTGTGTCAATATTGAGTTCGTTGTCACTAGTAGCCATATTTTCAATAATTTCAGTTGCTTCCTCTGGAGTCTTCCATTTGATATTACCTCCTGCTGAGGCATTCAGCATCATCTTAGTTTGTGAACCAAGCCCTCCAAGGAAAATTAAGACTACTTCATGTTCTTTAAAGCCATGCATGGGAGTTTTACGTAACAAGCTTTTATATCTGTCCCATGCATGCCCCAGTGATTCTTCCATGCCCTGCTTGAATGAAGAAATCTCTTGCTTTCCTTTAGTCACCTTAGATTGTGGGAAGTATTTGTTTAAAAATTTTGTGACCACTGCTTCCCACTCTGTGAAACTTTCTTCTGGAAAAGAGTTCAACCAAAGCTTAGCATTGCCTCCCAATGAGAAAGGAAACAAGCTAAGTTTGATTGCTTCGTCTGGCACCCCATTAATTTTAACTGTATTGCAAATCTCATTAAAGGTAGTGAGGTGCTCATATGGGCTTTCATGAGACAACCCATTAAATTGATTACTCTTCACCAGTTGAATCAGTGCTGGTTTGACCTCCATGTTGGCTGCATTGACTCTAGGTCTAGCTATGCTGTTGAAGTGCTGAGGTCCAGCAAGATTAGTATAATCTGCAAGAGTTCTTCTAACATTATTGCCCTCCATACTTCCTGTGCTATGAACAGAACCTTGTGGTGATGATTGCAAGAGAGTTTCTGGAGAAGGGAAAAGTTCTCTAGACGTTCTGATTCTTCTCCTCCTTCTACTCTCTTCTAGACCTTCAAGAAGTGGTTCTGTTGTTTTCTTACTCCTAGTTCGAATTGCTTCCTGCATGCACAAGAAACAAAACCCTAGAACAGATTTGTTAGCACAAAAAGATATAAGAGAAGATATATATTCAAAAGATAAAAAGATAAAAGATTCAGAAGATAAGAAGATAAAAGATTCAAAAGATAAAAAGATAAAAGATAAAATAAAATTTAAAAATAACATCTAATCTAAAAAGATAAAATCTAAAAATAAAATCTAACCTAATAAAATAAAATCTAATCCTAAAAGATAAAATAAAATAAAATCTAAACTAACCAAATAAAATAAAATCTAATCTAATCTAATCTAAAAAGATAAAAGAGAAAAAGATAAAAAACAGAAAATAAAAACAGAAATTTAAAATTAAAGTCAAAGATAATCAATAATCACACAAATTAACCAGTTAAACCACGAGTCCCCGGCAACGGCGCCAAAAACTTGATGGACAAATTTGTAAGCACCAAAATATGATGTCACAAACTTGTTTCACAATCGGCAAGTATGACCGAATCGTTCAAGTAATAAAACTTGGTAAGACCAAGTATCGTTCTTCCCAAAGGACTCACGGCCTAGTTTAGTTATGTGATTTGTTGATTAGCTAGGACTTACAAACGAAATATTCAAAGTTTAATATGCAAAGACAAAAATAAACATGTATGCATGAATTGATCAATGGCAAAGACAAAAGATAAACAGTTTCAATGAATTATATAAATGAATATGTTGTTGGGGTTCAATTTCATCTCATCCACTCTCATATATTTTAGGAATTCAACATTCAAATCATCATTGTTAATGCCACTCTCTAATGTACCATTCTAGATGGCTTCTCCCTAATCAAATAGTTCATACAATTCCTAGCATTCCTAATGATTAGTTCATGACTGCAGGAGCTTAAAGGCAACCAATATAATGTTGTCAGTAAAATATTGGGAGAAATTCCCCGGATCTAGACTTCCCCGTACGTGTCCGTATCGACAAAACCAATAATCATGCATTAGAATGAGTTAAACAATGCAAGCATTGAGCAAAGAGGAAAAACCCTAACTAATGATGAAAGAAAGCATATGTCTTAATTCAAAGATGTACTCAACAAATCCATATATGAGAGCTTCAAGAGATTACATTGATTCCCCAACAAACATACAAGGTTTAGTTCACCATCGTCATGGTGAACCTAGATGAATAACAATGAAAGAATGAAAGAATAAACCCAATAAAGGTGAAGAGGTAGCCTGAGCATCCAAGATCCTCCTTCAAAGGGGTGGAAGAGAGAGTGTTTGCCTCGTTTCTGCCAAAGATACTAATTCTAGGATGTGCAAGTCCTTATATACTATTTTAGAATTACAAAAGATCTAAGCCCAAGCCCATAAAAGTGCCAGAAAACAAGTCCAAGCCCATTATTAAGAATGGCGCTCAGCGGTAAATACCGCTCAGCGGTGACTACGCGTCACAATTCTTCCCCTCAGCGGCCATTTTGCCCCTCAGCGGTTCCAACGCCACCTCTTGAGTGCCGCTCAGCGGTAGTTTGCCGCTGAGCGGTGCCTTCGTCTTCTCTTTTTGCACTCTTTCTTGTCTTTTCTAATGTCACTTCTCTTGTTCTTCACTCTTTTCACTAAATTCACCTCAAAACCTGCACAAAAACACTTAAATCAAGTGTAAACCTGTCCAGCTCTCTTATTTATGAAAATATGGATAAAAGGCATGATTTCAAGCTAGTTTCTAAGTCTAAAGGTTGCTTTTAGTATCAATTTTAAGCATGAAAATAACAGTTTTTCAACTGTTATCATGGACGAAGTTAACGAAGTGGACGAAGTGGAAGAAGTAAACGAAGTTGACGTAGTGGAGGAAGTGGACGAAGTTGACGAAGTTCAAGAACTTGACGTAGTGGAGGAAGTGGAGGAAGTGGAGGAAGAGGAGGAAGTTGACGAAGTGGACGAAGTTGACGAAGTGTACGAAGTGAACGAAGTGGACGAAGAGGACGAAGTTGACGAAGTTGACAAATTCAGGGTAGTGGAGGAAGTGGACGAAGTGGACAAAGTGGGCAAAGTGGACGAAGTTGACAAAGTGGAAGCAGTGTAGAAAGTTGAGGAAGTGGAGGAAGTGGACGATGTGGACAAAGTGGATAAAGAAGTGGAGGAAGTGGATGAAATGGAGGAATTAGATGAAGTGGAGGAAGTGGAGGAAGTTAAGGAAGTGGAAGAAGTGGAGGAAGTGGACGAGGTGGACGAAGTGGATAAAGCGGACGAATTGGAGGAAGTGGACGAAGTTGACGACGTTGACGAAGTTGACGTAGTGAACGAAGTGAAGAAAGTGGACGAAGTTGACGAAGTGGAGTAAGTGAAGGAAGTGGATGAAGTGGAGGAAGTGGACGAAGTGGAGAAAGTGGACGAAATGGAAGAACTGCAAGAAGTCGACGAGGTGGGAAAAGTCGACGTAGTGAACGATGTGGAAGAACTGCAAGAAGTGGAAGAGGTGGACGATGTGGACAAAGTTGTCGAATTTCAGTAGGTGAAGGATGTGGAGGAAGTGGAGGAAGCTGAAGAATTGGAGGAAGTGGACGAAGTTGACGAATAGAAGAAGTTGAAGAAGTGGAGGAAGTGGAGGAAGTAGAGGAAGTGGAGGAAGTCGACGAAGTGGAAGAAGTTGACGAACTGGACAACGTGGAGGAAGTGGACGAAGTTGAGTAAGTGGATGACGTTGAGGAAGTAGATGAAGTGGAGAAAGTGGAAGAAGAGGAGGAAGTGGAGGAAGTGGACGATGTGGATGAAGTGGGCGAAGTGGAAGAAGAAGTGGACGAAGTGAAGGAAGTGGAGGAAGTAGTAGAAGTGGAGGAAGTGGAGGAAGGGGAGGAAGTGGAGGAAGTGGAAGAAGTGGAGGAAGTTGATGGTCAAATTTAATAGCCGTTGCTAGGACTCGGGTTCAATCCCCAATTCCCCGGCAACGGCGCCAAAAACTTGATGGACAAATTTGTAAGCACCAAAATATGATGTCACAAACTTGTTTCACAATCGGCAAGTATGACCGAATCGTTCAAGTAATAAAACTTGGTAAGACCAAGTATCGTTCTTCCCAAAGGACTCACGGCCTAGTTTAGTTATGTGATTTGTTGATTAGCTAGGACTTACAAACGAAATATTCAAAGTTTAAGATGCAAGACAGAAAATAAACATGTATGCATGAATTTGATCAATGGCAAAGACTAAAGATAAACACTTTCAATGGAAATATGAATGAATATGTTGTTGGGGGTCAATTTCATCTCATCCACTCTCATATATTTTAGGAATTCAACATTCAAATCATCATTGTTAATGCCACTCTCTAATGTACCATTCTAGATGGCTTCTCCCTAATCAAATAGTTCATACAATTCCTAGCATTCCTAATGATTAGTGCATGAGCGCAGGAGCTTAAAGGCAACCAATATAATATTGTCAGTATAATATTGGGAGAAATTCCCCGGATCTAGACTTCCCCGTACGTGTCCGTATCGACAAAACCAATAATCATGCATTAGAATGAGTTAAACAATGCAAGCATTGAGCAAAGAGGAAAAACCCTAACTAATGATGAAAGAAAGCATATGTCTTACTTAAAAGATGTACTCAACAAATTCCATATATGCGAGCTTCAAGAGATTACATTGATTCCCCAACAAACATACAAGGTTTAGTTCACCATCGTCATGGTGAACCTAGATGAATAACAATGAAAGAATGAAAGAATAAACCCAATAAAGGTGAAGAGGTAGCCTGAGCATCCAAGATCCTCCTTCAAAGGGGTGGAAGAGAGAGTGTTTGCCTCGTTTCTGCCAAAGATACTAAACTAAAGGACGTGCAAGCCCTTATATACTAATTTAGAGTTACAAAAGATTACAAAAGCCCAAGCCCAAAGAGTACCGCTCAGCGGTATTTACCGCTCAGCGGTAGTTGCGCGTCACAATTCTTCCCCTCAGCGGCCATTTGCCCCTCAGCGTGACTCCCGCAACCTCCTGAGTGCCGCTCAGCGGTAGTTTGCCGCTGAGCGGTGCCTTCGTCTTCTCTTTTTGCACTCTTTCTTGTCTTTTCTAATGTCACTTCTCTCCTTCTTCACTCTTTGCACCAAATTCACCCTAAAACCTGCACAAAAACACTCAAATCAAGTGTAAACCTGTCCAGCTCTCTTATTTCTGAAAATAAAGATAAAAGGTGTGATTTCAAGCTAGTTTCTAAGTCTAAAGGTTGCTTTTAGTATCAATTTTAAGCATGAAAATAACAGTTTTTCAACTGTTATCACAACCCCAAACTTAGAACTTTGCTTGTCCTCAAGCAAACAAAATGTAACTCCATCTCCAACCAATTCATATGATGGTTCACTCATTCAAAATCCTCTTTTCAAGATAAGTAATAACTTCACTCAAACTTATGATCAAAAGTTCAATCAAGATATGCACATGCTTTAGTGTTCACAAAGTCATTTAAGTTCCAATAAATGCTATTTTTCATGAATGATCAATCAATTAAGCATGGATGTTCATGTGTTCATGGAATATTTCCTCACCAGGTAAAGTGTTTCACTCAACACACAAGTGTATAAGAGGTAAGTGTTTCACTCATTCACTCTACTATCACAATGTCACATGAATCAACTTTGCCTTTCATTTTACCACAATCAAAAACATTCACAAGCATGCATCATCACAAGGACTTTTCAATGGCTTATAATGTGGCTGGGCTAACAAGAAAATTGGTTTTTCTGGATCACAAAATCCTTGAGTTAAGAGAATCATAACAACACAATTATTCTTATTCATTCCCAACTTTTGTTTGCCTTTTCATTTGCATTGAGCTTTACTTCTTTTCTTTTCTTTTCTTTTGCATATTCTTTCTTTTTAGCTCTTAGCTCAATGCTTTTCCTTTTTCATGATTTCCCAATAACCCCAAACTTGAACATTTATCAATACCACACAAGATATTCTACTTAACTCAAGGTAAAGATTTTCAATCAAGGGTTCAGTGTATATTCAAGGCTATGGGTTCAAAGGATAGAACACAAAGTGTTCTCTTTTAGTAGGCTAACTTTATGAATTTGGCCAGTAAAAAGGGTTTCAACAAACACGGCCTTTGATCATATGATGCAAAACAAGCAATTGATTCAATCATAGAAAACCTGGGCAAAGTCATTCAAGCTTCCAAAGTAATAGCATTCAACAATAACAACTCTGGAGCTCAAAACCTCACATATAAGCTCATTCACATTTGACATACACATCCTGCTTAATTTCACAATCACAATCATGATATCTTGCATTTGTTCACAAAGCTTGTGAATCACCTGTATAAGCATTTTAATGTGCACATCATCTCAACATCAATCAGTCAATAAGCATCATCAAGCATTACTTATCACATAAACACAGTTAATAGCAAACCATCACACAAACCAGGTATTCAATAGAGTACATCAAACCCTAATCTAGAAACAAAAATAAATAAGTTCAGAAAGTTTAAACCGCAAAAGCATAAAACATATGATAGCATTCATCAGTAAATGCTATCTCAGCTCCTCATCAGTCTGAGCTGTCCTCTGTATCTTCCTCCTCCTCTTCATCATCATCTTCATCAAAAGTATCCTCCTCCTCAGCTTCTTCTTCCATGTCTCGAGCTGAAGATTCAGCTCCTCCAGCTCCTCCATGGAATGGTTCTTCTGGCCAAGCTACGACGTTATGGAATTCATCCATAGTCCACCTGTGTGCTGGAGGGGTATCATACATCCCCACTATCATCTCAGCCGTGGCCACCTGCCCTCTGTGAATGGACTGCAACTGAGCACCTATAAGAGACATATACATGTCCCTCATCTGGAATGGTTCTGCCTCATGTGTATCAGCAGATGTCCGGCTCTGTGCTGGTCCTCTCTCTCTACGAGCCTGGCGTGGTGGAACGGGCTGAGCTGCCTCCTCACCTCCACAATACTGTCTGTAATAGGCCTCATCTATAGCTTTTCTTGGCCTCTCAAATGGTGGAACAGAAGTGTCCACCCCAGCTAGCTTGCAGAGGTGAGTGATCAAAGAAGGATGTCCCAGTGGTGCTTTGTTGTTTGAGGTGTTAGCACACACACTAATCTCATCAGCTATCACCTGCCCAATATTAACATTCAAACTTCTGATAGCACAGTAGATGAATAGTGCCCTGCTGAGACTGATATCTGACACATGTGAGCATGGCTGAATGTTGGCATGAGAAAATGCCATCCAATACTTTGCAAGAGGAGTCAAATCTGTCCTCCTAATGTTAACCACTGCTCCAGATCTATTCCTTTGAAAGTGTCCTCCAGGTATGCACAACACTCTCTCAACATCCTCAAAGTCAGCACCTTCCTCCATGCTAAGAGCAAACTGACAATGCTCACCAGCCCACACAGTATCCAGGAAGTTATTAATGGAATCAGGATCATACCTGATGGCATGGCCTCTAACATATCCCAAATAGTTCTCAGCTGGATAGTCACCAATCTTCTTGGCATTAGTGTAGAATTCCTTAACCACAGCTATGTTGGCAGGTGCTGGATAAGTGGCTAGCTTCCCCCAGTCATTCCCTAACACTTGCTCTCCAAATTGAGGAGCAAAGTTAGGTATCATTCCGACCTTTCTCTCCATCAGAAGTCTCCTGTCCTGAACCACCCTAAAGTGCTTCTCATGTTTCCTGGAGAGGAACCTGCCATTATGTGGCTGCTCTGGTTCCTTTTCCTTCCTCTTGGTTGCCATGGTTTTCAATCTCTTTCCAGAAGAGGATGCCATTCCTGCATTCAAACACAAATCCAAAACCACAGAACATGATGTTAATCATTAGTAACATACAGGACACAACTCCTTTCGAAGCTAAACCACCGCTGAGGGCCAGAATTTCCCCTCAGCGCCACCAGTGCAACACACCAACACGCAAAAAGTCAGAAAAAGCAAATCTGGCAGAGTGCCGCTCAGCGGTAAATACCGCTCAGCGGTGACCTGCAGATTTTTGCAAAACTCGTTTTTAAACTGCCCTAACTCCACCCAAATGCAATTTTCAGTTTTCCAGTACATAATCAAGCAGTTTAATCGGTTCAAACATCAAATATATCATCAAATCATGCATAGAAATCAAAAGCCCTAAATACTCATGCTTTGACAATCACATTCAAATTCAAGAACCCTAGAATGACAAAATGCATTTTACTTACTTGGGTGGAGATCCTAGATGATATGAGAATGCTTCCAAACTAGAATACTCTCTTCCAACCCCAAACTTTGATGGCACACTAGTGAAAAAGTGAGTGGAAGAGAAATTTTTCTAAGAGGGAAGAGTAAAAAGATGTGGGAAACCTAAGAGAGAGTATGAGGGAGTGTTTCTGCAGAGAAGGGCTTGAAAAAAATGTCAAAACGCGCAGGTTAGGGTTTAAAAATACCCCAATGGGCTCGGGTTCCGCTAAGGGGAACTTAAGCCCATCAGCGTTAGTACCGCTCAGCGGTAATTGCCGCTCAGCGGCACTTTCGTGATGTGCCCTTCTCCTTCTTTTCTTGCCCTACGTGCCTTCCTAGCATACTCCTCATGGGTTCCCTGCAATTTCATTGTTAAACATGCTTATGCAATCCCTAATTAGAATAAAACAAACATAAAAACAAACAAAGATAATCAATCAACTAGGTTGCCTCCCAGGTAGCGCTTGTTTAACGTCACGAGCCTGACCCAAAATCCACCAACACCCATCAGTAGGTGTTTCACTTACCAGCACCCATCAGTAGGTGCAAAATCTTCTCACCAACACCCATCAGTAGGTGTTACAACTTAGTATCCTTCAGTAGATACTTAACCACTTAGCATCCTTCAGTAGATGCTGGATCCAACAAAATATTCACAAAATAATGTCCACAAATTAAAAATTACAAAACCAAATCAAAAGTTTTTAAATCCACTGGGTTGCCTCCCAGCAAGCGCTCTTTTAATGTCATTAGCTTGACCCAGTAAAGCCCCAGTTCCTTCTTCTTTTTCTTCTTTCTACTGAACTTCTTCAGAAATTTGATCAAACCAGGAACTTGTTGCAGTGTCTCAATCATAGGAACTTTAATCTCCAATTTCTTGAAGATTTCCATAAAGCACTTAAATTCCTTCTTCCTATGATACTTCTTTGGATGAGGACGAGATTTTTCATATGATTCTTTATTTTTTTTTCTCGTCCTCTTTCTCTTTTCTCCCACTTTCTTTTTTTCTTTTCTTTTTCTACTCACCTTCTCAATCTTCACACAAATTTTCTCTTCTTCTTTCTCTTTTCTCTCTTTTCTCTCTTCTTTTTCCAACTCAACTTTTTCAACATTTACACTCACTAGCTCTTGACACTCTTCCCTGGGGTTAACCTCAGTATTAGCCCCACAATTTCTACTTGGCCTTTCTTCCATCTGTTTGATGATCTGCCCCATCTGAATCTCCAAATTTTTGATAGCAGCTTCAGTGCTCTTTTGGGAAGACTCAGTTTTCTGTATGAAATTGTTGAGAATTTCCTCCAGCCTCATGGACCTTTCATTAAGCATAGAAAACTGTTGCCAAAAGGTGGGTTGCTGCTGCTGCTTATTAAATTGACCAGCTTGCCCAGTTTGCCCTTGACCAATGCTTGGGTGTGGTTTCCACCCTTGATTGTAGTTCCCTTGACGGTATGGAACTTGATTAGCCATGAAGTTAACATCCTCCACGGCTTCCACAGGAAAAGCACATTGGCCATTGATGTGATCACCACCACATAATTCGCACAACTGGGTTTGTACCTGTGCAGCAGATTTTAACTCTTTAGGTAATGAAGCAAGAGTTTTGGTCAGAGTTTCCAGCTGTTGAGTTAGAATTTTATTCTGTGCTAGCAAGGCATCATGGGTTTGTAATTGAAGAACCCCTTTTTGTTGCATAGGAGCTCCTCTTTCACTGTGCAGCTCATTATCACTAGTAGCCATGTTTTCAATAATTTCAGTTGCTTCCTCTGGAGTCTTCCATTTGATATTGCCTCCAGCTGAGGCGTCCAGCATCATCTTGGTTTGTGAACCAAGACCTCCAAGGAAGATTAGGACTACTTCTCCTTCGTTAAATCCATGCGTGGGAGTCTTTCGTAATAGACTTTTATACCTGTCCCATGCATGCCCCAGTGATTCTTCCATGCCTTGTCTAAATGAAGAGATCTCTTGCTTCCCTTTGTTGATTTTAAAGCTTTGTTGCTGCCATTGTTGTTGTGGTTGGTTCTCAAATTGTCCGGCAGCTTGCCAAAATTGGCTTTGATCCATGCTTGAGTCATGTTCCCACCAGTGGTTGAGATTACTTTGGTAGAATTGAGTGCCTATTAAAGTCTTGTTCGAATTGCATCCTGCAAACATTAGGCACAAAACTCTAGAAAATATTTGTTAGCACAAAAAGATATAAGAGAAGATATATATTCAAAAGATAAAAAGATAAAAGATTCAGAAGATAGAAGATAAAAGATTTAGAAGATAGAAAGATAAAAGATTCAGAAGATAGAATAAAATAAACTAAAATATAATATAATCTAATAAGATAAAATAAAATCTAATCTAAAAATAAAATAAAATCTAATCTAATCTAATAAGATAAAATAAAATCTAATCTAAAAATAAAATAAAATCTAATCTATTCAAATCAAATAAAATCTAATCTAATAAAATCTAATCCTAAAAGATAAAATAAAATCTAAAAAGATAAAATAAAATCTAAACTAACTAAATAAAATAAAATCTAATCTAAAAAGATAAAACAGAAAAAGATAAAAACAGAAAATAAAAATAGAAATTTAAAATTAAAGTCAAAGATAATCAATAATCACACAAATTAACCAGTTAAACCACGAATCCCCGGCAACGGCGCCAAAAACTTGATGGTCAAATTTAATAGCCGTTGCTAGGACTCGGGTTCAATCCCCAATTCCCCGGCAACGGCGCCAAAAACTTGATGGACAAATTTGTAAGCACCAAAATATGATGTCACAAACTTGTTTCACAATCGGCAAGTATGACCGAATCGTTCAAGTAATAAAACTTGGTAAGACCAAGTATCGTTCTTCCCAAAGGACTCACGGCCTAGTTTAGTTATGTGATTTGTTGATTAGCTAGGACTTACAAACGAAATATTCAAAGTTTAAGATGCAAGACAGAAAATAAACATGTATGCATGAATTTGATCAATGGCAAAGACTAAAGATAAACACTTTCAATGGAAATATGAATGAATATGTTGTTGGGGGTCAATTTCATCTCATCCACTCTCATATATTTTAGGAATTCAACATTCAAATCATCATTGTTAATGCCACTCTCTAATGTACCATTCTAGATGGCTTCTCCCTAATCAAATAGTTCATACAATTCCTAGCATTCCTAATGATTAGTTCATGAGCGCAGGAGCTTAAAGGCAACCAATATAATATTGTCAGTATAATATTGGGAGAAATTCCCCGGATCTAGACTTCCCCGTACGTGTCCGTATCGACAAAACCAATAATCATGCATTAGAATGAGTTAAACAATGCAAGCATTGAGCAAAGAGGAAAAACCCTAACTAATGATGAAAGAAAGCATATGTCTTACTTAAAAGATGTACTCAACAAATTCCATATATGCGAGCTTCAAGAGATTACATTGATTCCCCAACAAACATACAAGGTTTAGTTCACCATCGTCATGGTGAACCTAGATGAATAACAATGAAAGAATGAAAGAATAAACCCAATAAAGGTGAAGAGGTAGCCTGAGCATCCAAGATCCTCCTTCAAAGGGGTGGAAGAGAGAGTGTTTGCCTCGTTTCTGCCAAAGATACTAAACTAAAGGACGTGCAAGCCCTTATATACTAATTTAGAGTTACAAAAGATTACAAAAGCCCAAGCCCAAAGAGTACCGCTCAGCGGTATTTACCGCTCAGCGGTAGTTGCGCGTCACAATTCTTCCCCTCAGCGGCCATTTGCCCCTCAGCGTGACTCCCGCAACCTCCTGAGTGCCGCTCAGCGGTAGTTTGCCGCTGAGTGGTGCCTTCGTCTTCTCTTTTTGCACTCTTTCTTGTCTTTTCTAATGTCACTTCTCTCCTTCTTCACTCTTTGCACCAAATTCACCCTAAAACCTGCACAAAAACACTCAAATCAAGTGTAAACCTGTCCAGCTCTCTTATTTCTGAAAATAAAGATAAAAGGTGTGATTTCAAGCTAGTTTCTAAGTCTAAAGGTTGCTTTTAGTATCAATTTTAAGCATGAAAATAACAGTTTTTCAACTGTTATCAGAAGTTGACGAAGTGGAGGAAGTTGACGAAGTGGAAGAAGTCGACAAAGTGGACGAAGTTGACGAACTGGACAAAGTGGAGGAAGTGGACGAAGCTGAGTAAGTGGATGACGTTGAGGAAGTAGATGAAGTGGAGGAAGTGGAAGAAGTGGAGGAAGTGGAGGAAGTGGACGATGTAGACGAAGTGGGCGAAGTGGAAGAAGAAGTGGACGAAGTGAAGGAAGTGGAGGAAGTAGTAGAAGTGGAGGAAGTGGAGGAAGGGGAGGAAGTGGAGGAAGTGGAAGAAGTGGTGGAAGTTGACGAAGTGGAGGAAGTTGACGAAGTGGAAGAAGTCGACAAAGTGGACGAAGTTGACGAAGTAGAGGAAATGGAGGAAGTGGAGGAAGTGCACGAAATGGAAGAAGTGAAAGAAGAAGTGGACGAAGTTGGCGAAGTGAACAAAGTTGAGAAGGTGGAGAAAGTGGGGGAAATGGAGGGAGTCGAAGAAGTGGTGGAGGTGTGGGAAGTGGAGGTAGTGGACGAAGTTGATGAAGTTGACGAAGTGGACGTGGTGGACGAAGTGGACGAAGGACGAAGTGGATGAAGTTGATGAAGTAGGCGTAGTGGAGGAAGTGGACAAAGCTGATGAAGTTGACGAAGTGGACGAAGTTGACGAAGTGAAGCAAGTGGAGGAACTGGGGGAAGTGGATGAATTGGAGGAAGTGGAAGAAGTGAAGGAAGTGGAGGAAGAGGAGGAAGTTGTGGATGTGCATGAAGTTGACCAAGTAGAAGAAGTGGACTAAGTTGACGAAGTGGACGAAGTGCACAAAGTGGAAGAAGTGGACGAAGTAGACGAAGTGGACGAAGTGGAAGAAGTGGAACAAGAAGTGGACGATGTTGACGAAGTTGACAAAGATGACAAAGTTGACAAAGTGGACGAAGTTGACGAAGTGGATGAAGTTGATGAAGTGGAGGAAGTGGCCGAAGTGGAGGAAGTGGAGGAAGTGGAGGATGTGGACGAAGTGGATGAAGCGGAGAAAGTATAGGAAGTGGAGGATGTTGACGAAGTGGACGAAGTTGACAAAGTGGAAGAAGTTCATGAAGTGGACGAAGTGGAAAAAGTGGAGGAAGAAGTTGACGAAGTGGACGAATTTGACGAAGTGGAGGAAGTGGACGAAGAGGAGGAAGCGCAGGAATTGGACGAAGTGGAGAAAGAGGACGAAACGGACGAAGTGGAGGATATGGGAGAAGTCGACGAGGTGAACAAAGTGGAAGAACTGCAAGAAGTTGAAGAGGTGGACGAAGTGGACGAAGTTGACAAAGTTGTCAAATTTCAGTAAGTGGAGGACGTGGAGGAAGTGGACGAAGTGGATGAAGTTGACGATGTAGACGAAGTTGACGATGTAGAGGAAGTGGAGGAAGTGGACAAAGTAAAGGAAGTGGAGGAAGTCGAGGAATTGGAAGAAGAATTGGATGAAGTTGACGAAGTTGACGAAGTTGTCGAAGTAGACAAAGTGGAGGAAGTGGACGAAGTTGACTAAGTGGATGAAACTGACGAAGTGGAGGAAGTGGAGGAAGTGCACGAAGTGGAAGAAGTGGAAGAAGAATTGGACGAAGTTGACCTAGTAGACGAAGTTGACGAAGTGAACAAAGTTGACGAAGTGGAGAAAGTGGTGGAAGTGGACGAAGTTGATGAAGTTGACGAAGTGGACGAGGTGGACGAAGGACGAAGTGGACGAAGTTGACGAAGTGGGGTAAGTGGCGGAAGTGGGGGAAGTGGATGAATTGGAGGAAGTGGAAGAAGTGAAGGAAGTGGAGGAAGTGGAGGAAGTTGAGGAAGTGCACGAAGTTGACGAAGTGCGAGAAGTGGACGAAGTTGACGAAGTGGATGATAACAGTTGAAAAACTGTTATTTTCATGCTTAAAATTGATACTAAAAGCAACCTTTAGACTTAAAAACTAGCTTGAAATCATGCTTTTATCTATATTTTCAGAAATAAGAGAGCTGAACAGGTTTATGCTTGATTTAAGTGTTTTTGTGCAGGTTTTAAGGTGAATTTGGTGAAAGAAGTGAAGAAGGAGAGACATGACATTAGAAAAGACAAGAAAAAGTGCAAAAAAGAGAAGCCGAAGGCACCGCTCAGCGGCAATTTACCGCTGGGCAACACTCAGGAGGTTGCGGGAGTCACGCTGAGGGGCAAAATGGCCGCTGAGGGGAAGAAACGTGACGCGCAGTCACCGCTGAGCGGTATTTTACCGCTGAGCGGCACTTTAATGGGCTTGGGCTTTTGATCTTTTGTAATTCTAGAATAGTATATAAGGACTTGCACGTCCTAGAATTAGTATCTTTGGCAGAAACGAGGCAAACACTCTCTCTTCCACCCCTTTGAAGGAGGATCTTGGATGCTCAGGCTACCTCTTCACCTTTATTGGGTTTATTCTTTCATTCTTTCATTGTTCATCTAGGTTCACCATGAATATGGTGAACTAAACCTTGTATGTTTGTTGGGGAATCAATGTAATCTCTTGAAGCTCTCATATATGGAATCTTTGCTTGCATCTTTTAATTAAGACTTATGCTTTCTTTTATCATTAGTTAGAGTTTTTCCTCTTTGCTCAATGCTTGCATAGTTTAACTCATTCCATGCATGATTATTGGTTTTGTCGATACGGGAACGTACAGGGAAGTCTAGATCCGGGGAATTTCTCCCAATATTATATTGGTTGTCGTTAAGCTCCTGCACTTATGAACTAATCATTAGGAATGCTAGGAATTGTATGAACTCGTGATTAGGGAGAAGCCATCTAGAATGGTACTTTAGAGAGTGGCATTAACAATGATGATTTGAATGTTGAATTCCTAATATATATGAGAGTGGATGAGATGCAATTGATCCCCAACAACATATTCATTCATATATTTCATTGAAAGTGTTTATCTTTTGCTTTTGCCATTGATCAAAACTCATGCATACATGTTTATTTTCGTCTTTGCATATTAAACTTTAAATATTTTGTTCTTAAGTCTTAGCTAATCAACAAACCATACAACTAAACTAGGCCGTGAGTCCTTTGGGAAGAACGATACTTGGTCTTACCAAGTTTATTACTTGAACGATTCGGTCATACTTGCCGATTGTGAAACAAGTTTGTGACATCATATTTTGGTGTTCATAAATTTGTCCATCAGTGGACGAAGTGGAGGAAGTGGATGAAGTGGACGAAGTAGAGGAAGTGGAAGAAGTGGAAGAAGTGGAGGAAGAAGTGCACGATGTTGACGAAGTTGACAAAGTTGACAAAGTGGACGGAGTTGACGAAGTTGACAAAGTTGACAAAGTGGTCGGAGTTGACGAAGTGGACGAAGTTGATGAAGTGGAGGAAATGGCCAAAGTGGAGGAAGTGGAGGAAGTGGATAAAGTGGAGCAAGCATAGGAAGTGAAGGATGTTGATGAAGTGGACGAAGTTGACGATGTGGAAGAAGTTCACGAAGTGGAAGAAGTGGACGAAATTGGCGAAGTGGCCAAATTGGAGGAAGTGGAGGGAGTGGAGGAAGTGGAGTAAGTGGATGACGTGGACGAAATGGAGGAAGTGGAGGAAGTGGAGGAAGTATAGGAAGTGGTGGAAGTGGAGAAAGTGGAGGAAGTCCAGCGAGTTGAGGAAGTGGAGTGGATGACATGGACGAAATGGAGGAAGTGGAGGAAATGGAGGAAGTGGAGCAAGTGGAGGAAGTATAGGAAGTGGTGGAAGTGGAGAAATTGGAGGAAGTGCAAGAAGTGAACGAAGTGGACGAAGTTGTCGAAGTGGACGAAGTTGACGAAGATGGCGTGGTGGAGTAAGTTGAGGAAGTGGACGAAGTTGACGAAGTGGATTAAGTGGAGGAAGTGGGGGAAGTGGAGGAATTGGAGAAAGTGGAAGAACTGGGGGAAGTGGAGGAAGTGGTGGAAGTGCACGAAGTTCACGTAGTGGAGGAAGTGGAGGAAGTTGAGGAAGTGGACGAAGTGGGCGTAGTGGAGGAAGTTGACGAAGTTGAGGAAATGGACGAAGTTGACGATGTGGACGAAGTTGAGAATGTGGGCGAAGTGAACAAAGTGCCCGAAGTGGAGGAAGTGGAGGAAGCAGACGAAGTGGACGAAGTGGAGGAAGTAAAGGAAGTGGAGGAAGTAGACGCAGTGGAGGAAGTTGACGAATTTGACGAAGTGGACGAAGTTGACTAAGTGGATGAATTGGAAGAAGTGGAGGAAGTGGACGAACTTGACAAAGTTGCCGAAGGGCAGTAAGTGGAGGAAGTGGAGGAAGTGGAGGAAATGGAGGAAGTAGAAGAAGTGGACAAAGTGGAAGAAGTTGAAGAAGTGGAGGAGGTGGACGAAGTGGAAGAAGTGGAGGAAGTGGAGGAAGTGGAGGAATTCGAAGAACAAATGGACGAAGTTGACGAAGTGGTCAAAGTGGACGAAGTTGATGAAGTGGACGAAGTCTAAGAAAAAATGGACAAAGTTGACGAAGTTGACAAAGTGGACGCAGTTGGACGAAGTTGACGAAGTGGAGGATGGAGGAAGTGGAGGAGGTGGAAGAAGTGGAGGAAGTGGAGGAGGTGGATGATGCGGACGAAGTGAACGAAGTCGAAGAAGAAGTGGACGAAGTGAAGGAAATGGAGAAAGTAGAAGAAGTGGAGAAGTGGAGGAAGGGGAGGAAGTGGAGCGAGTGGAGGAAGTGGAGGAAGTCGACGAAGTGGAGGAAGTTGACGAAGTGGAGGAAGTAAAGGAAGTCGAGGAAGGGGAAGAAATGGAAGAAGAAGTGGACGAAGCAGACAAAGTTGGTGAAGTTGACGAGGTTGACGAGGTTGACGAAGTGAACAAAGTTGAAGAAGTGGAGGAAGTGGAGGAAGTGGTGGAAGTGGAGGAAGTGGACAAAGTGGACGAAGTTGGCGAAGTTAACGAAGTGGACAAAGTGGACGAAGTTCGCGTAGTGGAGGAAGTCGGCGAAGATAACGAAGTCGACGATGTGGAGAAGTCAGAGAAGTCGACGAAGTGGACGAAGTTGACGAACTAAACAAAGTGGAAGAAGTGGACGAAATGAAGGAAGTGGAGGAAGTGGAGGAAGTGGACGAAGTTGAGGAAGTGGAGGAATTGGAGGAAGTGGAACAAGTAGAGGAAGTGGACGATGTGGAGGAACTGGAAGAAGTGGAGGAAGTGGAGGAAGATGACGGAGTGGAAAAATTGGACGAAGTAGACGAAGTAGAAGAAGTTAACGAAGTTGACAAAGTGGACGAAGTTGATGTAGTGGAGGAAGTTGACGAAGTTAACGAAGTTGACGAAATTGAGTAAGTGGAGGAAGTGGAGGAAGTGGACGATGTGGAGGAAGTGGAAGAAGAGGACGAAGTTGACGAAGTGGAAGAAGTTGACAAAGTCGACGAAGTGGAGGAAGTGCACGAACTGAAAGAAGTTTAAGAAGAAGTAGACGAAGTTGACCAAGTGAACAAAGTTGACAAAGTGGAGAAAGTGGAGGAAGTGGTGGAAGTGGAGGAAGTGGACGAAGTTGATGAAGTCGACGAGGTGGACGAAGCGGATGAAGGACGAAGTGGACGAAGTTGACGAACTTGGCGTAATGGAGGAAGTGGAGGAAGTTGACGAAGTGGACGAAGTTGACGAAGTGGAGTAAGTGGAGGAAGTTGAAGAAGTGGACGAAGTGGAAGAAGTGGACGAACTAGAGGAAGTAGACGAGGTGGACGAAGTGAACGAAGTGGAAGAAGTGGAAGAAGAAGTGCACGATGTTGACGAAGGTGACAAAGTTGACAAAGTGGAGGAAGTGGACGAAGTGGACGAATTTGATGAAGTGGACGAAGTTGATGAAGTGGAGGAAGTGGCCGAAGTGGAGGGAGTGGGCGAAGTGGAAGAAGTGGATGAAGTGGCGAAAGTATAGGAAGTGGTGGAAGTGAACGAAGTTGACGAAGTGGAAGAAGTTCACTAAGTGGATGAAGTGGAAGAAGTGGACGAAGTTGGCGAAGTTGACGAAATGGAGGAAGTGGAGGAAGTGCACGAAGTTGACGTAGTGGAGGAAGTGGACGAAGTGGGCGTCGTGGAGGAACTGGATGAAGTTGACGAAGTGGTTGAAATGGACGAAGTTGACGATGTGGACGAAGTTGACAATGTGGACGAAGTGCACGAAGTAGACGAAGTTGACTAAGTGGACGAATTGGACGAAGTGGAGGAAGTGGTGGAAGTGGAGCAAGTGGAGGAAGTGGAGGAAATTGAGGAAGTAGAAGAAGTGGACGAAGTGGAAGAAGTTGAAAAAGTGGAGGAAGTGGAAGAATTCGAAGAAGAAATGGACGAAGTTAACGAAGTGAACAATGTGGACGAAGTTGACGAAGTGAACAATGTGGACGAAGTTGACGAAGTGGACGAAGTCTAAGAAAAAATGGACGAAGTTGACGAAGTGGACAAAGTGGACGAAGTGGACGAAGTGGACGAAGTGGAGGAAGTGGAGGAAGTGGAAGAAGTGGAGGAAGTGGAGGAGGTGGATGATGCGAACGAAGTGAACGAAGTTAAAGTAGAAGTGGACGAAGTGAAGCAAATGGAGAAAGTAGAAGAAGTGGAGAAGTGGAGGAAGGGGAGGAAGTGGAGCAAGTGGAGGAAGTGGAGGAAGTCGACGAAGTGGAGGAAGTTGACGAAGTGGAGGAAGTTGACGAAGTGGAGGAAGTGGACGAAGGGGAAGAAATGGAAGAAGAACTGGACGAAGGGGACGAAGTGGACAACGTTGGCGCAGTTGACGAGGTTGACGAAATTGACAAAGTGAACAAAGTTGACGAAGTGGACAAAATGAAGGAGGTGGAAGTGGCGGAAGTGGAGGAAGTTGACAAAGTGGACGGAGTTGGCGAAGTGGACGAAGTGGACAAAGTGAACAAAGTTGGAGTAGTGGAGGAAGTGGACGAAGTTGACGAAGATAACGAAGTGCACGAAGTCGGCGAAGTCGACGAAGTGGACGAAGTTGTCGAACTAAACAAAGTGGAAGAAGTGGACGAAATGAAGAAAGTGGACGAAGTGGACGAAGTTGAGGAAGTGGAGGAATTGGAGAAAGTGGAAGAAGTGGGGGAAGTGGACGATGTGGAGGAATTGGAAGAAGAAGTGGAGCAAGTGGAGGAAAATGACGGAGTGGAAAAAGTGGACGAAGTTTACGGAGTTGATGAAGTTAACGAAGTGGACGAAGTAGACGAAGTGGAAGAAGTGGGCGAAGTTGAAGAAGAAGTGGACGAAGTTGACGAAGTGGAGGAAGTGGACGAAGTTAACGAAGTTGACGAAATTGACGAAGTGAAGGAAGTGGAGGATGTGGAGGAAGTGGAGGAAGTGCAGGAACTAGACGAAGTGGGAAATGAAGAGGACAAAGTTGACGAAGTGGACGAAGTTGACAAAGTGGATGAAGCTAACAAAGTTGACGAAGTGAACAAAGGGGATGAAGTTGACGGAGTTGACGTAGTGGACAAAGTGGAGGAAGTGGAGGAAATTGAGGAAGTGGAGGAAGCGGAGGATGTGGAGGAAGTGGAGGTAGTGAGGTAGTGGAGGAAGTGGAGGAAGTAGAAGAAGTGGAGGAAGTGGAGGAAGCGGAGGAAGTTGACGAAATGGACGAAGTGAAGTAATTGGAGGAAGTGGAGGAAGTGGACGATGTGGATGAAGAAGTGGAAGAACTAGAGGAAGTGGAGGAAGCGGAGCAAGTGGACGAGGTGGACGACGTGGAGGAAGTAGAGGAAGTGTAGGAAGTGGAGAAAGTGGAGGATGTAGAGGAAGTGGACGAAGTTGACGAAGTTCACGAAGTTCACGAAGTGGACAAAGTGGAGGAAGTGGACGAAGTGGATGATGGACAAATTTGTAAGCACCAAAATATGATGTCACAAACTTGTTTCACAATCGGCAAGTATGACCGAATCGTTCAAGTAATAAACTTGGTAAGACCAAGTATCGTTCTTCCCAAAGGACTCACGGCCTAGTTTAGTTATGTGATTTGTTGATTAGCTAGGACTTACAAACGAAATATTCAAATTTTAATATGCAAGACAGAAAATAAACATGTATGCATGAAGTTTTGATCAATGGCAAAGACAAAAGATAAACACTTTCAATAAATTATATGAATGAATATGTTGTTGGGGTTCAATTTCATCTCATCCACTCTCATATATTTTAGGAATTCAACATTCAAATCATCATTGTTAATGCCACTCTCTAATGTACCATTCTAGATGGCTTCTCCCTAATCAAATAGTTCATACAATTCCTAGCATTCCTAATGATTAGTTCATGAGTGCAGGAGCTTAAAGGCAACCAATAAAATATTGTCAGTATAATATTGGGAGAAATTCCCCGGATCTAGACTTCCCCGTACGTGTCCGTATCGACAAAACCAATAATCATGCATTAGAATGAGTTAAACAATGCAAGCATTGAGCAAAGAGGAAAAACCCTAACTAATGATGAAAGAAAGCATATGTCTTACTTAAAAGATGTACTCAACAAATTCCATATATGAGAGCTTCAAGAGATTACATTGATTCCCCAACAAACATACAAGGTTTAGTTCACCATATTCATGGTGAACCTAGATGAATATCAATGAAAGAATGAAAGAATAAACCCAATAAAGGTGAAGAGGTAGCCTGAGCATCCAAGATCCTCCTTCAAAGGGGTGGAAGAGAGAGTGTTTGCCTCGTTTCTGCCAAAGATACTAATCCCAAGGACGTGCAAGCCCTTATATACTATTCTAGAGTTACAAAAGATTACAAAAGCCCAAGCCCAAAAAGTGCCGCTCAGCGGTGGTTACGCGTCTTCTTTCTTCCCCTCAGCGGCCATTTTGCCCCTCAGCGGTTCCAACGCCACCTCTTGAGTGCCGCTCAGCGGTAGTTTGCCGCTGAGCGGTGCCTTCGTCTTCTCTTTTTGCACTCTTTCTTGTCTTTTCTAATGTCACTTCTCTCCTTCTTCACTCTTTTCACCAAATTCACCTTAAAACCTGCACAAAAACACTGAAATCAAGCAAAAACCTGTCCAGCTCTCTTATTTATGAAAATATCGATAAACTGCATCATTTCAAGCTAGTTTTTAAGTCTAAAGGTTGCTTTTAGTATCAATATTAAGCATGAAAATAACAGTTTTTCAACTGTTATCACAACCCCAAACTTAGAACTTTGCTTGTCCTCAAGCAAATAAAATGTAACTCCATCTCCAACCAATTTATATGATGGTTTACTCATTCAAAATCCTCTTTTCAAGATAAGTAACAACTTCACTCAAACTTATGACCAAGAGTTCAATCAAGATGTGCACATGCTTTAGTGTTCACAAAGTCATTTAAGTTCCAACAAATGCGATTTTTCATGAATGATCAATCAATTAAGCATGGATGTTCATGTGCTTATGGAATATTTCCTCACTAGGTAAAGTGTTTCACTCAACACCAGTGTATAAGAGGTAAAGTGTTTCACTCATTCACTCCACTATCACAATGTCACATGAATCAACTTTGCCTTTCATTTTACCACAATCAAAAACATTCACAAGCATGCATCATCACAAGGACTTTTTAATGGCTTATAATGTGGTTGGGCTAACAAGAAAATTGGTTTTTTCTGGATCACAAAATCCTTGAGTTAAGAGAATTATAACAACACAATTATTCTTATTCATTCCCAACTTTCTTTTGCCTTTGCATTTGCATTTGCATTGAGCTTTACTTCTTTTTCTTTTCTTTTCTTTTTCTTTGCATATTCTTACTTTTTAGCTCTTAGCTCAATGCTTTTCCTTTTTCCCAACAACCCCAAACTTGAACATTTATCAATACCACACAAGATATTCTACTTAACTCAAGGTAAAGATTTTCAATCAAGGGTTCAGTGTATATTCAAGGCTATGGGTTCAAAGGATAGAACACAAAGTGTTCTCTTTTAGTAGGCTAACTTTATGAATTTGGCCAATAAAAAGGGTTTCAAAAACACGGCCTTGATCATATGATGCAAAACAAGCAATTGATTCAATCATAGAAAACCTGGGCAAAGTCATTCATGCTTCCAAAGCAATAACATTCAACAATAACAACTCTGGAGCTCAAACCTCACATATAAGCTCATTCACATTTGACATACACATCCTGCTTAATTTCATAATCACAATCATGATATCATGCATTTGTTCACAAAGCTTGTGAATCACCTGTATAAGCATTTTAATGTGCACATCATCTCAACATCAATCAATCAATAAGCATCATTCAAGCATTACTTATCAAACAATCACAGTTAATAGCAAACCATCATAAGAAACCAGGTGTTCAATAGAGTACATCAAACCCTAATCTAAAAACAAAAACAAATAAGTCCAGAAAACTTAAACCATAAAAGCATAAACATATGATAGCATTCATCAGTAAATGCTATCTCAGCTCCTCATCAGTCTGAACTGTCCTCTGTATCTTCCTCCTCCTCTTCATCATCATCTTCATCAAACGCATCCTCCTCCTCAGCTTCATCTTCTTCCATATCTCTAGCTGAAGCTTCAGCTGCTTCAGCTCCTCCATGCACTGGTTCTTCTGGCCAAGCTACCACGTTATGGAATTCATCCATAGTCCACCTGTGTGCTGGAGGGGTATCATACATCCCCACTATCATCTCAGTCGTGGCCACCTGCCCTCTGTGGATGGACTGCAACTGAGCACCTATAAGAGACATATACATGTCCCTCATCTGGAATGGTTCTGCCTCATGAGTATCAGCAGATGTCCTACTCTGTGCTGGCCCTCTCTCTCTACGAGCCTGGCGTGGTGGAACTGGCTGAGCTGCCTCCTCACCTCCACAATACTGTCTGTAATAGGCCTCATCTATAGCTTTTCTTGGCCTCTCAAATGGTGGAACAGAAGTGTCCACCCCAGCTTGCTTGCAAAGGTGAGTGATCAAAGAAGGTTTTCCCAGTGGTGCTTTGTTGTTTGAGGTGTTAGCACACACACTAATCTCATCAGCTATCACCTGCCCAATATTTACATTCAAATTCCTGATAGCACAGTAGATGAATAGTGCCCTGCTGAGAGTGATATCTGACACATGTGAGCATGGCTGAATGTTGGCATGAGAAAATGCCATCCAATACTTTGCAAGAGGAGTCAAATCTGTCCTCCTAATGTTAACCACTGCTCCAGATCTATTTCTTTGAAAATGTCCTCCAGGTATGCACAACACTCTCTCAACATCCTCAAAGTCAGCACCCTCCTCCATGCTAAGAGCAAACTGGCATTGTTCACCAGCCCACACAGTATCCAGGAAGTTGTTGATGGAATCAGGATCATACCTGATGGCATGGCCTCTGACATAGCCCAAATAATTCTCAGCTGGATAGTCACCAATCTTCTTTGCATTGGTGTAGAATTCCTTCACCACAGCTATGTTGGCAGGTGCTGGATAAGTGGCTAGCTTCCCCCAATCATTCCCTAACACTTGCTCTCCAAATTGAGGAGCAAAGTTAGGTATCATTCCAACCTTTCTCTCCATTAGAAGTCTCCTGTCCTGAACCACCCTAAAGTGCTTCTCATGTTTCCTAGAGAGGAACCTGCCATTATGGGGCTGCTCTGGTTCCTTTTCCTTCCTCTTGGTTGCCATGGTTTTCAATCTTTTCCCTGATGAAGATGCCATTCCTGCATTCAAAAACAATTCCAAAACCACAGAACATGATGTTAATCATTAGTAAACACAGAACACAACTCCTTTCGAAGCTACCACCACCGCTGAGGGCCAGAATTTCCCCTCAGCGCCACCAGTGCCAAATTCAAACACGCAAAAACCAGAAAAAACCAAATCTGGCAGAGTGCCGCTCAGCGGTAAATGCCGCTCAGCGGTGACCTGTAGATTTTTGCAAATATCATTTTTAAACTATCCTAACTCCACCCAAATGCAATTTTCAGTTTTCCAGTACATAATCAAGCAGTTTAATCGGTTCAAACATCAAATATATCATCAAATCATGCATAGAAATCAAAACCCCTAAATATTCATGCTTTGACAATCACATTCAAATTCAAGAACCCTAGAATGACAAAATGCATTTTACTTACTTGGGTGGAGATGTTAGATGATATGAGAATGCTTCCAAACTAGAATGCTCTCTTCCAACCCCAAACTTTGATGGCACACTAGTGAAAAAGTGAGTGGAAGAGAAATTTTTCTAAGAGGGAAGAGTAAAAAGATGTGAGAAACCTAAGAGAAGATATGTGGAAGTATTTGTGCAGAAAAGGGCTTGAAAGAATGTGAAAACGCGCAACTTAGGGTTTAAAAATACCCCAATGGGCTCGGGTTCCGCTAAGGGGAACTTAAGCCCATCTGCGATAGTACCGCTCAGCGGTAATTGCCGCTCAGCGGCACTTTCGTGATGTGCCCTTCTCCTTCTTTTCTTGACCTACGTGCCTTCCTAGCATACCCCTCATAGGTTCCCTGCAATTCAATGTTAAAAATGCTTATGCAAACCCTAATTAAAATAAAACAAACAAAAACAATCAATCAACTGGGTTGCCTCCCAGGTAGCGCTTGTTTAACGTCACGAGCCTGACCCAAAATCCACCAACACCCCTCAGTAGGTGTTTTAAACTTACCAGCACCCATCAGTAGGTGCAAAATCTTCTCACCAACACCCATCAGTAGGTGTTACAAACTTAGTATCCTTCAGTAGATACTTAACCACCTAGCATCCTTCAGTAGATGCTAAATCCACAAACTAATGTCCACAATAATGTTTACAAATTACAAATTACAAAAACAAATCAAAAGTTTGTAAATCCACTTGGTTGCCTCCCAGCAAGTGCTTCTTTAACGTCACTAGCTTGACCCTGTTAAAGCTCATGTTCCATCTTCTTTATGGTTGATGTTGTCCTTCCACCAACCTTTCAACTGCTTCCTTTGGACTGTCTTAGATTCTCTAGAATATGGAGACTCTATCTCTATCATCTCCTTTTCTTTAAAGCCTTTTATAACCCACAACTTGTTCTTGAGTCTTACAGGTGTGCCAAGTTGGAGTCCTCTTTTCTTCCAGTCTCTAGGAACTTCTTCTCCTTTTCCAATTTCCTCTACCTTGGGTACCTGAAAATACAAACAATGGTTATCAGAAACCTTAAGATTTTCATTTTTACCTTTAGTTATGGGTGCATCTCGAAATGCAGCTTTATAACTGGCTTCTTCCTCCTTTGCTTGTGTTTCATCTTTGAAAACATCCACCACCACTCTCTCCTCTCTGTCCTGGAGCACCACTATACCTTCATTAACATCTATAATAGCCCTGGCCGTTTTCATAAACGGTCTTCCTAGTATGAAAGGTATCTTTTCGTTCTCCATCTTCATCACCACAAAGTCTGCCAAGAACTGAAGTTTGCCAACACAAACTACAATGTCTTCTGCAATCCCACATGGCTCCTTTGAAGATCCATCAGCCATTACCAGATTAACCTTTACAGGTTTTATTTTAACATGGCCAATTTGCTCCAATAGAGAATAAGGCATCAAGTTAACACTTGAGCCTAAGTCAAGGAGAGCTTTCTTTACCTTTTTCTTCCCTATAGTGCAAGGGATAGAAAAACTACCTGGATCTGCTGCCTTTGGTGGGAATGATTCTTTCTTAACAGTTACACGCTTTTCTTCCTCATCATCTCTACGTCTTCTTTTTGTAGAGGTTCCTTCTTCAGATTTTGTGTAAACTGCTATTTTCTGTAGAATTTGTTCCCAAGGAGCTTCATTATCAACCATTCTGAATAAATCTGTGAAATCCATTGGTTTCTCCTGATTTGTTAGAAAAGGAAAAGTGTCCTTTCTTTCTTCTTCTCTTCTCTCTTCTGTTTCATCTTCTTCTAACTCAATACTCTCTTCATTCACACTCTTGACCACTTTGCACTCTTCTCTGGGGTTAACCTCAGTATTAGCCCCAAAGTTTCTGTTTGGCCTTTCTTCCAATTGCTTGGTGATCTGACCCATCTGAATCTCCAAATTCTTTATAGCAGCTTCAGTGCTCTTCTGAGAAGATTCAGTTTTCTGTATAAATTGCTGAAGAGTTACTTCCAACCTTGTAGATCTTTCATTAAGCATAGAGAATTGTTGCCACATGGTTGGTTGCTGCTGCTGCTTATTATTATACTGATTAACCTGCCCAGTTTGTCCTTGGACAATACTTGGATGTGGTTTCCAACCCTGATTATAATTCCCTTGACGGTATGGAAACTAATTAGCCATGAAATTAACATCCTCCACGGCTTCCACAGGAAAAGCACATTGGCCATTGATGTGATCTCCCCCACATAATTCGCACAACTGGGTTTGTACATGTGCAACAGATTTTAACTCTTTAGGTAATGAAGCAAGAGTTTTGGTCAGAGTTTCCAGCTGTTGAGTTAGAATCTTATTCTGTGCTAGCAGAGCATCATGGGTTTGTAATTGAATAACCCCCTTCTGTTGCATAGGGGCGCCTCTTTCATTATGCAGCTCATTATCACTTGTAGCCATATTTTCAATAATTTCAGTTGCTTCCTCTGGAGTCTTCCATTTGATATTGCCTCCAGCTGAGGCATCCAGCATCATCTTGGTTTGTGAACCAAGCCCTCCAAGGAAAGTTAGGACTACTTCTTGATCTTCAAAGCCATGCGTGGGAGTTTTACGTAATAAGCTTTTATACCTGTCCCATGCATGTCCCAGTGATTCCTCCATGCCCTGCTTGAATGAAGATATCTCTTGCTTTCCTTTAGTCACCTTAGATTGTGGGAAGTATTTGTTTAAGAATTTTGTAACCACTGCTTCCCACTCTGTGAAACTTTCTTCTGGAAAAGAGTTCAACCAAAGCTTAGCATTGCCTCCCAATGAGAAAGGAAACAAGCTAAGTTTGATTGCTTCGTCTGGCACCCCATTAATCTTGACTGTATTGCAAATCTCATTAAAGGTAGTCAGGTGCTCATATGGGCTTTCGTGAGATAACCCATTAAATTGATTACTCTTCACCAGTTGAATCAATGCTGGTTTGACCTCCATGTTGGCTGCATTGACTCTAGGTCTAGCTATGCTATTGAAGTGCTGAGGTCCAGCAAGATTAGTGTAATCTGCAAGAGTTCTTCTAACATTATTACCCTCCATACCTCCTGTGCTATGAACAGAACCTTGTGGTGATGAGTGCAAGAGAGTTTCTGGAGAAGGGAAAAGTTCTCTAGACGTTCTGATTCTTCTCCTCCTTCTACTCTCTTCTAGACCTTCAAGAAGTGGTTCTGTTGTTTTCTTACTTCTAGTTCGAATTGCTTCCTGCATGCACAAGAAAACAAAACCCTAGAAAAGATTTGTTAGCGCAAAAAGATATAAGAGAGGATATATATTCAAAAGATACAAAGATAAAAGATTCAGAAGATAAAAAGATAAAAGATTTAGAAGATAGAAAATAAAATAAAATAAAATCTATTCTAAAAAGATAAAATAAAATCTAACCTAATCTAAAAGATAAAGATAAAATAAAATCTAATGAAATCTAACCTAACAAAATAAAATCTAACCTAATCTAAAAAGATAAAATAAAATCTAATCCTAAAAGATAAAAAGATAAGAAAAATAAAATCTAATAAAATCTAAAAAGATAAAAAGATAAAATAAAAACAGAAAAAAAAATAAAAACAGAAATTTAAAATTAAAGTCAAAGATAATCAATAATCACACAAATTAACCAGTTAAACCACGAATCCCCGGCAACGGCGCCAAAAACTTGATGGACAAATTTGTAAGCACCAAAATATGATGTCACAAACTTGTTTCACAATCGGCAAGTATGACCGAATCGTTCAAGTAATAAACTTGGTAAGACCAAGTATCGTTCTTCCCAAAGGACTCACGGCCTAGTTTAGTTATGTGATTTGTTGATTAGCTAGGACTTACAAACGAAATATTCAAATTTTAATATGCAAGACAAAAAATAAACATGTATGCATGAAGTTTTGATCAATGGCAAAGACAAAAGATAAACACTTTCAATGAATTATATGAATGAATATGTTGTTGGGGTTCAATTTCATCTCATCCACTCTCATATATTTTAGGAATTCAACATTCAAATCATCATTGTTAATGCCACTCTCTAATGTACCATTCTAGATGGCTTCTCCCTAATCAAATAGTTCATACAATTCCTAGCATTCCTAATGATTAGTTCATGAGTGCAGGAGCTTAAAGGCAACCAATAAAATATTGTCAGTATAATATTGGGAGAAATTCCCCGGATCTAGACTTCCCCGTACGTGTCCGTATTGACAAAACAAATAATCATGCATTAGAATGAGTTAAACAATGCAAGCATTGAGCAAAGAGGAAAAACCCTAACTAATGATGAAAGAAAGCATATGTCTTACTTAAAAGATGTACTCAACAAATTCCATATATGAGAGCTTCAAGAGATTACATTGATTCCCCAACAAACATACAAGGTTTAGTTCACCATATTCATGGTGAACCTAGATGAATATCAATGAAAGAATGAAAGAATAAACCCAATAAAGGTGAAGAGGTAGCCTGAGCATCCAAGATCCTCCTTCAAAGGGGTGGAAGAGAGAGTGTTTGCCTCGTTTCTGCCAAAGATACTAATCCCAAGGACGTGCAAGCCCTTATATACTATTCTAGAGTTACAAAAGATTACAAAAGCCCAAGCCCAAAAAGTGCCGCTCAGCGGTATTTACCGCTCAGCGGTGGTTACGCGTCTTCTTTCTTCCCCTCAGCGGCCATTTTGCCCCTCAGCGGTTCCAACGCCACCTCTTAAGTGCCGCTCAGCGGTAGTTTGCCACTGAGCGGTGCCTTCGTCTTCTCTTTTTGCACTCTTTCTTCTCTTTTCTAATGTCACTTCTCTCCTTCTTCACTCTTTTCACCAAATTCACCTTAAAACCTGCACAAAAACACTGAAATCAAGCATAAACCTGTCCAGCTCTCTTATTTATGAAAATATAGATAAACTGCATGATTTCAAGCTAGTTTTTAAGTCTAAAGGTTGCTTTTAGTATCAATATTAAGCATGAAAATAACAGTTTTTCAACTGTTATCAGTGGACGAAATGGACGAAGTTGACGAAGTGAACGATGACGAAGTTGACGAAGTGGAGTATGTGGAGGAAGTGGGGGAAGTGGAGGAATTGGTGGAAGTGGAGGCAGTGGAAGAAGTGAAGAAAGTGGAGGACGTGGAGGAAGTGGAGGAAGTTGAGGGTGTGCACGAAGTTGACGAAGTGAACGAAGTGGACGAACTAGACGAAGTTTACGAAGTGGACGAAGTGGATGAAGTGGACGAAGTGGAAGAAGTGGACGAAGTGGAGGAATTAAAGGAAGTGGACGAAGCGGACGAAGTTGACGAAGTGAACGAAGTGGACGAAGTTGACGAACTAGACGAAGTTTACGAAGTGGACGAAGTGAATGAAGAGGACGAAGTGGAAGAAGTGGACGAAGTGGAGGAAGTAAAGGAAGTGGACGAAGCGGACGAAGTGGAGGAAGTAGAGGAAGTATTGGAAGTGGAGGAGGTGGAGGAAGTGGACGAAGTTGACGAAGTGGACGAAGTTCGTGAAGTTGATGAAGTGGAAGAAGTGGAAGAAGAAGAGGAAGAAGTGGAGGAAGTGACGAACTCGAGGAAGTTGACGGATGGATGAAGTGGACGAAGTTGACGGATTGGACGAAATGGACGAAGTTGACCAGGTGGGCGAAGTGGAAGAGGTGGACAAAGTGGACGAGGTAGAAGAAGTTGAGGTAGTGGAGGATGTAGAGGTAGTGGAGAAAGTGGACGAAGTGGACGAAGTTGACGAAGTGGACGAAGTGCAAGAACTGGATGAAGTGGAAGAAGTAGAAGAAGAATTGGGTGAAGTTGACGAAGTGGATGAAGTGGACGAAGTGGAAGAAGTGGACGAAGTGGAGGAATTAAAGGAAGTGGACGAAGCGGACGAAGTTGACGAAGTGAACGAAGTGGACGAAGTTGACGAACTAGACGAAGTTTACGAAGTGGACGAAGTGAATGAAGAGGACGAAGTGGAAGAAGTGGACGAAGTGGAGGAAGTAAAGGAAGTGGATGAAGCGGACGAAGTGAAGGAAGTAGAGGAAGTATTGGAAGTGGAGGAGGTGGAGGAAGTGGACGTAGTTGACGAAGTGGACGAAGTTCGTGAAGTTGATGAAGTGGAAGAAGTGGAAGAACAAGAGGAGGAAGTGGAGGAAGTGACGAACTCGAGGAAGTTGACGGATGGATGAAGTGGACGAAGTTGACGGATTGGACGAAATGGACGAAGTTGACAAGGTGGATGAAGTGGACGAGGTAGAAGAAGTGGAGGTAGTGGAGGATGTGGAGGTAGTGGAGAAAGTGGACGAAGTGGACGAAGTTGACGAAGTGGACGAAGTGCAAGAACTAGATGAAGTGGAAGAAGTAGAAGAAGAATTGGGTGAAGCTGACAAAGTGGATGAAGTGGACGAAGTTGACGAAGTGGACGAAGTTGACGAAGTTGACGAAGTGGACGAAGTGAACAAAGTGAACGAAGTGGACGAAGTTGACGGAGTTGACGTAGTGGACGAAGTGGAGGAATTGGAGGAAGATGAGGAAGTGGAGGATGTGGAGGAAGTGGAGTGATGGACAAATTTATGAGCACCAAAATATGATGTCACAAACTTGTTTCACAATCGGCAAGTATGACCGAATCGTTCAAGTAATAAACTTGGTAAGACCAAGTATCGTTCTCCCAAAGGACTCACGGCCTAGTTTAGTTGTGTGGTTTGTTGATTAGCTAAGACTTAAGAACGAAAGATTTGAAGTTTAATATGCAAAGACGAAAATAAATATGTATGCATGAAGTTTTGATCAATGGCAAAAGCAAAAGATAAACACTTTCAATCAAATATATGAATGAATATGTTGTTGGGGGTCAATTTCAACTCATCCACTCTCATATATTTTAGGGATTCAACATTCAAATCATCAATGTTAATGCCACTCTCTAAAGTACCATTCTAGATGGCTTCTCCCTAATCACGAGTTCATACAATTCCTAGCATTCCTAATTATTAGTTCATAAGTGCAGGAGCTTAACGACAACCAATATAATATTGGGAGAAATTCCCCGGATCTAGACTTCCCCGTACGTGCCCGTATCGACAAAACCAATAATCATGCATCGAATGAGTTAAACCATGCAAGCATTAAGCAAAGAGGAAAAACCCTAACTAATGATGAAAGAAAGCATAAATCTTAATAAAAAAATGCAAGAATAGATTCCATATATGAGAGCTTCAAGAGATTACATTGATTCCCCAACAAACATACAAGGTTTAGTTCACCATATTCATGGTGAACCTAGATGAACAATAATGAAAGATTGAAAGAATAAACCCAATAAAGGTGAAGAGGTAGCCTGAGCATCCAAGATCCTCCTTCAAAGGGGTGAGAGAGAGAGTGTTTGCCTTAGTTCTGCCAAAGATACTAATTCTAGGACGTGCAAGTCCTTATATACTATTTTAGAATTACAAAAGATCTAAGCCCAAGCCCATAAAAGTGCCAGAAAACAAGTCCAAGCCCATTATTAAGAATGGCGCTCAGCGGTGCCTGCGCGTCTTATTTTTTCCCCTCAGCGGACCTCCCGTGACCTCCTGAGTGCCGCTCAGCGGTAAAATGCCGCTGAGCGGTGCTTTCGGCTTCTCCTTTTGCACTCTTTGCTTCCTTTTCTGATTCCATCTCTCTCCTTCTTCACTTCTTTCACTAAATTCACTTTAAAACCTACACAAAAACACTTAAATCAAGCATAAACCTGTCCAGCTCTCTTATTTCTGAAAATATAGATAAAAGCATGATTTCAAGCTAGTTTCTAAGTCTAAAGGTTGCTTTTAGTGCCAATTTTAAGCATGAAAATAACAGTTTTTCAACTGTTATCACAACCCCAAACTTAGAACTTTGCTTGTCCTCAAGCAAACAAAATGTAACTCAATCTCCAACCAATTCATATGATGGTTCACTCATTCAAAAATCCTCTTTTTCAAGATAAGTAACAACTTCACTCAAACTTATGACCAAGAGTTCAATCAAGATGTGCACATGCTTTAGTGTTCACAAGGTCCTTTAAATTCAAACAAATGCTATTTTTCATGAATGATCAATCAATTAAGCATGGATGTTCATGTGCTTATGCAATATTTCCTCACTAGGTAAAGTGTTTCACTCAACACACAAGTGTATAAGAGGTAAAGTGTTTCACTCATTCACTCCACTATCACAATGTCACATGAATCAACTTTGCCTTTCATTTAACCACAATCAAAAACATTCACAAGCATGCATCATCACAAGGACTTTTCAATGGCTTATAATGTGGCTGGGCTAACAAGAAAATTGGTTTTTCTGGATCACAAAATCCTTGAGTTAAGAGAATCATAACAACACAATTTTTCTTATTCATTCCCAACTTTCTTTTGCCTTTGCATTTGCATTGAGCTTTGCTTCTTTTTCTTTTCTTTTCTTTTTCTTTTTCTTTGCATATTCTTACTTTTTAGCTCTTAGCTCAATGCTTTTCCTTTTTCATGTTTCCCGAACAACCCCAAACTTGAACATTTGTCAATACCACACAAGATCTTCTACTTAACTCAAGGTAAAGATTTTCAATCAAGGTTTTCAGTGTATATTCAAGGCTAAGGGTTCAAAGGATAGAACACACAGTGTTCTCTTTTAGTAGGCTAACTTTATGAATTTGGCCAATAAAAAGGGTTGCAACAAAAAACGGCCTTGATCACATGATGCAAAACAAGCAATTGATTTAATCATAGAAAACCTGGGCAAAGTCATTCCTGCTTTCAAAGTAATAGCATTCAACAATAACAACTCTGGAGCTCAAAATCTCACATATCAGCTCATTCACATTTGACATACACATCCTGCTTAATTTCACAATCACAATCATGATATCATGCATTTGTTCACAAAGCTTGTGAATCACCTGTATAAGCATTTTAATGTGCACATCATCTCAACGTCAATTAATCAATAAGCATCATCAAGCATTACTTATCAAACAATCACAGTTAATATCAAACCATCACACAAACCAGGTTTCCAATAGAGTACATCAAACCCTAATCTAAAAAAAAAAAACAAATAAGTTCAGAAAACTTAAACCAAACAAAAGCATAAGTCCTGCTCTTAGTTATGATAGCATTCATCAGTAAATGCTATCTCAATTCCTCCTCAATCTGAGCTGTCCTCTGTATCCTCCTTCTTCTTGGATCTTGTAGTCTTGATTTTATTTGCCCGATGAGGAGGCCATCCCTGCATCAAACATAATTCACAAAACCAAAAGATACATTGTTAAGCATTAGTAAACACAGAACACAACTCCTTTCGAAGCTAAACCACCGCTGAGGGCCAGAATTTCCCCTCAGCGCCACCAGTGCCACATACCAACACGCAACAAACCAGAAAAATCAAATCTGGCAGAGTGCCGCTCAGCGGTAATTGCCGCTCAGCGGTGATCTGCAAATTTTTGCAAATCTCGTTTTAAAACTGTCCTAACTCCACCCAAATGCAATTTTCAGTTTTCCAGTTCATAATCAAGCAGTTTAATCGGTTCAAACATCAAATGTATCATCAAATCATGCATAGAAATCAAAACCCCTAAATATTCATGCTTTGACAATCACATTCAAATTCAAGAACCCTAGAATGAACACAATGCATTTTACTTACTTGGGTGGAGATACTAGATGCAATGAGAATGCTTCCAAGCTAGAATACTCTCTTCCAACCCCAAACTTTGATGGCACACTAGTGAAAAAGTGAGTGGAAGAGAAATTTTCTTAAGAGGGAAGAGTAAAAAGATGTGGAAAACCTAAGAGAGGGTATGTGGGAGTCTTTGTGCAGAGAAGAGCTTTGAAAGAATGAGAAATTTCGCAGCTTAGGGTTTAAAAATACCCTAATGGGCTCGGGTTCCGCTAAGGGGAACTTAAGCCCATCTGCGATAGTACCGCTCAGCGGTAATTGCCGCTCAGCGGCACTTTCGTGATGTGCCCTTCTCCTTCCTTTCTTGACCTACGTGCCTCCTAGACATACCCCTCACTGGTTCCCTGCAATTCAATGTTAAAAATGCTTATGCAAACCCTAACTAAAATAAACAAGCAGAAAACAATCAATCAACTGGGTTGCCTCCCAGGTAGCGCTTGTTTAACGTCACGAGCCTAACCCAAAATCCATCAACACCCATCAGTAGGTGTTTCAAACTTACCAGCACCCATCAGTAGGTGTAAAATCTTCTCACCAACACCCATCAGTAGGTGTTACAAACTTAGTATCCTTCAGTAGATACTTAACCACCTAGCATCCTTCAGTAGATGCTGGATCCAACAAAATATTCACAAAATAATGTCCACAAATTAAAAGTTACACAACCAAAATTAAAAGCAAAAGTTTGTAAATCCACTGGGTTGCCTCCCAGCAAGCGCTCTTTTAACATCATTAGCTTGACCCAGTAAAGCTTAAGTTCCATCTTCTTTATAGTTGATGTTGTCAGTACACCAACTTCTCAGCTACTTCCTTTGGACTGTTTCGGTTCTTCTAGAATATGGAGACTCTATCTCTATCATCTCCTTTTCTTTAAAGCCCTTTATAACCCACAACTTGTTCTTGATTCTTACAGGTGTGCCAAGTTTGAGTCTTCTTTTCTTCCAGTCTCTAGGAATTTCTTCTCCTCTTCCAATCTCTTCTTCCTTGGGTACCTGAAACAACAAACAATGGTTATCAGAAACCTCAAGATTTTCATCTTTACCTTTAGTTATGGGTGCATCTCGAAATGCAGCTTTATAACTGGCTTCTTCCTCCTTTGCTTGTGTTTCATCTTTGAAGACATCCACCACCACTCTCTCCTCTCTATCCTGGAGCACCACTATACCTTCATGTACATCTATGATAGCCCTGGCCGTTTTCATAAACGGTCTTCCAAGTATGATAGGTATTTTCTCGGTTTCCATCTTCATCACCACAAAGTCTGCCAAAAACTGAAGTTTGCCAACACAAACTACAATGTCTTCTGCAATCCCACATGGCTCCTTTGAAGATCCATCAGCCATTACTAAATTAACCTTTACAGGTTTCATTTTAACATTGCCAATTTGCTCCAGTAAAGCATAAGGTATCAAGTTAACACTTGAACCTAAATCAAGGAGAGCTTTCTTTACCTTTTTCTTCCCTATAGTGCAAGGGATAGAAAAACTACCTGGATCTGATGCTTTAGGTGGGAATGACTCTTCCTTAACAGTTATACACTTTTTTTCCTCATCATCTCTACGTCTCTTCTTTGTAGAGCTTTCTTCATTAGATTTGGTGTAAACCGTAATCTGTTGCAAAATTTGCTCCCAAGGTGCATCATTATCCACCATTTTAAATAACTCTGTGAAGTCCATTGGTTTCCCTTGATGGATTGGAAAAGGAAACGTGCTTTTGCTCTCTGTTTCACTTCTCTCTTCTGTATCTAACTCAACTTTCTCATCATCAACACTCTCCACCACCTTGCACTCTTCTCTGGGGTTAACCTCAGTATTAGCCCCAAAGTTTCTGTTTGGCCTTTCTTCCAATTGCTTGGTAATCTGACCCATTTGAATCTCCAAATTCTTTATAGCAGCTTCAGTGCTCTTTTAAGAAGATTCAGCTTTCTGTATGAATTGCTGAAGAGTTTCTTCCAACCTTGTTGATCTTTCATTAAGCATAGATAACTGTTGCCACAAGGTTGGTTGCTGCTACTGCTTATTATATTGATTAGCTTGCCCAGTTTGTCCTTGACCAATGCTTGGATGTGGTTTCCAACCCTGATTATAATTCCCTTGACGGTATGGAAATTGATTAGCCATGAAATTAACATCCTCCACGGCTTCCACAGGAAAAACACATTGGCCATTGATGTGATCACCCCCACATAATTCGCACAACTGGGTTTGTACCTGTGCAGCAGATTTTAACTCTTTAGGTAATGAAGCAAGAGTTTTGGTCAGAGTTTCCAGCTGTTGAGTTAGAATTTTATTCTGACCTAGCAAGGCATCATGTGTTTGTAATTGAAAAACCCCTTTTTGTTGCATAGGAGCTCCTCTTTCAGTGTGCAGCTCATTATCACTAGTAGCCATGTTTTCTATGATTTCAGTTGCTTCCTCTGGAGTTTTCCATTTAATATTGCCTCCTGCTGAGGCATCCAGCATCATCTTGGTTTGTGAACCAAGCCCTCCAAGGAAAGTTAAGACTACTTCTTGATCTTCAAAGCCATGCGTGGGAGTTTTATGTAACAAGCTTTTATACCTGTCCCATGCATGCCCCAGTGATTCTTCCATGCCCTGCTTGAATGAAGAAATCTCTTGCTTACCTTTAGTCACCTTAGATTGTGGAAAGTACTTGTTTAGAAATTTTGTGACCACTGCTTCCCACTCGGTGAAACTTTCTTCTGGAAAAGAGTTCAACCAAAGCTTAACATTGCCTCCCAATGAGAAAGGAAACAAGCTAATTTTTATAGCTTTGTCTGGCACCCCATTAATCTTGACTGTGTTGCAAATCTCATTAAAGGTAGTGAGGTGCTCATATGGGCTTTCATGAGATAACCCATTAAATTGATTACTCTTCACCAGTTGAATCAGTGCTGGTTTGACCTCCATATTTGCTGCATTGACTCTAGGTCTAGCTATGCTGTTAAAGTGTTGAGGCCCAGCAATATTAGTGTAGTCTGCAAGAGTTCTTCTACCATTATTGCCCTCCATACTTCCTGTGCTATGAACAGAACCTTGTGGTGATGATTGTAAGAGAGTTTCTGGAGAAGGGAAAAGTTCTCTAGATGTTCTGATTCTTCTCCTCCGTCTACTCTCGTCTAGACCTTCAAGAAGAGGTTCTGTTGTTTTCTTACTCCTAGTTCGAATTGCCTCCTGCATACACAAGAAAACAAAACCCTAGAAAATATTTGTTAGCACAAAAAGATATAAGAGAAGATATATATTCAAAAGATAAAAAGATAAAAGATTTAGAAGATAAGAAGATAAGAAGATAAAAGATTCAGAAGATAAAAAGATAAAAGATTTAAAAGATAAGAAAATAAAATAAAATAAAATCTAATCTAATCTAAAAAGATAAAATAAAATCTAATCTAATCTAAAAATAAAATAAAATAAAATCTAATCTAATCTAATCAAATAAAATCGAATCTAATAAAAACCGAAAAAAATAAAAACAGAAAATAAAAACAGAAATTCAAAATTAAAGTCAAAGATAATCAATAATCACACAAATTAACCAGTTAAACCACGAGTCCCCGGCAACGGCGCCAAAAACTTGATGGACAAATTTATGAGCACCAAAATATGATGTCACAAACTTGTTTCACAATCGGCAAGTATGACCGAATCCTTCAAGTAATAAACTTGGTAAGACCAAGTATCGTTCTCCCAAAGGACTCACGGCCTAGTTTAGTTGTGTGGTTTGTTGATTAGCTAAGACTTAAGAACGAAAGATTTGAAGTTTAATATGCAAAGACGAAAATAAACATGTATGCATGAAGTTTTGATCAATGGCAAAAGCAAAAGATAAACACTTTCAATGAAATATATGAATGAATATGTTGTTGGGGGTCAATTTCATCTCATCCACTCTCATATATTTTAGGGATTCAACATTCAAATCATCAATGTTAATGCCACTCTCTAAAGTACCATTCTAGATGGCTTCTCCCTAATGAGTTAATAAGTGCAGGAGCTTAAGTGCAGGACAAATTTATGAGCACCAAAATATGATGTCACAAACTTGTTTCACAATCGGCAAGTATGACCGAATCGTTCAAGTAATAAACTTGGTAAGACCAAGTATCGTTCTTCCCAAAGGACTCACGGCCTAGTTTAGTTATGTGATTTGTTGATTAGCTAGGACTTACAAACGAAATATTTGGATTTTTAATATGCAAGACAGAAAATAAACATGTATGCATGAAGTTTGATCAATGGCAAAGACAAAAGATAAACACTTTCAATGAATATATGAATGAATATGTTGTTGGGGGTCAATTTCATCTCATCCATTCTCATATATTTTAGGAATTCAACATTCAAATCATCATTGTTAATGCCACTCTCTAATGTACCATTCTAGATGGCTTCTCCCTAATCACGAGTTCATACAATTCCTAGCATTCCTAATGATTAGTTCATGAGTGCAGGAGCTTAACGACAACCAACATAATATTGTCAGTATAATATTGGGAGAAATTCCCCGGATCTAGACTTCCCCGTACGTTCCCGTATCGACAAAACCAATAATCATGCATGGAATGAGTTAAACTATGCAAGCATTGAGCAAAGAGGAAAATCCCTAACTAATGATGAAAGAAAGCATATGTCTTAATTAAAAGATGTACTCAACAAATCCATATATGAGAGCTTCAAGAGATTACATTGATTCCCCAACAAACATACAAGGTTTAGTTCACCATATTCGTGGTGAACCTAGATGAATAACAATGAAAGAATGAAAGAATAAACCCAATAAAGGTGAAGAGGTAGCCTGAGCATCCAAGATCCTCCTTCAAAGGGGTGGAAGAGAGAGTGTTTGCCTCGTTTCTGCCAAAGATACTTAATTCTAGGACGTGCAAGCCCTTATATACTAATCTAGAGTTACAAAAGATTACAAAAGCCCAAGCCCAAAAAGTGCCGCTAAGCGGTGGTTGCGCGTCCTTTTCTTCCCCTCAGCGGCCAGTTTGCCCCTCAGCGTGACTCCCGCAACCTTCTGAGTGCCGCTCAGCGGTAAAATACCGCTGAGCGGTGCATTCGTCTTCTCTTTTTGCACTCTTTCTTCTCTTTTCTAATGTCATCTCTCTCCTTCTTCACTTCTTTCACCAAATTCACCTTAAAACCTGCTCAAAAACACTTAAATCAAGCATAAACCTGTCCAGCTCTCATATTTATGAAAATATAGATAAAAGCATGATTTCAAGCTAGTTTTTAAGTCTAAAGGTTGCTTTTAGTATCAATTTTAAGTATGAAAATAACAGTTTTTCAACTGTTATCACAACCCCAAACTTAGAACTTTGCTTGTCCTCAAGCAAACAAAATGTAACTCAATCTCCAACCAATTCATATGATGGTTCACTCATTCAAAAATCCTCTTTTTCAAGATAAGTATTAACTTCACTCAAACTTATGACCAAGAGTTCAATCAAGATGTGCACATGCTTTAGTGTTCACAAAGTCAATTAAGTTCCAACAAATGCTATTTTTCATGAATGATCAATCAATTAAGCATGGATGTTCATGTGCTTATGGAATATTTCCTCACTAGGGAAGGTGTTTCACTCAACACACAAGTGTATAAGAGGTAAAGTGTTTCACTCATTCACTCCACTATCACAATGTCACATGAATCAACTTTGCCTTTCATTTTACCACAATCAAAAACATTCACAAGCATGCATCATCACAAGGACTTTTCAATGGCTTATAATGTGGCTGGGCTAACAAGAAAATTGGTTTTTCTGGATCACAAAATCCTTGAGTTAAGAGAATCATAACAACACAATTTTTCTTATTCTTCCCAACTTTTATTTGCCTTTTCATTTGCATTGAGCTTTGCTTCTTTTTCTTTGCTTTTCTTTTTCTTTTTCTTTGCATATTCTTACTTTTTAGCTCTTAGCTCAATGCTTTTCCTTTTTCATGTTTTCCCAATAACCCCAAACTTGAACATTTAACAATACCACACAAGATCTTCTACTTAACTCAAGGTAAAGATTTTCAATCAAGGGTTTCAGTGTATATTCAAGGCTAAAGGTTCAAAGGATAGAACACAAAGTGTTCTCTTTTAGTAGGCTAACTTTGTGAATTTGGCCAGTAAAAAGGGTTCCAACAAATGGCCTTGATCACATGATGCAAAACAAGCAATTGATTCAATCATAGAAAACCTGGGCAAAATCATTCATGCTTTCAAAGTAATAGCATTCAACAATAACAACTCTGAAGCTCAAAACCTCACATATAAGCTCATTCACATTTGACATACACATCCTGCTTAATTTCACAATCACAATCATGATATCATGCATTTGTTCACAAAGCTTGTGAATCACCTGTATAAGCATTTTAATGTGCACATCATCTCAACATCAATTAATCATAAGCATCATTCAAGCATTACTTATCACACAATCACAGTTAATAGCAAACCATCATAACAAACCAGGTGTTCAATAGAGTACATCAAACCCTAATCTAAAAACAAAAAAAATACTCACAAAACACTGGGTTGCCTCCCAGTAAGCGCTTGTTTAACGTCCCGAGCCTGACCCAAACTTTCAAGGATCAACCAGCAACATCATTGTAGAACATTGTTGCACCTCTCCCCCTAGATAAGGCTTGAGACGTTGACCATTTACCACCCAACTTCTCTGTGGATCATCAGCAGATGGATTACTTATTTCAATTGCTCCATGCGGATGCATTTCTTTTATCACAAATGGTCCTGTCCATTTTGACTTCAGCTTCCCAGGAAATATCTTCAATCTTGAATTGAACAATAGTACCTGTTGTCCTGGATTAAAAACTCTATTCACCAACTTCCTGTCATGATAAAATTTAATTTTGTCTTTGTAAGCCCTGGATGAATCATATGCATGTAACCGCATTTCTTCAAGCTCCAAAATCTGCCTTCTGCGTGTGCATTGAGACATAAGGATCAAAATTCAAGAATTTCAAAGCCCATAATGCTCTATGCTCCAATTCAACTGGCAAATGACATGCTTTCCCATAGACTAACTGAAATGGTGATAATCCCATCGACGTCTTCATTGCTGTCCTATAAGCCCAAAGAGCATCATCCAATTTGAGAGACCAATCCTTTCTTGATGAAGTCACAGTTTTTTCCAGGATTCTTTTTATCTCCCTGTTAGCACCTCAGCTTGTCCATTGGTTTGTGGATGATAAGGTGCAGCTACCTTATGCTTTACTCCATAGTGCTTGAGTACTTTCTCTAGCTGATAATTGCAAAAATGAGATCCTCCATATCTAATCAACACTCTTGGAGTGCCAAAACGTGAGAATATCTGCCTCTTCAGGAATTTAATTACCGTGCTAGCATCATTTTTAGGACAAGCTAATGCTTCCACCCATTTGCTCACATAATCCACTGCTACCAGAATATATTCATTGTTGAAAGATGGAGGGAAGGGTCCAACAAAGTCAATACCCCAACAATCAAAAACCTCAACCTCTAAAATACCTTGTAAAGGCATCTCATGACGTTTAGTGATTGTCCCTGCTCTTTGACATTTGTCACAATTCCTAGCATGATTATGAGCATCTTTAAATAAAGTTGGCCAATAGAATCCTGATTGAAGGACTTTTGCTGCTGTTCTTTCTCCATTAAAATGTCTTCCATAAGGTGAATCATGACAATGCCAGAGAATTCCTTCTGCTTCTTCATTTGTAACACATCTCCTCAGAAGATTATCTGCTCCAATTTTGAACAAATATGGATCGTCCCACACAAACTGCTTGGCATCATGCAAAAATTTCTTTCTCTGTTGCCAAGTTAAGTCTTCCGGCATAACTCTTGCAGCTTTGAAGTTTGCCATATCAGCAAACCAAGGCCTCTGCTGAATATACATGAGTGATTCATCTAAAAAAGATTCCCAGATTTCAGACTCCTTGCTAGTGACCTCATTGTTGACTAACCGTGACAAATGATCAGCAATTAAGTTCTCACTTCCTTTCTTATCACGGATTTCTACATCAAATTCTTGCAATAGTAGTACCCATCTAATCAGACGTGGCTTAGAATCTGGTTTTGTCATCAAGTATTTGATAGCTGCATGATCTGTATAGACAATCACCTTAGACCCAATAAGATAAGGTCTAAATTTCTCTAGAGCATATACAATGGCAAGAAACTCTTTCTCTGTGGTAGCATAATTCAATTGAGCATCATTCAGCACCTTGCTAGCATAATAGATTGGATGAAACTTTTGTTCTTTCCTCTGGCCAAGGACAACTCCTATTGCATAATCACTTGCATCACACATTAATTCAAAATTTTGATTCTAATCTGGTGCTACAATTACTGGAGCTGACACTAGCTTCTGCTTCAGTATATCAAAAGCTTTCAGACAGTCTTCATTCATCACAAAAGGAGCATCCTTCATCAAAAGATTACTCAATGGTTTAGCAATTTTTGAGAAATCTTTGATGAATCTTCTATAGAACCCAGCATGACGAAGAAAACTCCTAATCCCCCTTACATTTGTTGGTGGAGGCAGTTTCTCAATGACTTCTACTTTGGCTTTATCCACCTCAATTCCTTTAGCAGAAATTTTATGCCCCAGTACAATCCCTTCAGTTACCATGAAATGACATTTCTCCCAATTCAAAACCAGATTTGTCTGAACACATCTTTTGAGGACAGTATTCAAATTAGCTAAACATCTTTGAAAAGAATTTCCAAAAACTGAGAAGTCATCCATGAATACTTCAATGCATTTTTCTAAAAGATCAGAAAAGATTGCCTGCATACACCTCTGAAACGTAGCTGGAGCATTACATAATCCAAAAGGCATCTTTCTATATGCAAAGATACCAAAAGGACAAGTAAAAGCCGTCTTCTCCTGGTCTTTTGGATCTACCACAATTTGATTATATCCAGAATATCCATCTAGAAAACAATAGAAAGCCTGTCCTGATAACCTTTCTAGCATCTGATCCATGAAGGGAAGAGGAAAATGATCTTTCCTAGGAGCTTTATTCAGTTTCCTATAATCAATGCACATACGCCAGCCAGTAACCGTCCGAGTAGGAATAAGTTCATTCTTATCATTATAAATTACTGTCATCCCACCTTTCTTTGGAACCACCTGTACTGGACTCACCCATTCACTGTCAGAGATTGGATAGATGATACCAGCTTCTAGCAGTTTCAACACTTCTTTTCTGACCACCTCCTTCATGACAGGATTTAACCTTCTCTGCGGTTGAGCACTAGGTTTATAGTCCTCTTCCATAAAAATCTTGTGCATGCAATAAGTTGGGCTTATACCTTTGAGATTTGATATTGACCACCCAATTGCTTCTTTGTTGGCTTTCAGAATTTCTATCAACTGCTCTTCTTCTTGTAAAGATAAAGAGTTATTGATGATGACTGGCTTTGTTTCACCCTCTTCTAAAAACACATATTTCAGATGTGATGGCAATCTTTTTAATTCTGGCGACTGTGCTTTGATTGTTTCTTCCTTGTCAATTATTTCAAATATTGGATCTTCCTCTGGATTCTTTTTCAATGTTTCCAAATCCATCAGACATTCATCAATCAATTTCTCTTCTTCTTCATCTAGATCTTCACATGCATCAATGAGAGTTTTTTCCAATGGAGAAATATTTCGCACCATTCTCTCCTGAACCATACAAACTTCATCAAGTTCATCAAATTGAAAACATGCTTTGTCATCATTTGGATATGTCATGGCCTTGGATACATCAAAAGTGACTGACCTCTTCATCATCAACTCTCAGTTTAAGCTTACCATTCTCTACATCAATCAGAACTCTAGCAGTCTTCATAAAAGGTCTCCCCAAAATAAGAGGAACATCACTAGTTCCTTCCATCTCCATCACAATAAAATCCACTGGGAATACAAATTTGTCGACCTTCACTAGAACATCTTCAACCACTCCATATGGATATTTAAGAGACCTGTCTGCCAATTGAAGAGTCATTCTGGTTGGTTTAATTTCCAGCCCCTGAATTGTTCTGCACATGGCTAGCGGCATTAGATTAATGCTAGCTCCCAAATCAATCAATGCTCTTCCAACTTTCACATCTCCTATGGTGCATGGAATAGTGAAGCTTCCTGGGTCTTTAAGTTTAGGAGGTAGTTTCTGTATGATTGCACTGCAATTGCCCTGTATATTGATAGTTTCCTTCTCAATGTACTTATGTTTCTTTGTGAGAAGTTCCTTCAAGAATTTTGCATAAGCTGGCATCTGTTGCAATGCTTCAGAGAATGGTATAGTAATCTCCAGCTTCTTAAACAGTTCCATGAATCTTTCCAACTGCTTTTCTTTCTCCTTCCTTGAATAACCCTTTGGATAAGGAAGTGGCTTTTCATACTCTTTTTCTTTTTGTCTCTCTTCTCTCTCTTTTTTTTCTCTCCTCTCTTCTTCTTCTTCTTTTTTCTCTTTTTCTCTCTCAACTCTTTCTTTCCACTCACATGATTCTTTTTCACTCTCACTCTCATTTTTTTTCTCTCCTCTCTCTTTTTGTCTCTCCTCTAACACTCTACCACTTCTAGTCACAACAGTTTTACATTCCTTTCCAAGATTATCATGTTTAATCTCGTCAACTATTCTCTCAACATGACCCTCCTTTTTTTTAAATGCAGCATCCACATTATGACAATAGGACGCATTTGTCTTCAAGAATCTCTGGAAAGTCTCTTCAAGCTTTGTTGTTTTCTCAACTGGAGTAAATTGCATCTGTCATTTTTGTTGCTCTTGAACCATTGAGACCTGTTGTATTTCCTGTGGTATTTGAGAAAGTTTCATGGTTACTTCCTCAAGCTGTTGAGAGAGAGTTCTATTTTGGACAAGCAGAGCCTCATTTAATTTTGACAACTCCTTCTGATTAAGATCTCATGTGTCAATATTGAATTCGTTGTCACTAGTAGCCATATTTTCAATAATTTCAGTTGCTTCCTCTGGAGTCTTCCATTTGATATTGCCTCCTGCTGAGGCATTCAGCAGCATCTTGGTGTGTGAACCAAGCCCTCCAAGGAAAGTTAGGACTACTTCTTCTTCTTTGAAACCATGCATAGGAGTTTTACGTAACAAGCTTTTATACCTGTCCCATGCATGTCCCATGCATGTCCCAGGGATTCTTCCATGCCCTGCTTGAATGAAGAAATCTCTTGCTTTCCTTTAGTCACCTTAGATTGTGGGAAGTATTTATTTAAGAATTTTGTAACCACTGCTTCCCACTCTGTGAAACTTTCTTCTGGAAAAGAGTTCAACCAAAGCTTAGCATTGTCTCCCAATGAGAAAGGAAACAAGCTAAGTTTGATTGCTTCGTCTGGCACCCCATTAATCTTGACTGTATTGCAAATCTCATTAAAGGTAGTCAGGTGCTCATATGGGCTTTCGTGAGATAACCCATTAAATTGATTACTCTTTACCAGTTGAATCAGTGCTGGTTTGACCTCCATGTTGGCTGCATTTACTCTAGGTCTAGCTATGCTATTGAAGTGCTGAGGTCCAGCAAGATTAGTGTAATCTGCAAGAGTTCTTCTAACATTATTGCCCTCCATACTTCCTGTGCTATGAATAGAACCTTGTGGTGATGATTGCAAGAGAGTTTCTGGAGAAGGGAAAAGTTCTCTAGACGTTCTGATTCTTCTCCTCCTTCTACTCTCTTCTAGACCTTCAAGAAGTGGTTCTGTTCTTTTCTTACTTCTAGTTCGAATTGCTTCCTGCATGCACAAGAAAACAAAACCCTAGAAAAGATTTGTTAGCACAAAAAGATATAAGAGAAGATATATATTCAAAAGATAAAAAAAAATAAAAGATTCAGAAGATAGAAGATAAAAGATAAAATAAAATCTAATCCTAAAAAGATAAAATAAAATCTAACCTAATCTAAAAGATAAAGAAAAAATAAAATCTAATAAAATCTAACCTAACCAAATAAAATCAAATCTAATAAAAAAATCAAATAAAAAAAACTAATCTAAAAAGATAAAACAGAAAAAGATAAAACAAAAAATAAAAACAGAAATTTAAAATTAAAGTCAAAGATAATCAATAATCACACAAATTAACCAGTTAAACCACGAGTCCCCGGCAACGGCGCCAAAAACTTGATGGACAAATTTATGAGCACCAAAATATGATGTCACAAACTTGTTTCACAATCGGCAAGTATGACCGAATCGTTCAAGTAATAAACTTGGTAAGACCAAGTATCGTTCTTCCCAAAAGACTCACGGCCTAGTTTAGTTATGTGATTTGTTGATTAGCTAGGACTTACAAACGAAATATTTGGATTTTTAATATGCAAGACAGAAAATAAACATGTATGCATGAAGTTTGATCAATGGCAAAGACAAAAGATAAACACTTTCAACGAATATATGAATGAATATGTTGTTGGGGGTCAATTTCATCTCATCCACTCTCATATATTTTAGGAATTCAACATTCAAATCATCATTGTTAATGCCACTCTCTAATGTACCATTCTAGATGGCTTCTCCCTAATCACGAGTTCATACAATTCCTAGCATTCCTAATGATTAGTTCATGAGTGCAGGAGCTTAACGACAACCAATATAATATTGTCAGTAAAATATTGGGAGAAATTCCCCGGATCTAGACTTCCCCGTACGTTCCCGTATCGACAAAACCAATAATCATGCATGGAATGAGTTAAACTATGCAAGCATTGAGCAAAGAGGAAAATCCCTAACTAATGATGAAAGAAAGCATATGTCTTAATTAAAAGATGTACTCAACAAATCCATATATGAGAGCTTCAAGAGATTACATTGATTCCCCAACAAACATACAAGGTTTAGTTTACCATATTTATGGTGAACCTAGATGAATAACAATGAAAGAATGAAAGAATAAACCCAATAAAGGTGAAGAGGTAGCCTGAGCATCCAAGATCCTCCTTCAAAGGGGTGGAAGAGAGAGTGTTTGCCTCGTTTCTGCCAAAGATACTTAATTTTAGGACGTGCAAGCCCTTATATACTAATCTAGAGTTACAAAAGATTACAAAAGCCCAAGCCCAAAAAGTGTCGCTCAGCGGTGGTTGCGCGTCCTTTTCTTCCCCTCAGCGGCCAGTTTGCCCCTCAGCGTGACTCCCGCAACCTTCTGAGTGCCGCTCAGCGGTAAAATACCGTTGAGCGGTGCCTTCGTCTTCTCTTTTTGCACTCTTTCTTCTCTTTTCTAATGTCATCTCTCTCCTTCTTCACTTCTTTCACCAAATTCACCTTAAAACCTGCTCAAAAACACTTAAATCAAGCATAAACCTATCCAGCTCTCATATTTATGAAAATATAGATAAAAGCATGATTTCAAGCTAGTTTTTAAGTCTAAAGGTTGCTTTTAGTATCAATTTTAAGTATGAAAATAACAGTTTTTCAACTGTTATCACCTGCGCGTCTTATTTTTTCCCCTCAGCGGCCAGTTTGCCCCTCAGCGGACCTCCCGTGACCTCCTGAGTGCCGCTCAGCGGTAAAATGCCCCTGAGCGGTGCTTTCGGCTTCTCCTTTTGCACTCTTTGCTTCCTTTTCTGATTCCATCTCTCTCCTTCTTCACTTCTTTCACTAAATTCACTTTAAAACCTGCACAAAAACACTTAAATCAAGCATAAACCTGTCCAGCTCTCTTATTTCTGAAAATATAGATAAAAGCATGATTTCAAGCTAGTTTCTAAGTCTAAAGGTTGCTTTTAGTGCCAATTTTAAGCATGAAAATAACAGTTTTTCAACTGTTATCATGGAGGAAGTTGACGAAGTGGACAAAGTTGAGGAAGTGGACAATGTGGAGTTAGTGGAGGAAGTGGAGTAAGTGGACGAAGTGCACGAAGTTGACGAAGTGGATGAAGTCTACTAAGTTGACAAACTAGACGAAGTTGACGAACTGGACGACGTGGACGAAATGGACAATGTGGAAGAAGTGGAGGAAGTGGACGAAGTTTACGAAGTGGAGGAAGTGGATGAAGTTGACGAAGTTGACCAGGTTGACGAAGGGGACGAAGTTGAGGAAGTAGAGGAAGTGGAGGAAGTGGAGGGAGTGGGGAAGTGGAGGAAATGGAGGAAGTGGAGTAAGTGAAGGAGGTGGACGAAGCGTAAGAAGTGGAAGACGACGTAGATGAAGTGGAGGAGGTTGACGAAGTGGACGAAGCTGACGAAGTGGAGGAAGTGGAGAAAGTGGAGGAAGTGGAGGAGGTGGAGTAAGTAAAACAAGTGGAGGGAGTGGGGGAAGTAGAGGAAGTAGAGGAAGTGGAGGATTTGGAGGAAGTAGAAGGAGTGTAGGAAGTGGAGGAAGTGGAGGAAGTGGATGAGGGAGACAAAGTGGATAAAGTCGACGAAGTGGACAAAGTCAACGAAGTGGACAAAGTTGATGAAGTTCACGAAGTAGAGGCAGTGAACGAAGTGGATGAGGTGGAGGAAGTGGACGAAGTGGCAGAAGAAGTAGATGAAGTTGATGAAGTGGAGGAAGTGGAGGAAGTGGATGAAGTGGACGAAGTGGGCGAACTGGACGAAGTGGATGATGTGGACGAAGTGGACGATGTGGAGGAAGAGGACAAAGTTGACGAAGGGAACGAAGTGGATAAAGTGGAGGAAGTAGAGTAAGTGGACGAAGTGGAAGAAGAAGTGGACAAAGTGTGGGAGGTGGACGAAGTTGACAAAGTGGACGAAGTCGACGAAGTGGAGGAAGTAGACGAAGTTGACAAAGTTGACGTAGTGATCGAAGTGGAGGAAGTTGACGAAGTTGTCGAAGTGGACGAAGACGACGAAGTTGACGAATTTGGGGTAGTGGAGCAAGTGGACGATATTGACGAAGTGGACGAAGTTGAGGAAGAGGACGAAGTTGACGAAGTGGAAGAAGTGAACGAAGTGGAAGAAGAAGTGGACGAATTTGACGAAGTTGGTGAAGTTGACGAAGTGCAGGAAGTGGACGAAGTGGACGAAGTTGACGAAGTGCAGGAAGTGAAGGAAGGGGAGGGAGTGCAGGAAGTGGAGGAAGTGGACAAAATGGAGGAAGTGGAGGAAGTGGAGGAAGTGAAGGAAGTGGAGGAAGTGGTGGAAGTGGATGAAGTCGAGGAAGAGGAGGAGGTGAAGGAAGCGGAGGAAGTGGTGGAAGTGGAGGAACGGGAGGAAGTGGAGGAACTGAACGAAGTGGATGAAGTTGTCGAAGTTGACGAAGTGGACGAAGTTGATGAAGGTTGCGTAATGGAGGAAGTGTAGGAAGTGGTGGAAGTGGAGGAAGTGGAGGAACTGGAGGAAGTGAACGAAGTGGACGAACTTGTCGAAGTTGACGAAGTGGACGCAGTTGACGAAGTTGGCGTAGTGGAGGAAGTTGAGGATGTTGATGAAGTGGACGAAGTTGACGAAATTGACGAAATTGACGAAGTTGACGAAGTTGACGAAATTGGCAAAATTGACGAAGTGGACGAAGTAGAAGAAGTGGAAGAAGAAGTGAACGAAGTTGACGAAGTGGAGGAAGTCGAGGAAGTGGACAGAGTGGAGGAAGTGGAGGATATGGACGATGTGGACAAAGTGGACGAAGTTGACGAAGTGGTTGAAATGGATGAAGTGGACGAAGTGGACGAGCTGGAGGAAATGGAGGAAGAAGTGGACAAAGTTGACGAAGTGGACAAAGTGGAAGAAGTGGAGGAAGTTTACGAAGTGGAGGAAGTGGACGAAGTCGAGGAAGTGGATGAAGTTGACGAAGTTGACCAGGTTGACAAAGGGTACGAAGTTGACGAAGTAGAGGAAGTGGAGGAAGTGGAGGGAGTGGAGGAAGTGGAGGAAATGGAGGAAGTGGAGTAAGTGAAGGAGGAGGACGAAGCGGAAGAAGTGGAAGACGACGTGGATGAAGTGGAGGAGGTTGACGAAGTGGACGAAGCTGACGAAGTGGAGGAAGTGGAGAAAGTGGAGGAAGTGGAGGAGGTGGAGTAAGTAGAACAAGTGGAGGAAGTGGGGGAAGTAGAGGAAGTGGAGGAAGTGGAGGATTTGGAGGAAGTAGAAGGAGTGTAGGAAGTGGACGAAGTGGAGGAAGTGGATAAGGGAGACGAAGTGGATAAAGTCGACAAAGTGGACAAAGTCAACGAAGTGGACAAAGTTGATGAAGTTCACGAAGTGGAGGCAGTGAACGAAGTGGATGAGGTGGAGGAAGTAGAGGAAGTGGACGAAGTGGCAGAAGAAGTAGATGAAGTTGATGAAGTGGATGAAGTGGAGGAAGTGGATGAAGTGGATGAAGTGGAAGAAGTGGGCGAACTGGACGAAGTGGATGATGTGGACGAAGTGGACGATGTGGAGGAAGAGGACAAAGTTGACGAAGGGAACGAAGTGGATAAAGTGGAGGAAGTAGAGTAAGTGGACGAAGCGGAAGAAGAAGTGGACGAAGTGCGGGAGGTGGACGAAGTTGACAAAGTAGACGAAGTCGACGAAGTGGACGAAGTTGACAAAGTTGACGTAGTGATCGAAGTGGAGGAAGTTGACGAAGTTGTCGAAGTGGACGAAGATGACGAAGTTGACGAATTTGGGGTAGTGGAGCAAGTGGACGATATTGACGAAGTGGACGAAGTTGAGGAAGAGGACGAAGTTGACGAAGTGGAAGAAGTGTAGTAAGTGGAGAAATTGGAGGAAGTGGACGAAGTGGACGAAGTGGACGAAGGGAACGAGGTGGTGGAAGTGGAGGAAGAAGTGGACGAAGTTGACGAAGTGGACAAAGTGGAAGAAGTGGAGGAAGTGGACGAAGTTTACGAAGTGGAGGAAGTGGACGAAGTAGACGTAGTGGCGCAAGTGGAAGAAGTGGAGGAAGTGGACGAAGCGGACAAAGTAGAGGAAGTGGAGGAAGTGGAGGAAGTGGAGGAAGTGGAGGAAGTGGACGAAGAGGATGAAGTTGACGAACTCAACGAAGTGGATGAAGTGGAAGAAGTAGAGGAAGTGGATGAAGTGGAAGAAGTGGAAGAAGAAGTGGACGAAGTGGAAGAAGAAGTGGAAGAAGTGCACAAAGTAGAAGAAGAGGTTGGCGAAAGGGACAAAGTTGACGAGGTTGATGTAGTTGAGGAAGTGGACGAAGTTGACAAAGGGGACGAAGTGGACAAAATGGACGAAGAGGACGAAGTTGACGAATTTGGGGTAGTGGATCAAGTGGACGATGTTGACGAAGTGGAAGAAGTGGATAAAGTTGACGAAGTGGAAGAAGTGGATAAAGTTGACAAAGTGGAAGAAGTGTAGTAAGTGGAGGAAGTGGAGGAAGTGGACGATGTGGACAAAGTGGTTGAAGAAATGGAGGAGGTGGAGAAAGTAGAAGAAGTTGAGGAAGTGCAGGAATTGGACGAAGTTGACGAAGTGGACGAATTTGACGCAGTGGACGAAGTGGACGAAGAGCACGAAGTGACGATGTGAACAAAGTGACGAAGTGGACGAAGTAGAGGAAGTGGCCGAAGTAGACGAAGTGGAAAAAGTGTAAGAAGAACTGGACAAAGTGGAAGAAGAAGTTGACGAAGTTGACGTAGTGGAGGAAGTGGAGGAAGTGGAAGAAATGGAAGAAGAACTGGTCGAAGTTGAGGAAGTTGAGGAAGTTGACGAAGTGGACGATGTGGACGAAGTTGACGAAGTGGACGAAGTGGAGGAAGTGGAGGAAGTGGAGGGAGTGGACGAAGAGGACGAAGAGGACGAAGTTGACGAAGTGGATGAAGTGCAGGAAGTGGATGAAGTGGAAGAAGTGGAAGAAGTGAAAGAAGAAGTGGACGAAATGGATGAAGTTGACGAAGTCGAAGTTGTGGACGAAGTTGACGAAGTGAACGAAGTTGACGTAGTGGACGAAGTGGAGGAAGTGGACAAAGTAGAGGAGGTGAAGGAAGTGGACGAAGAGGAAGAAGTGGAAGAAGTGGAAGTAGAAGTTGGCAAAGTGGTCGAAGTTGACGAAGTTGACGACGTTGACGTAGTGGAGGAAGTGGAGAAGTGGAGGAAGTGGAGGAAGTGGAGGATGTGGAGGACCTGGACAAAGTTGATGAAGTTGACGAAGTGGATGAAGTGGAAGAGGAAGTTGGCGAAGTGGACGAAATGGTTGAAGTTGCCAAGTTGACGACGTTGATCTAGTGGAGGAAGTGGAGAAGTGGAGGAAGTCGAGGATGTGGAGGAAGTGGTAGAAGTGGACGAAGTTGAGGAAGTTGACGAATTTGGGGTAGTGGAGGAAGTGGACGAAGTGGACGAAGTTGACGAGGTGGACGAAGTTGACGAAGTGGAAGAAGTGGAGGAAGTGGACGAATTGGACGATGTGGACAAAGTGGAGGAACAAGTAGAGGAAGTGGAGGAAGTCGAGGAAGTGAAGAAGGTGGAGGAAGTGGATGAAGAGGAGGAAGTGGACGAAGTAGACGAAGTTGAAGAAGTGGAGGAAGTAGAAGAAGTTGAGGAAGTGGAGCAAATGGAGGAAGCGGAGGAAGTGGAGGAAGTTGAGGAACTGGACGAAGTTGACGAAGTTGAAGAAGTGGAAGAAGTTTAGGAAGCGGAGGAAGTGGAGGAAGTGGACGTTGTGGACAAAGTGGATGAAGAAGTAGAGGAAGTGGAGGAAGTAGAAGAAGTTGAGGAAGTGGAGGAAGTGGAGGAAGTTGAGGAACTGGACGAAGTTGACGAAGTTGAAGAAGTGGACGAAGTTGACGAAGTGGACGAAATGGAGAAAGTGGAGGAATTGGAGGAAGTAGAGGAAGTAGACAAAGTGGACGAAGTTGAAGAATTGGACGAAGTGGATGAAGTGGACGAAGTTGACGAAGTTGACGAAGTGGACGAAGTGAAGGAAGTGGAGGACGTGGGGGAAGTGGAGGAAGTTGACGTGGTGGACGAAGTGGACGAAGAGGAGGAAGACGAGGAAGTTGAGGAAGTGGACGATGTGGACGAAGTGGAAGAAGAAGTGGAGGAAGTGGAAGAAGTGTAGGAAGTGGAGGAAGTAGAAGATTGAAGGAAGTGGAGGAAGTTGACGATGTTGACGAAGTTGCCGTAGTGGACGAAAGTGACGAGGTTTACGTAGTTGACGAAGTAGAGGAAGTGGAGGAAGTGGAGAAAATAGAAGAAGTGGAGGAAGTGGAGGAAGTAGAAGAAGTGGAGGAAGTGGATAACGTGGACGAAGTTGACGAAGTGGAAGAACTGGAAGAAGAAGTGGAAGAAGTTGACGAAGTTGACTGTTGAGAGGGTCGCACCTCCCACAAAAGTTGTGCATAAAAGAATGCAGTATAGTACTAGGAAGTGACTCCTAGGTCGTCTCTCAAGGACCAAATGTGGTTCAGGTAATAGGTCGAACACTTTGTGGGGGGTTTTGTGAAAGGTTTGTGAATGCAAATGAAGAAATTAAAAATGAAAATTAAACACAACCGAATATAAATGAAAGCATTAAAAAGGAAATTACAACAGATAAATATCCAACTACAATTCAAGCGGTAAAAATGTAACACTTAAACTAAAACATCAAATGCATAATTATGTCATCTATCCCACACATTCACTATGGAAAAGAAGAAAAGCATTTCAACCCATAATGCAAAATATTCTAAGGCAAAATAAATGAAAGAAAATAAAACTTTTCTACTACCATTCACTGTGACCCTTGTGCATATACCATAAGAAATTGAAATTGCAATTGCAATTGCCATGACATGTTGAACTTCCATGTGTTTCATTCAAAAAAAAAATAACAATGGAAATAGGTTCTTCAAAAACCGTGGCCTTCCAACATCCAATTCAATTTTATTTTCCAAGTAATTCATGTGCTTACCACTTCTTGTCTTTTTCCTAATTGAAAAGCAATTGGCATTTTACTTCTCCACAGATGTGCAAACCCTTCCAATTGAACATATAATGTAAAATATTCTAAAGTTTATCTATCCTTCACGTGACTCATCTCAAGCAAAAAGTGAATTGGAATTACTTCTACCATGTAAACCGTGCCTCCTTCAAGGTATACACACTGCTGCTTCATAAGAGAGAAAATGAAAATGTCTTCTCTTTCCCGTGCACCACATCAATCAACGCTTTTCTCTTAAAAGAAAGTGAAAGCTAAATGTGATAAAAAGAATCCCATCCAAAACCGGGAAACCTGTGCTTCATTCTCCTCGAAGGCCGAGACACACCCTCCTTACATTTCTCAACCATTCTCTCTTTCTAAAAAAAATGAATCATCATAACATCCCTGAAGCTGGAATAATCAAAATGAGCGAGAGTGGTGGCTGCTAAAAAGGCTCCCTTCCAGTGAGCACGCTTCTCCTTTATGAGCACCAAAATATGATGTCACAAACTTGTTTTTCAATCGGCAAGTATGACCGAATCGTTCAAGTAATAAACTTGGTAACACCAAGTATCGTTCTCCCAAAGGACTCACGGCCTAGTTTAGTTGTGTGGTTTGTTGATTAGCTAAGACTTAAAAACGAAATATTTGGAGTTTAATATGCAAGACAGAAAATAAACATGTATGCATGAGTTTTGATCAACGGCAAAAGCAAAAGATAAACACTTTCAATGAAATATATGAATGAATATGTTGTTGGGGGTCAATTTCATCTCATCCACTCTCATATATTTTAGGAACTCAACAATCAAATCATCATTGTTAATGCCACTCTCTAAAGTACCATTCTAGATGGCTTCTCCCTAATCACGACTTCATACAATTCCTAGCATTCCTAATGATCAGTTCATAAGTGCAGGAGCTTAACGACAACCAATATAATATTGGGAGAAATTCCCCGGATCTAGACTTCCCCGTACGTGCCCATATCGACAAAACCAATAATCATGCATCGAATGAGTTAAACCATGCAAGCATTAAGCAAAGAGGAAAAACCCTAACTAATGATGAAAGAAAGCATAAATCTTAATTAAAAGATGCAAGCATAGATTCCATATATGAGAGCTTCAAGAGATTACATTGATTCCCCAACAAACATACAAGGTTTAGTTCACCATATTCATGGTGAACCTAGATGAATAACAATGAAAGAATGAAAGAATAAACCCTAAAAAGGTGAAAAGGTAGCCTGAGCATCCAAGATCCTCCTTCAAAGGGGTGGAAGAGAGAGTGTTTACCTCGTTTCTGCCAAAGATACTAACTCTAGGACGTGCAAGTCCTTATATACTATTCTAGAATTACAAAAGATTACAAAAGCCCAAGCCCATAAAAGTGCCGCTCAGCGGTAAATACCGCTCAGCGGTGACTGCGCGTCCCTTTTCTTCCCCTCAGCGGCCAGTTTGCCCCTCAGCGGACCTCCCGTGATCTCTTGAGTGCCGCTCAGCGGTAAAATGCCGCTGAGCGGTGCCTTCGGCTTCTCCTTTTGCACTCTTTGATTCCTTTTCTGATTCAATCTCTCTCCTTCTTCACTTCTTTCACTAAATTCACCTTAAAACCTGCACAAAAACACTTAAATCAAGCATAAACTTGTCCAGCTCTCTTATTTATGAAAATATAGATAAAAGCATGATTTCAAGCTAGTTTTTAAGTCTAAAGGTTGCTTTTAATATCAATTTTAAGCATGAAAATAACAGTTTTTCAACTGTTATCACAACCCCAAACTTAGAACTTTGCTTGTCCTCAAGCAAACAAAATGTAACTCAATCTCCAACCAATTCATATGATGGTTCACTCATTCAAAAATTCTCTTTTTCAAGATAAGTAATAACTTCACTCAAACTTATGACCAAGAGTTCATTCAAGATGTGCACATGCTTTAGTGTTCACAAAGTCATTTAAATTCCAACAAATGCTATTTTTCATGAATGATCAATCAATTAAGCATGGATATTCATGTGCTTATGGAATATTTCCTCACTAGGTAAAGTGTTTCACTCAACACACAAGTGTATAAGAGGTAAAGTGTTTCACTCATTCACTCCACTATCACAATGTCACATGAATCAACTTTGCCTTTCATTTTACCACAATCAAAAACATTCACAAGCATGCATCATCACAAGGACTTTTCAATGGCTTATAATGTGGCTGGGCTAACAAGAAAATTGGTTTTTCTGGATCACAAAATCCTTGAGTTAAGAGAATCATAACAACACAATTATTCTTGTTCATTCCCAACTTTCTTTTGCATTTGCATTTGCATTGAGCTTTACTTCTTTTTCTTTTCTTTTCTTTTTCTTTTTCTTTGCATATTCTTACTTTTTAGCTCTTAGCTCAATGCTTTTCCTTTTTCATGTTTTCCCAACAACCCCAAACTTGAACATTTAACAATACCACACAAGATCTTCTACTTAACTCAAGGTAAAGATTTTCAATCAAGGGTTTTCAGTGTATATTCAAGGCTAAGGGTTCAAAGGATAGAACACAACGTGTTCTCTTTAAGTGGGCTAACTTTATGAATTTGGCCAATAAAAAGGGTTCCAACAAATGGCCTTGATCACATGATGCAAAACAAGTAATTGATTCAATCATAGAAAACCTGGGCAAAGTCATTTATGATTTCAAAGTAATAGCATTCAACAATAACAACTCTGGAGCTCAAAACCTCACATATAAGCTCATTCACATTTGACATACACATCCTGCTTAATTTCACAATCGCAATCATGATATCATGCATTTGTTCACAAAGCTTGTGAATCACCTGTATAAGCATTTTAATGTGCACATTATCTTAACATCAATCAATCAATAAGCATCATCAAGCATTACTTATCACACAATCACAGTTAATAGCAAACCATCATAATAAACCAGGTGTTCAATACAGTTCATCACCCTAATCTAAAAACATAAAATACTTACAAAATACTGGGTTGCCTCCCAGTAAGCGCTTGTTTAACGTCCCGAGCCTGACCCAAACTTTCAAGGATCAACCAACAACATCATTGTGGAAAGTTGTTGCACCTCTCCCCCTAGATAAGGCTTGAGACGTTGACCATTTACCACCCAACTTCTCTGTGGATCATCAGCAGATGGATTAAATATTTCAATTGCTCCATGCGGATGCACTTCTTTTATCACAAATGGTCCTGTCCATTTTGACTTCAGCTTCCCAGGAAATATCTACAATCTTGAATTGAACAATAGTACCTGTTGTCCTGGATTAAAAACTCTATTCACCAACTTCCTGTCATGATAAAATTTAATTTTGTCTTTGTAAGCCTTGGATGAATCATATGCATGTAACCGCATTTCTTCAAGCTCCAAAATCTGCCTTCTGCGTGTGCATTGAGTTTCATAAGGATCAAAATTCAAGAATTTCAAAGCCCATAATGCTCTATGCTCCAATTCAACTGGCAAATGACATGCTTTCCCATAGACTAATTGAAATGGTGATAGTCCCATGGACGTCTTCATTGCTGTCCTATAAGCCCAAAGAGCATCATCCAATTTGAGAGACCAATCCTTTCTTGATGAAGTCACAGTTTTTTCCAGGATTCTTTTTATCTCCCTGTTAGACACCTCAGCTTGTCCATTGGTTTGTGGATGATAAGGTGCAGCTACCTTATGCTTTACTCCATAGTGTTTGAGTACTTTCTCTAGCTGATAATTGCAAAAATGAGATCCTCCATCACTAATCAACACTCTTGGAGTGCCAAAACGTGAGAATATCTGCCTCTTCAGGAATTTAATTACCGTGCTAGCATCATTTTTAGGACAAGCTAATGCTTCCACCCATTTACTCACATAATCCACTGCTACCAGAATATATTCATTGTTGAAAGATGGAGGGAAGGGTCCAACAAAGTCAATACCCCAACAATAAAAAACCTCAACCTCTAAAATACCTTGTAAAGGCATCTCATGACGTTTAGTGATTGTCCTTGCTCTTTGACATTTATCACAATTCCTAGCATGATTATGGGCATCTTTAAATAAAGTTGGCCAATAAAACCCTGATTGAAGGACTTTTGCTGCTGTTCTTTCCCCATTAAAATGTCCTCCATAAGGTGAATCATGACAATGCCAGAGAATTCCTTCTGCTTCTTCATTTGTAACACATCTCCTTAGAAGATTATCTGCTCCAATTTTGAACAAATATGGATCGTCCCACACAAACTGCTTGGCATCATGCAGAAATTTCTTTCTCTGTTGCCAAGTTAAGTCTTCCGGCATGACTCTTGCAGCTTTGAAATTTGCCATATCAGCAAACCAAGGCCTCTGCTGAATATACATGAGTGATTCATCTGAAAAAGATTCCCAGATTTCAGACTCCTTGCTAGTGACCTCATTGTTGACTAACCGTGACAAATGATCAGCAATTAAGTTCTCACTTCCTTTCTTATCACGGATTTCTACATCAAATTCTTGCAATAGTAGTACCCATCTAATCAGACGTGGCTTAGAATCTGGTTTTGTCAACAAGTATTTGATAGCTGCATGATCTGTATAGACAATCACCTTAGACCCAATAAGATAAGGTCTAAATTTCTCTAGAGCATATACAATGGCAAGAAACTCTTTCTCTATGGTAGCATAATTCAATTGAGCATCATTCAGCACCTTGCTAGCATAATAAATTAGATGAAACTTTTGTTCTTTCCTTTGGCCAAGGACAACTCCTCTTGCATAATCACTTGCATCACACATTAATTCAAAATTTTGATTCCAATCTGGTGCTACAATTACTGGAGCTGACACTAGCTTCTTCTTCAATATATCAAAAGCTTTCAGGCAATCTTCATTCATCACAAAAGAAGCATCCTTCATCAAAAGATTACTCAATGGTTTAGCAATTTTTGAGAAATCTTTGATAAATCTTCTATAAAACCCAGCATGACCAAGAAAACTTCTAATCCCCTTTACATTTGTTGGTGGAGGTAGTTTCTCTATAACTTCTACTTTAGCTTTGTCTACCTCAATTCCTTTTAGCAGAGATTTTATGCCCCAATACAATTCCTTCAGTTACCATGAAATGACATTTCTCCCAATTCAAAACCAGATTTGTCTGAACACATCTTTTGAGAACAGTGTTCAAACTAGCTAAACACCTTTGGAAGGAGTTTCCAAAAACTGAGAAATCATCCATGAATACTTCAATGCATTTTTCTAAAAGATCTGCAAAGATTGCCTGCATACACCTCTGAAACGTAGCTGGAGCATTACATAATCCAAAAGGCATCTTTCTATACGCAAAGATACCAAAAGGACAAGTAAAAGTCGTCTTCTCCTGGTCTTTTGGATCTACCACAATTTGATTATATCCAGAATATCCATCTAGAAAACAATAGAAAGTCTGCCCTGATAACCTTTCTAGCATCTGATCCATGAAGGGAAGAGGAAAATGATCTTTCCTAGTAGCTTTATTAAGTTTCCTGTAATCAATGCACATACGCCAACCAGTGACTGTCCGAGTAGGAATGAGTTCATTCTTATCATTATAAATTACTGTCATCCCACCTTTCTTTGGAACCACCTGTACTGGACTCACCCATTCACTGTCAGAAATTGGATAGATGATACCAGCTTCTAGCAGTTTCAACACTTCTTTTCTGACCACCTCCTTCATAACAGGATTTAACCTTCTCTGTGGTTGAGCACTTGGTTTATAATCTTCTTCCATAAAAATTTTGTGCATGCAATAAGTTGGGCTAATACCTTTAAGATCTGATATTGACCATCCAATTGCTTCTTTGTTGGCTTTCAGAATTTCTATCAATTGCTCTTCTTCTTGTAGAGATAAAGAGTTATTGATGATAACTGGCTTTGTTCCATCTTCTTCTAAAAACACATATTTCAGATGTGATGGCAATCTTTTTAATTCTGGCACCTGTGCTTTGATTGTTTCTTCCTTATCAATTATTTCGAATATTGGATCTTCCTCTGGACTCTTTTTCAGTGTTTCCAAGTCCATCAGACATTCCTCAATCAATTTCTCTTCTTCTTCATCTAAATCTTCACATGCATCAATGAGAGTTTTTTCCAATGGAGATATATTTCGCACCATTCTTTCCTGAACCATACAAACTTCATCAAGTTCATCAAATTGAAAACATGCTTTGTCATCATTTGGATATGTCATGGCCTTGGATACATCAAAAGTGACTTCTTCATCATCAACTCTCAATTTAAGCTTACCATTCTCTACATCAATCAGAACTCTAGCAGTCTTCATAAAAGGTCTCCCCAGAATAAGAGGAACATCACTAGTTCCTTCCATCTCCATCACAATAAAATCCACTGGAAATACAAATTTGTCGACCTTCACTAGAACATCTTCAACCACTCCATATGGATATTTAAGAGACCTATCTGCCAATTGAAGAGCCATTTTGGTTGGTTTAATTTCCAGCCCCTGAATTGTTCTGCACATGGATAGCGACATTAGATTAATGCTAGCTCCCAAATCAATCAATGCTCTTCCAACTTTCACATCTCCTATGGTGCATGGAATAGTGAAGCTTCCTGGATCTTTAAGTTTAGGAGGTAGTTTCTGTATGATTGCACTGCAATTTCCCTGTATATTGATAGTTTCCTTCTCAGTATACTTGTGTTTCTTTGTGAGAAGTGATGGACAAATTTATGATCACCAAAATATGATGTCACAAACTTGTTTCACAATCGGCAAGTATGACCGAATCGTTCAAGTAATAAACTTGGTAAGACCAAGTATCGTTCTTCCCAAAGGACTCACGGCCTAGTTTAGTTATGTGATTTGTTGATTAGCTAAGACTTAAGAACGAAATATTTGAAGTTTAATATGCAAAGACGAAAATAAACATGTATGCATGAATTTTGATCAATGGCAAAAGCAAAAGATAAACACTTTCAATGAAATATATGAATGAATATGTTGTTGGGGGTCAATTTCATCTCATCCACTCTCATATATTTTAGGAATTCAACATTCAAATCATCATTGTTAATGCCACTCTCTAAAGTACCATTCTAGATGGCTTCTCCCTAATCACGAGTTCATACAATTCCTAGCATTCCTAATGATTAGTTCATAAGTGCAGGAGCTTAACGACAACCAATATAGTATTGGGAGAAATTCCCCGGATCTAGACTTCCCCGTACGTGCCCGTATCGACAAAACCAATAATCATGCATCGAATGAGTTAAACCATGCAAGCATTAAGCAAAGAGGAAAAACCCTAACTAATGATGAAAGAAAGCATAAATCTTAATTAAAAGATGCAAGCATAGATTCCATATATGAGAGCTTCAAGAGATTACATTGATTCCCCAACAAACATACAAGGTTTAGTACACCATATTCATGGTGAACCTAGATGAATAACAATGAAAGAATGAAAGAATAAACCCTATAAAGGTGAAGAGGTAGCCTGAGCATCCAAGATCCTCCTTCAAAGGGGTGGAAGAGAGAGTGTTTGCCTCGTTTCTGCCAAAGATACTAATTCTAGGACGTGCAAGCCCTTATATACTATTTTAGAATTACAAAAGATTACAAAAGCCCAAGCCCATAAAAGTGCCGCTCAGCGGTGACTGCGCTTCCTTTTTCTTCCCCTCAGCGGCCAGTTTGCCCCTCAGCGGACCTCCCGTGACCTCCTGAGTGCCGCTCAGCGGTAAAATGCCGCTGAGCGGTGCTTTCGGCTTCTCCTTTTGCACTCTTTGCTTCCTTTTCTGATTCCATCTCTCTCCTTCTTCACTTCTTTCACTAAATTCACCTTAAAACCTGCACAAAAACACTTAAATCAAGCATAAACCTGTCCAGCTCTCTTATTTCTGAAAATATGGATAAAAGCATGATTTCAAGCTAGTTTTTTAAGTCTAAAGGTTGCTTTTAACATCAATTTTAAGCATGAAAATAACCGTTTTTCAACTGTTATCACAACCCCAAACTTAGAACTTTGCTTGTCCTCAAGCAAACAAAATGTAACTCAATCTCCAACCAATTTATATGATGGTTCACTCATTCAAAAATTCTCTTTTTCAAGATAAGTAACAACTTCACTCAAACTTATGACCAAGATTTCATTCAAGATGTGCACATGCTTTAGTGTTCACAAAGTCATTTAAATTCCAACAAATGCTATTTTTCATGAATGATCAATCAATTAAGCATGGATGTTCATGTGCTTATGGAATATTTCCTCACTAGGTAAAGTGTTTCCCTCAACACACAAGTGTATAAGAGGTAAAGTGTTTCACTCATTCACTCCACTATCACAATGTCACATGAATCAACTTTGCCTTTCATTTTACCACAATCAAAAACATTCACAAGCATGCATCATCACAAGGACTTTTCAATGGCTTATAATGTGGCTGGGCTAACAAGAAAATTGGTTTTTCTGGATCACAAAATCCTTGAGTTAAGAGAATCATAACAACACAATTTTTCTTATTCATTCCCAACTTTCTTTTGCCTTTGCATTCGCATTGAGCATTACTTCTTTTTCACTTCTTTTCTTTTTCTTTTTCTTTGCATATTCTTACTTTTTTAGCTCTTAGCTCAATGCTTTTCCTTTTTCATGTTTCCCCAACAACCCCAAACTTGAACATTTAACAATACCACACAAGATCTTCTACTTAACTCAAGGTAAAGATTTTCAATCAAGGGTTTTCAGTGTATATTCAAGGCTAAAGGTTCAAAGGATAGAACACAATGTGTTCTCTTTTAGTAGGCTAACTTTATGAATTTGGCCAGTAAAAAGGGTTCCAACAAATGGCCTTGATCATATGATGCAAAACAAGCAATTGATTCAATCATAGAAAACCTGGGCAAAGTCATTCAAGTTTCCAAAGTAATAGCATTCAACAATAACAACTCTGGAGCTCAAAACCTCACATATAAGCTCATTCACATTTGACATACACATCCTGCTTAATTTCACAATCACAATCATGATATCATGCATTTGTTCACAAAGCTTGTGAATCACCTGTATAAGCATTTTATTGTGCACATCATCTCAACATCAATTAATCATAAGCATCATTCAAGCATTACTTATCAAACAATCACAGTTAATAGCAAACCATCATAACAAACCAGGTTTTCAATAGAGTACATCAAACCCTAATCTAAAAACAAAAAACAAATAAGTTCAGAAAACTTAAACCATAAAAGCATAATCATATGATAGCATTCATCAGCAAATGCTATCTCAGCTCCTCATCAGTCTGAGCTGTCCTCTGTATCTTCCTCTTCCTCCTCATCATCATCATCAAATGCATCCTCCTCCTCAGCTTCATCTTCTTCCATGTCTCTAGCCGAAGCTTCAGCTGCTTCAGCTCCTCCTCCATGTAATGGTTCTTCTGGCCAAGCTACTACATTATGGAATTCATCCATAGTCCACCTGTGGGCTGGAGGTGTGTCATACATCCCCACTATCATCTCAGCAGTGGCCACCTGCCCTCTGTGAATGGACTGCAACTGAGCACCTATAAGAGACATATACATGTCCCTCATCTGGAATGGTTCTGCTTCATGTGTATCAGCAGATGTCCGGCTCTGTGCTGGCCCTCTCTCTCTACGAGCCTGGCGTGGTGGAACTGGCTGAGCTGCCTCCTCACCTCCACAGTACTGTCTGTAATAGGCCTCATCAATAGCTTTTCTTGGCCTCTCAAATGGTGGAACAGAAGTGTCCACCCCAGCTAACTTGCAAAGGTGAGTGATCAAAGAAGGATGTCCCAGTGGTGCTTTGTTGTTTGAGGTGTTAGCACACACACTAATCTCATCAGCTATCACCTGCCCAATATTAACATTCAAATTTCTGATAGCACAGTAGATGAATAGTGCCCTGCTGAGAGTGATATCTGACACATGTGAACATGGCTGAATGTTGGCATGAGAAAATGCCATCCAATACTTTGCAAGAGGAGTCAAATCTGTCCTCCTAATGTTAACCACTGCGCCAGATCTATTCCTTTGGAAGTGTCCTCCAGGTATACACAACACTCTCTCCACATCCTCAAAATCAGCACCTTCCTCCATTAAAAGAGCAACCTGGCATTGCTCACCAGCCCACACAGTATCCAGGAAGTTGTTGATAGAATCAGGATCATACCTGATAGCATGGCCTCTGACATAGCCCAAATAATTCTCAGCTGGATAATCACCAATCTTCTTTGCATTGGTGTAAAATTCCTTTACCACAGCTATGTTGGCAGGTGCAGGATAAGTGGCTAGCTTTCCCCAATCATTCCCTAACACTTGCTCTCCAAATTGAGGAGCTAAGTTAGGTATCATTCCAACCTTTCTCTCCATCAGAAGTCTCCTGTCCTGAACCACCCTAAAGTGCTTCTCATGTTTCCTAGAGAGGAACCTGCTATTATGGGGTTGCTCTGGTTCCTTTTCCTTTCTCTTGGTTGCCATGGTTTTCAATTTCTTTCCTGAAGAGGATGCCATTCCTGCATTCAAACACAATTACAAAACCACAGAACATGATGTTAATCATTAGTAAACACAGAACACAACTCCTTTCGAAGCTAAACCACCGCTGAGGGCCAGAATTTCCCCTCAGCGCCACCAGTGCCACATTCCAACACGCAAAAACCAGAAAAATCCAATCTGGCAGAGTGCCGCTCAGCGGTAATTGCCGCTCAGCGGTGATCTGCAGATTTTTGCAAATGTCGTTTTAAAACTGTCCTAACTCCACCCAAATGCAATTTTCAGTTTTCCAGTTCATAATCAAGCAGTTTAATCGGTTCAAACATCAAATATATCATCAAATCATGCATAGAAATCAAAACCCCTAAATATTCATGCTTTGACAATCACATTCAAATTCAAGAACCCTAGAATGAACAAAATGCATTTTACTTACTTGGGTGGAGATACTAGATGCAATGAGAATGCTTCCAAGCTAGAATATTCTCTTCCAACCCCAAACTTTGATGGCACACTAGTGAAAAAGTGAGTGGAAGAGAAATTTTCTTAAGAGGGAAGAGTAAAAAGATGTGGAAAACCTAGGAGAAGGTATGTGGGAGTGTTTGTGCAGAGAAGAGCTTGAAAGAATGAAAAATCGCGCAGCTTAGGGTTTAAAAATACCCTAATGGGCTCGGGTTCCGCTAAGGGGAACTAAAGCCCATCTGCGATAGTACCGCTCAGCGGTAATTGCCGCTCAGCGGCACTTTCGTGAAGTGCTCCTCTCCTTCTTTTCTTGACCTACGTGCCTCCTAGACATACCCCTCACTGGTTCCCTGCAATTCAATGTTAAAAATGCTTATGCAAACCCTAACTAAAATAAACAAACAGAAAACAATCAATCAACTGGGTTGCCTCCCAGGTAGCGCTTGTTTAACATCACGAGCCTGACCCAAAATCCACCAACACCCATCAGTAGGTGTTTCAAACTTACAAGCACCCATCAGTAGGTGCAAAATCTTCTCACCAACACCCATCAGTAGGTGTTACAAACTTAGTATCCTTCAGTAGATACTTAACCACTTAGCATCCTTCAGTAGATGCTGTATCCAACAAAATATTCACAAAATAATGTCCACAAATTAAAAGTTACACAACCAAATCAAAAGTTTGTAAATCCACTGGGTTGCCTCCCAGCAAGCGCTCTTTTACCGTCATTAGCTTGACCCAGTAAAGCCCAAGTTCCTTCTTCTTTTTCTTCTTTCTACTGAACTTCTTCAGAAATTTGATCAAACCAGGAACTTGTTGCAGTGTCTCAATCATAGGAACTTTAATCTCCAATTTCTTGAAGATTTCCATAAAGCACTCAAATTCCTTCTTCCTATGATACTTCTTTGGATGGGGACGAGATTTTTCATACGATTCTTTATTTTTTTCTCTCGTCCTCTTTCTCTTTTCTCTCACTTTCTTTTTTTCTTTTCTTTTTCTACTCACCTTCTCAATCTTCACACAAATTTTCTCTTCTTCTTTCTCTTCTCTCTCTTTTCTCTCTTCTTTTTCCAACTCAACTTTTTCAACATTTACACTCACTAGCTCTTGACACTCTCCCCTGGGGTTAACCTCAGTATTAGCCCCAAAATTTCTACTTGGCCTTTCTTCCATCTGTTTGATGATCTGCCCCATTTGAGTCTCCAAATTTTTGATAGCAGCTTCAGTGCTCTTTTGGGAAGACTCAGTTTTCTGTATGAAATTGTTGAGAATTTCCTCCAGCCTCATGGACCTTTCATTAAGCATAGAAAACTGTTGCCATAAGGTGGGTTGCTGCTGCTGCTTATTAAATTGACCAGCTTGCCCAGTTTGCCCTTGACCAATGCTTGGGTGTGGTTTCCACCCTTGATTGTAGTTCCCTTGACGGTGTTGATTGGTCATGTAGTTTACATCCTCTATTGCTTCTACTGAAAAGGCACATTGACCATTGATATGGTCGCCTCCACATAATTCGCACAACTGGGATTGTACCTGTGCAGCAGTCTTCAACTCTTTGGGTAGTTGTGCAAGTATCTTTGTGAGATTCTCCAATTGTTGAGTTAGTATATTGTTCTGAGCTAGCAAGGCATCAATGGATTGCATCTGCAGAACTCCTTTTTGTTGCATAGGAGCTCCTCTCTCACTGTGTAGCTCATTATCATTAGTAGCCATGTTTTCAATTATTTCTGCGGCTTCCTCTGAAGTTTTCCATTTGATATTTCCTCCTGCTGAGGCGTCAAGCATCATCTTGGTTTGTGAACCAAGACCTTCAAGGAAGATTAGGACTACTTCCACTTCGTCAAATCCATGCGTGGGAATCTTTCTTAATAGGCTTTTATATCTGTCCCATGCATGACCTAATGATTCCTCCATGCCTTGCCTGAAAGATGAGATCTCTTGCTTTCCTTTGTTGACCTTGGAAGAATTGAGTGCCCATATAGTTAAATTCTTGACCGAATTGCATCCTGCAAACATTAGGCACAAAACTCTAGAAAATATTTGTTAGCACAAAAAGATATAAGAGAAGATATATATTCAAAAGATAAAAAGATAAAAGATTCAGAAGATAAGAAGATAAAGATTTAGAAGATAGAAGATAAAATAAAATAAAATCTAATCTAAAAATAAAATCTAATCAAATCAAATCAAATCAAATAAAATCTAATCTAATCTAATAAAAACCGAAAAAATAAAAACAGAAAATAAAAACAGAAATTCAAAATTAAAGTCAAAGATAATCAATAATCACACAAATTAACCAGTTAAACCAGAGTCCCCGGCAACGGCGCCAAAAACTTGATGGAAAAATTTATGAGCACCAAAATATGATGTCACAAACTTGTTTTTCAATCGGCAAGTATGACCGAATCGTTCAAGTAATAAACTTGGTAAGACCAAGTATCGTTCTCCCAAAGGACTCACGGCCTAGTTTAGTTGTGTGGTTTGTTGATTAGCTAAGACTTAAAAACGAAATATTTGGAGTTTAATATGCAAGACAGAAAATAAACATGTATGCATGAGTTTTGATCAATGGCAAAAGCAAAAGATAAACACTTTCAATGAAATATATGAATGAATATGTTGTTGGGGGTCAATTTCATCTCATCCACTCTCATATATTTTAGGAATTCAACATTCAAATCATCATTCTTAATGCCACTCTCTAAAGTACCATTCTAGATGGCTTCTCCCTAATCACGAGTTCATACAATTCCTAGCATTCCTAATGATCAGTTCATAAGTGCAGGAGCTTAACGACAACCAATATAATATTGGGAGAAATTCCCCGGATCTAGACTTCCCCGTACGTGCCCGTATCGACAAAACCAATAATCATGCATCGAATGAGTTAAACCATGCAAGCATTAAGCAAAGAGGAAAAACCCTAACTAATGATGAAAGAAAGCATAAATCTTAATTAAAAGATGCAAGCATAGATTCCATATATGAGAGCTTCAAGAGATTACATTGATTCCCCAACAAACATACAAGGTTTAGTTCACCATATTCACGGTGAACCTAGATGAATAACAATGAAAGAATGAAAGAATAAACCCTAAAAAGGTGAAAAGGTAGCCTGAGCATCCAAGATCCTCCTTCAAAGGGGTGGAAGAGAGAGTGTTTGCCTCGTTTCTGCCAAAGATACTAACTCTAGGACGTGCAAGTCCTTATATACTATTCTAGAATTACAAAAGATTACAAAAGCCCAAGCCCATAAGAGTGCCGCTCAGCGGTAAAATGCTGCTGAGCGGTGCCTTTGGCTTCTCCTTTTGCACTCTTTGATTCCTTTTCTGATTCCATCTCTCTCCTTCTTCACTTCTTTCACTAAATTTACCTTAAAACCTGCACAAAAACACTTAAATCAAGCATAAACTTGTCCAGCTCTCTTATTTCTGAAAATATAGATAAAAGCATGATTTCAAGCTAGTTTTTAAGTCTAAAGGTTGCTTTTAATATCAATTTTAAGCATGAAAATAACAGTTTTTCAACTGTTATCAGTGGTGGCTGCTAAAAAGGCTCCCTTCCAGTGAGCACGCTTCTCCTTTCTCCACGTTTCAGCACACCACCTACTCCCATCACCTCTTCATTCCAACCGTGGCACATCAATCCTCCATCCAATCTCAAATCACCGTGCTTGTTTTCTAAAGAAAGAGAAAGCCCATCCAGCCAGCAATGATACTTCCTACTGTCCGTGAATCACCATGTGCACACTACCTACTCCCATCAATTCAGCTTTCAACTTTATAAATCCAAAAATAATTCTATTTCCTTCCAGCAACCGTGAGACAACCGAAACATCACTTCATTCTCCTATTAAATCACTTCTTCATTTCTAAAGGTAAAAACATCTTAAAAGCATTAAACACAATATAAAAGTAGCATAGCCTTCTCGTTCCAGCAGCCGTGACTTCACGTGTGCTGCTGCCCAAGCTTCACCAAGCTACTCTTCTCCCAAACCGAGACAACACTTTCCCCATTCCAAGCTCACATAATGCGAGAAAAGATTGAATAAAAGTGCACCAAAACCAAATGGAAACTTCAATCAGCATTCAGCAAAAGGAATAATCATTACAATTGTTCATTCATTCCATTCAAAGATCACGTTCAACTCTCCGAAAAAAAATTTCAATATTCCAAATAGCATAAAAACTAAAAACCAAGAGTGTACCGTGGAAATGGCCAGTGGCGGCTGGACAAGGGCCGTGTGTCCCTTTTTAATAAGGGTAGGGTCCACACAAAAAAATAAAAACCCTAACATAAAAGGCATATGTCCTACAAATGATATTTTTTTACAAAATTACCCCTAAAAGGGTCCAAAACACCTAATTCTAATTAAGGGCTTCTAGAAAACGAAATTACAACTTTAATTAGAATCTAAATGACTAAATGTTGAGCCTTTGAGTGTGTCACTTCATATCCCAATGCTCCAGATGATGTTTCCACAACTTCCCTGCAACCAGAAATGCACTTAATCAGCTCAGAAAACCCAAATTAGCACAATTACGAATTTTTGACCAAATTAAGCAGAATTTGGAAAACGGGGAAATAACAAACAATTAAACACAATTCCCTGGTTTATTTAAGTGCAATAGACTAAATATAATTCAAGAAATAACGACTCATCATTGACGAAGTGGAGAAAGTGGAGGAAGTTGACGAAGGGTACGAAGTTGACGAGGTTGACGTAGTTGACGAAGTGGAGGAGTGGACAAAGTTGACGAAGTTGACAAAGTTGACAAAGTTGATGAAGTGGAGGAAGTAGAGGAAGTGGACGAAGTGGAAGAACTAGAAGAGGAAGTGGACGATGTTGTCGAAGTGGAGGAAGTTGACGAAGTGGACGAAGTGGACGAAGAGGACGAAGTTAACAAAGTGAACGAAGTGGATGAAGTGGAGGAAGTAGAGGAAGGGGACGAAGTTGACGAAGTGATACAAGAAGGCCTAGCACCATTGGACCTATCACAAGAGGGATGATCAAGAAGCTACAAGATGAGTACTCTCCCAAAGGTCAAACCCTCTTTGCTATCTTTGGATGGAAGATTGGAGATCTAGAAGATGCTTGTAAGATGCCAAAACATGGAGAAGGGTAAAAGTGGACTTTGGCACATGGGGGGGGGTGTGCGCATAGTAGTCTAAGGGGTAGTATTAGCTTATTTCAATTCCTTATGCGCATATGTAATAAGCCACGTGAATAATATGGCTTCTAAAAGAACTATCACATTTTGCACATGTGGGTAAGGTGGCACTTGATCCGTATTTTGTGGATCTCCTTACTGCACATACATTGCATTGCATGGAGCTGAAAGTTAGCTATATAAGCTACTAGGATAAGCATGTATATCACTTTTGGAAATATATAGAAGATGAATTCTGCACTTTGCAAATTTCTCTCATCCGAAAGTCCTCTTTGCTTGCTTGCTTTTCCATTGCTATCTTCTTCCATTGTGGAAGCCGCCTGAGATAGCCTACCATTCCCTCAAGCCAACTTCCATTTCACTTCATCTAATCACTTCAATCCGCTGCACACATTCCACTTAATCCAGCCAACACAAAGAGCATTCTCTGCTTACAAATTCTCCAGCACTGTTCCATTGATTCTTCAATTGCAGCAGAGCTGATTGCTTCATCCAAACTCACGGATCTGCTCCTATGCATCCTCCTTGATGCATGAAGTGGTATCATGAGCCTAGGTTCAAGTTAGAACCGTGAGATAAGTCCAGATTTCTTCCATTTCTTTGCTGTCAAAAAATTTCCTGGTTGTTCTTGATGTGTTTCTGAAAATTCTGCACTGTTTTTCATCAATTATTGCTGTGTTTAGGATCTATTCTTAATTTCATTGGCTACTAGCTGTCTTTGCTTGAGTTTTCCTTCATTTTATTCGCCTGTCTTTGCTTGTTTGAGTCTATTTTACCATTTAAACATCATTTCTGGTGTTGTCTTAGTCATGTTTGGTTAATTTGTTGTTCTGTCATCAAATCTGGTTTTTAACCCAGTTTTACGGTTCTGAAAGTGTTGGATGTGGCTACACCAATTAAGAGCAATGAACAATCAAGAGATGAGCTCAGGTGTTTAAATTTTGCCAACCAAACTCAGATCTGCATGGTTTCTGTTCTGTTTTCCATAAAGTGTACTGCTGTAACAAAAATTCTGCTGTTCATATAGCCTTGTGCACTATTTTATTGAACAGCAGTTGAATGATCCATTGTCTGAACCATTTGGAAGATGAAATGAGTTGATTCCAAATAGTTTGTCATGTTCCAAGCATTTGGCCAAGATGCATGTGTCTCCTTGAGAAAATTCTGCTTAATTGTGTGTGGTTAGTATTAGATCATTGCTAACCATCATCAACACTGAAATTCTGCATTTGTACAACTTTCAAATACCATTTCTAACTCCTCTTTGCTGTTTTCAAATCAGAATTGCTTTTGAATCAAAATTTGACCATGCTAGTTGTTAAATTTAGCTGAAATATGGTACTGCAGTAGTGATTTTCTGTTTTATATAGTTTTGATGTATCCAATTAGTTCCAACAAGTCATAAATCATCATCAAAACATGTTTGAATCATTGGAAAATAACTAGGTGCAGTACTGTTCATTTGGTCTATTTTTCTGCAATGAAAAAAAAATTGACTCTGCTGCAAAACTGTGCTGGTTTTTTCTGTCAAATTCTGCACTGCATTACTTTGCTTGATTCATCATTTTTAGATGCAGTAAAAGCCATGGTCCATTTAAAATATTAAGATAACAATTCAAAAGAGATATTACAAATGTTAAAAGGCAATTAGGACCATTGCATCATCAGTTTCGAAAGTTTGAAGTGTATAAAAATCTGGTGCAGAAATCTGGTGCAAAAATCTGGTGCAACTCATTCAGGCATTTCATCAAACAGTTTTGTCAATTTTCAATGCATAGCCAATTCGTGTGTGATTCTGATCTAAAGTCTTTTCTTGTGTTTTAAATCTGATCTAGAACCATTCTTAGGATCTATTTGAGGTGCCACCATGTTTGAAACTCCTTTCATTGCTTGATTTTCGATTTTTCTACATTCTGCACACCAACTGTTTGAAAAATTTCCTGGTGTTGCTGTCTTTTGGTTGTGAAAATTACAGCATTTGAGGTGATATTTTCAGTGATTAATTGGCTTGTTGGGTAGGTGGTTTATACCTCAGAAGGTGTATCACGATTGGAAGCATCAAAGATGGTTCAATGAAGAGGAGCAAAGACAAGAAGATGGTACTTTGGATGGGAAAACCGTGACAATTCTGCAGCACACTTTAGAAGTGCAGAGTTGTGTTCTTGAGTGATCACTTGCAGCTGAGAGGATTGTTGTGAATTAAGCATAGTTCATTCTTTGTTTGGAGAAGCCAAAGCTGCACACATCTTTCCCTTAGCCAATTCGCATTTTTTTCTTACAATTTACCAAATTTCTTTTGTAATTTCCTTTGGTTTCTTTGGTTGTAAGTTCCAAATCTAAGCAAGTGAGGTGCTAGAGTTCACAAGTGCTCTTCCCTCATTTGTAACTAGACTCAAAGAAGTCTCACAACCTAAAATTGAGTAGTCGGTGAGTGTGTCTTAGATCCAAAGTCTAAGCCTCACCTAGGAAACCTCACTTTAATTGCTTTTCCAATTCTCGACTAGATAACATATATCTTGTGCGAATAGGAAGCTCTCTTAGGGGTCCGAATTTAGAGTTAGGTTGTGTCTTTTTCTTTGCTTTGTGTTTTTCTTTGTGTCTTTAAGACTTAAGTGGATTTAAGAGTGATTTTGATCTAAGGACTCTAGTAAGTAACTAGAAGCATATTTGGCAAGGATAAGGCTTGGTACTTAAGCATTCCTAGTGAATCACCTCCCTTACCTGGAATATTGCTTTCAAGTGAAATCTCTAGTCTTTATTTCAAGAATAACATTTAAGTTCATCATAATGTCTAGAAGGCATTCTCCTAGGATTAGTGATAGTGAAAAAGAACATTTTTCTCTTCAAACTTTAGTTAATGAATTCAAGGAAATAAGAAGAGAAATGAATGAAGAGAAAGTCAATAGAGAGCTTCAAAATGCTGTTATTCAAGATGAGTTGAGAATGATAAGGAAAAGTAAGTCTAGGGGAAGTCAGAGTGACAACTCTCAAGAGGGAGGGATGTCTATGAGTCTGGGTGATTATTACCCTCATCAGCCTTCTACTTCTAGAAGGCATAGGAGAAATTCTCATGCACCCCCACCCCCTAAAGAAGTCAATGTTGTGTTGCCTCACTTCCATGGGAAGGACAATGTAGAGGCTTATCTTGATTGGGAGATGAAGGTGGAACAATTATTTGAATGCCACCAAGTGAATGAAGAGAGGAAGGTCTCTCTAGCTACCCTAAGCTTTCAAGGGTATGCAATGTACTGGTGGACTGCCTTGGTCAAAGAGAGGCTTAGACATCAAGCCCCTCCCATCCACTATTGGAATGATCTCAAGTCTGCCCTTAGGAGGAGACACATTCCCTCCTACTACAATAGAGAACTCATGGATAAACTCCAAAGGTTACAACAAAGGTCCATGACAGTTGAGGAGTATAGACAAAAGATGGAGTTGTATATGATGAGGGCAGGCATAGTGGAGGGTCCAGAAATTACTTTAGCTAGATTTTTAAGTGGGCTCAATTTTGACATAAGAGATAGGGTTGAACTTCTACCTTATAGAGATTTGAATGATCTTGTTCAAATGTGTATAAAGGTAGAACAACAAAACTTGAGAAAATCTTCTTCTAAAAGAATTCAAGTTCAACCTACTTTTGAAAAGAAAATTTTTAAAGAAAAAGAGCCATTTAAACCTCTAGCCAAAATAGAAGAGAGACCCAAGAAAGAAACACCAGAACAAGTGAAATCAAATGCTTCAAATGTCTAGGAAGGGGTCATGTAGCTACTCAATGTCCTACAAAAAGAAACATTATTTTGAAAGGCAAGGACATTTATAGTAGTGAAAGTGACACCCCAACTAGTACAAGTGAGAGTGAGGAAGAAGAAAGGGAAGAGGAAATATATGCTGATGATGGGCAACTTCTCATGGTGAGAAGGATACTTAGCAACCAACCAAGTCTTGAACACATCACAAAGAGAGAACATCTTTCACACAAGATGTAAAATTCAAGAAAATCATTGTTCTCTCATTGTTGATAGTGGATCTTGTTGCAATTGTTGTAGTACAAGGTTGGTTGAGAAGTTGAAGCTTGATATTATACCCCATCCAAAACCTTATAAACTTCATTGGCTAAATGAAGATGGGGATATAATAGTCAAGAATCAAGTGAAGTTGGCATTTTCCATTGGGAACTTCAAAGATGAAGTTTTATGTGATATAGTTCCCATGGAAGCATGTCATGTGTTATTGGGGAGACCATGGCAATTTGATCATCAAACTATCCATCATGGTCTAACCAATACCATCACTATCCATCAAAAAGACAAGAAGTTTGTGCTTCATCCTTTGACTCCTACCCAAGTGGCTAAGGATCAAGCACAAATGAAGTCTTTAAGAAAGCAAGAACATGCTCAAAAGAAAAAGTCAAAAAGAAAGGAGGGTATAGAAACAAGTGTGCCACCTAAGGTCACTCAACATGAAGTCCTTTTAAACAAAAAGACTTTAATCAATACACTTCAAGTTGAGCAACCTTCATATCTTCTTCTTTGTCAAGGGACACTTACATGGACATCTAGTGATTCAAAGACTTCAACTCTTTCTCCATCCATTCAAAAACTTTTGAAAGAATTTGATGATCTATTCCCACAAGAAATTCCAAAAGGGCTTCCACCCATAAGAGGAATAGAACATCAAATTGATTTCTTTCCAGGGGTAGTTCTTCCTAATAGGCCAGCCTATAGGACCAACCCCCAAGAAACTAAGGAGATTGAGACACAAGTCCAAGAGTTGCTAGATAAAGGCTTAGTTCAAAAGAGTCTAAGTCCATGTGTTGTACCAGTGTTGCTTGTCCCAAAAAAAGATGGGAAGTGGCGCATGTGTTGTGATTGTAGAGCTATCAACAACATCACAATCAAGTATAGACATCCCATTCCTAGGCTTGATGATATGTTGGATGAATTGCATGGAGCACAAATATTTTCAAAGGTAGATTTAAAAAGTGGCTATCACCAAATAAGAATTAAAGAAGGTGATGAATGGAAAACTGCCATTAAGACCAAGTTTGCATTATATGAATGGCTAGTTATGCCTTTTGGTCTTACAAATGCTCCAAGCACATTCATGCGACTTATGAATCATGTTCTTAGGGATTGCATTGGGAAGTTTGTAGTTGTGTACTTTGATGATATTTTGGTATATAGTCAAAATTTGCAAACCCATGAAAATCATTTGAGAGTTGTTTTAACAATTCTTAGAACACACAAATTGTTTGCAAACTTTGACAAGTGTACCTTTTGTGTTGATAGTGTCATATTTCTTGGATTTGTGGTCATCAAAAATGGGGTTCATGTGGACCCAGAAAAAATAAAGGCCATCCAAGATTGGTCTCCTCCAAAGAATGTAGGAGAAGTAAGGAGCTTCCATGGGTTGGCAAGCTTTTACAGAAGATTTGTTCCTAACTTCTCTAGTCTTGCTTCACCCCTCAATGAGTTGGTGAAAAAAGATGTTACATTCCAGTGGGGGGATAAACAACAAAAAGCTTTTGAGCTACTCAAAGAGAAGCTCACACAAGCACCCATTCTAGCTTTGCCAAATTTTTCCAAAACTTTTGAGCTAGAATGTGATGCTTCAGGATTTGGCATAGGTGCAGTATTATTACAAGAAGGACACCCAATTGCATACTTTAGTGAAAAACTTCATGGTGCCTCTTGTAATTATCCCACCTATGACAAAGAACTCTATGCACTTGTGAGGGCTCTTCAAACTTGGGAACATTATCTTGTTGCCAAGGAGTTTATCATTCATAGTGATCATGAATCACTTAAGTATTTGAAGAGTCAACACAAGTTACAAAAGAGGCATGCTAAGTGGTTGGAATTCATTGAACAATTCACTTATGTTATTAAATACAAGAAAGGAAAATCCAATGTGGTGGCTGATGCTTTGTCAAGAAAAATTAATCTATTAGCCACATTGGGAGCTCAAATTCTTGGATTTAATAACATTCTTGAATTATATTCACAAGATCTTGATTTTGCTCATATCTATGAGGAATGTCTCAATAAGCCTCAAGGAGGGTTCTATGTGAAAGAGGGGTATCTTTTTAAAGAAGGAAAAATTTGCATTCCCCAAGGTTCACATAGAAAACTCCTTGTTAAAGAAACACATGAGGGAGGATTAATGGGGCATTTTGGGGTAGAAAAGACCCGTGGCATGTTGAAAGACAAATTCTTTTGGCTTCACATGAGAAGGGATGTTCAAAGGCATTGCTTTAAGTGTATCACTTGTTTAGAAGCTAAATCTAAATCAATGCCTCATGGACTGTATACTCCTTTGAATGTTGCTTCTACCCCTTGGGAAGAGATAAGTATGGATTTTGTGTTAGGTCTTCCCAAAACTTCTAGGGGTTTTGATTCTATCTTTGTGGTGGTAGATAGATTTAGCAAAATGGCTCATTTTATACCTTGCCACAAAGTAGATGATGCAAGCAACATTGCAAAGTTATTCTTTAGAGATGTGGTTAAACTTCATGGGTTACCTAAGGTAATAGTTTCGGATAGAGATACAAAATTTCTTAGTCACTTTTGGCGGACCTTATGGTCTAGATTAGGGACTAAGTTATCTTTTTCTACTACTTGCCATCCTCAAACTGATGGTCAAACTGAAGTAGTCAATAGATCTCTTTCCACTTTACTAAGGGTAGTTCTTAAAGGAAATCACAAATCTTGGGATGAGTACCTACCTCATGTTGAGTTTGCCTACAATAGAGTAGTTCATGGAACTACTAAATTGTCTCCTTTTGAAGTTGTTTATGGTTTTAATCCTTTGACACCCATGGATTTAATACCCCTTCCAAATTCTATTGATTTTATTCATCAAGATGGGGTATCTAAGTCTAAATTTATCAAAGAATTACATCAAAGGGTTAAAATTCAAATTCAACAACAAAATGAGAAATATGCCAAGCAACATAATAAGGGCAAGAAAGAGTTAATCTTCAATGAAGGAGATTTAGTTTGGATTCATCTTAGAAAAGAAAGATTTCCTCAACTAAGAAAATCCAAACTCAATCCTAGAGGAGATGGACCTTTTAAAGTGATAAGGAGGATAAATAACAATGCATATCAAATTGATCTTCCTCCTGAATATGGTGTTCATGCTACCTTCAATGTATCTGACCTTAAACCTTTTGCAGGTTATGCAAGTGAAGATGACGATCCTATGGATTTGAGGGCAAATCCCTCTCAAGAGGGAGGGGATGATACAAGAAGGCCTAGCACCATTGGACCTATCACAAGAGGGATGATCAAGAAGCTACAAGATGAGTACTCTCCCAAAGGTCAAACCCTCTTTGCTATCTTTGGATGGAAGATTGGAGATCTAGAAGATGCTTGTAAGATGCCAAAACATGAAGAAGGGTAAAAGTGGACTTTGGCACATGGGGGGGGGGGTGTGCGCATAGTAGTCTAAGGGGTAGTATTAGCTTATTTCAATTCCTTATGCGCATATGTAATAAGCCACGTGAATAATATGGCTTCTAAAAGAACTATCACATTTTGCACATGTGGGTAAGGTGGCACTTGATTCGTATTTTGTGGATCTCCTTACTGCACATTGGTACGACTGTCGCGGTCATACAAATTTTATGTGCAACTAAGAATGCAGTATAACTAGGAAGTGACTCCTAGGTCGTCTCACAAGGACCAATTTGTGTGTTCAGTCTCAGATTCTGTCTTACAGGAAGGGGGGGTTTGTTTTGTTGTTTTGATGCGGTAAAATTAAATTAAACTGAAAATTAACTTTAAAACAGTAAACGTGAAAATGGTGAAGTAACATTTAAAACATTAAAAACCGAACGGTAAAAGATATCAAAATAAAATTAACGTGGGAATACTAAACGTAAAACGTTAAACACAAAAATAAAAGCATCAGTAAAAACAAATCGTAAACATAAAACTAAAACGGTAAAACTGAAATTAAAACAGTAAAACGAAATTAAACAGTAAAAACGAATTTGCTACAGTAAAAACGAAAATTCAAAAACATAAAACAGTGAAAATTAAATCTGAAACAGAAAACTAAAATATAGAAAACGAAAATACAGTAAATTGTAAATACAAAAAAAAAAACAGTAAAAACAGAAGACAATAAATTTTAGAAAACAGTAAAAACAAAATTTCAGCATCATGAGAAAATAAAAATAAATCTGAAACAGAAAACTGCAGTACAGAAAACAAAAACACAAAAAAAACAGTAAAAACAGTAAAAACATAAAACAGTAAAAACAGAAAATGAAATTACAGCAGTAAATAATAATAACAGTACAGAAAATACAGATTTTCAGAATCCTAAATTGTAGCAATACAGAAACAGTAAAAACGTAATACAGAAAAATAGTAAATACAGAAAACAGTAAATTACAAAATATGAAAACAGAATCAGAATTACTGCACCAGCATACAAAAAATAAAATTACAGTAAATAATTGAAAGTGAAATATTCAACAGAAGAGTAAAAACAGCAGTAGAAATTAAATTGCAGAAATACAGAATACAGAAATTAAAATACAGCCAAAATTAATTTACAGCAGTTAAATAAAATAGTAAAACAGAAAAACAGAATTTAAATTTCAGAAACAGTAAATGAAACCAAACTTAAATTGAAATTAAATTGTTCATGAATTTATTACAGTAAAGAAATTAAAATTGGAACCTAATGTACACATTGCTCAACCATAGCCTTCCATCTTCGTGCGTTTTTTTTTCACGTTCCAGATGCTGTATTTTCCAGCCCCTTGACTGTCCGTGTGCTTGCTGTCCAGCAGCTGTATTCCCCTATGCTGGACAGTATCCAGCTTATTCTCCACGGGGCACTCCTTCTTTTTATAGCCACTTCTCCTCTGGACAAACTCCCGTGACTTCTCCATTCAACTTGGTTCCTTGCACAAAATTCTGAGCAATAGCTTCTTGCCCGTGAGAAAATTTAATAAAATTCAGCTTTGCATGCCAAGCTATCAACTCCATTTGCCTCTTCTTTCTTCACGTGAGGTGCAGCCACAAAGAAAGTCGTGAGGTGGCCCATGAATTCCCATATGCTTCCTTCTTTCTTCACTAATTGCTCTTTGATGTGCCAAAAGCCATGATGGGGCCCTCCATTTTACTCCTTACGTGACATACATTATTTCTTGTTTGTTTAAGAAACCAAAATGAAAACAAAAAGTATGCTTCCATTATTCTCTCCACCATGACAAGGGGAATGACTTCCCATGACCGTGTGCTTCCAAGCTAATGTGGTCCCTCCTCTTATGTGGCATGCTTTTCAATTTGCCTTATGTTTTGTTCTCTTGTGCTGGCCATCTATATTGCCGTGACATTTATTCACAGTGGCTTCCTCCAAATTAAAAATCACTCTTCCAATAGCTACAAAACCGTGAATTTCACTTCAAAATGGCCCCACTTCATTTCATCAAGTTCCACTTGTTAATTGTTGAATGGATATCTTCCAAATAAATTAGGAAACCGTGAGCTGCAATTTGGGCGTGCTCCCCTCCATTTTGCTTCTTAAAATTAAAAAATATTTCATCACAGATCAATACACAGATTAAATACAGCTTCTTCCCAAATAAAGTCTGTGAATGTTCTTCAAAATGTCCTAGAATATTTTTAGAGTTTTCCCTACAATTTATAATGCAAATAATTAGTCTCACATAATTCAAATTAACTAAAATAAGAATTTCTGATCGATTTAAGAACAATTCAGAAAAATGGGAAAATATTGGACAATTATGCACAATTCCCTAATTAAATCTAGCACAATAAACTAAGTGAAGTGAAGAAAATATTGGTTCATCAAAATAGACCACACTTAGTCTTTTGCACTCCTGGGCAAAATTAAGACGCAAATCAGGGAATAGTTCAAAGGACTTCTAGGAAGGTGACACACACTCAGCACGCAGAAAACAAAGACTCAAGAAAAATAAAAAGAATTTACAGAATTCTCAAGAATTATGGACCGAGATAAGAAGTAGACAATATCCAACACAGAATCAAAGAAAGCAGATACTTACAGAAATCATCCAAGCAATTCAAAGTATGGCAAAAATAATTAATCAGCTCAAGAGGTGATTCAAAAATAACAAAACCTCACCGATGCACTCACAGTGTTTCTCTCAAGTGTCTAGGGTAAATAATTTCAACTCGATGTACTCAAGAAAACAAACACAAGTAGACTTGGCAAGTTTCTAATATCAATACTTAAATCATACACATGTTCAGATCAAAAGGTCTTTACTAGGTTGTAATGGGGCCAAGGACAGGGGAGGATAAATTTGGATAAGTAGCTATAGCTCAGAAGAAATAGAGGTGCACTAGGGAAAAAAATGTAACACAGTGAAATCTCACCCAAACCTCTAATTCAATCCTCTTCTCGACTCCATTATTCACAAAATGATTTTTCAATTTTTTCTTTTTCTCATCAAAATTTTTTTTTCTCATCCTGTCTTCTTCTTCTTTTTTTTTTTTTTTTTTTTTTTCAACAGGATATAAATTATCATTTCAAAACATGATGAGGAACCAACTAGCCAATTCATCAGAATTCCCAAGGAGACCACACTTATTCTCAAAATACTTCTATAGCTTCAGACTTTCCTAAGGTTAAGGTAATCATTTGTTTTTCACTTAGGATCAGTGTATGAGCTTCAACACAAAGAAATATATACAGTATAGGCTCAAAGGGGTTATCAAAGGATAATAACAAGGTAGGCTTATTTGGCTAAAGAGGCTCAAGAACAAAAATGCCTTTATCACGTCTGAACATGCATATCAATCAATTATATCAAAAAGAATCAAGCCAAGGCATATGTGCAAGCATTCAAGAGACATATCACACACAAGAAAGAAAATTAAGTGGCTCAAATCTCACACAGGGTATTCGTCACAATCAAATCAACTTCTCAAACGTATAATTATCTTTCCAGGCAGAGAAAAGCAAGGATTACAAACTATAAGTATTAAGTAAGTGAAGGAAAAATCTACAACTTAGACCTCATCCAGAAATCAAGAGAAAAATGTAAAATTTATTGCACTCAAGACACACTAAAACAACTTAAAACAGAAAAAATTTAACACTTAAAAACAAAAAAATTTAACACACGAAATAAATACTAACAGAAAAAATTTAACACTTAAAAACAAAAAAATTTAACACACGAAATAAATACTAACAGAACTAACAGAAAAATCAGAATTTCTCCCCAGTAGACCACACTTAAATCACACAATGTCCTCAGTGTGTCACAATCATCAGATTATCAATTTCAGAGCAGCAAATAATATAGACAAGTGCAATAAAAAGTTAGGAAAAATGGGAAGAAATTTTTCAGTAACATCCATCAGCAGATGTTATCAGGGACATCCACAGCAGATGTCTTAAACACCTAGCACCCATCAGTAGATGCTAATATTTTTTATTATTTTTATTTATTTATTTTTTTTTTATTTTTTTTTTTGAAAAGGATGACCTGTACTGTGACAACAGTCTCGGTGGCAAAGACCGGAACTGTTGCTACAGTGGCAGAGCTTTGGCTACAAAAGGTCCGCTCCTCCGCGTTGAGCAACATTTCTGAACGCTCATTCTCTCTCTACTTCTCTGCTCTCTCAACTCTCTCTGCTCTCTCTGCTCTCTCTCGAGCGTCTGGATCTGCGAGGAAGTCTCTCCACCCCGCGTCTGTTGAAGGTCTGAGATCTACGCAGAGCCCCTGTCCCTGCGTCTTCTGAAGAGTCATAGTGAGATCCGCGAAGAGCCTCTGCAAGCCTACTTTTCCAGGTAAGTCCTCTGCTCCTGGATCTGCCTTTCTTTCCGCTTTTTCTGCTGTTATTACCATCCTGCTTTCCTGCTTTCCATTTTTTTCTTCTCCGATCTCTTGCCTGCTCTCCCTCTTTTCCATTTTCCTGCTTTCCTTTATTTTTCCTCTGCTGATTATGCTTCTTTCTTCTCCTTTTCAAATTTTTTTTTTTTATTTTTTTTTTTTGTAAATAAAACACTTAAACACATAAAACACAACTGTCTAAAAACTTAAGGGGTATATAGGCTGGAAACCAGACGTTAATCTCCCTTCGATTGAAGGTATTGCAGAGACAATCGGGTAGAACAACGCCACGTACCCCACTTAAAATTAAATAAAACACAGAAACATAATATACAAGAACAATATGGACAAGAACAACCGGACAACTGGACGTAGATCCGTTTAGGACCCTTTTGCAAGGACCGTGAAACAGATCTGAGACCAGACACTGAAACATCAAATACAGACTGGACAAAATAAATTTAAAAGGAAACAAGAACAAATAAAGAAAACAGAGAATTAATCTAATTTTTTTTTTTTATGCTTCATTTTTTTTAGTTCTTTTTATTATTTTTTTTTTATGTTTATTTTTTTCTTTTTTTATGTTTTTGTTCTTTTTATTTTTATATTATTTTTTTTTATTAAGTTTTAGAATATTTCAAGAGGAATGATGACGAGTGAGATGGAATCAGAGAGATACACTAGTCAGCGATGGCGTCCTACAGATGATCAGATCAATATGATGACCAAAATCTACAACTATGGGGTCACACACCCAAGCCGAGCGCAAGTCGTCGAGATCGTGTCTCGACTAAGGACCTTCGCAGATGCCACCGAATATAATGTGCACTGCTGGTTTAACAACCATGGCAATCGGGTCAGGCGCTGGCAAGCGGAGATAGACCCCACAGGCACTCTCTTTTCACAACTGCCGCTATATATGTACGGTAAGACTCTGATCAAATCTCTATTTTTATTGAAATTTTTTTTTCACTTCCTCTTCTATAATTAACACAATTTTATTTATTTATTTATTTATTTTTATTTTTATTTTTATTTTTATTTTTATTTTTATTTTTTTTTTGTTTGAAAGAAAACAACTGGGTGATAATGAGGGCACCGAGGCTGCTGAATTTGTTTCCAGTTCCGATCATTATCGATGACGACAAAAATGAACGAGAAATTCCTCCACCAAAGCCTCCTGCATTTCGAACCAGAACTCCCTCAACGGAGCTCTCCCTTAGACCACCACAACCAGCTCGAGAATTCTTCCAGTTTTAAAGTTTTGTTTATTTATTTATTTTTTTTTTATGTTTTTGTTGGCCGAGTGTGGCCAGAATTAAGGACAAGTACTGTAATAAGGACACTTAAATTATTATGTTTTTAATTTTTTTTATGTTTTATGTTTTTTTTTTTTTTTGGACTGTAATATTAACGATCAATAATGATCGAACCTCGGACATCTTTATTTTATTTTTATGAATTTTATTTTTATTATCAGCAGTGTAAGACAGAATGTTATCGGTGTACTAGGTTATTTTCAATAAATTCACTCAGATTATATCTGCTCAAACTACACCTCTCTGCCCTATTACTGCAACTTTACTCTCTGATTTTTTTTTTTTTTTTGTGTTATTATAACAAAAAACTAAATAAATAAATAAAAACAGAACACATATTAACGAAACAAAAGACCTAATACTGAATCAAAATATCAAACCAAATAAAACACATATTTCAAAAATAGCAAACAAAACACATATTTACAAAACATACATTAACAAAATAACAGACCTAAAACAGAACATAAAATTTTTTATTTTTTTTTATTTTTTATTTTTTTTTTTATTTTTATTTTTATTTTTTATTTTTTATTATTATTTTTTTTTTAAAAAAAAAATCATAAACTAAGAAAATCAGAATTCTCCCCTAATTCGCAAACCAAGAAAATTAAGGGAAGAATGAACAGGAAAACTCCCCTGGTTATGGTGGCAGTTGCCAAACTTGGACAAGCAGGGAGATGTTCTTCGCCTCAGGATCCAGCAAAGAAAATTTGAGGAAGAACTGCTTCATCATTATTTTTCTCGTAGCAATTTGTTTTAGCAGTATCTGTCCTTCCACTAGCATTTGTTGAGTGTGTGACACCGGAATAGCTATCTCTGGCTCGCTCAAAGAAGTAGCAGTATACTCTTCTTCATTAATCATGCATTCCTTAATGTCAGCACCTGCATTCTTTTTGAACTCTGCATCCTTGTCATCAAACTCACATTTAATAGCATTTGTAATAAACTTAGAGTCTGGCTGTAACGCATAATCAATTTCAGCACAAATGGAGCAAGAACCAGATTTGCAATCACATTCAAAATTTTCAGAAAACTGTGTTAAATCAAAGTTTAGTCCTAACTCTATAAAATCATCAGATTGCACAATTTCTCTTTCAAAATCAATATTGACGCGACTTTGACCAATGGGTTCAATGGCTGACACTGAATTAAAATTTTTAGAATGGTCAATCAAATTTGTATCAGTATCAGTCATAAACCCTATAGAATCAGTGTGCGTCAAATCACATGCATTTGAATGTGTAGGTAAATCAGGCAAAATTGGAATCTCAGGTTCAGAATAAACCTGTTTTTGCTCACTGAAAAGTTTCTTACCAAACTCCAAGTTATCAGCTGCATTCTCAGGGCTATCAGCGTCAGAATCCAGAATAGGCTGCTCAGGTTCTTCCTTTGTTAACTCAATTGGACTTTCACCAGCCAGCTTGCAGAACAACTTCCTCGCTTCTGATGGGGTTATATCCATCAAACATCCACCAAAAGCTACATCCACAAGTATCCTTTCACTGTCCAGGAGCCCTTCATAAAAATAAATCAAGAGCAAATGCTCTGGAATTTGGTGGTTTGGACAAGTTATGCAGAGCCTGTTAAACCTCTCCCAATAATCTGCTAGGCTTTCTTCTTGAAACTGCTCAATAGCAGTGATCTTCATCCTAATGCTGGTCACCTTTGCTGCTGGAAAAAACTTGTCGAAGAATTTTTGTTGTGTTTCCTGCCAACTATTAAAAGGATACTGGTATATGAACCAGTCTCTTGCTTTATCTTGAAGGGACATGGGAAACATTTTTATCAACACTGTCTCCTTTGAAACACCAGCAGGCCTCATAGACAAACACACCAAACAAAACTCCTTGAGGTGCCTGTATGGATCTTCATGTGCCAACCCATGGAATTTGGGAAGACTCTTGACTATCTCATACATCCAATCTTGAGAATCAGTCATTTCCTCTATTGTAGTGCAAAACCTGTCTCAGACTTGGACTTCCTCTTCAAACAAAGATTGTACAGAAAGAAATATACAGAAACATAACATGGAGGGAAAACTAATATTATTATTTTTTTTTTTTAAATTAACAAAACTCATACGACATGCATGCACAAAACAAAACATTACATCACAACACAAGATAAAACATAACAACAAATTTTAACAAAACAAAAACTAAAAACATATATCACATGTGCACAAAAACACACATAACAGAAAATAACAAAAGACCCAAAACCGAACTGTTATTGGTCCCCGGCAACAGCGCCAAAATTTGGTACGACTGTCGCGGTCATACAAATTTTATGTGCAACTAAGAATGCAGTATAACTAGGAAGTGACTCCTAGGTCGTCTCACAAGGACCAATTTGTGTGTTCAGTCTCAGATTCTGTCTTACAGGAAGGGGGGGTTTGTTTTGTTGTTTTGATGCGGTAAAATTAAATTAAACTGAAAATTAACTTTAAAACAGTAAACGTGAAAATGGTGAAGTAACATTTAAAACATTAAAAACCGAACGGTAAAAGATATCAAAATAAAATTAACGTGGGAATACTAAACGTAAAACGTTAAACACAAAAATAAAAGCATCAGTAAAAACAAATCGTAAACATAAAACTAAAACGGTAAAACTGAAATTAAAACAGTAAAACGAAATTAAACAGTAAAAACGAATTTGCTACAGTAAAAACGAAAATTCAAAAACATAAAACAGTGAAAATTAAATCTGAAACAGAAAACTAAAATATAGAAAACGAAAATACAGTAAATTGTAAATACAAAAAAAAAACAGTAAAAACAGAAGACAGTAAATTTTAGAAAACAGTAAAAACAAAATTTCAGCATCATGAGAAAATAAAAATAAATCTGAAACAGAAAACTGCAGTACAGAAAACAAAAACACAAAAAAAACAGTAAAAACAGTAAAAACATAAAACAGTAAAAACAGAAAATGAAATTACAGCAGTAAATAATAATAACAGTACAGAAAATACAGATTTTCAGAATCCTAAATTGTAGCAATACAGAAACAGTAAAAACGTAATACAGAAAAATAGTAAATACAGAAAACAGTAAATTACAAAATATGAAAACAGAATCAGAATTACTGCACCAGCATACAAAAAATAAAATTACAGTAAATAATTGAAAGTGAAATATTCAACAGAAGAGTAAAAACAGCAGTAGAAATTAAATTGCAGAAATACAGAATACAGAAATTAAAATACAGCCAAAATTAATTTACAGCAGTTAAATAAAATAGTAAAACAGAAAAACAGAATTTAAATTTCAGAAACAGTAAATGAAACCAAACTTAAATTGAAATTAAATTGTTCATGAATTTATTACAGTAAAGAAATTAAAATTGGAACCTAATGTACACATTGCTCAACCATAGCCTTCCATCTTCGTGCGTTTTTTTTTCACGTTCCAGATGCTGTATTTTCCAGCCCCTTGACTGTCCGTGTGCTTGCTGTCCAGCAGCTGTATTCCCCTATGCTGGACAGTATCCAGCTTATTCTCCACGGGGCACTCCTTCTTTCTCCTGGTTCTCTGATGCTGATGCCATTTATAGCCACTTCTCCTCTGGACAAACTCCCGTGACTTCTCCATTCAACTTGGTTCCTTGCACAAAATTCTGAGCAATAGCTTCTTGCCCGTGAGAAAATTTAATAAAATTCAGCTTTGCATGCCAAGCTATCAACTCCATTTGCCTCTTCTTTCTTCACGTGAGGTGCAGCCACAAAGAAAGTCGTGAGGTGGCCCATGAATTCCCATATGCTTCCTTCTTTCTTCACTAATTGCTCTTTGATGTGCCAAAAGCCATGATGGGGCCCTCCATTTTACTCCTTACGTGACATACATTATTTCTTGTTTGTTTAAGAAACCAAAATGAAAACAAAAAGTATGCTTCCATTATTCCCTCCACCATGACAAGGGGAATGACTTCCCATGACCGTGTGCTTCCAAGCTAATGTGGTCCCTCCTCTTATGTGGCATGCTTTTCAATTTGCCTTATGTTTTGTTCTCTTGTGCTGGCCATCTATATTGCCGTGACATTTATTCACAGTGGCTTCCTCCAAATTAAAAATCACTCTTCCAATAGCTACAAAACCGTGAATTTCACTTCAAAATGGCCCCACTTCATTTCATCAAGTTCCACTTGTTAATTGTTGAATGGATATCTTCCAAATAAATTAGGAAACCGTGAGCTGCAATTTGGGCGTGCTCCCCTCCATTTTGCTTCTTAAAATTAAAAAATATTTCATCACAGATCAATACACAGATTAAATACAGCTTCTTCCCAAATAAAGTGTGTGAATGTTCTTCAAAATGTCCTAGAATATTTTTAGAGTTTTCCCTACAATTTATAATGCAAATAATTAGTCTCACATAATTCAAATTAACTAAAATAAGAATTTCTGATCGATTTAAGAACAATTCAGAAAAATGGGAAAATATTGGACAATTATGCACAATTCCCTAATTAAATCTAGCACAATAAACTAAGTGAAGTGAAGAAAATATTGGTTCATCACACATACATTGCATTGCATGGAGCTGAAAGTTAGCTATATAAGCTACTAGGATAAGCATGTATATCACTTTTGGAAATATATAGAAGATGAATTCTGCACTTTGCAAATTTCTCTCATCCGAAAGTCCTCTTTCCTTGCTTGCTTTTCCATTGCTATCTTCTTCCATTGTGGAAGCCGCCTGAGATAGCCTACCATTCCCTCAAGCCAACTTCCATTTCACTTCATCTAATCACTTCAATCCGCTGCACACATTCCCCTTAATCCAGCCAACACAGAGAGCATTCTCTGCTACAAATTCTCCAGCACTGTTCCATTGATTCTTCAATTGCAGCAGAGCTAATTGCTTCATCCAAACTCACGGATCTGCTCCTATGCATCCTCCTTGATGCATCACGAAGTGGATGAAGTGGAGGATGTAGAGGAAGTGGACGAAGTGGAAGAAGTAGAAGAAGAAGTGGACGAAGTGGATGAAGTTGACGAAGTGGAAGATCTGGACGAAGTTGACGAAGTGAACGAAGTTGACGTAGTGGAGAAAGTGGGGGAAGTGGACGAAGTAGAGGAAGTGTAGGAAATAGACGAAGTGGAAGAAGTGGAAGAAGTGGAAAAAGAGGAAGAAGAAGTGGAGGAAGTGGACGAAGTGGAGGAAGTTGACGAAGTGGACGAAGTTGACGAAGTGGACAAAGTGGTGGAAGTGGACAAAGTGGACGAAGTTGACGAAGTTCACGTAATGGACGAAGTGGAGGAAATGGACAAAGTAGACGAACTTGACGAAGTGGACGAAGTGGAGTTAGTGGAGGAAGTGGAGGGTGTGGGGGAAGTACACGAAGTTGACGAAGTTGACAAAGTGGACGAAGTAGATGAATTTGACGACGTGGACGAAGTGGTAGAAGTGGACGAAGTTGAGGAAGTTGAAAATTTTGGGGTAGTGGAGCAAGTGGACGATGTTGACGAAGTGTACGAAGTTGACGAAATGGACGAAGTTGATGAAGTGGAAGAAGTGTAGTTAGTGGAGGAATTGGAGGAAGTAGAAGAAGGTTAGGAAATGGACGAAGTTGATGAAGTGAAGGAAGTGGAGGAGGTGGAGGTGGAGGAAGTGGACGAAGTGGGGGTGGAGGAAGTGGAACAAGTTGGCGAAGTGGACGAAGTGCAGTAAGTGGAGGAAGTGAAGGAAGTGAAGGAAGTTGACGATGTTACGGAGTGGACGAAGTGGAGGAAGTGGATGAAGTGGAGTGGAGTGGACGAAGTGGAGGGTGTGGACGAAGATTAGGGTATGGAGGAAGTGGACGAAGTTAACGGAGTGGACGAAGCGAACGAAGTGGTAGAAGTGGACGAAGAGGACGAAGTTGAGGAAGTTGACGAATTTGGGGTAGTGGAGCAAATGGACGATGTTGACGAAGTGGACGAAGTTGACAAAGTTGACGAAGTGGACGAAGTTGACAAAGTTGACGAAGTGGACGAAGTTGACAAAGTTGACGAAGTGGACGAAGTTGACAAAGTTGACGAAGTGGAAGAAGTGAGTAAGTGGAGGAAGTGGAGGAAGTGGACGATGTGGACGAAGTGGAAGGAATTGGTGGAATTGGACGAAGTGCACGAAGTTCACGACGTTGACGAAGTTCATGTAGTAGACGAAGTGGAGGAAATGGACGCAATCGACGTAGTTGACGGAATTGACGAAGTGGACGAAGTGGAGTAAGTGGAGGAAGTGGAGGAAGTGGAGGGTGTGGAAGAAGTGGACGAAGTGGACGAAGTAGACGAAGTGGACGGAATGTACGAAGTGGTAAAAGTGGACGAAGAGGACGAAGTTGACGAATTTGGGGTAGTGGAGCAAGTGGACGATGTTGATGAAGTGGACGAAATTGAAGAAGTGGACGAAGTTGACGAAGTGGAAGAAGTGCAGTAAGTGGAGGAAGTAGAGGAAGCGGAGGAAGTTTAAGATGTGGACAAAGTGGATGAAGAAGTGGAGGAAGTAGAAGAAGTTGAGGAAATGGAGGAAGTGGAGGAAGTAGAAGAAGTTGAGGAAATCGAGGAAGTGGAGGAAGTTGAGGAAGTGGACAAAGTTGACGAAGTGGAGGAAGTGGAGGAGGTGGAGGTGGAGGAAGTGGAGGAAATGGAGGAAGTTGACGTAGTGGACGAAGTTGATGAGGTTGACGTAGTTGACGAAGTAGAGGAAGTGGAGGAAGTGGAGTAAGTAGTAGAAATCGAGGAAGTGGAGTAAGTGGAAGAAGTAGAACAAGTGGAGGAAGTGGATGAAGCTCACGAGGTTGACGTAGTTGACATAGTTGTCGAAGTAGAAGAAGTGGACGAAGTGGAGGAAGTGGAGGAAGTGGAGGAAGTAGAAGAACTGGAGGAAGTGGATGAAGTGGACGAAGTGGAGGAAATGGACGAAGTTGACGAAGTTGACGAAGTGGAGGTAGTGGAGGAAGCGGAGGAAGTATAGGAAGTGGAGAAGTGGAAGAAGTGGAAGAAGTGGAAGAAGAAGGGAAGAAGTTGACGAAGTTGACGACGTGGAGGAAGTGGAAGGAAGTGTAGGAAGTTGACGAAGTGGAGGAAGTGGAGGAAGAGGACGAAGTTGACGAAGTGAACGAAGTGGAGGAAGTGGAGGAAGTAGAGGAAGTGGACGAAGTGGAAGAAGAGGTGGATGAAGTGGAAGAAGAAGTTGACGAAGTTGACGAAGTGGATGAAGTTGACGAAGTTGACGAAGTTGACGAAGTTGACGAAGTGGACGATGTGGACGAAGTTGACGAAGTGAACGAAGTTGACATAGTGGACGGGGTGGAGGAAGTAGAGGAAGTGGACGAAGTAGAGGAAGTGAAGGAAGTGGACGAAGTGGAAGAAGAGGAAGAAGAAATGGAGGAAGTAGAAGAATTGGAGGAAGTGGAGGAAGCGGACGAAGTGGAGGAAGTGGAGGAAGTGGAGGAAGTTGACGAAGTGGAGAAACTTAACGAAGTGGACGAAGTGGACAAAGTGGACAAGTGGACGAACTAGTGGAAGTGGATGAAGTGCACAAAGTGGAGGAAGTGGTCGAAGTGGAGGAAGTCAACGAAGTGCACGAAGTTGACGATGTTGCGAAGTTCACGTAGTGGACGAAGTGGAGGAAATGGACGAAGTCGAGGAAAGAGACGAAGTTGACGAAGTGGATGAAGTGCAGTAAGTGGAGGAAGTTTACGAATTTGGGGTAGTGGAGGAAATGGACGAAGTTGACGAAGTGGACCAAGTGGTAGAAGTGGACGAAGAGGACGAAGTTGAGGAAGTTGACGAATTTGGGGTAGTGGAGTAGGTGGACGATGTTGACGAAATGGACGAAGTTGACGAAGTGGACAAAGTTGATGAAGTGGAAGAAGTGTAGTAAGTGGAGGAAGTGGAGGAAGTGGACGATGTGGGCAAAGTGGATGAAGAAGTGGATGAAGTAGAGGAAGTGGAGGAAGTGGAGGAAGTAGAGGAAGTGGAGGAAGTTGACGAAGTGGAGGAAGTGGAGGAAGTGGAGGAAGAGGAGGAAGTTGAGGAAGTGGAGGAAGTGGAGGAAGAGGAGGAAGTTGAGGAAGTGGAGGAAGTCGACGAAGTGGACGAAGTTGACGAAGTGGACGAAGTGGAGGAAGTGGAGGAATTGGAGGAAGTTGATGAGGTGGACGAAGTTGAAGAAGTGGAGGAAGTGGAGGAAGTGAAGGAAGTTAACGTAGTGGACGCAGTTGACGAGGTTGACGTAGTTGACGATGAAGAGGAAGTAGTGGAGGAAGTGGAGTAACTAAAAGAAGTGGACGAAGTCGAGGAAGTAGAAGAAGTGGAGGAAGATGTCGAAGTGGTGGAAGTGGGTGAAGTGGAATAAGTGGACGAAGTCGACAAAGTTGACGAAGTGGACGAATTTGACGAAGTGGAGGAAGTGGAGGAAGTAGAGGAAGTGGATGAAGTGGAAGAAGTGGAAGAAGTTGACGAAGTTGACGAAGTGGAGGAAGTGGAAGAAGGTGACGTAGTGTACGAAGTGGACGAAGTGGAGGAAGAGGATGAAGTTGATGAATTGAACGAAGTGGATGAAGTGGGGGAAGTAGAGGAAGTGGACAAAGTGGACGAAATGGAAGAAGAGGTGGACGAAGTGGAAGAAGAAGTGAACGAAGTGGACGAAGTTGATGATAACAGTTGAAAAACTGTTATTTTCATGCTTAAAATTGATACTAAAAGCAACCTTTATACTTAGAAACTAGCTTGAAATCGTGCTTTTATTCATATTTTCATAAATAAGAGAGCTGGACAAGTTTATGCTTGATTTCAGTGTTTTTGTGCAGGTTTTAAGGTGAATTTTGTGAAAGAAGTGAAGAAGGAGAGAGATGGAATCAGAAAAGACATCAAAAAGTGCAAAAGGAGAAGCCGAAGTTACCGCTCAGCGGCAGTTTACCGCTCAGTGGCACTCAGGAGCTCACGGGAGATCCGCAGAGGGGCAAAATGGCCGCTGAGGGGAGAAAATAATTCACGCACTCACCGCTGAGCGGCACACTTATGGGCTTGGGCCTAAATTTTCTGTAATTTTAGAATAGTATATAAGCTTTAGGACGTCCTAGGGTTTGTATCTTTGGCAGAAACGAAGCAAACACTCTCTCTTCCACCCCTTTGAAGGAGGATCTTGGATGCTCAGGCTATCTCTTCACCTTTCTAGGGTTTTATCCTTCATTCTTTCATTATTGTTCATCTAGGTTCACCATGAATATGGTGAACTAAACCTTGTATGTTTGTTGGGGAATCAATGTAATCTTTTGAAGCTCTCATATATGGAATTTGTGCTTTCATCTTAATCTAAGACCTATGCTTTCTTTCATCATTAGTTAGGGTTTTTCCTCTTTGCTCAATGCTTGCTTTGTTTAACTCATTCAATGCATGATTATTGGTTTTGTCGATACGGGAACGTACGGGGAAGTCTAGATCCGGGGAATTACTCCCAATAGTATATTGGTTGTCGTTAAGCTCCTGTGCTAAAAGAACTAATTATTAGGAATGCTAGGAATTGTATGAACTCGTAATTGGGGATAGGCCTTCTTGACAAGGTAATTTAGAGAGTGGCATTAACAATGATGAATTGAATGTTGAATTCCTAAAGTATATGAGAGTGGATAAGATGAAATTGATCCCTAGCAACATATTCATCCATATATTTCATTGAAAGTGCTTGTATTTTGTTTTGCCATTGATCAAACTCATGCATACATGTTTATTTTCGTCTTTTGCATAGTAAAATCCAATTATTTTGTTCTTAAGTCTTAGCTAATCAACAAATCACATAACTAAACTAGGCCGTGATTCCTTTGGGAGAACGATACTTGGTCTTACCGAGTTTATTACTTGAAACGATTCGGTCATACTTGCCGATTGTTCAACAAGTTTGTGACATCATATTTTGGTGATCATAAATTTGTCATCAAGTTTTTGGCACCGTTGCCGGGGACTTGTGGTTTAACTGGTTAATTTGTGTGATTATTGATTATCTTTGACTTTAATTTTGAATTTCTATTTTTATTTTTTCGGTTTTTATTTTATTTTATTTTATTTTATTATATTTTCTGAATCTTATATCCTCTCTTAAATCTTTTTGTGCTAACAATTGTATTTAGGGTTTTGTGCCTAATGTCTGCAGGATGCAATTTGGTCAAGAATTTAATTATATAGGCACTCAATTCTACAAAGGTAATTTCAACAACTGGTGGGACCTCACTCAAGCATGGATAATGATCAAATTTGGCAAGCTGTCAAACAATTTAAGAATCTACCACCACAATAAAGGCAGAAAAAACCCTCTCTATCGGGAAGAAGGATAACGTTGGAGGAGGCAGTTCAACAGTACATACAGATACCTAATTGTCATCACAAAAGCACTCAAGCTGCCGAAGAATTTGATAGGCCGCCACCACAACAATGGCAGTAACAACCCTCTCTATCAGTAAATTTGGATGACACCCTGATGAGTCGTTATTTCTTGAATTATATTTAGTTTATTGCACTTAAATAAACCCGGGAATTGTGTTTAATTGTTTGTTATTTCCCCGTTTTCCGAATTCTGCTTAATTTGGTCAGAAATTTGTAATTGTGCTAATTTGGGTTTTCTGAGCTGATTAAGTGCATATTTGAAGTGCAGGAAAATTTCGGAAATACATTTTGGGACATCAGGAAGAATGCCAAATAAATTCAAGACTCTCCACACAGACATTTTTGAATTAATTAAATTGTAATTCAGTAGTTTAGAATTTTTGAATCAACTCTTATATGTTGGGTTAATTTTTGGTAAATTAGATTAGACCCAAAATTAAAAGTTAATGACTTGGCACCCTAGGGTTTTATTGTGTGGACCCTAACCCAAAAAAAAGGGACACATGGCCTTAAAGAAATTGAGTGCAGTCGCCACACAGGCCAGCCCCACACTCTCTCAGTTTTTAGCTTTTGGGGGTGATGAAGCAATGTATGAGGCACAGGTGGAAGCATGGGAATGAGGGAGAGATTAGGTGGAAACGAGTGAAGCTTGGGCAGCAGCACACAAAGGATTTCGGTCCAGCAAGTGGGTACAGGGGCCACGGCTGGTGCAAACAAAGAGATTGTTTTTTTTTTTATTATTTATGAAATGAGGAGCTGATGTGAGGTGGAGCAAGGAAGAGAACCACAAAAATGGTGTGCACGGTGATTGAATGTGGTGTGCGCGTGGACGTGTGAAGGGAGCTGTCAACCCCACGAAATGGAAAGCTTATTGATTTAGAGAAGAGTAGGTGTCACGTCCAGCAAAGGGGAGAAGTCACATCAATTCTAGCACATTTGGAGCATCAGCACGTGAATGAGCAGATTCTCATTACATTCTTTTTCATTTGGTTTTGTCCACGGAAGAGCAAGCAGCTGTCACGTTGAGAGTGGGAACGCAAGGGAGGTGTCACGGCTGGAGAGGCAGCAGCTCATGTCCCAGGAGGCGCACGAAGATTGAGAAAGAAGTGGTGATTTATTTTAGAAGAGCACGGAGATTGATTTCTCTTTAATTGGGTGAAACGCAGATTTCTTTATTGCTTTCTTAGTTGTTCCGAATATTGGATTTTCATTTATTAGGTAAGGCATAGCTTCTTTCAATTTTTTTATTCCAGTAGTAATGATGCATTTTGTCATTTATTTATTGCATTTCCATGTGTCACACACTTTGGCATTTAGTTTATATCCGCTGAATTTCAATTGGTTCCAACTCTTTTAAATTGAAGTTTTATTAGCTTAAGTGTAGCAATTGTTTATTCCAAGATGTAATGTGTGTTTTCTGATGTATCAATTTTTATTCAAGTGAGTCAAGCAAGTTTTCTTTAATTTAATGTTAGCGTAAGTTAGTTGGGTTGGTCATTAGTGATATTATATTGTTTTATTTTCTTTTGAGATTTCCGGATTGTACTTGTGTTTATTATACTTTGTTTATTGGTGTTTTAATTTAGTTCATTTTGAATCACAAAAATCACAAACCCTCCCCCCCCCTTTCGCGTTTGACCCGAGACTGAACCTAAATTGGTCCTTGAGAGACGACCTAGGAGTCACTTCCTAGTACTATACTGCATTAATTTTGCAAACAAGTTTTGTGGGAGGTGCGACCCTCTCATCAAAATGGCACCGCTGTCGGGGACCAACGGTTCGGTCTTAGGTCTTTTTGTTGTGTTAGTGTGTGTTGTGTTTTGTCTTGTGTTGTGATGTCATGTGATGTGATGTTCTGTTTTGTGTGCGTGTTGCATGTATAAATGTGTTGTGTTTTATTTGTTTCATGATTTTTAGTATTCTTCTTTCACCATGTCTACCTATTTTGATTATGTGAATACTGCTTCTTTTGCTTGTGCCTCTGATGAGTCAATATTTTCTTCACTTCACTTAGTTTATTGTACTAGAATTAATCAGGGAATTGTGCTTAATCGTCCGTTATTTTCCTATTTTTCCTAATTGTGCTTAATTCGATCAGAAATTCTTATTTTAACTAATTTGAATTATCTGAACTTATTATTTTGCATTATTAATTATGGGAAAATTTTGGATATCTTTTTGGGACATTTGAAGGCTAAATGAGAAATGACAATTGAGCCCAATGCATTTCAGCCACTTCAATTTTCGCTGGTTGCTGTGTGAATTTTGTGTCAACTTGTTTGTCCTCGTTCGAGTTCAATTCGTATCCGTTTTCCATTCAATTTTTTTTCATAGTTTCGTCTAGATGTTTAGTTTCATGTATAGTTTTTACTTTGTTCAAATTCGATCTGTACCGTTCCCAGTAATTTGTTTACTCTCCTATGTCATCCCAGTGCTGCGTGAATGTTGTGTCAACTTGTGTGTCTTCGTTTGAATACAATTCTTATCCGTTTTGCATGCAATTTTTTTTCATAGTTTCGTCTGGATGTCTATTTTCACGTATAGTTTTTATTTTGTTCAAATTCATTTTGTGTTGTTCCCAGTATTTTTTTTACTCCTCTATGTCAGTCTTGTGTTTACTGTTTGAGTGACTTATAAATTGTTTGCATTGTTTGCTTGTTGTTTAGCAATTGTGGTGGCTGGAATTGATCATTTAGAAGCAAAACTTGAAACCCATTTATACACCACACGGCACCTAAGGAATAAATTTTCTTTGTAGATGGCATTAATGGAGGGGACAGCTAAATTGGATTCCAAATTTCTAAAGTGCTGCACGGCCGTAGCAAATTATTTTGGGCAAGACATTGCAACTCATCACATCTCACGGCCTAAAAAATAGAAGAAGGAATATTTTATTCATTTTAGAAGGAAATGGAGACACCAAAACAAAAGTGGGGCCACTTGGTTGAAATTTCATGTGGTGGAGCTCTCCTACATTAATATAGAAAAGATTTTTAAATCATTTGTTTGGAAAGCAAAACTCACGTTCATTTCAATTTGGAAAGTGCACATTAAATTGGAAAGGCTTCACGGTCATGCACATTTGCTTTAAAATATGTAGTCAAGATGCTTGGAGGGGCCCGTACTGCATGTAAGTAAATTATTGAAGCAAATGGAAAAGCTTCTACAAGATTCAACATTTTAGCTAGATAACACATTACAGGGCCACCACACTTTGTCTCGGTTTCTAATTGTTTTGGGAGAAGGCATTTCATTCTCCTTTGGACGGTTGTTGCGGAAATGGAGTGCTTGGTCTTATTTTCTTACATGGCAGCAACACAAGGTTCTGTTACGGGAAAAAAGAAAGCAAGGCATGGATGTCATGAGAAGATCCCACGGCTGTTGCGGAAAAGGAGTGCTGCTGGTTTGGAGAATGGAAAAGCACGCAGCAGCTTCGAGAATAATTCACGTTTCCAGCTGCCACCGAGACGTAAGAGGAGTGGTCTCTCTTGGTTCTGGAAAGCACCAACACGCACATGAAGAAAGCATCCAGCACACCTTCACTTCCAGTAGCTACACCAGTAGAGGAAGAACTCACGGTGCACCAGCACATCACGGTTTTGGTTCATGTAGTTGATTGCTTGGCAAAATGTGCACGGTCCACATCTAAATAGAAAAGCATGCATGGACAAAAATATGGGCTGCCACTGGGAATATTATTCTTAAAGATTGAAAAAAAACAAAAAAACATGACACGGACCACGGCTGAATGTACACATCAAACACATGGAGAAAGGGCACCACTACCACGTTCACGGGATTCCAATACAGCAGTTAATTCACGTCCAACAGCCACATTCACGGCTATTTCTGGAACCCAAAAGCAGCTGCAGCCACCACTTGTTTCAACTTGGCTCTTGAACGTTTTCAAGGAAGAGATGGATAAAAAGAAGAAACAAATCCAGCAGCACATGAAGATGTTGTTTTAATCCTGGTCCAGTGTTGGAAACGGAAGAGAAGATTGAAGCTTGGAGAGCTCATTCCAGCAGCCACAAGCAAAGAAGGAGTTGAGAAAAAGAAAGCACAAAGTCACGTCCAGGAGAGGATAGGTGCTGCATGAAGAATGGATTGAGCAAAGCTTGTTACGTTCAGAGAAAGTTGGAATGTGTTGGAGCAGCACCCAAAGGAGTACTGTCATGGCAAAGAGGTGTACATGAGATGAGAAGCTTCTATTCTTTTCTTTTAAAATGAAGATGCGGTGATGGAAATAAGGGAAAGCACACGGCCTGCACTTGGAAGCACGAAGGGAGAATGTCCAGCTGTAGCCACCTTCACGATTTAGCTTGGAATTGAAGGGCCACCACTTTGGAAACATGCTGCACGGTAGAAGGAACGGTGCTAAACTTCACGGCCTGGCTGGACGAAAGTGTAATGTGTATGCACGGGAATTTGCAGCAGAGATGGCACGGTATTTTCTTTCTTTCTTTTAGCTACAAGGTTCATTCAATTTGGCCTTGAAGGAAATGTCTACACGTTGAGGAAGTGGCGTCCAGATTGCTGCATCCAGAAAAGAGCTTGGAGAGAAGAACCCAGCAACTTGCAACGTGTGAAGGGAGAAGGAAAAGAGAAGAGAACCCACGGCTGGAATGGTGTGTTCTCGAGAACAAGCTGAAGATGAGACAAGAAATGGAGGGTCCCCCAAACCTTATTTTTTTTTCGGCAACATCCAGAAGCACAGTTGACAAAAGAAATTCCTGACAACAAACGTAAAAGCTGGCTGAAAGGTCACGGGCTGCCGAGACAAAATCCAAAATGGGATGTACAGTGTGTTGACACTATAAATGAAGCAGCAGCAGAGCAAAGAAGAGAGGAGAATTGAGGAGTAGTTAGTACCACTCACGGCTTGGAAGAGGCTATGCCTCTTCCTTCTTCCTTTTTCCTTTAAGCTCTATTAGTTTCCATTTTCAACAGTGCAAAGTGCAAAATGTAGTGTTTTATTTCGGAAGTGTATCAGTGTTTTGAAACAGTTCGTTAATTTCATTTTCACAGCATTTTATTTCAAGCCTTGTGTCTTTGCTAAATTTGATTTCCATGTGCTTTTTATTTTTACCATTTATTATTTTCCGCATCGTTAAATTTTACCGTTTTTCAATTTATCGCTTTCCGTTTTTACCGTCTTTTACTGTGTTGATTTTACTATTTTAAAATTTACTTCAGTGTTTTTAATTCTGTCTTATTTTAATTCCAGTTTTAATTTATTTTTCCGTACCACAAAACATCCACAAAACCCCCCCTTTTTTGTGAAAAAGATCTAAAACTGAACCCCAAAATATTGGTCCTTGAGAGACGACCTAGGAGTCACTTCCTAGAAATATACTGCATAAATTTCTGCACATCAAATTTGTATGACCGCGACAGTCGTACCAAATTTTTGGCGCCGCTGCCGGGGAATCAATAACGGTTTGGTTTTAGATTTTTGTTGTATAAATTTTTGTTCTGTTAATATGTGTGTTTTGTGTGTTCTGTCTGTTGTATTTTTGTAGGAGACAACAACACCTTCAACAAATTTTGGCGGCGTTGTCACTTCAGATCCAGGTTCTTGTTTTAGATTTTTACTGTTTTTGTTTTATTATGTGGTTGTAATATATGTTTTGTCTTTTATATTTTTATTGTGTTGTGTTTTGTATTATGTCTGTTAATTAAAAAAAAAATATTAAAAAAAAAAAAAAAAAAAATTATGTTCTGTCTTTTATGTGCGTGTAACATGTATAAATGTGTTGTGATTTATCTGTTTCGTAATTTTTAGTATTTAGTTTTTATTTGTTTTATTTTTATTTTTTCATGTCTACCTATTCTGGTTATGTGAATTCTGCTTATTCTGCCAACGTCTGTGATTATGAATCTTATTCTGCATCTTACTCTGATTGTAATTCTGCTGAATTCTATAATGAGAATTATAATGATCCTGAGTGGAATGATCTTAACAACGAATGGTACGATACCCCACAAGATCATTATCTAGAACCACCATTCGAGAGTCCTTTCATGCCTCCACCAGTCCAGCAATATCAGAGTCAGCAGTATAATGCTTCTGCCCAAACAACTCTTCAGCCTTCAACTTCTGAACCTACATTGAAGGAGTTACTGGAGCAGATGACCATGCAGAACATTCAGTTACAGAAAGGGAACATGCAGTTCAAGCAAGAGAGCATGGAAACTCAATCTGCCATTCAGAATCTGACTGATCAGATCAGGCAGATGGCCACTCTTACACCTGAGGAGACTGATGAAAATTTTGGGGACCCGGCAGAAGTAAGCAGTAATCCTGAACCAGGTAGACCACACTTAATCCTCCACTACTTTACAAATCTTCAAGGAAGTGGAGGTAAGCATACCACAATTTGATTATTCTGTTGATTGTGATGATGATCGGTATGCTAATGATTATATTGTTGCTGAGTCTGATTTTAATTTTTCCTCTGTGCATGATGAGAATCGCTTTTTACTATCACATTCAAATGTTTATTCTCCATGCACTGAACATGAATATGAGTCTGTGGTTGATAATGCATGTAATTTTAAAATTGATTCATGTTCTGAGGATGTATCTGAGGTTCAGCTTGTTACACTAGATTTGGGTGTTTTACCTCTGCATGAAATTTCGGTGGAACCATTTTGCACTAACCCTATTGCAGGAGGTACAAATGAATTTGACCAATATGCACCCACAGTGGAAAACATAGGTGCTAACACTGACAAATCAAAGTTCGGAAGGCACCTGCTGTACCCGCTCATCAACAATTGCTGCTTAGATCCGGTGGTGGAAGATATTTCCCTACTTGATCAGATTTGGAGGATGAAGCAGTTCGTCCTCAACACTTTCATGCTGGATCCTGAAGAAGGGAACATCTCCCTACAAGTCCAAAATTGGCAACTGCCACCATGACCAGGGAAGTTTTCTTTTTCTTTCTTCCCGTTTTCATATTTTTAATGCACTTGTCCTTTATCTGTTTAGTGTTTTAATTGATGATCTTATGCTTAGAAAACATTTAGGACAGTGTAGTTTAAGTGTGGTCTCGGGAAGATTCTGATTTTTGTTTTTTTTTTAAGTTTGTTTTTCCCTTTTCTTCTTATTTTTAGAATTGTTATCTTTAAAAAAAAAAAAAAAAAAATTAAATAAAAAAAAAAAAATAAATAATATTTTGTGATAAAATTGTTTTTGTTTAAAAGCGTGCCAAATCTGTATTCTGATATGTATAATTTTTTTTTTTCTTAGTTTTCACATTGTTATCCTTATAAAAAAAAAAAAATTTCAAAAATTCAAAAATTGCTTTGCGTATTCCTTGATTTTATCTCGGCCCTCAATTTCTTATTATTTCATACCAATATTTCATTAAAAAAATTTTCACTTCAGATCTCATTTATTTTCCTTATTTTCCTTCACTGTAAATACAATTTCTTAGTTGTTTTCATACAGATCTTTGATTGCAAATTTTTAGACTAAGAAAATATTTCATTCATCAATGCAAAAATTACAGTAATGGAGAAAAAGGATTGAACAAATCTGAAAATAAAATTGCAGTAGATATATGTGATAATAAGGTTGTTCAGGGGGTCGATCTTTAGTGATCGTTAATATTACAAACCAAATAAAAAAACAAAAACATCATAAAAATAAAAACAACAAAAACATAAGTGTCCTTATTACAGTACTTGTTCAAATTCTGGCCACACTCGGCCAACAAAAACATAAAAATAAAAAAAAAAAAAAAAACATAAAACTTTAAAAATGAAAGAATTCACGAGCTGGTTGTGGTGGTCTAAGAGAGAGCTCCGTTGAGGGAGCTCTGGTTCGGAATGCGAGCGGAGGCTTTGGTGGAGGTATTTCTCGTTCATTTCTGTCATCATCGATGATGATCGGAACGGGAAACAGATTCAGCAGCCTCGGTGCCCTCATAATCACCCAGTTTTTTTCTTTCAAACAAAAAAATAAAAAAAATAAAAAAATAAATAACTTGTGTTAATTATAGAAGAGGAAGTGAAAATTTTCAATAAAAATGGAGGTGTGATCAGAGGTCTTACCATACATGTACAGCGGCAGTTGTGAAAAGAGAGTGCCAGTGGGGTCTATCTCCGCTTGCCAGTGCTTGACCCGATTGCCGTGGTTGTTGAACCAGCAGTGTACGTTGTATTCAGTGGCTTCGCCGAAAGCCCTTAGTCGAGACGCGATCTCGACGACTTGCGCTCGGCTTGGGTGTGTGACCCCATAGTTGAATATTTTGGTCATCATCGTGATCTGATCGTCGGTTGGACGCCACCGTTGACTGGTATATCTCTCTGATTCCGTTTCACTCATCCTTCCTCTCGTAATATACAAATACATAAATAAAAAAATAAATATAAAAATAAAAAGAACAAAAACATTAAAAAAGAAAAAAATAAACATAAAAAAATAATAAAAAGAACTAAAAAAAAAAAAGAGAAGCATAAAAAAAAATTTAGATTAGTTCTGTGTTTTCTGTATTTGTTCTTATTTCCTTTTAGATTTATTTTGTCCTGTCTGTCTTTGATTGTTTTTGTGTCTGGTCTCAGATCTGTTTCACGGTCCTTGCAAAGGGTCCTAAACGGATCTACGTCCAGTGTCCTTGTCCATATTGTTCTTGTATATTCAGTTTCTGTGTTTTAGTTTTAAGTGGGGTACGTGGCGTTGTTCTACCCGATTGTCTCTGCAATACCTTCAATCGAAGGGAGATTAACGTCTGGTTTCCAGCCTATATACCCCTTAAGTTTTAAGACAATTGTGTTTTATGTGTTTTATGTGTTTAGCAGGTGAAAAATAAAGCAGAATAAAAAAAAAAAAATGAAAGATCTGGAAAGCAGGAAGGCATAAACAGCAGAATAAGCAGTATGACAGGAAAGAAGATAGATCGGGCAAGGGGAGAGGACAAGTATTGCAGAAAAGGAAAAAAAAAAATATATACAAGAGAGCAGGAAAAGGGAGAGGGTGAGAAAAGCTGAGAAAAGTGCAAGAAGAAAGAAAAATGTAATTGAAAGCTGAAAGAATGGTAGATCTAGGTGCAGTTAACTTACCTGGAGTAGTAGGCTGGCAGGGGAGCTCCTCGAGGTTCTCAGACTCTTCAGAAGGCGCGGTGGCAGAGGCTCCGCGCAAACTCCAGACGCTCGAGAGAGTAGAGAGAGAAGAGAGCAGTGAGAGATGTAGAGAGAGAGCAGGGAAGTCAGAAATGGCACTCGAGGCTGAGGAGGTGCCCTTTTATAGCCTAAATTTCTGCCACTGTAGCAACAGTTCCGGTCATTACCACCGAGACTGTTGCCACAGTACCGGTCTTCTCCTTTTCCAAAATAAAAAAAAAAAAATTAATTATTAGCATCTACTGATGGGTGCTAGGTGTTTAAGACATCTGCTGATGGATGTCCCTGATAACATCTACTGATGGATGTTACTGAAAAATTTCTTCCCATTTTTCCTAACTTTTTATCACACTTGTCTATATTATTTGCTGCTCTGAAATTGATAATCTGATGATTGTGACACATTGAGGACATTGTGTGATTTAAGTGTGGTCTACTGGGGAGAAATTCTGATTTTTCTGTTAGTTCTGTGAGTATTTATTTCGTGTGTTAAATTTTTTGTTTTTAAGTGTTAAATTTTTTCTGTTTTAAGTTGTTTTAGTGTGTCTTGAGTGCAATAAATTTTACATTTTTCTCTTGATTTCTGGATGAGGTCTAAAGTTGTAGATTTTTCCTTCACTTACTTAATACTTATAGTTTGTAATCCTTGCTTTTCTCTGCCTGGAAAGATGATTATACGTTTGAGAGGTTGATTTGATTGTGACAAATACCCTGTGTGAGATTTGAGCCACTTTATTTTCTTTCTTGTGTGATATGTATCTTGATTGCTTGCACATATGCTTTGGCTTGATTCTTTTTGATATACCTTATTTATATGCATGTTTAGAAATGATAAAGGCATTTTTGTTCTTGAGCCTCTTTAGCCAAATAAGCCTACCCTGTTATTATCCTTTGATAACCCCTTTGAGCCTATACTGTATATATTTCTTTTTGTTGAAGCTCATACACTGATCCTAAGTGAAAAACAAATGATTACCTTAACCTTAGGAAAGTCTGGAGCTACAGAAGTATTTTGAGAATAAGTGTGGTCTCCTTGGGAATTCTGATAAATTGGCGAGTTGGTTCCTCATCTTATTTTATTGGAAATATGATTTATATCCTGTTGTGTGATAAAGAAGAAAAAAAAAAAAGAGAAAAGAGACAGGATGAAAAAAAATGATGAGAAAGAAAAAAATGATTTTGTGAATAAATGGAGTCGAGAAGAGGATTAAATTAGAGGTTTGGGCGTAATTTCACTGTATTTTCACTTGTTCCCCATAGCTCCTCTATTTTCTTCTGAGTTGTAACTACTTATCCATATTTTATCCTCCCTTGTCCTTGGCCCCATTACAACCCAGTAAAGACCTTTTGATCTGAGCATGCATATGTTTTAAGTGTTGATATTAGAAGCTTGCCAAGTCTACTTGTGTTTGCTTTCTTGAGTGCATTGAGTTGAAATTATTTACCCTAGACACTTGAGAGAAACACTGTGAGTGCATCTGTGAGGTTTTGTTATTTTTGAATCACCTCTTGAGCTGATTAGTTATTTTACCAAGTTTTGAATTGCTTGGAAGATTTCTGTAAGTATCTGCCTTTCTTGATTTTGTGTTGGATATTGTCTACTTCTTTTATCTGTCCAGAATTCTTGAGAATTGTATAAATTTGGTTTATTTTTCTTGCGAGCTTTTATTTTTCTGTCTGCTGAGTTGTGTCACCGTCCTAAAAGTCCTTTGAACCATTCCCTGATTTGCGTCTTGATTTTGCCCAGGAGTGCAAAAGACTAAGTGTGGTCTATTTTGATGAGTCAATATTTTCTTCACTTCACTTAGTTTATTGTACTAGAATTAATCAGGGAATTGTGCTTAATCGTCCGTTATTTTCCTATTTTTCCTAATTGTGCTTAATTCGATCAGAAATTCTTATTTTAACTAATTTGAATTATCTGAACTTATTATTTTGCATTATTAATTATGGGAAAATTTTGGATATCTTTTTGGGACATTTGAAGGCTAAATGAGAAATGACAATTGAGCCCAATGCATTTCAGCCACTTCAATTTTCGCTGGTTGCTGTGTGAATTTTGTGTCAACTTGTTTGTCCTCGTTCGAGTTCAATTCGTATCCGTTTTCCATTCAATTTTTTTTCATAGTTTCGTCTAGATGTTTAGTTTCATGTATAGTTTTTACTTTGTTCAAATTCGTTTTGTGTTGTTCCCAGTATTTTGTTTACTCCTCTATGTCAGTCTTGTGTTTACTGTTTGAGTGACTTATAAATTGTTTGCATTGTTTGCTTGTTGTTTAGCAATTGTGGTGGCTGGAATTGATCATTTAGAAGCAAAACTTGAAACCCATTTATACACCACACGGCACCTAAGGAATAAATTTTCTTTGTAGATGGCATTAATGGAGGGGACAGCTAAATTGGATTCCAAATTTCTAAAGTGCTGCACGGCCGTAGCAAATTATTTTGGGCAAGACATTGCAACTCATCACATCTCACGGCCTAAAAAATAGAAGAAGGAATATTTTATTCATTTTAGAAGGAAATGGAGACACCAAAACAAAAGTGGGGCCACTTGGTTGAAATTTCATGTGGTGGAGCTCTCCTACATTAATATAGAAAAGATTTTTAAATCATTTGTTTGGAAAGCAAAACTCACGTTCATTTCAATTTGGAAAGTGCACATTAAATTGGAAAGGCTTCACGGTCATGCACATTTGCTTTAAAATATGTAGTCAAGATGCTTGGAGGGGCCCGTACTGCATGTAAGTAAATTATTGAAGCAAATGGAAAAGCTTCTACAAGATTCAACATTTTAGCTAGATAACACATTACAGGGCCACCACACTTTGTCTCGGTTTCTAATTGTTTTGGGAGAAGGCATTTCATTCTCCTTTGGACGGTTGTTGCGGAAATGGAGTGCTTGGTCTTATTTTCTTACATGGCAGCAACACAAGGTTCTGTTACGGGAAAAAAGAAAGCAAGGCATGGATGTCATGAGAAGATCCCACGGCTGTTGCGGAAAAGGAGTGCTGCTGGTTTGGAGAATGGAAAAGCACGCAGCAGCTTCGAGAATAATTCACGTTTCCAGCTGCCACCGAGACGTAAGAGGAGTGGTCTCTCTTGGTTCTGGAAAGCACCAACACGCACATGAAGAAAGCATCCAGCACACCTTCACTTCCAGTAGCTACACCAGTAGAGGAAGAACTCACGGTGCACCAGCACATCACGGTTTTGGTTCATGTAGTTGATTGCTTGGCAAAATGTGCACGGTCCACATCTAAATAGAAAAGCATGCATGGACAAAAATATGGGCTGCCACTGGGAATATTATTCTTAAAGATTGAAAAAAAACAAAAAAACATGACACGGACCACGGCTGAATGTACACATCAAACACATGGAGAAAGGGCACCACTACCACGTTCACGGGATTCCAATACAGCAGTTAATTCACGTCCAACAGCCACATTCACGGCTATTTCTGGAACCCAAAAGCAGCTGCAGCCACCACTTGTTTCAACTTGGCTCTTGAACGTTTTCAAGGAAGAGATGGATAAAAAGAAGAAACAAATCCAGCAGCACATGAAGATGTTGTTTTAATCCTGGTCCAGTGTTGGAAACGGAAGAGAAGATTGAAGCTTGGAGAGCTCATTCCAGCAGCCACAAGCAAAGAAGGAGTTGAGAAAAAGAAAGCACAAAGTCACGTCCAGGAGAGGATAGGTGCTGCATGAAGAATGGATTGAGCAAAGCTTGTTACGTTCAGAGAAAGTTGGAATGTGTTGGAGCAGCACCCAAAGGAGTACTGTCATGGCAAAGAGGTGTACATGAGATGAGAAGCTTCTATTCTTTTCTTTTAAAATGAAGATGCGGTGATGGAAATAAGGGAAAGCACACGGCCTGCACTTGGAAGCACGAAGGGAGAATGTCCAGCTGTAGCCACCTTCACGATTTAGCTTGGAATTGAAGGGCCACCACTTTGGAAACATGCTGCACGGTAGAAGGAACGGTGCTAAACTTCACGGCCTGGCTGGACGAAAGTGTAATGTGTATGCACGGGAATTTGCAGCAGAGATGGCACGGTATTTTCTTTCTTTCTTTTAGCTACAAGGTTCATTCAATTTGGCCTTGAAGGAAATGTCTACACGTTGAGGAAGTGGCGTCCAGATTGCTGCATCCAGAAAAGAGCTTGGAGAGAAGAACCCAGCAACTTGCAACGTGTGAAGGGAGAAGGAAAAGAGAAGAGAACCCACGGCTGGAATGGTGTGTTCTCGAGAACAAGCTGAAGATGAGACAAGAAATGGAGGGTCCCCCAAACCTTATTTTTTTTTCGGCAACATCCAGAAGCACAGTTGACAAAAGAAATTCCTGACAACAAACGTAAAAGCTGGCTGAAAGGTCACGGGCTGCCGAGACAAAATCCAAAATGGGATGTACAGTGTGTTGACACTATAAATGAAGCAGCAGCAGAGCAAAGAAGAGAGGAGAATTGAGGAGTAGTTAGTACCACTCACGGCTTGGAAGAGGCTATGCCTCTTCCTTCTTCCTTTTTCCTTTAAGCTCTATTAGTTTCCATTTTCAACAGTGCAAAGTGCAAAATGTAGTGTTTTATTTCGGAAGTGTATCAGTGTTTTGAAACAGTTCGTTAATTTCATTTTCACAGCATTTTATTTCAAGCCTTGTGTCTTTGCTAAATTTGATTTCCATGTGCTTTTTATTTTTACCATTTATTATTTTCCGCATCGTTAAATTTTACCGTTTTTCAATTTATCGCTTTCCGTTTTTACCGTCTTTTACTGTGTTGATTTTACTATTTTAAAATTTACTTCAGTGTTTTTAATTCTGTCTTATTTTAATTCCAGTTTTAATTTATTTTTCCGTACCACAAAACATCCACAAAACCCCCCCTTTTTTGTGAAAAAGATCTAAAACTGAACCCCAAAATATTGGTCCTTGAGAGACGACCTAGGAGTCACTTCCTAGAAATATACTGCATAAATTTCTGCACATCAAATTTGTATGACCGCGACAGTCGTACCAGCCTCTAATTACGATTCTCCTTCTGCATGTTACTTTGATTGTAATTCTGCTGACTTTTATGCTGAGAACAATATGACCCATCCTCCAACTTCTGAGAGCTCTCTTTGGGAGCCGGTTCCACCTAATGAGGATGGTGATCATTTAGTTCTCACCACTGGACTGATGAATTTCTTGCCCAAGTTTTATGGTCTTGCAGATGAATGCCCACATGAACATTTGGATAGGTTTTATCGAATTTGCTCTTTAATGAAACTTCCAAATGTCCCGGACGATCTAGTTTTCTTAAGGGCATTCCCGCACTCATTAGAAAGAGCAGCAAAAGATTGGAAAGACTCTCTTCCTCCAGGATCCATTACCAGATGGGAAGATCTTGAGCATAAATTTCTGAGCAAATTCTCCCATGTGCAAGATGGACACGGCAACGGTCTTGGATGGAATGACCCTACCTTGGGATGGTACAATGCTCCACAACATCAATATCAAGAACAACCATTCCAGAGTACTTTCATGCCTCCACTAGTCCAGCAATATCAGAGTTAGCAATATGATGCTTCTGCCGAAATAGCTCCTCAGCCTTCTATTTCTGAGCCTACATTGCAGGAGTTGTTGGAGCAGTTGACCATGCAGAACCTGCAGTTTCAGCAAGAGACCAGAGCGTCCATTCAGATCTTGAATGACCAGATAGGGCAGATGGCTACTCAATTAAATCAGGAACAGTCTCAAGATTTAGAGTTACCATTTCAGACTGTTCAGATTCCAGATGATGATGATAGTGGCATCAACATAGAAGATGGGGAGAAGAGTCATGAGCTTACTACTGTGCCATCTACTTTCCCATCATCCTATGTCCCTACCCTTGCACCTGAGGAGACTGATGATTATTTTGAGGAGCAGGCAGGTATAATTAGTAATTTGGAATCAGGTAGACAACTTTCATATTCCACCACTTTACCAATCTTTAGGGAAGTGGAGGTAAACATACCTCAATGTGATTTTGTTGATAATTATGTTGTTGAGGGGTATGTTGATGATTGTATTGTTGTTGAGTCTGATTTTGATTTTCCCTCTATGCATGATGGGAACCAATTTTTGCTATCGCATCCGAATGTTTATTCTCCATGCATTGAACATGAATCTGAGTCTGTAGTTGATATTGCTTGTGATTTTGAAATTGATTCATGTTCTGAGGATGTATCTGAGGTTCAGTATGATAATTTGGGTGTTATACCCGTGCATGTTATTTCTTTGGAACCACATTGCACTAACCCTATTGCAGGAGGTACAAATGAATTTGACCAACATGCACCCATGTTGGAAGACAAAGGTGCCAGCATTCACGAAAGTTTCAACATCAACAGGCACCTGCTGAACCTGCTCATCAACAATCACTGCATAGATCCAACTGTGGAAAACATTTCACTGCTAGATCAGATTTGGAGGATGAAGCAGTTCGTCCTCAAAACCTCCTTGCTGGATACTATGGCGGAAAACATCTCCCTGAAAGTCCAAAATTGGCAACTGCCACCATGATCAAGGGAGTTTCCTTTCTCTCTTCTCCCCCTTTCCCTACTTTTATTGCACTTGTCCATGATCTGTTCACTATTTTGATTTTCGATCTTATGCTTATGACACATTGAGGACACTGTGTAGTTTAAGTGTGGTCTATTGGGGGAGATTCTGATTTTTCTGTTAGTTTTTGTTTTCTTGGTTAAATTTTTTCTTTTCTAGGTAGTTTTTGTTGTGTCTTGTGTACAGTTTTGTATGCTTTTCGTGAATTCTGGATTGTGGTCAGGTTGTCAGTTTTCCTTCACTTCATTGATACTCTGAGATGTTGGATTCTTTGCTTTTCTTTGCTTGGAAGATGATCGTGATGTTTGAGAGTTGAATTGATTGTGACAGAATTACACTGTGTGAGATTTGAGCCACTTTATGTTCTTTCTTGTGTGTGATATGTCTCTTGATTGCTTGCGCATATGCCTTGGCTTGACTCTTGTTGATAGTTCTTGATTGATATGCATGTTTGGAAGTGATAAAGGTAGTTTTGTTCTTGAGCCTCTCTAGCCAAATAAGCCTACCTTGTTCTAATCCTTTGAAAACCCTTTTTGAGCCTGTACTTTCCCCCATTTCTTTATTTCGAATGCTCATACACTAGCCCTAAGTGAAAAACCATGATTACCTTAACCCTAGGGAATTTTGGAGCTTTGGAAGTGTTTTGGGAACAAGTGTGGTCTCCTTGGGGTTTCTAATGAATTGGCTGGTTGGTTCCTCTTCTTGTTTTATGTTTGTAAATATGTTGTGTATCTTGTCTCTTATAGTTGTGTCCTAAACAGAGAGAAAAGAAAAGAGATAGGATGAAAAAAAAATATAGAAAAAAAAATGAAAAAAAAAAGAAATTTTTTTTTTGTGAATAATGGAGTCAAGAAAAGGATTGAATTAGAGGTTTTGGGTGTGAGTTGACTGTGTTTACACTTGTCCCCCATTGCTCCTCTATTTCTTTTGGTTTGTAGCTTTTTATCCATATTTTATCCTCCCTTGTCCTTGGCCCCATTACAACCATGAAAAGACCTTTTGATTTGAACATGCGTATGTGCTTGAGTGTTGATACTAGAGGCTTGCCAAGTCTATTTGTGATTGCTTTCTTGAGTGCATTGAGTGACATTGATTTACCTTAAACACTTGAGAGAAACACTGATTGTGTGCATCTGTGAGGCTTTGTTGCTTTTGATTCATCTCTTGAACTGATTGAATGTTTTCCTTGTACTGAACTGTTTGGATGATTCTTTGAGTATTTACTTTCATTGACTCTGTGTGGCAAGATGCCTATACCTTTTACCGTCCAGATTTTGTGAGAATTGTGCAACTATGTTTCTGTTTTGGAGTCTTTGTTGTCTGTTTGTCGAGCCTGTGTCAGCTCCCTGATGTTTGAGTAGTTCCCTGGTTTTCGTCTTGGTTTTGCCCAGGAGTGCAAAAGACTAAGTGTGGTCTATTTTGATGATTCGTTATTTCTTGAATTATATTTAGTTTATTGCACTTAAATAAACCAGGGAATTGTGTTTAATTGTTTGTTATTTCCCCGTTTTTCGAATTCTGCTTAATTTGGTCGGAAATTTGTAATTGTGCTAATTTGGGTTTTCTGAGCTGATTAAGTGCATTTTTGAAGTGCAGGAAAATTTCGAAAATACATTTTGGGACATCAGGAAGAATGCCAAATAAATTCAAGACTCTCCACACAGACATTTTTGAATTAATTAAATTGTAATTCAGTAGTTTAGAATTTTTGAATCAACTCTTATATTTTGGGTTAATTTTTGGTAAATTAGATTAGACCCAAAATTAAAAGTTAATGACTTGGCACCCTAGGGTTTTATTGTGTGGACCCTACCCTAAAAAAAGGGACACACGGCCTTAAAGAAATTGAGTGCAGCCGCCACACAGGCCAGCCCCACACTCTCTCGGTTTTTAGCTTTTTGGGGTTACTTCTTTGTTTGTTTTGGGGCTCTGGGTTTTGGAAAAATGAGGAGAATGGAACGTGGTCTTTGAATGGAATGAATGAACACTTGTAATTATTCCTTTTGCTGAATTCTAATTGAACTTTCCATTTGGTTTTGGTGCACCTTTATTAAATCTTTTCTAGCATTATGTGAGCTGGGAATGGGGAAAGGGTTGTCTCGGTTTGGGAGAAGAGTAGCTTGATGAAGCAATGTATGAGGCACAGGTGGAAGCACGGGAATGAGAGAGAGATTAGGTGGAAACGAGTGAAGCTTGGGCAGCAACACACAAAGGATTTCGGTCCAGCAAGTGGGTGCAGGGGCCACGGCTGGTGCAAACAAAGAGATTGTTTTTTTTTATTATTTATGAAATGAGGAGCTGATGTGAGGTGGAGCAAGGAAGAGAAGCACAAAAATGGTGTGCATGGTGATTGAATGTGGTGTGCGCGTGGACGTGTGAAGGGAGCCGTCAACCCCACGAAATGGAAAGCTTATGGATTTAGAGAAGAGTAGGTGTCACGTCCAGCAAAGGGGAGAAGTCACATCAATTCTAGCACATTTGGAGCATCAGCACGTGAATGAGCAGATTCTCATTACATTCTTTTTCATTTGGTTTTGTCCACGGAAGAGCAAGCAGCTGTCACGTTGAGAGTGGGAACGCAAGGGAGGTGTCACGGCTGGAGAGGCAGCAGCTCATGTCCCAGGAGGCGCACGAAGATTGAGAAAGAAGTGGTGATTTATTTTAGAAGAGCACGGAGATTGATTTCTCTTTAATTGGGTGAAACGCAGATGTCTTTATTGCTTTCTTAGTTGTTCCGAATATTGCATTTTCATTTATTAGGTAAGGCATAGCTTCTTTCAATTTTTTTATTCCAGTAGTAATGATGCATTTTGTCATTTATTTATTGTATTTCCATGTGTCACACACTTTGGCATTTAGTTTATATCCGCTGAATTTCAATTGGTTCCAACTCTTTTAAATTGAAGTTTTATTAGCTTAAGTGTAGCAATTGTTTATTCCAAGATGTAATGTGTGTTTTCTGATGTATCAATTTTTATTCAAGTGAGTCAAGATTCAAGTGAGTCAAGCAAGTTTTCTTTAATTTAATGTTAGCGTAAGTTAGTTGGGTTGGTCATTAGTGATATTATATTGTTTTTTTTTCTTTTGAGATTTCCGGATTGTACTTGTGTTTATTATACTTTGTTTATTGTTGTTTTAATTTAGTTCATTTTGAATCACAAAAATCACAAAAACCCCCCCTTCGCGTTTGACCTGAGACTAAACCTAAATTGGTCCTTGAGAGACGACCTAGGAGTCACTTCCTAGTACTATACTGCATTAATTTTGCAAACAACTTTTGTGGGAGGTGCGACCCTCTCATCACACCCTTCAACGATTTTTGAAAAATTTCGACTCTACTCAGAAAAGCATTGAAGAATCATGTAAAAGGATGGAGATGCACCTTCGTTTCATTAGTCAGAAATTTAATGTTAAGGTTAATACTGAAGTTAACCTTAAGGAGGAAGGTCAAACCATTGTCACTGAAAGTGACAAAACTTTTGCTGAAGAAAAAATAGGGAGAGATGAGGAAAAGATTGAGAGAGAAGAAAAAGAAGAGTTGAGTGAGAAAGATAAAGATGCTGAAAAAGAAAAAGAAGTGGTTGAGAGAGAAGAGAGAAAGAAAATTTGTGTGAAAATAAAGAAGTTGAGGAGAAAAAGAGAAGGGAAGAAAAAAATAAAAGAAAAGAAAAAGAGAAAAATTGGGGAGAGGAAGCGTAAGAAAAAGAAGATGAGAGGAAAGAAGAAGAAATCATATGAAAAACCCCATCCTCATCTAAAGAAGAATCGTAGGAAGGAAAAGAAATTTAAGTGCTTTATGGAAATCTTCAAGAAATTGGAGATTAAAGTTCCTATGATTGAGACACTGCAACAGGTTCCTAGTTTGATCAAATTTTTGAAGAAGTTCAGTAGAAAAAAGAAAAAGAAGATGGAACATGAGCTTTATTGGGTCAAGCTAGTGACGTTAAAAGAGCGCTTGCTGGGAGGCAACCCAGTGATTTAAAAACTTTTGATTTTGATTTTGGTTTTGTAATTTTTAATTTTTGAACATTATGTTGTAAATATTTTGCTGAACATAGCATCTACTGAAGGATGCTAGTTGGATATAGCATCTACTGAAGGATGCTAAGTTGTAACACCTACTGATGGGTGTTGGTGAGAAAATGTTGCACCTACTGATGGGTATTGGTAAGTTTGTAACACCTACTGAAGGGTGTTGGTGGATTTTGGGTCAGGCTCGTGACGTTAAACAAGCGCTACCTGGGAGGCAACCCAGTTGACTGATTGTTTTTGTTTGTTTCATTTTAGTTGCATAATAGGGTTTGCATAAGTATTCTGAACATTGAATTGCAGGGAACCAGTGAAGGGCATGTCTAGGAGACACGTAGGTTAAGAAAAGAAGGAGAAGGGCACATCACGAAAGTGCTGCTGAGCGGCAACTTACCGCTAAGCGGTACTCTCGCAGATGGGCTTTAATTCCCCTTAGCGGGACCCGAGCCTATTAGGGTATTTTTATACCCTAAGCTGCGCATTTGCTCATACTTTCAGGCTCTTCTCTGCACAAATACTCCCACATACCCTTTCCAAGGTTTTCCACATCTTTTCACTCTTCCCTCTTAAGAAAATTTCTCTTCCACTCACTTTTTCACAAGTGTGCCATCAAAGTTTCGGGTTAGAAGAGAGCATTCTAGCTTGGAAACATTCTCATTGCATCTAGTATCTCCACCCAAGTAAGTAAAATGCATTTTGTTCATTCTAGGGTTCTTGATTTAGAACGTGATTGTCAAAGCATGAATATTTAGGGGTTTTGATTTCTATGCATGATTTGATGATATAATCGATATTTGAACCGATTAAACTGCATGATTCTGAACTGGATAACTGAAAATTGCATTCGGGTGGAGTTAGGGCAGCTTAAAAAGAAGCTTTTCAAAATTTTGCAAAGTTACCGCTCAGGGGTAAATTGCCGCTGAGCGACACTCTGCCAGACTTGGTTTTTCTGGCTTGTTATGATCTGGAACATGGCACCGGTGGCGCTGAGGGGAAATTCTGACCCTCAGCGGTGGTTTAGCTTCGAAAGGAGTTGTGTTCTGTGTTTTACTAATGATTAACATCATGTTCTATGGTTTTGTATCTGTGATTGAATGCAGGAATGGCATCCTCTTCAGGAAAGAGATTGAAAACCATGGCAACCAAGAGAAAGGAAAAGGAACCAGAACAGCCCCACTCTAGTAGGTTCCTCTCTCGGAAACATGAGAAGCACTTTAGGGTGGTTGATAACAGTTGAAAAACTGTTATTTTCATGCTTAAAATTGATACTAAAAGCAACCTTTAGACTTAGAAACTAGCTTGAAATCATGCCTTTTATCCATATTTTCAGAAATAAGAGAGCTGGACAGGTTTATGCTTGATTTCAGTGTTTTTGTGCAGGTTTTAAGGTGAATTTGGTGAAAAGAGTGAAGAAGGAGAGAGATGACATTAGAAAAGACAAGAAAGAGTGCAAAAAGAGAAGTCAAAGGCACCGCTCAGCGGCAAACTACCGCTGAGCGGCACTCAAGAGGTGACGTTGGAACCGCTGAGGGGCAAAATGGCCGCTGAGGGGAAGAAAGAAGACGCGCAATCACCGCTGAGCGGTAAGTACCGCTGAGCGGCACTTTTTGGGCTTGGGCTTTTGTAATCTTTTTGTAACTCTAGAATAGTATATAAGGGCTTGCACGTCCTTGGGATTAGTATCTTTGGCAGAAACGAAGTAAACTCTCTCTCTTCCACCCCTTTGAAGGAGGATCTTGGATGCTCAGGCTACCTCTTCACCTTTATTGGGTTTATTCTTTCATTCTTTCATTGTTATTCATCTAGGTTCACCATGACGATGGTGAACTAAACTTTGTATGTTTGTTGGGGAATCAATGTAATCTCTTGAAGCTCTCATATATGGATTTGTTGAGTACATCTTTTAAGTAAGACATATGCTTTCTTTCATCATATAGTTAGGGTTTTTCCTCTTTGCTCAATGCTTGCATTGTTTAACTCATTCTAATGCATGATTATTGGTTTTGTCGATACGGACACATACGGGGAAGTCTAGATCCGGGGAATTTCTCCCAATATTTTACTGACAATATTATATTGGTTGCCTTTAAGCTCCTGCACTCATGAACTAATCATTAGGAATGCTAGGAATTGTATGAACTATTTGATTAGGGAGAAGCCATCTAGAATGGTACATTAGAGAGTGGCATTAACAATGATGATTTGAATGTTGAATTCCTAAAATATATGAGAGTGGATGAGATGAAATTGACCCCCAACAACATATTCATTCATATAATTCATTGAAAGTGTTTATCTTTTGTCTTTGCCATTGATGAATTCATGCATACATGTTTATTTTCGTCTTTGCATATTGAATTCTAAATATTTCGTTTGTAAGTCCTAGCTAATCAACAAATCACATAACTAAACTAGGCCGTGAGTCCTTTGGGAAGAACGATACTTGGTCTTACCAAGTTTATTACTTGAACGATTCGGTCATACTTGCCGATTGTGAAACAAGTTTGTGACATCATATTTTGGTGCTTACAAATTTGTCCATCAGTGGTTCAGGATAGGAGACTTCTGATGGAAAGAAAAGTTGGAATGATACCTAACTTTGCTCCTCAATTTGGAGAACAAGTGTTAGGGAATGACTGGGGAAAGCTAGCCACATATCCTGCACCTGCAAACATAGCTGTGGTAAAGGAATTCTACACCAATGCAAAGAAGATTGGTGATTATCCAGTTGAGAGTTATTTGGGCTATGTCAGAGGCCATGCTATCAGGTATGATCCTGATTCTATCAATAACTTCCTGGACACTGTGTGGGCTGGTGAGCAGTGCCAGTTTGCTCTTTGCATGGAGGAAGGTGTTGATTATGAGGATGTGGAGAGAGTGTTATGTATACCAGGAGGACACTTCCAAAGGAATAGATCTGGCTCAGTGGTTAACATTAGGAGGACAGATTTGACTCCTCTTGCTAAGTATTGGATGGCATTTTCTCATGCCAACATTCAGCCATGTTCACATGTGTCAGATATTACTCTCAGCAGAGCACTATTCATCTACTGTGCTATCAGAAACTTAAATGTTAACATTGGGCAGGTGATAGCTAATGAGATTAGTGTGCACGCCAATACCTCAAACAACAAAGCACCACTAGGACATCCCTCCTTGATCACTCACCTTTGCAAGATAGCTGGGGTGGACACTTCTGCTCCACCATTTGAGAGGCCAAGAAAAGCTATTGATGAGGCCTATTACAGACAGTATTGTGGAGGTGAGGAGGCAGCTCAGCCAGTTCCACCACACCGTGTGCGTAGAGAGAGAGGGCCAGCACAGAGCCAGACATCTGCTGAGACACATGAAGCAGAACCATTCCAGATGAGGGACATGTACATGTCTCTTATAGGTGCTCAGTTGCAGTCCATTCACAGAGGGCAGGTGGCCACTGCTGAGATGATTGTGGGGATGTATGATACACCTCCAGCTCACAAGTGGACTATGGATGAATTCCATAATGTGGTAGCTTGGCCAGAGGAGCCAGTGTAAGGAGGAGGAGCTGAAGCAGCTGAAGCTTCAGTTAGAGAGATGAAAGAAGATGAAGCTGATGATGATGATGCATTTGAAGATGATGAGGATGAGGAAGAAGAGGAAGATACAGAGGACAACTTAGATTGATGAGGAGCTGAGATAACATTTACTAATGAATGCTATCATATGCTTATGCTTTTGTTGGTTTAAGTTTTCTGAACTTATTTGTTTTTGTTTTTAGATTAGGGTTTGATGTACTCTATTGGAAACCTGGTTTGTGTGATGGTTTGCTATTAACTGTGATTTTTTGATAAGTAATGCTTGATGATGCTTATTGACTGATTGATGTTGAGATGATGTGCACATTAAATGCTTATACAGGTGATTCACAAGCTTTGTGAACAAATGCATGATATTATGATTGTGGTTTTGAGATTAAGCAGGATGTGTATGTCAAATGTGAAAAAGCTTATATGTGAGGCTTTGAGCTCCAGAGTTGTTATTGTTGAATGCTATTACTTTGAAAGCATGAATGACTTTGCCCAGGTTTTCTATGATTGAGTCAATTGCTTGTTTTGCATCATGTGATCAAGGCCATTTGTTGGAACCCTTTTTATTGGCCAAATTCATAAAGTTAGCCCACTAAAAGAGAACACTTTGTGTTCTATCCTTTGAACCCTTAGCCTTGAACATAAATTGAAAACCCTTGATTGAAAGTCTTTACCTTGAGTCAAGTAGAAGATATTGTGTGGTACTGTTAAATGTTTAAGTTTGGGGTTGTTGGAAAAACATGAAAAAGTAAAAGCATTGAGCTAAGAATATGCAAAGAAAAAGAAAAAGAAAAGAAAAGAAAAGAAAAAGGCAAAGCTCAATGCAAATGCAAAAGGCAAGTTGGGAAAAATAAGAATAATTGTGTTGTTATGATTCTCTTAACTCAAGGATTTTGTGATCCAGAAAAACCAATTTTCTTGTTAACCCAGCCACATTATAAGCCATTGAAAAGTCCTTGTGATGATGCATGCTTGTGAATGTTTTTGATTGTGGTAAAATGAAAGGCAAAGTTGATTCATGTGACATTGTGATAGTAGAGTGAATGAGTGATTACCTCTTAAACACTTGTGTGTGAGTAAAACACTTTACCTAGTGAGGAAATATTCCATGAGCACATGAACATCCATGCTTAATTGATTGATCATTCATGAAAAGTAGCATTTGTTGGATATTAAGTGATTTTGTGAACACCAAAGCAAGTGCACATCTTGATTGAACTCTTGGTCATAAGTTTGATGGAAGTCTTTACTTATTTTGAAAAGGAGATTTTTGAATGAGTGAACCATCATATGAATTGGTTGAAGATTGAGATACATCTTGTTTGCTTGAGGACAAGCAAAGTTCTAAGTTTGGGGTTGTGATAACAGTTGAAAAACTGTTATTTTCGTGCTTAAAATTGATACTAAAAGCAACCTTTATACTTAGAAACTAGCTTGAAATCATGCTTTTATTCATATTTTTAGAAATAAGAGAACTGGACAGGTTTATGCTTGATTTCAGTGTTTTTGTGCAGGTTTTATGGTGAATTTGGTGAAAGAAGTGAAGAAGGAGAGAGATGGAATCAGAAAAGACATCAAAAAGTGCAAAAGGAGAAGCCGAAGTTACCGCTCAGCGGCAGTTTACCGCTGAGCAGCACTCAGGAGCTCACGGGAGATCCGCTGAAGGGCAAAATGGCCGCTGAGGGGAGAAAATAATTCACGCACTCACCGCTGAGCGCCACACTTATGGGCTTGGGCCTAAATTTTCTGTAATTTTAGAATAGTATAGAAGCTTTAGGACGTCCTAGGGTTTGTATCTTTGGCAGAAACGAAGCAAACACTCTCTCTTCCACCCCTTTGAAGGAGGATCTTGGATTCTCAGGCTATCTCTTCACCTTTCTAGGGTTTTATCCTTCATTCTTTCATTATTGTTCATCTAGGTTCACCATGAATATGGTGAACTAAACCTTGTATGTTTATTGGGGAATCAATGTAATCTTTTGAAGCTCTCATATATGGAATTTGTGCTTTCATCTTAATCTAAGACCTATGCTTTCTTTCATCATTAGTTAGGGTTTTTCCTCTTTGCTCAATGCTTGCTTTGTTTAACTCATTCAATGCATGATTATTGGTTTTGTCGATACGGGAACGTACGGGGAAGTCTAGATCCGGGGAATTACTCCCAATAGTATATTGGTTGTCGTTAAGCTCCTATGCTAAAAGAACTAATTATTAGGAATGCTAGGAATTGTATGAACTTGTAATTAGGGATAGGCCTTCTTGACAAGGTAATTTAGAGAGTGGCATTAACAATGATGAATTGAATGTTGAATTCCTAAAGTATATGAGAGTGAATAAGATGAAATTGATCCCCAACAACATATTCATCCATATATTTCATTGAAAGTGCTTGTATTTTGTTTTGCCATTGATCAACCTCATGCATACATGTTTATTTTCGTCTTTTGCATAGTAAAATCCAATTATTTTTTTCTTAAGTCTTAGCTAATCAACAAATCACATAACTAAACTAGGCCGTGAGTCCTTTGGGAGAACGATACTTTGTCTTACCAAGTTTATTACTTGAAACGATTCGGTCATAATTGCCGATTGTTCAACAAGTTTGTGACATCATATTTTGGTGATCATAAATTTGTCATCAGTTGACGAAGTGGACGAAGTGGAGGATGTAGAGGAATTGGATGAAGTTGAAGAAGTGGAAGAAGAAGTGGACGAAGTGGATGATGTTGACGAAGTGGATGATGTGGATGAAGTTGACGAAGTGAACGAAGTGGATGTAGTGGAGGAAGTGGAGGAAGTGGAGGAAGTGGAGGAAGTTGACGAAGTGGAGGAAGTTGACGAAGTGGTAGAAGTGGACGAAGAGGACGAAGTTGACGAATTTGGGGTAGTGGAGCAAGTGGACGATGTTGACGAAGTGGACGAAGTTGACGAAGTGGAGGAAGTTGACGAAGTGGAAGAAGTGTAGTAAGTGGAGGAAGTCTAAGATGTGGTCAAAGTGGATGAAGAAGTGGAGGATGTGGACGAAGTTGACGATGTTGACGTAGTGAAGGAAGGGGAGGAAGCAGAGGATGTTGAGGAAGTGGACGAAATGGACAAAGTTGAGGAAGTTTACGAATTTGGGGTAGTGGAGCAAGTGGACGATGTTGACTGATGAGAGGGTCGCACCTCCCAACAAAAGTTGTGCATAAAAGAATCCAGTATAAACTAGGAAGTGACTCCTAGGTCGTCTCTCAAGGACCAATTTGTGGTTCAGTCTCAAATCACACATGGAAAAAAGGGGGGTTGTAATGTTTTTGGTTGCGGAAAATTAAATCAAACTGAAATTAAATAAAACAAAATTTAAAACGTGGAAATAAATTTTTACGACAGTAAGACTAAATGGTAAATTACAATAAGATCAGAGAATGCAAAATTCATCAATGCTTGAAATTAAAACGCTGTAATAATAAATATGCAGAAAAACAGTAAACGGTAAAATAGAACGGATAATAAAAATTAAAACACTTTAACTGAAATGAAATTGATCAAGGATTCAACACTTAAATTAAAATGACTCAACAATGAAGATAAAAATAATATGAGAAAATTGCTCTAATCACTGTGACACACTACTACTCAACTACGTGCACAAGCCGAATGAAATCACTGTTTCTAGCTGCACGTCACATACACCTACTCCTGTGAATCATCATCTCTCTTTTCCAAGGAACCGTGTGCTGCTTGCAACCTAGTCTCTATGCAGTACAAATTAAAAGAAAGAAAAAAAAACACTCCAAAAAAATTAAGAAGCTCTCTATTCCCAGCGTAACAGCATGCACAAGCCAACAAAGCAAAATTCTAATATATGGAATATATAAATGCACATGGCAGCAGCCAAACCAAAGCTTCAATAAAAGAGGTGCACATAACCAAATGAAAAGGCAATGGGAAAATCATCAAAAAGGAGTCAAAATCAGCTCTTCATTCATCACGTGTAAAAACAACGTTCCAAAGAAAACCAAGAACCTAAGTGGCAACGTTCCAAAGAAAACCAAGAACCTAAGTGGCAAGTGGCGGCTACTGGAACCTCTCCAAACTACAATTTCTTTTATATCCCTCCTCTCTACTCTCGGCTTCAGCCTCCTAGTTCTTACATTTTTCCTTTGTTCAAAAACCGAGAGAAAAACAAAGTTCGTGGTCCCAAAACCAAGTGGCCTAGAGAAACGAGTGGAGCATGGCCACTGGCGGCTGCAACTCTTTCTTCAGCTCTCCAATTAAGGGTGAATGACCCACACCCCTTTCCAACGTGGCTTTAGCGTGTGGGCCGCTGCACCAATTCAGCACCACTTTCTTTTTGCTGGATGGCACCCCTATTACTAAATGAAATCAGCCCTTGCCATAAAGAAAACCGTGAACTTTCATCAAGTGGTGGCCTGATAGCAGTTGAAAAACTGTTATTTTCATGCTTAAAATTGATATTAAAAGCAACCTTTAGGCTTAAAAACTAGCTTGAAATCATGCTTTTATCTATATTTTCAGAAATAAGAGAGCTGGACAGGTTTATGCTTGATTTAAGTGTTTTTGTGCAGGTTTTAAGGTGAATTTAGTGAAAGAAGTGAAGAAGGAGAGAGATGACATTAGAAAAGAGATCAAAGAGTGCAAAAAGAGAAGTCGAAAGCACCGCTCAGCGGCATTTTACCGCTGAGCGGCACTCAAGAGGTGACGTTGGAACCGCTGAGGGGCAAACTGGCCGCTGAGGGGAAGAAAAGGACGCGCAATCACCGCTGAGCGGCACTTCTTGGGCTTGGGCTTTTGTAATCTTTTGTAACTCTAAATTAGTATATAAGGGCTTGCACGTCCTAGGGGTTGGTATCTTTGGCAGAAACGAGGCAAACACTCTCTCTTCCACCCCTTTGAAGGAGGATCTTGGATGCTCAGGCTACCTCTTAACCTTTTTAGGGTTTATTCTTTCATTCTTTCATTGTTATTCATCTAGGTTCACCATGAATATGGTGAACTAAACCTTGTATGTTTGTTGGGGAATCAATGTAATCTCTTGAAGCTCTCATATATGGAATCTATGCTTGCATCTTTTAATTAAGATTTATGCTTTCTTTCATCATTAGTTAGGGTTTTTCCTCTTTGCTTAATGCTTGCATAGTTTAACTCATTCCATGCATGATTATTGGTTTTGTCGATACGGGCACGTACGGGGAAGTCTAGATCCGGGGAATCTCTCCCAATATTATACTGACAATATTATATTGGTTGTCGTTAAGCTCCTGCACTTATGAACTAATCATTAGGAATGCTAGGAATTGTATGAACTCGTGATTAGGGAGAAGCCATCTAGAATGGTACTTTAGAGAGTGGCATTAACAATGATGATTTGAATGTTGAATTCCTAAAATGTATGAGAGTGGATGAGATGAAATTGACCCCCAACAACATATTCATTCATATATTTCATTGAAAGTGTTTATCTTTTGTCTTTCCCATTGATCAAACTTCATGCATACATGTTTATTTTCTGTCTTGCATATTAAACTTCAAATATTTCGTTCTTAAGTCTTAGCTAATCAACAAATCACATAACTAAACTAGGCCGTGAGTCCTTTGGGAAGAACGATACTTGGTCTTACCAAGTTTATTACTTGAACGATTCAGTCATACTTGCCGATTGTGAAACAAGTTTGTGACATCATATTTTGGTGCTCATAAATTTGTCCATCAAGTTTTTGGCGCCGTTGCCGGGGACTCGTGGTTTAACTGGTTAATTTGTGTGATTATTGATTATCTTTGACTTTAATTTTAATTTTCTGTTTTTATTTTCTGTTTTTATCTTTTTAGATTAGATTAGATTAGATTTGATTTTATTTGGTTAGGTTAGATTTTATTAGATTTTATTTTATCTTTTAGATTAGGTTAGATTTTATTTTATTTTATTTTTTTTATCTTTTAAATCTTTTATCTTTCTATCTTCTATATCTTTTATCTTTTTATCTTCTTATCTTTTGAATCTTTTATCTTTTTATCTTTTGAATATATATCTTCTCTTATATCTTTTTGTGCTAACAAATATTTTCCAGGGTTTTGTTTTCTTGTGCATGCAGGAAGCAATTCGAACTAGAAGTAAGAAAACAACAGAACCACTTCTTGAAGGTCTAGAAGAGAGTAGAAGGAGGAGAAGAATCAGAACGTGTAGAGAACTTTTCCCTTCTCCAGAAACTCTCTTACAATCATCACCACAAGGTTCTGTTCATAGCACAGGAAGTATGGAGGGCAATAATGTTAGAAGAACTCTTGGAGATTACACTAATCTTGCTGGACCTCAGCACTTCAATAGCATAGCTAGACCTAGAGTCAATGCAGCCAACATGGAGGTCAAACCAGCACTGATTCAACTGGTAAAGAGTAATCAATTTAATGGGTTATCTCATGAAAGCCCATATGAGCACCTCACAACCTTTAATGAGATTTGCAATACAGTCAAGATTAATGGGGTGCCAGACGAAGCAATCAAACTTAGCTTGTTTCCTTTCTCATTGGGAGGCAATGCTAAGCTTTGGTTGAACTCTTTTCCAGAAGAAAGTTTCACAGAGTGGGAAGCAGTGGTCACAAAATTTTTAAATAAATACTTCCCACAATCTAAGGTGACTAAAGGAAAGCAAGAGATTTCTTCATTCAAGCAGGGCATGGAAGAATCACTGGGACATGCATGGGACAGGTATAAAAGCTTGTTACGTAAAACTCCCACGCATGGCTTTGAAGATCAAGAAGTAGTCCTAACTTTCCTTGGAGGGCTTGGTTCACAAACCAAGATGATGCTGGATGCCTCAGCTGGAGGCAATATCAAATGGAAGACTCCAGAGGAAGCAACTGAAATTATTGAAAATATGGCTACAAGTGATAATGAGCTGCACAGTGAAAGAGGAGCTCCTATGCAACAAAAAGGGGTTCTTCAATTACAAACCCATGATGCCTTGCTAGCACAGAATAAAATTCTAACTCAACAGCTGGAAACTCTGACCAAAACTCTTGCTTCATTACCCAAAGAGTTAAAATCTGCTGCACAGGTACAAACCCAGTTGTGCGAATTATGTGGGGGTGATCACATCAATGGCCAATGTGCTTTTCCTGTGGAAGCCGTGGAGGATGTTAACTTCATGGCTAATCAATTTCCATACCGTCAAGGGAATTATAATCAGGGTTGGAAGCCACATCCAAGCATTGGTCAAGGACAAACTGGGCAAGCTAATCAATATAATAAGCAACAGCAGCAACCAACCTTTTGGCAACAATTATCTATGCTTAATGAAAGATCAACAAGGTTGGAAGAAACTCTTCAGCAATTCATACAGAAAACTGAATCTTCTCAAAAGAGCACTGAAGCTGCTATAAAGAATTTGGAGATTCAAATGGGTCAGATTACCAAGCAATTGGAAGAAAGGCCAAACAGAAACTTTGGGGCTAATACTGAGGTTAACCCTAGAGAAGAGTGCAAAGTAGTCAAGAGTGTGAATGAAGAGATCATTGAGTTAGAAGAAGGAGAAACAGAAGAGAGAAGAGAAGAAGAAAGAAAGGACATTTTTCCTTTTCCAACAAATCAGGAGAAACCAATGGATTTCACAAATTTATTCAGAATGGTTGATAATGAAGCACCTTGGGAACAAATTTTACAGAAAATAGCAGTTTACACAAAATCTGATGAAGGTACCTCTACAAAAAGAAGACGTAGAGATGATGAGGAAGAAAAGTGTATAACTGTTAAGAAAGAGTCATTCCCACCAAAAGCAGCAGATCCAGGTAGTTTTTCTATCCCTTGTTCTATAGGGAAGAAAAAGGTAAAGAAAGCTCTCCTTGATTTAGGTTCAAGTGTTAACTTGATGCCTTATTCTCTATTGGAGCAAATTGGCCATGTTAAAATAAAACCTGTAAAGGTTAATCTAGTAATGGCTGATGGATCTTCAAAGGAGCCATGTGGGATTGCAGAAGACATTGTAGTTTGTGTTGGCAAACTTCAGTTTTTGGCAGACTTTGTGGTGATGAAGATAGAGACCGAAAAGATACCTTTCATATTGGGAAGACCGTTTATGAAAACGGCCAGGGCTATCATAGATGTTAATGAAGGTATAGTGGTGCTCCAGGACAGAGAGGAGAGAGTGGTGGTGGATGTTTTCAAAGATGAGATACAAGCAAAGGAGGAAGAGTCTAGTTATAAAGCTGCATTTCGAGATGCACCCATGACTAGAGGTAAAAATGAAAATCTTGAAGTTTCAGATAACCATTGTTTGTTTTTTCAGGTACCCAAGGTAGAAGAGATTGGAAAAGGAGAAGAAGTTCCTAGAGACTGGAAGAAAAGAAGACTCCAACTTGGCACACCTGTAAGACTCAAGAACAAGTTGTGGGTTATAAAAGGCTTTAAAGAGAAGGAGATGATAGAGATAGAGTCTCCATATTCTAGAGAATTCAAAACAGTCCAAAGGAAGCAGTTGAAAGGTTGGTGGAAGGACAACATCAACTATAAAGAAGATGGAACATGAGCTGTAACAGGGTCAAGCTAGTGACGGTAAAGGAGCGCTTGCTGGGAGGCAACCCAGTAGATTTACAAACTTTTGATTTGTTTTGGTTTTGTAACTTTTAATCTGTGAACATTATTCTGGACATTATTTTGTTGGATCTAGCATCTACTGAAGGATGCTAGGTGGTTAAGTATCTACTGAAGGATACTAGGTTTGTAACACCTACTGATGGGTGTTGGTGAGAAGATTTTGCACCTACTGACGGGTGCTGGTAAGTTGAAACACCTACTGATGGGTGTTGGTGGATTTTGGGTCAGGCTCGTGACGTTAAACAAGCGCTACCTGGGAGGCAACCCAGTTGATTGATTGTTTTCTGTTTGTTTATTTTAGTTAGGGTTTGCATAAGCATTTTTAACATTGAATTGCAGGGAACCAGTGAGGGGTATGTCTAGGAGGCACGTAGGTCAAGAAAAGAAGGAGAAGGGCACATCACGAAAGTGCCGCTGAGCGGCAATTACCGCTGAGCGGTACTATCGTAGATGGGCTTAAGTTCCCCTTAGCGGAACCCGAGCCCATTAGGGTATTTTTAAACCCTAAGCTGCGAAATTTCTCATTCTTTCAAAGCCCTTCTTTGCACAAAGACTCCCACATACCCTCTCTTAGGTTTTCCACATCTTTTTACTCTTCCCTCTTTAGAAAATCTCTCTTCCACTCACTTTCTCACTAGTTTTTCATCAAAGTTTGGGGTTGGAAGAGAGCATTCTAGTTTGGAAGCATTCTCATATCATCTAGCATCTCCACCCAAGTAAGTAAAATGCATTTTGTTCATTCTAGGGTTCTTGAATTTGAATGTGATTGTCAAAGCATGAATATTTAGGGGTTTTGATTTCTATGCATGATTTGATGATATATTTGATGTTTGAACCGATTAAACTGCTTGATTATGAACTGGAAAACTGAAAATTGCATTTGGGTGGAGTTAGGACAGTTTTAAAACGAGATTTTCAAAAATCTGCAGGTCACCGCTGAGCGGTATTTACCGCTGAGCGGCACTCTGCCAGACTTGGATTTTTCTGGTTTTTGCGTGTTGGAATGTGGCACTGGTGGCGCTGAGGGGAAATTCTGGCCCTCAGTGGTGGTTTAGCTTCGAAAGGAATTATGTTCTGTGTTACTAATGATTAACATCATGTTCTGTGGTTTTTGTTATTGTGTTTGAATGCAGGAATGGCATCCTCTTCAGGAAAGAGATTGAAAACCATGGCAACCAAGAGGAAGGAAAAGGAACCAGAGCAACCCCACTCTAGTAGGTTCCTCTCTAGGAAACATGAGAAGCACTTTAGGGTGGTTCAGGACAGGAGACTTCTAATGGAGAGAAAGGTTGGAATGATACCTAACTTTGCTCCTCAATTTGGAGAGCAAGTGTTAGGGAATGATTGGGGAAAGCTAGCCACTTATCCAGCACCTGCCAACATAGCTGTGGTGAAGGAATTTTACATCAATGCAAAGAAGATTGGTGACTATCCAGCTGAGAATTATTTGGGCTATGTTAGAGGCCATGCTATCAGGCATGATCCTGACTCCATCAACAACTTCCTGGATACTGTGTGGGCTGGTGAGCAATGCCAGTTTGCTCTTTGCATGGAGGAAGGTGCTGATTTTGAGGATGTGGAGAGAGTGTTGTGCATACCTGGAGGACACTTCCAAAGGAATAGATCTGGCTCAGTGGTTAACATTAGGAGGACAGATTTGACTCCTCTTGCAAAGTATTGGATGGCATTTTCTCATGCCAACATTCAGCCATGTTCACATGTGTCAGATATCACTCTCAGCAGGGCACTATTCATCTACTGTGCTATCAGAAACTTGAATGTCAATATTGGGCAGGTGATAGCTGATGAGATTAGTGTGTGTGCTAACACCTCAAACAACAAAGCACCACTGGGACATCCTTCTTTGATCACTCACCTTTGCAAGCTAGCTGGGGTGGACACTTCTGTTCCACCATTTGAGAGGCCAAGAAAAGCTATAGATGAGGCCTATTACAGACAGTACTGTGGAGGTGAGGAGGCAGCTCATCCAGTTCCACCACGCCAGGCTCGTAGAGAGAGAGGGCCAGCACAGAGCAGGACATCTGCTGATACACATGAAGCAGAACCATTCCAGATGAGGGACATGTATATGTCTCTTATAGGTGCTCAGTTGCAGTCCATTCACAGAGGGCAGGTGGCCACTGCTGAGATGATAGTGGGGATGTATGATACACCTCCAGCCCACAGGTGGACTATGGATGAATTCCATAACGTGGTAGCTTGGCCAGAAGAACCATTGCATGAAGCTGGAGCATCTGAAGCTTCAGCTAGAGATATGGAAGAAGATGAAGCTAAGGAGGAGGATGCATTTGATGATGATGATGATGAAGAGGAAGAGGAAGATACAGAGGACAGCTCAGACTGATGAGGAGCTGAGATAGCATTTACTGATGAATGCTATCATATGATTATGCTTTTGTGGTTTAAGTTTTCTGAACTTATTTGTTTTTGTTTTTAGATTAGGGTTTGATGTACTCTATTGAACACCTGGTTTTTTATGATGGTTTGCTATTAACTGTGATTGTTTGATAAGTAATGCTTGATGATGCTTATTGATTGATTGTGTTGAGATGATGTGCACATTAAAATGCTTATACAGGTGATTCACAAGCTTTGTGAACAAATGCATAATATCATGATTGTGATTGTGAAATTAAGCAGGATGTGTATGTCAAATGTGAATGAGCTTATATGTGAGGTTTTGAGCTCCAGAGTTGTTATTGTTGAATGCTATTACTTTGAAAGCATGAATGATTTTGCCCAGGTTTTCTATGATTGAATCAATTGCTTGTTTTGCATCATGTGATCAAGGCCGTTTCTATTGAAACCCTTTTTATTGGCCAAATTCATAAAGTTAGCCTACTAAAAGAGAACACTTTGTGTTCTATCCTTTGAACCCTTAGCCTTGAATATACACTGAAAACCCTTGATTGAAAATCTTTACCTTGAGTTAAGTAGAAGATCTTGTGTGGTATTGACAAATGTTCAAGTTTGGGGTTTAACAAGCGGGTCGCACCGCTCACAAAAGTTGATTGCACGAAAATAATGCAGTATAGACTAGGAAGTGACTCCTAGGTCGTCTCTTAAGGACCAAATATGGTTCAGTTTCGAATCAAACACGAGGGGGGGTGTTTTTGTGATTTTGTTTGAATGCGGTAAATTAAAATTAAAACCGACTGGAATTTAAATAAGACAACTGAATTTAAAAACACTGAAATAAATTTTAACGACGGTAAAAACAAGCGGTAAAAGACAGTAAAAACTGAACCGTAAAAATTCAGAAACGGTAAAATTAAACGCAGAAATAAAAACATCAGTGAAAATACATTGACAGAAAATAAACCGTAAAAATAACGCTTGAAAATAAAATGAACAAAAAAATACATTGACAGAATTTAACAGTGCAGACAATCATGAACGATAAACTTAACAGATGAAAATATTTAACTGAAAATGGACTTCACCAGAGATTAAACACTTAAATTAAGAAAGCGTTAAATTGCAAAACAATTAAACTCCTGACAGAATTAAAATTGCAAATCTAAAAATTCATAAACAAAATTTCATCCAAAGTTTAAAGGTGAAAACGGAGTGCGTAAATGAAAATTAAATTCAACCTCAATTGGAAAATGCAGAGTGGAAACTACAATGGAAATTCAATTCTTGAAACTAAAAATTACAAGAAATCTAAAACCTCCCCAAGAGGGGAGGAGAAGAAAAATGAACTCTCAGAACGTATGCACTCCTCCCTCAAATCCCCCCTTTCTTCTTCTCTGCTGCTGCCAATTTATAACTACTTCTCTCGACAAAGTCTCCGTATTTCCCTCTCAATTTCAAGGAGCTTGTCTGCTTCTCGGTTTGTCCTCAATTGGTAGCTCCTGTTTTGGGAAATTTCTCCCACCAATTTGCTCCTAGTCGTTCCAAAGAAATGAGGTTGTGGGCCCTCCATTCTTGTGTCTGTTTGCTTCCCTGTTTCCAATCAAAATTCACGTGAGTTTCCTTCCAGCCATCATGCCTTGCACTTCGTCCTCTCCATTCCACGTTTCTCTCCTTTCACACCAGCTCCTTTCTTCTCTCTCCATCCAAGCACTCATCCCTTCCATTCCGACACTTTGTCCATGCTTATTTACTCAAAGAAGGAAGGCGTGAACGTGCAGCACCTCACTTTCCTTTCAGCCAGCCATGTTACCACCGAGAGGAAGTTGCTGGAACGTGTGAAGATCACTTCCCTTGATGGATCGTGATGCTTGCTATCTTCAACCAAGAGCAACTCCTTGCTGCTGGACCATGAAAGTGCAGCCCACGTTAAATATGGATGTTTCTCCAAGCCTCCATTTTCTTTGCTGCTGGATGCTTTCAAAACCAAGGCTGTTACAACTGAGTTATTTCCTTCAACATGCACACCATCCCCCTTTCTCCTTTGGACGTGAGATGAAGAATGAATGGGGTGCAGCTGCTGGATGCCTCTCAAAGGAAACCGTGAGCTTGTTTTCCAAAAGAAGGTCTAAAACCAAATGTGGATTGGGAGAGGACGGTCACCAAAAAATTCTGCACATCTCTTCAAGCCAAAATTAATGCATTTCCTTTACATGTGGGTCGTGAGCTTTTGAACGTAAGGTGGACTTGGTAGGATGGCTTCATTCTTTCTTCACTTAATGGTTCTTTGATGTGCCAAAAGTCATGAAGGGGCCCTCCATTTTACTCCTTACGTGACATGGCTTCTTGTTTTTTTTAAAAAAACAAAATAAAACAAAAAGTGTGCTTCCATTATTCTTTCCAAAACCGTGAGTGATGTGTTGTTTCTTTCTCCAATTTTTCAAGCTAGCGGGGCCATGAAACCACTTCCATTAATATAACATTAATATAATAAAATCCATGAGCTCACGTGAACTTTCCTTTGGTGGCCCTCCTTCATTCCAAATTCTTGCCAATTGCAAAATTCCTCACTTGGGAACAAGGAGTTGCCGTGGCCTTTTCTTAAAGAGTGTGGTTTCCTTCCAAATTAAAATTGTTATCTTCCAATTATTTGAGAACCGTGGGCTGAATGCAAGGTGGTCCCTCTCCATCATTTCAATTGGTGTGCATTTGTGCTAGCTATTGCCGTGAGATTGCTTCTTGTTTCTCTTAGAAACCAAAATGACAACAAAAGAAATGTGCTTGCATTATTCTCTCCATGACCGTGAAAATAAATTTTCTTCCAAATATCTTAGAATATGTTTCCAAAATTCTTCCTGAAATTATTAATGCAAATAATTAGCTCAGATAATTCAAATTAATTAAAATAAGAATTTCCGATTAAATTACGCACATTTAACAAAAACGGAAAAATACCGGACATTTAAGCACAATTCCCTGATTAAATTTGGTACAATAAGCTAAGTGAAATGAAGAAAATATTGACTCATCAGGGTTGTTGGGAAAACATGAAAAAGGAAAAGCATTGAGCTAAGAGCTAAAAAGTAAGAATATGCAAAGAAAAAGAAAAGAAGTGAAAAAGAAGTAAAGCTCAATGCAAATGCAAAGGCAAAAGAAAGTTGGGAATGAATAAGATGATTGTGTTGATATGATTCTCTTAACTCAAGGATTTTGTGATCCAGAAAAACCAATTTTCTTGTTAGCCCAGCCACATTATAAGCCATTGAAAAGTCCTTGTGATGATGCATGCTTGTGAATGTTTTTGATTGCGGTAAAATGAAAGGCAAAGTTGATTCATGTGACATTGTGATAGTGGAGTGAATGAGTGAAACACTTTACCTCTTATACACTTGTGTGTTGAGTGAAACACTTTACCTAGTGAGGAAATATTCCATAAGCACATGAACATCCATGCTTAATTGATTGATCATTCATGAAAAATAGCATTTGTTGGAACTTAAATGACTTTGTGAACACTAAAGCATGTGCACATCTTGAATGAACTCTTGGTCATAAGGTTGATTAAAGTTTTTACTTATCTTCAAAAAAGAATTTTTGAATGAGTGAACCATCATATGAATTGGTTGGAGATTGAGTTACATTTTGTTTGCTTGAGGACAAGCAAAGTTCTAAGTTTGGGGTTGTGATAACAGTTGAAAAACTGTTATTTTCATGCTTAAAATTGATATTAAAAGCAACCTTTAGGCTTAAAAACTAGCTTGAAATCATGCTTTTATCTATATTTTCATAAATAAGAGAGCTGGACAGGTTTATGCTTGATTTAAGTGTTTTTGTGCAGGTTTTAAGGTGAATTTAGTGAAAGAAGTGAAGAAGGAGAGAGATGACATTAGAAAAGAGATCAAAGAGTGCAAAAAGAGAAGTCGAAAGCACCGCTCAGCGGCATTTTACCGCTGAGCGGCACTCAAGAGGTGACGTTGGAACCGCTGAGGGGCAAACTGGCCGCTGAGGGGAAGAAAAGGACGCGCAATCACCGCTGAGCGGCACTTCTTGGGCTTGGGCTTTTGTAATCTTTTGTAACTCTAAATTAGTATATAAGGGCTTGCACGTCCTACGGGTTGGTATCTTTGGCAGAAACGAGGCAAACACTCTCTCTTCCACCCCTTTGAAGGAGGATCTTGGATGCTCAGGCTACCTCTTCACCTTTTTAGGGTTTATTCTTTCATTCTTTCATTGTTATTCATCTAGGTTCACCATGAATATGGTGAACTAAACCTTGCATGTTTGTTGGGGAATCAATGTAATCTCTTGAAGCTCTCATATATGGAATCTATGCTTGCATCTTTTAATTAAGATTTATGCTTTCTTTCATCATTAGTTAGGGTTTTTCCTCTTTGCTTAATGCTTGCATAGTTTAACTCATTCCATGCATGATTATTGGTTTTGTCGATACGGGCACGTACGGGGAAGTCTAGATCCGGGGAATCTCTCCCAATATTATACTGAAAATATTATATTGGTTTTCGTTAAGCTCCTGCACTTATGAACTAATCATTAGGAATTCTAGGAATTGTATGAACTCGTGATTAGGGAGAAGCCATCTAGAATGGTACTTTAGAGAGTGGCATTAACAATGATGATTTGAATGTTGAATTCCTAAAATGGATGAGAGTGGATGAGATGAAATTGACCCCCAACAACATATTCATTCATATATTTCATTGAAAGTGTTTATCTTTTGTCTTTGCCATTGATCAAACTTCATGCATACATGTTTATTTTCTGTCTTGCATATTAAACTTCAAATATTTCGTTCTTAAGTCTTAGCTAATCAACAAATCACATAACTAAACTAGGCCGTGAGTCCTTTGGGAAGAACGATACTTGGTCTTACCAAGTTTATTACTTGAACGATTCGGTCATACTTGCCGATTGTGAAACAAGTTTGTGACATCATATTTTGGTGCTCATAAATTTGTCCATCATGGCCCCCTCTTTCCATTAATTTGCTTGCGGGTCGTGTGCCATGTGCTAGTCCAGCTTCTTTCCCATGTGGCAAATTCCTTCTTCCTTCTTTACGTGAGATGCTGCACACCAAAACCGTGCATTACTTTGTTTCCAGCAACAAAACCGAAACCAAGCTTCATGAACCAAACATCTTTTCCATTTTTTTTTCCACTTCAACACACAAAATAAACCAATGCAACTTCTTCCAAGAACCTCCTAATTAATTGCCTCCCATCATGTGCTAGACCAGCTACATTCCAATTTAAATGCAGCCCATGACAGTTGAAATATTTGGCAGCTGCACTTCATTTCTTCAATCTTCTGGATGTGCAGTTTTGTTCAACTCAAAACAATTTGGACCTCCTTGCAACCAATTAAGGGTCTAGAACCACATTTAATTTCTTTTTGTGGCCATGAGATTCATTATCCAATGATAAATTCCAGCCACCACAAGTACTAAACAGCAAGCAAACAATGCAAACATATTAGAACACTCAAACAGTAATCACTGGACTGACATAGGGGAGTAAAAAAATTACTGGGAACAGTACAAAACTAATTTGGACAAAGTAAAAACTATACATGAAAATAGACATCTAGACGAAACTATGAAAAAAAATTGCATGGAAAACGGATAAGAATTGGACTCAAACGAGGTCACACAAGTCGACACAACATTCACGCAGCACTGTGCGAAAATTGAAATGACTGAGATGCATTGGACTCAATTTCCATTTCTCATTTAACCTTCAAGTGTCCCAAAAAGTTATCCAAAATTTTCCCGTAATTAATAATGCAAAATAATAAGCTCAGATAATTCAAATTAGTTAAAATAAGAAATTCCGATCAAATTAAGCACAATTAGGAAAAACAGGAAAATACCGGACGTTTAAGCACAATTCCCCGATTAATTCTAGTACAATAAACTAAGTGAAGTGAATAAAATATTGACTCATCATTGACGAAGTGGATGAAGTGGACCAAGTGGACGAAGTTGACGAAGTGGACAAAGTTGACGAAGTGGAAGAAGTCTACTAATTGGAGGAAGTGGAGGAAGTGGACGATTGGGACAAAGTGGATGAAGAAGTGGAGGAAGTGGAGGAAGTAGAAGAAGTTGAGGAAGTGGAGGAAGTGCACGAAGTGGAGGAAGTTGAGGAAATGGACGAAGTGGAGGAAGTGGACGAAGTTGACGGAATTGACGTGGTGGACGAAGTGGACGAAGTTGACGAAGTGGACAAAGTTGACGAAGGGGAAGAAGTCTAGTAATTGGAAGAAGTGGACGATGTGGACAAAGTGGATGAAGAAGTAGAGGAAGTGGAGGAACTAGAAGAAGTGGAGGAAGATGACGAAGTGGAGGAAGTGGGTGAAGTGGAGTAAGTGGACGAAGTGGACAAAGTCGACGAAGTGGACAAAGTGGATGAAGTTGACGAAGTGGAGGAAATGGAGGAAGTGGAGGAAGTAGAGGAAGGGGACAAAGTGGACAAAATGGAAGAAGAGGTGGACGAAGTGGAAGAAGAAGTGAATGAAGTGGACGAAGTTGACAAAGTGGACGAAGTGGAGGATGTAGAGGAAGTGGACGAAGTTGAAGAAGTGGAAGAAGAAGTGGACGAAGTGGATGATGTTGACGAAGTGGACGATGTGGAGGAAGTTGACGAAGTGAACGAAGTGGATGTAGTGGAGGAAGTGGACTGATGAGTCAATATTTTATTCACTTCATTTAGTTTATTGTACCAAATTTAATCGGGGAATTGTGCTTAATTGTTCGGTATTTTCCCGTTTTTAATAATTGTGCTTAATTTGACCAAAAATTCTTATTTTAATTAATTTGAATTATTTGAGCTAATTATTTGCATTATTAATTGTAGGGAAATTGTTGGATAATATTTGGGACATTTGGAGGTGAAAAGAAATACCACATCAATTATGCTTTAAACTAAAATGATTGAGGAGGTGTGGATTTCAACAAGGGAGGTGCTGGAAGAAAAAAAAAGGTACCGAGAGAGAGATCAGGAGGTGCAGCCCATGAGCACATTTGGAAGTGCAAGCAGCATGCGGTGGAGGGAGAAGAAGCTGGTCCAAACCACGTTGTGCACACGGAACGGTCCAGCTTGGAAGCAAAGCCCAGCAGCCTCCACATCCAACATTTGTGCGTCCAGGAGGTGGACGAAGAAGCCTTCACCACGTCCAATCCATGCGCATCAAAATTTCTTCATTTTCCAGCAAAGCAACGTGTGTCGAGCAATGGGAGAAGCACGTCCAGTGCAGTAGCGGCCCACACGCGGAAGCACGGTCCAGAAAGAGATGAGCTGCACGAAGTAAGTAGGTCACGGAATGGAGTATTAGGGGGGAGTTCCAGTGGAGGTGGAGGGAGGAGAGCCGCCACTCGCTCTCTCTCTCTCGGGGTTTCTTTGTTTTTTTAGACTTGTTCCTGGAAGTTTTCAGGGATGGAGAGCAAGGGAGATTTTCTTTTTGGGCTGAAGTATGTTGCAGATTGAGAGAGAAAGTAGTAGTGTCATGGTGCAACGGTAAAAAGAGGTGGCATCCAGCAGCTTGACAGGTCCAAGAGGTGCAGGTTTTCAGAGGAGCGGTAGCCACCACGGAAAGCACACACTGCCTTAAAAGGAGGGACCAGCCGCTATCGAGGGAGAGCTTCATTTTTTTTGCAGCAGCACGTTGAGAGAATGGAAGGCTACGGCTGAAGAAAAGAATGGTGCTGGAATGAAGAGCATGGAGTTTTGTTTGGAGGGTGTCTCGGCCTGAATCAGGACAGCAGCCGCCACCTTCTCAGATTTTTGTTTTCTGGCTTTGCTTTTGAATGTTTCTCGGAGAGTTTGGAGGGAGAGAAGGAAGCACACTGTCATGGCTTGAAAGAAAGAGCACACGCCCCCCTTCCCCACCTTTTGGATTCACTTTATTTTGCTGTTAGAGGTTGAAGCAAATTGACTCATTTTATTTTTATTCTACTGTCCAAGTATTTATTTTTTTTGTGTTGTTGGGTGATGAATGGTTGTTTAATTTTGCATTGAATGAAAAGTGCATTTAATTTAGTTGAAAGCCGTGCACAATGTTATGGTCTGGATGGAATCTTTCATTTCTCTATTTCTTTTAGAAAGTAAAGCATTATTGGAGTGTTGCACGGTGATAGACATCAACTTAATTGCTTTAGATTGCTTTTGGAAAGTGAGTGGAGCATGTGTGTAGAAGATGGGAATTCACGTCTGGAAGGAAGAGGCAACCAAATTGTTTTGACATTTTTTTTCTTTGCTTGCCAATGATGTCACGGCCAAGAGGATCCAAGTAGAAGCATTTTGTTTAATTTTCTTTAAAAGGGAACTCAAGAATGGTCACGGCCAAGGAGTGGTTTCCCTCTTTAAGCATTAGCAATTTTTAATTTCTTTTAGTAGATGAATTTGTCACAGTTCATAGTAGAGAAGTTTTTACTGTCTTTCATTTCTTTTGCTTTAAAATATTTTATATCATATGTTGAAATGATTTTTTGTATTTTTGTTAGTTGTATTTTGCTGCTGTCATTTTAATTCTGTTTCCATGTTTGAATTTTGCTGTTTTCTGTTTTTACTGTTTTCTGTATTTTCGTTTTTCTGTATTTTCTGTTTTCTGTTCCAGATTTGTTTTTACTGTTTCGTGTGGCCATAATTTCGTTTTCACTGTACCAATTTTGTTGTACGGTTTTAAATTTCGTTTTATTGTTTTGAAATTTTAATTCGACGCTTTTTAATTTCATCCGCAAACAAACTTTCACAAAACCCCCCTACGTGTTGACCTGAAACTGAACCAAATTTGGTCCTTGAGAGACGACCTAGGAGTCACTTCCTAGTACTGTACTGCATTCTTTTATGCACAACTTTTGTGGGAGGTGCGACCCTCATCATCAAAATACCTTCTCAGATTTTTGTTTTCTGGCTTTGCTTTTGAATGTTTCTCGGAGAGTTTGGAGGGAGAGAAGGAAGCACACTGTCATGGCTTGAAAGAAAGAGCACACGCCCCCCTTCCCCACCTTTTGGATTCACTTTATTTTTCTGTTAGAGGTTGAAGCAAATTGACTCATTTTATTTTTATTCTACTGTCCAAGTATTTATTTTTTTTGTGTTGTTCGGTGATGAATGGTTGTTTAATTTTGCATTGAATGAAAAGCGCATTTAATTTAGTTGAAAGTCGTGCACAATGTTATGGTCTAGATGGAATCTTTCATTTCACTATTTCTTTTAGAAAGTAAAGCATTATTGGAGTGCTGCATGGTGATAGACATCAACTTAATTGCTTTAGATTGCTTTTGGAAAGTGAGTGGAGCATGTGTGTAGAAGATGGGAATTCACGTCTGGAAGGAAGAGGCAACCAAATTGTTTTGACATTTTTTTTCTTTGCTTGCCAATGATGTCACGGCCAAGAGGATCCAAGTAGAAGCATTTTGTTTAATTTTCTTTAAAAGGGAACTCAAGAATGGTCACGGCCAAGGAGTGGTTTCCCTCTTTAAGCATTAGCAATTTTTAATTTCTTTTAGAAGATGAATTTGTCACAGTTCATAGTAGAGAAGTTTTTACTGTCTTTCATTCTTTTGCTTTAAAATATTTTATATCATATGTTGAAATGATTTTTTGTATTTTTGTTAGTTGTATTTTGCTGCTGTCATTTTAATTCTGTTTCCATGTTTGAATTTTGCTGTTTTCTGTTTTTACTGTTTTCTGTATTTTCATTTTTCTGTATTTTTTGTTTTCTGTTCCAGATTTGTTTTTATTGTTTCGTGTGGCTGTAATTTAGTTTTCACTGTACCAATTTTGTTGTACGGTTTTAAATTTTGTTTTACTGTTTTGAAATTTTAATTCGACGCTTTTTAATTTCATCCGCAAACAAACTTTCACAAAACCCCCCTACGTGTTGACCTGAAACTGAACCAAATTTGGTCCTTGAGAGACGACCTAGGAGTCACTTCCTAGTACTGTACTGCATTCTTTTATGCACAACTTTTGTGGGAGGTGCGACCCTCATCATCATGGACGAAGTGGAGGAAGTTGATAACAGTTGAAAAACTGTTATTTTCACGCTTAAAATTGATACTAAAAGCAACCTTTAGACTTAAAAACTAGCTTGAAATCATGCTTTTATCTATATTTTCAGAAATAAGAGAGCCGGACAGGTTTATGCTTGATTTAAGTGTTTTTGTGCAGGTTTTAAGGTGAATTTAGTGAAAGAAGTGAAGAAGGAGAGAGATGGAATCAGAAAAGGAAGCAAAGAGTGCAAAAGGAGAAGCCGAAAGCACTGCTCAGCGGCATTTTACCGCTGAGCGGCACTCAGGAGGTCACGGGAGGTCCGCTGAGGGGCAAACTGGCCGCTGAGGGGAAGAAACAAGACGCGCAGTCACCGCTGAGCGGTATTTACCGCTGAGCGGCACTTTTATGGGCTTGGGCTTTTGTAATCTTTTGTAATTCTAAAATAGTATATAAGGGCTTGCACGTCCTAGAATTAGGATCTTTGGCAGAAACGAGGCAAACACTCTCTCTCTCACCCCTTTGAAGGAGGATCTTGGATGCTCAGGCTACCTCTTCACCTTTATTGGGTTTATTCTTTCATTCTTTCATTGTTCATCTAGGTTCACCATGAATATGGTGAACTAAACCTTGTATGTTTGTTGGGGAATCAATGTAATCTCTTGAAGCTCTCATATATGGAATTTATGCTTGCATCTTAATCTAAGATTTATGCTTTCTTTCATCATTAGTTAGGGTTTTTCCTCTTTGCTTAATGCTTGCATAGTTTAACTCATTCAATGCATGATCATTGGTTTTGTCGATACGGGCACGTACGGGGAAGTCTAGATCCGGGGAATTTCTCCCAATATTATATTGGTTGTCGTTAAGCTCCTGCACTTATGAACTGATCATTAGGAATGCTAGGAATTGTATGAACTCGTGATTAGGGAGAAGCCATCTAGAATGGTACTTTAGAGAGTGGCATTGACAATGATGATTTGAATGTTGAATTCCTAAAATATATGAGAGTGGATGAGATGAAATTGACCCCCAACAACATATTCATTCATATATTTCATTGAAAGTGTTTATCTTTTGCTTTTGCCATTGATCAAAAACTCATGCATACATGTTTATTTTCTGTCTTGCATATTAAACTCCAAATATTTCGTTCTTAAGTCTTAACTAATCAACAAACCACACAACTAAACTAGGCCGTGAGTCCTTTGGGAGAACGATACTTGGTCTTACCAAGTTTATTACTTGAACGATTCGGTCATACTTGCCGATTGAAAAACAAGTTTGTGACATCATATTTTGGTGCTCATAAATTTGTCCATCAAGTTTTTGGCGCCGTTTCCGGGGACTCGTGGTTTAACTGGTTAATTTGTGTGATTATTGATTATCTTTGACTTTAATTTTGAATTTCTGTTTTTATTTTTCTGTTTTTATTTTATTTTATTTTATCTTATTTGATTAGATTAGATTTTATTTTATTTGATTTGATTTGATTAGATTAGATTTTATTTTATTTTATCTTATTTGATTAGATTAGATTTTATTTTATTTTATTTTATTTGATTAGATTAGATTTGATTTGATTTGATTTTATCTTATTAGATTAGATTAGATTTCAATTTATTTTATTCTATCTTATTTTATTTTATTTTCTGAATCTTTTATCTTCTGAATATATATCTTCTCCTATATCTTTTTATGCTAACAAATATTTTGTAGAGTTTTGTGCCTAATGTTTGCAGGATGCAATTTGAACAAGAATTTAATGGGCACTCAATTCTACCAAAGTAATCTCAACCACTGGTGGGAACATGACTCAAGCATGGATCAAAGCCAATTTTGGCAAGCTGCCGGACAATTTGAGAACCAACCACAACAACAATGGCAGCAACAAAGCTTTAAAATTAACAAAGGGAAGCAAGAGATCTCTTCATTTAGACAAGGCATGGAAGAATCACTGAGGCATGCATGGGACAGGTATAAAAGCCTATTACGAAAGACTCCCACGCATGGATTTAACGAAGGAGAAGTAGTCCTAATCTTCCTTGGAGGTCTTGGTTCACAAACCATGATGATGCTTAACGCCTCAGCTGGAGGCAATATCAAATGGAAGACTCCAGAGGAAGCCACAGAAATAATTGAAAACATGACTACTAATAACAATAAGTGGAACAGTGAAAGAGGAGCTCCTATTCAACAAAAAGGAGTTCTACAGTTGCAATCCAATGATGCCTTGATAGCTCAGAACAAGTTAATAACTCAACAATTGGAGAATCTCTCAAAGATACTTGAACAATTGCCACAAGAGTTAAAGACTGTTGCACAAGTACAATCCCAGTTGTGCGAATTGTGTGGAGGCGACCATATCAATGGTCAATGTGCCTTTCCAATTGAAGTCGTAGAGGATGTAAACTACATGACCAATCAGTATCATCAAGGGAGCTACAATCAGGGGTGGAAACCACACTCAAGCATTGGTCAAGGGCAAACTGGGCAAGCGGGTCAATATAATAAGCAGCAGCAGCAACCCACCTTATGGCAACAATTATCTATGCTTAATGAAAGGTCTATGAGGATGGAGGAAACTCTCAACAATTTCATACAGAAAACTGAGTCTACCCAAAAGAGCACTGAAGCTGCTATCAAAAATTTGGAGACTCAGATGGGGCAGATCACCAAACAGGTGGAAGAAAGGCCAAGTAGAAATTGTGGGGCTAATACTGAGGTTAACCCCAGGGAAGAGTGTGAAGTGCTAGTGAGTGTAAATGTTGAAAAAGTTGAGTTGGAAAAAGAAGAGAGAAAAGAGAGAGAAGAGAAAATTTGTGTGAAGATTGAGAAAGTGAGTAGAAAAAGAAAAGAAAAAAAGAAAGTGAGAGAAAAGAAAAAGAGGACGAGAAAAAAAAAGAAAGAATCATATGAAAAACCTCATCCTCATCCAAAGAAGAATCGTAGGAAGGAAAAGAAATTTAAGTGCTTTATGGAAATCTTCAAGAAATTGGAGATTAAAGTTCCTATGATTGAGACACTGCAACAGGTTCCTGGTTTGATCAAATTTCTGAAGAAGTTCAGTAGAAAGAAGAAAAAGAAGAAGGAACTTGAGCTTTACTGGGTCAAGCTAGTGACGTTAAAAGAGCGCTTGCTGGGAGGCAACCCAGTGGATTTAAAAACTTTTGTTTTGGATTTGTAACTTTTAATTTGTGGACATTATTTTGTAAATATTTTGTTGGATACAGCATCTACTGAAGGATGCTAGGTGGTTAAGTATCTACTGAAGGATACTAAGTTTGTAACACCTACTGATGGGTGTTGGTGAGAAGATTTTGCACCTACTGATGGGTGCTGGTAAGTTTGAAACACCTACTGATGGGTGTTGGTGGATTTTGGGTCAGGCTCGTGACGTTAAACAAGCGCTACCTGGGAGGCAACCCAGTTGATTGATTGTTTTCTGTTTGCTTATTTTAGTTAGGGTTTGCATAAGCATTTTTAACATTAAATTGCAGGGAACCAGTGAGGGGTATGTCTAGGAGGCACGTAGGTCAAGAAAAGAAGGAGAGGAGCACTTCACGAAAGTGCCGCTGAGCGGCAATTACCGCTGAGCGGTACTATCGCAGATGGGCTTTAGTTCCCCTTAGCGGGATCCGAGCCCATTAGGGTATTTTTATACCCTAAGCTGCGTTTTGGTTTCTCTTTTCAGACTCTTCTCTGCACACACACTCTTACATACCTTTTCAAAGGTTCTCTACAACTTTTCCCTCATCCCTCTTTAGAAAATCTCCCTTCCACTCACTTGCTCACTAGTTTTCCATCTAAGTTTGGGGTTGGGAGAGAGCATCATTGAAGGGGCTGATTTCTTCATTATGGTTTACTAATGCTTAACAATGTATCTTTTGGTTTTGTGAATTATTTTTGATGCAGGAATGGCCTCCTCATCGGGCAAAAAGAATCAAGACTATAAGATCCAAGAAGAAGGAGGATACAGAGGACAGCTCAGATTGAGGAGGAGTTGAGATAGCATTTACTGATGAATGCTATCATAACTAGAGCAGGACTTATGCTTTTGTTTGGTTTAAGTTTTCTGAACTTATTTACTTCTGTTTTAGATTAGGGTTTGATGTACTCTATTGAACACCTGGTTCCTTATGATGGTTTGCTATTAACTGTGATTGTGTGATAAGTAATGCTTGATGATGCTGATTGATTGATTGATGTTGAGATAGATGTGCACATTAAAATGCTTATACAGGTGATTCACAAGCTTTGTGAACAAATGCATGATATCATGATTGTGATTGTGAAATTAAGCAGGATGTGTATGTCAAATGTGAATGAGCTTATATGTGAGGTTTTGAGCTTCAGAGTTTTTATTGATTGAATGCTATTACTTTGAAAGCATGAATGATTTTGCCCAGGTTTTCTATGATTGAATCAATTGCTTGTTTTGCATCATGTGATCAAGGCCATTTGTTGGAACCCTTTTTATTGGCCAAATTCATAAAGTTAGCCCACTAAAAAAAAAAAAAAAAAAAAAAGAACACTTTGTGTTCTATCCTTTGAACCCTTAGCCTTGAATATACACTGAAAACCCTTGATTGAAAATCTTTACCTTGAGTTAAGTAGAAGATCTTGTGTGGTATTGTTAAATGTTCAAGTTTGGGGTTGTTGGGAAAACATGAAAAAGGAAAAGCATTGAGCTAAGAGCTAAAAGTAAGAATATGCAAAGAAAAAGAAGAAGAAAAGCAAAGAAAAAGAAGCAAAACTCAATGCAAATGCAAAGGCAAAAGAAAGTTGGGAATGAATAAGAATGATTGTGTTGTTATGATTCTCTTAACTCAAGGATTTTGTGATCCAGAAAAACCAATTTTCTTGTTAGCCCAGCCACATTATAAGCCATTGAAAAGTCCTTGTGATGATGCATGCTTGTGAATGTTTTTGATTGTGGTAAAAAGAAAGGCAAAGTTGATTCATGTGACATTGTGATAGTGGAGTGAATGAGTGAAACACTTTACCTCTTATACACTTGTGTGTTGAGTGAAACACTTTATCTAGTGAGGAAATATTCCATAAGCACATGAACATCCATGCTTAATTGATTGATCATTCATGAAAAATAGCATTTGTTGGAACTTAAATGACTTTGTGAACACTAAAGCATGTGCACATCTTGAATGAACTCTTGGTCATAAGTTTGAGAGAAGTTGTTACTTATCTTGAAAAAGAATTAGTGAACCATCATATGAATTGGTTGGATATTGAGTTACATCTTGTTTGCTTGAGGACAAGCAAAGTTCTAAGTTTGGGGTTGTGATAACAGTTGAAAAACTGTTATTTTCATGCTTAAAATTGATACTAAAAGCAACCTTTAGACTTAAAAACTAGCTTGAAATCATGCTTTTATCTATATTTTCAGAAATAAGAGAGCTGGACAGGTTTATGCTTGATTTAAGTGTTTTTGTGCAGGTTTTAAGGTGAATTTAGTGAAAGAAGTGAAGAAGGAGAGAGATGGAATCAGAAAAGGAAGCAAAGAGTGCAAAAGGAGAAGCCGAAAGCACCGCTCAGCGGCATTTTACCGCTGAGCGGCACTCAGGAGGTCACGGGAGGTCCGCTGAGGGGCAAACTGGCCGCTGAGGGGAAGAAACAAGACGCGCAGTCACCGCTGAGCGGTATTTACCGCTGAGCGGCACTTTTATGGGCTTGGGCTTTTGTAATCTTTTGTAATTCTAAAATAGTATATAAGGGCTTGCACGTCCTAGAATTAGGATCTTTGGCAGAAACGAGGCAAACACTCTCTCTCTCACCCCTTTGAAGGAGGATCTTGGATGCTCAAGCTACCTCTTCACCTTTATTGGGTTTATTCTTTCATTCTTTCATTGTTCATCTAGGTTCACCATGAATATGGTGAACTAAACCTTGTATGTTTATTGGGGAATCAATGTAATCTCTTCAAGCTCTCATATATGGAACTTATGCTTGCATCTTAATCTAAGATTTATGCTTTCTTTCATCATTAGTTAGGGTTTTTCCTCTTTGCTTAATGCTTGCATAGTTTAACTCATTCAATGCATGATCATTGGTTTTGTCGATACGGGCACGTACGGGGAAGTCTAGATCCGGGGAATTTCTCCCAATATTATATTGGTTGTCGTTAAGCTCCTGCACTTATGAACTGATCATTAGGAATGCTAGGAATTGTATGAACTCGTGATTAGGGAGAAGCCATCTAGAATGGTACTTTAGAGAGTGGCATTAACAATGATTATTTGAATGTTGAATTCCTAAAATATATGAGAGTGGATGAGATGAAATTGACCCCCAACAACATATTCATTCATATATTTCATTGAAAGTGTTTATCTTTTGCTTTTGCCATTGAGCAAAACTCATGCATACATGTTTATTTTCTGTCTTGCATATTAAACTCCAAATATTTCGTTCTTAAGTCTTAGCTAATCAACAAACCACACAACTAAACTAGGCCGTGAGTCCTTTGGGAGAACGATACTTGGTCTTACCAAGTTTATTACTTGAACGATTCGGTCATACTTGCCGATTGAAAAACAAGTTTGTGACATCATATTTTGGTGCTCATAAATTTGTCCATCAGAAGTGGAGGAAGTTGACGAAGAGGACGAAGTGGAAGAAAGTGGTGGAATTGGACGAAGAGGACGAAGTGCACGAAGTTGACGAAGTTCAGGTAGTGGACGAAGTGGAGGAAATGGACGAAGTGGATGATGCACAAATTTATGATCACCAAAATATGATGTCACAAACTTGTTGAACAATCGGCAAGTATGACCGAATCATTTCAAGTAATAAACTCGGTAAGACCAAGTATCGTTCTCCCAAAGGACTCACGGCCTAGTTTAGTTGTGTGGTTCGTTGATTAGCTAAGACTTAAGAACGAAATAATTGAAGTTTAATATGCAAAACAGAAAATAAACATGTATGCATGAGGTTGATCAATGGCTAAAACAAAAGACAAGCACTTTCAATGAAATATATTGATGAATATGTTGTTGGCGGTCAATTTCATCTTATCCTCTCTCATATATTTTAGGAATTCGACATTCAAGTCATCATTGTTAATGCCACTCCCTAAATTACCTTGTCAAGAAGGCCTATCCCCAATTACGAGTTCATACAATTCCTAGCATTCTTAGTAATTAGTTCTTTTAGCACAAGAGCTTAACGACAACCAATATAATATTGGGAGTAACTCCCCGGATCTAGACTTCCCCGTACGTTCCCGTATCGACAAAATCAATAATCATGTATTGAATGAGTTAAACAAAGCAAGCTTTGAGCAAAGAGGAAAAACCCTAACTAATGATGAAAGAAAGCATAAGTCTTAGATTAAGATGCAAGCACAAATTCCATATATGAGAGCTTCAAAAGATTACATTGATTCCCCAACAAACATACAAGGTTTAATTCACCATATTCATGGTGAACCTAGATGAACAATAATGAAAGAATGAAGGATAAAACCCTAGAAAGGTGAAGAGGTAGCCTAAGCATCCAAGATCCTCCTTCAAAGGGGGGGAAGAGAGAGTGTTTGCTTCGTCTTTGCCAAAGATACCAACCCTAGGACGTCCTAAAGCTTATATACAATTCTAAAATTACAGAAAATTCAGGCCCGAGCCCATAAGTGTGCCGCTCAGCGGTAAAGTACCACTCAGCGGTGAGTGCGTAAGTAGTTTCTTCCCCTAGCGGCCATTTTGCCTCTCAGCAGATCTCCCGTGAGCTCCTGAGTGCCGCTCAGCAGTAACTTCGACTTCTCCTTTTGCACTTTTTGATGTCTTTTCTTATTCCATCTCTCTACTTCTTCACTTCTTTCACTAAATTCACCTTAAAACCTGCACAAAAACACTGAAATCAAGCATAAACCTGTTCAGCTCTCTTATTTCTGAAAATATGAATAAAAGCATGATTTCAAGCTAGTTTCTAAGTGTAAAGGTTGCTTTTAGTGTCAATTTTAATCATGAAAATAACAGTTTTTCAACTGTTATAGTGGACGTAGTTGACGTAGTAGACGAAGTGGAAGAAGTGGAGGAAGTGGAGAAAGTGGAATACGTGCAAGAAGTGGAAGAAGTTGACGTAGAGGATGAAGGGGAGGAAGTGGACAAAGTTGACGAAGTGGACGAATCGGACGAAGTTGACGAATTTGGGGTAGTGAAGTAAGTGGAGGGAGTGGACGAAGTTGACGACGCTGACGTAGTGGACGGAGTGGAGGAAGTGGACGAAGTTGACGAAGTGGAGTAAGAGAAGGAAGTGGAGGAAGTGGAGAAGGTGGACGAAGTGGAAGAAGAAGTGGAGGAAGTTGAGGAAGTGGAGAAAGTGGAGGAAGTAGAAGAAGTGGAGGAAGTGGAGGAAGTGTAAGAAGTTGACGAAATTGACGAAGTGGACGAAGTGGACTAAGTTGACGAAGTGGACGAAGTGGACTATGTTGACGAAGTTGACGAAGTTGACGAAGTGGACGAGGTGGAGGAAGTGGAGGATTTGAAGGAAGTGGAGGATTTGGAGGAAGTGGAGGAAGTGGTGGAAGAGGAGGAAGTGGACGAGGTGGAGCAAGTGGAGGATGTGGAGGAAGTGGAGGAAGTGGACGAAATGGATGAAGTTGATGAAGGTGACGAAGTTGATGTAGTTGACGAAGTGTAGGAAGTGGAGGAAGTGGAGTAAGTAAAAGAAGTGGAGGAAGTGGAGGAAGTGCAGGAAGTGGACGATGTGGAGGAAGTTGACGAAGTGGATGAAGTGCACAAAGTGGAGGAAGTGGAGGAAGTGGACGAAATGGAGGAAGCAGAGGAACTAGAGGAAGTGGAGGAATTAGAGGAAGTGGAGGAAGTGGACGAAGTGGAAGAAATGGAAGAAGTGGAAGAAGAAGTGAACGAAGTTGAAGAAGTTGACGAAGTGGACGAAGTTGACGTAATGGACAAAGTGGAAGAAGTGGAGGAAGTGGAGAAAGTGGAGTAAGTGGAAGAAGTGGAAGAAGTTGATGAAGTTGATGTAGAGGACGAAGTGGAGGAAGTGGACGAAGTTGACGACGTGGAGTAAGTGGAGGAAGTGGATGATGTGGACGAAGTGGAAGAAGAAGTGGAGGAAGTGGAGGAAGTGGAGGAAGTAGAAGAAGTCGCGGAAGTGGAGGAAGTGGAGGAGGTGGAGGAAGTGGAGAAAGTGGAGGAAGTGGAGGAAGTTGACGAAGTGGAAGAAGTTGACCAAGTAGATGAAGTTCATGACGTGGGCGAAGTGGAGGAAGTGGAGGAAGTGGACGAAGTTCACGAATTGGACGAAGTTGACGAAGTGGACGAATTTGACGAAGTTAACCAAGTTGACCAAGTTCACGTAGTTGACAAAGTGGAAGAAGGGGAGGAAGTGGAGTAATAAGTATTAGAAGTGGAGGAAGTGGAGGAAGTGCAGGAAGTGCAGGAAGTGGAGGAAGTAGAGGAAGTGGAGGAAGTTGACGAAGTGGACGAAGTTGACGAATTAGACGAAGTTGACGAAGTGGACGAAGTGGAGGAACTGGACAAAGTTCACGAAGTGGACAAACTGGACCAAGTGGACGAAGTTGATGAAGTGGACAAACTGGAGGAAGTGGAGGATGTGGACGACGTTGACAATGTTGAGGTAGTGAACAAAGTGGAGTAACTGGACGAAGGGGAGGATTTGGACGATGTGGACGAAGTGCAAGAAGAAGTGGACGAAGTGGAGGAAGTGGACGAAGTGGATAAAGCAGACGAAGTGGACGAAGAGGACAAAGTTGACGAAGTTGATGAATTTGGGGTAGTGGAGGAAGTGGACAAAGTCGAGAAAGTAGAAGAATTGGACGAAGTGAAGGAAGTTGAAGAAGTGGACGAAGTTGACGAAGTGGAAGAAGTGGACGAATTTGGGGTAGTGGAGGAAGTGGACGAAGTTGACGAAGTGGACGAATTTGGGGTAATGGAGGAAATGGACGATGTATGACGAAGGGGACGGAGTTGACGAGGTGGACGAAATGGAAGAAGTGGACGAATTGGAAGAAGTGGAAGAAGAAGTGGATGAAGTTGACGAAGTGGACGAAGTGGATGAAGTGGAAGAAGTTGACGTAGTGGAGGAAGTGGAGGAAGCTGACGAAGTTCAAGAAGTTGACGTGGTGGAGGATGTGGAGGAAGAGGAGGAAGTGGAGGAAGTGAACGAAGTTGACGAGGTGGACGAAGTGGACGAAGAGGACGAAGTTGACGAACTTGACAAATTTGGGGTAGTAGAGGAAGTGGACGAAGTTGACGAAGTGGAGAAAGTGGAGGAAGTGGAGGAAGTGGAGGAAGTGGAGGAAGTATAGAGGAAGTGGAGGATGTAGAGGAAGTGGAGGAAGTGGAGGAAGTTGAGGAAGTGCAAGAAGTGGAAGAAGTGGACGAAGTTGACAAAAAGGACGAAGTTCACGAAGTGGACAAAGAGGACGAGTTGACGAAGTTGACGAATTTGATGTAGTGGAGGAAGTGGACGAACTCGACGAACTGGACGAAGTGGATGAAGTGGACGAAGTTGACGAGGTAGATGAAGTTGAGGAAGTGGAAGCAGTGTAGTAAGTTGAGGAAGTGGAGGAAGTGGACGATGTGGACAAAGTGGATGAAGAAGTTGAGGAAGTGGATGAAGTGGAGAACGTGGAGGAAATGGAGGAAGTTGAGGAAGTGGAGGAAGTTGATGAAGTGCACGAAGTGGACGATTGGATGAAGTGGAGGAAGTGGAGGAAGTGGATGAAGTGGACGAAGTTGACGAAGTGGAGGAAGTGGACGAAGTGGAGTAACTGGACGAAGTGGAGTAAGTGGAGGAAGTGGAGGAAGGGGAAGAAGTGGACGAAATGGAAGAAGAAGTGGCGGAAGTGGAGGAAGTGGACGAAGTGGAGGAAGTGGAGGCAGTGGAGGAAGTTGACGAAGTGGACGAAGTGGTGGAAGTGGACAAAGTTGACGAAGAGGACGAAGTTGACGAAGTTGATGACTTTGGGGTAGTGAAGGAAGTGGCCGAAGTTGACGAAGTTGACGAAGTGGACAAAGTGGACGAACTGGACGAAGTTGATGAAGTGGACGAACTGGAGGAATTGGAGGATGTGGACGACGTTGACAAAGTTGACGTAGTGAACAAAGTGGAGGATGTGGACGAAGTGGAGTAACTTGACGAAGGGGAGGAATTGGACGATGTGGACGAAGTGCAAGAAGAAGTGGACGAAGTGGAGGAAGTGGACGAAGAGGACGAAGTGGACAAAGCAGACAAAATGGACGAAGAGGACAAAGTTGACGAAGTTGATGAATTTGGGGTAGTGGAGGAAGTGGAAGAAGTCGAGAAAGTAGAAGAGTTGGACGAAGTGGAGGAAGTTGAAGAAGTGGACGAAGTTGACGAAGTTGCCGAAGTTGACGAAGTGGAAGAAGTGGACGAATTTGGGGTAGTGGACAAAGTTGACGAAGTGGACGAATTTGGGGTAATGGAGGAAGTGGACGAAGTGGACGAATGGGACGAGGTGGACGAAATGGAAGAAGTGGACGAATTGGAAAAAGTGGAAGAAGAAGTGGATGAAGCTGACGAAGTGGACGAAGTGGATGAAGTGGAAGAAGTTGACGTAGTGGAGGAAGTTGACGAAGTTCAAGAAGTTGACGTGGTGGAGGATGTGGAGGAAGAGGAGGAAGTGGAGGAAGTGAACGAAGTTGACATGGTGGACGAAGTGGACGAAGAGGTTGAAGTTGACGAACTTGACAAATTTGGGGTAGTAGAGGAAGTGGACGAAGTTGACGTAGTGAAGAAAGTGGAGGAAGTGGAGGAAGTGGAGGAAGTACAGGAAGTGGAGGATGTAGAGGAAGTGGAGGAAGTGGAGGAATTTGAGGAAGTGCAAGAAGTGGACGAAGTTGACGAAAGGGACGAAGTTGACGAAGGGGACAAAGTGGTCAAAGAGGACGAGTTGACGAAGTTGACGAATTTGATGTAGTGGAGGAAGTGGACGAACTGGACGAAGTGGACAAAGTGGACGAAGTTGACGAGGTAGATTAAGTTGAGGAAGTGGAAGCAGTGTAGTAAGTTGAGGAAGTGGAGGAAGTGGACGATCTGCACAAAGTGGATGAAGAAGTTGAGGAAGTGGACGAAGTGGAGAAAGTGGAGCAAATGGAAGAAGTTGAGGAAGTGGATGAAGTTGACGAAGTGGACGAATTGGATGAAGTGGAAGAAGTGGACGAAGTGGAGTAACTGGACGAAGTGGAGTAAGTGGAGGAAGTGGAGGAAGGGGAAGAAGGGGACGAAGTGGAAGAAGAAGAGGCGGAAGTGGAGGCAGTGGAGGAAGTTGACGACGTGGTGGAAGTGGACAAAGTTGACGAAGAGGAAGAAGTTGACGAAGTTGATGAATTTAGGGTAGTGAAGGAAGTGGCCGAAGTTGACGAAGTGGACGAACTGGACGAACTGGACGAAGTGGACGAAGTTGATGCAGTGGACGAACTGGAGGAAGTGGAGGATGTGGACGACGTTGACAATGTTGACGTAGTGAACAAAGTGGAGGAAGTGGAGGATGTGGACGAAGTGGAGTAAGTGGAGTAACTGGACGAAGGGGAGGAATTGGACGATGTGGACGAAGTTCAAGAAGAAGTGGACGAAGTGGACGAAGAGGATGAAGTGGACAAGGCAGACGAAGTGGACGAAGAGGACGAAGTTGACGAAGTTGATGAATTTAGGGTAGTGGAGTGATGGACAAATTAATGAGCACCAAAATATGATGTCACAAACTTGTTTCACAATCGGCAAGTATGACCGAATCGTTCAAGTAATAAACTTGGTAAGACCAAGTATCGTTCTCCCAAAGGACTCACGGCCTAGTTTAGTTGTGTGGTTTGTTGATTAGCTAAGACTTAAGAACGAAATAATTGGAGTTTAATATGCAAGACAGAAAATAAACATGTATGCATGAGTTTTTGATCAATGGCAAAAGCAAAAGATAAACACTTTCAATGAAATATATGAATGAATATGTTGTTGGGGGTCAATTTCATCTCATCCACTCTCATATACTTTAGGAATTCAACATTCAAATCATCATTGTTAATGCCACTCTCTAAAGTACCATTCTAGATGGCTTCTCCCTAATCACGAGTTCATACAATTCCTAGCATTCCTAATGATCAGTTCATAAGTGCAGGAGCTTAACGACAACCAATATAATATTGGGAGAACTTCCCCGGATCTAGACTTCCCCGTACGTGCCCGTATCGACAAAACCAATAATCATGCATCGAATGAGTTAAACCATGCAAGCATTAAGCAAAGAGGAAAAACCCTAACTAATGATGAAAGAAAGCATAAGTCTTAATTAAAAGATGCAAGCATAGATTCCATATATGAGAGCTTCAAGAGATTACATTGATTCCCCAACAAACATACAAGGTTTAGTTCACCATATTCATGGTGAACCTAGATGAATAACAATGAAAGAATGAAAGAATAAACCCTAAAAAGGTGAAGAGGTAGCCTGAGCATCCAAGATCCTCCTTCAAAGGGGTGGAAGAGAGAGTGTTTGCCTCGTTTTTGCCAAAGATACAAATTCTAGGACGTGCAAGTCCTTATATACTATTCTAGAATTACAAAAGATCTAAGCCCAAGCCCATAAAAGTGCCAAAAAATAAGTCCAAGCCCATTAAGAATGGCGCTCAGCGGTAAATACCACCTAGCGGTAACTGCGCGACTTGTTTCTTCCCCTCAGCGGCCAGTTTGCCCCTCAGCGGACCTCCCGTGACCTTCTGAGTGCCGCTCAGCGGTAAAATGCCGCTCAGCGGTGCTTTCGGCTTCTCCTTTTGCAGTCTTTGCTTCCTTTTCTGATTCCATCTCTCTCCTTCTTCACTTCTTTCACTAAATTCACCTTAAAACCTGCACAAAAACACTTAAATCAAGCATAAACCTGTCAAGCTCTCTTATTTCTGAAAATATAGATAAAAGCATGATTTCAAGCTAGTTTTTAAGTATAAAGGTTGCTTTTAGTATCAATTTTAAGTATGAAAATAACAGTTTTTCAACTGTTATCACAACCCCAAACTTAGAACTTTGCTTGTCCTCAAGCAAACAAAATGTAACTCAATCTCCAACCAATTCATATGATGGTTCACTCATTCAAAAATTCTCTTTTTCAAGATAAGTAACAACTTCACTCAAACTTATGACCAAGAGTTCATTCAAGATGTGCACATGCTTTAGTGTTCACAAAGTCATTTAAATTCCAACAAATGCTATTTTTCATGAATGATCAATCAATTAAGCATGGATGTTCATGTGCTTATGGAATATTTCCTCACTAGGTAAAGTGTTTCACTCAACACACAAGTGTATAAGAGGTAAAGTGTTTCACTCATTCACTCCACTATCACAATGTCACATGAATCAACTTTGCCTTTCATTTTACCACAATCAAAAACAGTCACAAGCATGCATCATCACAAGGACTTTTCAATGGCTTATAATGTGGCTGGGCTAACAAGAAAATTGGTTTTTCTGGATCACAAAATCCTTGAGTTAAGAGAATCATAACAACACAATTATTCTTATTCATTCCCAACTTTCTTTTGCCTTTGCATTTGCATTGAGCTTTGCTTCTTTTTCTTTTCTTTTCTTTTTCTTTGCATATTCTTACTTTTTAGCTCTTAGCTCAATGCTTTTCCTTTTTCATGTTTCGCCAACAACCCCAAACTTGAACATTTAACAATACCACACAAGATCTTCTACTTAACTCAAGGTAAAGCTTTTCAATCAAGGGTTTTCAGTGTATGTTCAAGGCTAAGGGTTCAAAGGATAGAACACAAAGTGTTCTCTTTTAGTAGGATAACTTTATGAATTTGGCCAATAAAAAGGGTTCCAACAAATGGCCTTGATCACATGATGCCAAACAAGCAATTGATTTAATCATAGAAAACCTGGGCAAAGTCATTCATGCTTTCAAAGTAATAGCATTCAATCATACCAAAAACTCTGGAGCTCAAAACCTCACATATAAGCTCATTCACATTTGACATACACATCCTGCTTAATTTCACAATCACAATCATGATATTATGCATTTGTTCACAAAGCTTGTGAATCACCTGTATAAGCATTTTAATGTGCACATCATCTCAACATCAATTAATCAGTAAGCATCATCAAGCATGACTTATCAAACAATCACAGTTAATATCAAACCATCACACAAACCAGGTGTTCAATAGAGTACATCAAACCCTAATCTAAAAACAAAAACAAATAAGTTCAGAAAACTTAAACCACAAAAGCATAAACATATGATAGCATTCATCAGTAAATGCTATCTCAGCTCCTCATAATCTGAGCTGTCCTCTGTATCTTCCTCTTCCTCCTCCTCCTCATCATCATCATCATCAAATGCATCCTCCTCCTCAGCTTCATCTTCTTCCATGTCTCGAGCTGAAGCTTCAGCTCCTCCTCCATGCAATGGTTCTTCTGGCCAAGCTACCACATTATGGAATTCATCCATAGTCCACCTGTGGGCTGGAGGTGTGTCATACATCCCCACTATCATCTCAGCAGTGGCCACCTGCCCTCTGTGAATGGACTGCAACTGAGCACCTATAAGAGACATATACATGTCCCTCATCTGAAATGGTTCTGCTTCATGTGCATCAGCAGATGTCCTGCTCTGTGCTGGCCCTCTCTCTCTACGAGCATGGCGTGGTGGAACTGGCTGAGCTGCATCCTCACCTCCACAGTACTGTCTGTAATAAGCCTCATCAATAGCTTTTCTTGGCCTCTCAAATGGTGGAACAGAAGTGTCCACCCCAGCTAGCTTGCAAAGGTGAGTGATCAAAGAAGGATGTCCTAGTGGTGCTTTGTTGTTTGAGGTGTTAGCACACACACTAATCTCATCAGCTATCACCTGCCCAATATTAACATTCAAATTTCTGATAGCACAGTAGATGAATAGTGCCCTGCTGAGAGTGATATCTGACACATGTGAACATGGCTGAATGTTGGCATGAGAAAATGCCATCCAATACTTTGCAAGAGGAGTCAGATCTGTCCTCCTAATGTTAACCACTGCGCCAGATCTATTCCTTTGGAAGTGTCCTCCAGGTATACACAGCACTCTCTCCACATCCTCAAAATCAGCACCTTCCTCCATGCAAAGAGCAAACTGGCATTGCTCACCAGCCCACACAGTATCCAGGAAGTTGTTGATAGAATCAGGATCATACCTGATAGCATGGCCTCTGACATAGCCCAAATAATTCTCAGCTGGATAATCACCAATCTTCTTTGCATTGGTGTAGAATTCCTTAACTACAGCTATGTTGGCAGGTGCAGGATAAGTGGCTAGCTTTCCCCAATCATTCCCTAACACTTGCTCTCCAAATTGAGGAGCTAAGTTAGGTATCATTCCAACCTTTCTCTCCATCAAAAGTCTCCTGTCCTGAACCACCCTAAAGTGCTTCTCATGTTTCCTAGAGAGGAACCTGCTATTATGGGGTTGCTCTGGTTCCTTTTCCTTTCTCTTGGTTGCCATGGTTTTCAATCTCTTTCCTGAAGAGGATGTCATTCCTGCATTCAAACACAAAAATAAAAACCACAGAACATGATGTTAATCATTAGTAAACACAGAACACAACTCCTTTCGAAGCTAAACCACCGCTAAGGGCCAGAATTTCCCCTCAGCGCCACCAGTGCCACATTCCAACACGCAACAAACCAGAAAAATCAAATCTGGCAGAGTGCCGCTCAGCGGTAACTGCCGCTCAGCGGTGATCTGCAGATTTTTGCAAATCTCGTTTTAAAACTGTCCTAACTCCACCCAAATGCAATTTTCAGTTTTCCAGTTCATAATCAAGCAGTTTAATCGGTTCAAACATCAAATATATCATCAAATCATGCATAGAAATCAAAACCCCTAAATATTCATGCTTTGACAATCACATTCAAATTCAAGAACCCTAGAATGAACAAAATGCATTTTACTTACTTGGGTGGAGATACTAGATGCAATGAGAATGCTTCCAAGCTAGAATACTCTCTTCCAACCCCAAACTTTGATGGCACACTAGTGAAAAAGTGAGTGGAAGAGAAATTTTCTTAAGAGGGAAGAGTAAAAGATGTGGAAAACCTAGGAGAAGGTATGTGGAAGTGTTTGTGCAGAGAAGAGCTTGAAAGACTGAGAAATTGCGCAGCTTAGGGTTTAAAAATACCCTAATGGGCTCGGGTTCCGCTAAGGGGAACTAAAGCCCATCTGTGAGAGTACCGCTCAGCGGTAATTGCCGCTCAGCGGCACTTTCGTGAAGTGCTCCTCTCCTTCTTTTCTTGACCTACGTGCCACCTAGACATACCCCTCACTGGTTCCCTGCAATTAAATGTTAAAAATGCTTATGCAAACCCTAACTAAAATAAACAAACAGAAAACAATCAATCAACTGGGTTGCCTCCCAGGTAGCGCTTGTTTAACGTCACGAGCCTGACCCAAAATCCACCAACACCCATCAGTAGGTGTTTCAAACTTACCAGCACCCATCAGTAGGTGCAAAATCTTCTCACCAACACTCATCAGTAGGTGTTACAAACTTAGTATCCTTCAGTAGATACTTAACCACCTAGCATCCTTCAGTAGATGCTGGATCCAACAGAATATTTACAAAATAATGTCAACAAATTAAAAGTTACAAAACCAAAGTCAAAAGTTTGTAAATCACTGGGTTGCCTCCCAGCAAGCGCTCTTTTAACGTCATTAGCTTGACCCAGTTAAGTTCACGTTCCATCTTCTTTATAGTTGATGCTGTTAGTCCACCAACTTCTCAGCTGCTTCCTATGAACTGTTTTGGTTCTTCTAGAATATGGAGACTCTATCTCTATCATCTCCTTTTCTTTAAAGCCCTTCACAACCCACAACTTGTTCTTGATTCTTACAGGTGTGCCAAGTTGGAGTCTTCTTTTCTTCCAGTCTCTAGGAATTTCTTCTCCTCTTCCAATTTCTTCTTCCTTGGGTACCTGAAACAACAAACAATGGTTACCTGAAACCTCAAGATTTTCATCTTTACCTCTAGTTATGGGTGCATCTCGAAATGCAGCTTTATAACTGGCTTCTTCCTCCTTTGCTTGTGTCTCATCTTTGAAAACATCCACCACCACTCTCTCCTCTCTATCCTGGAGCACCACTATACCTTCATTTACATCTATGATAGCCCTGGCCGTTTTCATAAACGGTCTTCCAAGTATGATAGGTATTTTCTCGGTTTCCATCTTCATCACCACAAAGTCTGCCAAAAACTGAAGTTTTGCCAACACAAACTACAATGTCTTCTGCAATCCCACATGGCTCCTTTGAAGATCCATCAGCCATTACTAAATTAACCTTTACAGGTTTCATTTTAACCTTGCCAATTTGCTCCAATAAAGAATAAGGTATCAAGTTAACACTTGAACCTAAATCAAGGAGAGCTTTCTTTACCTTTTTCTTCCCTATAGTACAAGGGATAGAAAAACTACCTGGATCTGATGCTTTTGGTGGGAATGACTCTTCCTTAACAGTTATACACTTTTTTTCCTCATCATCTCTACGTCTCTTCTTTGTAGAGCTTTCTTCATTAGATTTGGTGTAAACCGTAATCTGTTGCAAAATTTGCTCCCAAGGTGCATCATTATCCACCATTTTAAATAACTCTGTGAAGTCCATTGGTTTCCCTTGATGGATTGGAAAAGGAAACGTGCTTTTGCTCTCTATTTCACTTCTCTCTTCTGTATCTGATGGACAAATTTGTAAGCACCAAAATATGATGTCACAAACTTGTTTCACAATCGGCAAGTATGACCGAATCGTTCAAGTAATAAACTTGGTAAGACCAAGTATCGTTCTTCCCAAAGGACTCACGGCCTAGTTTAGTTATATGATTTTTTGATTAGCTAGGACTTTCAAACGAAATATTCAAAGTTTAATATGCAAGACAGAAAATAAACATGTATGCATGAAGTTTGATCAATGGCAAAGACAAAAGATAAACACTTTCAATGAATTATATGAATGAATATGTTGTTGGGGGTCAATTTCATCTCATCCACTCTCATATATTTTAGGAATTCAACATTCAAATCATCATTGTTAATGCCACTCTCTAATGTACCATTCTAGATGGCTTCTCCCTAATCAAATAGTTCATACAATTCCTAGCATTCCTAATGATTAGTTCATGAGTGCAGGAGCTTAAAGGCAACCAATAAAATATTGTCAGTATGATATTGGGAGAAATTCCTCGGATCTAGACTTCCCCGTACGTGTCCGTATCGACAAAACCAATAATCATCCATGGAATGAGTTAAACTATGCAAGCATTAAGCAAAGAGGAAAAACCCTAACTAATGATGAAAGAAAGCATATGTCTTACTTAAAAGATGTACTCAACAAATCCATATATAAGAGCTTCAAGAGATTACATTGATTCCCCAACAAACATACAAGGTTTAGTTCACCATATTCATGGTGAACCTAGATGAATAACAATGAAAGAATGAAAGAATAAACCCAATAAAGGTGAAGAGGTAGCCTGAGCATCCAAGATCCTCCTTCAAAGGGGTGGAAGAGAGAGTGTTTACTTCGTTTCTGCCAAAGATACTAATTCTAGGGACGTGCAAGCCCTTATATACTAATCTAGAGTTACAAAAGATTACAAAAGCCCAAGCCCAAAAAGTGCCGCTCAGCGGTATTTACCGCTCAGCGGTGATTGCGCGTCTTCTTTCTTCCCCTCAGCGGCCATTTTGCCCCTCAGCGGTTCCAACGTCACCTCTTGAGTGCCGCTCAGCGGTAGTTTGCCGCTGAGCGGTGCCTTTGACTTCTCTTTTTGCACTCTTTCTTGTCTTTTCTAATGTCATCTCTCTCCTTCTTCATTCTTTTCACTAAATTCACCTTAAAACCTGCACAAAAACACTTAAATCAAGCATAAACCTGTCTAGCTCTCTTATTTATGAAAATATGGATAAAAGGCATGATTTCAAGCTAGTTTCTAAGTCTAAAGGTTGCTTTTAGTATCAATTTCAAGCATGAAAATAACAGTTTTTCAACTGTTATCAGTATCTAACTCAGCTTTCTCATCCTCAACACTCTCTACCACCTTGCACTCTTCTCTGGGGTTAACCTCAGTATTAGCCCCAAAGTTTCTGTTTGGCCTTTCTTCCAATTGCTTGGTAATCTGACCCATTTGAATCTCCAAATTCTTTATAGTAGCTTCAGTGCTCTTTTGAGAAGATTCAGTTTTCTGTATGAATTGCTGAAGAGTTTCTTCCAACCTTGTTGATCTTTCATTAAGCATAGATAATTGTTGCCACAAGGTTGGTTGCTGCTGCTGCTTATTATATTGATTAGCTTGCCCAGTTTGTCCTTGGCCAATGCTTGGATGTGGTTTCCAACCCTGATTATAATTCCCTTGACGGTATGGAAATTGATTAGCCATGAAATTAACATCCTCCACAGCTTCCACAGGAAAAGCACATTGGCCATTGATGTGATCACCCCCACATAATTCGCACAACTGGGTTTGCACCTGTGCAGCAGATTTCAACTCTTTGGGTAATTGAGCAAGAGTTTTGGTCAGAGTCTCCAGCTGTTGAGTTAGAATTTTATTCTGAGCTAGCAAGGCATCATGTGTTTGTAATTGAAGAACCCCTTTTTGTTGCATAGGAGCTCCTCTTTCACTGTGCAGCTCATTATCACTAGTAGCCATATTTTCTATAATATCAGTTGCTTCCTCTGGAGTTTTCCATTTAATATTGCCTCCAGCTAAGGCATCCAGCATCATCTTGGTTTGTGAACCAAGCCCTCCAAGGAAAGTTAAGACTACTTATTGATCTTCAAAGCCATGCGTGGGAGTTTTACGTAACAAGCTTTTATACCTGTCCCATGCATGCCCCAGTGATTCTTCCATGCCCTGCTTGAATGAAGAAATCTCTTGCTTACCTTTAGTCACCTTAGATTGTGGAAAGTACCTGTTTAGAAATTTTGTGACCACTGCTTCCCACTCGGTGAAACTTTCTTCTGGAAAAGAGTTCAACCAAAGCTTAGCATTGCCTCCCAATGAGAAAGGAAACAAGCTAAGTTTGATAGCTTCGTCTGGCACTGATGGACAAATTTATGATCACCAAAATATGATGTCACAAACTTGTTTCACAATCGGCAAGTATGACCAAATCGTTCAAGTAATAAACTTGGTAAGACCAAGTATCGTTCTTCCCAAAGGACTCACGGCCTAGTTTAGTTATGTGATTTGTTGATTAGCTAAGACTTAAGAACGAAATATTTGAAGTTTAATATGCAAAGACGAAAATAAACATGTATGCATGAGTTTTGATCAATGGCAAAAGCAAAAGATAAACACTTTCAATGAAATATATGAATGAATATGTTGTTGGGGGTCAATTTTATCTCATCCACTCTCATATATTTTAGGAATTCAACATTCAAATCATCATTGTTAATGCCACTCTCTAAAGTACCATTCTAGATGGCTTCTCCCTAATCACGAGTTCATACAATTCCTAGCATTCCTAATGATTAGTTCATAAGTGCAGGAGCTTAACGACAACCAATATAATATTGGGAGAAATTCCCCGGATCTAGACTTCCCCGTACGTGCCCGTATCGACAAAACCAATAATCATGCATCGAATGAGTTAAACCATGCAAGCATTAAGCAAAGAGGAAAAACCCTAAGTAATGATGAAAGAAAGCATAAATCTTAATTAAAAGATGCAAGCATAGATTCCATATATGAGAGCTTCAAGAGATTACATTGATTCCCCAACAAACATACAAGGTTTAGTTCACCATATTCATGGTGAACCTAGATGAACAATGAAAGAATGAAAGAATAAACCCTATAAAGGTGAACCTAGATGCAACTCAATCTCCAACCAATTCATATGATGGTTCACTCATTCAAAAATCCTCTTTTTCAAGATAAGTAACAACTTCACTCAAACTTATGACCAAGAGTTAATTCAAGATGTGTACATGCTTTAGTGTTCACAAAGTCATTTAAGTTCCAACAAATGCTATTTTTCATGAATGATCAATCAATTAAGCATGGATGTTCATGTGCTTATGGAATATTTCCTCACTAGGTAAAGTGTTTCACTCACACTCAAGTGTATAAGAGGTAAAGTGTTTCACTCATTCACTCCACTATCACAATGTCACATGAATCAACTTTGCCTTTCATTTTACCACAATCAAAAACATTCACAAGCATGCATCATCACAAGGACTTTTCAATGGCTTATAATGTGGCTGGGCTAACAAGAAAATTGGTTTTTCTGGATCACAAAATCCTTGAGTTAAGAGAATCATAACAACACAATTATTCTTATTCATTCCCAACTTTCTTTTGCCTTTGCATTTGCATTGAGCTTTGCTTCTTTTTCTTTTCTTTTTCTTTTTCTTTGCATAGTCTTAATTTTTAGCTCTTAGCTCAATGCTTTTCCTTTTTCATGTTTTCCCAACAACCCCAAACTTGAACATTTATCAATACCACACAAGATCTTCTACTTAACTCAAGGTAAAGATTTTCAATCAAGGGTTTTCAGTGTATGTTCAAGGCTAAGGGTTCAAAGGATAGAACACAAAGTGTTCTCTTTTAGTGGGCTAACTTTATGAATTTGGCCAATAAAAAGGGTTCCAACAAACGGCCTTGATCATATGATGCAAAACAAGCAATTGATTCAATCATAGAAAACCTGGGCAAAGTCATTCAAGCTTCCAAAGTAATAGCATTCAACAATAACAACTCTGGAGCTCAAAACCTCACATATAAGCTCATTCACATTTGACATACACATCCTGCTTAATTTCACAATCACAATCATGATATCATGCATTTGTTCACAAAGCTTGTGAATCACCTGTATAAGCATTTTATGTGCACATCATCTCAACATCAATCAATCAATAAGCATCATCAAGCATTACTTATCACACAATCACAGTTAATAGCAAACCATCATAAGAAACCAGGTGTTCAATAGAGTACATCAAACCCTAATCTAAAAACAAAAACAAATAAGTTTAGAACACTTAAACCAACAAAAGCATAAGTTCATGATAACATTCATCAGTAAATGCTATCTCAGCTCCTCATCAATCTGAGCTGTCATCTGTATCTTCTTCCTCTCCTTCTTCTTGAATCTTATAGTCTTGATTCTTTTAGCATGATGAGGAGGCCATCCCTGCATCAAAATTAATTCACAAAACCAAAAGATACATTGTTAAGCATTATTAAACCATAATGAAGAAATCAGCTCCTTCAATGATGCTCTCTCCCAACCCCAAACTTAGATGGAAAACTAGTGAGCAAGTGAGTGGAAGGGAGATTTTCTAAAGAGGGATGAGGGAAAAGTTGTAGAGAACCTTTGAAAAGGTATGTAGGAGTGTGTGTGCAGAGAAGAGTCTGAAAGTATGAGCATTTGCACAGCTTAGGGTATAAAAATACCCTAATGGGCTCGGGTTCCACTAAGGGGAACTAAAGTTCATTCTGCGAGAGTACCGCTCAGCGGTAAGTTGCCGCTCAGCGGAACTTTCGTGATGTGCTCTTCTCCTTCTTTTCTTAACCTACGTGCCTCCTAGACATGCCCCTCATTGGTTCCCTGCAATTCAATGTTTAAAAATGCTTATGCAAACCCTAACTAAAATAAACAAACAAAAATATTCAATCAACTGGGTTGCCTCCCAGGTAGCGCTTGTTTAACGTCACGAGTGATGGCCCAAACTTATTAGCCGTTGCTAGGACTCGGGTTCAATCCCCAAATCCCTGGCAACGGCGCCAAAAACTTGATGGACAAATTTATGAGCACCAAAATATGATGTCACAAACTTGTTTCACAATCGGCAAGTATGACCGAATCGTTCAAGTAATAAACTTGGTAAGACCAAGTATCGTTCTTCCCAAAGGACTCACGGCCTAGTTTAGTTATATGATTTGTTGATTAGCTAGGACTTATAAACGAAATATTCAAAGTTTAATATGCAAGGACGAAAATAAACATGTATGCATGAAATTTGATCAATGGCAAAGACAAAAGATAAACACTTTCAATGGAATATATGAATGATTATGTTGTTGGGGGTCAATTTCATCTCATCCACTCTCATATATTTTAGGAATTCAACATTCAAATCATCATTGTTAATGCCACTCTCTAATGTACCATTCTAGATGGCTTCTCCCTAATCAAATAGTTCATACAATTCCTAGCATTCCTAATGATTAGTTCATGAGTGCAGGAGCTTAAAGGCAACCAATAGAATATTGTCAGTATCATATTGGGAGAAATTCCCCGGATCTAGACTTCCCCGTACGTGTCCGTATCGACAAAACCAATAATCATGCATGGAATGAGTTAAACTATGCAAGCATTGAGTAAAGAGGAAAAACCCTAACTAATGATGAAAGAAAGCATATGTCTTAATTAAAAGATGTACTCAACAAATCCATATATGAGAGCTTCAAAAGATTACATTGATTCCCCAACAAACATACAAGGTTTAGTTCACCATATTCATGGTGAACCTAGATGAATAACAATGAAAGAATGAAAGAATAAACCCAATAAAGGTGAAGAGGTAGCCTGAGCATCCAAGATCCTCCTTCAAAGGGGTGGAAGAGAGAGAGTTTACTTCGTTTCTGCCAAAGATACTAATTCTAGGGACGTGCAAGCCCTTATATACTAATCTAGAGTTACAAAAGATTACAAAAGCCCAAGCCCAAAAAGTGCCGCTCAGCGGTATTTACCGCTCAGCGGTGATTGCGCGTCTTCTTTCTTCCCCTCAACGGCCATTTTGCCCCTCAGCGGATCCAACGTCACCTCTTGAGTGCCGCTCAGCGGTAGTTTGCCGCTGAGCGGTGCCTTCGACTTCTCTTTTTGCACTCTTTCTTGTCTTTTCTAATGTCATCTCTCTCCTTCCTCACTTCTTTTCACTAAATTCACCTTAAAACCTGCACAAAAACACTTAAATCAAGCATAAACCTGTCCAGCTCTCATATTTATGAAAATATAGATAAAAGCATGATTTCAAGCTAGTTTTTAAGTCTAAAGGTTGCTTTTAGTATCAATTTTAAGCATGAAAATAACAGTTTTTCAACTGTTATCAACGAGCCTGACCCAAAATCCACCAACACCCATCAATAGGTGTTTCAGACTTACCAGCACCCATCAGTAGGTGCAAAATTTTCTCACCAACACCCATCAGTAGGTGTTACAAACTTAGTATCCTTCAGTAGATACTTAACCACCTAGCATCCTTTAGTAGATGCTGTATCCAACAAAATATTTACAAAATAATGTCCACAAATTAAAAGTTACAAAACCAAATCAAAAATCAAAAGTTTGTAAATCACTGGGTTGCCTCCCAGCAAGCGCTCTTTTAACGTCATTAGCTTGACCCAGTAAAGCCCAAGTTCCTTTTTCTTTTTCTTCTTTCTACTGAACTTCTTCAGAAATTTGATCAAACCAGGAACTTGTTGCAGTGTCTCAATCATAGGAACTTTAATCTCCAATTTCTTGAAGATTTCCATAAAGCGCTCAAATTCCTTCTTCCTATGATACTTCTTTGGATGAGGAAGAGGTTTTTCATATGATTCTTTCTTTTTTTCTCTCGTCCTCTTTTTCTTTTCTCTCACTTTCTTTTTTTCTTTTCTTTTTCTACTCACTTTCTCAATCTTCACACAAATTTTCTCTTCTCTCTCTTTTCTCTCTTCTTTTTCCAACTCAACTTTTTCAACATTTACACTCACTAGCACTTCACACACTTCCCTGTGGTTAACCTCAGTATTAGCCCCACAATTTCTACTTGGCATTTCTTCCACCTGTTTGGTGATCTGCCCCATCTGAGTCTCCAAATTTTTGATAGCAGCTTCAGTGCTCTTTTGGGTAGACTCAGTTTTCTGTATGAAATTGTTGAGAGTTTCCTCCATCCTCATGGACCTTTCATTAAGCATAGAAAACTGTTGCCATAAGGTGGGTTGCTGCTGCTGCTTATTAAATTGACCAGCTTGCCCAGTTTGCCCTTGACCATTGCTTGGGTGTGGTTTCCACCCCTGATTGTAGCTCCCTTGACGATACTGATTGGTCATGTAGTTTACATCCTCTACGGCTTCAACTGGAAAGGCACATTGACCATTGATATGGTCGCCTCCACACAATTCGCACAACTGGGTTTGTACCTGTGCAACAGTTTTCAACTCTTTGGGTTGTTGTGCAAGTATCTTTGTGAGATTCTGCAATTGTTGAGTTAGTATCTTGTTCTGAGCTAGCAAGGCATCATTGGATTGCATCTGCAGAACTCCTTTTTGTTGCATAGGAGCTCCTCTCTCACTGTGTAGCTCATTATCATTAGTAGCCATGTTTTCAATTATTTCTGCGGCTTCCTCTGAAGTTTTCCATTTGATATTTCCTCCTGCTGAGGCGTCAAGGATCATCTTGGTTTGTGAACCAAGACCTTCAAGGAAGATTAGGACTACTTCCACTTCGTCAAATCCATGCGTGGGAATATTTCTTAATAGGCTTTTATATCTGTCCCATGCATGACCTAATGATTCCTCCATGCCTTGCCTGAAAGATGAGATCTCTTGCTTTCCTTTGTTGACCTTGGAAGAATTGAGTGCCCATATAGTTAAATTCTTGACCGAATTGCATCCTGCAATCATTAGGCACAAAACTCTAGAAAATATTTTTTAGCACAAAAAGATATAGGAGAAGGTATATATTCAAAAGATAAAAAGATAAAAGATTCAGAAGATAAGAAGATAAAAGATTTAGAAGATAGAAAGATAAAAGATTTAGAAGATAAAAAGATAAAATAAAATAAAATAAAATCTAATCTAAAAATAAAATAAAATAAAATCTAATCTAATCTAATAAAATAAAATAAAATAAAATCTAATCTAATCTAATAAAAACCGAAAAAATAAAAACAGAAAATAAAAACAGAAATTTAAAATTAAAGTCAAAGATAATCAATAATCACACAAATTAACCAGTTAAACCACGAGTCCCCGGCAACGGCGCCAAAAACTTGATGGACAAATTTATGATCACCAAAATATGATGTCACAAACTTGTTTCACAATCGGCAAGTATGACCGAATCGTTCAAGTAATAAACTTGGTAAGATTAAGTATCGTTCTTCCCAAAGGACTCACGGCCTAGTTTAGTTATGTGATTTGTTGATTAGCTAAGACTTAAGAACGAAATATTTGAAGTTTAATATGCAAAGACGAAAATAAACATGTATGCATGAGTTTTGATCAATGGCAAAAGCAAAAGATAAACACTTTCAATGAAATATATGAATGAATATGTTGTTGGGGGTCAATTTTATCTCATCCACTCTCATATATTTTAGGAATTCAACATTCAAATCATCATTGTTAATGCCACTCTCTAAAGTACCATTCTAGATGGCTTATCCCTAATCACGAGTTCATACAATTCCTAGCATTCCTAATGATTAGTTCATAAGTGCAGGAGCTTAACGACAACCAATATAATATTGGGAGAAATTCCCCGGATCTAGACTTCCCCGTACGTGCCCGTATCGACAAAACCAATAATCATGCATCGAATGAGTTAAACCATGCAAGCATTAAGCAAAGAGGAAAAACCCTAACTAATGATGAAAGAAAGCATAAATCTTAATTAAAAGATGCAAGCATAGATTCCATATATGAGAGCTTCAAGAGATTACATTGAACCTAGATGAACAATGAAAGAATGAAAGAATAAACCCTATAAAGGTGAAGAGGTAGCCTGAGCATCCAAGATCCTCCTTCAAAGGGGTGGAAGAGAGAGTGTTTGCCTCGTTTCTGCCAAAGATACTAATTCTAGGACGTGCAAGCCCTTATATACTATTTTAGAATTACAAAAGATTACAAAAGCCCAAGCCCATAAAAGTGCCGCTCAGCGGTAAATACCGCTCAGCGGTGACTGCGCTTCCTTTTTCTTCCCCTCAGCGGCCAGTTTGCCCCTCAGCGGACCTCCCGTGACCTCCTGAGTGATGGACAAATTTATGATCACCAAAATATGATGTCACAAACTTGTTTCACAATCAGCAAGTATGACCGAATCGTTCAAGTAATAAACTTGGTAAGACCAAGTATCGTTCTTCCCAAAGGACTCACGGCCTAGTTTAGTTATGTGATTTGTTGATTATCTAGGACTTACAAACGAAATATTTAAATCTTAATATGCAAGACAGAAAATAAACATGTATGCATGAAGTTTGATCAATGGAAAAGACAAAAGATAAACACTTTCAATGAAACATATGAATGAATATGTTGTTGGGGGTCAATTTCATCTCATCCACTCTCATACATTTTAGGAATTCAACATTCAAATCATCATTGTTAATGCCACTCTCTAAAGTACCATTCTAGATGGCTTCTCCCTAATCACGACTTCATACAATTCCTAGCATTCCTAATGATTAGTTCATAAGTGCAGGAGCTTAACGCCAACCAATATAATATTGGGAGAAATTCCCCGGATCTAGACTTCCCCGTACGTGCCCGTATCGACAAAACCAATAATCATGCATCGAATGAGTTAAACCATGCAAGCATTAAGCAAAGAGGAAAAACCCTAACTAATGATGAAAGAAAGCATAAATCTTAATTAAAAGATGCAAGCATAGATTCCATATATGAGAGCTTCAAGAGATTACATTGAACCTAGATGAACAATGAAAGAATGAAAGAATAAACCCTATAAAGGTGAAGAGGTAGCCTGAGCATCCAAGATCCTCCTTCAAAGGGGTGGAAGAGAGAGTGTTTGCCTCGTTTCTGCCAAAGATACTAATTCTAGGACGTGCAAGCCCTTATATACTATTTTAGAATTACAAAAGATTACAAAAGCCCAAGCCCATAAAAGTGCCGCTCAGCGGTAAATACCGCTCAGCGGTGACTGCGCTTCCTTTTTCTTCCCCTCAGCGGCCAGTTTGCCCCTCAGCGGACCTCCCGTGACCTCCTGAGTGATGGACAAATTTATGATCACCAAAATATGATGTCACAAACTTGTTTCACAATCAGCAAGTATGACCGAATCGTTCAAGTAATAAACTTGGTAAGACCAAGTATCGTTCTTCCCAAAGGACTCACGGCCTAGTTTAGTTATGTGATTTGTTGATTATCTAGGACTTACAAACGAAATATTTAAATCTTAATATGCAAGACAGAAAATAAACATGTATGCATGAAGTTTGATCAATGGAAAAGACAAAAGATAAACACTTTCAATGAAACATATGAATGAATATGTTGTTGGGGGTCAATTTCATCTCATCCACTCTCATACATTTTAGGAATTCAACATTCAAATCATCATTGTTAATGCCACTCTCTAAAGTACCATTCTAGATGGCTTCTCCCTAATCACGACTTCATACAATTCCTAGCATTCCTAATGATTAGTTCATAAGTGCAGGAGCTTAACGCCAACCAATATAATATTGGGAGAAATTCCCCGGATCTAGACTTCCCCGTACGTGCCCGTATCGACAAAACCAATAATCATGCATCGAATGAGTTAAACCATGCAAGCATTAAGCAAAGAGGAAAAACCCTAACTAATGATGAAAGAAAGCATAAATCTTAATTAAAAGATGCAAGCATAGATTCCATATATGAGAGCTTCAAGAGATTACATTGATTCCCCAACAAACATACAAGATTTAGTTCACCATATTCATTGTGAACCTAGATGAACAATGAAAGAATGAAAGAATAAACCCTATAAAGGTGAAGAGGTAGCCTGAGCATCCAAGATCCTCCTTCAAAGGGGTGGAAGAGAGAGTGTTTGCCTCGTTTCTGCCAAAGATACTAATTCTAGGACGTGCAAGCCCTTATATACTGTTTTAGAATTACAAAAGATTACAAAAGCCCAAGCCCATAAAAGTGCCGCTCAGCGGTAAATACCGCTCAGCGGTGACTGCGCTTCCTTTTTCTTCCCCTCAGCGGCCAGTTTGCCCCTCAGCGGACCTCCTGTGACCTCCTGAGTGATGGACAAATTTATGATCACCAAAATATGATGTCACAAACTTGTTTCACAATCAGCAAGTATGACCGAATCGTTCAAGTAATAAACTTGGTAAGACCAAGTATCGTTCTTCCCAAAGGACTCACGGCCTAGTTTAGTTATGTGATTTGTTGATTATCTAGGACTTACAAACGAAATATTTAAATCTTAATATGCAAGACAGAAAATAAACATGTATGCATGAAGTTTGATCAATGGCAAAGACAAAAGATAAACACTTTCAATGAAATATATGAATGAATATGTTGTTGGGGGTCAATTTCATCTCATCCACTCTCATACATTTTAGGAATTCAACATTCAAATCATCATTGTTAATGCCACTCTCTAAAGTACCATTCTAGATGGCTTCTCCCTAATCACGAGTTCATACAATTCCTAGCATTCCTAATGATTAGTTCAAAAGTGCAGGAGCTTAACGACAACCAATATAATATTGGGAGAAATTCCCCGGATCTAGACTTCCCCGTACGTTCCCGTATCGACAAAACCAATAATCATGCATGGAATGAGTTAAACTATGCAAGCATTGAGCAAAGAGGAAAAACCCTAACTAATGATGAAAGAAAGCATAAGTCTTAATTATAAGATGCAAGCAAAGGTTCCATATATGAGAGCTTCAAGAGATTACATTGATTCCCCAACAAACATACAAGGTTTAGTTCACCATATTCATGGTGAACCTAGATGAACAATGAAAGAATGAAAGAATAAACCCTAAAAAGGTGAAGAGGTAGCCTGAGCATCCAAGATCCTCCTTCAAAGGGGTGAGAAGAGAGAGTGTTTGCCTCGTTTCTGCCAAAGATACTAATTCTAGGACGTGCAAGCCCTTATATACTAATTTAGAATTACAAAAGATCAAAGCCCAAGCCCGTAAAAGTGCCAGAAAACGAGTCCAAGTCCATTATTAAGACTGGCGCTCAGCGGTAAATACCGCTCAACGGTGCCTACGCTTCCCTTTTCTTCCCCTCAGCGGCCAATTTTCCCCTCAGCGGACCTCCCGTGACCTCCTGAGTGCCGCTCAGCGGTAAAATGCCGCTGAGCGGTGCTTTCGGCTTCTCCTTTTGCACTCTTTGCTTCCTTTTCTGATTCCATCTCTCTCTTTTTTCACTTCTTTCACTAAATTCACCTTAAAACCTGCACAAAAACACTTAAATCAAGCATAAACCTGTCCAGCTCTCTTATTTCTGAAAATATGGATAAAAGCATGATTTCAAGCTAGTTTCTAAGTCTAAAGGTTGCTTTTAGTATCAATTTTAAGCATGAAAATAACAGTTTTTCAACTGTTATCACTGAGTGCCGCTCAGCAGTAAAATGCCGCTGAGCGGTGCCTTCGGCTTCTCCTTTTGCACTCTTTGCTTCCTTTTCTGATTCCATCTCTCTCCTTCTTCACTTCTTTCACTAAATTCACCTTAAAACCTGCACAAAAACACTTAAATCAAGCATAAACCTGTCCAGCTCTCTTATTTCTGAAAATATAGATAAAAGCATGATTTCAAGCTAGTTTCTAAGTCTAAAGGTTGCTTTTAGTATCAATTTTAAGCATGAAAATAACAGTTTTTCAACTGTTATCAGGCACCCCATTAATCTTGACTGTGTTGCAAATCTCATTAAAGGTAGTGAGGTGCTCATATGGGCTTTCATGAGATAACCCATTAAATTGATTACTCTTCACCAGTTGAATCAGTGCTGGTTTGACCTCCATATTGGCTGCATTGACTCTAGGTCTAGCTATGCTGTTAAAGTGTTGAGGCCCAGCAATATTGGTGTAGTCTGCAAGAGTTCTTCTACCATTATTGCCCTCCATACTTCCTGTGCTATGAACAGAACCTTGTGGTGATGATTGTAAGAGAGTTTCTGGAGAAGGGAAAAGTTCTCTAGATGTTCTGATTCTTCTCCTCCGTCTACTGTCTTCTAGACCTTCAAGAAGAGGTTCTGTTGTTTTCTTACTCCTAGTTCGAATTGTCTCCTGCATACACAAGAAAACAAAACCCTAGAAAATATTTGTTAACACAAAAAGATATAAGAGAAGATATATATTCAAAAGATAAAAAGATAAAAGATTCAGAAGATAAGAAGATAAGAAGATAAAAGATTCAGAAGATAGAAGATAAAATAAAATAAAATCTAATCTAAAAATAAAATAAAATAAAATCTAATAAGATAAAATAAAATCTAATCTAAAAATAAAATAAAATCAAATAAAATCTAATCTAATAAAAACCGAAAAAAATAAAAACAGAAAATAAAAACAGAAATTTAAAATTAAAGTCAAAGATAATCAATAATCACACAAATTAACTAGTTAAACCACGAGTCCCCGGCAACGGTGCCAAAAACTTGATGGACAAATTTATGAGCACCAAAATATGATGTCACAAACTTGTTTCACAATCGGCAAGTATGACCGAATCGTTCAAGTAATAAACTTGGTAAGACCAAGTATCGTTCTCCCAAAGGACTCACGGCCTAGTTTAGTTGTGTGGTTTGTTGATTAGCTAAGACTTAAGAACGAAATAATTGGAGTTTAATATGCAAGACAGAAAATAAACATGTATGCATGAGTTTTTGATCAATGGCAAAAGCAAAAGATAAACACTTTCAATGAAATATATGAATGAATATGTTGTTGGGGGTCAATTTCATCTCATCCACTCTCATATATTTTAGGAATTCAACATTCAAATCATCATTGTTAATGCCACTCTCTAAAGTACCATTCTAGATGGCTTCTCCCTAATCACGAGTTCATACAATTCCTAGCATTCCTAATGATCAGTTCATAAGTGCAGGAGCTTAACGACAACCAATATAATATTGGGAGAAATTCCCCGGATCTAGACTTCCCCGTACGTGCCCGTATCGACAAAACCAATAATCATGCATCGAATGAGTTAAACCATGCAAGCATTAAGCAAAGAGGAAAAACCCTAACTAATGATGAAAGAAAGCATAAGTCTTAATTAAAAGATGCAAGCATAGATTCCATATATGAGAGCTTCAAGAGATTACATTGATTCCCCAACAAACATACAAGGTTTAGTTCACCATATTCATGGTGAACCTAGATGAATAACAATGAAAGAATGAAAGAATAAACCCTAAAAAGGTGAAGAGGTAGCCTGAGCATCCAAGATCCTCCTTCAAAGGGGTGGAAGAGAGAGTGTTTGCCTCGTTTCTGCCAAAGATACAAATTCTAGGACGTGCAAGTCCTTATATACTATTCTAGAATTACAAACGATCTAAGCCCAAGCCCATAAAAGTGCCAAAAACAAGTCCAAGCCCATTAAGAATGGCGCTCAGCGGTAAATACCGCTCAGCGGTAACTGCGCGTCTTGTTTCTTCCCCTCAGCGGCCAGTTTGCCCCTCAGCGGACCTCCCGTGACCTTCTGAGTGCCGCTCAGCGGTAAAATGCCGCTGAGCGGTGCTTTCGGCTTCTCCTTTTGCACTCTTTGCTTCCTTTTCTGATTCCATCTCTCTCCTTCTTCACTTCTTTCACTAAATTCACCTTAAAACCTGCATAAAAACACTTAAATCAAGCATAAACCTGTCCAGCTCTCTTATTTCTGAAAATATAGATAAAAGCATGATTTCAAGCTAGTTTTTAAGTATAAAGGTTGCTTTTAGTATCAATTTTAAGTATGAAAATAACAGTTTTTCAACTGTTATCATGGAGGAAGTGGACGAAGTCGAGAAAGTAGAAGAATTGGACGAAGTGGAGGAAGTTGAATAAGTGGACAAAGTTGACGAAGTGGAAGAAGTGGACGAATTTGGGGTAATGGAGGAAGTGGACGAAGGGGACGAAGTTGACGAGGTGGACGGAATAGAAGAAGTGGACAAATTGGAAGAAGTGGATGAAGTTGACGAAGTGGATGAAGTGGAAGAAGTTGACGTAGTGGAGGAAGTGGAGGAAGTTGACGAAGTTCAAGAAGTTGACGTGGTGGAGGATGTGGAGGAAGAGGAGGAAGTGGAGGAAATGAACGAAGTTGACGAGGTGGACGAAGTGGACGAAGAGGACGAAGTTGACGAACTTGACAAATTTGGGGTAGTAGAGGAAGTTGACGAAGTGGAGAAAGTGGAGAAAGTGGAGGAAGTGGAGGAAGTAGAGGAAGTGGAGGATGTAGAGGAAGTGGAGGAAGTGGAGGAAGTTGAGGAAGTGCAAGAAGTGGAAGAAGTGGACGAAGTTGACGAAAAGGACGAAGTGCACGAAGTGGACGAAGTTCACGAAGTGGACAAAGTGGACAAAGAGGACTAGTTGACGAAGTTGACGAATTTGAGGTAGTGGAGGAAGTGGACGAACTCGACGAAGTGGACTAAGTGGACGAAGTTGACGAGGTAAATGAAGTTGAGAGAGTGGAAGCAGTGTAGTAAGTTGAGGAAGTGGAGGAAGTGGACGATGTGGACAAAGTGGATGAAGAAGTTGAGGAAGTGGACGAAGTGGAGAACGTCGAGGAAATGGAGGAAGTTGAGGAAGTGGAGGAAGTTGACGAAGTGGACGAAGTGGACGAATTGGATGATGTGGAAGAAGTGGACGAAGTGGAGGAAGTGGATGAAGTGGACGAAGTTAACAATGTTGACGAAGTGGAGGAAGTGGACGAAGTTGACGAAGTTGACGAAGTTGACGAAGAGGACGAATTGGATGAAGTGGACGAATTGGATGAAGTGGAAGAAGTGGACGAAGTGGAGGAAGTGGATGAAGTGGACGAAGTTAACAATGTTGACGAAGTGGTGGAAGTGGACAAAGTTGACGAAGTTGACGAAGAGGAAGTTGACGAAGTTGATGAATTTAGGGTAGTGAAGGAAGTGGCCGAAGTTGACGAAGTGGACGAAGTGGACGAAGTTGATGAAGTGGACGAACTGGAGGAAGTGGAGGATGTGGACGACGTTGACAATGTTGACGTAGTGAACAAAGTGGAGGAAGTGGAGGATGTGGACGAAGTGGAGTAAGTGGAGTAACTGGACGAAGGGGAGGAATTGGACGATGTGGACGAAGTGCAAGAAGAAGTGGACGAAATGGACGAAGAGGATGAAGTGGACAAAGCAGACAAAGTGGACGAAGAGGGCGAAGTTGACGAAGTTGATGAATTTGGGGTAGTGGAGGAAGTGGACGAAGTCGAGAAAGTAGAAGAATTGGACGAAGTGGAGGAAGTTCAAGAAGTGGAAGAAGTGGACGAAGTGGACGAATTTGGGGTAGTGGACGAAGTTGACGAAGTGGACGAATTTAGGGTAATGGAGGAAGTGGACGAAGGGGACGAAGTTGACGAGGTGGACGAAATAGAAGAAGTGGACGAATTGGAAGAAGTGGAAGAAGAAGTGGATGAAGTTGACGAAGTGGACGAAGTGGATGAAGTGGAAGAAGTTGACGTAGTGGAGGAAGTGGAGGAAGTTGACGAAGTTCAAGAAGTTGACGTGGTGGAGGATGTGGAGGAAGAGGAGGAAGTGAAGGAAGTGAACGAAGTTGACGAGGTGGACGAAGTGGACGAAGAGGACGAAGTTGACGAACTTGACAAATTTGGGGTAGTAGAGGAAGTGGACGAAGTTGACGAAGTGGAGAAAGTGGAGGAAGTGGAGGAAGTAGAGGAAGTGGAGGATGTAGAGGAAGTGGAGGAAGTGGAGGAAGTTGAGGAAGTGCAAGAAGTGAAAGAAGTGGACGAAGTTGACGAAAAGGACGAAGTGCACGAAGTGGACGAAGTTCACGAAGTGGACAAAGTGGACAAAGAGGACGAGTTGGCGAAGTTGACGAATTTGAGGTAGTGGAGGAAGTGGACGAACTCGACGAAGTGGACGAAGTGGACTAAGTGGACAAAGTTGACGAGGTAAATGAAGTTGAGGGAGTGGAAGCAGTGTAGTAAGTTGAGGAAGTGGAGGAAGTGGACGATGTGGACAAAGTGGATGAAGAAGTTGAGGAAGTGGACGAAGTGGAGAACGTGGAGGAAATGGAGGAAGTTGAGGAAGTGGAGGAAGTTGATGAAGTGGACGAATTGGATGAAGTGGAAGAAGTGGACGAAGTGCAGGAAGTGGATGAAGTGGACGAAGTTAACAACGTTGGCGAAGTGGAGGAAGTGGACGAAGTGGAGTAACTGAACGAAGTGGAGTAAGTGGAGGAAGTGGAGGAAGGGGAAGAAGTGGACGAGGTGGAAGAAGAAGTGGCAGAAGTGGAGGAAGTTGAGGAAGTGGAGGAAGTGGAGGCAGTGGAGGAAGTTGACGAAGTTGAAGAAGTTGACGAAGTTGACGAAGTGGACGAAGTGGATGAAGTGGTGGAAGTGGACAAAGTTGACAAAGTTGATGAATTTGGGGTAGTGAAGGAAGTGGCCGAACTTGACGAAATGGACGAAGTTGACGAAGTGGACGAACTGGACGAAGTGGACGAAGTTCACGAAGTGGAGGAAATGGAAGAAGTGTAGTCAGTGGAGGATGTGGAGGAAGTGGGGGAAGTGGAGGAAGTGGACGATGTGGACAAAGTGGATGAAGAAGTGGAGGAAGTGGACAAAGTGGTGGAAGTGGAGGATGTGGACGAAGTAGAATAAGTGGAGGAAGTGGAGGAAGAGGAAAAAGCGGGGGAGGTTGAGGAGGTGGACGAAGTGGACGAAGGCGATGAAGGGGACGAAGTGGACGAACTGAAGGAAGTGCACGAAGAGGACGAAGTGGAGGAAGTGTAGGAAGTGGATGAAGAGGACGAAGTTGACAAAGTTGACGAATTTGGGGTAGTGGAGGAAGTGGAGTAATGAGTCGTTATTTCTTGAATTATATTTAGTTTATTGCACTTAAATAAACCAGGGAAGTGTGTTTAATTGTTTGTTATTTCCCCGTTTTCCGAAGTCTGCTTAATTTGGTCGGAAATTTGTAATTGTGCTAATTTGGGTTTTCTGAGCTGATTAAGTGCATTTTTGAAGTGCAGGAAAATTTCGGAAATACATTTTGGGACATCAGGAAGAATGCCAAATAAATTCAAGACTCTCCACACAGACATTTTAGAATTAATTAAATTGTAATTCAGTAGTTTAGAATTTCTGTATCAACTTTTACATTTTGGGACAATTTTTGGTAAAGTAGACTAGACCCAAAATGTGAAGGAAAATGACTTGGCACCTTAGGGTTTTTGTGTGGACCCCACCCTTATTAAAAAGAAACACACGGCCTAGGTCAGCCGACAGGCACTCCCACTCTCTCTCGGTTTTTGGTTTTTAGGCTTGTGCTTGGAAGTTTTCGGGAATAGAGAGCTGGAGAGATATTGACGTTGTTACAAATTTTTAGAATGAAAGAAGCATTTTTTTTAATTGATCTTTGTTAACTCTTCATTGGCGTCTTTGAATGCTCATCATCACGGAAGTTCACTTTTGCATTGTTTACTGAATGCTTGATTGCAAGTTGGTAGTTATTCTCCTTTTACTGTCACGCATTCTTGAAGAAACAAATTTCATTTTCGCAGATGCTGGAAGAGAAGTGTTGCATGTTACAAATACAAGCAACTCTAGATTTTATTTTTAGTCAGAGAAATAGATTAGAATGAAGAGGTGGTAGGTAGGAGCTGTTTGCTGTGCTGTAATGAGACGTGTAGAAGAGACGCTGTGCACGGTTGGAAGCATTGAAGGGAGGAAAACAAGCGCTGATTAAATTTGGAGCAGCACCAGCGGTGCATCCAGCAGCGTCCAGAGGCACCACGCGAGAAGGAGTTGGAGCAAGGATGTGGTGCCACGGTTGGAAGCAGCTCTCGGTTTCTTATGCCAGCAGCATGCGGAAGTAATCTTTCTTTCTTTAAGAGGCAGAAGCGTTTTTTTTTTGTTGAATGGAGAATGGGCAGCACACTGTCACGGAGGACAACCCTGTCACGGCCTGGACGGGAGAGTGTAGCTTCCAGTGTTGGTGTGCACTCGGTGATTGGAGAATGATGGTCCAGCTTGGATGGTGAATTTATTGAAGCATTTTATTTGGTTTAAAGCACACGCTACACGGTGAAGAATTGGTGCAACATGTGATTCATTTTATTCCTTTCTTTCAGAAGAGGCCGGTGACTAGGACAAAGAAAACGCTGGAAGCAGAGAACACACGGTCACATCATGGGAATTTATTCTCCTTGTCACGGCTGGATGAATTAAATAAAGGAAGCACATTTTTCATTTTGGTTTTTAGAAACAAGAAACGCATGTTAATTCAATTAGAGAAGGCACGGACAGCGAGAAGCCATTTCATTTCCTTTTCTTTGGAAGCACACGTAATGCTTGGAGAATTAGTCTAGATGATGGGACGTTGGCAGCAGTGTAGCAACAATGCATTTCTTTTATTACTTGGAGAATGAAGAGGTGATTAGGCTTGAAGTAGGTGCTGATTTGAGTTGCACGATGATTGAAAAAGAAGTGGTGTCAGCTTTTAAGGGCTCATGAGGTTTTTTTTTTGCTTTCACTTTGGAAGCTCACGGTCACGGGTTGCATCCACATCTTTCTTTTCTTTTAGACTCATTACTTTTGATGTTAGTTTACAACATTGCGCATTTAATGTTTTAGCTTGCCGCATTGCTATAGTTTGAATTATGTTTGGATATTTATGTGTGACATCGTTCATTTTAATGTTTTCATACACTTTAATGCTTTTAATTATGTTCGATTGTGTTTAATTGTCGTTTTAATTTAATCATTTGCATTCACAAACTCTTCACAACCCCCCCCCCCTTTACATGTTTGATGTAAGCCTCGAAGCACATTTGGTCCTTGAGAGACGACCTACGAGTCACTGCCTAGTCTATACTGCATTCTTTTATGCACAAATTTTGTGAGAGGCGCGACACTCTCATCAAAATGGCGCCGTTGCCAGGGACCAACGGTTCGATCTTAGGTCTTTTGTTGTGTTAGTGTGTGTTGTGTTTTGTCTTGTATGTTTGAGTATGTGTGATTTTTTTTGCTTAGGTTGTTTTGTGTGTTCGAAATTTTTGTGCTATCGTTTCATGATTTTAGGGTGTTGTGACTTAGTGCATGACTAGGGGAAATCCTGGGCCTATACCACCCTTCGATCCTGAGATTGATAGAACTTTTCATAGCTTAGCTAGGCATTCTAGAAATTTATCTTTAGAGTCTGTTTTTGAGTCTGTTCCATTGGATATTGTACATCCCATTGCTGAGTACTCTGTGCATACTGCATCTACTGCATCTGTTGCATCTGCACATGATTCTGATTCTGTTGTTTTTCACACTGAGAACAATATGGCACAACCTCCACCTCGTGAGAGGACTTTTAGGGAGATCGCTGCACCTGATTTCGATATCGAAAGCTTGTGCATCCAATATCCTGATGAGGACGTTCCATTTGTTCTCAAGACTAGACTGATCCATTTGTTGCCCAAGTTTCATGGTCTTGCAGGTGAGAGTCCTCATAAGCATTTGAAGGAATTCCACATTGTCTGTTCTAGTATGAAACCACATGATGTTCCTGAAGAGCACATCTTCTTGAAAGCATTCCCTCATTCATTGGAAAATGTTGCTAAGGATTGGTTGTATGGTTTGGCGCCTAGATCCGTCACTAGCTGGGATGATCTGAAGAGGTTGTTCTTAGATAAATTTTTCCCAGCAGCTGATGGACAAATTTGTAAGCACCAAAATATGATGTCACAAACGTGTTTCACAATCGGCAAGTATGACCGAATCGTTCAAGTAATAAACTTGGTAAGACCAAGTATCGTTCTTCCCAAAGGACTCACGGCCTAGTTTAGTTATGTGATTTGTTGATTAGCTAGGACTTACAAACGAAATATTCAAAGTTTAATATGCAAGGACGAAAATAAACATGTATGCATGAAATTGATCAATGGCAAAGACAAAAGATAAACACTTTCAATGAATTATATGAATGAATATGTTGTTGGGGGTCAATTTCATCTCATCCACTCTCATATATTTTAGGAATTCAACATTCAAATCATCATTGTTAATGTCACTCTCTAATGTACCATTCTAGATGGCTTCTCCCTAATCAAATAGTTCATACAATTCCTAGCATTCCTAATGATTAGTTCACGAGTGCAGGAGCTTAAAGGCAACCAATAAAATATTGTCAGTATAATATTGGGAGAAATTCCCCGGATCTAGACTTCCCCGTACGTGTCCGTATCGACAAAACCAATAATCATGCATTAGAATGAGTTAAACAATGCAAGCATTGAGCAAAGAGGAAAAACCCTAACTAATGATGAAAGAAAGCATATGTCTTACTTAAAAGATGTACTCAACAAATTCCATATATGAGAGCTTCAAGAGATTACATTGATTCCCCAACAAACATACAAGGTTTAGTTCACCATATTCACGGTGAACCTAGATGAATAACAATGAAAGCATGAAAGAATAAACCCAATAAAGGTGAAGAGGTAGCCTGAGCATCCAAGATCCTCCTTCAAAGGGGTTGAAGAGAGAGTGTTTGCCTTGTTTCTACCAAAGATACTAATCCCAAGGACGTGGAAGCCCTTATATACTAATCTAGAGTTACAAAAGATTACAAAAGCCCAAGCCCATAAAGTGCCGCTCAGCGGTATTTACCGCTCAGCGGTGATTGCGCGTCTTCTTTCTTCCCCTCAGCGGCCATTTTGCCCCTCAGCGATTCCAACGCCACCTCTTGAGTGCCGCTCAGCGGTAGTTTGCCGCTGAGCGGTGCCTTCGTCTTCTCTTTTTGCACTCTTTCTTGTCTTTTCTAATGTCACTTCTCTCCTTCTTCACTCTTTTCACTAAATTCACCTTAAAACCTGCACAAAAACACTTAAATCAAGCGTAAACCTGTCCAGCTCTCTTATTTATGAAAATATAGATAAAAGGCATGATTTCAAGCTAGTTTTTAAGTCTAAAGGTTGCTTTTAGTATCACTTTTAAGCATGAAAATAACAGTTTTTCAACTGTTATCACAACCCCAAACTTAGAACTTTGCTTGTCCTCAAGCAAACAAAATGTAACTCCATCTCCAACCAATTCACATGATGGTTCACTCATTCAAAATCCTCTTTCCAAGATAAGTAACAACTTCACTCAAACTTATGACCAAGAGTTCAATCAAGATGTGCACATGCTTTAGTGTTCACAAAGTCATTTAAGTTCCAACAAATGCTATTTTTCATGAATGATCAATCAATTAAGCATGGATGTTCATGTGCTTATGGAATATTTCCTCACTAGGTAAAGTGTTTCACTCAACACACAAGTGTATAAGAGGTAAAGTGTTTCACTCATTCACTCTACTATCACAATGTCACATGAATCAACTTTGCCTTTCATTTTACCACAATCAAAAACATTCACAAGCATGCATCATCGCAAGGACTTTTCAATGGCTTATAATGTGGCTGGGCTAACAAGAAAATTGGTTTTTCTGGATCACAAAATCCTTGAGTTAAGAGAATCATAACAACACAATTATTCTTATTCATTCCCAACTTGCCTTTGCATTTGCATTGAGCTTTGCTTCTTTTTCTTTTCTTTTCTTTTTCTTTGCATATTCTTACTTTTTAGCTCTTAGCTCAATGCTTTTCCTTTTTCATGTTTTCCCAACAACCCCAAACTTGAACATTTATCAATACCACACAAGATCTTCTACTTAACTCAAGGTAAAGATTTTCAATCAAGGGTTCAATGTATATTCAAGGCTAAGGGTTCAACGGATAGAACACAAAGTGTTCTCTTTTAGTAGGCTAACTTTATAAATTTGGCCAATAAAAAGGTTTAACAAAGATGGCCTTGATCACATGATGCAAAACAAGCAATTGATTCAATCATAGAAAACCTGGGCAAAGTCATTCAAGCTTCCAAAGTAATAGCATTCAACAATAACAACTCTGGAGCTCAAAACCTCACATATAAGCTCATTCACATTTGACATACACATCCTGCTTAATTTCACAATCACAATCATGATATCATGCATTTGTTCACAAAGCTTGTGAATCACCTGTATAAGCATTTTAATGTGCACATCATCTCAACATCAATCAATCAATAAGCATCATCAAGCATTACCTATCACACAATCACAGTTAATAGCAAACCATCATAAGAAACCAGGTTTCCAATAGAGTACATCAAACCCTAATCTAAAAACAAAAACAAATAAGTCCAGAAAACTTAAACCACAAAAGCATAATCATATGATAGCATTCATCAGTAAATGCTATCTCAGCTCCTCATCAGTCTGAGCTGTCCTCTGTATCTTCCTCCTCTTCCTCATCATCATCATCATCAAATGCATCCTCCTCCTCAACTTCATCTTCTTCCATATCTCTGGCTGAAGCTTCAGCTGCTTCAGCTCCTCCATGTAATGGTTCTTCTGGCCAAGCTACCACATTATGGAATTCATCCATAGTCCACCTGTGTGCTGGAGGGGTATCATACATCCCCACTATCATCTCAGCCGTGGCCACCTGCCCTCTGTGAATGGACTGCAACTGAGCTCCTATAAGAGACATATACATGTCCCTCATCTGGAATGGTTCTGCCTCATGAGTATCAGCAGATGTCCTGCTCTGTGCTGGCCCTCTCTCTCTACGAGCCTGGCGTGGTGGAACTGGCTGAGCTGCCTCCTCACCTCCACAGTACTGTCTGTAATAGGCCTCATCAATAGCTTTTCTTGGCCTCTCAAATGGTGGAACAGAAGTGTCCACCCCAGCTAGCTTGCAAAGGTGAGTGATCAAGGAAGGATGTCCTAGTGGTGCTTTGTTGTTTGAGGTGTTAGCACACACACTAATCTCATCAGCTATCACCTGCCCAATATTAACATTCAAGTTTCTGATAGCATAGTAGATGAATAGTGCCCTGCTGAGAGTAATATCTGACACATGTGAACATGGCTGAGTGTTGGCATGAGAAAATGCCATCCAATACTTTGCAAGAGGAGTCAAATCTGTCCTCCTAATGTTAACTACTGAGCCAGATCTATTCCTTTGGAAGTGTCCTCCAGGTATACACAGTACTCTCTCAACATCCTCAAAGTCAGCACCTTCCTCCATGCTAAGAGCAAACTGACATTGCTCACCAGCCCACACAGTATCCAGGAAGTTGTTGATGGAATCAGGATCATACCTGATAGCATGGCCTCTGACATAGCCCAAATAATTCTCAGCTGGATAATCACCAATCTTCTTTGCATTGGTGTAGAATTCCTTAACTACAGCTATGTTGGCAGGTGCTGGATAAGTGGCTAGCTTCCCCCAATCATTCCCTAACACTTGCTCTCCAAATTGAGGAGCAAAGTTAGGTATCATTCCAACCTTTCTCTCCATTAGAAGTCTCCTGTCCTGAACCACCCTAAAGTGCTTCTCATGTTTCCTAGAGAGGAACCTGCCATTATGGGGTTGCTCTGGTTCCTTTTCCTTTCTCTTGGTTGCCATGGTTTTCAATCTCTTTCCTGAAGAGGATGCCATTCCTGCATTCAAACACAATTACAAAACCACAGAACATGATGTTAATCATTAGTAAGCATAGAACACAACTTCTTTCGAAGCTAAACCACCGCTGAGGGCCAGAATTTCCCCTCAGCGCCACCAGTGCCACATTCAAACACGCAAAAAGCCAGAAAAAGCAAATCTGGCAGAGTGCCGCTCAGCGGTAAATGCTGCTCAGCGGTGACCTGCAGATTTTTGCAAATCTCTTTTTAAAACTGTCCTAACTCCACCCAAATGCAATTTTCAGTTTTCCAGTTCATAATCAAGCAGTTTAATCGGTTCAAACATCAAATATATCATCAAATCATGCATAGAAATCAAAACCCCTAAATATTCATGCTTTGACAATCACATTCAAATTCAAGAACCCTAGAATGACAAAATGCATTTTACTTACTTGGGTGGAGATACTAGATGATATGAGAATGCTTCCAAATTAGAATGCTCTCTTCCAACCCCAAACTTTGATGGCACACTAGTGAAAAAGTGAGTGGAAGAGAAATTTTTCTAAGAGGGAAGAGTAAAAAGATGTGGGAAACCTAAGAGAAGATATGTGGAAGTGTTTGTGCAGAGAAGGGCTTGAAAGAATGTGAAAACGCGCAGCTTAGGGTTTAAAAATACCCCAATGGGCTCGGGTTCCGCTAAGGGGAACTTAAGCCCATCTGCGATAGTACCGCTCAGCGGTAAATGCCGCTCAGCGGCACTTTCGTGATGTGCCCTTCTCCTTCTTTTCTTGACCTACGTGCCTTCCTAGCATACCCCTCATATGTTCCCTGCAATTCAATGTTAAAAATGCTTATGCAAACCCTAATTAAAATAAAACAAACAAAAACAATCAATCAACTGGGTTGCCTCCCAGGTAGCGCTTGTTTAACGTCACGAGCCTGACCCAAAATCCACCAACACCCCTCAGTAGGTGTTTCAAACTTACCAGCACCCATCAGTAGGTGCAAAATCTTCTCACCAACACCCATCAGTAGGTGTTACAAACTTAGTATCCTTCAGTAGATACTTAACCACCTAGCATCCTTCAGTAGATGCTAGATCCAACAAAATAATGTCCAGCATAATGTTCACAAATTACAAATTACAAAACCAAATCAAATCAAAAGTTTGTAAATCCACTGGGTTGCCTCCCAGCAAGCGCTTCTTTAACGTCACTAGCTTGACCCTGTTAAAGCTCATGTTCCATCTTCTTTATGGTTGATGTTGTCCTTCCACCAACCTTTCAACTGCTTCCTTTGGACTGTCTTAGATTCTCTAGAATATGGAGACTCTATCTCTATCATCTCCTCTTCTTTAAAGCCTTTTATAACCCACAACTTGTTCTTGAGTCTTACAGGTGTGCCAAGTTGGAGTCCTCTTTTCTTCCAGTCTCTAGGAACTTCTTCTCCTTTTCCAATTTCCTCTACCTTGGGTACCTGAAAATACAAACAATGGTTATCAGAAACCTTAAGATTTTCATTTTTACCTCTAGTTATGGGTGCATCTCGAAATGCAGCTTTATAACTGGCCTCTTCCTCCTTTGCTTGTATCTCATCTTTGAACACATCCACCACCACTCTCTCCTCTCTGTCCTGGAGCACCACTATACCCTCATTAACATCTATGATAGCCCTGGCCGTTTTCATAAACGGTCTTCCCAGTATGAAGGGTATCTTTTCGTTCTCCATCTTCATCACCACAAAGTCTGCCAAAAACTGAAGTTTGCCAACACAAACTACAATGTCTTCTGCAATCCCACATGGCTCCTTTGAAGATCCATCAGCCATTACCAAATTAACCTTTACAGGTTTTATTTTAACATGGCCAATTTGCTCCAATAGAGAATAAGGCATCAAGTTAACACTTGAGCCTAAGTCAAGGAGAGCTTTCTTTACCTTTTTCTTCCCTATAGTACAAGGGATAGAAAAACTACCTGGATCTGCTGCTTTTGGTGGGAATGATTCTTTCTTAATAGTTACACACTTTTCTTCCTCATCATCTCTACGTCTTCTTTTTGTAGAGGTTCCTTCTTCAGATTTTGTGTAAACTGCTATTTTTTGTAGAATTTGTTCCCAAGGAGCTTCATTATCAACCATTCTGAATAAATCTGTGAAATCCATTGGTTTCTCCTGATTTGTTGGAAAAGGCAAAATGTCCTTTCTTTCTTCTTCTCTTCTCTCTTCTGTTTCATCTTCTTCTAACTCAATAATCTCTTCATTCACACTCTTGACCACTTTGCATTCTTCTCTAGGGTTAACCTCAGTATTAGCCCCAAAGTTTCTGTGTGGTCTTTCTTCCAATTGCTTGGTAATCTGACCCATCTGAATCTCCAAATTCTTTATAGCAGCTTCAGTGCTCTTTTGAGAAGATTCCGTTTTCTGTATGAATTGCTGAAGAGTTTCTTCCAACCTTGTAGATCTTTCATTGAGCAAAGATAATTGTTGCCACATGGTTGGTTGTTGCTGCTGCTTATTATATTGATTAGCCTGCCCAGTTGGTCCTTGACCAATACTTGGATGTGGTTTCCAACCCTGATTATAATTCCCTTGACGGTATGGAAACTGATTAGCCATGAAATTAACATCCTCCACGGCTTCCACAGGAAAAGCACATTGGCCATTGATGTGATCACCCCCACATAATTCGCACAACTGGGTTTGTACCTGTGCAGCAGATTTTAACTCTTTAGGTAATGAAGCAAGAGTTTTGGTCAGAGTTTCCAGCTGTTGAGTTAGAATTTTATTCTGGGCTAGCAAGGCATCATGGGTTTGTAGTTGAAGAACCCCTTTCTGTTGCATAGTGGCGCCTCTTTCATTGTGCAGCTCATTATCACTTGTAGCCATATTTTCAATGATTTCAGTTGCTTCCTCTGGAGTGTTCCATTTGATATTGCCTCCAGCTGAGGCATCCAGCATCATCTTGGTTTGTGAACCAAGCCCTCCAAGGAAAGTTAGGACTACTTCTTGATCTTCAAAGCCATGCGTGGGAGTTTTACGTAATAAGCTTTTGTACCTGTCCCATGCATGTCCCAGTGATTCTTCCATGCCCTGCTTGAATGAAGAAATCTCTTGCTTTCCGTTAGTCACCTTAGATTGTGGGAAGTATTTATTTAAGAATTTTGTAACCACTGCTTCCCACTCTGTGAAACTTTCTTCTGGAAAAGAGTTCAACCAAAGCTTAGCATTGCCTCCCAATGAAAAAGGAAACAAGCTAAGTTTGATTGCTTCGTCTGGCACCCCATTAATCTTGACTGTGTTGCAAATCTCATTAAAGGTTGTGAGGTGCTCATATGGGCTTTCATGAGATAACCCATTAAATTGATTACTCTTCACCAGTTGAATCAGTGCTGGTTTGACCTCCATGTTGGCTGCATTGACTCTAGGTCTAGCTATGCTGTTGAAGTGCTGAGGTCCAGCAAGATTAGTGTAATCTGCAAGAGTTCTTCTAACATTATTGCCCTCCATACTTCCTGTGCTATGAACTGAACCTTGTGGTGATGATTGCAAGAGAGTTTCTGGAGAAGGGAAAAGTTCTCTAGACGTTCTGATTCTTCTCCTCCTTCTACTCTCTTCTAGACCTTCAAGAAGTGGTTCTGTTGTTTTCTTACTTCTAGTTCGAATTGCTTCCTGCATGCACAAGAAAACAAAACCCTAGAAAAGATTTGTTAGCACAAAAAGATATAAAAGAAGATATAAATTCAAAAGATAAAAAAATAAAATATTCAGAATATAAGAAGATAAAAGATTTAGAAGATAGAAAGATAAAAGATAAAATAATATAAAATCTAATCCTAAAAGATAAAATAAAATCTAAACTAATCTAAAAGATAAAGATAAAATAAAATCTAATAAAATCTAACCTAACCAAATAAAATCAAATCTAATAAAATCTAGTCTAAAAAGATAAAAAAAAATAAAATCTAACCTAATCTAAAAAGATAAAAAGATAAAATAAAATAAAAACAGAAATTCAAAATTAAAGTCAAAGATAATAAATAATCACACAAATTAACCAGTTAAACCACGAATCCCCGGCAACGGCGCCAAAAACTTGATGGACAAATTTGTAAGCACCAAAATATGATGTCACAAACTTGTTTCACAATCGGCAAGTATGACCGAATCGTTCAAGTAATAAACTTGGTAAGACCAAGTATCGTTCTTCCCAAAGGACTCACGGCCTAGTTTAGTTATGTGATTTGTTGATTAGCTAGGACTTACAAACGAAATATTCAAAGTTTAATATGCAAGGACGAAAATAAACATGTATGCATGAAATTGATCAATGGCAAAGACAAAAGATAAACACTTTCAATGAATTATATGAATGAATATGTTGTTGGGGGTCAATTTCATCTCATCCACTCTCATATATTTTAGGAATTCAACATTCAAATCATCATTGTTAATGCCACTCTCTAATGTACCATTCTAGATGGCTTCTCCCTAATCAAATAGTTCATACAATTCCTAGCATTCCTAATGATTAGTTCATGAGTGCAGGAGCTTAAAGACAACCAATAAAATATTGTCAGTATAATATTGGGAGAAATTCCCCGGATCTAGACTTCCCCGTACGTGTCCGTATTGACAAAACCAATAATCATGCATTAGAATGAGTTAAACAATGCAAGCATTGAGCAAAGAGGAAAAACCCTAACTAATGATGAAAGAAAGCATATGTCTTACTTAAAAGATGTACTCAATAAATTCCATATATGAGAGCTTCAAGAGATTACATTGATTCCCCAACAAACATACAAGGTTTAGTTCACCATATTTATGGTGAACCTAGATGAATAACAATGAAAGAATGAAAGAATAAACCCAATAAAGGTGAAGAGGTAGCCTGAGCATCCAAGATCCTCCTTCAAAGGGGTGGAAGAGAGAGTGTTTGCCTTGTTTCTGCCAAAGATACTAATCCCAAGGACGTGCAAGCCCTTATATACTAATCTAGAGTTACAAAAGATTACAAAAGCCCAAGCCCATAAAGTGCCGCTCAGCGGTATTTACCGCTCAGCGGTGATTGCGCGTCTTCTTTCTTCCCCTCAGCGGCCATTTTGCCCCTCAGCGGTTCCAACGCCACCTCTTGAGTGCCGCTCAACGGTAGTTTGCCGCTGAGCGGTGCCTTCGTCTTCTCTTTTTGCACTCTTTCTTGTCTTTTCTAATGTCACTTCTCTCCTTCTTCACTCTTTTCACTAAATTCACCTTAAAACCTGCACAAAAACACTTAAATCAAGCGTAAACCTGTCCATCTCTCTTATTTATGAAAATATAGATAAAAGGCATGATTTCAAGCTAGTTTTTAAGTCTAAAGGTTGCTTTTAGTATCACTTTTAAGCATGAAAATAATAGTTTTTCAACTGTTATCAGCAGCCCGGACCACAACTATCAGAAAAGACATAACTGGGATTAGGCAGCTTGGTGGAGAGAGCTTATATGAGTATTGGGAGAGATTCAAGACACTTTGTGCTAGCTGTCCCCACCATCAGATACCTGAACAACTCCTTATCCAGTATTTCTATGAGGGTTTGAACAACATGGACCGGGGTATGATTGATGCTGCCAGTGGTAGAGCTCTTGGAGACACCACACCTGCTGAGGCTAGGCAATTGATTAAGAAGATGGCCTCCAACTCCTAGCAGTTTAGCACCAGGAATGATGCCATTGTGGTGAGGGGCGTACATGATGTTGTTGCCCAGTCTTTATCAGCTGTTGAAAGCAAGTTGGAAGGAAAGATTGACTCTCTTACGAAGTTGGTGACACAGTTGACTACCAACCAGAGATCTGCAGCTCCATCTGCATCTGTTGCACGACTATGTGCTATTTGTCCTTCCAGTGACCACTATACAGATGCTTGTCCTTCTTTGCAGCACCCTGCTGCCTCTGATGCGCCTCAGGCTTATGCTACGAACATCTACAACAACAGGCAGCCACAACAGCAAAATCATGACTTTTCCAGCAACAGGTACAACCCAGGGTGGAGGAATCACCTCAATCTAAGATGGAACAATGCGCCACAGCATCAACAGCAGGCACCACCTTTCCAGAATGCTGGAGCACCTAACAGATATGTGCCTCCACCGATGCAACAACACCAGAGGCAACAACAACAGCAGCAACAAGAGGCACCTGCCCAACCACCTGCCCAACCTTCCACTTCGTCTGAACCTTCATTGGAAGAGTTAGTGAGACAGATGACTATGCAAAACCTACAGTTTCAGCAGGAGACTAGAGCTTCCATACAGAGTCTCACTAACCAGATGGGTCAGATGGCTACTCAGATAAATCAGGCGCAATCTCATAATTCGGATAAGTTACCATCCCAAACTGCGCAGAACCCAAGGAATGTGAGTTCCATAACCCTCAGATCAAGAAGCAAATTGTTGTGCCCACCATGCCATCTCCGGCACCCGAGCCTCCTAAACTTTCATCTGCTACTTCCCATAGAAAAGAGGACCAGGCTAGTCCAAGCAAGACATTTGAGGCAGGTGAACCTTCTTCTTCTTCCGGTGGTTCTTCTTCTTCTACCACCACCAGCGCATCTCCTACCTTGCCCCACCAGATTCCTCGTCCATTCCCTCCAAAGGCGATGCCTAGCAAAAAGATGGAAGAGGTGGACAAAGAAATATTGGAGACCTTCAGGAAGGTAGAGGTGAACATACCTCTATTGGATGCCATAAAGCAGATTCCTAGATATGCAAAATTCCTGAAGGACCTGTGCACGCATAAGAGGAAAATGAAAGGAGATGAAAGAATCAGCATGGGCAGGAATGTATCTGCACTTATTGGTAAGTCGGTCCCGCACATTCCTGAAAAGTGCAAGGACCCAGGTACGTTTTGCATTCCTTGTATGATTGGAAATAGTAAATTTGAAAATGCCATGCTTGATTTGGGTGCTTCCATTAATGTCATGCCTCTTTCAATTTTTAAATCCTTGTCTCTTGGCCCTTTATAACCTACGAGTATGGTCATTCAGTTGGCCAACTGATGGACAAATTTATGATCACCAAAATATGATGTCTGATGGACAAATTTGTAAGCACCAAAATATGATGTCACAAACTTGTTTCACAATCGGCAAGTATGACCGAATCGTTCAAGTAATAAACTTGGTAAGACCAAGTATCGTTCTTCCCAAAGGACTCACGGCCTAGTTTAGTTATATGATTTGTTGATTAGCTAGGACTTATAAATGAAATATTCAAAGTTTAATATGCAAGGACGAAAATAAACATGTATGCATGAAATTTGATCAATGGCAAAGACAAAAGATAAACACTTTCAATGGAATATATGAATGAATATGTTGTTGGGGGTCAATTTCATCTCATCCACTCTCATATATTTTAGGAATTCAACATTCAAATCATCATTGTTAATGCCACTCTCTAATGTACCATTCTAGATGGCTTCTCCCTAATCAAATAGTTCATACAATTCCTAGCATTCCTAATGATTAGTTCATGAGTGCAGGAGCTTAAAGGCAACCAATAGAATATTGTCAGTATAATATTGGGAGAAATTCCCCGGATCTAGACTTCCCCGTACGTGTCCGTATCGACAAAACCAACAATCATGCATGGAATGAGTTAAACTATGCAAGCATTGAGCAAAGAGGAAAAACCCTAACTAATGATGAAAGAAAGCATATGTCTTACTTAAAAGATGTATTCAACAAATCCATATATGAGAGCTTCAAGAGATTACATTGATTCCCCAACAAACATACAAGGTTTAGTTCACCATATTCATGGTGAACCTAGATGAATAACAATGAAAGAATGAAAGAATAAACCCAATAAAGGTGAAGAGGTAGCCTGAGCATCCAAGATCCTCCTTCAAAGGGGTGGAAGAGAGAGTGTTTGCCTTGTTTCTGCCAAAGATACTAATCCCAAGGACGTGCAAGCCCTTATATACTAATCTAGAGTTACAAAATATTACAAAAGCCCAAGCCCATAAAGTGCCGCTCGGCGGTATTTACCGCTCAGCGGTGATTGCGCGTCTTCTTTCTTCCCCTCAGCGGCCATTTTGCCCCTCAGCGGTTCCAACGCCACCTCTTGAGTGCCGCTCAGCGGTAGTTTGCCGCTGAGCGGTGCCTTCGTCTTCTCTTTTTGCACTCTTTCTTGTCTTTTCTAATGTCACTTCTCTCCTTCTTCACTCTTTTCACTAAATTCACCTTAAAACCTGCACAAAAACACTTAAATCAAGCGTAAACCTGTCCAGCTCTCTTATTTATGAAAATATGGATAAAAGGCATGATTTCAAGCTAGTTTCTAAGTCTAAAGGTTGCTTTTAGTATCAATTTCAAATATGAAAATAATAGTTTTTCAACTGTTATCACAACCCCAAACTTAGAACTTTGCTTGTCCTCAAGCAAACAAAATGTAACTCCATCTCCAACCAATTTATATGATGGTTCACTCATTCAAAATCCTCTATTCAAGATAAGTAACAACTTCACTCAAACTTATGACCAATAGTTCAATCAAGATGTGCACATGCTTTAGTGTTCACAAAATCATTTAAGTTCCAACAAATGCTATTTTTCATGAATGATCAATCAATTAAGCATGGATGTTCATGTGCTTGTGGAATATTTCCTCACTAGGTAAAGTGTTTCACTCAACACACAAGTGTATAAGAGGTAAAGTGTTTCACTCATTCACTCTACTATCACAATGTCACATGAATCAACTTTGCCTTTCATTTTACCACAATCAAAAACATTCACAAGCATGCATCATCACAAGGACTTTTTAATGGCTTATAATGTGGCTGGGCTAACAAGAAAATTGGTTTTTCTGGATCACAAAATCCTTGAGTTAAGAGAATCATAACAACACAATTATTCTTATTCATTCCCAACTTTCTTTTGCCTTTGCATTTGCATTGAGCTTTACTTCTTTTTCTTTTCTTTTCTTTTGCTTTGCATATTCTTACTTTTTAGCTCTTAGCTCAATGCTTTTCCTTTTTCATGTTTTCCGAACAACCCCAAACTTGAACATTTAACAATACCACACAAGATCTTCTACTTAACTCAAGGTAAAGATTTTCAATCAAGGGTTCAGTGTATATTCAAGGCTAAGGGTTCAAAGGATAGAACACAAAGTGTTCTCTTTTAGTAGGCTAACTTTATGAATTTGGCCAATAAAAAGGGGTCCAACAAACGGCCTTGATCACATGATGCAAAACAAGCAATTGATTCAATCATAGAAAACCTGGGCAAAGTCATTCATGCTTTCAAAGTAATAGCATTCAACAATAACAACTCTGGAGCTCAAAACCTCACATATAAGCTCATTCACATTTGACATACACATCCTGCTTAATTTCACAATCACAATCATGATATCATGCATTTGTTCACAAAGCTTGTGAATCACCTGTATAAGCATTTTAATGTGCACATTTATCTCAACATCAATCAACCACTAAGCATCATCAAGCATTACTTATCACACAATCACAGTTAATAGCAAACCATCATAATAAACCTGGTGTTCAATAGAGTACATCAAACCCTAATCTAAAAACAAAAACAAATAAGTCCAGAAAACTTAAACCGCAAAAGCATAATCATATGATAGCATTCATCAGTAAATGCTATCTCAGCTCCTCATCAGTCGGAGCTGTCCTCTGTATCTTCCTCCTCCTCTTCATCATCATCATCATCAAAAGCATCCTCCTCCTCAGCTTCATCTTCTTCCATATCTCTGGCTGAAGCTTCAGCTGCTTCAGCTCCTCCATGCAATGGTTCTTCTGGCCAAGCTACCACGTTATGGAATTCATCCATAGTCCATCTGTGTGCTGGAGGGGTATCATACATCCCCACTATCATCTCAGCCGTGGCCACCTGCCCTCTGTGGATGGACTGCAACTGAGCACCTATAAGAGACATATACATGTCCCTCATCTGGAATGGTTCTGCTTCATGTGTATCAGCAGATGTCCGGCTCTGTGCTGGCCTTCTCTCTCTACGAGCCTGGCGTGGTGGAACTGGCTGAGCTGCCTCCTCACCTCCACAGTACTGTCTGTAATAGGCCTCATCTATAGCTTTTCTTGGCCTCTCAAATGGTGGAACAGAAGTGTCCACCCCAGCTAGCTTGCAGAGGTGAGTGATCAAAGAAGGATGTCCCAGTGGTGCTTTGTTGTTTGAAGTGTTAGCACACACACTAATCTCATCAGCTATCACCTGCCCAATATTAACATTCAAATTTCTGATAGCACAGTAGATGAATAGTGCCTTGCTGAGAGTGATATCTGACACATGTGAGCATGGCTGAATGTTGGCATGAGAAAATGCCATCCAATACTTTGCAAGAGGAGTCAAATCTGTCCTCCTAATGTTAACCACTGCTCCAGATCTATTTCTTTGAAAGTGTCCTCCAGGTATGCACAACACTCTCTCCACATCCTCAAAGTCAGCACCTTCCTCCATGCTAAGAGCAAACTGGCATTGCTCACCAGCCCACACAGTATCTAGGAAGTTGTTGATGGAATCAGGATCATACCTGATAGCATGGCCTCTGACATAGCCCAAATAATTCTCAGCTGGATAGTCACCAATCTTCTTTGCATTGGTGTAAAATTCCTTAACTACAGCTATGTTGGCAGGTGCTGGATAAGTGGCTAGCTTTCCCCAGTCATTCCCTAACACTTGCTCTCCAAATTGAGGAGCAAAGTTAGGTATCATTCCAACCTTTCTCTCCATTAGAAGTCTTCTGTCCTGAACCACCCTAAAGTGCTTCTCATGTTTCCTAGAGAGGAACCTGCCATTATGGGGCTGCTCTGGTTCCTTTTCCTTCCTCTTGGTTGCCATGGTTTTCAATCTCTTTCCTGAAGAGGATGCCATTCCTGCATTCAGACACAAATCCAAAACCACAGAACACGATGTTAATCATTAGTAAACACAGAACACAACTCCTTTCGAAGCTAAACCACCGCTGAGGGCCAGAATTTCCCCTCAGCGCCACCAGTGCCACGTTCAAACACGCAAAAAGCCAGAAAAGGCAAATCTGGCAGAGTGCCGCTCAGCGGTAAATGCCGCTCAGCGGTGACCTGCAGATTTTTGCAAATCTCTTTTTAAAACTGTCCTAACTCCACCCAAATGCAATTTTCAGTTTTCCAGTTCATAATCAAGCAGTTTAATCGGTTCAAACATCAAATATATCATCAAATCATGCATAAAAATCAAAACCCCTAAATATTCATGTTTTGACAATCACATTCAAATTCAAGAACCCTAGAATGAACAAAATGCATTTTACTTACTTGGGTGGAGATACTAGATGATATGAGAATGCTTCCAAGCTAAAATGCTCTCTTCCAACCCCAAACTTTGATGGCACACTAGTGTAAAAGTGAGTGGAAGAGAAATTTTCTAAAAAGGGAAGAGTAGAAAGATGTGGAAAACCTAAGAGAAGATATGTGGAAGTGTTTGTGCAGAGAAGGGCTTGAAAGAATGTAAAAACGCGCAGCTTAGGGTTTAAAAATACCCCAATGGGCTCGGGTTCCGCTAAGGGGAACTTAAGTCCATCTGCGATAGTACCACTCAGCGGTAATTGCCGCTCAGCGGCACTTTCGTGATGTGCCCTTCTCCTTCTTTTCTTGACCTACGTGCCTTCCTAGCATACCCCTCATAGGTTCCCTGCAATTCAATGTTAAAAATGCTTATGCAAACCCTAATTAAAATAAAACAAACAAAAACAATCAATCAACTGGGTTGCCTCCCAGGTAGCGCTTGTTTAACGTCACGAGCCTGACCCAAAATCCACCAACACCCCTCAGTAGGTGTTTCAAACTTACCAGCACCCATCAGTAGGTGCAAAATCTTCTCACCAACACCCATCAGTAGGTGTTACAAACTTAGTATCCTTCAGTAGATACTTAACCACCTAGCATCCTTCAGTAGATGCTAAATCCAACAAAATAATATCCAGAATAATGTTCACAAATTACAAATTACAAAACCAAATCAAAAGTTTATCAATCAACTGGGTTGCCTCCCAGCAAGCGCTTCTTTAACGTCACTAGCTTGACCCTGTTAAAGCTCATGTTCCATCTTCTTTATGGTTGATGTTGTCCTTCCACCAACCTTTCAACTGCTTCCTTTGGACTGTCTTAGATTCTCTAGAATATGGAGACTCTATCTCTATCATCTCCTTTTCTTTAAAGCCTTTTATAACCCACAACTTGTTCTTGATTCTTACAGGTGTGCCAAGTTGGAGTCCTCTTTTCTTCCAGTCTCTAGGAACTTCTTCTCCTTTTCCAATTTCCTCTACCTTGGGTACCTGAAAATACAAACAATGGTTATCAGAAACTTCAAGATTTTCATTTTTACCTCTAGTCATGGGTTCATCTCGAAATGCAGCTTTATAACTAGACTCTTCCTCCTTTGCTTGTATCTCATCTTTGAAAACATCCACCACCACTCTCTCCTCTCTGTCCTGGAGCACCACTATACCTTCATTAACATCTATGATAGCCCTGGCCGTTTTCATAAACGGTCTTCCCAGTATGAAAGGTATTTTTTCAGTCTCCATCTTCATCACCACAAAGTCTGCCATAAACTGAAGTTTGCCAACACAAACTAGAATGTCTTCTGCAATCCCACATGGCTCCTTTTAAGATCCATCAGCCATTACAAGATTAACCTTTACAGGTTTTATTTTAACATGGCCAATTTGCTCCAATAGAGAATAAGGCATCAAGTTAACACCTGAGCTTAAATCAAGGAGAGCTTTCTTTACCTTTTTCTTCCCTATAGTGCAAGGGATAGAAAAACTACCTGGATCTGCTGCTTTTGGTGGGAATGATTCTTTCTTAACAGTTCTACACTTTTCTTCCTCATCATCTCTACGTCTTCTTTTTGTAGAGGTTCCTTCATCAGATTTGGTGTAAACTGCTATTTTCTGTAGAATTTGTTCCCAAGGAGCTTCATTATCAACCATTCTGAATAAATCTGTGAAATCCATTGGTTTCTCCTGATTTGTTAGAAAAGGAAAAGTGTCCTTTCTTTCTTCTTCTCTTCTCTCTTCTGTTTCATCTTCTTCTAACTCCATAATCTCTTCATTCACACTCTTGACCACTTTGCACTCTTCTCTAGGGTTAACCTCAGTATTAGCCCCAAAGTTTCTGTGTGGTCTTTCTTCCAATTGCTTAGTAATCTGACCCATCTGAATCTCCAAATTCTTTATAGCAACTTCAGTGCTCTTTTGAGAAGATTCAGTTTTCTGTATGAATTGCTGAAGAGTTTCTTCCAACCTTGTAGATCTTTCATTAAGCATAGATAATTGTTGCCACACGGTTGGTTGCTGCTGCTGCTTATTATATTGATTAGCCTGCCCAGTTTGTCCTTGGCCAATACTTGGATGTGGTTTCCAACCCTGATTATAATTTCCTTGACGGTATGGAAACTGATTAGCCATGAAATTAACATCCTCCACGGCTTCCACAGGAAAAGCACATTGGCCATTGATGTGATCTCGCCCACATAATTCGCACAACTGGGTTTGTACCTGTGCAGCAGATTTTAACTCTTTAGGTAATGAAGCAAGAGTTTTGGTCAGAGTTTCCAGCTGTTGAGTTAGAATTTTATTCTGTGCTAGCAAGGCATCATGGGTTTGTAATTGAAGAACCCCTTTCTGTTGCATAGGGGCGCCTCTTTCATTGTGCAGCTCATTATCCCTTGTAGCCATATTTTCAATAATTTCAGTTGCTTCCTCTGGAGTCTTCCATTTGATATTGCCTCCAGCTGAGGCATCCAGCATCATCTTGGTTTGTGAACCAAGCCCTCCAAGGAAAGTTAGGACTACTTCTTGATCTTCAAAGCCATGCGTGGGAGTTTTACGTAATAAGCTTTTATACCTGTCCCATGCATGTCCCAGTGATTCTTCCATGCCCTGCTTGAATGAAGAAATCTCTTGCTTCCCTTTAGTCACTTTAGATTGTGGGAAGTATTTGTTTAAAAACTTTGTAACTACTGCTTCCCACTCTGTGAAACTTTCTTCTGGAAAAGAGTTCAACCAAAGCTTAGCATTGCCTCCCGATGAGAAAGGAAACAAACTAAGTTTGATTGCTTCGTCTGGCACCCCATTAATCTTGACTGTATTGCAAATCTCATTAAAGGTAGTCAGGTGCTCATATGGGCTTTCGTGAGATAACCCATTAAATTGATTACTCTTCACCAGTTGAATCAATGCTGGTTTGACCTCCATGTTGGCTGCATTGACTCTAGGTCTAGCTATGCTATTGAAGTGCTGAGGTCCAGCAAGATTAGTGTAATCTGCAAGAGTTCTTCTAACATTATTGCCCTCCATACTTCCTGTGCTATGAACAGAACCTTGTGGTGATGATTGCAAGAGAGTTTCTGGAGAAGGGAAAAGTTCTCTAGACGTTCTGATTCTTCTCCTCCTTCTACTCTCTTCTAGACCTTCAAGAAGTGGTTCTGTTGTTTTCTTACTTCTAGTTCGAATTGCTTCCTGCATGCACAAGAAAACAAAACCCTAGAAAAGATTTGTTAGCACAAAAAGATATAGGAGAAGATATAGATTCAAAAGATAAGAAGATAAAAGATTTAGAAGATAGAAAGATAACAGATTTAAAAGATAAAAAGATAAAAGATAAAATAAAATCTAATCCTAAAAGATAAAATAAAATCTAACCTAATCTAAAAGATAAAGATAAAATAAAATCTAACCTAACCAAATAAAATAAAATCTAATCTAAAAAGATAAAAAGATAAAATAAAAACAGAAAAAAATAAAAACAGAAATTCAAAATTAAAGTCAAAGATAATCAATAATCACACAAATTAACCAGTTAAACCACGAATCCCCGGCAACGGCGCCAAAAACTTGATGGACAAATTTGTAAGCACCAAAATATGATGTCACAAACTTGTTTCACAATCGGCAAGTATGACCGAATCGTTCAAGTAATAAACTTGGTAAGACCAAGTATCGTTCTTCCCAAAGGACTCACGGCCTAGTTTAGTTATATGATTTGTTGATTAGCTAGGACTTATAAACGAAATATTCAAAGTTTAATATGCAAGGACGAAAATAAACATGTATGCATGAAATTTGATCAATGGCAAAGACAAAAGATAAACACTTTCAATGGAATATATGAATGAATATGTTGTTGGGGGTCAATTTCATCTCATCCACTCTCATATATTTTAGGAATTCAACATTCAAATCATCATTGTTAATGCCACTCTCTAATGTACCATTCTAGATGGCTTCTCCCTAATCAAATAGTTCATACAATTCCCAGCATTCCTAATGATTAGTTCATGAGTGCAGGAGCTTAAAGGCAACCAATAGAATATTGTCAGTATAATATTGGGAGAAATTCCCCGGATCTAGACTTCCCCGTACGTGTCCGTATCGACAAAACCAATAATCATGCATGGAATGAGTTAAACTATGCAAGCATTGAGCAAAGAGGAAAAACCCTAACTAATGATGAAAGAAAGCATATGTCTTACTTAAAAGATGTATTCAACAAATCCATATATGAGAGCTTCAAGAGATTACATTGATTCCCCAACAAACATACAAGGTTTAGTTCACCATATTCATGGTGAACCTAGATGAATAACAATGAAAGAATGAAAGAATAAACCCAATAAAGGTGAAGAGGTAGCCTGAGCATCCAAGATCCTCCTTCAAAGGGGTGGAAGAGAGAGTGTTTGCCTCGTTTCTGCCAAAGATACTAATTCTAGGACGTGCAAGCCCTTATATACTAATCTAGAGTTACAAAAGATTACAAAAGCCCAAGCCCAAAAAGTGCCGCTCAGCGGTAAATACCGCTCAACGGTGATTGCGCGTCCTTTTCTTCCCCTCAGCGGCCATTTTGCCCCTCAGCGTGACTCCCGCAACCTCCTGAGTGCCGCTCAGCGGTAAATTGCCGCTGAGCGGTGCCTTCGACTTCTCTTTTTGCACTCTTTCTTGTCTTTTCTAATGTCATCTCTCTCCTTCTTCACTTCTTTCACCAAATTCACCTTAAAACCTGCACAAAAACACTTAAATCAAGCATAAACCTGTCCAGCTCTCATATTTATGAAAATATAGATAAAAGCATGATTTCAAGCTAGTTTTTAAGTCTAAAGGTTGCTTTTAGTATCAATTTTAAGCATGAAAATAACAGTTTTTCAACTGTTATCACCAACAGGAGTGTTACCCACCCAACAGGTTACATAGAGGATGTCTTGGTTAGGGTTGGTGAGCTGATTTTTCCTGCCGACTTTTATGTTTTGGAAATGGAGGAGGGATTCTCTCGTGGATCCGCTCCCATAATCTTAGGCAAACCCTTTTTGAAAACTGCCCGAACCAAGATTGATGTGTATGCTGGAACTTTATCCATGGAATTTGCTGATATTATGGTTCACTTTAATATTCTTGATGCAATGAAGTTCCCAGCTGAGGACCATTCTGTTTTTAAGATTGACATGTTGGATGACATTATTGATAAATATGTTGTTGATGATTTTGATTCTTTGCATAAGAAAGAGCATTATTTTCTATCTTCTCTACATACATGCATTGAATATTGATGATGTTCTTGATATTGATGATGTTGATAATGTAATTGTCATGGATATGGATTTGGAGCTTGATGAGATAGGTGTTCCGCTTTTACCTGTGAATTCTTTGGAGTCAGAATGCACTAACCAGTTGAAAAACTGTTATTTTCATGCTTAAAAGTGATACTAAAAGCAACCTTTAGACTTAAAAACTAGCTTCAAATCATGCTTTTATCTATATTTTCATAAATATGAGAGCTGGACAGGTTTATGCTTGATTTAAGTGTTTTTGTGCAGGTTTTAAGGTGAATTTGGTGAAAGAAGTGAAGAAGGAGAGAGATGACATTAGAAAAGACAAGAAAGAGTGCAAAAAGAGAAGTCGAAGGCACCGCTCAACGGCATTTTACCGTTGAGCGGCACTCAGGAGGTTGCGGGAGTCACGCTGAGGGGCAAACTGGCCGCTGAGGGGAAGTAAAGGACGCGCAATCACCGCTGAGCGGTATTTACCGCTGAGCGGCACTTTTTGGGCTTGGGCTTTTGTAATCTTTTGTAACTCTAGAATAGTATTTAAGGGCTTGCACGTCCTTAGGATTAGTATCTTTGGCAGAAACGAGGCAAACACTCTCTCTTCCACCCCTTTGAAGGAGGATCTTGGATGCTCAGGCTACCTCTTCACCTTTATTGGGTTTATTCTTTCATTCTTTCATTATTGTTCATCTAGGTTCACCATGAATATGGTGAACTAAACCTTGTATGTTTGTTGGGGAATCAATGTAATCTCTTGAAGCTCTCATATATGGAATCGTTGTTTACATCTTTTAATTAAGACATATGCTTTCTTTCATCATTAGTTAGGGTTTTTCCTCTTTGCTCAATGCTTGCATAGTTTAACTCATTCCATGCATGATTATTGGTTTTGTCGATACGGGAACGTACGGGGAAGTCTAGATCCGGGGAATTTCTCCCAATATTATACTGACAATATTATATTGGTTGTCGTTAAGCTCCTGCACTCATGAACTAATCATTAGGAATGCTAGGAATTGTATGAACTCGTGATTAGGGAGAAGCCATCTAGAATGGTACATTAGAGAGTGGCATTAACAATGATGATTTGAATGTTGAATTCCTAAAATATATGAGAGTGGATGAGATGAAATCGACCCCCAACAACATATTCATTCATATAATTCATTGAAAGTGTTTATCTTTTGTCTTTGCCATTGATCAAACTTCATGCATACATGTTTATTTTCTGTCTTGCATATTAAAATTTAAATATTTCGTTTGTAAGTCCTAGCTAATCAACAAATCACATAACTAAACTAGGCCGTGAGTCCTTTGGGAAGAACGATACTTGGTCTTACCAAGTTTATTACTTGAACGATTCGGTCATACTTGCCGATTGTGAAACAAGTTTGTGACATCATATTTTGGTGATCATAAATTTGTCCATCACCTATTTCAGACAGTCAGTGGGTTAGCCCCATCCATGTTGTGCCCAAGAAAACTGGCCTCACTGTGGTGAAGAATGAGAGGGATGAGCTTATCCCAGCTAGAGTGCAGAACAGCTGGAGAGTCTGCATTGACTATAGGAGGCTCAACCAAGTAACCAGGAAAAATCATTTCCCCCTGCCATTCATTGATCAGATGATGGAGCGCTTGGCAGGTAAATCTCATTATTGCTTTCTTGATGGGTTTTCTGGCTAGTTTCAAATCAATATTGCTCCTGAGGACCAAGAGAAAACCACGTTCACCTGCCCCTTTGGCACTTTTGCCTATAGGAAGATGCCATTTGGCCTGTGTAATGCCCTTGGTACCTTCCAACGGTGCATGCTTAACATTTTTAGCGATTTTCTTGAAAATTGCATAGAGGTGTTCATGGATGATTTTACTGTATACGGATCCTCATTTGATGCATGTTTAGATAGTTTGGAAAAGGTTTTGAAAAGATGCATTGATAACAACCTTGTTCTAAATTTTGAGAAGTGCCATTTCATGGTTGAACAAGGTCTAGTGTTAGGGCATATCATTTCAAGGAAGGGAATAGAGGTAGATCCTGCAAAAATATCTGTGATTTCGCAATTGCCTTACCCCTCTTGCGTGCGAGAGGTTCGATCTTTTCTTGGGCATGCAGGTTTCTATAGGCGCTTCATCAAGGACTTCAGCAAGAAAGCGCTTCCCTTGTCCAAACTGTTACAGAAAGACATTGAGTTTAACTTTGATGACAGATGCAAACAGGCTTTTGACCGCCTGACAGGAGCTTTGACCACCACTCCAATCATCCAAGCACCAGATTGGACAACCCCTTTTGAGCTTATGTGTGATGCATTCAATTATGCATTGGGGGCTATCTTGACACAAAAAATTGATAAGTTGCCTCGAGTGAATTACTACGCTTCCAGGACTTTGGATGTTGCCTAAGTGAACTACACCACCACTGAGAAAGAGCTCTTAGCCATTGTGTTCGCTCTTGACAAATTTAGATCTTATTTGCTTGGTTCTCCTGTCACTGTTTTCACTGACCATGCAGCTCTAAAGTTTCTGTTGAAAAAGGCTGAGTCAAAGCCTAGATTGATCAGGTGGATGCTACTACTCCAGGAGTTTGACTTGCACATTGAAGACCAGAGTGGAGCACAAAATTTGGTTGCAGACCACCTCAGTCGGATTGAGAAAGCTGGGAATGAAGCTGATGTGTTGCCCATCCAGGATGCCTTTCCTGATGAGAGTTTGTTGATGATTTCCTACTCTCACCCCACTCCTTGGTTTGCACACATTATAAATTATTTGGTTGCTTCTGTTTTTCCTCCCTTAGCATCACGTGCTCAGATTGCTAAAATTAAGAGTGATGCTAAATATTATGTTTGGGATGACCCATATCTGTGGAAGTTGTGCAGTGACCAGGTTACTAGGAGATGCATTCCAGACCATGAGATTGACTCGGTCCTGCAGTTTTGTCATGCCTCCTCACCTGGTGGTCATCTGGGGATACAAAGAACAGCTCGCAGGGTGCTTGACTGTGGTTTCTATTGGCCTTTGATGGACAAATTTATGAGCACAAAAATATGATGTCACAAACTTGTTTCACAATCGGCAAGTATGACCGAATCGTTCAAGTAATAAACTTGGTAAGACCAAGTATCGTTCTTCCCAAAGGACTCACGGCCTAGTTTAGTTATGTGATTTGTTGATTATCTAGGACTTACAAACGAAATATTTAGATTTTAATATGCAAGACAGAAAATAAACATGTATGCATGAAATTTGATCAATGGCAAAGACAAAAGATAAACACTTTCAATGAATTATATGAATGAATATGTTGTTGGGGGTCAATTTCATCTCATCCACTCTCATATATTTTAGGAATTCAACATTCAAATCATCATTGTTAATGCCACTCTCTAATGTACCATTCTAGATGGCTTCTCCCTAATCACGAGTTCATACAATTCCTAGCATTCCTAATGATTAGTTCATGAGTGCAGGAGCTTAACGACAACCAATATAATATTGTCAGTATCATATTGGGAGAAATTCCCCGGATCTAGACTTTCCCGTACGTGTCCGTATCGACAAAACCAATAATCATGCATGGAATGAGTTAAACTATGCAAGCATTGAGCAAAGAGGAAAAACCCTAACTAATGATGAAAGAAAGCATATGTCTTAATTAAAAGATGTAATCAACAGATTCCATATATGAGAGCTTCAAGAGATTACATTGATTCCCCAACAAACATACAAGGTTTAGTTCACCATATTCATGGTGAACCTAGATGAATATCAATGAAAGAATGAAAGAATAAACCCAATAAAGGTGAAGAGGTAGCCTGAGCATCCAAGATCCTCCTTCAAAGGGGTGGAAGAGAGAGTGTTTGCCTCGTTTCTGCCAAAGATACTAATTCTAGGACGTGCAAGCCCTTATATACTAATCTAGAGTTACAAAAGATTACAAAAGCCCAAGCCCAAAAAGTGCCGCTCAGCGGTATTTACCGCTCAGCGGTGATTGCGCGTCTTCTTTCTTCCCCTCAGCGGCCATTTTGCCCCTCAGCGTGACTCCCGCAACCTCTTGAGTGCCGCTCAGCGGTAGTTTGCCGCTGAGCGGTGCCTTCGATTTCTCTTTTTACACTCTTTCTTGTCTTTTCTAATGTCATATCTCTCCTTCTTCACTTCTTTTCACTAAATTCACCTTAAAACCTGCACAAAAACACTTAAATCAAGCATAAACCTGTCCAGCTCTCATATTTATGAAAATATAGATAAAAGCATGATTTCAAGCTAGTTTTTAAGTCTAAAGGTTGCTTTTAGTATCAATTTTAAGCATGAAAATAACAGTTTTTCAACTGTTATCAGCCTTCCATCTTCAAAGATGCGGAGAAGATTTGCAGCACTTGTGAGCCTTGTCAGAGAGCAGGAGGATCAATTTCACAGAGACAAGAGATGCCTCAACAACCTATGTTGTTCTGTGAGGTGTTTGATGTATGGGGTATAGATTTCATGGGTCCTTTTCCTGTTTCTTTTGGTTTCTCTTATATTCTCCTTGCTGTGGATTATGTTTCAAAATGGGTGGAAGCTAGAGCCACTAGGACTAATGATGCTCGGGTTGCTGTAGATTTTGTTAGATCTCACCTCTTTTGCAGGTTTGGAGTGCCTAGAGCAATTGTTCGTGATCAAGGAACCCATTTTTGCAACAGATCCATGCAAGCTTTGCTCAAGAAATATGGGGTGACGCACAGAGTTTCTACACCTTACCACCCCCAAACAAATGGGCAGGCTGAGATCTCCAACAGGGAGATTAAGAGGATTTTGGAGAAGATTGTCCAGCCAAACAGGAAAGATTGGAGCAATAGGTTGGACGATGCTCTTTGGGCCCACAGGATAGCCTACAAAGCACCGATAGGGATGTCTCCCCACCGGGTTGTCTTCGGAAAGGCATGTCACCTACCGGTCGAGATTGAGCATCGGGCATATTGGGCTGTGAAGATTTGCAACTTCTCCATGGACCAAGCTGGAGAGGAAAGAAAGTTGCAATTAAATGAATTGGATGAGATCCGATTGGAGGCCTATGAGAACTCGAAGTTCTACAAGGAAAGGACAAAGAAGTTCCATGATAGTTCTATTGTTAGAAAGGACTTCGAGGTTGGCCAACAACAGGTTTTGTTGTATAACTCTAGACTCGGCCTCATGGGTGGTAAGTTGAGATCAAAATGGACTGGACCTTTTGTTGTGACTAATGTTTATCCTTATGGTGCAGTAGAGATCCAAGGTCCATCTACAGCTAAAAGCTTCAAGGTGAACGGGCATAGACTGAAGCCTTTCCTCAGCAACCCTTCTTTATTGGATGTAGTAGTGGAGGAGACGTCTTTGGTCCACCCCACCTATCCTCCCATCTGACTCAGGGAGTTTCTTTTCTCCTTCCCTCCTCACTTTTATTGCACTTTGTCGATATCTGATGACTGTTTTGATTGTTTGATCTGCTGATTGTGACACATTGAGGACATTGTGTCATTTAAGTGTGGTCTATTAGGGGAGGTTGTTTCTTTGTTCATGTTTCGTTTTTTATGTAGTTTGTTGTGTCTTGTGTACATTTTTGCATGCTTTTCGTGAATTCTGGATTGTGGTTAGGTTGTCAGTTTTCCTTCACTTCATTGTTACTCTGAGATGTTGGATTCCTTGCTTTTCTTTGCTTGGAAGATGATCATGATGTTTGAGAGTTGAATTGATTGTGACACAAATGCCCTGTGTGAGAATTTGAGCCACTTTATGTTCTTTCTTGTGTGTGATATGTCTCTTGATTGCTTGCACATATGCCTTGGCTTGACTCTTGTTGATAATTCTTGATTGATATGCATGTTTGGAAGTGATAAAGGAAGTTTTGTTCTTGAGCCTCTCTAGCCAAATAAGCTTACCTTGTTCTAATCCTTTGATAACCCCTTTTGAGCCTATACTTTCCTCATTTCATTGTTTTGAAGCTCATACACTAGCCCTAAGTGAAAAACCATGATTACCTTAACCTTAGGGAATTTTGGAGCTTTGGAAGTGTCTTGGGAACAAGTGTGGTCTCCCTGGGGATTCTGATGAATTGGCTAGTGAGTCCTCTTTGATGGACAAATTTATGAGCACCAAAATATGATGTCACAAACTTGTTTCACAATCGGCAAGTATGACCGAATCGTTCAAGTAATAAACTTGGTAAGACCAAGTATCGTTCTTCCCAAAGGACTCACGGCCTAGTTTAGTTATGTGGTTTGTTGATTAGCTAAGACTTAAGAACGAAATATTTGAAATTTAATATGCAAAGACGAAAATAAACATGTATGCATGAGTTTTGATCAATGGCAAAAGCAAAAGATAAACACTTTCAATGAAATATATGAATGAATATGTTGTTGGGGGTCAATCTCATCTCATCCACTCTCATATATTTTAGGAATTCAACATTCAAATCATCATTGTTAATGCCACTCTCTAAAGTACCATTCTAGATGGCTTCTCCCTAATCACGAGTTCATACAATTCCTAGCATTCCTAATGATCAGTTCATAAGTGCAGGAGCTTAACGACAACCAACATAATATTGGGAGAAATTCCCCGGATCTAGACTTCCCCGTACGTGCCCGTATCGATAAAACCAATAATCATGCATCGAATGAGTTAAACCATGCAAGCATTAAGCAAAGAGGAAAAACCCTAACTAATGATGAAAGAAAGCATAAATCTTAATTAAAAGATGCAAGCATAGATTCCATATATGAGAGCTTCAAGAGATTACATTGATTCCCCAACAAACATACAAGGTTTAGTTCACCATATTCATGGTGAACCTAGATGAATAACAATGAAAGAATGAAAGAATAAACCCTAAAAAGGTGAAGAGGTAGCCTGAGCATCCAAGATCCTCCTTCAAAGGGGTGGAAGAGAGAGTGTTTGCCTCGTTTCTGCCAAAGATACTAATTCTAGGACGTGCAAGCCCTTATATACTATTTTAGAATTACAAAAGATTACAAAAGCCCAAGCCCATAAAAGTGCCGCTCAGCGGTGACTGCGCTTCCTTTTTCTTCCCCTCAGCGGCCAGTTTGCCCCTCAGCGGACCTCCCGTGACCTCCTGAGTGCCGCTCAGCGGTAAAATGCCGCTGAGCGGTGCTTTCAGCTTCTCCTTTTGCACTCTTTGCTTCCTTTTCTGATTCCATCTCTCTCTTTCTTCACTTCTTTCACTAAATTCACCTTAAAACCTGCACAAAAACACTTAAATCAAGCATAAACCTGTCCAGCTCTCTTATTTCTGAAAATATGGATAAAAGCATGATTTCAAGCTAGTTTTTAAGTCTAAAGGTTGCTTTTAACATCAATTTTAAGCATGAAAATAACAGTTTTTCAACTGTTATCACAACCCCAAACTTAGAACTTTGCTTGTCCTCAAGCAAACAAAATGTAACTCAATCTCCAACCAATTCATATGATGGTTCACTCATTCAAAAATTCTCTTTTTCAAGATAAGTAACAACTTCACTTAAACTTATGACCAAGAGTTCATTCAAGATGTGCACATGCTTTAGTATTCACAAAGTCATTTAAATTCCAACAAATGCTATTTTTTCATGAATGATCAATCAATTAAGCATGGATGTTCATGTGCTTATGGAATATTTCCTCACTAGGTAAAGTGTTTCACTCAACACACAAGTGTATAAGAGGTAAAGTGTTTCACTCATTCACTCTACTATCACAATGTCACATGAATCAACTTTGCCTTTCATTTTACCACAATCAAAAACATTCACAAGCATGCATCATCACAAGGACTTTTCAATGGCTTATAACGTGGCTGGGCTAACAAGAAAATTGGTTTTTCTGGATCACAAAATCCTTGAGTTAAGAGAATCATAACAACACAATTATTCTTATTCTTCCCAACTTTCTTTTGCCTCTGCATTTGCATTGAGCTTTGCTTCTTTTTCTTTGCTTTTCTTTTTCTTTGCATATTCTTACTTTTTAGCTCTTAGCTCAATGCTTTCCTTTTTCATGTTTTCCCAACAACCCCAAACTTGAACATTTGTCAATACCACACAAGATCTTCTACTTAACTCAAGGTAAAGATTTTCAATCAAGGGTTTTCAGTGTATGTTCAAGGCTAAAGGTTCAAATGATAGAACACAATGTGTTCTCTTTTAGTAAGCTAACTTTATGAATTTGGCCAATAAAAAGGGTTCCAACAAACGGCCTTGATCATATGATGCAAAACAAGCAATTGATTCAATCATAGAAAACCTGGGCAAAGTCATTCAAGCTTCCAAAGTAATAGCATTCAACAATAACAACTCTGGAGCTCAAAACCTCACATATAAGCTCATTCACATTTGACATACACATCCTGCTTAATTTCACAATCACAATCATGATATCATGCATTTGTTCACAAAGCTTATGAATCACCTGTATAAGCATTTTAATGTGCACATCATCTCAACATCAATTAATCACTAAGCATGATCAAGCATTACTTATCACACAATCACAGTTAATAGCAAACCATCATAAGAAACCAGGTGTTCAATAGAGTACATCAAACCCTAATCTAAAAACAAAAACAAATAAGTTCAGAAAACTTAAACCACAAAAGCATAATCATATGATAGCATTCATCAGCAAATGCTATCTCAGCTCCTCATCAGTCGGAGTTGTCCTCTGTATCTTCCTCTTCCTCCTCCTCATCATCATCATCAAATGCATCCTCCTCCTCAGCTTCATCTTCTTCCATATCTCTAGCTGAAGCTTCAGCTGCTTCAGCTCCTCCTCCATGTAATGGTTCTTCTGGCCAAGCTACTACATTATGGAATTCATCCATAGTCCACCTGTGGGCTGGAGGTGTATCATACATCCCTACTATCATCTCAGCAGTGGCCACCTGCCCTCTGTGAATGGACTGCAACTGAGCACTTATAAGAGACTGATAACAGTTGAAAAACTGTTATTTTCATGCTTAAAATTGATACTAAAAGCAACCTTTAGACTTAGAAACTAGCTTGAAATCATGCCTTTTATCTATATTTTCATAAATAAGAGAGCTGGACAGGTTTACGCTTGATTTAAGTGTTTTTGTGCAGGTTTTAAGGTGAATTTAGTGAAAAGAGTGAAGAAGGAGAGAAGTGACATTAGAAAAGACAAGAAAGAGTGCAAAAAGAGAAGACGAAGGCACCGCTCAGCGGCAAACTACCGCTGAGCGGCACTCAAGAGGTGGCGTTGGAACCGCTGAGGGGCAAAATGGCCGCTGAGGGGAAGAAAGAAGACGCGCAATCACCGCTAAGCGGTAAATACCGCTGAGCGGCACTTTTTGGGCTTGGGCTTTTGTAATCTTTTGTAACTCTAGATTAGTGTATAAAGGCTTGCACGTCCTTGGGATTGGTATCTTTGGCAGAAACGAAGTAAACTCTTTCTCTTCCACCCCTTTGAAGGAGGATCTTGGATGCTCAGGCTACCTCTTCACCTTTATTGGGTTTATTCTTTCATTCTTTCATTGTTATTCATCTAGGTTCACCATGACGATGGTGAACTAAACCTTGTATGTTTGTTGGGGAATCAATGTAATCTCTTGAAGCTCTCATATATGCAATTTGTTGAGTACATCTTTTAAGTAAGACATATGCTTTCTTTCATCATTAGTTAGGGTTTTTCCTCTTTGCTCAATGCTTGCATTGTTTAACTCATTCTAATGCATGATTATTGGTTTTGTCGATACGGACACGTACGGGGAAGTCTAGATCCGGGGAATTTCTCCCAATATTATACTGACAATATTTTATTGGTTGCCTTTAAGCTCCTGCACTCATGAACTAATCATTAGGAATGCTAGGAATTGTATGAACTATTTGATTAGGGAGAAGCCATCTAGAATGGTACATTAGAGAGTGGCATTAACAATGATGATTTGAATGTTGAATTCCTAAAATATATGAGAGTGGATGAGATGAAATTGACCCCCCAACAACATATTCATTCATATAATTCATTGAAAGTGTTTATCTTTTGTCTTTGCCATTGATCAAACTTCATGCATACATGTTTATTTTCTGTCTTGCATATTAAAATTTGAATATTTCGTTTGTAAGTCCTAGCTAATCAACAAATCACATAACTAAACTAGGCCGTGAGTCCTTTGGGAAGAACGATACTTGGTCTTACCAAGTTTATTACTTGAACGATTCGGTCATACTTGCCGATTGTGAAACAAGTTTGTGACATCATATTTTGGTGCTTACAAATTTGTCCATCAGAGACATATACATGTCCCTCATCTGGAATGGTTTTGCTTCATGTGTATCAGCAGATGTCCGGCTCTGTGCTGGCCCTCTCTCTCTATGAGCCTGGCGTGGTGGAACTGGCTGAGCTGCCTCCTCACCTCCACAGTACTGTCTGTAATAGGCCTCATCTATAGCTTTTCTTGGCCTCTCAAATGGTGGAACAGAAGTGTCCACCCCAGCTAGCTTGCAAAGGTGAGTGATCAAAGAAGGATGTCCTAGTGGTGCTTTGTTGTTTGAGGTGTTAGCACACACACTAATCTCATCAGCTATCACCTGCCCAATATTAACATTCAAATTTCTGATAGCACAGTAGATGAACAGTGCCCTGCTGAGAGTGATATCTGACACATGTGAACATGGCTGAATGTTGGCATGAGAAAATGCCATCCAATACTTTGCAAGAGGAGTCAAATCTGTCCTCCTAATGTTAACCACTGCGCCAGATCTATTCCTTTGGAAGTGTCCTCCAGGTATACACAACACTCTCTCCACATCCTCAAAATCAGCACCTTCCTCCATGCAAAGAGCAAACTGGCATTGCTCACCAGCCCACACAGTATCCAGGAAGTTGTTGATAGAATCAGGATCATACCTGATAGCATGGCCTCTGACATAGCCCAAATAATTCTCAGTTGGATAATCACCAATCTTCTTTGCATTGGTGTAAAATTCCTTTACCACAGCTATGTTGGCAGGTGCAGGATAAGTGGCTAGCTTTCCCCAATCATTCCCCAACACTTGCTCTCCAAATTGAGGAGCAAAGTTAGGTATCATTCCAACCTTTCTCTCCATCAGAAGTCTCCTGTCCTGAACCACCCTAAAGTGCTTCTCATGTTTCCTAGAGAGGAACCTGCTATTATGGGGTTGCTCTGGTTCCTTTTCCTTTCTCTTGGTTGCCATGGTTTTCAATCTCTTTCCTGAAGAGGATGCCATTCCTGCATTCAAACACAATTACAAAACCACAGAACATGATGTTAATCATTAGTAAACACAGAACACAACTCCTTTCGAAGCTAAACCACCGCTTAGGGCCAGAATTTCCCCTCAGCGCCACCAGTGCCACATTCCAACACGCAATAAACCAGAAAAATCAAATCTGGCAGAGTACCGCTCAGCGGTAATTGCCACTCAGCGGTGATCTGCAGATTTTTGAAAATCTCGTTTTAAAACTGTCCTAACTCCACCCAAATGCAATTTTCAGTTTTCCAGTTCATAATCATGCAGTTTAATCGGTTCAAACATCAAATATATCATCAAATCATGCATAGAAATCAAAACCCCTAAATATTCATGCTTTGACAATCACATTCAAATTCAAGAACCCTAGAATGAACAAAATGCATTTTACTTACTTGGGTGGAGATACTAGATGCAATGAGAATGCTTCCAAGCTAAAATACTCTCTTCCAACCCCAAACTTTGATGGCACACTAGTGAAAAAATGAGTGGAAGAGATATTTTCTTAAGAGGGAAGAGTAAAAAGATGTGGAAAACCTAAGAGAGGGTATGTGGGAGTCTTTGTGCAGAGAAGAGCTTGAAAGACTGAGAAATTGCGCAGCTTAGGGTTTAAAAATACCCTAATGGGCTCGGGTTCCGCTAAGGGGAACTTAAGCCCATCTGCGATAGTACCGCTCAGCGGTAATTGCCGCTCAGCGGCACTTTCGTGAAGTGCTCCTCTCCTTCTTTTCTTGACCTACGTGCCTCCTAGACATATCCCTCACTGGTTCCCTGCAATTAAATGTTAAAAATGCTTATGCAAACCCTAACTAAAATAAACACACAGAAAACAATCAATCAACTGGGTTGCCTCCCAGGTAGCGCTTGTTTAACGTCACGAGCCTGATCCAAAATCCACCAACACCCATCAGTAGGTGTTTCAAACTTACCAGCACCCATCAGTAGGTGCAAAATCTTCTCACCAACACCCATCAGTAGGTGTTACAAACTTAGTATCCTTCAGTAGATACTTAACCACCTAACATCCTTCAGTAGATGCTGGATCCAACAAAATATTCACAAAAAAATGTCCACAAATTAAAAGTTACAAAACCAAATCAAAAGTCAAAAGTTTGTAAATCCACTGGGTTGCCTTCCAGCAAGCGCTCTTTTAACGTCATTAGCTTGACCCAGTAAAGTTCAAATTCCATCTTCTTTATAGTTGATGTTGTCAATCCACCAACTTCTCAGCTGCTTCCTTTGAACTGTTTTGGTTCTTCTAGAATATGGAGACTCTATCTCTATCATCTCCTTTTCTTTAAAGCCCTTCACAACCCACAACTTGTTCTTGATTCTTACAGGTGTGCCAAGTTGGAGTCTTCTTTTCTTCCAGTTTCTAGGAATTTCTTCTCCTCTTCCAATCTCTTCCTCCTTGGGTACCTGAAACAACAAACAATGGTTACCTGAAACCTCAAGATTTTCATTTTTACCTCTAGTTATGAGTGCATCTCGAAATGCAGCTTTATAACTGGCTTCTTCCTCCTTTGCTTGTGTCTCATCTTTGAAGACATCCCCCACCACTCTCTCCTCTCTATCCTGGAGCACCACTATACCTTCATTTACATCTATGATAGTGATAACAGTTTAAAAACTGTTATTTTCATACTTAAAATTGATACTAAAAGCAACCTTTAGACTTAAAAACTAGCTTGAAATCATGCTTTTATCTATATTTTCAGAAATAAGAGAGCTGGACAGGTTTATGCTTGATTTAAGTGTTTTTGTGCAGGTTTTAAGGTGAATTTGGTGAAAGAAGTGAAGAAGGAGAGAGATGACATTAGAAAAGATAAGAAAAAGTGCAAAAAGGAGAAGCCGAAGGCACCGCTCAGCGGCATTTTACCGCTGAGCGGCACTCAGGAGGTCACGGGAGGTCCCCTGAGGGGCAAACTGGCCGCTGAAAGGAAAAAATAAGGCGCGCAGGCACCGCTGAGCGGTATTTACCGCTGAGCGCCATTCTTAATAATGGGCTTGGACTCGTTTTCTGGCACTTTTATGGGCTTGGGCTTTGATCTTTTGTAATTCTAAAATAGTATATAAGGACTTGCACGTCCTAGAATTAGTATCTTTGGCAGAAACGAGGCAAACACTCTCTCTTTCACCCGTTTGAAGGAGGATCTTGGATGCTCAGGCTACCTCTTCACCTTTATTGGGTTTATTCTTTCATTCTTTCATTGTTATTCATCTAGGTTCACCATGAATATGGTGAACTAAACCTTGTATGTTTGTTGGGGAATCAATGTAATCTCTTGAAGCTCTCATATATGGAATCTTTGCTTGCATCTTTTAATTAAGACTTATGCTTTCTTTCATCATTAGTTAGGGTTTTTCTTCTTTGCTCAATGCTTGCATAGTTTAACTCATTCCATGCATGATTATTGGTTTTGTCGATACGGGCACGTACGGGGAAGTCTAGATCCGGGGAATTTCTCCCAATATTATACTGACAATATTATATTGGTTGTCGTTAAGCTCCTGCACTTATGAACTAATCATTAGGAATGCTAGGAATTGTATGAACTCGTGATTAGGGAGAAGCCATCTAGAATGGTACTTTAGAGAGTGGCATTAACAATGGTGATTTGAATGTTGAATTCCTAAAATATATGAGAGTGGATGGGATGAAATTGACCCCCAACAACATATTCATTCATATATTTCATTGAAAGTGTTTATCTTTTGTCTTTGCCATTGATCAAACTTCATGCATACATGTTTATTTTCTGTCTTGCATATTAAAATTTAAATATTTCGTTTGTAAGTCCTAGCTAATCAACAAATCACATAACTAAACTAGGCCGTGAGTCCTTTGGGAAGAACGATACTTGGTCTTACCAAGTTTATTACTTGAACGATTCGGTCATACTTGCCGATTGTGAAACAAGTTTGTGACATCATATTTTGGTGCTCATAAATTTGTCCATCAGATAGCCCTGGCCGTTTTCATAAACGGTCTTCCAAGTATGATAGGTATTTTCTCAGTTTCCATCTTCATCACCACAAAGTCTGCCAAAAACTGAAGTTTGCCAACACAAACTACAATATCTTCTGCAATCCCACATGGCTCCTTTGAAGATCCATCGGCCATTACTAAATTAACCTTTACAGGTTTCATTTTAACATTGCCAATTTGCTCCAGTACAGAATAAGGTATCAAGTTAACACTTGAACCTAAATCAAGGAGAGCTTTCTTTACCTTTTTCTTCCCTATAGTACAAGGGATAGAAAAACTACCTGGATCTGATGCTTTAGGTGGGAATGATTCTTCCTTAACAGTTATACACTTTTTCTCCTCATCATCTCTACGTCTCTTCTTTGTAGAGCTTTCTTCATTAGATTTGGTGTAAACCGTAATCTGTTGCAAAATTTGCTACCAAGGTGCATCATTATCCACCATTTTAAATAACTCTGTGAAGTCCATTGGTTTCCTTTGATGGATTGGAAAAGGAAACGTGATTTTGCTCTCTTTTTCACTTCTCTTTTCTGTATCTAACTCAACTTTCTCATCCTCAGCACTCTCTACCACCTTGCACTCTTCTCTGGGGTTAACCTCAGTATTAGCCCCAAAGTTTCTGTTTGGCCTTTCTTCCAATTGCTTGGTAATCTGACCCATTTGAATCTCCAAATTCTTTATAGCAGCTTCAGTGCTCTTTTGAGAAGATTCAGTTTTCTGTATGAATTGCTGAAGAGTTTCTTCCAACCTTGTTGATCTTTCATTAAGCATAGATAACTGTTGCCACAAGGTTGGTTGCTGCTGCTGCTTATTATATTGATTAGCTTGCCCAGTTTGTCCTTGACCAACGCTTGGATGTGGTTTCCAACCCTGATTATAATTCCCTTGACGGTATGGAAATTGATTAGCCATGAAATTAACATCCTCCACGGCTTCCACAGGAAAAGCACATTGGCCATTGATATGATCACCCCCACATAATTCGCACAACTGGGTTTGCACCTGTGCAGCAGATTTCAACTCTTTGGGTAATTGAGCAAGAGTTTTGGTCAGAGTCTCCAGCTGTTGAGTTAGAATTTTATTCTGAGCTAGCAAGGCATCATGTGTTTGTAATTGAAGAACCCCTTTTTGTTGCATAGGAGTTCCTCTTTCACTGTGCAGCTCATTATCACTAGTAGCCATGTTTTCTATAATTTCAGTTGCTTCCTCTGGAGTTTTCCATTTAATATTGCCTCCTGCTGAGGCGTCCAGCATCATCTTGGTTTGTGAACCAAGCCCTCCAAGGAAAGTTAAGACTACTTCTTGATCTTCAAAGCCATGCGTGGGAGTTTTACGTAACAAGCTTTTATACCTGTCCCATGCATGCCCCAGTGATTCTTCCATGCCCTGCTTGAATGAAGAAATCTCTTGCTTTCCTTTAGTCACCTTAGATTGTGGGAAGTATTTGTTTAAAAATTTTGTGACCACTGTGATGGACAAATTTATGATCACCAAAATATGATGTCACAAACTTGTTTCACAATCGGCAAGTATGACCGAATCGTTCAAGTAATAAACTTGGTAAGACCAAGTATCGTTCTTCCCAAAGGACTCACGGCCTAGTTTAGTTATGTGATTTGTTGATTATCTAGGACTTACAAACGAAATATTTAAATTTTAATATGCAAGACAGAAAATAAACATGTATGCATGAAGTTTGATCAATGGCAAAGACAAAAGATAAACACTTTCAATGAAATATATGAATGAATATGTTGTTGGGGGTCAATTTCATCTCATCCACTCTCATACATTTTAGGAATTCAACATTCAAATCATCATTGTTAATGCCACTCTCTAAAGTACCATTCTAGATGGCTTCTCCCTAATCACGAGTTCATACAATTCCTAGCATTCCTAATGATTAGTTCATAAGTGCAGGAGCTTAACGACAACCAATATATTATTGGGAGAAATTCCCCGGATCTAGACTTCCCCTTACGTTCCCGTATCGACAAAACCAATAATCATGCATGGAATGAGTTAAACTATGCAAGCATTGAGCAAAGAGGAAAAACCCTAACTAATGATGAAAGAAAGCATAAGTCTTAATGAAAAGATGCAAGCAAAGATTCCATATATGAGAGCTTCAAGAGATTACATTGAATCCCCAACAAACATACAAGGTTTAGTTAACCATATTCATGGTGAACCTAGATGAACAATGAAAGAATGAAAGAAGAAACCCAATAAAGGTGAAGAGGTAGCCTGAGCATCCAAGATCCTCCTTCAAACGGGTGAAAGAGAGAGTGTTTGCCTCGTTTCTGCCAAAGATACTAATTCTAGGACGTGCAAGTCCTTATATACTATTTTAGAATTACTTATCACACAATCACAGTTAATAGCAAACCATCATAAGGAACCAGGTGTTCAATAGAGTACATCAAACCCTAATCTAAAACAGAAGTAAATAAGTTCAGAAAACTTAAACCAAACAAAAGCATAAGTCCTGCTCTAGTTATGATAGCATTCATCAGTAAATGCTATCTCAACTCCTCCTCAATCTGAGTTGTCCTCTGTATCCTCCTTCTTCTTGGATCTTATAGTCTTGATTCTTTTTGCCCGATGAGGAGGCCATCCCTGCATCAAACATAATTCACAAAACCAAAAGATACATTGTTAAGCATTAGTAAACCATAATGAAGAAATCAGCCCCTTCAATGATGCTCTCTCCCAACCCCAAACTTAGATGGAAAACTAGTGAGCAAGTGAGTGGAAGGGAGATTTTCTAAAGAGGGATGAGGGAAAAGTTGTAGAGAACCTTTGAAAAGGTATGTAAGAGTGTGTGTGCAGAGAAGAGTCTGAAAAGAGAAACCAAAACGCAGCTTAGGGTATAAAAATACCCTAATGGGCTCGGATCCCGCTAAAGGGAAACTAAAGCCCATCTGCGAGAGTACCGCTCAGCGGTGAGTTTGCCGCTCAGCGGCACTTTTGTGAAGTGCTCCTCTCCTTCTTTTCTTGACCTACGTGCCTCCTAGACATACCCCTCACTGGTTCCCTGCAATTCAATGTTAAAAATGCTTATGCAAACCCTAACTAAAATAAACAAACAGAAAACAATCAATCAACTGGGTTGCCTCCCAGGTAGCGCTTGTTTAACGTCACGAGCCTGACCCAAAATCCACCAACACCCCTCAGTAGGTGTTTTAAACTTACCAGCACCCATCAGTAGGTGCAAAATCTTCTCACCAACACCCATTAGTAGGTGTTACAAACTTAGTATCCTTCAGTAGATACTTAACCACCTAGCATCCTTCAGTAGATGCTAGATCCAACAACATAATGTCCAGAATAATGTTCACAAATTAAAAATTACAAAAACAAATCAAAAGTTTATCAATCCACTGGGTTGCCTCCCAGCAAGCGCTTCTTTAACGTCACTAGCTTGACCCTGTTAAAGCTCATGTTCCATCTTCTTTATGGTTGATGTTGTCCTTCCACCAACCTTTCAACTGCTTCCTTTGGACTGTCTTAGATTCTCTAGAATATGGAGACTCTATCTCTATCATCTCCTTTTCTTTAAAGCCTTTTATAACCCACAACTTGTTCTTGAGTCTTACAGGTGTGCCAAGTTGGAGTCCTCTTTTCTTCCAGTCTCTAGGAACTTCTTCTCGTTTTCCAATTTCCTCTACCTTGGGTACCTGAAAATACAAACAATGGTTATCAGAAACCTTAAGATTTTCATTTTTACCTCTAGTTATGGGTGCATCTCGAAATGCAGCTTTATAACTGGCTTCTTCCTCCTTTGCTTGTGTTTCATCTTTGAAAACATCCACCACCACTCTCTCCTCTCTGTCCTGGAGCACCACTATACCCTCATTAACATCTATGATAGCCCTGGCCGTTTTCATAAACGGTCTTCCCAGTATGAAAGGTATCTTTTCGTTCTCCATCTTCATCACCACAAAGTCTGCCAAGAACTGAAGTTTGCCAACACAAACTACAATGTCTTCTGCAATCCCACATGGCTCCTTTGAAGATCCATCAGCCATTACCAAATTAACCTTTACAGGTTTTATTTTAACATGGCCAATTTGCTCCAATAGAGAATAAGCCATCAAGTTAACACTTGAGCCTAGGTCAAGGAGAGCTTTCTTTACCTTTTTCTTCCCTATAGTCCAAGGGATAGAAAAACTACCTGGATCTGCTGCTTTTGGTGGGAATGATTCTTTCTTAACAGTTACACACTTTTCTTCCTCATCATCTCTACGTCTTCTTTTTGTAGAGGTTCCTTCTTCAGATTTTGTGTAAACTGCTATTTTCTGTAGAATTTGTTCCCAAGGAGCTTCATTATCAACCATTCTGAATAAATCTGTGAAATCCATTGGTTTCTCCTGATTTGTTAGAAAAGGAAAAGTATCCTTTCTTTCTTCTTTTCTTCTCTCTTCTGTTTCATCTTCTTCTAACTCAATACTCTCTTCATTCACACTCTTGACCACTTTGCACTCTTCTCTAGGGTTAACCTCAGTATTAGCCCCAAAGTTTCTGTGTGGTCTTTCTTCCAATTGCTTGGTGATCTGACCCATCTGAATCTCCAAATTCTTTATAGCAGCTTCAGTGCTCTTTTGAGAAGATTCAGTTTTCTGTATGAATTGCTGAATAGTTTCTTCCAACCTTGTAGATCTTTCATTAAGCATAGATAATTGTTGCCACATGGTTGGTTGCTGCTGCTGCTGCTTATTATATTGATTAGCTTGCCCAGTTGGTCCTTGGCCAATGCTTGGATGTGGTTTCCAACCCTGATTATAATTCCCTTGACGGTATGGAAACTGATTAGCCATGAAATTAACATCCTCCACGGCTTCCACAGGAAAAGCACATTGGCCATTGATGTGATCTCCCCCACATAATTCGCACAACTGGGTTGGTACCTGTGCAGCAGATTTTAACTCTTTAGGTAATCAAGCAAGAGTTTTGGTCAGAGTTTCCAGCTGTTGAGTTAGAATCTTATTCTGTGCTAGCAGAGCATCATGGGTTTGTAATTGAAGAACCCCTTTCTGTTGCATAGGGGCGCCTCTTTCATTGTGCAGCTCATTATCACTTGTAGCCATATTTTCAATAATTTCAGTTGCTTCCTCTGGAGTCTTCCATTTGATATTGCCTCCAGCTGAGGCATCCAGCATCATCTTGGTTTGTGAACCAAGCCCTCCAAGGAAAGTTAGGACTACTTCTTGATCTTCAAAGCCATGCGTGGGAGTTTTACGTAATAAGCTTTTGTACCTGTCCCATGCATGTCCCAGTGATTCCTCCATGCCCTGCTTGAATGAAGATATCTCTTGCTTGCCTTTAGTTACTTTAGATTGCGGGAAGTATTTGTTTAGAAACTTTGTAACCACTGCTTCCCACTCTGTGAAACTTTCTTCTGGAAAAGAGTTCAACCAAAGCTTAGCATTGCCTCCCAATGAGAAAGGAAACAAGCTAAGTTTGATTGCTTCGTCTGGCACCCCATTAATTTTGACTGTATTGCAAATCTCATTAAAGGTAGTCAGGTGCTCATATGGGCTTTCGTGAGATAACCCATTAAATTGATTACTCTTTACCAGTTGAATCAGTGCTGGTTTGACCTCCATGTTGGCAGCATTGACTCTAGGTCTAGCTATGCTATTGAAGTGCTGAGGTCCAGCAAGATTAGTGTAATCTGCAAGAGTTCTTCTAACATTATTTCCCTCCATACTTCCTGTGCTATGAACAGAACCTTGTGGTGATGAGTGCAAGAGAGTTTCTGGAGAAGGGAAAAGTTCTCTAGACGTTCTGATTCTTCTCCTCCTTCTACTCTCTTCTAGACCTTCAAGAAGTGGTTCTGTTGTTTTCTTACTTCTAGTTCGAATTGCTTCCTGCATGCACAAGAAAACAAAACCCTAGAAAAGATTTGTTAGCACAAAAAGATATAAGAGAGGATATATATTCAAAAGATAAAAAGATAAAAGATTCAGAAGATAAGAAGATAAAAGATTTAGAAGATAGAAAATAAAATAAAATCTATTCTAAAAAGATAAAATAAAATCTAACCTAATCTAAAAGATAAAGATAAAATAAAATCAAATAAAATCTAACCTAATCTAAATAAAATCTAATCCTAAAAGATAAAAAGATAAGAAAAATAAAATCTAATAAAATCTAACCTAACAAAATAAAATCTAATCTAATCTAAAAAGATAAAAAGAATAAAATAAAAACGGAAAAATAAAAACAGAAATTCAAAATTAAAGTCAAAGATAATCAATAATCACACAAATTAACCAGTTAAACCACGAATCCCCGGCAACGGCGCCAAACACTTGATGGACAAATTTGTAAGCACCAAAATATGATGTCACAAACTTGTTTCACAATCGGCAAGTATGACCGAATCGTTCAAGTAATAAACTTGGTAAGACCAAGTATCGTTCTTCCCAAAGGACTCACGGCCTAGTTTAGTTATGTGATTTGTTGATTAGCTAGGACTTACAAACGAAATATTTAAAGTTTAATATGCAAAGACGAAAATAAACATGTATGCATGAATTGATCAATGGCAAAGACAAAAGATAAACACTTTCAATGAATTATATGAATGAATATGTTGTTGGGGGTCAATTTCATCTCATCCACTCTCATATATTTTAGGAATTCAACATTCAAATCATCATTGTTAATGCCACTCTCTAATGTACCATTCTAGATGGCTTCTCCCTAATCAAATAGTTCATACAATTCCTAGCATTCCTAATGATTAGTTCATGAGTGCAGGAGCTTAAAGGCAACCAATATAATATTGTCAGTAAAATATTGGGAGAAATTCCCCGGATCTAGACTTCCCCGTATGTGTCCGTATCGACAAAACCAATAATCATGCATTAGAATGAGTTAAACAATGCAAGCATTGAGCAAAGAGGAAAAACCCTAACTAAATGATGAAAGAAAGCATATGTCTTACTTAAAAGATGTACTCAATAGATTCCATATATGAGAGCTTCAAGAGATTACATTGATTCCCCAACAAACATACAAGGTTTAGTTCACCATATTCATGGTGAACCTAGATGAATAACAATGAAAGAATGAAAGAATAAACCCAATAAAGGTGAAGAGGTAGCCTGAGCATCCAAGATCCTCCTTCAAAGGGGTGGAAGAGAGAGTGTTTACTTCGTTTCTGCCAAAGATACTAATCCCAAGGACGTGCAAGCCCTTATATACTATTCTAGAGTTACAAAAGATTACAAAAGCCCAAGCCCAAAAAGTGCCGCTCAGCGGTATTTACCGCTCAGCGGTGATTGCGCGTCTTCTTTCTTCCCCTCAGCGGCCATTTTGCCCCTCAGCGGTTCCAACGCCACCTCTTGAGTGCCGCTCAGCGGTAGTTTGCCGCTGAGCGGTGCCTTCGTCTTCTCTTTTTGCACTCTTTCTTGTCTTTTCTAATGTCACTTCTCTCCTTCTTCACTCTTTTCACCAAATTCACCTTAAAACCTGCACAAAAACACTGAAATCAAGCATAAACCTGTCCAGCTCTCTTATTTCTGAAAATATAGATAAAAGGCATGATTTCAAGCTAGTTTCTAAGTCTAAAGGTTTCTTTTAGTATCAATTTTAAGTATGAAAATAACAGTTTTTCAACTGTTATCAGAAGAGTGCAAAGTGGTCAAGAGTGTGAATGAAGAGATCATTGAGTTAGAAGAAGGAGAAACAGAAGAGAGAAGAGAAGAAGAAAGAAAGGACATTTTTCCTTTTCCAACAAATTAGGAGAAACCAATGGATTTCACAGATTTATTCAGAATGGTTGATAATGAAGCACCTTGGGAACAAATTCTACAGAAAATAGCAGTTTACACAAAATCTGATGAAGGAACCTCTACAAAAAGAAGACGTAGAGATGATGAGAAAGAAAAGTGTATAACTGTTAAGAAAGAGTCATTCCCACCAAAAGCAGCAGATCCAGGTAGTTTTTCTATCCCTTGTTCTATAGGGAAGAAAAAGGTAAAGAAAGCTCTCCTTGATTTAGGCTCAAGTGTTAACTTGATGCCTTATTCTCTATTGGAGCAAATTGGCCATGTTAAAATAAAACCTGTAAAGGTTAATCTAGTAATGGCTGATGGATCTTCAAAGGAGCCATGTGGGATTGCAGAAGACATTGTAGTTTGTGTTGGCAAACTTCAGTTTTTGGCAGACTTTGTGGTGATGAAGATGGAGACCGAAAAGATACCTTTCATACTGGGAAGACCGTTTATGAAAACGGCCAGGGTTATCATTGATGTTAATGAAGGTATAGTGGTGCTCCAGGACAGAGAGGAGAGAGTGGTGGTGGATGTTTTCAAAGATGAGATACAAGCAAAGGAGGAAGAGTCTAGTTATAAAGCTGCATTTCGAGATGCACCCATGACTAGAGGTAAAGATGAAAATCTTGAAGTTTCAGGTAACCATTGTTTGTTTTTTCAGGTACCCAAGGTAGAAGAGATTGGAAAAGGAGAAGAAGTTCTTAGAGACTGGAAGAAAAGAAGACTCCGACTTGGCACACCTGTAAGACTCAAGAACAAGTTGTGGGTTATAAACGGTTTTAAAGAGAAGGAGATGATAGAGATAGAGTCTCCATATTCTAGAGAATCCAAAACAGTCCAAAGGAAGCAGTTGAAAGGTTGGTGGAAGGACAACATCAACTATAAAGAAGATGGAACATGAGCTTTAACAGGGTCAAGCTAGTGACGTTAAAGGAGCCCTTGCTGGGAGGCAACCCAGTAGATTTACAAACTTTTGATTTGTTTTGGTTTTGTAACTTTTAATCTGTGAACATTATTCTGGACATTATTTTGTTGGATCTAGCATCTACTGAAGGATGCTAGGTGGTTAAGTATCTACTGAAGGATACTAGGTTTGTAACACCTACTGATGGGTGTTGGTGAGAAAATTTTGCACCTACTGATGGGTGCTGGTAAAGTTTGAAACACCTACTGATGGGTGTTGGTGGATTTTGGGTCAGGCTCGTGACGTTAAACAAGCGCTACCTGGGAGGCAACCCAGTTGATTGATTGTTTTTGTTTGTTTTATTTTTAGGGTTTGCATAAGCATTTTTAACATTGAATTGCAGGGAACCCATGAGGGGCATGTAGGGAAGGCACTGATGGACAAATTTAAGATCACCAAAATATGATGTCACAAACTTGTTTCACAATCGGCAAGTATGACCGAATCGTTCAAGTAATAAACTTGGTAAGACCAAGTATCGTTCTTCCCAAAGGACTCACGGCCTAGTTTAGTTATGTGATTTGTTGATTAGCTAGGACTTACAAACGAAATATTTAAATTTTAATATGCAAGACAGAAAATAAATATGTATGCATGAAGTTTGATCAATGGCAAAGACAAAAGATAAACACTTTCAATGAAATATATGAATGAATATGTTGTTGGGGGTCAATTTCATCTCATCCACTCTCATATATTTTAGGAATTCAACATTCAAATCATCATTGTTAATGCCACTCTCTAATGTACCATTCTAGATGGCTTCTCCCTAATCACGAGTTCATACAATTCCTAGCATTCCTAATGATTAGTTCATGAGTGCAGGAGCTTAACGACAAACAATATAATATTGTCAGTATAATATTGGGAGAAATTCCCCGGATCTAGACTTCCCCGTACGTTCCCGTATCGACAAAACCAATAATCATGCATGGAATGAGTTAAACTATGCAAGCATTGAGCAAAGAGGAAAAACCCTAACTAATGATGAAAGAAAGCATATGTCTTAATTAAAAGATGTAAACAACGATTCCATATATGAGAGCTTCAAGAGATTACATTGATTCCCCAACAAACATACAAGGTTTAGTTCACCATATTCATGGTGAACCTAGATGAACATCAATGAAAGAATGAAAGAATAAACCCTAAAAAGGTGAAGAGGTAGCCTGAGCATCCAAGATCCTCCTTCAAAGGGGTGGAAGAGAGAGTGTTTGCCTCGTTTCTGCCAAAGATACTAATCCTAAGGACGTGCAAGCCCTTAAATACTATTCTAGAGTTACAAAAGATTACAAAAGCCCAACCCCAAAAAGTGCCGCTCAGCGGTGATTGCGCGTCCTTTTCTTCCCCTCAGCGGCCAGTTTGCCCCTCAGCGTGACTCCCGCAACCTCCTGAGTGCCGCTCAGCGGTAAATTGCCGCTGAGCGGTGCCTTCGACTTCTCTTTTTGCACTCTTTCTTGTCTTTTCTAATGTCATCTCTCTCCTTCTTCACTTCTTTCACCAAATTCACCTTAAAACCTGCACAAAAACACTTAAATCAAGCATAAACCTGTCCAGCTCTCATATTTATGAAAATATAGATAAAAGCATGATTTCAAGCTAGTTTTTAAGTCTAAAGGTTGCTTTTAGTATCACTTTTAAGCATGAAAATAACAGTTTTTCAACTGTTATCACAACCCCAAACTTAGAACTTTGCTTGTCCTCAAGCAAACAAAATGTAACTCAATCTCCAACCAATTCATGTGATGGTTCACTCATTCAAAAATCCTCTTTTTCAAGATAAGTATCAACTTCACTCAAACTTATGACCAAGAGTTCAATCAAGATGTGCACATGCTTTAGTGTTCACAAAGTCATTTAAGTTCCAACAAATGCTATTTTTCATGAATGATCAATCAATTAAGCATGGATGTTCATGTGCTTATGGAATTTTTCCTCACTAGGTAAAGTGTTTCACTCAACACACAAGTGTATAAGAGGTAAAGTGTTTCACTCATTCACTCTACTATCACAATGTCACATGAATTAACTTTGCCTTTCATTTTACCACAATCAAAAACATTCACAAGCATGCATCCTCACAAGGACTTTTCAATGGCTTATAATGTGGCTGGGCTAACAAGAAAATTGGTTTTTTTCCGGATCACAAAATCCTTGAGTTAAGAGAATCATAACAACACAATTTTTCTTATTCTTCCCAACTTGCCTTTGCATTTGCATTGAGCTTTGCTTCTTTTTCTTTGCAAATTCTTACTTTTTTAGCTCTTAGCTCAATGCTTTTCCTTTTTCATGTTTCCCCAACAACCCCAAACTTGAACATTTAACAATACCACACAAGATCTTCTACTTAACTCAAGGTAAAGATTTTCAATCAAGGGTTTTCAGTGTATGTTCAAGGCTAAGGGTTCAACGGATAGAACACAAAGTGTTCTCTTTTAGTGGGCTAACTTTTATGAATTTGGCCAATAAAAAGGGTTCCAACAAACGACCTTGATCACATGATGCAAAACAAGCAATTGATTCAATCATAGAAAACCTGGGCAAAATCATTCATGCTTTCAAAGTAATAGCATTCAACAATAACAACTCTGGAGCTCAAAACCTCACATATAAGCTCATTCACATTTGACATACACATCCTACTTAATTTCACAATCACAATCATGATATCATGCATTTGTTCACAAAGCTTGTGAATCACCTGTATAAGCATTTTATGTGCACATCTATCTCAACATCAATCAATCAATAAGCATCATCAAGCATTACTTATCACACAATCACAGTTAGTAGCTGATGGACAAATTTGTAAGCACCAAAATATGATGTCACAAACTTGTTTCACAATCGGCAAGTATGACCGAATCGTTCAAGTAATAAACTTGGTAAGACCAAGTATCGTTCTTCCCAAAGGACTCACGGCCTAGTTTAGTTATGTGATTTGTTGATTAGCTAGGACTTACAAACGAAATATTTAAAGTTCAATATGCAAAGACGAAAATAAACATGTATGCATGAAGTTTGATCAATGGCAAAGACAAAAGATAAACACTTTCAATGAAATATATGAATGAATATGTTGTTAGGGGTCAATTTCATCTCATCCACTCTCATATATTTTCGGAATTCAACATTCAAATCATCATTGTTAATGCCACTCTCTAATGTACCATTCTAGATGGCTTCTCCCTAATCAAATAGTTCATACAATTCCTAGCATTCCTAATGATTAGTTCATGAGTGCAGGAGCTTAAAGGCAACCAATATAATATTGTCAGTATAATATTGGGAGAAATTCCCCGGATCTAGACTTCCCCGTACGTGTCCGTATCGACAAAACCAATAATCATGCATGGAATGAGTTAAACTATGCAAGCATTGAGCAAAGAGGAAAAACCCTAACTAAATGATGAAAGAAAGCATATGTCTTAATTAAAAGATGTACTCAACAAATCCATATATGAGAGCTTCAAGAGATTACATTGATTCCCCATCAAACATACAAGGTTTAGTTCACCATATTCATGGTGAACCTAGATGAATATCAATGAAAGAATGAAAGAATAAACCCAATAAAGGTGAAGAGGTAGCCTGAGCATCCAAGATCCTCCTTCAAAGGGGTGGAAGAGAGAGTGTTTGCCTCGTTTCTGCCAAAGATACTAATTCTAGGACGTGCAAGCCCTTATATACTAATCTAGAGTTACAAAAGATTACAAAAGCCCAAGCCCAAAAAGTGCCGCTCAGCGGTATTTACCGCTCAGCGGTGATTGCGCGTCTTCTTTCTTCCCTTCAGCGGCCATTTTGCCCCTCAGCGTGACTCCCGCAACCTCTTGAGTGCCGCTCAGCAGTAGTTTGCCGCTGAGCGGTGCCTTCGATTTCTCTTTTTGCACTCTTTCTTGTCTTTTCTAATGTCATCTCTCTCCTTCTTCACTTCTTTTCACTAAATTCACCTTAAAACCTGCACAAAAACACTTAAATCAAGCATAAACCTGTCCAGCTCTCATATTTATGAAAATATAGATAAAAGCATGATTTCAAGCTAGTTTTTAAGTCTAAAGGTTGCTTTTAGTATCAATTTTTAAGCATGAAAATAACAGTTTTTCAACTGTTATCACAACCCCAAACTTAGAACTTTGCTTGTCCTCAAGCAAACAAAATGTAACTCCATCTCCAACCAATTTATATGATGGTTCACTCATTCAAAATCCTGTTTTCAAGATAAGTAACAACTTCACTCAAACTTATGACCAAGAGTTCAATCAAGATGTGCACATGCTTTAGTGTTCACAAAATCATTTAATTCCAACAAATGCTATTTTTCATGAATGATCAATCAATTAAGCATGGATGTGCATGTGCTTATGGAATATTTCCTCACTAGGTAAAGTGTTTCACTCAACACACAAGTGTATAAGAGGTAAAGTGTTTCACTCATTCACTCCACTATCACAATGTCACATGAATCAACTTTGCCTTTCATTTTACCACAATCAAAAACATTCACAAGCATGCATCATCACAAGGACTTTTCAATGGCTTATAATGTGGCTGGGCTAACAAGAAAATTGGTTTTTCTGGATCACAAAATCCTTGAGTTAAGAGATTCATAACAACACAATTATCTTATTCATTCCCAACTTTCTTTTGCCTTTGCATTTGCATTGAGCCTTGCTTCTTTTTCTTTTTTTTCTTTTTCTTATTCGTACTTTTTAGATCTTAGCTCAATGCTTTTCCTTTTTCATGTTTTCCCAACAACCCCAAACTTGAACATTTAACAATACCACACAAGATCTTCTACTTAACTCAAGGTAAAGATTTTCAATCAAGGGTTCAGTGTATATTCAAGGCTAAGGGTTCAAAGGATAGAACACAAAGTGTTCTCTTTTAGTAGGCTAACTTTATGAATTTGGCCAATAAAAAGGGTTCCAACAAACAGCCTTGATCACATGATGCAAAACAAGCAATTGATTCAATCATAAAAAACCTGGGCAAAATCATTCATGCTTCCAAAGTAATAGCATTCAACAATAACAACTCTGGAGCTCAAAACCTCTCACATATCAGCTCATTCACATTTGACATACACATCCTGCTTAATTTCACAATCACAATCATGATATCATGCATTTGTTCACAAAGCTTGTGAATCACCTGTATAAGCATTTTAATGTACACATCATCTCAACATCAATCAATCAATAAGCATCATCAAGCATTACTTATCACACAATCACAATTAATAGCAAACCATCATAAGAAACTAGGTGTTCAATAGAGTACATCAAACCCTAATCTAAAAACAGAAACAAATAAGTTCAGACAACTTAAACCACAAAAGCATAATCATATGATAGCATTCATCAGTAAATGCTATCTCAGCTCCTCATCAGTCTGAGCTGTCATCTGTATCTTCTTCCTCTCCTTCTTCTTGGATCTTATAGTCTTGATTTTTTTAGCATGATGAGGAGGTCATCCCTGCATCAAACATAATTCACAAAACCAAAAGATACATTGTTAAGCATTAGTAAACCACAATGAAGAAATCAACCCCTTCAATGATGCTCTCTCCCAACCCCAAACTTAGATGGAAAACTAGTGAGCAAGTGAGTGGAAGGGAGATTTTCTAAAGAGGGATGAGTAAAAAGATGTGGAAAACCTAAGAGAGGGTATGTGGGATTATTTGTGCAGAGAAGAGCTTGAAAGAATGTAAAATCGCGCAGCTTAGGGTTTAAAAATACCCTAATGGGCTCGGGTTCCGCTAAGGGGAACTAAAGCCCATCTGCGATAGTACCGCTCAGCGGTAAATGTCGCTCAGCGGCACTTTCGTGATGTGCCCTTCTCCTTCTTTTCTTGACCTACGTGCCTTCCTAGCATACCCCTTATAGGTTCCCTGCAATTCAATGTTAAAAATGCTAATGCAAACCCTAACTAAAATAAATAAACAGAAAACACTCAATCAACTGGGTTGCCTCCCAGGGAGCGCTTGTTTAACGTCACGAGCCTGACCCAAAATCCACCAACACCCCTCAGTAGGTGTTTCAAACTTACCAGCACCCATCAGTAGGTGCAAAAATTTCTCACCAACACCCATCAGTAGGTGTTACAAACTTAGTATCCTTCAGTAGATACTTAACCACCTAGCATCCTTCAGTAGATGCTAGATCCAACAAAATAATGTCCATAATAATGTTCACAAATTAAAAGTTACAAAACCAAATCAAAAGTTTGTAAATCCACTGGGTTGCCTCCCAGCAAGCGCTCCTTTAACGTCACTAGCTTGACCCTGTTAAAGCTCATGTTCCATCTTCTTTATAGTTGATGTCGTCCTTCCACCAACTTTTCAACTGCTTCCTTTGGACTGTTTTGGATTCTCTAGAATATGGAGACTCTATCTCTATCATCTCCTTCTCTTTAAAGCCTTTTATAACCCACAACTTGTTCTTGAGTCTTACAGGTGTGCCAAGTTGGGGTCTTCTTTTCTTCCAGTCTCTAGGAACTTCTTCTCCTTTTCCAATCTCTTCTACCTTGGGTACCTGAGAAAACAAACAATGGTTATCTGAAACTTCAAGATTTTCATTTTTACCTCTAGTCATGGGTGCATCTCGAAATGCAGCTTTATAACTAGACTCTTCCTCCTTTGCTTGTATCTCATCTTTGAAAACATCCACCACCACTCTCTCCTCTCTGTCCTGGAGCACCACTATACCTTCATTAACATCTATGATAGCCCTGGCCGTTTTCATAAACGGTCTTCCTAGTATAAAAGGTATTTTTTCGGTCTCCATCTTCATCACCACAAAGTCTGCCAAAAACTGAAGTTTGCCAACACAAACTACAATGTCTTCTGCAATCCCACATGGCTCCTTTGAAGATCCATCAGCCATTACCAGATTAACCTTTACAGGTTTTATTTTAACCTGGCCAATTTGCTCCAATAGAGAATAAGGCATCAAGTTAACACTTGAGCCTAAATCAAGGAGAGCTTTCTTTACCTTTTTCTTCCCTATAGTGCAAGGGATAGAAAAACTACCTGGATCTGCTGCCTTTGGTGGGAATGACTCTTTCTTAGCAGTTATACACTTTTCTTCCTCATCATCTCTACGTCTTCTTTTTGTAGAGGTTCCTTCATCAGATTTTGTGTAAACTGCTATTTTCTGTAAAATTTGTTCCCAAGGTGCTTCATTATCAACCATTCTGAATAAATCTGTGAAATCCATTGCTTTCTCCTGATTTGTTGGAAAAGGAAACATGTCCTTTCTTTCTTCTTCTCTTCTGTCTTCTGTTTCTCCTTCTTCTAACTCAATGATCTCTTCATTCACACTCTTGACAACTTTGCACTCTTCTCTATGGTTAACTTCAGTACTAGCCCCAAAGTTTCTGTTTGGTCTTTCTTCCAATTGCTTGGTAATCTGACCCATTTGAATCTCCAAATTCTTTATAGCAGCTTCAGTGCTCTTTTGAGAAGATTCCGTTTTCTGTATGAATTGCTGAAGAGTTTCTTCCAACCTTGTTGATCTTTCATTAAGCATAGATAACTGTTGCCAAAAGGTTGGTTGCTGCTGCTGCTTATTATACTGATTAGCTTGCCCAGTTTGTCCTTGGCCAATGCTTGGATGTGGTTTCCAACCCTGATTATAATTCCCTTGACGGTATGGAAATTGATTAGCCATGAAATTAACATCCTCCACGGCTTCCACAGGAAAAGCACATTGGCCATTGATGTGATCATCCCCACATAATTCGCACAACTGGGTTTGTACCTGTGCAGCAGATTTTAACTCTTTGGGTAATGAAGCAAGAGTTTTGGTCAGAGTTTCCAGCTGTTGAGTTAGAATTTTATTCTGGGCTAGCAAGGCATCATGGGTTTGTAATTGAAGAACCCCTTTCTGTTGCATAGGAGTTCCTCTCTCACTGTGCAGCTCATTATCACTTGTAGCCATATTTTCAATAATTTCAGTTGCTTCCTCTGGAGTCTTCCATTTGATATTGCCTCCAGTTGAGGCATCCAGCATCATCTTGGTTTGTGAACCAAGCCCTCCAAGGAAAGTTAGGACTACTTCTTGATCTTCAAAGCCATGCGTGGGAGTTTTACGTAAAAAGCTTTTATACCTGTCCCATGCATGTCCCAGTGATTCTTCCATGCCCTGCTTGAATGAAGAAATCTCTTGCTTTCCTTTAGTCACCTTAGATTGTGGGAAGTATTTATTTAAAAATTTTGTGACCACTGCTTCCCACTCTGTGAAACTTTCTTCTGGAAAAGAGTTCAACCAAAGCTTAGCATTGCCTCCCAATGAGAAAGGAAACAAGCTAAGTTTGATTGCTTCGTCTGGCACCCCATTAATCTTGACTGTATTGCAAATCTCATTAAAGGTTGTGAGGTGCTCATATGGGCTTTCATGAGATAACCCATTAAATTGATTACTCTTTACCAGTTGAATCAGTGCTGGTTTGACCTCCATGTTGGCTGCATTGACTCTAGGTCTAGCTATGCTATTGAAGTGCTGAGGTCCAGCAAGATTAGTGTAATCTGCAAGAGTTCTTCTAACATTATTTCCCTCCATACTTCCTGTGCTATGAACAGAACCTTGTGGTGATGATTGCAAGAGAGTTTCTGGAGAAGGGAAAAGTTCTCTAGACGTTCTGATTCTTCTCCTCCTTCTACTCTCTTCTAGACCTTCAAGAAGTGGTTCTGTTGTTTTCTTACTCCTAGTTCGAATTGCTTCCTGCATGCACAAGAAAACAAAACCCTAGACAAGATTTGTTAGCACAAAAAGATATAAGAGAAGATATATATTCAAAAGATAAAAAGATAAAAGATTCAGAAGATAAAAAGATAAAAGATTTAGAAGATAGAAGATAAAATAAAATAAAATCTAATCTAAAAAGATAAAATAAAATCTAACCTAATCTAAAAGATAAAGATAAAATAAAATCTAATAAAATCTAACCTAACCAAATAAAATCAAATTTAATCTAATCTAATCTAAAAAGATAAAACAGAAAAATAAAAACAGAAAATAAAAACAGAAATTTAAAATTAAAGTCAAAGATAATCAATAATCACACAAATTAACCAGTTAAACCACGAGTCCCCGGCAACGGCGCCAAAAACTTGATGGACAAATTTATGATCACCAAAATATGATGTCACAAACTTGTTTCACAATCGGCAAGTATGACCGAATCGTTCAAGTAATAAACTTGGTAAGACCAAGTATCGTTCTTCCCAAAGGACTCACGGCCTAGTTTAGTTATGTGATTTGTTGATTAGCTAGGACTTACAAACGAAATATTTAAATTTTAATATGCAAGACAGAAAATAAACATGTATGCATGAAGTTTGATCAATGGCAAAGACAAAAGATAAACACTTTCAATGAAATATATGAATGAATATGTTGTTGGGGGTCAATTTCATCTCATCCACTCTCATATATTTTAGGAATTCAACATTCAAATCATCATTGTTAATGCCACTCTCTAATGTACCATTCTAGATGGCTTCTCCCTAATCACGAGTTCATACAATTCCTAGCATTCCTAATGATTAGTTCATGAGTGCAGGAGCTTAACGACAACCAATATAATATTGTCAGTATAATATTGGGAGAAATTCCCCGGATCTAGACTTCCCCGTACGTTCCCGTTTCGACAAAACCAATAATCATGCATGGAATGAGTTAAACTATGCAAGCATTGAGCAAAGAGGAAAAACCCTAACTAATGATGAAAGAAAGCATATGTCTTAATTAAAAGATGTAAACAACGATTCCATATATGAGAGCTTCAAGAGATTACATTGATTCTCCAACAAACATACAAGGTTTAGTTCACCATATTCATGGTGAACCTAGATGAACATCAATGAAAGAATGAAAGAATAAACCCTAAAAAGGTGAAGAGGTAGCCTGAGCATCCAAGATCCTCCTTCAAAGGGGTGGAAGAGAGAGTGTTTGCCTCGTTTCTGCCAAAGATACTAATCCTAAGGACGTGCAAGCCCTTAAATACTATTCTAGAGTTACAAAAGATTACAAAAGCCCAAGCCCAAAAAGTGCCGCTCAGCGGTGATTGCGCGTCCTTTTCTTCCCCTCAGCGGCCAGTTTGCCCCTCAGCGTGACTCCCGCAACCTCTTGAGTGCCGCTCAGCGGTAAATTGCCGCTGAGCGGTGCCTTCGACTTCTCTTTTTGCACTCTTTCTTGTCTTTTCTAATGTCATCTCTCTCCTTCTTCACTTCTTTCACCAAATTCACCTTAAAACCTGCACAAAAACACTTAAATCAAGCATAAACGTGTCCAGCTCTCATATTTATGAAAATATAGATAAAAGCATGATTTCAAGCTAGTTTTTAAGTCTAAAGGTTGCTTTTAGTATCACTTTTAAGCATGAAAATAACAGTTTTTCAACTGTTATCAGGCACGTAGGTTAAGAAAGAAGGAGAAGACCAAATCACGAAAGTGCCGCTGAGCGGTATTTTACCGCTGAGCGGTACTCTCGCAGAGTGGGCCTTAGTTCCCCTTAGCGGGACCCGAGCCCATTAGGGTATTTTTATACCCCAAGCTGCGTTTTAGGGTTTATTTCCAGGTCTCTCTCTCCACAAACACTTTCACACATCTTCTCGTAGGTTTTCCACATCTTTTCACTCTTCCCTCTTTAGAAAATCTCCCTTTCACTCACTTTCTCACTAGTGTGCCATCAAAGTTTGGGGTTGGAAGAGAGCATTCTAGTTTGGAAGCATTCTCATATCATCTAGCATCTCCACCCAAGTAAGTAAAATGCATTTTGTTCATTTTAGGGTTCTTGAATTTGAATGTGATTGTCAAAGCATGAATATTTAGGGGTTTTGATTTCTATGCATGATTTGATGATATATATTTGATGTTTGAACCGATTAAACTGCATGATTATGAACTGGAAAACTGAAAATTGCATTTGGGTGGAGTTAGGACAGCTTTAAAATAGGTTTTTCACAAATCTGCAGAGTTACCACTGAGGGGTAAATTACCGCTGAGCGGCACTCTGCCAGACTTGGTTTTTTCTGGTTTTTGCGTGTTGGAATGTGGCACTGGTGGCGCTGAGGGGAAATTCTGGCCCTCAACGGTTGTTTAGCTTCGAAAGGAGTTGTGTTCTGTGTTATACTAATGATTAACATCATGTTCTGTGGTTTTGTGTTTATGTCTGAATGCAGGAATGGCATCCTCTTCAGGGGAGAGATTGAAAACCATGGCAACCAAGAGTAAGGAAAAGGAACCAGAGCAACCCCACTCTAGTAGGTTCCTCTCTAGGAAACATGAGAAGCACTTTAGGGTGGTTCAGGACAGGAGACTTCTAATGGAGAGAAAGGTTGGAATGATACCTAACTTTGCTCCTCAATTTGGAGAGCAAGTGTTAGGGAATGATTGGGGAAAGCTAGCCACTTATCCAGCACCTGCCAACATAGCTGTGGTGAAGGAATTCTACACCAATGCAAAGAAGATTGGTGATTATCCAGCTGAGAATTATTTGGGCTATGTCAGAGGCCATGCTATCAGGTATGATCCTGATTCTATCAACAACTTCCTGGATACTGTGTGGGCTGGTGAGCAATGCCAGTTTGTTCTTAGCATGGAGGAAGGTGCTGACTTTGAGGATGTTGAGAGAGTACTGTGTATACCTGGAGGACATTTCCAAAGGAATAGATCTGGCTCAGTGGTTAACATTAGGAGGACAGATTTGACTCCTCTTGCAAAGTATTGGATGGCATTTTCTCATGCCAACATTCAGCCATGTTCACATGTGTCAGATATTACTCTCAGCATGGCACTATTCATCTACTGTGCTATCAGAAATTTGAATGTTAATGTTGGGCAGGTGATAGCTGATGAAATTAGTGTATGTGCTAACACCTCTAACAACAAAGCACCACTAGGACATCCTTCTTTGATCACTCACCTTTGCAAGCTAGCTAGGGTGGACACTTCTGCTCCACCATTTGAGAGACCAAGGAAAGCCATTGATGAGGCTTATTACAGACAGTATTGTGGAGGTGAGGATGCAGCTCAGTCAGTTCCACCACGCCGGGCTCGTAGAGAGAGAGGGCCAGCAACACAGAGCCAGACATCTGCTGAAGCACATGAAGCAGAGCCATTCCAGATGAGGGACATGTATATGTCTCTTATAGGTGCTCAGTTGCAGTCCATTCACAGAGGGCAGGTGGCTACTGTTGAGATGATAGTGGGGATGTATGATAATCCTCCAGCCCACAGGTGGACTATGGATGAATTTCATAATGTAGTAGCTTGGCCAGAAGAACCAGGACATGAAGGAGCTGGAGCAGCTGAAGCTTCAGCGAGAGATATGGAAGAAGATGAAGCTGAGGAGGAGGATGCATTTGATGATAATGATGATGAAGAGGAGGAGGAAGATACAGAGGACAGCTCAGACTGATGAGGAGCTGAGATAACATTTACTGATGAATGCTATCATATGATTATGCTTTTGTGGTTTAAGTTTTCTGAACTTATTTGTTTTTTGTTTTTAGATTAGGGTTTGATGTACTCTATTGAACACCTGGTTTGTTATGATGGTTTGTTATTAACTGTGATTGTGTGATAAGTAATGCTTGAATGATGCTTATGATTAATTGATGTTGAGATGATGTGCACATTAAAATGCTTATACAGGTGATTCACAAGCTTTGTGAACAAATGCATAATATCATGATTGTGATTGTGAAATTAAGCAGGATGTGTATGTCAAATGTGAATGAGCTTATATGTGAGGTTTTGAGCTCCAGAGTTTTTGGTATGATTGAATGCTATTACTTTGAAAGCATGAATGACTTTGCCCAGGTTTTCTATGATTGAATCAATTGCTTGTTTTGCATCATGTGATCAAGGCCATTTGTTGGAACCCTTTTTATTGGCCAAATTCATAAAGTTAGCCCACTAAAAGAGAACACTTTGTGTTCTATCCTTTGAACCCTTAGCCTTGAACATACACTGAAAACCCTTGATTGAAAATCTTTACCTTGAGTTAAGTAGAAGATCTTGTGTGGTATTGACAAATGTTCAAGTTTGGGGTTGTTGGGAAAACATGAAAAAGGAAAAGCATTGAGCTAAGAGCTAAAAAAAGTAAGAATATGCAAGGAAAAAGAAAAAGAAAAGAAAAGAAAAAGAAGCAAAGCTCAATGCAAATGCAAAGGCAAAAGAAAGTTGGGAATGAATAAGAATAATTGTGTTGTTATGATTCTCTTAACTCAAGGATTTTGTGATCCAGAAAAACCAATTTTCTTGTTAGCCCAGCCACATTATAAGCCATTGAAAAGTCCTTGTGATGATGCATGCTTGTGAATGTTTTTGATTATGGTAAAATGAAAGGCAAAGTGGATTCATGTGACATTGTGATAGTGGAGTGAATGAGTGAAACACTTTACCTCTTATACACTTGTGTGTTGAGTGAAACACTTTACCTAGTGAGGAAATATTCCATAAGCACATGAACATCCATGCTTAATTGATTGATCATTCATGAAAAATATAGCATTTGTTGGAACTTAAATGACTTTGTGAACACTAAAGCATGTGCACATCTTGATTAAACTCTTGGTCATAAGGTTGATTAAAGTTTTTACTTATCTTGAAAAAGAGAATTTTTGAATGAGTGAACCATCATATGAATTGGTTGGAGATTGAGTTACATTTTGTTTGCTTGAGGACAAGCAAAGTTCTAAGTTTGGGGTTGTGATAACAGTTGAAAAACTGTTATTTTCATACTTAAAATTGATACTAAAAGCAACCTTTAGACTTAAAAACTAGCTTGAAATCATGCTTTTATCTATATTTTCAGAAATAAGAGAGCTGGACAGGTTTAAGCTTGATTTAAGTGTTTTTGTGCAGGTTTTAAGGTGAATTTGGTGAAAGAAGTGAAGAAGGAGAGAGATGACATTAGAAAAGACAAGAAAAAGTGCAAAAAGGAGAAGCCGAAGGCACCGCTCAGCGGCAATTTACCGCTGAGCGGCACTCAGGAGGTTGCGGGAGTCACGCTGAGGGGCAAAATGGCCGCTGAGGGGAAGAAACGTGACGCGCAGTCACCGCTGAGCGGTATTTTACCGCTGAGCGACACTTTAATGGGCTTGGGCTTTTGATCTTTTGTAATTCTAGAATAGTATATAAGGACTTGCACGTCCTAGAATTAGTATCTTTGGCAGAAACAAGGCAAACACTCTCTCTTCTCACCCCTTTGAAGGAGGATCTTGGATGCTCAGGCTACCTCTTCACCTTTATTGGGTTTATTCTTTCATTCTTTCATTGTTCATCTAGGTTCACCATGAATATGGTGAACTAAACCTTGTATGTTTGTTGGGGAATCAATGTAATCTCTTGAAGCTCTCATATATGGAATCTTTGCTTGCATCTTTTAATTAAGACTTATGCTTTCTTTCATCATTAGTTAGGGTTTTTCCTCTTTGCTCAATGCTTGCATAGGTTAACTCATTCCATGCATGATTATTGGTTTTGTCGATACGGGAACGTACGGGGAAGTCTAGATCCGGGGAATTTCTCCCAATATTATATTGGTTGTCGTTAAGCTCCTGCACTTATGAACTAATCATTAGGAATGCTAGGAATTGTATGAACTCGTGATTAGGGAGAAGCCATCTAGAATGGTACTTTAGAGAGTGGCATTAACAATGATGATTTGAATGTTGAATTCCTAAAATGTATGAGAGTGGATGAGATGAAATTGACCCCCAACAACATATTCATTCATATATTTCATTGAAAGTGTTTATCTTTTGTCTTTGCCATTGATCAAACTTCATGCATACATGTTTATTTTCTGTCTTGCATATTAAAATTTAAATATTTCGTTTGTAAGTCCTAGATAATCGACAAATCACATAACTAAACTAGGTCGTGAGTCCTTTGGGAAGAACGATACTTGGTCTTACCAAGTTTATTACTTGAACGATTCGGTCATACTTGCCGATTGTGAAACAAGTTTGTGTCATCATATTTTGGTGATCATAAATTTGTCCATCAGAATGGTGGTTCTTGATATTGATGTTGTGGAGCATTGTACCATCCCAAGGTAGGGTCATTCCATCCAAGACCGTTGCTGTAAGCATATTGCACAGGGGAAAATTTGCTCAGAAACTGGTGCTCAAGAAAGCAAATTGAATCAAATGTACCTCATGCTCCCCATCAATAAGCGTGCACACCCCCTTTTCTCCATGAGAACCTTTCTAAAAAAAATAAAATAATGATTTCTCATCTTCCTAAACGTAACAAGCTGCCACCTACTAAAATAAATCCTAATGCTCTAAAGGAACCATCAATGATCACCGTGCTTGATCTCTAAGAGAAAAGGAAAATCCCATTGGCCTTTTTAAATGCTTTGGATGTGACTTCTCCCTGCCACCAACTCTCACCTAATCACTTCTTCATTTCTCATTCACTTTCTCCATGCCTTCTTGAATCACCATGTGCCCCTTTCTTCTCCATCCAAGAAAGAAACGAAACTAATAATTCAACCATAATCCATCTCTCCGTGCACACCTTTTCATTTCCTAAAGAAAAAAAAAATCTCCAAAAGCTTAGCTACTTTCCCTCTACTATCCGTAACATCCCTACACCAACCATGTCACCAATTGCTTTGCCTCCTTTTCATTCCCAAGGGCATCAAAATAAAATCATAAAACAGCACTTCATCATCCCCTTCAACCGCGTGAACATTCAAGCATGAAAGCAATAAAGGCTTCAATCAAAGGTGCATAAAAAAAAATCCAAAATGAAAGAGGCAAGAAATAAATGCAGCAAATAACAATTAACATAAGCTCTTGTGCACATTCTTTTTCATTCAATAGAAAACTAAAGATGAGTCCACGCATGTTACTTAAATGAAAAAATTCAGAATATGCTCTCCCATTCATCCCCTGTAAAGTACTCTCAAAGAAAGGAACAAAGAAAAACAAAAGAAGATCGAGTCTGCACACCCTCAAAACAAGTGGTGGCCGACTGTCCTTCATCCCATTTTTTCTCCCACTCTATATTACCCTACACCCACGACACTACTGCCCCCCTCTACTCTACTGGAACTCCTCCCTAATACTCCATTCCGTGACCTATTTACTCCGTGCAGCCCCCCACTTCAAAAACCGAGAGAGCCCAAAAAAATATACGAGTGCCCCCCTCCAGCTCGGTGCCTTTCTTTCTTCCAGCACCCCCTTTCATTCCCAAGCTGCTGCCCGCGTGCGTTGAATGTGTGAAGGCTGGATGTTGATGCTGGGACGTGTGCACCTCCTTCAGTTGATTGTTGGATGCTATCCGTGCTCAAATTGCTTTTTGGACCGCTTCCCATTCTCTGCATGGTGTTGCTGGACGGGAGCTCCAAGGCTGGACCAGTTCTCATTCTCATATGGAACCCCTTTCTCAATCTGGATGTGGGCCGCGTGTGCTGATGTGTGAAGGCTGGATGTTGGTGCTTCTCCACGTGTGCAGGACCGTGAAGCTCCTTCACTTCTTTGGACCAGCTGCTGGAAAATGCTGGAGCGAGTTGAACTTGGACGCATGATCTCCTTTCTTCTCCTGCCAGCTGGACTTCTAATTGACGGATGGCTTCTCTTTTTGTTGTGTGCACCGCTTACTGCTGGACCGTGGATGGAAACCAAACCCGTGTGCTTATCAAATTTCCAATCACCGTCCAAACCAAACCAACTCTGGACCATTTATGTACTTCAATTTGCTGGATGCACATTTTTTCAATAATGAAGTACCCCTCTCAAAGAGTAAAATTACCATAATGTCCTCCTTCTTGTACACACTTCTTTAAATGAAATCCACACCTCTCTTTCATTTTATTTTAAAATATAATTGATGTGGCATTTCTTTTCACCTCCAAATGTCCCAAATATTATCCAACAATTTCCCTACAATTAATAATGGAAATAATTAGCTCAAATAATTCAAATTAATTAAAATAAGAATTTTTGGTCAAATTAAGCACAATTAGCAAAAACGGAAAAATACCGGACAATTAAGCACAATTCCCCAATTAAATTCGGTACAATAAGCTAAGTGAAATTGAGAAAATATTGACTCTCATCATGGACGAAGCGGAAAAAGTTGACGAATTCGGGATGGTGAAGGAGGTGGAGTGGACGAACTTGACGATGTTAACGAAGTTGACGTAGTTGACGGAGTGAGGAAGTGGAGGAAGTGTAGGAAGTGTAGGAAGTGGAGGAAGTGGAGGACGTGGAGGAAGTGGAGGAAGTGGAGGAAGTGGAGGAAGTGGAGGAAGTGGAGGAAGTCGGGGAAGTGGAGGAAGTGGAGGACGTTGACGAAGTGGAAGAAGTTGACGAAGTAGACGAAGTTGACGAAGTGGGCGAAGTGGAGGAAGTGGACGAATTTGACTAAGTTGACCAAGTTGACGTAGTTGACAAAGTGGAAAAGTGGAGGAAGTGGAGGAAGTGGAGTAAGTAGAAGAAGTAGAGGAACTGGAGGAAGTGCAGGAAGTGGAGGAAGTAGAGGAAGTGGAGGAAGTAGAGGAAGTAGAAGAAGTGGAGGAAGTGGACGATGTGGAGGAAGTGGACAAAGTTGACGACGTGGACTGATGAAGTTGCTCCAGCAGAGGTGTGAGTTGAAGGCAGTGGAATGATGAATTGAATCATGAGCAGTGTTGAATATGGCTCACGAGAGGCAGTTGGCAGCGGAAGGAAGTGTGGTTTAACAGCAGTAGCATAGTGAATTCATTGGATGGAGAGATGGAGGAAGAGCTCTATGGTGAGTGGATTCTCTAACTCAGAAGGCCTTCACCAGAAGGAAGCTAGAAGGAGAAGGAAAGCTCAATAAGAGGTGACTTTTGGCAGAGTTCTGGTTGCTGGAAAAATGCATCAGCATAGTAAAACTCAATATATTCAAAAGTGAGATACAAGCTTTGCTCATGAGATTTTATAGATCAATCTCAAAGCTTGAGCAAGCCTTTTACACGTTTTAAATCTGAAATTCTATTACTACCCATGTGCTAAATGTGTGGCTGCTAGCAAACGTGACAAATGAGTTTTTACATGTGGAGAAAAACAATTACTAATGCCACCCTGATGAGTCGTTATTTCTTGAACTATATTTAGTTTATTGCACTTAAATAAACCAGGGAATTGTGTTTAATTGTTTGTTATTTCCCCGTTTTCTGAATTCTGCTTAATTTGGTCGGAAATTTGTAATTGTGCTAATTTGGATTTTCTAAGCTGATTAAGTGCATTTTTGAAATGCAGGAAAATTTCGGAAATACATTTTGGGACATCAGGAAGAATGCCAAATAAATTCAAGACTCTCCAGACAGACATTTTTGAATTAATTAAATTGTAATTCAGCATTTTAGAATTTCTGTATCAACTCTTATATTTTGGGTCAATTTTTGGTAAATTAGTGTAGACCCAAAAATTAGAAGTTAGTGACTTGGACCTAGGGTTTTATTGTGTGGACCCTGTAACATCCCCAAAATACAGTAATTACCATAATTGAGAATTAATTACAATCAATAATATAAACAGTGCAGTCTTTATATACAGAAAAGAAGTTCAGAGCCGAAAGGCTTTAGTACAAAAGATACGCGCATGAACGCATACAGGGGAAACTAAAACGAACGTTTTATATATAAACGTATGCCAAAACAGAAGTAAAACAATAACTAGGACGAACGGCTTTACAAAACACTTGGCCGAACGTCCAATCAACGCTAACAATTAAAGTCCTAGTTTAACGAGCGTTCTCAGGCTCGGTCTTTACTTCCACTTCCACAAGATTTGCATCTTCCAAATTTTCTTCTTCCAGCATGTCTTCAAGAGATGCATCACCATCTGCTCACATCCACAACGGATGATCATTGCATTTGACAAGACGAACGTACATGGACAGTAGACAACACAATGGAAATGCAAGGGTAAGCTTATATCATTTAATTCATACATCACACATCCATTTAACATTTCAGTTTACACATACAACATGTAACTCATCTTATAATCAAACATAGAATTTATTTATATATGACAGACCGTCCGGACTGTATGAACCATGTAGTTACAGGCGTCCTTGCACCCAAGTGGAGTAGTAGCCGGGATATACCTAATCAGCTGCCACTTGAGGTTAATCCCTCGCCCCTGCTAAGTGAGGAAACGAAGGACCTCCTGCCATTCCCACACATGACTACCCCCTTCTACGTGAAGATGAGCATCACGGAATATCAGGATGGACCAAGCCAGCATTAACTAACCACAGTCATACTTTACCAATTCAATATCCAATCATACAAGAGACATTCCTCCCTGGAACGCTCGTCCAATATCCAAAATCATAGATTCAATCCATATAGTGTTCACACTATAATTCAATATGATGTAACCTCAATTTCATCTTTAACTTTAAGAGAAATAGAAGGACGAACGTCCAAATGACTTCACTGGATACTCAGGAAAATACTATAACGAACGTAGTTTCTGTTTGGCCAGTTAAATGATCTGACTCGACTTGAAGTGTACTGATACTTAGGAAATAATTATGATAGAAACTTGAACCAGATTTAATGTACAAAGGAGGGTCAAGAACACTTGGAATTATTTTTAAAGAGATTTACATATGAAAACCAATGCCAGGAATGGAACAAACGTAAAGAAAGTGAATATTTAATTACTTTGAACGAACGCTATTTTATCAATTGAATATTCAATTAGTACGAACGCGAGGTATGAGACCTAGCGAGATTTAGAACGGACGCTCGTGATAAGACCGAGCGCTTATTAAGAACGGACGCTCGACATAAGGCCGAACGCTATGAATGACAAACGCTCGACATAAGGCCGAACGCTACGAAGGACGAACGTTCGACATAAGGCCGAACGCTATGAAAAACGAACGTTCGACATAAGGACGAACGCTATCAAAGATGAACGTTCAACATAAGGCCGAACGCTATTTAGGACGAACGCTTCGGTATAAGACCGAGCGTTACTTATTCATAAAGTTTTAAATATTTAATTACTGCCGAGCTAGACGAACGCTCAGACATTCAATTTGGGACGCTCGTTCATGAGCAGAATTCCTTCCAAATGAAAGAATCCCAATCTAAGTTATTTTACTGAAAGCCGAACGGTTTAAGACCGTACAGGGACAAACGTCATTTATCAGTGGGAAAGAATAAAATTCCAGATTTCTCAACCTTAGCAGAATTTTCCAGATTTCCAATTTATAAACTTTATAACTTTCATTCCAGATTTAATTCACCTTAAACATCATCATCATACAGATTTCAACATTTGAATCATTCCAACTATACAATCACCATACTCCATTCATACATAATCAAATCAACATGCATTTAAATCAAAATCAACAACAACATATATAATACATACAAGCAGTGTTCGTTCATGACAGATTCAATCAAAACCAGAAATCATATCAGATATCAGTAACCATTCATAACAGCTCAAACATCATACTTTTACTACATGCAATCCAGATTACACAACATGCAAGTATAAATTAAACATATAAGCTTCCCTTACCTGGATAGCAGTGGACGTTTAACAGTATAACTTGAATCTGCCCAACTATGACTTTCTACCCACCAAGCTCTTTCTTATGCTCCTTAACTAAGTCTAATCAAAGAAAACTCACAAACTCAGATTTTTATCCTTGCATGCAACTGAAACAGTGTTCATAGTAACTCCAGAACTAGGGTATGGCTTGGAAACTTACCGTTTACAGGATTAAAAGAGATTCGGATCCAAATGGAGCTTACTGACTCGTGAATGTTTCTACGGTCTCTGAAATTTGATCAGAGTAGGAAGGAATGAGTAATAGTGGAAAGAAGATGAAGTTTTCTAGAGAGAAGTTGGAGAAGATGAAAGGTGTGCTTCGTGAGGAAGAAGATGAGTGCTTGCAAGTGAGAGAGAGTTTTCCAAAATTCTGGTTTTTGTTTAAATAACGTTTGTTTGAACAAGCGTGTCCAAGGCTGCCACCTGCACACCAAACTCTGATTTGGAAGTCTCTCCCGTGACACGTGGTGTGCTTGCATGCAAATATTGGTGCGTTTTTAATGTTGCAGAGAATGATTGTGTTTCGGTTTTAGTGCACAGCAGAGGGTTTATTAGATTTGGAAATGGTTTTAAATAAGATAAGCATGGATTGTGGTGTGCATTAATGGTGATATGACAGAATTAATCTATGCTAATTATTAAGGGTTTCACAGACCCCATCCCTATTAAAGGGAGGACACACGTCCTTAGAGGGTGCCCCAGCCGCCACGCATTTTGAAAAATTTTATTTTCTCGGTGTTTGGTTTTGAGGGAACGTTTTCTAAAAAACACGGTTGCGAATGAAGCTTTGATTCAATTTCTTTTTCTTGCTTAAAAAAAAAAAAAAGGACTCTCGGCTCTTAGTTTTGAGGCCATATGGTATTTTTGAACTTTGTCTTGGGGCGGAACGCTTGAACGAATGGAATGAGAGCTGATTTTTATCTTTTTCGCTGAATTCTCATTGCCTATTCATTGGTTTTCTGCACTTTTTGATTGAAGTGGGGTTCAGCCGTCACACTTATTTCGGTTGTGGTTTTTGGACTTTGAACGTTTTTTTTTATAAATGAAGAATGGCAAGGAAAAAGGGTACTCTTCCGACGAAGAATCACGACTTTGTCACCGGAAACTCTAACGCTCACATCTCTTCTTCCACTGGAACTCGCAACTTCGATTCGGTTACTTGCACTATTGCATATTGTTTTGGATGAGAGGCCTAAAGTGATTGTTAGATGGAATCTTTTGCAGGGAGGGAAGACGGTGAAGATTGGTAAATTCTAAGAATCGTTTTTTTGGCTGGAGAAGAGAAACGCGGTTTGGTTGGTGGAAGGAGCACACAACTGCCACGGACCGCAGGGGCTCATGTCCAGTGTTGAGAATAAAAGCACACACGTGAGTCATCTTCATTTTCTTTGCTGGAGAGAAGCAAGTTGAACACGTCTTGCTTGGTAGGAGCACTTTCATACGGTGATTACTTGGGAGGAGAACTGCAGTGCGGCTGGAACGTTTTTATTTGGGGGAGAAAAAAAATCTGCACGGTGTCACGGCCTGAGGTGTGCACGGGCGTGTTGCGCTGGAAGAAAGGAAGCAGCACTAAATCCACCGAGTGAGAGAGAGAATGGTGTGCACGGGAAGTGGGTGCAGAGGCAGAATGAATTGGAAATGGTGAAGGAGCTGGAAGCAGGGAGCGTACGGGAGAATGGGAAACGCTGTTTTAAATTTGGTTCATTCACTCTTGAAGCTTTGTACGTAGAGCATTGGGAGACGTGGAGTTGATTTAAGTGTAGCACATTCATTGAGTGTGTGAGGTGCTGCTTGTCACGGCTGGAAAGAGTTGGAATGATGGTTCCAGAAGAAATGGAGTTGATAGATACTGCATGGTGTCTTTCATTCATTAGCTTATGTGTTGCAAATTCTCTTTAATTCCCGCCGCATTGTGCTTATGGGCTGATGCAAATTTGCATTTATGATATGTGCATTTAAATTGGTCCACGCAAGCTTAAAGTGAATGGCATTTTTTGCTCCACGGTACTTCCCTGTTTCAATGCACGCATATTCAGTTCCACTTAGTTCTATTTCCTTTTATTAACTACTCCATTTTTTTTGTCAAATTTAATTAACGGACTGGTGTGCGGTTTAAGATTGTTCGATTTAATATTTTCATTTATCTTGATGTTTCCAATTGTATTCGGTTGTATTTAATTCTCTTCTCTAATTTCGTCAATTGCATTCACAAATCTTCACAAACCCCCCCACTGCGTGTTTGTCCTAAGACTCGAACCACATTTGGTCCTTGAGAGACGACCTAGGAGTCACTTCCTAGCACTGTACTGCATTCTTTTATGCACAACTTTTGTGGGAGGTGCGACCCACTCATCAAAATGGCGCCGTTGCCGGGGACCAACGGTTCAGTTTTAGGTCTTTTGTGTTGATAATGTGTTGTTTGTGTGTTGTGTTTTGTCTTGTATGTTTGAGTGTGTGTGATTTGTTTGTTTAGGTTGTTTTGTGTGTTCAAAATTTTTGTGATATCGTTTCATGATTTTAGGGTGTTGTGACTTAGTGCATGACTAGGGGAAATCCTGGGCCTATACCACCCTTTGATCCTGAGATTGATAGAACTTTTCATAGGTTAGCTAGGCATTCTAGGAATTTATCTTTAGAGTCTGTTTTTGAGTCTGTTCCATTGGATAATGTGCATCCCACTGCTGAGTACTTTGTGCATACTGCATCTACTACATCTGTTGCATCTGCACGTGATTCTGATTCTGATTCTGTTGTTTTTCACACTGAGAACAATATGGCACAACCTCCACCTCGCGAGAGGACTTTCAGGGAGATGGCTGCACCTGATTTCGATATCGAAAGCTTGTGCATCCAATATCCTGATGAGGACGTTCCATTTGTTCTCAAGACTGGACTGATCCATTTGTTGCCCAAGTTTCATGGTCTTGCAGGTGAGAGTCCTCATAAGCATTTGAAGGAATTCCACATTGTCTGTTCTAGTATGAAACCACATGATGTTCCTGAAGAGCACATCTTCTTGAAAGCATTCCCTCATTCATTGGAAAATGTTGCTAAGGATTGGTTGTATGGTTTGGCGCCTAGATCCGTCACTAGCTGGGATGATCTGAAGAGGCTGTTCTTAGATAAATTTTTTCCAGCAGCCCGGACCACAGCTATCAGAAAAGACATAACTGGGATTAGGCAGCTTGGTGGAGAGAACTTATATGAGTATTGGGAGAGATTCAAGACACTTTGTGCTAGTTGTCCCCACCATCAGATACCTGAGCATCTCCTTGTCCAGTATTTCTATGAGGGTTTGAACAACATGGACCGTGGTATGATTGATGCTGCCAGTGGTGGAGCTATTGGAGACACCACACCTGCTGAGGCCAGGCAATTGATTGAGAAGATGGCTTCCAACTCCCAGCAGTTTAGCACCAGGAATGATACCATTGTGGTGAGGGGCGTGCATGATGTTGTTGCCCAGTCTTTATCAGCTGTTGAAAGCAAGTTGGAAGGAAAGATTGACTCTCTTACGAAGTTGGTGACACAGTTGACTACCAACCAGAGATCTGCAGCTCCATCTGCATCTGTTGCACGGCTATGTGCTATTTGTCCTTCCAGTGACCACTATACAGATGCTTGTCCTTCTTTGCAGCAATCTGCTGCCTCTGATGCGCCTCAGGCTTATGCTACGAACATCTACAACAATAGGCAGCAACAACAGCAAAATCATGACTTATCCAGCAACAGGTACAACCCAGGGTGGAGGAATCACCCCAATCTGAGATGGAACAATGCGCCACAGCATCAACAGCAGGCACCACCTTTCTAGAATGCTGGAGCACCTAACAGATATGTGCCTCCACCTATACAACAACACCAGAGGCAACAACAACAGCAACAGCAAGAGGCACCTGCCCAACCAGCTGCCCACCCTTCCAGTTCGTCTGAACCTTCATTGGAAGAGTTAGTGAGACAGATGACTATGCAAAACCTGCAGTTTCAGAAGGATAACATGCAATTTCAGCAGGAGACTAGAGCTTCCATACAGAGTCTCACTAACCAGATAGGTCAGATGGCTACTCAGATAAACCAGGCGCAGTCTCAGAATTCGGATAAGTTACCATCCCAGACTGTGCAGAACCCAAGGAATGTGAGTGCCATAACCCTTAGATCAGGGAAGCAGATTTTTGTGCCTTCAGAGCCCTCTTCTACACCTACACCCATGCCTGCTACTTGTTCTAGAAAGAACGACCATGACGGTCCGAGCAAGGCATTTGAGGTGGGTGAATCTTCTTCTCCAGCCGGTGGTTCTTCTTCAGGTGGATCTTCTCCCTCTTCCACCACCACCGCTGCCGCACCTTCTCCATTGGTTGACCGACCTATCCCTCTACCATACCCTTCACGGGCACTTCCTAGCAAAAAGATGGAAGATGTGGATAAGGAAATTCTGGAGACCTTCAGGAAGGTAGAGGTGAACATACCTCTACTTGATGCCATCAAGCAGATACCGAAGTATGCCAAATTCTTGAAGGAGCTGTGCACACACAAGAGGAAGATGAAGGGAAATGAGAGGATAAGCATGGGAAGGAATGTATCTGCTCTTATTGGTAAGTCGGTCCCGCACATCCCTGAAAAGTGCAAGGACCCAGGTATATTTTGCATTCCTTGTGTGATTGGAAACAATAAATTTGAAAATGCCATGCTTGATTTGGGTGCTTCTGTTAATGTCATGCCTTTGTCTATATATGCATCTTTATCTCTTGGTCCTTTGCAAACCACGGGTGTGGTCATTCAGTTGGCCAATAGGAGTGTTACTCACCCAGCAGGTTTCATAGAGGATGTCTTGGTTAGGGTTGGTGAATTGATTTTTCCTGCTGACTTTTATGTTTTGGAAATGGAGGAGGGATTCTCTCATGGATCCGCTCCCATTATCTTAGGCAGGCCATTCTTGAAAACTGCCCGAACTAAGATTGATGTGTATGCTGGAACTTTGTCTATGGAATTTGCTGATATTGTTGTTCATTTTAATATCCTTGATGCAATGAAATTTCCATCTGAGGACCATTCTCTGTTTAGGATCGATGCATTGGATGACATTATTGATAGATATGTTGTTGATGATTTTGATTCTTTGCATAAGAAAGAGCATTCTTTTCTATCTTCTCTACATACATGCATTGAATCTGAATTTGAGAATGAGGTTGATTTTGAAGAGAATTTTGATATCCATGATGTTGATGATGTTTTTGATATGGATGATGTTGATAATGTAATTGTCATGGATATGGATTTGGAGCTTGATGAGATAGGTGTTCCGCCTTTACCTGTGAATTCTTTGGAGTCAGAATGCACTAACCACTTTGTAGGAAGTACAAATGAATCTGACTTGCAGGCACCTACTCTTGAGTTGAAACAGCTCCCAGATAACCTCAAGTACGTGTACTTGGAGGATGATGAGAAGAAACCGGTGATCATTTCCACCTCCCTTGATTCTGTTCAAGAGGAGAAGTTGCTTGGTGTGCTGAGGAAGCACAAGAAGGCCATTGGTTGGAGTTTGGCTGACATACCTGGTATTAGCCCATCCACATGCATGCATAGAATTCTTTTGGAAGATGGGGCAAGGCCAGTCAGACAGCCACAAAGAAGGCAAAACCCCGTGATCATGGACGTCATCAAGAAGCAGGTGACCAAGCTTTTGCAAGGTGGGATCATCTACCCTATTTCAGATAGTCAGTGGGTTAGCCCAATCCATGTTGTGCCCAAGAAAACTGGCCTCACTGTGGTGAAGAATGAGAGGGATGAGCTTATCCCAACTAGAGTGCAGAACAGTTGGAGAGTCTGCATTGACTATAGGAGGCTCAACCAAGCAACCAGGAAAGATCATTTCCCCCTGCCATTCATTGATCAGATGCTGGAGCGCTTGGCATGTAAATCTCATTATTGTTTTCTTGATGGTTTTTCTGGTTACTTTCAAATAAATATTGCTCCTGAGGATCAAGAAAAAACCACATTCACCTGCCCCTTTGGCACTTTTGCCTATAGGAGGATGCCCTTTGGTCTATACAACGTCCCTGGTACCTTCCAGCGGTGCATGCTTAGCATTTTTAGCGACTTTCTTGTGAATTGCATAGAGGTGTTTATGGATGATTTTACTGTGTATGGATCCTCCTTTGATGCATGTTTAGTCAGTCTGGAAAAAGTTTTGAAAAGATGCATAGAAACAAACCTTGTTCTCAATTTTGAGAAATGTCACTTCATGGTTGGACAAGGTTTGGTTCTAGGGCATATCATTTCTGAAAAAGGAATAGAGGTAGACCCTGCTAAGATATCTGTGATTTCGCAGTTGCCTTACCCCTCTTGCGTGCGAGAGGTGCGATATTTTCTTGGACATGCAGGTTTCTACCGGCGCTTCATTAAAGATTTCAGCAAGAAGGCGCTTCCCTTGTCCAGACTGCTGCAGAAAGATATTGACTTTTCTTTTGATGACAGATGCAAGCAGGCGTTTGATTGCCTGAAGGAAGCTTTGACCACCGCCCCTATCATTCAGGCACCAGATTGGACAGCCCCATTTGAGCTCATGTGTGATGCGTCTAATTATGCATTAGGGGCTGTCTTGACACAGAAAATTGACAAGCTGCCGAGAGTGATCTACTATGCTTCACGCACTTTGGATGTTGCCCAGGCAAATTATACCACCACTGAAAAAGAGTTGTTGGCAATTGTTTTTGCCCTTGATAAGTTTAGGTCATATTTGCTTGGATCACCTGTTATTGTGTATACTGACCATGCAGCTCTAAAGTTTCTGTTGAAAAAGGCGGAGTCAAAGCCTAGATTGATCAGGTGGATGCTACTGCTCCAAGAGTTTGACTTGCAAATTGAAGACCAGAGTGGAGCACGAAATTTGGTTGCAGACCACCTAAGCCGGATTGAAAAAGCTGGGAATGAAGCTGATGTGTTGCCCATACAGGATACCTTTCCTGACGAGAGTTTGTTGATGATTTCTTACTCTCACCCCACTCCTTGGTTTGCACACATTGTAAATTATTTGGTTGCTTCTGTTTTTCCTCCCTTAGCATCACGTGCTCAGATTGCTAAAATTAAGAGTGATGCTAAGTATTATGTTTGGGATGACCCATATCTGTGGAAGTTGTGCAGTGACCAGGTTACTAGGAGATGCATTCCGGATCATGAGATTGACTCGGTCCTGCAGTTTTGTCATGCCTCCTCACCTGGTGGTCATCTGGGGATACAGAGAACAGCTCGCAGGGTGCTGGACTGTGGTTTTTATTGGCCTTCCATCTTCAAAGATGCGGAGAAGATCTGCAACACTTGTGAGCCTTGTCAGAGAGCAGGAGGATCAATTTCACAGAGACAAGAGATGCCTCAACAACCTATGTTGTTCTGTGAGGTGTTTGATGTATGGGGTATAGATTTTATGGGTCCTTTTCCTGTTTCTTTTGGTTTCTCTTATATTCTCCTTGCTGTGGATTATGTTTCAAAATGGGTGGAAGCTAGAGCCACCAGGACTAATGATGCTCGGGTTGTTGTAGATTTTGTTAGATCTCACCTCTTTTGCAGGTTTGGAGTGCCTAGAGCAATTGTTAGTGATCAGGGAACCCATTTTTGCAACAGATCCATGCAAGCTTTGCTCAAGAAATATGGGGTGACGCACAGAGTTTCTACACCTTACCACCCCCAAACAAATGGGCAGGCTGAGATCTCCAACAGGGAGATTAAGAGGATTTTGGAGAAGATTGTCCAGCCCAACAGGAAAGATTGGAGCAATAGGTTGGACGATGCTCTTTGGGCTCACAGGACAGCTTACAAAGCACCGATAGGGATGTCTCCCTACCGGGTTGTCTTCGGAAAAGCATGTCACCTACCGGTCGAGATTGAGCATCGGGCATATTGGGCTGTGAAGATTTGCAACTTCTCCATGGACCAAGCTGGAGAGGAAAGAAAGTTGCAACTGAATGAATTGGATGAGATCCGATTGGAGGCATATGAGAACTCGAAGTTCTACAAGGAAAGGACAAAGAAGTTTCATGATAGTTCTATTGTTAGAAAGGACTTCGAGGTTGGCCAACAGGTTTTGTTGTATAACTCTAGACTGGGCCTCATGGGTGGTAAGTTGAGATCAAAATGGACTGGACCTTTTGTTGTGACTAATGTTTATCCTTATGGTGCAGTAGAGATCCAAGGTCCATCTACAGCTAAAAGCTTCAAGGTGAACGGGCATAGACTGAAGCCTTTCCTCAGCAACCCTTCTTTAGTGGATGTAGTAGTGGAGGAGACGTCTTTGGTCCATCCCACCTACCCTCCCATCTGACTCAGGGAGTTTCTTTTCTCCTTCCCTCCTCACTTTTATTGCACTTTGTCGATATCTGATGATTGTTCTGATTGTTTGATCTACTGATTGTGACACACTGAGGACATTGTGTCGTTTAAGTGTGGTCTATTAGGGGAGGTTGTTTCTTTGTTCATGTTTCGGTTTTTATGTAGTTGTTGTGTCTTGTGTACACTTTTGCATGCTTTTCGTAAATTCTGGATTGTGGTTAGGTTGTCAGTTTTCCTTCACTTCATTGATACTCTAAGATGTTGGATTCCTTGCTTTTCTTTGCTTGGAAGATGATCATGATGTTTGAGAGTTGAATTGATTGTGACACAAATGCCTTGTGTGAGAATTTGAGCCACTTTATGTTCTTTCTTGTGTGTGATATGTCTCTTGATTGCTTGCACATATGCCTTGGCTTGACTCTTGTTGATAATTCTTGATTGATGTGCATGTTTGGAAGTGATAAAGGCAGTTTTGTTTTTGAGCCTCTCTAGCCAAATAAGCTTACCTTGCTCTGATTCTTTGAAAACCCTTTTTGAGCCTATACTTTCCTCATTTCTTTGTTTTGAATGCTCATACACTAGCCCTAAGTGAAAAACCATGATTACCTTAACCTTAGGGAATTTTGGAGTTTTGGAAGTGTTTTGGGAACAAGTGTGGTCTCTTGGGGGTTTCTGATGAGTTGGCTAGTTGGTTCCTCTTCTTGTTTTGCTTTGGTAAATATATGTGTATCTTGTCTTTTACAGTTTTGTTTTGAAAAGAGAGAAAAGAAAAGAGACAGGATGGAAAAAAAAAAGAAAGCAGAAAAATAGTGAAAAAAAAATGTGAATAATTGTGAATAATGGAGTCAAGAAGAGGATGGAATTAGAGGTTGTGGGTGTGTTTGAATGTGTTTACACTTGTTCCCCATTGCTCCTCTGTTCCTTATGGTTTATAGCTTCTTATCCAGATATATCCTCCCTTGTCCTTGGCCCCATTACAACCATGAAAAGACCTTTTGATTTGAACATGCATATGTGTTTGAGTGTTGATATTAGAGGCTTGCCAAGTCTGTTGTTGTTTGCTTTCTTGAGTGCATTGAGTGACATTGATTTACCTTAAACACTTGAGAGAAACACTGATTGTGTGCATCTGTGAGGCTCTGTTGCTGTTGATTCATCTCTTGAACTGATTGACTGCTTTCCTTGTACGGAATTGTTTGGATGATTCTTTGAGTATCTGCTTTTGTTGACTCGGTGTTGGATTCTGCCTATACCTTTTACTGTCCAGATTTCGTGAGAACTGTGCAACTGTGTTTCTGTTTTGGAGTCTTTGTTGTTTGTTTGTCGAGTCTGTGTCAGCTCCCTGATGTTTGAGTAGTTCCCTGGTTTTCGTCTTGGTTTTGCCCAGGAGTGCAAAAGACTAAGTGTGGTCTATTTTGATGAGTCGTAATTTCTTGAATTATATTTAGTTTATTGCACTTAAATAAACCAGGGAATTGTGTTTAATTGTTTGTTATTTCCCCGTTTTCCGAATTCTGCTTAATTTGGTCGGAAATTTGTAATTGTGCTAATTTGGGTTTTCTGAGCTGATTAAGTGCGTTTTTGAAGTGCAGGAAAATTTCGGAAATACATTTTGGGACATCAGGAAGAATGCCAAATAAATTCAAGACTCTCCACACAGACATTTTTGAATTAATTAAATTGTAATTCAGTAGTTTAAAATTTCTGTATCAACTCTTATATTTTGGGTCAATTTTTGGTAAATTAGAGTAGACCCAAAAATTAGAAGTTAGTGATTTAGACCTAGGTTTTTCTTGTGTGTGGACCCTACCCTAAAAAAGGGACACACGTCCTTAGAGGGAGCCCTAGCCGCCACTGACACGGACTCTTTCATTTTTTTCTCTTCTGGACCTTGTTTTTTCGAAAAAAACGCTGTTTTTCCACGAGAGGAAAGGATTTTGGATCTTTTCGAAAATATTCGGTCATAGAAAATGGGGAGAGTTTGGAACGTTTTATTTTGGGAGATTATCATTGAATGAAAAAAAAAAAGATTCAACACTGTTGCATTGAATACTCCTTTGTTCTCTTGATTCCAATGCTGTTAGGTTTTCAAATTGCCATTCAATTTCATTTTGGTTCATGAAATATTTGGAGGAGACTTTCGGTCCATCAATGCCACGTCCAGTAAATGAGGCACACATGGTGATTGAGTTGTAGGAGCATGGCTGCTGCACGGTAGAAGGAATGAGGAGGATTATTCATTTTGCTAAAAGGAGACACACGTCATAATAGGGAGCTGCCACCTTCACTTGGTTTTTCTTGGAACATTTTTGTTAACTGGAAAAGAAGGAAGCACATGCCTTGGAGGATGCGGAGATTCACGGGATTGGTGATGTGCGGAGCTGGAAGGAGCTGGAAGCAGCAACGTTTTATTTTTTTTTATATACCAAATTGAAGAAAGCAAGGTTGAATGGGTCTGAATAGAGATAACACGCTGATTAGTTTTGCTGGAGCTCACGGGATTTGATTCTTGGCACGGAGAGGAGATAAAGGTAGGAGCTGATTCATTTCGGAAGAAGCTTGTGCAGCGTGCGCGTGTTGGACGTCCTGAAGAAGGAGAATGAATGGTGTGCACGGACGCTTGAACCAAGGTGTGTGCAGTTTGGATGTGCAGCACGGTCCAGCAGGGAGCGTACGGTGATTGAAGAAGGAGCTGGAGAAGATTGAAGGAAGAAGAGAAGCATACAGGTGTCACAGCTTTGGAGCAGTGTGTGTGCACGGGAAGTGGATGCAAGAAAAGAGATTCATATTTTTCTTTATTTATGAAATGAGATGCTGATTTGATGGGAGTAGGTGCACGGAGATGTGGATAAAGGCAAGGGAGTAATATGACTTTGGGAAGAGGAGAAAGTTGAATTGAAGTGCTGCTGGATGAGAAAGGCTACCCCACATTCATTGTAGGAATTAATACCTTGCAGAATGGCACATGGTGAGCTCACGAGTTGGTGAATGTAGTGTGCACACGTTGATATGGAGATTTAATAATTTAGGAGATATGGAGCGGTGCATTCAACTTTCAAATTGGTGACTTTATTTTCGGTGTGCATTTAATTGCTTAGCTCAATGTTGCATTTTAAATTGGTTGAAACACTTTTCACTTTAATATTGTCTATTAGGTTCAGTTGTGTCAATTTAGTTATGATGTTAACTTAAGTGACCAACCGGTTTTAATCCTGAGTTTACATTCGTGTTTATGTTTCATCTTTAATTTCTTCAATTGCATTCACAAACTTTCCACAAACCCCCCCACTACGTGTTGATCTGAGATTGAACCCAAATTGGTCCTTGAGAGACGACCTAGGAGTCACTTCCTAGCTTATACTGCATTAATTTATGCACAACTTTTGTGGGAGGCACGACCCTCTCATCAGCCTCCAACTCCCAGCAGTTTAGCTCCAGGAATGATGCCATTGTGGTGAGAGGCGTACATGATGTTATTGCCCAGTCTTTATCAGCTGTTGAAAGCAAGTTGGAAGGAAAGATTGAATCTCTTACGAAGTTGGTGACACAGTTGATTACCAACCAGAGATCTGTAGCTCCATCTGCATCTGTTGCACGGCTGTGTGCTATTTGTCCTTCCAGTGACCACTATACAGATGCTTGTCCTTCTTTGCAGCACTCTGCTGCCTCTGATGCGCCTCAGGCTTATGCCACGAACATCTACAACAACAGGCAGCCACAACAGCAAAATCATGACTTATCCAACAACAGGTACAACCAAGGGTGGAGGAATCACACCAATCTGAGATGGAACAATGCGCCACAGCATCAACAGCAGGCACCACCTTTCCAGAATGCTGGAGCACCTAACAGATATGTGCCTCCACCAATGCAACAACACCAGAGGCAACAACAACAGCAGCAACAAGAGGCACCTGCCCAGCCAGTTGCCCAACCTTCCACTTCGTCTGAACCTTCATTGGAAGAGTTAGTGAGACAGATGACTATGCAAAACCTGCAGTTTCAGCAGGAGACTAGAGCTTCCATACAGAGTCTCACTAACCAGATGGGTCAGATGGCTACTCAGATAAACCAGGCGCAGTCTCAGAATTCGGATAAGTTACCATCCCAGACTGTGCAGAACCCAAGGAATGTGAGTGCCATAACCCTTAGATCAGGGAAGCAGATTTTTGTGCCTTCAGAGCCCGCTTCTACACCTACACCCATGCCTGCTACTTGTCCTAGAAAGAACGACCATGACGGTCCGAGCAAGGCATTTGAGGTGGGTGAATCTTCTTCTCCAGCCGGTGGTTCTTCTTCAGGTGGATCTTCTCCCTCTTCCACCACCACCGCTGCCGCACCTTCTCCATTGGTTGACCGACCTATCCCTCTACCATTTCCTTCACGGGCACCTCCAAGCAAAAAGATGGAAGAGGTGGATAAGGAAATTATGGAGACCTTCAGGAAGGTAGAGGTGAACATACCTCTACTTGATGCCATCAAGCAGATACCGAAGTATGCCAAATTCTTGAAGGAGCTGTGCACACACAAGAGGAAGATGAAGGGAAATGAAAGGATTAGCATGGGAAGGAATGTATCTGCGCTTATTGGTAAGTCGGTCCCGCACATCCCTGAAAAGTGCAAGGACCCAGGTATATTTTGCATTCCTTGTGTGATTGGAAACAATAAATTTGAAAATGCCATGCTTGATTTGGGTGCTTCTGTTAATGTCATGCCTTTGTCTATATATGCATCTTTGTCTCTTGGTCCTTTGCAAACCACGGGTGTGGTCATTCAGTTGGCCAATAGGAGTGTTACCCACCCAGCAGGTTTCATAGAGGATGTCTTGGTTAGGGTTGGTGAATTGATTTTTCCTGCTGACCTTTATGTTTTGGAAATGGAGGAGGGATTCTCTCATGGATCCGCTCTCATTATCTTAGGCAGGCCATTCTTGAAAACTGCCAGAACTAAGATTGATGTGTATGCTGGAACTTTGTCTATGGAATTTGCTGATATTGTTGTTCATTTTAATATCCTTGATGCAATGAAATTTCCAGCTGAGGACCATTCTCTGTTTAGGATCGATGCATTGGATGACATTATTGATAAATATGTTGTTGATGATTTTGATTCTTTGCATAAGAAAGAGCATTCTTTTCTATCTTCTCTACATACATGCATTGAATCTGAATTTGAGAGTGATGTTGATTTTGAAGAGAATTTTGATATCCATGATGTTGATGATGTTTTTGATATGGATGATGTTGATAATGTAATTGTCATGGATATGGATTTGGAGCTTGATGAGATAGGTGTTCCGCCTTTACCTGTGAATTCTTTGGAGTCAGAATGCACTAACCACTTTGTAGGAAGTACAAATGAATCTGACTTGCAGGCACCTACTATTGAGTTGAAACAGCTCCCAGATAACCTCAAGTACGTGTACTTGGAGGATGATGAGAAGAAACCGGTGATCATTTCTACCTCCCTTGATTCTGTTCAAGAGGAGAAGTTGCTTGGTGTGCTGAGGAAGCACAAGAAGGCCATTGGTTGGAGTTTGGCTGACATACCTGGTATTAGCCCATCCACATGCATGCATAGAATTCTTTTGGAAGATGGGGCAAGGCCAGTCAGACAGCCACAAAGAAGGCAAAACCCCGTGATCATGGACGTCATCAAGAAGGAGGTGACCAAGCTTTTGCAAGCTGGGATCATCTACCCTATTTCAGACAGTCAGTGGGTTAGCCCCATCCATGTTGTGCCCAAGAAAACTGGCCTCACTGTGGTGAAGAATGAGAGGGATGAGCTTATCCCAGCTAGAGTGCAGAAAAGTTGAAGAGTCTGCATTGACTATAGGAGGCTCAACCAAGCAACCAGGAAAGATCATTTCCCCCTGCCATTCATTGATCAGATGCTGGAGCGCCTGGCAGGTAAATCTCATTATTGTTTTCTTGATGGTTTTTCTGGTTACTTTCAAATAAATATTGCTCCTGAGGATCAAGAAAAAACCACATTCACCTGCCCCTTTGGCACTTTTGCCTATAGGAGGATGCCCTTTGGTCTATGCAACGCCCCTGGTACCTTCCAGCGGTGCATGCTTAGCATTTTTAGCGACTTTCTTGAGAATTGCATAGAGGTGTTTATGGATGATTTTACTGTGTATGGATCCTCCTTTGATGCGTGTTTAGACAATCTGGAAAAAGTTTTGAAAAGATGCATAGAAACAAACCTTGTTCTCAATTTTGAGAAATGTCACTTCATGGTTGGACAAGATTTGGTTCTAGGGCATATCATTTCTGAAAAGGGAATAGAGGTAGACCCTGCTAAGATATCTGTGATTTCGCAGTTGCCTTACCCCTCTTGCGTGCGAGAGGTGCGATCTTTTCTTGGACATGCAAGTTTCTACAGGCGCTTCATCAAGGATTTCAGCAAGAAGGCGCTTCCCTTGTCCAGACTGCTGCAGAAAGATATTGACTTTTCTTTTGATGACAGATGCAAGCAGGCGTTTGATTGCCTGAAGGAAGCTTTGACTACCGCCCCTATCATTCAGGCACCGGATTGGACAACCCCATTTGAGCTCATGTGTGATGCATCTAATTATGCATTAGGGGCTGTCTTGACACAGAAAATTGACAAGCTGCCGAGAGTGATCTACTATGCTTCACGCACTTTGGATGTTGCTCAGGCAAATTATACCACCACTGAAAAAGAGTTGCTGGCAATTGTTTTTGCCCTTGATAAGTTTAGGTCATATTTGCTTGGATCACCTGTTATTGTGTATACTGACCATGCAGCTCTAAAGTTTCTGTTGAAAAAGGCTGAGTCAAAGCCTAGATTGATCAGGTGGATGCTACTGCTCCAAGAGTTTGACTTGCAAATTGAAGACCGAAGTGGAGCACGAAATTTGGTTGCAGACCACCTAAGCCGGATTGAAAAAGCTGGGAATGAAGCTGATGTGTTGCCCATACAGGATGCCTTTCCTGACGAGAGTTTGTTGATGATTTCCTACTCTCACCCCACTCCTTGGTTTGCACACATTGTAAATTATTTGGTTGCTTCAATTTTTCCTCCCTTAGCATCACGTGCTCAGATTGCTAAAATTAAGAGTGATGCCAAGTATTATGTTTGGGATGACCCATATCTGTGGAAGTTGTGCAGTGACCAGGTTACTAGGAGATGCATTCCGGACCATGAGATTGACTCGGTCCTGCAGTTTTGTCATGCCTCCTCACCTGGTGGTCATCTGGGGATACAGAGAACAGCTCGCAGGGTGCTTGACTGTGGTTTCTATTGGCCTTCCATCTTCAAAGATGCGGAGAAGATTTGCAGCACTTGTGAGCCTTGTCAGAGAGCAGGAGGATCAATTTCACAGAGACAAGAGATGCCTCAACAACCTATGTTGTTCTGTGAGGTGTTTGATGTATGGGGTATAGATTTCATGGGTCCTTTTCCTGTTTCTTTTGGTTTCTGTTATATTCTCCTTGCTGTGGATTATGTTTCAAAATGGGTGGAAGCTAGAGCCACCAGGACTAATGATGCTCGGGTTGCTGTAGATTTTGTTAGATCTCACCTCTTTTGCAGGTTTGGAGTGCCTAGAGCAATTGTTAGTGATCAAGGAACCCATTTTTGCAACAGATCCATGCAAGCTTTGCTCAAGAAATATGGGGTGACGCACAGAGTTTCTACACCATACCACCCCCAATCAAATTGGCAGGCTGAGATCTCCAACAGGGAGATTAAGAGGATTTTGGAGAAGATTGTCCAGCCCAACAGGAAAGATTGGAGCAATAGGTTGGACGATGCTCTTTGGGCTCACAGGACAGCATACAAAGCACCGATAGGGATGTCCCCCTACCGTGTTGTCTTCGGAAAAGCATGTCACCTACCAGTCGAGATTGAGCATCGGGCATATTGGGCTGTGAAGATTTGCAACTTCTCCATGGACCAAGCTGGAGAGGAAAGGAAGTTGCAACTGAATGAATTGGATGAGATCCGATTGGAGGCATATGAGAACTCGAAGTTCTACAAGGAAAGGACAAAGAAGTTCCATGATAGTTCTATTGTTAGAAAGGACTTCGAGGTTGGCCAACAGGTTTTGTTGTATAACTCTAGACTGGGCCTCATGGGTGGTAAGTTGAGATCAAAATGGACTGGACCTTTTGTTGTGACTAATGTTTATCCTTATGGTGCAGTAGAGATCCAAGGTCCATCTACAGCTAAAAGCTTCAAGGTGAACGGGCATAGACTGAAGCCTTTCCTCAGCAACCCTTCTTTAGTGGATGTAGTGGTGGAGGAGACGTCTTTGGTCCACCCCACCTATCCTCCCATCTGATTCAGGGAGTTTCTTTTCTCCTTCCCTCCTCACTTTTATTGCACTTTGTCGATATCTGATGATTGTTTTGATTGTTTGATCTACTGATTGTGACACACTGAGGACATTGTGTCGTTAAAGTGTGGTCTATTAGGGGAGGTTGTTTCTTTGTTCATGTTTCGGTTTTTATGTAGTTTGTTGTGTCTTGTGTATAGTTTTGCATGCTTTTCGTAAATTCTGGATTGTGGTTAGGTTGTCAGTTTTCCTTCACTTCATTGATACTCTGAGATGTTGGATTCCTTGCTTTTCTTTGCTTGGAAGATAATCATGATGTTTGAGAGTTGAATTGATTGTGACACAAATGCCCTGTGTGAGAATTTGAGCCACTTTATGTTCTTTCTTGTGTGATATGTCTCTTGATTGCTTGCACATATGCCTTGGCTTGACTCTTGTTGATAGTTCTTGATTGATATGCATGTTTTGAAGTGATAAAGGCAATTTTGTTCTTGAGCCTCTCTAGCCAAATAAGCTTACCTTGTTTTAATTCTTTGATAACCCATTTTGAGCCTATACTTTCCACCATTTCCTTGTTTTGAAGCTCATACACTAGCCCTTAGTGAAAAACAATGATTACCTTAACCTTAGGGAATTTTGGAGCTTTGGAAGTGTTTTGGGAACAAGTGTGGTCTCTTGGGGGTTTCTGATGGGTTGGCTAGTTGGTTCCTCTTCTTGTTTTATTTTGGTAAATATATGTGTATCTTGTCTTTTACAGTTTTGTTTTGAAAAGAGAGAAAAGAAAAGAGACAGGATGAAAAGGAAAAAGAGAGCAGAAAATTAGAAAAAAAAATGTGAATAATTGTGAATAATGGAGTCAAGAAGAGGATGGAATTAGAGGTTGTGGGTGTGTTTGAATGTGTTTACACTTGTTCCCCATTGCTCCTCTGTTCCTTATGGTTTGTAGCTTCTTATCCAGATATATCCTCCCTTGTCCTTGGCCCCATTACAACCATGAAAAGACCTTTTGATTTGAACATGCGTATGTGCTTGAGTATTGATATTAGAGGCTTGCCAAGTCTAATTGTGTTTGTTTTCTTGAGTGCATTGAGTGACATTGATTTACCTTAAACACTTGAGAGAAACACTGATTATGTGCATCTGTGAGGCCCTGTTGCTTTTGATTCATCTCTTGAACTGATTGAATGTTTTCCTTGTACTGAACTGTTTGGATGATTCTTTGAGTATTTGCTTTCATTGACTCTGTGTGGGATTCTGCCTATACCTTTTACCGTCCAGATTTTGTGAGAATTGTGCAACTGTGTTTCTGTTTTGGACTCTTTGTTGTCTGTCTGTCAAGTCTGTGTCAACTCCCTGATGTTTGAGTAGTTCCCTGGTTTTCGTTTTGGTTTTGCCCAGGAGTGCAAAAGACTAAGTGTGGTCTATTTTGATGAGTCGTTATTTCTTGAACTATATTTAGTTTATTTCACTTAAATAAACCAGGGAAATGTGTTTAATTGTTTGTTATTTCCCCGTTTTCCGAATTCCGCTTAATTTGGTCGGAAATTTGTAATTGTGCTAATTTGGATTTTCTGAGCTGATTAAGTGTATTTTTGAAATGCAGGAAAATTTCGGAAATACATTTTGGGACATCAGGAAGAATGCCAAATAAATTCAAGACTCTCCAGACAGACATTTTTGAATTAATTAAATTGTAATTCAGCATTTTAGAATTTCTGTATCAACTCTTATATTTTGGGTCAATTTTTGGTAAATTAGTGTAGACCCAAAAATTAGAAGTTAGTGACTTGGACCTAGGGTTTTATTGTGTGGACCCCATCCCTATTAAAGGGAGGACACATGTCCTTAGAGGGTGCCCCAGCCGCCACGCCTTCTTGTGTGGAAATGTCCACTTTACCCTTCTTCATGTTTTGGCAAACTTGTAACATCTTCTTGTTCTCCAATTTTCCATCCAAAAATAGCAAATAGTATTTGACCTTGGGGAGAATACTCATCTTGGAGCTTTTTGGCCATCCTTCTTATGATGGGTCCTATGGTGCTAGGCCTTCTTGTATCATTCCCTCCCTCTTGAGAAGGATTTGCCCTCAAATCCAAAAGGTCTTCATCTTCACTATCAAATCCTGAAAAAGGTTTAAGATCAGATACATTGAAGGTAGCATGAACACCATATTCAGGAGGAAGATCAAGTTGATATGCATTGTTATTAATCCTCCTTATTACTCTAAAAGGTCCATCTCCTCTAGGATTGAGTTTGGATTTTCTTAGTTGAGGAAATCTTTCCTTTCTAAGATGAATCCAAACTAAATCTCCTTCATTGAAGATTAACTCTTTCTTGCCCTTATTATGTTGCTTGGCATATTTCTCATTTTGTTGTTGAATTTGAATTTTAACCCTTTGATGTAAATCTTTGATAAATTTAGACTTAGATACCCCATCTTGATGAATAAAATCAATAGAATTTGGAAGGGGTATTAAATCCATGGGTGTCAAAGGATTAAAACCATAAACAACTTCAAAAGAAGACAATTTAGTAGTTCCATGAACTACTCTATTGTAGGCAAACTCAACATGAGGTAGGTACTCATCCCAAGATTTGTGATTTCCTTTAAGAACTACCCTTAGTAAAGTGGAAAGAGATCTATTGACTACTTCAGTTTGACAATCTGTTTGAGGATGGCAAGTAGTAGAAAAAGATAACTTAGTCCCTAATCTAGACCATAAGGTCCGCCAAAAGTGACTAAGAAATTTTGTATCTCTATCTGAAACTATTACCTTAGGTAACCCATGAAGTTTAACCACATCTCTAAAGAATAACTTTGCAATGTTGCTTGCATCATCTACTTTGTGGCAAGGTATAAAATGAGCCCTTTTGCTAAATCTGTCTACCACCACAAAGATAGAGTCAAAACCCCTAGAAGTTTTGGGAAGACCTAACACAAAATCCATACTTATCTCTTCCCAAGGGGTGGAAGCAACATTCAAAGGAGTATAAAGTCCATGAGGCATTGATTTAGATTTAGCTTCTAAACAAGTTATACACTTAAAGAAATGCCTTTGAACATCCCTTCTCATGTGAGGCCAAAAGAATTTTTCTTTCAACATGCCAAGGGTCTTTTCTACCCCAAAATGTCCCATTAATCCTCCCTCATGTGTCTCTTTAACAAGGAGTTTTCTATGTGAGCCTTGAGGAATGCAAATATTTCCTTCTTTAAAAAGATACCCCTCTTTCACATAGAATCCTCCTTGAGGTTTATTGAGACATTCCTCATAGATATGAGCACAATCAAGATCTTGTGAATATAATTCAAGAATGTTATTAAATCCAAGAATTTGAGCTCCCAATGTGGCTAATAGATTAATTTTTCTTGACAAAGCATCAGCCACCACATTGGATTTTCCTTTCTTGTATTTAATAACATAAGTGAATTGTTCAATGAATTCCAACCACTTAGCATGCCTCTTTTATAACTTATGTTGACTCTTCAAATACTTAAGTGATTCATGATCACTATGAATGATAAACTCCTTGGCAACAAGGTAATGTTCCCAAGTTTGAAGAGCCCTCACAAGTGCATAGAGTTCTTTGTCATAGGTGGGGTAATTACAAGAAGCACCATGAAGTTTTTCACTAAAGTATGCAATTGGGTGTCCTTCTTGTAATAATATTGCACCTATGCCAAATCCTGAAGCATCACATTCTAGCTCAAAAGTTTTGGAAAATTTTGGCAAAGCTAGAATGGGTGCTTGTGTGAGCTTCTCTTTGAGTAGCTCAAAAGCTTTTTGTTGTTTATCCCCCCAATGGAATGTAACATCTTTTTTCACCAACTCATTGAGGGGTGAAGCAAGACTATAGAAGTTAGGAACAAATCTTCTATAAAAGCTTGCCAACCCATGGAAGCTCCTTACTTCTCCTACATTCTTTGGAGGAGGCCAATCTTGGATGGCCTTTATTTTTTCTGGGTCCACATGAACCCCATTTTTGGTGACCATGATGAGAGGGTCGCACCTCCCCACAAAAGTTGTGCATAAAAGAATGCAATATAGACTAGGAAGTGACTCCTAGGTCGTCTCTCAAGGACCAAATGCTTCGCGGTTCAGTTTTAGATCTTTTCGCTTTCTACGAAAAGGGGGGGTTGAAAGTTTGTTGTTGTGGACAAAAGAAATAAATTGCAGTAAAAATAAATTAAAACAGTGAAAATTGATACAGTAATTCAAAAGCATTAAAATTTACTTGAACCTCAGATACATGAGTAGGGATTTCAAGTTTACAGTAAACCTGCTCAGGTTTTTCCTTTACTACCTCACTTGGATTTTGACCCGCCAGCTTGCAGAGCAACTTCTTTGCCTCTGTTGGAGTTCTGTCCATCAAAGATCCACCAGCAGCTACATCCACTAATATCCTTTCATTGTCCAGGAGCCCTTCATAAAAGTAAATCAAGAGCAAATGCTCTGAAATTTGGTGGTTTGGACAGGCTGTGCAGAGCCTGTTAAACCTCTCCCAATAATCTGCCAGGCTTTCTTCTTGAAATTGCTCAATGGTAGTGATCTCCCTCCTAATGCTGATTACCTTTGCTGCTGGAAAGAACTTGTTGAGGAATCTCTATTGTGTTTCCTGCCAACTATCAAAAGGATACTGGTATAGGAACCAGTCTCTTGCTGCACCTTGAAGGGACATTGGAAACACTTTCATCAACACTGTCTCCTTTGAAACACCAGGAGGCCTCATCGACAAACACACCAAACAAAACTCCTTGAGGTGCCTGTATGGATCTTCATGTACCAACCCATGGAATTTGGGAAGACTCTTGATCAGATCATATATCCAGTCTTGAGAATCTGTCATCTCCTCTATTGTAGTGCAAAACCTGTCTCAGACCTGGACTTCCACTTCAAACAAAGATTAAACCAAACATATAGAAACATAACATGGGGGAAAACCATTATTTACATAATTTGAAACTTCGAGAAACAACAACTAAATGCACAAAATACAAAAAATGATAAAAATCTAAAAACACAAAAACCGATAAAAGAAGTAAACCCAAACAAGACTAACTAAACATCCTAAAACACATCACACAACACAACACTAACACAACAAAACACAACACACACAAACACCACAAAAACCTAAGACCGAACCATTGGTCCCCGGCAACGGCGCCATTTTGATGAGAGGGTCGCACCTCCCAACAAAAGTTGTGCATAAAAGAATGCAGTATAGACTAAGAAGTGACTCCTAGGTCGTCTCTCAAGGATCAAATGCTTCGCGGTTCAGTTTTAGATCTTTTCTACGAAAAGGGGGGTTTGAAAGTTTGTTGTTGTGGACAAAAGAAATAAATTGCAGTAAAAATAAATTAAAACAGTGAAAATCGATACAGTAAAAAAAAAACGCAGTGCAAAAAGTAAAAACGCATACGCAGATTTCATCAGATTGCTCGGTACAGAAAACTTAAGATTGCTGAGATCACAAAACGAAATTTCAGGAGATGCAGAAAACGTAAATTCAAAGCAGAAAACAGTTGCAGGAATTGGAAATTCAGAAAATAGTAGATTGAATCGCAGTAGAAGCAGAAACGAAATTTTTGCAGTAGAATAGTAAGAAATGAAAATTGAAGTGCATCGGAGAAATTGAAATGTTTGAACAGCAGAGTGAAAGAAACATCAACAGAACATTAAAAGATCATTAAAATCGCAGAAAGCATTCAACATCATAAATTAAAATTGTGGTAGAAATTAAAACAGAAACAGACCTGGATGTTCATCAGCGGAAATGAGTTTAAACTGGAAATTTAACTGGAGTCCATTACAGAAAAGAAGAAATTACAGTACACATCAAACGAGAATTCTAACACTGGAAATTACAGTAAACACTATCACTGGAAATGGAAAACAAACCCAAAGGGGGGAGGGGGAAAAATTACTCAGAACACAGAACTAGGAAGCCTTTTCCCTACTCCTACTCCTACTGCCTACCCCTACTCCTACTCCTACTGCCTACCGGAATATGTCTACTACCTCTACTGGAATCCTACTCACTCTACCCTACACTCCATTTCTCTCCCGGAACTACACTTGCTGGACCACTTCATTTCTGGATGCTCCACGCTTCTGCTCTGGACGTGTGTGTGGAGTGGGCTGGACCGTGAATGAAGCCCGTGATCCAGCACCTTTCTTCAAGCCAAAAGGGAAATGAGCCTCTCCATGAACGTGCAAATCGTGACATCTTTTCTTTGGTTGTGGCCGTGAGAACCTCCCAAGCTGCTGCCCAAGCCACGCACGAAACTTGAAGTCCAATAGGGAACGTTGAGTCTAGCCTGCTTCGTGATGTCCAATCCAAGAATCAGCACATATTCTTTTTGAAGCCCTACGTTGCAGCCCTCACCATGTGTTTCCTAAATATTTCTTTCCTAAATATTTCTTTTTGAAGCCCTACGTCTCTCAAGGACCAAGGCTTCTATTTCCCCAAGCACACCTCCTAAACTGCTGTCCGCGTGTGGAAGCAACCCGTGTGCTTGCTCTAGCTTGCTAAAAGAAAATGAATTATTCTTCCTCCTGCTTTGGGCCGTGTTACTTCTTTTTCTTCCAGCACCACTTTTTAGCTTCTCCAATCAAGCCCATCTCCACATGTGCATCCACTTCTTCCAGTATTTTCTCCTAGCAATTCACCGTGACAGCACCCTCTTGCCTTCATCTCCACGCTCTACATCTTTTTCTGCTGCCTCCAGCTCAACGTGTGCACACCGCCAGCTTCTTCCGTGGTGCTTTACTCTCCAGCCAGGTCGTGACCGAGAGCTCTTTTTGCTGGACAACACTGCTACTTGTTGTCCGTGTGTGCCACTTCTCCCCAAAGCTAAATGAAAACAACTAATTGAAAAGAGATATGCAACCGTGCTACACTTTCTTCAAAAACTCCTGCTGGTCCTTTTTACTGCTGGCCGTGTGCTTTTCAAAGAAAGAAAATAATATCCTCCAAAAAGATAAGAAAACCGTGAGCTCCACTTCCTTTGTTCGCGTGTTCCTTCACTGAACATAAGCACCGCTTCTTTATTGGAAGAAAGGAAGAGAAGCTTCTCATCCCTCCTGCTTCACAAAATGAATGCCATGTGTAATGTTATCTTCCAAAAACCGTGAGCTGCACTTGCACGTGGCCCCCTCCATTATGCTTCACGGCTTACTGCATTCTCCTAAGCCAAAGAGAAATTATCCAATCCTAGGTGGCGCGGCTCCCACTTTGATTCCATCCAAAACATGTGATGTTTGCTGCCACAATGAATGTGCCGTGACACCACTTTCATTAACTCTATAAAATTCACCTTAGCATTTTGCAATCCCATGTGAATGTGTGCATACTGGATGCAGCAAGCTGGACCAAGGCCGTGACAATTGCTTAAAATATGTGGCAGCTCATTTCCAGCATAAATGCACTTCATTTCTTCAATCTTCTGGATGTGCAGTTTTGTTCAACTCAACAATTTGGACCTCCTTGCAACCAATTAAGAGTCAAGATGGCCATGAGATGCATTGTCCAATGATAAATTCCAGCCACCACAAGTACTAAACAACAAGCAAACAATGCAAACATATTAGAACACTCAAACAGTAATCACTGGACTGACATAGGGGAGTAAAAAAATTACTGGGAACAGTACAAAATGAATTTGAACAAAGTAAAAACTATACGTGAAAGTAGACATCTAGACAAAACTATGAAAAAATATTGCATGGAAAACGGATAAGAATTGAACTCAAACGAGGTCACACAAGTTGACACAAACAACAGTAATCACTGGACTGACATATGAGAGTAAAATAAATACTGGGAACAGCACAGAATGAATTTGAACAAAGTAAAAACTATATGTTAAAATAGACATCCAGAAGAAACTATGAAAAAAAATTGCATGGAAAACGGATAAGAATTGAACTCAAACGAAGACACACAAGTTGACACAACATTCACGCGGCAGCCAGCGAAAATAAAAATGGCTAAGATGCATTGGCTCAATTTCCATTTCTCATTTAGCCTTTCTAATGTCCCAAAAAGTTATCCAAAATTTTCCCATAATTAATAATGCAAAACAATAAGCTCAGATAATTCAAATTAGTTAAAATAAGAATTTCCGATCAAATTAAGCACAATTAGGAAAAACAGGAAAATACCGGACGTTTAAGCATAATTCCCCGACTAATTCTAGCACATTAAACTAAGTGAAGTGAGGAAAATATTGGTTCATCAGACCACAAATCCAAGAAATATGACACTATCAACACAAAAGGTACATTTGTCAAAGTTTGCAAACAATTTGTGTTTTCTAAGAATTGTTAAAACAACTATCAAATGATTTTCATGAGTTTGCAAATTTTGACTATATACCAAGATGTCATCAAAGTAGACAACTACAAACTTCCCAATGCAATCCCTAAGGACATGATTCATAAGTCTCATGAATGTGCTTGGAGCATTTGTAAGACCAAAAGGCATAACTAGCCATTCATATAATCCAAACTTGGTCTTAAAGGCAGTTTTCCATTCATCACCTTCTTTAATTCTTATTTGGTGATAGCCACTTTTTAAATCTACCTTTGAAAATATTTGTGCTCCATGCAATTCATCCAACATATCATCAAGCCTAGGAATGGGATGTCTATACTTGATTGTGATGTTGTTGATAGCTCTACAATCACAACACATGCGCCACTTCCCATCTTTTTTTTGGTACAAGCAACACTGGTACAGCACAGGGACTTAGACTCTTTTGAACTAAGCCTTTATCTAGCAACTCTTGGACTTGTGTCTCAATCTCCTTAGTTTCTTGGGGGTTTGTCCTATAGGCTGGCCTATTAGGAAGAACTGCCCCTGGAATGAAATCAATTTGATGTTCAATTCCTCTTATGGGTGGAAGCCCTTTTGGAATTTCTTGTGGGAATAGATCATCAAATTCTTTCAAAAGTTTTTGAATGGATGGAGAAAGAGTTGAAGTCTTTGAATCACTAGATGTGCATGTAAGTGTCCCTTGACAAAGAAGAAGATATGAAGCTTGCTCAACTTGAAGTGTATTGATTAAAGTCTTTTTGTTTAAAAGGACTTCATGTTGAGTGACCTTAGGTGACACACTTGTTTCTATACCCTCCTTTCTTTTTGACCTTTTCTTTTGATCATGTTCTTGCTTTCTTACAGACTTCATTTGTGCTTGATCCTTAGCCACTTGGGTAGGAGTCAAAGGATGAAGCACAAACTTCTTGTCCTTTTGATGGATAGTGATGGTATTGGTTAGACCATGATGGATAGTTTGATGATCAAATTGCCATGGTCTCCCCAATAACACATGACATGCTTCCATGGGAACTATATCACATAAAACTTCATCTTTAAAGTTCCCAATGGAAAATGCCAACTTCACTTGATTCTTGACTATTATATCCCCATCTTCATTTAGCCAATGAAGTTTATAAGGTTTTGGATGGGGTATAATATCAAGTTTCAACTTCTCAACCAACCTTGTGATACAACAATTGCAACAAGACCCACTATCAACAATGAGAGAACAATGATTTTCTTGAATTTTACATCTTGTGTGAAAGATGTTCTCTCTTTGTGATATGTGTTCAAGACTTGGTTGGTTGCTAAGTATCCTTCTCACCATGAGAAGTTGCCCATCATCAGCATATATTTCCTCTTCCCTCTCTTCTTCCTCACTCTCACTTGTACTAGTTGGGGTGTCACTTTCACTACTATAAATGTCCTTGCCTTTCAAAATAATGTTTCTTTTTGTAGGACATTGAGTAGCTACATGACCCCTTCCTAGACATTTGAAGCATTTGATTTCACTTGTTCTGGTGTGTGAGGGTGTTTCTTTCTTGGGTCTCTCTTCTATTTTGCTAGAGGTTTAAATGGCTCTTTTTCTTTAAAAATTTTCTTTTCAAAAGTAGGTTGAACTTGAATTCTTTTAGAAGAAGATTTTCTCAAGTTTTGTTGTTCTACCTTTATACACATTTGAACAAGATCATTCAAATCTCTATAAGGTAGAAGTTCAACCCTATCTCTTATGTCAAAATTGAGCCCACTTAAAAATCTAGCTAAAGTAATTTCTGGACCCTCTACTATGCCTGCCCTCATCATATACAACTCCATCTTTTGTCTATATTCCTCAACTGTCATAGACCTTTGTTGTAACCTTTGGAGTATATCCATGAGTTCTCTATTGTAGTAGGAGGGAATGTGTCTCCTCCTAAGGGCAGACTTGAGATCATTCCAATAGTGGATAGGAGGGGCTTGATGTCTAAGCCTCTCTTTAACCAAGGCAGTCCACCAGTACATTACATACCCTTGAAAGCTTAGGGTAGCTAGAGAGACCTTCCTCTCTTCACTCACTTGGTGGCATTCAAATAATTGTTCTACCTTCATCTCCCAATCAAGATAAGCCTCTACATTGTCCTTCCCATGGAAGTGAGGCAACACAACATTGACTTCTTTAGGGGGTGGGGGTGCATGAGAATTTCTCCTATGCCTCCTAGAAGTAGAAGGCTGATGAGGATAATAATCACCCAGATTCAAAGACATCCCTCCCTCTTGAGAGTTTTCACTCTAACTTCCCCTAGACTTACTTTCCCTTATCATTCTCAACTCATCTTGAATAACAGCATTTTGAAGCTCTCTATTGACTTTCTCTTCATTCATTTCTCTTCTTATTTCCTTGAATTCATTAACTAAAGTTTGAAGAGAAAAATGTTCTTTTTCACTATCACTAATCCTAGGAGAATGCCTTCTAGACATTATGATGGACTTAAATATTATTCTTGAAATAAAGACTAGAGCTTTTCACTTGAAAGCAATATTCCAGGTAAGGGAGGTGATTCACTAAGAATGCTTAAGTACCAAGCCTTATCCTTGCCAAATATGCTTCTAGTTACTTACTAGAGTCCTTAGATCAAAATCACTCTTAAATCCACTTAAGTCTTAAAGACAACAAAGAAAACACAAAGCCAAGAAAAGACACAACCTAACTCTAAATTCGGACCCCTAAGAGAGCTTCCTATTCGCACAAGATATATGCTATCTAGTCGAGAATGGAACAAGCAATTAAAGTGAGGTCTCCTAGGTGAGGCTTAGACTTTGGATCTAAGACACACTCACCGTCTACCAATTTTAAAGTGATGAGACTTTTAGTCAAGTTAGCAAATGAGGGAAGAACACTTATGAGCTCTTCCACTTCACTTGTTTGAAATGCCCAACTTACAAAATTGGAAAAGAAAGTAAACACCAAAAAAATACAAAGTAAACAACAAAATTTGGAAAAACAAGGATGTGGTTGAATGTGGCAGCTTTGGTTGCTCTCAAACAAGTAATGAATCAGCTTGGATTCATGCAATTCTCTCAGCTGCAATGTGAATTATGTTGCTGTTGCAGCAACCAGTTTGATGCAGACCAGTGAAGAATATGGTTCTGTGATGGACAAATTTATGATCACCAAAATATGATGTCACAAACTTGTTTCACAATCGGCAAGTATGACCGAATCGTTCAAGTAATAAACTTGGTAAGACCAAGTATCGTTCTCCCAAAGGACTCACGGCCTAGTTTAGTTGTGTGGTTTGTTGATTAGCTAAGACTTAAGAACGAAATATTTGAAGTTTAATATGCAAAGACGAAAATAAACATGTATGCATGAGTTTTGATCAATGGCAAAAGCAAAAGATAAACACTTTCAATGAAATATATGAATGAATATGTTGTTGGGGGTCAATTTCATCTCATCCACTCTCATATATTTTAGGAATTCAACATTCAAATCATCATTGTTAATGCTACTCTCTAAAGTACCATTCTAGATGGCTTCTCCCTAATCACGAGTTCATACAATTCCTAGCATTCCTAATGATTAGTTCATAAGTGCAGGAGCTTAACGACAACCAATATAATATTGGGAGAAATTCCCCGGATCTATACTTCCCCGTACGTGCCCGTATCGACAAAACCAATAATCATGCATCGAATGAGTTAAACCATGCAAGCATTAAGCAAAGAGGAAAAACCCTAACTAATGATGAAAGAAAGCATAAATCTTAATTAAAAGATGCAAGCATAGATTCCATATATGAGAGCTTCAAGAGATTACATTGATTCCCCAACAAACATACAAGGTTTAGTTCACCATATTCATGGTGAACCTAGATGAATAACAATGAAAGAATGAAAGAATAAACCCTATAAAGGTGAAGAGGTAGCCTGAGCATCCAAGAGATCCTCCTTCAAAGGGGTGGAAGAGAGAGTGTTTGCCTCGTTTCTGCCAAAGATACTAATTCTAGGACGTGCAAGCCCTTATATACTATTTTAGAATTACAAAAGATTACAAAAGCCCAAGCCCATAAAAGTGCCGCTCAGCGGTAAATACCGCTCAGCGGTGACTGCGCGTCCCTTTTCTTCCCCTCAGCGGCCAGTTTGCCCCTCAGCGGACCTCCCGTGACCTCCTGAGTGCCGCTCAGCGGTAAAATGCCGCTGAGCGGTGCTTTCGGCTTCTCCTTTTGCACTCTTTGCTTCCTTTTCTGATTCCATCTCTCTCCTTCTTCACTTCTTTCACTAAATTCACCTTAAAACCTGCACAAAAACACTTAAATCAAGCATAAATCTGTCCAGCTCTCTTATTTCTGAAAATATAGATAAAAGCATGATTTCAAGCTAGTTTTTAAGTATAAAGGTTGCTTTTAGTATCAATTTTAAGCATGAAAATAACAGTTTTTCAACTGTTATCACAACCCCAAACATAGAACTTTGCTTGTCCTCAAGCAAACAAAATGTAACTCAATCTCCAACCAATTCATATGATGGTTCACTCATTCAAAAATTCTCTTTTTCAAGATAAGTAATAACTTCACTCAAACTCATGACCAAGAGTTCAACCAAGATGTGCACATGCTTTAGTGTTCACAAAGTCATTTAAATTCCAACAAATGCTATTTTTCATGAATGATCAATCAATTAAGCATGGATGTTCATGTGCTTATGGAATATTTCCTCACTAGGTAAAGTGTTTCACTCAACACACAAGTGTATAAGAGGTAAAGTGTTTCACTCATTCACTCCACTATCACAATGTCACATGAATCAACTTTGCCTTTCATTTTACCACAATCAAAAACATTCACAAGCATGCATCATCACAAGGACTTTTCAATGGCTTATAACGTGGCTGGGCTAACAAGAAAATTGGTTTTTCTGGATCACAAAATCCTTGAGTTAAGAGAATCATAACAACACAATTATTCTTATTCATTCCCAACTTTCTTTTGCCTTTGCATTTGCATTGAGCTTTGCTTCTTTTTCTTTTCTTTTTCTTTTTCTTTGTATATTCTTACTTTTTAGCTCTTAGCTCAATGCTTTTCCTTTTTCATGTTTTCCCAACAACCCCAAACTTGAACATTTAACAATACCACACAAGATCTTCTACTTAACTCAAGGTAAAGATTTTCAATCAAGGGTTTTCAGTGTATGTTCAAGGCTAAAGGTTCAAAGGATAGAACACAATGTGTTCTCTTTTAGTAAGCTAACTTTTTGAATTTGGCCAATAAAAAGGGTTCCAACAAACGGCCTTGATCATATGATGCAAAACAAGCAATTGATTCAATCATAGAAAACCTGGGCAAAGTCATTCAAGCTTCCAAATTAATAGCATTCAACAATAACAACTCTGGAGCTCAAAACCTCACATATAAGCTTATTCACATTTGACATACACATCCTGCTTAATTTCACAATCACAATCATGATATCATGCATTTGTTCACAAAGCTTGTGAATCACCTGTATAAGCATTTTATGTGCTGATGGACAAATTTGTAAGCACCAAAATATGATGTCACAAACTTGTTTCACAATCGGCAAGTATGACCGAATCCTTCAAGTAATAAACTTGGTAAGACCAAGTATCGTTATTCCCAAAGGACTCACGGCCTAGTTTAGTTATGTGATTTGTTGATTAGCTAGGACTTACAAACGAAATATTTGGATTTTACTATGCAAGACAGAAAATAAACATGTATGCATGAAGTTTGATCAATGGCAAAGACAAAAGATAAACACTTTCAATGAAATATATGGATGAATATGTTGTTGGGGGTCAATTTCATCTCATCCACTCTCATATATTTTAGGAATTCCACATTCAAATCATCATTGTTAATGCCACTCTCTAAGGTACCATTCTAGATGGCTTCTCCCTAATCACGAGTTCATACAATTCCTAGCATTCCTAATGATTAGTTCATGAGTGCAGGAGCTTAACGACAACCAATATAATATTGTCAGTATAATATTGGGAGAAATTCCCCGGATCTAGACTTCCCCGTACGTGCCCGTATCGACAAAACCAATAATCATGCATGGAATGAGTTAAACTATGCAAGCATTGAGCAAAGAGGAAAAACCCTAACTAATGATGAAAAAAAACATATGTCTTAATCAAAAGATGTAATCAACAGATTCCATATATGAGAGCTTCAAGAGATTACATTGATTCCCCAACAAACATACAAGGTTTAGTTCACCATATTCATGGTGAACCTAGATGAATAACAATGAAAGAATGAAAGAATAAACCCAATAAAGGTGAAGAGGTAGCCTGAGCATCCAAGATCCTCCTTCAAAGGGGTGGAAGAGAGAGTGTTTGCCTCGTTTCTGCCAAAGATACTAATTCTAGGACGTGCAAGCCCTTATATACTAATCTAGAGTTACAAAAGATTACAAAAGCCCAAGCCCAAAAAGTACCGCTCAGCGGTGATTGCGCGTCTTCTTTCTTCCCCTGAGCGGCCATTTTGCCCCTCAGCGATTCCAACGTCACCTCTTGAGTGCCGCTCAGCGGTAGTTTGCCGCTGAGCGGTGCCTTTGTCTTCTCTTTTTGCACTCTTTCTTGTCTTTTCTAATGTCACTTCTCTCCTTCTTCACTCTTTTCACTAAATTCACCTTAAAACCTGCACAAAAACACTTCAATCAAGTGTAAACCTGTCCAGCTCTCTTATTTATGAAAATATAGATAAAAGGCATGATTTCAAGCTATTTTCTAAGTCTAAAGGTTGCTTTTAGTATCTATTTTAAGCATGAAAATAACAGTTTTTCAACTGTTATCATGTGAACATCATCTCAACATCAATCAATCAATAAGCATCATCAAGCATTACTTATCACACAATCACAGTTAATAGCAAACCATCATAATAAACTGATAACAGTTGAAAAACTGTTATTTTCATACTTAAAATTGATACTAAAAGCAACCTTTAGACTTAGAAACTAGCTTGAAATCATGCAGTTTATCTATATTTTCATAAATAAGAGAGCTGGACAGGTTTATGCTTGATTTCAGTGTTTTTGTACAGGTTTTAAGGTGAATTTGGTGAAAAGAGTGAAGAAGGAGAGAAGTGACATTAGAAAAGACAAGAAAGAGTGCAAAAAGAGAAGACGAAGGCACCGCTCAGCGGCAAACTACCGCTGAGCGGCACTCAAGAGGTAGCGTTGGAACCGCTGAGGGGCAAAATGGCTGCTGAGGGGAAGAAAGAAGACGCGCAATCACCGCTGAGCGGTAAATACCGCTGAGCGGCACTTTTTGGGCTTGGGCTTTTGTAATCTTTTGTAACTCTAGAATAGTATATAAGGGCTTGCACGTCCTTGGGATTAGTATCTTTGGCAGAAACGAAGTAAACTCTCTCTCTTCCACCCCTTTGAAGGAGGATCTTGGATGCTCAGGCTACCTCTTCACCTTTATTGGGTTTATTCTTTCATTCTTTCATTGTTATTCATCTAGGTTCACCATGATGATGGTGAACTAAACTTTGTATGTTTGTTGGGGAATCAATGTAATCTCTTGAAGCTCTCATATATGGATTTGTTGAGTACATCTTTTAAGTAAGACATATGCTTTCTTTCATCATATAGTTAGGGTTTTTCCTCTTTGCTCAATGCTTGCATTGTTTAACTCATTCTAATGCATGATTATTGGTTTTGTCGATACGGACACGTACGGGGAAGTCTAGATCCGGGGAATTTCTCCCAATATTTTACTGACAATATTATATTGGTTGCCTTTAAGCTCCTGCACTCATGAACTAATCATTAGGAATGCTAGGAATTGTATGAACTATTTGATTAGGGAGAAGCCATCTAGAATGGTACATTAGAGAGTGGCATTAACAATGATGATTTGAATGTTGAATTCCTAAAATATATGAGAGTGGATGAGATGAAATTGACCCCCAACAACATATTCATTCATATAATTCATTGAAAGTGTTTATCTTTTGTCTTTGCCATTGATCAATTCATGCATACATGTTTATTTTCATCTTTGCATATTAAACTTTGAATATTTCGTTTGTAAGTCCTAGCTAATCAACAAATCACATAACTAAACTAGGCCGTGAGTCCTTTGGGAAGAACGATACTTGGTCTTACCAAGTTTATTACTTGAACGATTCGGTCATACTTGCCGATTGTGAAACAAGTTTGTGACATCATATTTTGGTGCTTACAAATTTGTCCATCAAGTTTTTGGCGCCGTTGCCGGGGATTTGGGGATTGAACCCAAGTCCTAGCAACGGCTAATAAGTTTGGGTTATCAAGTTTTTGGCGCCGTTGCCGGGGACTCGTGGTTTAACTGGTTAATTTGTGTGATTATTGATTATCTTTGACTTTACTTTTGAATTTCTGTTTTTATTTTTTCTGTTTTTATTTTATCTTTTTATCTTTTTAGATTAGATTAGATTTTATTTTGTTAGGTTAGATTTTATTAGATTTTATTTTTCTTATCTTTTTATCTTTTAGGATTAGATTTTATTTTATCTTTTTAGATTAGGTTAGATTTTATTTTGTTAGGTTAGATTTTATTAGATTTTATTTTATCTTTATCTTTTAGATTAGGTTAGATTTTATTTTATCTTTTTAGAATAGATTTTATTTTATTTTATTTTCTATCTTCTAAATCTTTTATCTTCTTATCTTCTGAATCTTTTATCTTTTTATCTTTTGAATATATATCCTCTCTTATATCTTTTTGTGCTAACAAATCTTTTCTAGGGTTTTGTTTTCTTGTGCATGCAGGAAGCAATTCGAACTAGAAGTAAGAAAACAACAGAACCACTTCTTGAAGGTCTAGAAGAGAGTAGAAGGAGGAGAAGAATCAGAACGTCTAGAGAACTTTTCCCTTCTCCAGAAACTCTCTTGCACTCATCACCACAAGGTTCTGTTCATAGCACAGGAAGTATGGAGGGCAATAATGTTAGAAGAACTCTTGCAGATTACACTAATCTTGCTGGACCTCAGCACTTCAATAGCATAGCTAGACCTAGAGTCAATGCTGCGAACATGGAGGTCAAACCAGCACTGATTCAACTGGTAAAGAGTAATCAATTTAATGGGTTATCTCACGAAAGCCCATATGAGCACCTGACTACCTTTAATGAGATTTGCAATACAGTCAAAATTAATGGGGTGCCAGACGAAGCAATCAAACTTAGCTTGTTTCCTTTCTCATTGGGAGGCAATGCTAAGCTTTGGTTGAACTCTTTTCCAGAAGAAAGTTTCATAGAGTGGGAAGCAGTGGTTACAAAGTTTCTAAACAAATACTTCTCGCAATCTAAAGTAACTAAAGGCAAGCAAGAGATATCTTCATTCAAGCAGGGCATGGAGGAATCACTGGGACATGCATGGGACAGGTACAAAAGCTTATTACGTAAAACTCCCACGCATGGCTTTGAAGATCAAGAAGTAGTCCTAACTTTCCTTGGAGGGCTTGGTTCACAAACCAAGATGATGCTGGATGCCTCAGCTGGAGGCAATATCAAATGGAAGACTCCAGAGGAAGCAACTGAAATCATTGAAAATATGGCTACAAGTGATAATGAGCTGCACAATGAAAGAGGCGCCCCTATGCAACAGAAAGGGGTTCTTCAATTACAAACTCATGATGCTCTGCTGGCACAGAATAAAATTCTAACTCAACAGCTGGAAACTCTGACCAAAACTCTTGCTTCATTACCTAAAGAGTTAAAATCTGCTGCACATGTACAAACCCAGTTGTGCGAATTATGTGGGGGAGATCACATCAATGGCCAATGTGCTTTTCCTGTGGAAGCCGTGGAGGATGTTAATTTCATGGCTAATCAGTTTCCATACCGTCAAGGGAATTATAATCAGGGTTGGAAACCACATCCAAGTATTGGCCAAGGACAAACTGGGCAGGTTAATCAGTATAATAAGCAGCAGCAGCAGCAACCAACCATGTGGCAACAATTATCTATGCTTAATGAAAGATCTACAAGGTTGGAAGAAACTCTTCAGCAATTTATACAGAAAACTGAATCTTCTCAGAAGAGCACTGAAGCTGCTATAAAGAATTTGGAGATTCAGATGGGTCAGATCACCAAGCAATTGGAAGAAAGGCCAAACAGAAACTTTGGGGCTAATACTGAGGTTAACCCTAGAGAAGAGTGCAAAGTGGTCAGGAGTGCAAATGAAGAGATTATTGAGTTAGAAGAAGATGAAACAGAAGAGAGAAGAGAAGAAGAAAGAAAGGACAATTTTCCTTTTCTAACAAATCAGGAGAAACCAATGGATTTCACAGATTTATTCAGAATGGTTGATAATGAAGCTCCTTGGGAACAAATTCTACAGAAAATAGCAGTTTATACAAAATCTGAAGAAGGAACCTCTACAAAAAGAAGACGTAGAGATGATGAGGAAGAAAAGTGTGTAACTGTTAAGAAAGAATCATTCCCACCAAAAGCAGCAGATCCAGGTAGTTTTTCTATCCCTTGCACTATAGGGAAGAAAAAGGTAAAGAAAGCTCTCCTTGACCTAGGCTCAAGTGTTAACTTGATGCCTTATTCTCTATTGGAGCAAATTGGCCATGTTAAAATAAAACCTGTAAAGGTTAATCTGGTAATGGCTGATGGATCTTCAAAGGAGCCATGTGGGATTGCAGAAGACATTGTAGTTTGTGTTGGCAAACTTCAGTTCTTGGCAGACTTTGTGGTGATGAAGATGGAGAACGAAAAGATACCTTTCATACTGGGAAGACCGTTTATGAAAACGGCCAGGGCTATCATAGATGTTAATGAGGGTATAGTGGTGCTCCAGGACAGAGAGGAGAGAGTGGTGGTGGATGTTTTCAAAGATGAAACACAAGCAAAGGAGGAAGAAGCCAGTTATAAAGCTGCATTTCGAGATGCACCCATAACTAGAGGTAAAAATGAAAATCTTAAGGTTTCTGATAACCATTGTTTGTATTTTCAGGTACCCAAGGTAGAGGAAATTGGAAAAGGAGAAGAAGTTCCTAGAGACTGGAAGAAAAGAGGACTCCAACTTGGCACACCTGTAAGACTCAAGAACAAGTTGTGGGTGATAAAAGGCTTTAAAGAAAAGGAGATGATAGAGATAGAGTCTCCATATTCTAGAGAATCTAAGACAGTCCAAAGGAAGCAGTTGAAAGGTTGGTGGAAGGACAACATCAACCATAAAGAAGATGGAACATGAGCTTTAACAGGGTCAAGCTAGTGACGTTAAAGAAGCGCTTGCTGGGAGGCAACCCAGTAGATTGATAAACTTTTGATTTGTTTTTGTAATTTTTAATTTGTGAACATTATTCTGGACATTATGTTGTTGGATCTAGCATCTACTGAAGGATGCTAGGTGGTTAAGTATCTACTGAAGGATACTAAGTTTGTAACACCTACTGATGGGTGTTGGTGAGAAGATTTTGCACCTACTGATGGGTGCTGGTAAGTTTAAAACACCTACTGAGGGGTGTTGGTGGATTTTGGGTCAGGCTCGTGACGTTAAACAAGCGCTACCTGGGAGGCAACCCAGTTGATTGATTGTTTTTGTTTGTTTTATTTTAATTAGGGTTTGCATAAGCAATTTTAACATTGAATTGCAGGGAACCTATAAGGGGTATGCTAGGAAGGCACGTAGATCAAGAAAAGAAGGAGAAGGGCACATCACGAAAATGCCGCTGAGCGGCAATTACCGCTAAGCGGTACTATCGCAGATGGGCTTAAGTTCCCCTTAGCGGAACCCGAGCCCATTGGGGTATTTTTAAACCCTAAGCTGCGCGATTTTACATTCTTTCAAAGCCCTTCTCTGCACAAACACTCCCTCATATCTTCTCTTAGGTTTCCCACATTTTTTTTACTCTTCCCTCTTAGAAAAATTTCTCTTCCACTCACTTTTTCACTAGTGTGCTATCAAAGTTTGGGGTTGGAAGAGAGCATTCTAGTTTGGAAGCATTCTCATATCATCTAGCATCTCCACCCAAGTAAGTAAAATGCATTTTGTCATTCTAGGGTTCTTGAATTTGAATGTGATTGTCAAAGCATGAATATTTCGGGGTTTTGATTTCTATGCATGATTTGATGATATATTTGATGTTTGAACCGATTAAACTGCTTGATTATGTACTGGAAAACTGAAAATTGCATTTGGGTGGAGTTAGGACAGTTTAAAAACGAGATTTGCAAAAATCTGCAGGGCACCGCTGAGCGGCATTTACCGCTGAGCGGCACTCTGCCAGATTTGGTCTTTTCTGGTTTTTGCGTGTTTGAATTTGGCACTGGTGGCGCTGAGGGGAAATTCTGGCCCTCAGCGGTGGTTTAGCTTCGAAAGGAGTTATGTTCTGTGTTTACTAATGATTAACATCATGTTCTGTGGTTTTGGATTTGTGTTTTGAATGCAGGAATGGCATCTTCTTCAGGAAAGAGATTGTAAACCATGGCAACCAAGAGGAAGGAAAAGGATCCAGAGCAGCCCCATAATGGCAGGTTCCTCTCTAGGAAACATGAGAAGCACTTTAGGGTGGTTCAGGACAGGAGACTTCTAATGGAAAGAAAGGTTGGAATGATACCTAACTTTGCTCCTCAATTTGGAGAGCAAGTGTTAGGGAATGACTGGGGGAAGCTAGCCACTTATTCAGTGCCTGCCAACATAGCTGTGGTGAAGGAATTCTACACCAATGCAAAGAAGATTGGTGACTATCCAGATGAGAATTATTTGGGCTATGTCAGAGGCCATGCCATCAGGTATGATCCTGATTCCATCAACAACTTCCTGGATACTGTGTGGGCTGGTGAGCAATGTCAGTTTGCTCGTAGCATGGAGGAAGGTGCTGACTTTGAGGATGTTGAGAGAGTGTTGTGCATACCTGGAGGACACTTTCAAAGAAATAGATCTGGAGCAGTGGTGAACATTAGGAGGACAGATTTGACTCCTCTTGCAAAGTATTGGATGGCATTTTCTCATGCCAACATTCAGCCATGCTCACATGTGTCAGATATCACTCTCAGCAGGGCACTATTCATCTACTGTGCTATCAGGAATTTGAATGTAAATATTGGGCAGGTGATAGCTGATGAGATTAGTGTGTGTGCTAACACCTCAAACAACAAAGCACCACTGGGACATCCTTCTTTGATCACTCACCTTTGCAAGCAAGCTGGGGTGGACACTTCTGTTCCACCATTTGAGAGGCCAAGAAAAGCTATAGATGAGGCCTATTACAGACAGTATTGTGGAGGTGAGGAGGCAGCTCAGCCAGTTCCACCATGTCAGGCTCGTAGAGAGAGAGGGCCAGCACAGAGTAGGACATCTGTTGATACTCATGAGGCAGAACCATTCCAGATGAGGGACATGTATATGTCTCTTATAGGTGCTCAGTTGCAGTCCATCCACAGAGGGCAGGTGGCCACGGCTGAGATGATAGTGGGGATGTATGATACCCCTCCAGCACACAGGTGGACTATGGATGAATTCCATAACGTGGTAGCTTGGCCAGAAGAACCATTGCATGGAGGAGCTGAAGCAGCTGAAGCTTCAGCCAAAGATATGGAAGAAGATGAAGCTGAGGAGGAGGATGCATTTGATGAAGATGATGATGAAGAGGAGGAGGAAGATACAGAGGACAGCTCAGATTGATGAGGAGCTGAGATAGCATTTACTGATGAATGCTATCATATGATTATGCTGTTGTGGTTTAAGTTTTCTGAACTTATTTGTTTTTGTTTTTAGATTAGGGTTTGATGTACTCTATTGAACACCTGGTTTATTATGATGGTTTGCTATTAACTGTGATTGTGTGATAAGTAATGCTTGATGATGCTTATTGATTGATTGATGTTGAGATGATGTGCACATAAAATGCTTATACAGGTGATTCACAAGCTTTGTGAACAAATGCATGATATCATGATTGTGATTGTGAAATTAAGCAGGATGTGTATGTCAAATGTGAATGAGCTTATATGTGAGGTTTTGAGCTTCAGAGTTGTTATTGTTGAATGCTATTACTTTGGAAGCATGAATAACTTTGCCCAGGTTTTCTATGATTGAATCAATTGCTTGTTTTGCATCATGTGATCAAGGCCGTTTGTTGGAACCCTTTTTATTGGCCAAATTCATAAAGTTAGCCTACTAAAAGAGAACACTTTGTGTTCTAACCTTTGAACCCTTAGCATTGAATATACACTGAACCCTTGATTGAAAAATCTTTACCTTGAGTTAAGTAGAAGATTTTGTGTGGTATTGATAAATGTTCAAGTTTGGGGTTGTTGGGAAAAAGGAAAAGCATTAAGCTAAGAGCTAAAAAGTAAGAATATGCAAACAAAAAAGAAAAGAAAAGAAAAAGAAGTAAAGCTCAATGCAAATGCAAAAGAAAAGGCAAAAGAAAGTTGGGAATGAATAAGAATAATTGTGTTGTTATGAATCTCTTAACTCAAGGATTTTGTGATCCAGAAAAACCAATTTTCTTGTTAGCCCAGCCACATTATAAGCCATCGAAAAGTCCTTGTGATGATGCATGCTTGAGAATGTTTTTGATTGTAGTAAAATGAAAGGCAAAGTTGATTCATGTGACATTGTGATAGTAGAGTGAATGAGTGAAACACTTTACCTCTTATACACTTGTGTGTTGAGTGAAACACTTTACCTAGTGAGGAAATATTCCATAAGCACATGAACATCCATGCTTAATTGATTGATCATTCATGCAAAATAGCATTTGTTGGAACTTAAATGACTTTGTGAACACTAAAGCATGTGCACATCTTGATTGAACTCTTGGTCATAAGTTTGAGTGAAGTTGTTACTTATCTTGGAAAGAGGATTTTGAATGAGTGAACCATCATGTGAATTGGTTGGAGATGGAGTTACATTTGGTTTGCTTGAGGACAAGCAAAGTTCTAAGTTTGGGGTTGTGATAACAGTTGAAAAACTGTTATTTTCATACTTAAAATTGATACTAAAAGCAACCTTTAGACTTAGAAACTAGCTTGAAATCATGCAGTTTATCTATATTTTCATAAATAAGAGAGCTGGACAGGTTTATGCTTGATTTCAGTGTTTTTGTGCAGGTTTTAAGGTGAATTTGGTGAAAAGAGTGAAGAAGGAGAGAAGTGACATTAGAAAAGACAAGAAAGAGTGCAAAAAGAGAAGACGAAGGCACCGCTCAGCGGCAAACTACCGCTGAGCGGCACTCAAGAGGTAGCGTTGGAACCGCTGAGGGGCAAAATGGCTGCTGAGGGGAAGAAAGAAGACGCGCAATCACCGCTGAGCGGTAAATACCGCTGAGCGGCACTTTTTGGGCTTGGGCTTTTGTAATCTTTTGTAACTCTAGAATAGTATATAAGGGCTTGCACGTCCTTGGGATTAGTATCTTTGGCAGAAACGAAGTAAACTCTCTCTCTTCCACCCCTTTGAAGGAGGATCTTGGATGCTCAGGCTACCTCTTCACCTTTATTGGGTTTATTCTTTCATTCTTTCATTGTTATTCATCTAGGTTCACCATGACGATGGTGAACTAAACTTTGTATGTTTGTTGGGGAATCAATGTAATCTCTTGAAGCTCTCATATATGGATTTGTTGAGTACATCTTTTAAGTAAGACATATGCTTTCTTTCATCATATAGTTAGGGTTTTTCCTCTTTGCTCAATGCTTGCATTGTTTAACTCATTCTAATGCATGATTATTGGTTTTGTCGATACGGACACGTACGGGGAAGTCTAGATCCGGGGAATTTCTCCCAATATTTTACTGACAATATTATATTGGTTGCCTTTAAGCTCCTGCACTCATGAACTAATCATTAGGAATGCTAGGAATTGTATGAACTATTTGATTAGGGAGAAGCCATCTAGAATGGTACATTAGAGAGTGGCATTAACAATGATGATTTGAATGTTGAATTCCTAAAATATATGAGAGTGGATGAGATGAAATTGACCCCCAACAACATATTCATTCATATAATTCATTGAAAGTGTTTATCTTTTGTCTTTGCCATTGATCAATTCATGCATACATGTTTATTTTCGTCTTTGCGTATTAAACTTTGAATATTTCGTTTGTAAGTCCTAGCTAATCAACAAATCACATAACTAAACTAGGCCGTGAGTCCTTTGGGAAGAACGATACTTGGTCTTACCAAGTTTATTACTTGAACGATTCGGTCATACTTGCCGATTGTGAAACAAGTTTGTGACATCATATTTTGGTGCTTACAAATTTGTCCATCAAGTTTTTGGCGCCGTTGCCGGGGATTTGGGGATTGAACCCGAGTCCTAGCAACGGCTAATAAGTTTGGGTTATCATAAACCAGGTGTTCAATAGAGTACATCAAACCTAATCTAAAAACATAAAATACTTAGAAAATACTGGGTTGCCTCCCAGTTAGCGCTTGTTTAACGTCCCGAGCCTGACCCAAACTTTCAAGGATCAACTAACAACATCATTGTAGAACATTGTTGCACCTCTCCCCCTAGATAAGGCTTGAGACGTTGACCATTTACCACCCAACTTCTCTGTGGATCATCAGCAGATGGATTAAATATTTCAATTGCTCCATGCGGATGCACTTCTTTTATCACAAATGGTCCTGTCCATTTTGACTTCAGCTTCCCAGGAAATATCTTCAATCTTGAATTGAACAATAGTACCTGTTGTCCTGGATTAAAAACTCTATTCACCAACTTCCTGTCATGATAAAATTTAATTTTGTCTTTGTAAGCCTTGGATGAATCATATGCATGTAACCGCATTTCTTCAAGCTCCAAAATCTGCCTTCTGCGTGTGGATTGAGTTTCATAAGGATCAAAATTCAAGAATTTCAAAGCCCATAATGCTCTATGCTCCAATTCAACTGGCAAATGACATGCTTTCCCATAGACTAATTGAAATGGTGATAGTCCCATGGACGTCTTCATTGCTGTCCTATAAGCCCAAAGAGCATCATCCAATTTGAGAGACCAATCCTTTCTTGATGAAGTCACAGTTTTTTCCAGGATTCTTTTTATCTCCCTGTTAGACACCTCAGCTTGTCCATTGGTTTGTGGATGATAAGGTGCAGCTACCTTATGCTTTACTCCATAGTGTTTGAGTACTTTCTCTAGCTGATAATTGCAAAAATGAGATCCTCCATCACTAATCAACACTCTTGGAGTGCCAAAACGTGAGAATATCTGCCTCTTCAAGAATTTAATTACCGTGCTAGCATCATTTTTAGGACAAGCGAATGCTTCCACCCATTTACTCACATAATCCACTGCTACCAGAATATATTCATTGTTGAAAGATGGAGGGAAGGGTCCAACAAAGTCAATACCCCAACAATCAAAAACCTCAACCTCTAAAATACCTTGTAAAGGCATCTCATGACGTTTAGTGATTGTCCCTGCTCTTTGACATTTATCACAATTCCTAGCATGATTATGGGCATCTTTAAATAAAGTTGGCCAATAAAACCCTGATTGAAGGACTTTTGCTGCTGTTCTTTCCCCATTAAAATGTCCTCCATAAGGTGAATCATGACAATGCCAGAGAATTCCTTCTGCTTCTTCATTTGTAACACATCTCCTTAGAAGATTATCTGCTCCAATTTTGAACAAATATGGATCGTCCCACACAAACTGCTTGGCATCATGCAGAAATTTCTTTCTCTGTTGCCAAGTTAAGTCTTCCGGCATGACTCTTGCAGCTTTGAAATTTGCCATATCAGCAAACCAAGGCCTCTGCTGAATATACATGAGTGATTCATCAGAAAAAGATTCCCAGATTTCAGACTCCTTGCTAGTGACCTCATTGTTGACTAACCGTGACAAATGATCAGCAATTAAGTTCTCACTTCCTTTCTTATCACGGATTTCTACATCAAATTCTTGCAATAGTAGTACCCATCTAATCAGACGTGGCTTAGAATCTGGTTTTGTCAACAAGTATTTGATAGCTGCATGATCTGTATAGACAATCACCTTAGACCCAATAAGATAAGGTCTAAATTTCTCTAGAGCATATACAATGGCAAGAAACTCTTTCTCTGTGGTAGCATAGTTCAATTGAGCATCATTCAACACCTTGCTAGCATAATAGATTGGATGAAACTTTTGTTCTTTCCTTTGGCCAAGGACAACTCCTATTGCATAATCACTTGCATCACACATTAATTCAAAATTTTGATTCCAATCCGGTGCTACAATTACTGGAGCTGACACTAGCTTCTTCTTCAATATATCAAAAGCTTTCAAGCAATCTTCATTCATCACAAAAGGAGCATCCTTCATCAAAAGATTACTCAATGGTTTAGCAATTTTTGAGAAATCTTTGATAAATCTTCTATAAAACCCAGCATGACCAAGAAAACTTCTGATCCCCTTTACATTTGTTGGTGGAGGTAGTTTCTCAATAACTTCTACTTTAGCTTTGTCTACCTCAATTCCTTTAGCAGAAATTTTATGCCCCAGTACAATTCCTTCAGTTACCATGAAATGACATTTCTCCCAATTCAAAACCAGATTTGTCTGAACACATCTTTTGAGAACAGTGTTCAAACTAGCTAAACACCTTTGGAAGGAATTTCCAAAAACTGAGAAATCATCCATGAATACTTCAATGCATTTTTCTAAAAGATCTGCAAAGATTGCCTGCATACACCTCTGAAACGTAGCTGGAGCATTACATAATCCAAAAGGCATCTTTCTATATGCAAAGATACCAAAAGGACAAGTAAAAGCCGTTTTCTCCTGGTCTTTTGGATCTACCACAATTTGATTATATCCAGAATATCCATCTAGAAAACAATAGAAAGCCTGCCCTGATAACCTTTCTAGCATCTGATCCATGAAGGGAAGAGGAAAATGATCTTTCCTAGTAGCTTTATTAAGCTTCCTGTTGATGAACATATTTATGATCACCAAAATATGATGTCACAAACTTGTTTCACAATCGGCAAGTATGACCGAATCGTTCAAGTAATAAACTTGGTAAGACCAAGTATCGTTCTTCCCAAAGGACTCACGGCCTAGTTTAGTTATATGGTTTGTTGATTAGCTAAGACTTAAGAACGAAATATTTGAAATTTAATATGCAAAGACGAAAATAAACATGTATGCATGAGTTTTGATCAATGGCAAAAGCAAAAGATAAACACTTTCAATGAAATATATGAATGAATATGTTGTTGGGGGTCAATTTCATCTCATCCACTCTCATATATTTTAGGAATTCAACATTCAAATCATCATTGTTAATGCCACTCTCTAATGTACCATTCTAGATGGCTTCTCCCTAATCACGAGTTCATACAATTCCTAGCATTCCTAATGATTAGTTCATGAGTGCAGGAGCTTAACGACAACCAATATAATATTGTCAGTATAATATTGGGAGAAATTCCCCGGATCTAGACTTCCCCATACGTGCCCGTATCGACAAAACCAATAATCATGCATGGAATGAGTTAAACTATGCAAGCATTGGGCAAAGAGGAAAAACCCTAACTAATGATGAAAGAAAGCATATGTCTTAATTAAAAGATGTAAACAACGATTCCATATATGAGAGCTTCAAGAGATTACATTGATTCCCCAACAAACATACAAGGTTTAGTTCACCATATTCATGGTGAACCTAGATGAATAACAATGAAAGAATGAAAGAATAAACCCAATAAAGGTGAAGAGGTAGCCTGAGCATCCAAGATCCTCCTTCAAAGGGGTGGAAGAGAGAGTGTTTGCCTCGTTTCTGCCAAAGATACTAATTCTAGGGACGTGCAAGCCCTTAAATACTATTCTAGAGTTACAAAAGATTACAAAAGCCCAAGCCCAAAAAGTGCCGCTCAGCGGTAAATACCGCTCAGCGGTAAATACCGCTCAGCGGTGATTGCGCGTCCTTTTCTTCCCCTCAGCGGCCAGTTTGCCCCTCAGCGGTTCCAACGTCACCTCTTGAGTGCCGCTCAGCGGTAAAATGCCGCTGAGCGGTGCCTTCGACTTCTCTTTTTGCACTCTTTGATCTCTTTTCTAATGTCATCTCTCTCCTTCTTCACTTCTTTCACCAAATTCACCTTAAAACCTGCACAAAAACACTTAAATCAAGCATAAACCTGTCCAGCTCTCTTATTTCTGAAAATATAGATAAAAGCATGATTTCAAGCTAGTTTTTAAGTCTAAAGGTTGCTTTTAGTATCAATTTTAAGTATGAGAATAACAGTTTTTCAACTGTTATCACAACCCCAAACTTAGAACTTTGCTTGTCCTCAAGCAAACAAAATGTAACTCAATCTCCAACCAATTCATATGATGGTTCACTCATTCAAAAATCCTCTTTTTCAAGATAAGTAACAACTTCACTCAAACTTATGACCAAGAGTTCAATCAAGATGTGCACATGCTTTAGTGTTTACAAAGTCATTTAAATTCCAACAAATGCTATTTTTCATGAATGATCAATCAATTAAGCATGGATGTTCATGTGCTTATGGAATATTTCCTCACTAGGTAAAGTGTTTCACTCAACACACAAGTGTATAAGAGGTAAAGTGTTTCACTCATTCACTCCACTATCACAATGTCACATGAATCAACTTTGCCTTTCATTTTACCACAATCAAAAACATTCACAAGCATGCATCATCACAAGGACTTTTCAATGGCTTATAATGTGGCTGGGCTAACAAGAAAATTAGTTTTTCTGGATCACAAAATCCTTGAGTTAAGAGAATCATAACAACACAATCATTCTTATTCTTTCCCAACTTTTATTTGCCTTTTCATTTGCATTGAGCTTTGCTTCTTTTTCTTTGCTTTTCTTTTTCTTTTTCTTTGCATATTCTTACTTTTTAGCTCTTAGCTCAATGCTTTTCCTTTTTCATGTTTTCCAAATAACCCCAAACTTGAACATTTAACAATACCACACAAGATCTTCTACTTAACTCAAGGTAAAGATTTTCAATCAATGGTTTCAATGTATATTCAAGGCTAAAGGTTCAAAGGATAGAACACAAAGTGTTCTCTTTTAGTAGGCTAACTTTATGAATTTGGCCAATAAAAAAGGTTCCAACAAACGGCCTTGATCATATGATGCAAAACAAGCAATTGATTCAATCATAGAAAACCTGGGCAAAGTCATTCATACTTTCAAAGTAATAGCATTCAACAATAACAACTCTGGAGCTCAAAACCTCACATATAAGCTCATTCACATTTGACATACACATCCTGCTTAATTTCACAATCACAATCATGATATCATGCATTTGTTCACAAAGCTTGTGAATCACCTATATAAGCATTTTAATGTGCACATCATCTCAACATCAATCAATCAATAAGCATCATCAAGCATTACTTATCAAACAATCACAGTTAATAGCAAACCATCATAAGAAACCAGGTGTTCAATAGAGTACATCAAACCCTAATCTAAAAACAAAAACAAATAAGTTCAGAAAACTTAAACCACAAAAGCATAATCATATGATAGCATTCATCAGTAAATGCTATCTCAGCTCCTCATCAGTCTGGGCTGTCCTCTGTATCCTCCTCTTCTTGGATCCTATAGTCTTGATTCCTTTTGCCCGATGAGGAGGCCATCCCTGCATCAAACATAATTCACAAAACCAAAAGATACATTGTTAAGCATTAATAAACCATAATGAAGAAATCAGCCCCTTCAATGATGCTCTCTCCCAACCCCAAACTTAGATGGAAAACTAGTGAGCAAGTGAGTGGAAGGGAGATTTTCTAAAGAGGGATGAGGGAAAAGTTGTAGAGAACCTTTGAAAAGGTATGTAGGAGTGTGTGTGCAGAGAAGAGTCTGAAAATAAAAGCATTTGCACAGCTTAGGGTATAAAAATACCCTAATGGGCTCGGGTTCCACTAAGGGGAACTAAAGCTCATTCTGCGAGAGTACCGCTCAGCGGTAAGTTGCCGCTCAGCGGCACTTTCCTGATGTGCTCTTTTCCTTCTTTTCTTATCCTACGTGCCTCCTAGACATGCCCCTCACTGGTTCCTTGCAATTCAATGCTTAAAATAATTATGCAAACCCTAACTAAAATAAAACAAACAAAAACAATCAATCAACTGGGTTGCCTCCCAGGTAGCGCTTGTTTAACGTAACGAGCCTGACCCAAAATCCACCAACACCCATCGGTAGGTGTTTCAAACTTACCAACACCCATCAGTAGGTGTTACAGACTTACCAACACCCATCAGTAGGTGCAAAATTTTCTCACCAACACCCATCAGTAGGTGTTACAAACTTAGTATCCTTCAGTAGATACTTAACCACCTAGCATCCTTCAGTAGATGCTGTATCCAACAAAATATTTACAAAATAATGTCCACAAATTAAAAGTTACAAAACCAAATCAAAAGTCAAAAGTTTGTAAATCACTGGGTTGCCTCCCAGCAAGCGCTCTTTTAACGTCATTAGCTTGACCCAGTAAAGCCCAAGTTCCTTCTTCTTTTTCTTCTTTCTACTGAACTTCTTCAGAAATTTGATCAAACCAGGAACTTGTTGCAGTGTCTCAATCATAGGAACTTTAATCTCCAATTTCTTGAAGATTTCCATAAAGCACTCAAATTCCTTCTTCCTATGATACTTCTTTGGATGGGGACGAGATTTTTCATATGATTCTTTATTTTTTTCTCTTGTCCTCTTTCTCTTTTCTCCCACTTTCTTTTTTTCTTTTCTTTTTCTACTCACCTTCTCAATCTTCACACAAATTTTCTCTTCTTCTTTCTCTTCTCTCTCTTTTCTCTCTTCTTTTTCCAACTCAACTTTTTCAACATTTACACTCACTAGCTCTTGACACTCTTCCCTGGGGTTAACCTCAGTATTAGCCCCACAATTTCTACTTGGCCTTTCTTCCATCTGTTTGATGATCTGCCCCATCTGAATCTCCAAATTTTTTATAGCAGCTTCAGTGCTCTTTTGGGAAGACTCAGTTTTCTGTATGAAATTGTTGAGAATTTCCTCCAGCCTCATGGACCTTTCATTAAGCATAGAAAACTGTTGCCATAAGGTGGGTTGCTGCTGCTGCTTATTAAATTGACCAGCTTGCCCAGTTTGCCCTTGACCAATGCTTGGGTGTGGTTTCCACCCTTGATTGTAGTTCCTTTGACGATACTGATTGGTCATGTAGTTTACATCCTCTACGGCTTCAACTGGAAAGGCACATTGACCATTGATATGGTCGCCTCCACACAATTCGCACAACTAGGATTGTACCTGTGCAGCAGTCTTCAACTCTTTGGGTAGTTGTGCAAGTATCTTTGTGAGATTCTCCAATTGTTGAGTTAGTATATTGTTCTGAGCTAGCAAGGCATCATTGGATTGCATCTGCAGAACTCCTTTTTGTTGAATAGGAGCTCCTCTTTCACTGTTCCACTTATTGTCATTAGTAGTCATGCTTTCAATTATTTCTGTGGCTTCCTCTGGAGTCTTCCATTTGATATTGCCTCCTGCTGAGGCATCCAGCATCATCTTGGTTTGTGAACCAAGCCCTCCAAGGAAGATTAGGACTACTTCTCCTTCGTTAAATCCATGCGTGGGAGTCTTTCTTAATAGGCTTTTGTACCTGTCCCATGCATGCCCCAGTGATTCTTCCATGCCTTGTCTAAATGAAGAGATCTCTTGCTTCCCTTTGTTGACCTTGGAAGAATTGAGTGCCCATAATTGCATCCTGCAAACATTAGGCACAAAACTCTAGAAAATATTTGTTAGCACAAAAAGATATAAGAGAAGATATATATTCAAAAGATAAAAAGATAAAAGATTCAGAAGATAAAAAGATAAAAGATTTAGAAGATAGAAAGATAAAAGATTTAAAAGATAAAATAAAATCTAATCTAAAAATAAAAATAAAATCTAATCTAATCTAATAAAATGAAATAAAATCTAATCTAACCTAAAAAGATAAGAAAAAAATAAAATCTAACCTAATCTAAAAAGATAAAAAGATAAAATAAAATAAAAACAGAAAAAAAATAACAACAGAAAATCAAAATTAAAGTCAAAGATAATCAATAATCACACAAATTAACCAGTTAAACCACGAGTCCCCGGCAACGGCGCCAAAAACTTGATGGACATATTTATGATCACCAAAATATGATGTCACAAACTTGTTTCACAATCGGCAAGTATGACCGAATCGTTCAAGTAATAAACTTGGTAAGACCAAGTATCGTTCTTCCCAAAGGACTCACGGCCTAGTTTATTTATATGGTTTGTTGATTAGCTAAGACTTAAGAACGAAATATTTGAAATTTAATATGCAAAGACGAAAATAAACATGTATGCATGAGTTTTGATCAATGGCAAAAGCAAAAGATAAACACTTTCAATGAAATATATGAATGAATATGTTGTTGGGGGTCAATTTCATCTCATCCACTCTCATATATTTTAGGAATTCAACATTCAAATCATCATTGTTAATGCCACTCTCTAAGGTACCATTCTAGATGGCTTCTCCCTAATCACGAGTTCATACAATTCCTAGCATTCCTAATGATTAGTTCATGAGTGCAGGAGCTTAACGACAACCAATATAATATTGTCAGTATAATATTGGGAGAAATTCCCCGGATCTAGACTTCCCTGTACGTGCCCGTATCGACAAAACCAATAATCATGCATGGAATGAGTTAAACTATGCAAGCATTAAGCAAAGAGGAAAAACCCTAACTAATGATGAAAGAAAGCATATGTCTTAATTAAAAGATGTAAACAACGATTCCATATATGAGAGCTTCAAGAGATTACATTGATTCCCCAACAAACATACAAGGTTTAGTTCACCATATTCATGGTGAACCTAGATGAATAACAATGAAAGAATGAAAGAATAAACCCAATAAAGGTGAAGAGGTAGCCTGAGCATCCAAGATCCTCCTTCAAAGGGGTGGAAGAGAGAGTGTTTGCCTCGTTTCTGCCAAAGATACTAATTCTAGGGACGTGCAAGCCCTTAAATACTATTCTAGAGTTACAAAAGATTACAAAAGCCCAAGCCCAAAAAGTGCCGCTCAGCGGTAAATACCGCTCAGCGGTGATTGTGCGTCCTTTTCTTCCCCTCAGCGGCCAGTTTGCCCCTCAGCGGTTCCAACGTCACCTCTTGAGTGCCGCTCAGCGGTAAAATGCCGCTGAGCGGTGCCTTCGACTTCTCTTTTTGCACTCTTTGATCTCTTTTCTAATGTCATCTCTCTCCTTCTTCACTTCTTTCACCAAATTCACCTTAAAACCTGCACAAAAACACTTAAATCAAGCATAAACCTTTCCAGCTCTCTTATTTCTGAAAATATAGATAAAAGCATGATTTCAAGCTAGTTTTTAAGTCTAAAGGTTGCTTTTAGTATCAATTTTAAGTATGAAAATAACAGTTTTTCAACTGTTATCACCTGTAATCAATGCACATACGCCAACCAGTGACTGTCCGAGTAGGAATGAGTTCATTCTTATCATTATAAATTACTGTCATCCCACCTTTCTTTGGAACCACTTGTACTGGACTCACCCATTCACTGTCAGAAATTGGATAGATGATACCAGCTTCTAGCAGTTTCAACACTTCTTTTCTGACCACCTCCTTCATAACAGGATTTAACCTTCTCTGTGGTTGAGCACTTGGTTTATAATCTTCTTCCATAAAAATTTTGTGCATGCAATAAGTTGGGCTAATACCTTTAAGATCTGATATTGACCATCCAATTGCTTCTTTGTTGGCTTTCAGAATTTCTATCAATTGCTCTTCTTCTTGTAAAGATAAAGAGTTATTGATGATAACTGGCTTTGTTCCATCTTCTTCTAAAAACACATATTTCAGATGTGATGGCAATCTTTTTAATTCTGGCAACTGTGCTTTGATTGTTTCTTCCTTATCAATTATTTCAAATATTGGATCTTCCTCTGGACTCTTTTTCAATGTTTCCAAGTCCATCAAACATTCATCAATCAATTTCTCCTCTTCTTCATCTAAATCTTCACATGCATCAATGAGAGTTTTTTCCAATGGAGATATATTTCGCACCATTCTTTCCTGAACCATGCAAACTTCATCAAGTTCATCAAATTGAAAACATGCTTTGTCATCATTTGGATATGTCATGGCCTTGGATACATCAAAAGTGACTTCTTCATCATCAACTCTCAGTTTAAGCTTACCATTCTCTACATCAATCAGAACTCTAGCAGTCTTCATAAAAGGTCTCCCCAGAATAAGAGGAACATCACTAGTTCCTTCCATCTCCATCACAATAAAATCCAATGGAAATACAAATTTGTCTACCTTCACTAGAACATCTTCAACCACTCCATATGGATATTTAAGAGACCCCAGAGAAGAGTGCAAGGTGGTAGAGAGTGTTGATGATGAGAAAGTTGAGTTAGATACAGAAGAGAGAAGTGAAATAGAGAGCAAAAGCACGTTTCCTTTTCCAATCCATCAAGGGAAACCAATGGACTTCACAGAGTTATTCAAAATGGTGGATAATGATGCACCTTGGGAGCAAATTCTGCAACAGATTACGGTTTACACCAAATCTAATAAAGAAATCTCTACAAAGAAGAGACGTAGAGATGATGAGGAAAAAAAGTGTATAACTGTTAAGGAAGAGTCATTCCCACCTAAAGCATCAGATCCAGGTAGTTTTTCTATCCCTTGTACTATAGGGAAGAAAAAAATAAAGAAAGCTCTCCTTGATTTAGGTTCAAGTGTTAACTTGATACCTTATTCTTTACTGGAGCAAATTGGCAATGTTAAAATGAAACCTGTAAAGGTTAATTTAGTAATGGCTGATGGATCTTCAAAGGAGCCATGTGGGATTGCAGAAGACATTGTAGTTTGTGTTGGCAAACTTCAGTTTTTGGCAGACTTTGTGGTGATGAAGATGGAAACCGAGAAAATACCTATCATACTTGGAAGACCGTTTATGAAAACGGCCAGGGCTATCATAGATGTAAATGAAGGTATAGTGGTGCTCCAGGATAGAGAGGAGAGAGTGGTGGTGGATGTCTTCAAAGATGAGACACAAGCAAAGGAGGAAGAAGCCAGTTATAAAGCTGCATTTCGAGATGCACCCATAACTAGAGGTAAAGATGAAAATCTTGAGGTTTCAGGTAACCATTGTTTGTTGTTTCAGGTACCCCAGGAAGAAGAAATTGGAAGAGGAGAAGAAATTCTTAGAGACTGGAAGAAAAGAAGACTCCAACTTGGCACACCTGTAAGAATCAAGAACAAGTTGTGGGTTGTGAAGGGCTTTAAAGAAAAGGAGATGATAGAGATAGAGTCTCCATATTCTAGAAGAACCAAAACAGTTCAAAGGAAGTAGTTGAGAAGTTGGTGGACTGACAACATCAACTATAAAGAAGATGAAACTTGAACTTTACTGGGTCAAGCTAATGACGTTAAAAGAGCGCTTGCTGGGAGGCAACCCAGTGATTTACAAACTTTTGATTTTTGATTTGGTTTTGTAACTTTTAATTTGTGGACATTATTTTGTAAATATTTTGTTGGATACAGCATCTACTGAAGGATGCTAGGTGGTTAAGTATCTACTGAAGGATACTAAGTTTGTAACACCTACTGATGGGTGTTGGTGAGAAGATTTTGCACCTACTGATGGGTGCTGGTAAGTTTGAAACACCTACTGATGGGTGTTGGTGGATTTTGGGTCAGGCTCGTGACGTTAAACAAGCGCTACCTGGGAGGCAACCCAGTTGATTGATTGTTTTCTGTTTGTTTATTTTAGTTAGGGTTTGCATAAGCATTTTTAACATTGAATTGCAGGGAACCAGTGAGGGGTATGTCTAGGAGGCACGTAGGTCAAGAAAAGAAGGAGAGGAGCACTTCACGCAAGTGCCGCTGAGCGGCAAACTACCGCTGAGCGGCAAACTACCGCTGAGCGGCAAACTACCGCTGAGCGGTAGTTGATAACAGTTGAAAAACTGTTATTTTTATACTTGAAATTGATACTAAAAGCAACCTTTAGACTTAGAAACTAGCTTGAAATCATGCCTTTTATCCATATTTTCATAAATAAGAGAGCTGGACAGGTTTATGCTTGATTTCAGTGTTTTTGTGCAGGTTTTAAGGTGAATTTGGTGAAAAGAGTGAAGAAGGAGAGAAGTGACATTAGAAAAGACAAGAAAGAATGCAAAAAGAGAAGACGAAGGCACCGCTCAGCGGCAAACTACCGCTGAGCGGCACTCAAGAGGTGACGTTGGAACCGCTGAGGGGCAAAATGGCCGCTGAGGGGAAGAAAGAAGACGCGCAATCACCGCTGAGCGGCACTTTTTGTAACTCTAGATTAGTATATAAGGGCTTGCACGTCCTAGAATTAAGTATCTTTGGCAGAAACGAAGTAAACACTCTCTCTTCCACCCCTTTGAAGGAGGATCTTGGATGCTCAGGCTACCTCTTCACCTTTATTGGGTTTATTCTTTCATTCTTTCATTGTTATTCATCTAGGTTCACCATGAGTATGGTGAACTAAACCTTGTATGTTTGTTGGGGAATCAATGTAATCTCTTGAAGCTCTCATATATGGATTTGTTGAGTACATCTTTTAAGTAAGACATATGCTTTCTTTCATCATTAGTTAGGGTTTTTCTTCTTTGCTCAATGCTTGCATTGTTTAACTCATTCTAATGCATGATTATTGGTTTTGTCGATACGGACACGTACGGGGAAGTCTAGATCCGGGGAATTTCTCCCAATATTTTACTGACAATATTATATTGGTTGCCTTTAAGCTCCTGCGCTCATGAACTAATCATTAGGAATGCTAGGAATTGTATGAACTATTTGATTAGGGAGAAGCCATCTAGAATGGTACATTAGAGAGTGGCATTAACAATGATGATTTGAATGTTGAATTCCTAAAATATATGAGAGTGGATGAGATGAAATTGACCCCCAACAACATATTCATTCATATAATTCATTGAAAGTGTTTATCTTTTGTCTTTGCCATTGATCAATTCATGCATACATGTTTATTTTCGTCTTTGCATATTGAACTCTGAATATTTCGTTTGTAAGTCCTAGCTAATCAACAAATCACATAACTAAACTAGGCCGTGAGTCCTTTGGGAAGAACGATACTTGGTCTTACCAAGTTTATTACTTGAACGATTCGGTCATACTTGCCGATTGTGAAACAAGTTTGTGACATCATATTTTGGTGCTTACAAATTTGTCCATCAAGTTTTTGGCGCCGTTGCCGAGGACTCGTGGTTTAACTGGTTAATTTGTGTGATTATTGATTATCTTTGACTTTAATTTTAAATTTCTGTTTTTATTTTCTGTTTCTATCTTTTTCTGTTTTATCTTTTTAGATTAGATTTTATTTTATTTGGTTAGGTTAGATTTTATTTTTATATTTTTATCTTTTTAGGTTAGATTAGATTAGATTTTATTTTATCTTTTATTTTTTTAAATCTTTTATCTTTCTATCTTCTGAATCTTTTATTTTTTTTATCTTTTGAACATATATCTTCTCTTATATCTTTTTGTGCTAACAAATCTTTTCTAGGGTTTTGGTTTCTTGTGCATGCAGGAAGCAATTCGCACTAGGAGTAAGAAAACAACAGAACCACTTCTTGAAGGTCTAGAAGAGAGTAGAAGGAGGAGAAGAATCAGAACGTCTAGAGAACTTTTCCCTTCTCCAGAAACTCTCTTGCAATCATCACCACAAGGTTCTGTTCATAGCACAGGAAGTATGGAGGGCAATAATGTTAGAAGAACTCTTGCAGATTACACTAATCTTGCTGGACCTCAGCACTTCAAGAGCATAGCTAGACCTAGAGTCAATGCTGCCAACATGGAGGTCAAACCAGCATTGATTCAACTGGTGAAGAGTAATCAATTTAATGGGTTATCACATGAAAGCCCATATGAGCACCTTACTACCTTTAATGAGATCTGCAACACGGTCAAGATTAATGGGGTGCCAGACGAAGCTATCAAACTTAGCTTGTTTCCTTTCTCATTGGGAGGCAACGCTAAGCTTTGGTTGAACTCTTTTCCAGAAGAAAGTTTCACAGAGTGGGAAGCAGTGGTCACAAAGTTTTTAAATAAATACTTCCCACAATCTAAAGTAACTAAAGGCAAGCAAGAGATTTCTTCATTCAAGCAGGGCATGGAAGAATCACTGGGACATGCATGGGACAGGTATAAAAGCTTGTTACGTAAAACTCCCACGCATGGTGCTACGACTGTCGCGGTCATACAAATTTGATGTGCAGAAATTAATGCAGTATAACTAGGATTTGACTCCTAGGTCGTCTCTCAAGGACCAATTTTGTGGCGGTTCAATCTCAGATTTTTTTTACACAAAGTGGGGGGGTTTATGTGATTTTTGTTTGTGCGGTAAAATTAAAAATTAAAGCGGACTGGAAATTAAGCACAACTGAATTTAAAAATACTGAAATAAAATTTAACCACGGTAAAAACTGAACGATAGAAAACAGTAAAAATAGAACCACTTGATCGCAAATAAAATTTATCACAGATTAAAAACGACGTTTGAAATTAAAATGTAATGACGAAATTTAACAATGCAGAAACTGCTAAACGATAAAATACAACAGATAAAATAAAAGCACAGAACTGAAAATGAAATTCATTAAAAGATTTAACACTTAAAAATAATATTCCAAAATAAAACTAACAAACTGTTTCAGAATACACTACACGCTCAAAAATGAAATTGCATTATGCACTGTTTGAAAATGGAACTGGAAAAGGAAAGGAAAGAGGAAGAGGCGAGAGCCTCTTCCACGGCCGTGACTTCTACACTACTCTAATGCAATCCTAAAATCTTCCTTCACCCTCTACCTTTTGCTTCTCATGCTGCTGATTTTATAGCTAAACTTCTTTGAATTCTTTACTATATTAATCAGCTTTTGTGGTGTGCGTTTCCAGCTAAGGTTCACGAGAATTCTCCATTCCAAACTCTTGTCTTCTTCCTCAATATGATTCGGGTGGGCTCCCTTCTCCTTTCACGTGTGTGCTGGGTTTTAGCTGCTGCTGGTGTTGATGGTGCTGATGGAGGACGTTGCTGGAATACCATGAAGCTGCTGGTCCAGCTTCTTCTTCTTCAAGTGATAGGCGTGTGCTCTCCCTTCCAGTCCAAGACCGTGAACTGCTTCCTCAACTCCCTACCTACTGGTTTGCTCAACATCTTCCAGCCAAACTAGACATCAACGTGCTTCTGCCAAAGAATTGGACAAAACCCGTGAGCTTCTTTCCAGTTGCTTCTTTTTATGTGGCTGGTGGACGTGAGATGAAGAATGAATAGTAGCTGCTGCATTGGAGATAGCTGGACGATGCTGGTGTTAAGCTGGACACCACTCTGCCGCCAACTGCTGGTCTCGGGACCGTGAAGTTCTTCTCTCATTCCAAGGAAAAATATTATTTTCTAAGTGATGGATGCATAAGCCGTGTAAGAGCACCGAGAGCCAAAACGTTTTCCATGTGCTGGTGCACCTGAGCTGGAATGATGGACGCTACTGGTTGTACTCTCCTTAACAACATGCTACCCCTTCATCACCGTACACACCTCCAAAACTGAACCAAATACGTGACGCTCCAAGCTCGGACATGGCAGCTGCTTGGCATCTTCTTCATCTTGCTCTGCACACCATTTCAGCTCCTTGCTCACGGTTGTTTCCTTCACTCAATCATTGCTTTTCCTTCTCTACTCCAATTCACACGTAGCTGCTGTGCATGCCATTCCAGCCGTGATAACACACCACTTTCTCCTTCTCATTCATTCAAAATTCAACACCATGGGTGCTGCTTCTTTTGCTTCTTTCGGGTGCATATACAAAGATCTCATCTCCACGTGGGCCGTGTGTATGTATGGAGCTGGCAGCTGGACCGTGGCACCTCTGCTTTTTTTTTCTGGATGCGTCTTAATGTGGTGTAGTGCTGGACGTGGAGGACCGCTTGCTGGATGTCACCCCTCTTTCATGCTCCGCTGGAATGGTGTCCAAGTGTGCTGTGTTTTTCTCTTTTCTCCAGATGCTTCTTCTTCTCTGGACCGTGCAGCTGTTCTTTCCAAGGGCCGAGTGCTTCTCTTCTTTCTCTCCCGTGCACACCCCAAGCTGTTGGGAATTGAAGAAACATGTTGGGCCGTGTAGGAGCTTCCTTGCTGCTATGGAGTTTCTCCTCCCTCAACGCTACTGCTGCCACCGTGAGCTCTCCTCTTCCAAACTCACTCTGCATCCACAGCTGCTGGATGTTCATCTCCCAAGCTGGACGTATGAATGCACAAAGGGTTGGGCCGTGGTGATGCAGTGTGCTGGAAGCTTCTTCATGCAGCTCCAAACTGTTGGGCTCCCGTGTGCGTGTGTTGCTGCATGGGCGTTGGACCACTTTGAAATGAAAGCTTCCTTCTCTTTTCCAGCCAGCAGTGTGCTTCCTTTTTCTTCCATCTCAGCTGAACGTGTTGGACGTGCAAGGTGGCTTCTACTGCTGGTTGAACGTTGAAGCTGCTACTGGTGCAACGTGTAGTGTTATTGCTGCTGCCCACATCTATTACGTGCAGCCAGCCAGGAGAAAGGTGACAAGCACCTCACTGGTGTTGTTACTTTCTTGTGGGCCGTGTGATTATATTGATTGGAAGCAATAATTGTGGTGGAAGACTTGAATAAATATCACTTTCTCGTGTAGATCACATAGTACAGCATTATCATTTTTTAGTGTATTTCACATGTGGGTGGCAGGTACCTCTTTCACATTTCCAACATTAACAAAAGATTCACGTGTGCCCATAAATCTGTCCCGCTTTTCTCCAATTCTACGCATGGCCATGACTCCACTTTCTTCCATTAATTGCTCTTTGGATTTGCAAAATGAAGGGGCCGTGTGCTATCAATTTATTTCAGCAATAACATTACAAATTCAGCACTTTCTTGGACTTCTCTTGGCCGTGAAGTGTATAGGAGTTCCAAATCAAATTTTCCATTTCAAACACACAAATTAAATCAACACAGTGTGCAAATGAAATTTCTTTAAATTGTCCTATAATATTTTCAGAATTTTCCCTGCACTAAATAATGTAAATAATTAGTCTCAGATAATTCAAATTAATTGAAATAAGAATTTCTGGTCAATTTAAGCACATTTAGTAAAAATAGGAAAATACTGGACATTTAAGCACAATTCCTTGATTAAATTCGGTACAATAAACTAAGTAAAGTGAGGAAAATAATGATTCATCAAAATAGACCACACTTAGTCTTTTGCACTCCTGGGCAAAATCAAGACGCAAATCAGGGAATAGTTCAGGGACATTAAAGGACGTGACACAATTGCAGCATACAGAAAAATAAAAACTCGCAAGAAAATAAACAGAATTTACACAGTTCTCAAAACGTCTGGACATAGAAAAGAAATAGAAATTATCCAACACAAATCAAATAAAGCAGATACTTACAGAAATCTTCCAAGCAATTCAAAACACGGAAAATGATTAATCAGCTCAAGAGGTGATTCAAAAATAACAAAACCTCACAGATGCACTCATAGTGTTTCTCTCAAGTGTTTAAGGTAAATCAATGTCACTCAATGCACTCAAGAAAACAAACACAAGCAGACTTGGCAAGCTTCTAATTATCAATACTTAAAACATATGCATCTTCAGATCAAAAGGTCTTTACTGGGTTGTAATGGGGCCAAGGACAGGGGAGGATAAATTTGGATAAGTAGCTATAGCTCAGAAGAAATAGAGGTGCACTAGGGAAAAAATGTAAACACAGTGAAATCTCACCCAAACCTCTAATTCAATCCTCTTCTCGACTCCATTATTTACAAAATTATTTTTCCATTTTTTTTTTCTTTTTCTCATCATCATTTTTTTTTTATCCTGTCTTCTTCTTTTTTTTTTTTTTTTAAATTTTTTTTTTTTTTTATCACACAACAGGATATAAATTATCATTTCAAAACATGATGAGGAACCAACTAGCCAATTCATCAGAATTCCCAAGGAGACCACACTTATTCACAAAACACTTCTATAGCTCCAGACTTCCCTAAGGTTTAGGTAATCATGGTTTTTCACTTAGGGTCAGTGTATGAGCTTCAACACAAAGAAATATATACAGTATAGGCTCAAAGGGGTTATCAAAGGATAATAACAAGGTAGGCTTATTTGGCTAAAGAGGCTCAAGAACAAAAATGCCTTTATCACGTCTGAACATGCATATCAATCAAGTATATCAGAAAGAATCAAGCCAAGGCATATGTGCAAGCAATCAAGAGACATATCACACACAAGAAAGAAAATTAAGTGGCTCAAATCTCACACAAGGTATTCGTCACAATCAAATCAACCTCTTAAACATTATAATCATCTTTCCAGGCAGAGAAAAGCAAGGATTACAAACTATAAGTATTAATCAAGTGAAGGAAAAATCTACAACTTAGACATCATCCAGAAATCAAGAGAAAAATGTAAAATTTATTGCACACAAAACACACTAAAAACCACTTAAAACAGAAAAAAAAATTTAACACTCAAAAACAAAAAATTTAACACACAAAATACAAACTTAATAGAAACTAACAGAAAAATCAGAATTTCTCCCTAGTAGACCACACTTAAATCACACAATGTCCTCAGTGTGTCACAATCATCAGATTATCAATTTCAGAGCAGCAAATAATATAGACAAGTGCAATAAAAAGTTAGGAAAAATGGGAAGAAATTTTTCAGTAACATCCATCAGCAGATGTTATCAGGGACATCCATCAGCAGATGTCTTAAACACCTAGCACCCATCAGTAGATGCTAATAATTTTTTTCATTTTATTTTTATTTTATTTTATTTTATTTTATTATTTTTTTTTTTTTCTGAAAAAGGATACCGGTACTGTGACAACAGTCTCGGTGGCAGAGACCGGAACTGTTGCTACAGTGGCAGAAATCTGGTTATAAAAGGGTCCGCTCCTCCGCGTCCAGCGCCATTTCTGATCCCTCACTCTCTCTCTACTCCTCTCTCAACTCTCTCCTGAGCGTCTGGATCTGTGAGGAAGCTCTGTCCCCGCGCCTTCTGAAGATCTGAGATCTGCGAGGAGCTTCTCTGCCAGCTCTACTTCTCCAGGTAAGTCCTCTGCACCTTCCTTCTTTCCTTTATTTCTGCTTAAGCTTTCTGTTCTTCGTTCCCTCTCCCTTTACTGCTTTCCAGATCTTTAATTTAAGCCTTCAGTTCCTTCTTTATTTTCAGCCTTATTCGCTTTCTTCTTCACCTGCTAAACACTTAAAACACATAAAACACAATTGTCTTAAAACTTAAGGGGTATATCGGCTGGAAACCAGACGTTAATCTCCCTTCGATTGAAGGTATGGCAGAGACAATCGGGTAGAACAACGCCACGTACCCCACTTAAAACTAAAACACAGAAACTGAATATACAAGAACAATATGGACAAGGACACTGGACGTAGATCCGTTTAGGACCCTTTTGCAAGGACCGTGAAACAGATCTGAGACCAAAAACTGAAACATCAAAGCATGACTGGACAAAATAAATCTAAAAGGAAATAAGAACAAATAAAGAAAACACTGAATTAAGACTAAAATTTTTTATGCTTCTTTTTTTTTTTTTTTTTTTTTTATGTTATGCTTATTTTTCTTGTTTTTGTTCTTTTTACATTTATTTATTTTTTTTTTATGTATTTGTATATTACGAGAGGAAGGATGAGTGAAACGGAATCAGAGAGATATACCAGTCAACGGTGGCGTCCAACCGACGATCAGATCACGATGATGACCAAAATATTCAACTATGGGGTCACACACCCAAGCCGAGCGCAAGTCGTCGAGATCGCGTCTCGACTAAGGGCTTTCGGCGAAGCCACTGAATACAACGTACACTGCTGGTTCAACAACCACGGCAATCGGGTCAAGCACTGGCAAGCGGAGATAGACCCCACTGGCACTCTTTTTTCACAACTGCCGCTGTACATGTACGGTAAGACCTCTGATCACACCTCCATTTTTATTGAAAATTTTCACTTCCTCTTCTATTATTAACACATGTTTTTTTTTTTTTTTTTTTTTTTTTTTTTTGTTTGAAAGAAAAAAACTGGGTGATAATGAGGGCACCGAGGCTGCTGAATCTGTTTCCAGTCCCGATCATTATCGATGACGACAAAAATGAACGAGAAATTCCTCCACCAAAGCCTCCGCTCGCATTCCGAACCAGAGCTCCTTCAACGGAGCTCTCTCTTAGACCACCACAACCAGCTCGAGAGTTCTTTCAGTTTTAAAGTTTTATGTTTTTTTTTTTTTTTTTATTTTTATGTTTTTGTTGGCCGAGTGTGGCCAGAATTTGAACAAGTACTGTAATAAGGACACTTAATTTTTTTATGTTTTTAATTTTTTTTTTTATTTGGACTGTAATATTAACGATCAATAATGATCGAACCTCGGACATCTTTATTTATATATATCTACTGCAATTTTATTTTCAGATCTGTTCAATCTCCATTTTTCCATTACTGTAATTTTTTGCATTGATGAATGAAATCTCTCTTAGTCTAAACAAAATTTTCAATCAAAGATCTGATGAAACAACTAAGAAATTATTTTACAGTGAAGAAAAATAAGGGAAAAAAATGAGATCTGAAATGAAATGTTTATTGATATGAAATAATAAGATACTGAGGGTCGAAATAAAATCAAAGAATACGCAAAACAATTTTTTGAATTTTTGAATTTTTTTTTTTTTTTTTTTTTTTTAAGGATAACAATGTGAAAACTAAAAAAAGGAAGAAAAAAATATATACATATCAGAATACAGATTTGGCACGCTTTAAACAAAAAATTTTATCACAAATTGTTTTTTTATGTTTTTAAATTTTTTTTTTTTTTTTTTTTTATTTTTAAAAATAATAATTCGAAAACTAAAAAGAAAAGGAAAAACAAACTTAAAAGAAAAACAAAAATCAGAAACTTCCCGAGACCACACTTAAACTACACTGTCCTAAATGTTTTCTAAGCATAAGATCATCAATTAAAACACTAAACAGATAAAGGACAAGTGCATTAAAAATATGAAAACGGGAAGAAAGAAGAAAACTTCCCTGGTCATGGTGGCAGTTGCCAATTTTGGACTTGTAGGGAGATGTTCCCTTCTTCAGGATCCAGCATGAAAGTGTTGAGGACGAACTGCTTCATCCTCCAAATCTGATCAAGTAGGGAAATATCTTCCACCACCGGATCTAAGCAGCAATTGTTGATGAGCGGGTACAGCAGGTGCCTTCCGAACTTTGATTTGTCAGTGTTAGCACCTATGTTTTCCACTGTGGGTGCATATTGGTCAAATTCATTTGTACCTCCTGCAATAGGGTTAGTGCAAAATGGTTCCACCGAAATTTCATGCAGAGGTAAAACACCCAAATCTAGTGTAACAAGCTGAACCTCAGATACATCCTCAGAACATGAATCAATTTTAAAATTACATGCATTATCAACCACAGACTCATATTCATGTTCAGTGCATGGAGAATAAACATTTGAATGTGATAGTAAAAAGCGATTCTCATCATGCACAGAGGAAAAATTAAAATCAGACTCAGCAACAATATAATCATTAGCATACCGATCATCATCACAATCAACAGAATAATCAAATTGTGGTATGCTTACCTCCACTTCCTTGAAGATTTGTAAAGTAGTGGAGGATGAAGGTGGTCTACCTGGTTCAGGATTACTGCTTACTTCTGCCGGGTCCCCAAAATTTTCATCAGTCTCCTCAGGTGCAAGAGTGGCCATCTGCCTGATCTGATCACTCAGATTCTGTATGGCAGCTTGAGTTTCCATGCTCTCTTGCTTGAACTGCATGTTCCCTTTCTGAAACTGAATATTCTGCATTGTCATCTGCTCTAGTAACTCCTTTAATGTAGGTTCAGAAATAGAAGGCTGAGGAGTTATTTGAATAGGAGAATCATACTGCTGACTCTCATATTGTGGAACTGGCTCCCAAAGAGAGCTCTCAGAAATTGGATGATGGAACATATTGTTCTCATCATAAAAATCAGCAGATTTAAAATCAAAGTAATATGCAGAATAAGAATCATAATCACAGACATTGGCAGAATAAGCATTATTCACAACATTAAAATAGGTAGACATGGAAAAATAAAAAGTAAAAAGTAAAAACTAAAAATTACGAATCAGATAAAACAAAACACATTTATACACAAGACAGAACATCAATAGTAAAAAAAAAATTTTTTTTTTTTTTTTAAATATAGCAACTAAATACAGAACACAACACAATAAAATATAAAAGACAAAACATATATTAACACAACATAATCGAAAAACACAGCAAAAATCTAAAACGAAAAACCTGGAACTGAAGTGACAACGCCGCCAAAATTTGCTGAAGGTGTCGTTGTCGCCTACAAAAATATACAAGACAAAATACACAAAACAAACATATTAACAGAACAAAACTTTATACAACAAAAATCTAAAACTAAACCGTCTTTGGTCCCCGGCAACGCCGCCAAAATTTGCTGAAGGTGTCGTTGTCGCCTACAAAAATACAAAACACAAAACACAAAAGACACATATTAACAGAACAAAAATTTACACAACAATAATCTAAAACCAAACCTCCATTGATTAGTCCCCGGCAGCGGCGCCAAAACTGTGTAAATTCTGTTTATTTTCTTGCGAGTTTTTATTTTTCTGTATGCTGCAATTGTGTCACGTCCTTTAATGTCCCTGAACTATTCCCTGATTTGCGTCTTGATTTTGCCCAGGAGTGCAAAAGACTAAGTGTGGTCTATTTTGATGAATCATTATTTTCCTCACTTTACTTAGTTTATTGTACCGAATTTAATCAAGGAATTGTGCTTAAATGTCCAGTATTTTCCTATTTTTACTAAATGTGCTTAAATTGACCAGAAATTCTTATTTCAATTAATTTGAATTATCTGAGACTAATTATTTACATTATTTAGTGCAGGGAAAATTCTGAAAATATTATAGGACAATTTAAAGAAATTTCATTTGCACACTGTGTTGATTTAATTTGTGTGTTTGAAATGGAAAATTTGATTTGGAACTCCTATACACTTCACGGCCAAGAGAAGTGTATAGGAGTTCCAAATCAAATTTTCCATTTCAAACACACAAATTAAATCAACACAGTGTGCAAATGAAATTTCTTTAAATTGTCCTATAATATTTTCAGAATTTTCCCTGCACTAAATAATGTAAATAATTAGTCTCAGATAATTCAAATTAATTGAAATAAGAATTTCTGGTCAATTTAAGCACATTTAGTAAAAATAGGAAAATACTGGACATTTAAGCACAATTCCTTGATTAAATTCGGTACAATAAACTAAGTAAAGTGAGGAAAATAATGATTCATCACATGGCTTTGAAGATCAAGAAGTAGTCCTAACTTTCCTTGGAGGGCTTGGTTCACAAACCAAGATGATGCTGGATGCCTCAGCTGGAGGCAATATCAAATGGAAGACTCCAGAGGAAGCAACTGAAATCATTGAAAATATGGCTACAAGTGATAATGAGCTTCACAATGAAAGAGGAGCTCCTTTGCAACAGAAAGGGGTTCTTCAATTACAAACCCATGATGCTCTGCTAGCACAGAATAAAATTCTAACTCAACAGCTGGAGACTCTGACCAAAACTCTTGCTTCATTACCTAAAGAGTTAAAATCTGCTGCACAGGTACAAACCCAGTTGTGCGAACTATGTGGGGGAGATCACATCAATGGCCAATGTGCTTTTCCTGTGGAAGCCGTGGAGAATGTTAATTTCATGGCTAATCAGTTTCCATACTGTCAAGGGAATTATAATCAGGGTTGGAAACCACATCCAAGTATTGGCCAAGGACAAACTGGGCAGGCTAATCAATATAATAAGCAGCAGCAGCAGCAACCAACCATGTGGCAACAATTATCTATGCTTAATGAAAGGTCAACAAGGTTGGAAGAAACTCTTCAGCAATTCATACAGAAAACTGAATCTTCTCAAAAGAGCACTGAAGCTGCTATAAAGAATTTGGAGATTCAGATGGGTCAGATCACTAAGCAATTGGAAGAAAGACCACACAGAAACTTTGGGGCTAATACTGAGGTTAACCCTAGAGAAGAGTGCAAAGTGGTCAAAAGTGTGAATGAAGAAGTTATTGAGTTAGAAGAAGATGAAACAGAAGAGAGGAGAGAAGAAGAAAGAAAGGACACTTTTCCTTTTCTAACAAATCAGGAGAAACCAATGGATTTCACAGATTTATTCAGAATGGTTGATAATGAAGCTCCTTGGGAACAAATTCTACAGAAAATAGCAGTTTACACAAAATCTGAAGAAGGAACCTCTACAAAAAGAAGACGTAGAGATGATGAGGAAGAAAAGTGTGTAACTGTTAAGAAAGAATCATTCCCACCAAAAGCAGCAGATCCAGGTAGTTTTTCTATCCCTTGCACTATAGGGAAGAAAAAGGTAAAGAAAGCTCTCCTTGATTTAGGCTCAAGTGTTAACTTGATGCCTTATTCTCTATTGGAGCAAATTGGCCATGTTAAAATAAAACCTGTAAAGGTTAATCTTGTAATGGCTGATGGATCTTCAAAGGAGCCATGTGGGATTGCGGAAGACATTGTAGTTTGCGTTGGCAAACTTCAGTTTTTGGCAGACTTTGTGGTGATGAAGATGGAGAACGAAAAGATACCCTTCATACTGGGAAGACCGTTTATGAAAACGGCCAGGGCTATCATAGATGTTAATGAGGGTATAGTGGTGCTCCAGGACAGAGAGGAGAGAGTGGTGGTGGATGTCTTCAAAGATGAAACACAAGCAAAGGAGGAAGAAGCCAGTTATAAAGCTGCATTTCGAGATGCACCCATAACTAAAGGTAAAAATGAAAATCTTAAGGTTTCTGATAACCATTGTTTGTATTTTCAGGTACCCAAGGTAGAGGAAATTGGAAAAGGAGAAGAAGTTCCTAGAGACTGGAAGAAAAGAGGACTCCAACTTGGCACACCTGTAAGACTCAAGAACAAGTTGTGGGTCATAAAAGGCTTTAAAGAAAAGGAGATGATAGAGATAGAGTCTCCATATTCTAGAGAATCTAAGACAGTCCAAAGAAAGCAGTTGAAAGGTTGGTGGAAGGACAACATCAACCATAAAGAAGATGGAACATGAGCTTTAACAGGGTCAAGCTAGTGACGTTAAAGAAGCGCTACCTGGGAGGCAACCCAGTTGATTGATAAACTTTTGATTTGGTTTTGTAATTTGTAATTTGTGAACATTATTCTGGATATTATTTTGTTGGATTTAGCATCTACTGAAGGATGCTAGGTGGTTAAGTATCTACTGAAGGATACTAAGTTTGTAACACCTACTGATGGGTGTTGGTGAGAAGATTTTGCACCTACTGATGGGTGCTGGTAAGTTTGAAACACCTATTGAGGGGTGTTGGTGGATTTTGGGTCAGGCTCGTGACGTTAAACAAGCGCTACCTGGGAGGCAACCCAGTTGATTAATTGTTTTTTTTTGTTTTAATTTTATTAGGGTTTGCATAAGCATTTTTAACATTGAATTGCAGGGAACCTATGAGGGGTATGCTAGGAAGACACGTAGGTCAAGAAAAGAAGGAGAAGGGCACATCACGAAAGTGCCGCTGAGCGGCAATTACCGCTGAGCGGTACTATCGCAGATGGGCTTAAGTTCCCCTTAGCGGAACCCGAGCCCATTGGGGTATTTTTAAACCCTAAGCTGCGCGTTTTCATTCTTTCAAGCCCTTCTCTGCACAAACACTTCCACATATCTTCTCTTAGGTTTCCCACATCTTTTTACTCTTCCCTCTTAGAAAAATTTCTCTTCCACTCACTTTTTCACTAGTGTGCCATCAAAGTTTGGGGTTGGAAGAGAGCATTCTAGTTTGGAAGCATTCTCATATCATCTAGCATCTCCACCCAAGTAAGTAAAATGCATTTTGTCATTCTAGGGTTCTTGAATTTGAATGTGATTGTCAAAGCATGAATATTTAGGGGTTTTGATTTCTATGCATGATTTGATGATATATTTGATGTTTGAACCAATTAAACTGCTTGATAATGAACTGGAAAACTGAAAATTGCATTTGGGTGGAGTTAGGAAGGTTTTAAAAAGAGATTTGCAGAAATCTGCAGGTCACCGCTGAGCGGCATTTACCGCTGAGCGGCACACTGCCAGATTTGCTTTTTCTGGCTTTTTGCGTGTTGAATGTGGCACTGGTGGCGCTGAGGGGAAATTCTGGCCCTCAGCGGTGGTTTAGCTTCGAAAGGCGTTGTGTTCTGTGTTTACTAATGATTAATATCATGTTCTGTGGTTTTGGATTTGTATTTGAATGCAGGAATGACATCCTCTTCAGGAAAGAGATTGAAAACCATGGCAACCAAGAGGAAGGAAAAGGAACCAGAGCAACCCCATAATAGCAGGTTCCTCTCCAGGAAACATGAGAAGCACTTTAGGGTGGTTCAGGACAGAAGACTTCTGATGGAGAGGAAGGTTGGAATGATACCTAACTTTGCTCCTCAATTTGGAGAGCAAGTGTTAGGGAATGATTGGGGGAAGCTAGCCACTTATCCTGCACCTGCCAACATAGCTGTAGTCAAGGAATTCTATACCAATGCAAAGAAGATTGGTGATTATCCAGCTGAGAATTATTTGGGCTATGTCAGGGGCCATGCTATCAGGTATGATCCTGATTCCATCAACAACTTCCTGGATACTGTGTGGGCTGGTGAGCAATGCCAGTTTGCTCTTAGCATGGAGGAAGGTGCTGACTTTGAGGATGTTGAGAGAGTGTTGTGCATACCTGGAGGACACTTTCAAGGGAATAGATCTGGAGCAGTGGTTAACATTAGGAGGACAGATTTGACTCCTCTTGCAAAGTATTGGATGGCATTTTCTCATGCCAACATTCAGCCATGCTCACATTTGTCAGATATCACTCTCAGCAGGGCACTATTCATCTACTGTGCTATCAGAAATTTGAATGTTAATATTGGGCAGGTGATAGCTGATGAGATTAGTGTGTGTGCTAACACCTCAAACAACACAGCACCACTGGGACATCCTTCTTTGATCACTCACCTCTGCAAGCTAGCTGGGGTGGACACTTCTGTTCCACCATTTGAGAGGCCAATAAAAGCTATAGATGAGGCCTATTACAGACAGTACTGTGGAGGTGAGGAGGCAGCTCAGCCAGTTCCACCACGCCAGGCTCGTAGAGAGAGAGGGCCAGCACAGAGCCGGACATCTGGTGATACACATGAGGCAGAACCATTCCAGATGAGGGACATGTATATGTCTCTTATAGGTGCTCAGTTGCAGTCCATCCACAGAGGGCAGGTGGCCACGGCTGAGATGATAGTGGGATTGTATGATACCCCTCCAGCACACAGGTGGACTATGGATGAATTCCATAATGTGGTAGCTTGGCCAGAAGAACCATTGTATGGAGGAGCTGAAGCAGCTGAAGCTTCAGCCAGAGATATGGAAGAAGATGAAGCTGAGGAGGAGGATGCATTTGATGATGATGATGATGAAGAGGAGGAGGAAGATACAGAGGACAGCTCAGACTGATGAGGAGCTGAGATAGCATTTACTGATGAATGCTATCATATGATTATGCTTTTGTGGTTTAAGTTTTCTGAACTTATTTGTTTTTGTTTTTAGATTAGGGTTTGATGTACTCTATTGAACACCTGGTTTCTTATGATGGTTTGTTATTAACTGTGATTGTTTGATAAGTAATGCTTGATGATGCTTATTGATTGATTGATGTTGAGATGATGTGCACATTAAAATGCTTATACAGGTGATTCACAAGCTTTGTGAACAAATGCATGATATCATGATTGTGATTGTGAAATTAAGCAGGATGTGTATGTCAAATGTGAATGAGCTTATATGTGAGGTTTTGAGCTCCAGAGTTGTTATTGTTGAATGCTATTACTTTGAAAGCATGAATGATTTTGCCCAGGTTTTCTATGATTGAATCAATTGCTTGTTTTGCATCATATGATCAAGGCCGTGTTTGTTGGAACCCTTTTTACTGGCCAAATTCATAAAGTTAGCCTACTAAAAGAGAACACTTTGTGTTCTATCCTTTGAACCATTAACCTTGAAATACACTGAACCCTTGATTGAAAAACTTTACCTTGAGTTAAGTAGAAGATCTTGTGTGGTATTGTTAAATGTTCAAGTTTGGGGTTATTGGGAAATCATGAAAAAGGAAAGCATTGAGCTAAGAGCTAAAAAGTAAGAATATGCAAAGAAAAAGAGAAGAAAAGAAAAAGAAGCATAGCTCAATGCAAATGCAAATGCAAATGCAAAGGCAAGTTGGGAATGAATAAGAATAATTGTGTTGTTATGATTCTCTTAACTCAAGGATTTATTGATCCAGAAAAACCAATTTTCTTGTTAGCCCAGCCACATTATAAGCCATTGAAAAGTCCTTGTGATGATGCATGCTTGTGAATGTTTTTGATTCTGGTAAAATGAAAGGCAAAGTTGATTCATGTGACATTGTGATAGTAGAGTGAATGAGTGATTACCTCTTATACACTTGAGTGTGAGTGAAACACTTTACCTAGTGAGGAAATATTCCATGAGCACATGAACATCCATGCTTAATTGATTGATCATTCATGCAAAATAGCATTTGTTGGAATTTAAATGACTTTGTGAACACTAAAGCATGTGCACATCTTGATTGAACTCTTGGTCATAAGTTTGAGTGAAGTTGTTACTTATCTTGAAAAGAGGATTTTGAATGAGTGAACCATCATATAAATTGGTTGGAGATGGAGTTACATTTTGTTTGCTTGAGGACAAGCAAAGTTCTAAGTTTGGGGTTGTGATAACAGTTGAAAAACTGTTATTTTTATACTTGAAATTGATACTAAAAGCAACCTTTAGACTTAGAAACTAGCTTGAAATCATGCCTTTTATCCATATTTTCATAAATAAGAGAGCTGGACAGGTTTATGCTTGATTTGAGTGTTTTTGTGCAGGTTTTAAGGTGAATTTGGTGAAAAGAGTGAAGAAGGAGAGAAGTGACATTAGAAAAGACAAGAAAGAGTGCAAAAAGAGAAGACGAAGGCACCGCTCAGCGGCAAACTATCGCTGAGCGGCACTCAAGAGGTGACGTTGGAACCGCTGAGGGGCAAAATGGCCGCTGAGGGGAAGAAAGAAGACGCGCAATCACCGCTGAGCGGTAAATACCGCTGAGCGGCACTTTTTGGGCTTGGGCTTTTGTAATCTTTTGTAACTCTAGATTAGTATATAAGGGCTTGCACGTCCTATAATTAAGTATCTTTGGCAGAAACGAAGTAAACACTCTCTCTTCCACCCCTTTGAAGGAGGATCTTGGATGCTCAGGCTACCTCTTCACCTTTATTGGGTTTATTCTTTCATTCTTTCATTGTTATTCATCTAGGTTCACCATGAATATGGTGAACTAAACCTTGTATGTTTGTTGGGGAATCAATGTAATCTCTTGAAGCTCTCATATATGGATTTGTTGAGTACATCTTTTAAGTAAGACATATGCTTTCTTTCATCATTAGTTAGGGTTTTTCTTCTTTGCTCAATGCTTGCATTGTTTAACTCATTCTAATGCATGATTATTGGTTTTGTCGATACGGACACGTACGGGGAAGTCTAGATCCGGGGAATTTCTCCCAATATTTTACTGACAATATTATATTGGTTGCCTTTAAGCTCCTGCGCTCATGAACTAATCATTAGGAATGCTAGGAATTGTATGAACTATTTGATTAGGGAAAAGCCATCTAGAATGGTACATTAGAGAGTGGCATTAACAATGATGATTTGAATGTTGAATTCCTAAAATATATGAGAGTGGATGAGATGAAATTGACCCCCAATTTGGAGAGCAAGTGTTAGGGAATGATTGGGGAAAGCTAGCCACTTATCCTGCACCTGCCAACATAGTTGTAGTAAAGGAATTTTACACCAATGCAAAGAAGATCGGTGATTATCCAGCTGAGAATAATTTGGGCTATGTTAGAGGCCGTGCTATCAGGTATGATCCTAATTCTATCAACAACTTCCTGGATACTGTGTGGGCTGGTGAGCAATGCCAGTTTGCTCTTTGCATGGAGGAAGGTGCTGATTATGAGGATGTGGAGAGAGTCTAGTGTATACCTGATAACAGTTGAAAAACTGTTATTTTCATACTTGAAATTGATACTAAAAGCAACCTTTAGACTTAGAAACTAGCTTGAAATCATTCAGTTTATCTATATTTTCATAAATAAGAGAGCTGAACAGGTTTATGCTTGATTTGAGTGTTTTTGTGCAGGTTTTAAGGTGAATTTAGTGAAAAGAGTGAAGAAGGAGAGAAGTGACATTAGAAAAGACAAGAAAGAGTGCAAAAATAGAAGACGAAGGCACCGCTCAGCGGCAAACTACCGCTGAGCGGCACTCAAGAGGTGACGTTGGAACCGCTGAGGGGCAAAATGGCCGCTGAGGGGAAGAAAGAAGACGCGCAATCACCGCTGAGCGGCACTTTTTGGGCTTGGGCTTTTGTAATCTTTTGTAACTCTAGATTAGTATATAAGGGCTTGCACGTCCTAGAATTAGTATCTTTGGCAGAAACGAAGTAAATTCTCTCTCTTCCACCCCTTTGAAGGAGGATCTTGGATGCTCAGGCTACCTCTTCACCTTTATTGGGTTTATTCTTTCATTCTTTCATTGATATTCATCTAGGTTCACCATGAATATGGTGAACTAAACCTTGTATGTTTGTTGGGGAATCAATGTAATCTCTTGAAGCTCTCATATATGGATTTGTTGAGTACATCTTTTAATTAAGACATATGCTTTCTTTCATCATTTAGTTAGGGTTTTTCCTCTTTGCTCAATGCTTGCATAGTTTAACTCATTCCATGCATGATTATTGGTTTTGTCGATACGGACACGTACGGGGAAGTCTAGATCCGGGGAATTTCTCCCAATATTATACTGACAATATTATATTGGTTGCCTTTAAGCTCCTGCACTCATGAACTAATCATTAGGAATGCTAGGAATTGTATGAACTATTTGATTAGGGAGAAGCCATCTAGAATGGTACATTAGAGAGTGGCATTAACAATGATGATTTGAATGTTGAATTCCTAAAATATATGAGAGTGGATGAGATGAAATTGACCCCCAACAACATATTCATTCATATATTTCATTGAAAGTGTTTATCTTTTGTCTTTGCCATTGATCAAACTTCATGCATACATGTTTATTTTCGTCTTTGCATATTGAACTTTAAATATTTCGTTTGTAAGTCCTAGCTAATCAACAAATCACATAACTAAACTAGGTCGTGAGTCCTTTAGGAAGAACGATACTTGGTCTTACCAAGTTTATTACTTGAACGATTCGGTCATACTTGCCGATTGTGAAACAAGTTTGTGACATCATATTTTGGTGCTTACAAATTTGTCCATCAAGCGACACTTTTATGGGCTTGGGCTTTTGTAATTTTAGAATAGTATATAAGCTTTAGGACGTCCTAGGGTTTGTATCTTTGGCAGAAACGAGGCAAACACTCTCTCTTCCACCCTTTTGAAGGAGGATCTTGGATGCTCAGGCTAGCTCTTCACCTTTATAGGGTTTATTCTTTCATTCTTTCATTGTTCATCTAGGTTCACCATGAATATGGTGAACTAAACCTTGTATGTTTGTTGGGGAATCAATGTAATCTCTTGAAGCTCTCATATATGGAATCTATGCTTGCATCTTTTAATTAAGATTTATGCTTTCTTTCATCATTAGTTAGGGTTTTTCCTCTTTGCTTAATGCTTGCATGGTTTAACTCATTCGATGCATGATTATTGGTTTTGTCGATACGGGCACGTACGGGGAAGTCTAGATCCGGGGAATTTCTCCCAATATTATATTGGTTGTCGTTAAGCTCCTGCACTTATGAACTGATCATTAGGAATGCTAGGAATTGTATGAACTCGTGATTAGGGAGAAGCCATCTAGAATGGTACTTTAGAGAGTGGCATTAACAATGATGATTTGAATGTTGAATTCCTAAAATATATGAGAGTGGATGAGATGAAATTGACCCCCAACAACATATTCATTCATATATTTCATTGAAAGTGTTTATCTTTTGCTTTTTGCCATTGATCAAAAACTCATGCATACATGTTTATTTTCTGTCTTGCATATTAAACTCCAAATATTTCGTTCTTAAGTCTTAGCTAATCAACAAACCATACAACTAAACTAGGCCGTGAGTCCTTTGGGAGAACGATACTTGGTCTTACCAAGTTTATTACTTGAACGATTCGGTCATACTTGCCGATTGTGAAACAAGTTTGTGACATCATATTTTGGTGATCATAAATTTGTCCATCATTGACGAAGTGGACGAAGTGGAAGAACAACTGGACAAAGTGGAGGAAGTGGACGAAGTTGACAAAGTTGACGAATTTGGGGTAGTGGAGGAAGTAGACGAAGTTGGCAAAGTGAACGAAGTGGACGAAGTTGACGAAATGGACGAAGTGGAGGAAGTGAACGAAGGGGACGAAGTGGAGGAAGTGGACGAAGTTAGCAAAGTGGAGGAAGTTTACGGAGTGGACGAAGTTGACTAAGTGGAGGAAGTGGAGGAAATGGAGGAAGTGGAGGAAGTGGAGGAAGTGGAAGCAGAAGTCGATGAAGTGGGCGAATTGGATGAAGTAGACGAAGTTGACATAGTGGAGGAAGTGGAGGAAATGGACGAAGTTGACGAAGTTGACGAAGTTGACGTAGTGGACGAAGTGGATGAAGTGGACGAAGTTGACGTAGTAGAGGAAGTGGATGAAGTTGACGAAGTTGATGTAGTGGAGGAAGTGGACGAATTTGGGGTAGTGGAGGAAGTGGACGAAGTGGACGAAGTGGACGAAGTTGACGTAGTGGAGGAAGTGGAGGAAGTGGACGAATTGGATGAAGTAGACGAAGTTGACGTAGTGGAGGAAGTGGACGAAGTTTACAAGTTGATGTAGTGGACGAAGCGGACAAAGTGGACGAATTGGATGAAGCGGACGAAGTTGACGTAGTGGAGGAAGTGGACAAAATGGACGACATTCACGAAGTTAATGTAATGGAGGAAGTGAAGGAAGTAGACGAATTTGGGGTATTGAAGGAAGTGGAGGAAGTGGACGAAGTTGACGAAGTAGAAGAAGTGGACGAAGTGGAGGAAGTGGACGAATTGGAGGAAATTGACGAAGTTGACGAAATTGACGATGTTGACATAGTGGAGGAAGTGGACGAAGTTGACGAACTGGAGGAAGTGGACGAAGTGGACGAAGTAGAAGAAGTGGAGGAAGTGGAGGAAGGGGAGGAAGTGGAGGAGGTGGAGGAAGTGGAGGAGATGGAGGAAGTGTAGGAATTGTCGGAAGTGGAGGAAGTGGAGGAAGTTGAAGAAGTGGACGAAGTGAAGAAGTGGAAGAAGAAGTGGACAAAGTTGACGAAGTTGACAAAGTGGAGGAAGTGGACGAAGTTGACAACGTTCACGAATTTGGGCTAGCGGAGGAAGTGGACGAAGTTGGCGAAGTGTACGAAATGGAGGAAGTTGACAAAGTGGTGGAAGTGGACGAATTGGACGAACTGGAGGAAGTGGACAAAGTGGACGAAGTCGAGGAAGTGGATGAAGTGGTCGAAGTTGACGAAGTGAAAGAAGTGGAAGAAGAAGTGGACGAAGTGGAGGAAGTTGACGAAATTGACGAAGTTGACGTAGTGGACGAAATGGAGGAAGTGGACGAAGTTGACGTAGTGGAGGAAGTGGACGAAGTTGACGAACTTCACGAAGTGGACGAACTGGAGCAAGTGGAGCAAGTGCATAAAATGGACGATGTGGACGAAATTGACGAAGTTCACGAAGTGGAGGAAGTTGACGAAGTGGGGGAAGTGGACGAACTGGAGGAAGTGGACGAAGTTGACGTAGTTGAGGAAGTGGAGGAAGTGGATGAAGTTGACGAAGTGGACTAAGTGTACGAAGTGGACGAAGAGGACGAAGTTTACGAAGTTGACGAATTTGGGGTAGTGGAGGAAGTGGACGAAGTTGAAGAAGTGGTCGAAGTGGAGGAAGTGGACAAAGTTGACGAAGTGGACGAAGTTCACGAAGTGGATGAAGTTGACGTAGTGGAGGAAGAGGAGGTAGTGGACGACCTGGAGGAAGTGGAGGAAGTTGACGAAGTGGACAAAGTGGACGAAGTGGACGAAGTTGACAAAGTGGACGTGGTGGAGGAAGTGAAGGAAGTTGAAGAAGTGGACGAAGTGCACGAAGTGGACGAAGTTGAGGAAGTGGACGAAGGTGACGTAGTGGAAGAAGTGTAGTAAGTTGAGGAAGTGGAGGAAGTTGACGAAGTTGACGTAGTGGAGGAAGTGGACGAGGTTGTTGAAGTTCACGAAGTGGACGAACTTGAGGAAGTGGAGCAAGTGGAGAAAGTGGACAAAATTTGGGGTAGTGGAGGAAGTGGACGAAGTGGATGAAGTTGACGAAGTGGAAGCACTGTAGTAAGTCGAGGAAGTGGAGGAAGTGGAAGATGTGGACAAAATGGATGAAGAAGTGCAGGAAGTGGACGAAGTAGACGAAGAGGACGAACAGGACGAAGTTGCTGAATTTGGGGTAGTGCAGGTAGTGGACGAATTGGACGATGGACGAAGTTGACGAAGTGGACGAAGTGGATGAAGTGGACAGACTGGAGGAAGTGGAGGAAGTGGACGAAGTTGACGAAGTTGACGAAGTGGAGTAAGTGGAGGAAACAGAGGAAGTGGACGATGTTGTTGAAGTGGAAGAAGAAGTGGAGGAAGTGGACGAAGTGGAGGAAGTAGAAGAAGTGGAGGAAGTGGAGGAAGGGGAGGATGTGAAGGAGGTGGAGGAAGTGGAGGAGGTGGAGAAAGTTGAAGAATTGGAAGAAGTGGAAGAAGAAGTGGACAAAGTGCACGAAGTGGACGAAGTTGACGACGTTCACGAATTTGGGGTAGCGGAGGAAGTGGACAAAGTTGGCAAAGTGTACGAAATGGAGGAAGTGGACGAAGTGGAGGAAGTGGACGAATTGGACGAAGTGGACGAACTGTAGGAAGTGGACGAAGTGGACAAAGTGGACGAAGTCGAGGAAGTGGATGAAGTGGTCGAAGTTGACGAAGTGGAAGAAGTGGAAGAAGAAGTGGACGAAATCGACGAAGCGGAGGAAGTTGACGAAGTGGACGATGTGGACGAAGTTGACGAAGTTGACGAAGTTAACGAAATTGACGAAGTTGACGTAGTGGACGAAATGGAGGAAGTGGACGATGTGGACGAAGTTGACGTAGTGGAGGAAGTGGACAAAGTTGATGAACTTCACGAAGTGGACAAACTGGAGGAAGTGCAGGAAGTGGAGGAAGTGGATAAAATGGACGTTGTGCACGAAATTGACGAAGTTCACGAAGTGGAGGAAGTGGACGAAGTTCACGAAGTGGACGCAGAGGACAAAGTGGAGGAAATTGATGAAGTTTACCATGTGGAGGAAATGGAGAAAGTAGACGAAGTTGACGTAGTGGAGGAAGTGGAGGAGGTGGAGGAAGTGGAGGAAGTGGACGAAGTTGACGAAGTGGACAAAGTGGACGAAGTGGACGAAGAGGACAAAGTTTACGAAGTTGACGAATTTGGGGTAGTGGAGGAAGTGGACGAAGTTGAAGAAGTGGACGAAGTGGTCAAAGTGGCCGAAGTGGACAATGTTGACGAAGTGGACGAAGTAGACGAAGTTGACGAAGTGGACGAAGTTGACATAGTGGAGGAAGAGGAGGAAGTGGACGAACTAGAGGAAGTGGAGGAAGTTGTCGAAGTGGACGAAGCGGAGGAAGTGGACGAAGTTGACAAAGTGGACGAAGTTGACGTAGTGGAGGAAGTGGAGGAAGTTGAAGAAGTGGATGAAGTTGAGGAAGTTGACGAAGGTGACGTAGTGGAAGAAGTGTAGTGAGTAGAGGAAGTGGACGAAGGTGACGAAGTGGAAGAAGTGTAGTAAGTAGAGGAAGTGGACGAAGTAGAGGAAGTGGACGATGTGGATGAAGAAGTGGAGGAAGTGGAGGAAGTGGAGAAAGTAGAAGAAGTGGAGGAAGTGGAGGAAGTGGAGGAAGTTGAGGAAATGGACGAATGGGACGAAGTGGACAAAGTTGACGAATTGGAGGAAGTGGACAAAGTGGACTAAGTTGTGGGAGGTGATGAACTGGTCGAAGTTGACGAGGTGGAGGCAGTGGACGAAGTGAAACAAGTGGAAGAAGAAGTGGACGAAGTTGACGAAGTGGACGAAGTTGACGAAATTGACGATGTTGTCGTAGTGGACGAAGTTGACGAACTTGACGTAGTGGAGGAAGTTGACGTAGTGGAGGGAGTGGAGAAAGTGGACGAAGTTGTTGAACTTCACGAAGTGGACGAACTGGAGGAAGTGGAGGAAGTGGAGCAAGTGGAGAACGTGGACGGAGTGGACGAAATTTGGGGTAGTGGAGGAAGTGGACGAAGTGGAAGCACTGTAGTAAGTGGAGGAAGTGGACAATGTGGACAAAATGGATGAAGAAGTGGAGGAAGTGGACGAAGTGGACGAAAAGGATGAAGTGGCTGAATTTGGGGTAGTGGAGGAAGTGGACGCAGTGGACGATGGACGAAGTGACGAAGTTGAGGAACTGGATGAAGTGGACAAACTAGAGGAAGTGGACGAAGTAGACGAAGTGGAAGCACTGTAGTAAGTGGAGGAAGTGGACGATGTGGACAAAATGGATGAAGAAGTGGAGGAAGTGGACGAAGACGATGAAGAGGATGAAGTGGCTGAATTTTGGGTAGTGGAGGAACTGGACGAAGTGGACGATGGACGAATTCACGAAGTTGAGGAAGTGGATGAAGTGGACAAACTGGAGGAAGTGGACGAAGTTGACGAAGTGGACGAAGTGGAGTAAGTGGAGGAAGCGGAGGAAGTGGACGATGTTGTCGAAGTGGAAGAAGAAGTGGAGGAAGTGGACGAAGTGGAGGAAGTGGAGGAAGGAGAGGAAATGGAGGAAGTGGACGAATTGGAGGAAGTGGACGAAGTGAAACAAGTGGAAGAAGAAGTGGACGAAGTTGACGAAGTGGACGAATTGGAGGAAGTTGACGAAGTTGACGAAATTGACTATGTTGACGTAGTGGACGAACTTGACAAAGTTGACGTAGTGGAGGAAGTTGACGAATTTTACGTAGTGGAGGAAGTGGACGAAGTTGTTGAACTTCACAAAGTGGACGAACTTGAGGAAGTGGAGCAAGTGGAGAAAGTGGACGAAATTTGGGGTACTGGAGGAAGTGGACGAAGTGGATGAAGTTGACGAAGTGGAAACACTGTACGAAGAGGAGAAAGTGGAGGAAGTGGAAGATGTGGACAAAATGGATGAAGAAGTGGAGGAAGTAGACGAAGAGGACGAACAGGATGAAGTTGCTGAATTTGGGGTAGTGGAGGTAGTGGACGAACTGGACGAATTGGACGACGGCCGAAGTTGACGGAATGGATGAAGTGGACAAACTGGAGGAAGTGGACGAAGTTGACGAAGTGGAGTAAGTGGAGGAAGTGGAGGAAGTGGACGATGTTGTCGAAGTGAAAGAAGAAGTGGAGGAAGTGGAGGAAGTAGAAGAAGTGGAGGAAGGGGAGGAAGTGAAGGAGGTGGAGGAAGTGGAGGAGGTGGAGGAAGTGTAGGAAGTAGAGGAAGTTGTAGAAGTGGACGAACTGGACAAAGTGGAAGTAGTGGAAGAAGAAGTGGACAAAGTGGACGAAGTTGACGAAGTGGAGGAAGTGGACCAAGTTGACGACGTTCACGATTTTGGGGTAGCGGAGTGATAACAGTTGAAAAACTGTTATTTTCATACTTAAAAGTGATACTAAAAGCAACCTTTAGACTTAAAAACTAGCTTGAAATCATGCTTTTATCTATATTTTCATAAATAAGAGAGCTGGACAGGTTTATGCTTGATTTAAGTGTTTTTGTGCAGGTTTTAAGGTGAATTTGGTGAAAGAAGTGAAGAAGGAGAGAGATGACATTAGAAAAGACAAGAAAGAGTGCAAAAGGAGAAGTCGAAAGCACCGCTCAGCGGCATTTTACCGCTGAGCGGCACTCAGGAGGTTGCGGGAGTCACGCTGAGGGGCAAACTGGCCGCTGAGGGGAAGAAAAGTGAAGCGTAGTTACCGCTGAGCGGCACTTTTTGGGCTTGGGCTTTTGTAATCTTTTGTAACTCTAAATTAGTATATAAGGGCTTGCACGTCCTAGAATTAGTATCTTTGGCAGAAACGAGGCAAACACTCTCTCTTCCACCCCTTTGAAGGAGGATCTTGGATGCTCAGGCTACCTCTTCACCTTTTTAGGGTTTATTCTTTCATTCTTTCATTGTTATTCATCTAGGTTCACCATGAATATGGTGAACTAAACCTTGTATGTTTGTTGGGGAATCAATGTAATCTCTTGAAGCTCTCATATATGGAATCTATGCTTGCATCTTTTAATTAAGACTTATGCTTTCTTTCATTATTAGTTTATTTTCTGTCTTGCATATTAAATTCCAAATATGTCGTTCTTAAGTCTTAGCTAATCAACAAATCACATAACTAAACTAGGCCGTGAGTCCTTTGGGAAGAACGATACTTGGTCTTACCAAGTTTATTACTTGAACAATTCGGTCATACTTGCCGATTGTGAAACAAGTTTGTGACATCATATTTTGGTGATCATAAATTTGTCCATCAAGTTTTTGGCGCCGTTGCCGGGGACTCGTGGTTTAACTGGTTAATTTGTGTGATTATTGATTATCTTTGACTTTAATTTTAAATTTCTGTTTTTATTTTCGGTTTTTATTTTTCTGTTTTATCTTTTTAGATTAGATTAGATTAGATTTGATTTTATTTGGTTAGGTTAGATTTTATTTGATTTTATTTTATCTATATCTTTTAGATTAGGTTAGATTTTATTTTATCTTTTTAGATTAGATTTTATTTTATTTTATCTTCTATCTTCTAAATCTTTTATCTTCTTATCTTCTGAATCTTTTATCTTTTTATCTTTTGAATATATATCTTCTCTTATATCTTTTTGTGCTAACAAATATTTTCTAGGGTTTTGTTTTCTTGTGTATGCAGGAGGCAATTCGAACTAGAAGTAAGAAAACAACAGAACCACTTCTTGAAGGTCTAGAAGAGAGTAGAAGGAGGAGAAGAATCAGAACGTCTAGAGAACTTTTCCCTTCTCCAGAAACTCTCTTGCAATCATCACCACAAGGTTCTGTTCATAGCACAGGAAGTATGGAGGGCAATAATGTTAGAAGAACTCTTGCAGATTACACTAATCTTGCTGGACCTCAACACTTTAACAGCATAGCTAGACCTAGAGTCAATGCAGCCAACATGGAGGTCAAACCAGCACTGATTCAACTGGTGAAGAGTAATCAATTTAATGGGTTGTCTCATGAAAGCCCATATGAGCACCTCACTACCTTTAATGAGATTTGCAATACAGTCAAGATTAATGGGGTGCCAGACGAAGCAATCAAACTTAGCTTGTTTCCTTTCTCATTGGGAGGCAATGCTAAGCTTTGGTTGAACTCTTTTCCAGAAGAAAGTTTCACAGAGTGGGAAGCAGTGGTCACAAAATTTTTAAATAAATACTTCCCACAATCTAAGGTGACTAAAGGAAAGCAAGAGATTTCTTCATTCAAGCAGGGCATGGAAGAATCACTGGGACATGCATGGGACAGGTATAAAAGCTTGTTACGTAAAACTCCCACGCATGGCTTTGAAGATCAAGAAGTAGTCCTAACTTTCCTTGGAGGGCTTGGTTCACAAACCAAGATGATGTTGGATGCCTCAGCTGGAGGCAATATCAAATGGAAGACTCCAGAGGAAGCAACTGAAATTATTGAAAATATGGCTACAAGTGATAATGAGCTGCACAGTGAGAGAGGAACTCCTATGCAACAGAAAGGGGTTCTTCAATTACAAACCCATGATGCCTTGCTAGCCCAGAATAAAATTCTAACTCAACAGCTGGAAACTCTGACCAAAACTCTTGCTTCATTACCCAAAGAGTTAAAATCTGCTGCACAGGTACAAACCCAGTTGTGCGAATTATGTGGGGGTGATCACATCAATGACCAATGTGCTTTTCCTGTGGAAGCCGTGGAGGATGTTAACTTCATGGCTAATCAATTTCCATACCGTCAAGGGAATTATAATCAGGGTTGGAAACCACATCCAAGCATTGGCCAAGGACAAACTGGGCAAGCTAATCAATATAATAAGCAGCAGCAGCAACCAACCTTGTGGCAACAATTATCTATGCTTAATGAAAGATCAACAAGGTTGGAAGAAACTCTTCAGCAATTCATACAGAAAACTGAATCTTCTCAAAAGAGCACTGAAGCTGCTATAAAGAATTTGGAGATTCAAATGGGTCAGATTACCAAGCAATTGGAAGAAAGGCCAAACAGAAACTTTGGGGCTAATACTGAGGTTAACCCTAGAGAAGAGTGCAAAGTGGTCAAGAGTGTGAATGAAGAGATCATTGAGTTAGAAGAAGGAGAAACAGAAGAGAGAAGAGAAGAAGAAAGAAAGGACATTTTTCTTTTTCCAACAAATCAGGAGAAACCAATGGATTTCACAGATTTATTCAGAATGGTTGATAATGAAGCACCTTGGGAACAAATTTTACAGAAAATAGCAGTTTACACAAAATCTGATGAAGGAACCTCTACAAAAAGAAGACGTAGAGCTGATGAGGAAGAAAAGTGTATAACTGTTAAGAAAGAGTCATTCCCACCAAAAGCAGCAGATCCAGGTAGTTTTTCTATCCCTTGTTCTATAGGGAAGAAGAAAAAGGTAAAGAAAGCTCTCCTTGATTTAGGCTCAAGTGTTAACTTGATGCCTTATTCTCTATTGGAGCAAATTGGCCATGTTAAAATAAAACCTGTAAAGGTTAATCTAGTAATGGCTGATGGATCTTCAAAGGAGCCATGTGGGATTGCAGAAGACATTGTAGTTTGTGTTGGCAAACTTCAGTTTTTGGCAGACTTTGTGGTGATGAAGATGGAGACCGAAAAGATACCTTTCATACTGGGAAGACCGTTTATGAAAACGGCCAGGGCTATCATAGATGTTAATGAAGGTATAGTGGTGCTCCAGGACAGAGAGGAGAGAGTGGTGGTGGATGTTTTCAAAGATGAGATACAAGCAAAGGAGGAAGAGTCTAGTTATAAAGCTGCATTTCGAGATGCACCCATGACTAGAGGTAAAAATGAAAATCTTGAAGTTTCAGATAACCATTGTTTGTTTTTTCAGGTACCCAAGGTAGAAGAGATTGGAAAAGGAGAAGAAGTTCCTAGAGACTGGAAGAAAAGAAGACTCCAACTTGGCACACCTGTAAGACTCAAGAACAAGTTGTGGGTTATAAAAGGCTTTAAAGAGAAGGAGATGATAGAGATAGAGTCTCCATATTCTAGAGAATCCAAAACAGTCCAAAGGAAGCAGTTGAAAGGTTGGTGGAAGGACAACATCAACTATAAAGAAGATGGAACATAAGCTTTAACAGGGTCAAGCTAGTGACCTTAAAGGAGCGCTTGCTGGGAGGCAACCCAGTAGATTTACAAACTTTTGATTTGTTTTGGTTTTGTAACTTTTAATCTATGAACATTATTCTGGACATTATTTTGTTGGATTTAGCATCTACTGAAGGATGCTAGGTGGTTAAGTATCTACTGAAGGATACCAGGTTTGTAACACCTACTGATGGGTGTTGGTGAGAAGATTTTGCACCTACTAATGGGTGCTGGTAAGTTTGAAGTACCTACTGATGGGTGTTGGTGGATTTTGGGTCAGGCTCGTGACGTTAAACAAGCGCTACCTGGGAGGCAACCCAGTTGACTGATTGTTTTTGTTTGTTTTATTTTAATTAGGGTTTGCATAAGCATTTTTAACATTGAATTGCAGGGAACCTCTGAGGGGTATGTCTAGGAGGCACGTAGGTCAAGAAAAGAAGGAGAAGGGCACATCACGAAAGTGCCGCTGAGCGGCAATTACCGCTGAGCGGTACTATCGCAGATGGGCTTAAGTTCCCCTTAGCGGAACCCGAGCCCATTAGGGTATTTTTAAACCCTAAGCTGCGAAATTTTTCATTCTTTCAAGCTCTTCTCTGCACAAGCACTCCCATATACCTTCTCCTAGGTTTTCCACATCTTTTCACTCTTCCCTCTTTAGAAAATCTCTCTTTCACTCACTTTTTCACTAGTGTGCCATCAAAGTTTGGGGTTGGAAGAGAGTATTCTAGCTTGGAAGCATTCTCATTGCATCTAGTATCTCCACCCAAGTAAGTAAAATGCATTTTGTTCATTCTAGGGTTCTTGAATTTGAATGTGATTGTCAAAGCATGAATATTTAGGGGTTTTGATTTCTATGCATGATTTGATGATATATTTGATGTTTGAACCGATTAAACTGCTTGATTATGAACTGGAAAACTGAAAATTGCATTTGGGTGGAGTTAGGACAGTTTTAAAACGAGATTTGCAAAAATCTGCAGATCACCGTTGAGCGGCATTTACCGCTGAGCGGCACTCTGCCAGATTTGTTTTTTCTGGTTTTTGCGTGTTGGAATGTGGCACTGGTGGCGCTGAGGGGAAATTCTGGCCCTCAGCGGTGGTTTAGCTTCGAAAGGAGTTATGTTCTGTGTTTACTAATGATTAACATCATGTTCTGTGGTTTTTGTTATTGTGTTTGAATGCAGGAATGGCATCCTCTTCAGGAAAGAGATTGAAAACCATGGCAACCAAGAGAAAGGAAAAGGAACCAGAGCAACCCCATAATAGCAGGTTCCTCTCTAGGAAACATGAGAAGCACTTTAGGGTGGTTCAGGACAGAAGACTTCTGATGGAGAGAAAGGTTGGAATGATACCTAACTTTGCTCCTCAATTTGGAGAGCAAGTGTTAGGGAATGATTGGGGAAAGCTAGCCACTTATCCTGCACCTGCCAACATAGCTGTGGTGAAGGAATTCTACACCAATGCAAAGAAGATTGGTGATTATCCAGCTGAGAATTATTTGGGCTATGTCAGAGGCCATGCTATCAGGTATGATCCTGATTCCATCAACAACTTTCTGGATACTGTGTGGGCTGGTGAGCAATGCCAGTTTGCTCTTTGCATGGAAGAAGGTGCTGATTTTGAGGATGTTGAGAGAGTACTGTGTATACTTGGAGGACACTTCCAAAGGAATAGATCTGGCTCAGTGGTTAACATTAGGAGGACAGATTTGACTCCTCTTGCAAAGTATTGGATGGCATTTTCTCATGCCAACATTCAGCCATGTTCACATGTGTCAGATATCACTCTCAGCAGGGCACTATTCATCTACTGTGCTATCAGAAATTTGAATGTTAATATTGGGCAGGTGATAGCTGATGAGATTAGTGTGTGTGCTAACACCTCAAACAACAAAGCACCACTAGGACATCCTTCTTTGATCACTCACCTTTGCAAGCTAGCTGGGGTGGACACTTCTGTTCCACCATTTGAGAGGCCAAGAAAAGCTATAGATGAGGCCTACTACAGACAGTACTGTGGAGGTGAGGAGGCAGCTCAGCCAGTTCCACCACGTCAGGCTCGTAGAGAGAGAGGGCCAGCACAGAGCCGGACATCTGCTGATACACATGAAGCAGAGCCATTCCAGATGAGGGACATTTATATGTCTCTTATAGGTGCTCAGTTGCAGTCCATTCACAGAGGGCAGGTGGCCACGGCTGAGATGATAGTGGGGATGTATGATACACCTCCAGCCCACAGGTGGACTATGGATGAATTCCATAATGTGGTAGCTTGGCCAGAAGAACCATTGCATGGAGGAGCTGAAGCAGCTGAAGCTTCAACTAGAGATATGGAAGAAGATGAAGCTGAGGAGGAGGATGCATTTGATGATGATGAGGAGGAGGAGGAAGAGGAAGATACAGAAGATAGCTCAGACTGATGAGGAGCTGAGATAGCATTTACTGATGAATGCTATCATATGATTATGCTTTTGTGGTTTAAGTTTTCTGAACTTATTTGTTTTTGTTTTTAGATTAGGGTTTGATGTACTCTATTGAACACCTGGTTTGTTATGATGGTTTGCTATTAACTGTGATTGTGTGATAAGTAATGCTTGATGATGCTTATTGATTGATTGATGTTGAGATGATGTGCACATTAAAATGCTTATACAGGTGATTCACAAGCTTTGTGAACAAATGCATGTTATCATGATTGTGATTGTGAAATTAAGCAGGATGTGTATGTCAAATGTGAATGAGCTTATATGTGAGGTTTTGAGCTCCAGAGTTATTATTGTTGAATGCTATTACTTTGAAAGCATGAATGACTTTGCCCAGGTTTTCTATGATTGAATCAATTGCTTGTTTTGCATCATGTGATCAAGGCCGTTTTTGTTGAAACCCTTTTTATTGGGCAAATTCATAAAGTTAGCCTACTAAAAGAGAACACTTTGTGTTCTATCCTTTGAACCCTTAGCCTTGAACATACATGAAAACCCTTGATTGAAAATCTTTACCTTGAGTTAAGTAGAAGATCTTGTGTGGTATTGACAAATGTTCAAGTTTGGGGTTGTTGGGAAAACATGAAAAAGGAAAAAGCATTGAGCTAAGAGCTAAAAAGTAAGAATATGCAAAAGAAAAGAAAAAGAAGCAAAGCTCAATGCAAATGCAAAGGCAAAAGAAAGTTGGGAATGAATAAGAATAATTGTGTTGTTATGATTCTCTTAACTCAAGGATTTTATATCCAGAAAAACCAATTTTCTTGTTAGCCCAGCCACATTATAAGCCATTGAAAAGTCCTTGTGATGATGCATGCTTGTGAATGTTTTTGATTGTGGTAAAATGAAAGGCAAAGTTGATTCATGTGACATTGTGATAGTGGAGTGAATGAGTGAAACACTTTACCTCTTATACACTTGTGTGTTGAGTGAAACACTTTACCTAGTGAGGAAATATTCCATAAGCACATGAACATCCATGCTTAATTGATTGATCATTCATGAAAAATAGCATTTGTTGGAACTTAAATGACTTTGTGAACACTAAAGCATGTGCACATCTTGAATGAACTCTTGGTCATAAGATTGATTAAAGTTTTTACTTATCTTGAAAAAGAGAATTTTTGAATGAGTGAACCATCATATGAATTGGTTGGAGATTGAGTTACATTTTGTTTGCTTGAGGACAAGCAAAGTTCTAAGTTTGGGGTTGTGATAACAGTTGAAAAACTGTTATTTTCATACTTAAAAGTGATACTAAAAACAACCTTTAGACTTAAAAACTAGCTTGAAATCATGCTTTTATCTATATTTTCGTAAATAAGAGAGCTGGACAGGTTTATGCTTGATTTAAGTGTTTTTGTGCAGGTTTTAAGGTGAATTTGGTGAAAGAAGTGAAGAAGGAGAGAGATGGAATCAGAAAAGGAAGCAAAGAGTGAAAACGGAGAAGCCGAAAGCACCGCTCAGCGGCATTTTACCGCTGAGCGGCACTCAGGAGGTTGCGGGAGTCACGCTGAGGGGCAAACTGGCCGCTGAGGGGAAGAAAAGTGAAGCGTAGTTACTGCTGAGCGGCACTTTTTGGGCTTGGGCTTTTGTAATCTTTTGTAACTCTAAATTAGTATATAAGGGCTTGCACGTCCTAGAATTAGTATCTTTGGCAGAAACGAGGCAAACACTCTCTCTTCCACCCCTTTGAAGGAGGATCTTGGATGCTCAGGCTACCTCTTCACCTTTTTAGGGTTTATTCTTTCATTCTTTCATTGTTATTCATCTAGGTTCACCATGAATATGGTGAACTAAACCTTGTATGTTTGTTGGGGAATCAATGTAATCTCTTGAAGCTCTCATATATGGAATCTATGCTTGCATCTTTTAATTAAGACTTATGCTTTCTTTCATTATTAGTTAGGGTTTTTCCTCTTTGCTCAATGCTTGCATAGTTTAACTCATTCCATGCATGATTATTGGCTTTGTTGATACGGGCACGTACGGGGAAGTCTAGATCCGGGGAATTTCTCCCAATATTATACTGACAATATTATATTGGTTGTCGTTAAGCTCCTGCACTCATGAACTAATAATTAGGAATGCTAGGAATTGTATGAACTCCTGATTAGGCAGAAGCCATCTAGAATGGTACTTTAGAGAGTGGCATTAACAATGATGATTTGAATGTTGAATTCCTAAAATATATGAGAGTGGATGAGATGAAATTGACCCCCAACAACATATTCATACATATATTTCATTGAAAGTGTTTATCTTTTGTCTTTGCCATTGATCAAACTTCATGCATACATGTTTATTTTCTGTCTTGCATATTAAACTTCAAATATTTCGTTCTTAAGTCTTAGCTAATCAACAAATCACATAACTAAACTAGGCCGTGAGTCCTTTGGGAAGAACGATACTTGGTCTTACCAAGTTTATTACTTGAACGATTCGGTCATACTTGCCGATTGTGAAAGACGTTTGTGACATCATATTTTGGTGATCATAAATTTGTCCATCACTGAGGAAGTGGAGGAAGTTGGCAAAGTGTACGAAATGGAGGAAGTTGACGAATTGGAGGAAGTGGAGGAATTGGACGAAGTTGACGAAGTGGACGAAGTGGACGAACTGGAGGAAGTGGACGAAGTGGACAAAGTGGAGGAAGTGGAGGAAGTGGATGAAGTGGTCGAAGTTGACGAAGTGGAAGAAGTGGAAGAAAAGTGGACGAAGTCGACGAAGTGGAGGAAGTTGACGAAGTGGACGAAGTTGACGAAATTGAAGAAGTTGACGTAGTGGACGAAATGGAGGAAGTGGACGAAGTGGACGAAGTTGACGTAGTGGAGGAAGTGGACGAAGTTGATGAACTTCACGAAGTGGACGAACTGAAGGAATTCGAGGAAGTGGAGGAAGTGGAGCAAGTGGATAAAATGGACGATGTGGACGAAATTGACGAAGTTCACGAAGTGGAGGAAGTGGACGAAGTTCAGGAAGTTGACGAAGTGGACGCAGAGGACGAAGTGGAGGAAGTTGATGAAGTTTACCGTGTAGAGGAAAAGCACGTTGAAAATTCGTCCTAGAGTTGCTCCGCCTACTGGAACACTTAGGGGAGTTCCTGTGTCAATAACTTCCATTCCTCTCTTTAGACCATCTGTAGCACTCATAGCTACAGCTCTAACTCGATGATTTCCTAATAATTGCTGTACTTCACAAGTCACATTAATTTGTTGACCAACAGTATCTCGACCCGTATGATACGCGGGGACCAAGGCTAATTGGTTTAGTGTAGTATTTCTTTTACTTTTATTAAAAACATGTGTAAAAGGTGTTAGGCATGTGCTAGATAGGAGGGACTTTTAGTCCTATATATAGACATGCCACCACCTCTTGTAAGGTACTTTTGAGAATAATGAATTAAACTTTCTGTAGAGAGAACTCCAGAAATTAATTCCCTTGAAAGTCAAAGCTAGAGAATCCCAAAGGATCTTCTCTAGCCACCTTCCCTTCACACTATCCATTCTCTCATTTACCATCATCAGTTTCTCGCTCATTCGTATACTCACCTCTCCTCCATCCAGCAGATGCACTTGGCACGCGTCAGTATTCCTCGCAGACACATTTCTTCTCGTCGCATCATCAACTTTATCAGCCACGTTTCGAGTCTCCTCATCAACGAAGCATCCGAGAGATTCTTTACTTCAGAATCTCAAACTCCTCACGTCTGCCAATCCACCGAACCACATATTCATCTCTGCTTCACGACCATTCTCCATCGATTAGATCCTTTCTCACCGACTAAAATCACTTCTCCATCGCTCAAACCGCTTCCGCATCAAACCCTAGGTTTTCAACCGAACAAACCTCGAATCTCTGGTTTGTTCCTCGCTGTTCATCTTCGAATCCAAATACTAGGGTTCTTGACTACATCTGTTTCTTCCGCTGCTTCCCGGTCTTCATCTCGAGCAAATCCAGATTTCTCGTTGTTTCCGGATTCAGCTCAAGCCGTCAGTTATCATGTGGTAATCAGAGCTCAGGTTCTCCGCGCTTCGAAAGCTAAGTATCTCTCCATTGATTCGCGTCTTTGATCTGAGTTTAAATTTCTTGCGTTGTTATGAAATTCACGAGTTGTTTCGATTCGGTCTTGATCTTATTCATTCGTGTTGAATCTCTTCAATATTCGTGTTGTTCATTATGATTCCTTCTCTGTCTTGTGTTGATTCATGTGTTTTTGGTCTTGATCTGTTCATTAGGTTTCTGCACATGCTTTGCTTGAGTCTTTTTTTTATGGTTTTTAAATCTGTTTGGCATTTAGATCATTGCTGGACATCTTGCATTAATTTTCTAGTGTTTTGTTCAAGAATTTCTTGTGTCCAGAAAACTGTGAAAAAGGTTTTTGAATCATTGAGTCAAATTTTGGTGAGTTGATTTGCTTGTTTTGAATGAATGTGGGAGGCTGGAACATCAAAGTCAGGAAGTAATTTGTTTCTGCATCATTAAGCTATTTGAACCAGTTTGAAGTATGCATTAAACTTACTGATGCAAAAATAGTATGAGTTCTAGCTGCCATACATATTTTCATGCTTTAAACCACCATATTTTTTTTGACATGTTTCATTCACAAGTTGCTGCAGCAGATGTATAATTCTGATTCTGGTTTTGAGCGTTGTAATTGGATTGTAGCAAAAGGAATGGTCACATTATCTATAGTCTAAAAAAAAATATTCTTCAAAAGATCAAGAAAAAGTTCTGAAAAGCCAAATAGGCCTGTGCAATCCATATTTTAAAAACTAAAACACAGAATCAGACTTTGAAAATTGGACCTAGGTTTATCTTTGGCAGTCCAGCAGCTTCTTGTTTGTCTTTTCTTGCTTTAAAAATCTGATCTAGCTCTATTCATTAGGTTCATTTTGAGTGCTTTCCTTCTTGATAGCTTTGTTTCTTGCTTGTCTTTATTGGTTATCTAGTTTTGTCTGCAATGCATGTGAAATCTATTCTGCCAATCTTTAATTGAAGCTTTTAATTGCTTATTTCATCTGGTCTAGAGTTTCCTTGGTTAGAGTCTGCTCTGTTGTTTGAGTGGTTGTCCTGTTTGTCCATCACTTTGTTTTAGCCTAGCCATTTTCCTGATTGAAAAATCTGTTTCCATTCTGGGTTTTGCTTTTGGGATTTGAAAGAAGGTAAGTGTGAATGGTAGCATTCTAGGTGGTGGTGATCCACAGGATTCTCTGGCTTAGACTGAAAATTTCATTTGAGTGCCTTAAAATTTTTTAAAGAGAAACCTCAGTGCTGTGAGCTTAGTAAGGCTAATTTAGCCTAAAATTCCTTGGCATTTGCAAGAGAGTTCAGTTTCAATTAACCATTTGTTGACTGTGTTCATTGTGCAGGAAAAGAAGTTGGAATAATTAGAATGGAGCAGCTGTGATTTGTTGCAACTGCAACCGAAATCACTGTTTTTTTTTTATTGATTATTGATTTCCTGGTGATGCTATTTGTGCTTGTAAATGCTTAAACTGACATTGCATTCATTTTGGATTATAAACTGTTTGCTGAAATCATTGAGATATTAAATGTTCTGAATATGATTACTAATTTCATGGTTTGATTACAATTGTTGAAATCTGTTGAGTCCTGATTAGCACCATCATTTTGTCTGTGTTGAAATCATTTTTTCAAATGCATATAGAAAATAGTTTCCTGGTATTAATCACATGCAGATTTCAGTTTTGTTCAGATTGATTGATTGCATACCCTTGCATGCCACCTAGTTAGTTGTTCATGGACTGATCTATGCATGAATTGATTTGCTTGGAGTAATTAGGCTTGTGCATGAACTTGTTTTAACTGCCAAAGCATCATAGCATTCGAAGAAGTGACTAAAGCACTTAATTTCCAATTCTGACGTTGTGGTTGAATTAAGCACATAATTCTTTTTACCCATTGGTTTGATCAGAATTTAAATTAGAATTGAATGGTTGTTTAAATCAGTTTAGTTCAGCTTTGAATTACACCCATTGCATCTGGTTTAATATCCATATCCTTGTGTATTTTGCTGGAGTTGGTGCAATTTCTGTGAGCAGATCTGAACCGAATTAGTGCAGGGAGAAAGTGAAGAATGAATCTGCTTATTAGTTGAGCACAAGGAAGAACCTACTGATAACAGTTGAAAAACTGTTATTTTCATGCTTAAAATTGACACAAAAAGCAACCTTTACACTTAGAAACTAGCTTGAAATCATGCTTTTATCCATATTTTCAGAAATAAGAGAGCTGGACAGGTTTATGCTTGATTTCAGTGTTTTTGTGCAGGTTTTAAGGTGAATTTAGTGAAAAAAGTGAAGAAGGAGAGAGTTGAAAGTGAATTTTATGGTTTTGTGCAAGATTCCTTTGATTTTGTAGGCTAATTGAATGATTTGAAAGAAGAATTGAAGTACTGAATGATTGGAAAGCTGAAAAGTCAACTAGAAACCAGAAAAAGTCAACCAATCAACCAGAAAAGTCAACCAGTCAACCAAAAAAGTCAACCAGTCAACCAGAATACGAAAAAAGTCAACCAGACGAGTTTTGGGCCAATTTTATGCGATTTTATGATCTGTTTGGGCCTGGACCGGTTTTCTAATATTTTTATGTCCTATTTAAAGACCTAGATGTCTTAGGGTTGGTATCTTTGGCAGAAACGAGGCAAACACTCTCTCTTCTCACCCCTTTGAAGGAGGATCTTGGATGCTCAGGCTACCTCTTCACCTTTATTGGGTTTATTCTTTCATTCTTTCATTGTTATTCATCTAGGTTCACCATGACGATGGTGAACTAAACCTTGTATGTTTGTTGGGGAATCAATGTAATCTCTTGAAGCTCTCATATATGGATTTGTTGAGTACATCTTTGAATTAAGACATATGCTTTCTTTCATCATTAGTTAGGGTTTTTCCTCTTTGCTCAATGCTTGCATTGTTTAACTCATTCTAATGCATGATTATTGGTTTTGTCGATACGGACACGTACGGGGAATTTCTCCCAATATTTTACTGACAACATTATATTGGTTGCCTTTAAGCTCCTGCGGTCATGAACTAATCATTAGGAATGCTAGGAATTGTATGAACTATTTGATTAGGGAGAAGCCATCTAGAATGGTACATTAGAGAGTGGCATTAACAATGATGATTTGAATGTTGAATTCCTAAAATATATGAGAGTGGATGAGATGAAATTGAACCCCAACAACATATTCATTTATATAATTCATTGAAAGTGTTTATCTTTTGTCTTTGCCATTGATCAATTCATGCATACATGTTTATTTTTGTCTTTGCATATTAAACTTTGAATATTTCGTTTGTAAGTCCTAGCTAATCAACAAATCACATAACTAAACTAGGCCGTGAGTCCTTTGGGAAGAACGATACTTGGTCTTACCAAGTTTTATTACTTGAACGATTCGGTCATACTTGCCGATTGTGAAACAAGTTTGTGACATCATATTTTGGTGCTTACAAATTTTTCCATCAAGTTTTTGGCGCCGTTGCCGGGGACTCGTGGTTTAACTGGTTAATTTGTGTGATTATTGATTATCTTTGACTTATTTTTTTATTTTTAATTTAAATTTCGAATTTTTTATTTATTTATTTTTTTTCTGTTTATATTTTACAGTTTGTATCTTATTTGATTTTATTTTATTTTATTTGATTAGATTAGATTTTATTTGATTTGACTAGATTAGATTTTATTTGATTTGATTTGATTTGATTAGATTAGATTTTATTTTATTTTATTTTATCTTATTAGATTAGATTAGATTTGATTTTATTTTATTTTTAGATTAGATTTTATTTTATCTTTTTAGATTAGATTAGATTTTATTTTATTTTATCTTTTATCTTCTAAATCTTTTATCTTCTATCTTCTTATCTTCTGAATCTTTTATCTTTTTATCTTTTGAATATATATCTTCTCTTATATCTTTTTTGTGCTAACAAATATTTTGTAGAGTTTTGTGCCTAATGTTTGCAGGATGCAATTCGAACAAGAATTTAATGGGCACTCAATTCTACCAAAGTAATCTCAACCACTGGTGGGAACATGACTCAAGCATGGATCAAAGCCAATTTTGGCAAGCTGTCGGACAATTTGAGAACCAACCACAAATACAATGGCAGCAACAAAGCTTTAAAATCAACAAAGGGAAGCAAGAGATCTCTTCATTTAGACAAGGCATGGAAGAATCACTGGGGCATGCATGGGACAGGTACAAAAGCTTATTAAGAAAGACTCCCACGCATGGATTTAACGAAGGAGAAGTAGTCCTAATCTTCCTTGGAGGTCTTGGTTCACAAACCATGATGATGCTTGACGCCTCAGCTGGAGGTAATATCAAATGGAAGACTCCAGAGGAAGCCACAGAAATAATTGAAAACATGACTACTAATAACAATAAGTGGAACAGTGAAAGAGGAGCTCCTATTCAACAAAAAGGAGTTCTACAGTTGCAATCCAAATATGCCTTGATAGCTCAGAACAAGATATTAACTCAACAGTTAGAGAATCTCACAAAGATACTTGCACAACTACCCAAAGAGTTGAAGACTGCTGCACAGGTACAATCCCAGTTGTGCGAATTATGTGGAGGCGACCATATCAATGGTCAATGTGCCTTTCCAGTTGAAGCCGTAGAGGATGTAAACTACATGACCAATCAGTATCGTCAAGGGAGCTACAATCAGGGGTGGAAACCACACCCAAGCATTGGTCAAGGGCAAACTGGGCAAGCGGGTCAATATAATAAGCAGCAGCAGCAACCCACCTTATGGCAACAGTTATCTATGCTTAATGAAAGGTCCATGAGGATGGAGGAAATTCTTCAGCAATTTATACAGAAAACTGAATCTTCTCAAAAGAGCACTGAAGCTGCTATTAAGAACTTGAAGATTCAAATGGGGCAGATTACCAAGCAGTTGGAAGAAAGGCCTGACACGGATTTTGGGGCTAATACTGAGGTTAACCCCAGGGGAGAGTGTCAAGAGCTAGTGAGTGTAAATGTTGAAAAAGTTGAGTTGGAAAAAGAAGAGAGAAAAGAGAGAGAAGAGAAAGAAGAAGAGAAAATTTGTGTGAAGATTGAGAAGGTGAGTAGAAAAAAGAAAAGAAAAAAAGAAAGTGAGAGAAAAGAGAAAGAGGACGAGAGAAAAAAATAAAGAATCATATGAAAAATCTCGTCCCCATCAAAAAAATCATAGGAAGGAAAAGACATTCAAGTGCTTTATGGAAATCTTCAAGAAATTGGAGATTAAAGTTCCTATGATTGAGACACTGCAACAGGTTCCTGGTTTGATCAAATTTCTGAAGAAGTTCAGTAGAAAGAAGAGAAAGAAGAAGGAACTTGAGCTTTACTGGGTCAAGCTAATGACGTTAAAAGAGCGCTTGCTGGGAGGCAACCCAGTGGATTTAAAAACTTTTGATTTTGATTTTGGTTTTGTAATTTTTAATCTGTGGACATTATTTTGTAAATATTTTGTTGGATCCAGCATCTACTGAAGGATGCTAGGTGGTTAAGTATCTACTGAAGGATACTAAGTTTGTAACACCTACTAATGGGTGTTGGTGAGAAAATTTTGCACCTACTGATGGGTGCTGGTAAGTCTGTAACACCTACTGATGGGTGTTGGTAAGTTTGAAACACCTACTGATGGGTGTTGGTGGATTTTGGGTCAGGCTCGTGACGTTAAACAAGCGCTACCTGGGAGGCAACCCAGTTGATTGATTGTTTTCTGTTTGTTTATTTTAGTTAGGGTTTGCATAAGCATTTTTAACATTGAATTGCAGGGAACCAGTGAGGGATATGTCTAGGAGGCACGTAGGTCAAGAAAAGAAGGAGAGGAGCACTTCACGAAAGTGCCGCTGAGCGGCAATTACCGCTGAGCGGTACTCTCGCAGATGGGCTTTAGTTTCCCCTTAGCGGGATCCGAGCCCATTAGGGTATTTTTATACCCTAAGCTGCATTTTGGTTTTTATTTTCAGGCTCTTCTCTGCACACACACTCCTACATACCTTTTCAAAGGTTCTCTACAATTTTTTCCTCATCCCTCTTTAGAAAATCTCCCTTCCACTCACTTGCTCACTAGTTTTCCATCTAAGTTTGGGGTTGGGAGAGAGCATCATTGAAGGGGCTGATTTCTTCATTGTGGTGTTTACTAATGCTTAACAATGTATCTTTTGGTTTTGTGAATTATGTTTGATGCAGGGATGGCCTCCTCATCGGGCAAAAAGAATCAAGACTATAAGATCCAAGAAGAGGAAGATACAGAGGACAGCTCAGACTGATGAGGAGCTGAGATAGCATTTACTGATGAATGCTATCATATGATTATGCTTTTGTGGTTCAAGTTTTCTGAACTTAATTGTTTTTGTTTTTAGATTAGGGTTTGATGTACTCTATTGGAAACCTAGTTTGTGTGATAGTTTGCTATTAACTGTGATTGTTTGATAAGTAATGCTTGAATGATGCTTATTGATTGATTGATGTTGAGATAGATGTGCACATAAAATGCTTATACAGGTGATTCACAAGCTTTGTGAACAAATACAGGATATTATGATTGTGATTGTGAAATTAAGCAGGATGTGTATGCCAAATGTGAATGAGCTTATATGTGAGGTTTTGAGCTCCAGAGTTGTTATTGTTGAATGCTATTATTTTGAAAGCATGAATGACTTTGCCCAGGTTTTCTATGATTGAATCAATTGCTTGTTTTGCATCATATGATCAAGGCCGTTTGTTGGAACCCTTTTTATTGGCCAAATTCATAAAGTTAGCATACTAAAAGAGAACACTTTGTGTTCTATCCTTTGAACCCTTAGCCTTGAACATACACTGAAAACCCTTGATTGAAAATCTTTACCTTGAGTTAAGTAGAATATCTTGTGTGGTATTGTTAAATGTTCAAGTTTGGGGTTGTTGGAAAAAGGAAAAGCATTGAGCTAAAAGCTAAAAAGTAAGAATATGCAAAGAAAAAGAAAAGAAAAGAAAAAGAAGCAAAGCTCAATGCAAATGCAAATGCAAAAGAAAGTTGGGAAGAATAAGAATAATTGTGTTGTTATGATTCTCTTAACTCAAGGATTTTGTGATCCAGAAAAACCAATTTTCTTGTTAGCCCAGCCACATTATAAGCCATTGAAAAGTCCTTGTGATGATGCATGCTTGTGAATGTTTTTGATTGTGGTAAAATGAAAGGCAAAGTTGATTCATGTGACATTGTGATAGTGGAGTGAATGAGTGAAACACTTTACCTCTTATACACTTGTGTGTTGAGTGAAACACTTTACCTAGTGAGGAAATATTCCATAAGCACATGAACATCCATGCTTAATTGATTGATCATTCATGAAAAATAGCATTTGTTGGAATTTAAATGACTTTGTGAACACTAAAGCATGTGCACATCTTGAATGAACTCTTGGTCATAAGTTTGAGTGAAGTTATTACTTATCTTGAAAAAGAGGATTTTTGAATGAGTGAACCATCATATAAATTGGTTGGAGATTGAGTTACATTTCTTTTGCTTGAGGACAAGCAAAGTTCTAAGTTTGGGGTTGTGATAACAGTTGAAAAACTGTTATTTTCATGCTTAAAATTGACACAAAAAGCAACCTTTACACTTAGAAACTAGCTTGAAATCATGCTTTTATCCATATTTTCAGAAATAAGAGAGCTGGACAGGTTTATGCTTGATTTCAGTGTTTTTGTGCAGGTTTTAAGGTGAATTTAGTGAAAAAAGTGAAGAAGGAGAGAGTTGAAAGTGAATTTTATGGTTTTGTGCAAGATTCCTTTGATTTTGTAGGCTAATTGAATGATTTGAAAGAAGAATTGAAGTACTGAATGATTGGAAAGCTGAAAAGTCAACTAGAAACCAGAAAAAGTCAACCAATCAACCAGAAAAGTCAACCAGTCAACCAAAAAAGTCAACCAGTCAACCAGAATACGAAAAAAGTCAACCAGACGAGTTTTGGGCCAATTTTATGCGATTTTATGATCTGTTTGGGCCTGGACCGGTTTTCTAATATTTTTATGTCCTATTTAAAGACCTAGATGTCTTAGGGTTGGTATCTTTGGCAGAAACGAGGCAAACACTCTCTCTTCTCACCCCTTTGAAGGAGGATCTTGGATGCTCAGGCTACCTCTTCACCTTTATTGGGTTTATTCTTTCATTCTTTCATTGTTATTCATCTAGGTTCACCATGACGATGGTGAACTAAACCTTGTATGTTTGTTGGGGAATCAATGTAATCTCTTGAAGCTCTCATATATGGATTTGTTGAGTACATCTTTGAATTAAGACATATGCTTTCTTTCATCATTAGTTAGGGTTTTTCCTCTTTGCTCAATGCTTGCATTGTTTAACTCATTCTAATGCATGATTATTGGTTTTGTCGATACGGACACGTACGGGGAAGTCTAGATCCGGGGAATTTCTCCCAATATTTTACTGACAACATTATATTGGTTGCCTTTAAGCTCCTGCGGTCATGAACTAATCATTAGGAATGCTAGGAATTGTATGAACTATTTGATTAGGGAGAAGCCATCTAGAATGGTACATTAGAGAGTGGCATTAACAATGATGATTTGAATGTTGAATTCCTAAAATATATGAGAGTGGATGAGATGAAATTGAACCCCAACAACATATTCATTTATATAATTCATTGAAAGTGTTTATCTTTTGTCTTTGCCATTGATCAATTCATGCATACATGTTTATTTTTGTCTTTGCATATTAAACTTTGAATATTTCGTTTGTAAGTCCTAGCTAATCAACAAATCACATAACTAAACTAGGCCGTGAGTCCTTTGGGAAGAACGATACTTGGTCTTACCAAGTTTTATTACTTGAACGATTCGGTCATACTTGCCGATTGTGAAACAAGTTTGTGACATCATATTTTGGTGCTTACAAATTTGTCCATCACCTACAACAAAGTCCACTAAAACCAACAACTAGAAATAGCATTAATCAGGGAAGTTGCTTAGCTATATTGCTTCTATTTGTTTAAACTGTTTGTGTTATAGCTTGCAATTTGTTGGATGTTGTGATTTGCTGACTTGGAATCTGGTTTGATGTTGTTGTGTGCAGAGTTGATAAATATTTGGAGTCAAGAATTTAAAACAGCAGCAAAATCTCAGTAGAGTTTAGAGCAACCTAGACTGACCATTTAATTAGGGGAGTTGTTTAACTTTCTTACCTCTGGATTGCTTAACTGTTTCTGTCTTAGCTGGAAATTAATAGCATTGATGGTTACTCTGCTGAATTGAGTGTGAATATTTGATTGCAGTTTATCATTTGAGAGCAAATGAAATTTATATAGCTGCATCAAGTGTACAAGACTAAAAAAAAAAAAAAGGATTGGACAAGCTAGTTTCTTGATTTAGGCCGAGAATTGAAAGGAATATTTGGCCTCTGGAAGATTTCGTGCAAGATGAAGAAGTGGTCTAGAACCGCATCATGAGTTGAACCCAAGAGCTAGGAGACTACAACGTTGTCCAGAAGCAACCAAAAAGTGGAACACTAGCTTCTTCATGCGGATTTGAATCAGGCCCAGGATTGAAGCATAGCCACTACAAGAAATTGCTGGTTTACCGAAGGGTATTTACAGACGGCCTCACGCCCTTCGGTAAAAGTAATTTACCGACGGTCAGTTATAGTATTATCGAAGGTCCTTAGGCCCTCGGTAATAAACTGGTGATTTTAAAAACCGAGGGTCCTAGGCCGTCGGTATGTTTGAGGGTGAATTAAAACCAAAACTTCTGATTTCCCTCTCCCATTTCGAGCTCGTCGACGAAAGCCTATTTCCCTCTCCCTGCGAATCATCTCCTCAGGCGCATTGTCCGTCGAGCTCATCCTTCATTCGGTCGTGTTAGTGAGGCGGCGTGATAGTGGTTGTCGTTGACGGTTTAAGGACGGTTGGTGACTGAGGCGACTGGCGTGGAGTAGGAGGGTTGGTGACTGAGGTGTCATCTTCATTCGGTAGGCTTGGAGGTGTTGTTGAGGGATTCTCCGGAAAGGGTGTTGGTGGGCGGTGATTGGGGCATTTATTGTGGCTGCCGTGGAGTAGGGAGGGTGTTCCCGCTAGGATTGCCGTAAGGTTAGTGTTCTGTTCATTTGAATTTTAGGTTTGGGGCTTCCTCCTTAATTGATTTGTATTTGTTTTCGTGCTTCCAAATTCTTGCAATTCCTTGCAAGTCATTCTATATTGGATTGTGGTTATGGCAGCAGGGGTGGTGCTTCGTGGATAGCATGAGGAGGGCATTGCGGTGATGACGTGTTGTGGACGTTGCTTTAACTGGTGGTGTAGTTGGGCTGGGTCTGCCATTGCAGAGGGTGCTGTGGAGCTTTTTATCAGGTTTGCTATCTTCCACCGCTGTAGTTAACTGCATTTAGAAGTTCCTCTTTTAGTTTGGATTGGTTTGTCTGGGCGTGATGGGTAGGAAAAGTGAACATCTTGAAAGTCAATGTCACCTTTGATTCTGCTAGGCATCTTCCCTTCTGATTCGTTACTTATTAGAGGCTTTGTTTGGATCACTTGGAAAACTTCTGAAAGTCCTCTGCCGTGGCTTTTCAAGCTTCCCACACGTAACCCTACACACTACCTCACCTACATACATCCAACCAATTACCTCCAAAGTATTCTTCCGCATAAAACCAATTTCAATATTCTATTCTAATGCCAAAGTTGATTGCTTCTTCACATGGTATCTCACGGCTTTGGTCTTCCAGCAAGAATTCAATTGGAATAAGTTCCATTAAAAAAACTATGAAGTAATGGGAAATAGAATAAACAAACGTGCTGCACCATGAATCACCACTTCCACTACCTACTCCCATCTAATCAACAAGCTTTACATCCAAAGAAAGAAATAGAATAAACAAACGTGCTGCACCATGAGCTTCACAAATGATTAAAATACACTTCTTTCTCTCCCCAAAAACCGTGAACTAATAGGAACCATGCAATATTCAAGCAATATTCAAAGCCAAAACCCACTTCCTTTTCTTTTCCAAAACTGTGACACATACTTCAATTTAGTTTCCACTTTCAATTTTTTTATTCATAACCGTATGAGCTAGGCTTCATGGCAATGCTTTTCAGAGTTTTAATGAATGATTTGCTCTCAATAACCATTCACTTTGCCACCGTTCAACACTTCATCATTTTAGTAAAACCGAACTGTCAGAGCGGCTGCAGCGGAAGGGTTAGCGTGGAATAACAAACCAAGAGGGGTTTTTAATAATAACGTGTGCCTTTTAATTTCTACTCAATTAAACTTACTTAGCAATTAATAAAGACAAATAAAGCAAGAGTAAGGTTGAGAGAAATTTGCACAGATAATTTTATCCTGGTTCGGATCTTACCAATCCTACGTCCAGTCGCTTATCTCAAAACAAGATAAACAGTTTCACTAACACAAAACAATTACAAATTACAATCTCAAAGATACAATTTGTAAAAGTTTAGAAACCACCTCTCTTGATACCACAAGAGATGAAACTACACCTCCTTTGAGTCTTCACAAAGGATGAACACCTCCTCCGAATACTTCACGAAGGATGATTCTCTTCCGAACACCTCCTTAGACACACCAAGGATGAACCGGCTATTTCCTCTGTCACCGTAGCAGCACTTCACCAGCTCCACAGACAAGAGTTTCACAAGCCGAACAAGAACACACAAGTCTCAATAATTTCTGAGTATTTGAGCACAAGGGAAGAGTTTCTGTGTCTCTGGATTGTTCTTCTTGAGAGAAAATGAGAGTCTATTTATAGACTCATCCAAAGACTCTTCCATTCACTAAAAGACAAACTTAACGGCTAGTTTGTCCAACGGCCATAAACGGCTAGTTTGTCCAACGGCCATAAACGGCTAGTTTGTCCAACGGCCATAAACGGCTAGTTTGTCCAACGGTCATAAACGGCTAGTTTCTTCAACGACTAGTTTCCCCAACGTCCGTGTTAAGTGCGATACTCTTACCGTTAACCGTCACTATTCACGTGAATAGTGTTACTATTCATGTGAATAGTACTATAGTGTTTTGTTGCAATGATTTACTATAGTAATTTTACAAAACACTTTTCTTTTTCTGATCTACGTCCTATACATATTTCTAAGAGTATTACAAAAGCTTTCCATCACAATATAAGTCTTCATAACATCTTGAATCTTGATTTCTCTTGACTTGATTTGGACATCATCAAAACTTCATCTTCATCATTTTGCTAACAATCTCCCCCTTTTTGATGATGATCAAAAACTCCTTGATTTAAAGCTTTTGGTAATAATCTGTATTTAAAACACAACTTATGGAAGAAAGAGTGCATTAGTGAATAAGCACAAATAGTACAAATAGGCAAATAAGCTTTAAACATTTTCTCCCCCTTTTTGATCATAATTAAAAAGTTGTGTTGATGTTCTCCCCCTAAGATAATACTCCCCCTTAATAAAAGCATGTATGCATATGAGCTAAAAATATTTCAAATTTAAAGATTCATTCAAACATGCACAATAGGATATTTAAAGCAAATATTTTTAGGAGAAAGATCTTATAAAACATTGTTTAGATCTTTATCTTGAGGATTGTCATCATTCTTTGCTTCATTTGTTGTCTTCTACAAATCTTCATCATTTCCTGCATGTAATTCAACTGACTCAAGAGGTTTTGCCTCAAGGTCTACAATTTCATCAAAGACAACATGCACACATAAAAATTTTTCCGATTTAAAACTATATATGCTTTATATATTAGACGATATCCAAAAAAAATAGTTTTATCGGTCTTGGAATAAAAATTTTCTTAAATTTTGTTTTAAAGAAAAAAAATTGGTACCCAACAATTTTGTTTGGGTCCTTTGGGTTAGATTTAGAAAAAAGAAATCATTTTATAACCCAAACATATCTACCACTTGGAACACCATAATGCTTAATTTTACATTTATTTGAAGTATGACCCTTTTTCATACAATAAAAGCATGATACAACATTTGTGTTCCTATAAGTTGTTCCTTTTTCTACCCAAGTTCTACGGGTTCTATGATTATTTTTATTTTTAATTCTAGGAACATACTTATTTTTAACAACCTTATTTTCATTAGTTTTACTACATTCTCCTGAGGTTGTTTGTTCTAGTAGTTTCTTAAAATTTTCACAAGAAGCACATTCATCACTACTAGTAAATTTACCCTTTTCAAAAAATAAAACTTTATTTTTCAAATCTTTATTTTCTTCAAAAATATTTTCAAAATTTAATTTTAAATTCTTATTTTCTTCAAGAATATTTTCAAAGTCTGATTTCAAATTTTTATTTTCTTCAGAAATATTTTCAAAATTTAATTTTAAATTTTTGAAATCCTTTTTCAATTTCTGATGGGCTTTATCTAATTTTTCAGATTCTACTATTAAAGCAGCATAAATTTCATGCAATTCATTTTCGCTAATTTGACTAGAATTATCAGAATCGCTAGATGTACTTACTTGGCTTCCAGTGTCGTCGTTCACTACTAAACAGATGTATGCTTGCTCATCAGAATCACCCATACTTGATGTTGTGCTTGATGAAGAGCTTGAATTATTCTCTTCCATGATTAAATTATTCGTTTTAGCACACCCGATTTCATCTCCGCCTTCATGAGTTACTCTTAAAGTTTCCCACATTTCTTTAGCGGTTTTACAAACAGAAATCCTGTAAAACTCATCAACAGTTAAAGCAGATGAAATAATATTACGAGCTTTTGCATCATTACCAAATTTTTTCTTATCTTGAGCAGTCCATTGGTCACGGGGCTTTGGTTCCTGCATATTGTTAGTTGGAACAAAAGGACCAAATGCAACAACATCCCAAATATCTATATCAATAGATTCCATAAAAATTTGCATTCTGACCTTCCAAAATGCATAATTTTCACCTGTGAATAGTGGTGGTCTATTGATAGAAGCACCCTCTGCAAAGGTTTGATGTGATCCTGCCATTTGAATGACTATCAAAGCAAGCTCTGATACCAATTGTCAGAGCGGCTGCAGCGGAAGGGTTAGCGTGGAATAACAAACCAAGAGGGGTTTTTAATAATAACGTGTGCCTTTTAATTTCTACTCAATTAAACTTACTTAGCAATTAATAAAGACAAATAAAGCAAGAGTAAGATTGAGAGAAATTTGCACAGATGATTTTATCCTGGTTCGGATCTTACCAATCCTACGTCCAGTCGCTTATCTCAAAACAAGATAAACAGTTTCACTAACACAAAACAATTACAAATTACAATCTCAAAGATACAATTTGTAAAAGTTTAGAAACCACCTCTCTTGATACCACAAGAGATGAAACTACACCTCCTTTGAGTCTTCACAAAGGATGAACACCTCCTCCGAATACTTCACGAAGGATGATTCTCTTCCGAACACCTCCTTAGACACACCAAGGATGAACCGGCTATTTCCTCTGTCACCGTAGCAGCACTTCACCAGCTCCACAGACAAGAGTTTCACAAGCCGAACAAGAACACACAAGTCTCAATAATTTCTGAGTATTTGAGCACAAGGGAAGAGTTTCTGTGTCTCTGGATTGTTCTTCTTGAGAGAAAATGAGAGTCTATTTATAGACTCATCCAAAGACTCTTCCATTCACTAAAAGACAAACTTAACGGCTAGTTTGTCCAACGGCCATAAACGGCTAGTTTGTCCAACGGCCATAAACGGCTAGTTTGTCCAACGGCCATAAACGGCTAGTTTGTCCAACGGTCATAAACGGCTAGTTTCTTCAACGACTAGTTTCCCCAACGTCCGTGTTAAGTGCGATACTCTTACCGTTAACCGTCACTATTCACGTGAATAGTGTTACTATTCATGTGAATAGTACTATAGTGTTTTGTTGCAATGATTTACTATAGTAATTTTACAAAACACTTTTCTTTTTCTGATCTACGTCCTATACATATTTCTAAGAGTATTACAAAAGCTTTCCATCACAATATAAGTCTTCATAACATCTTGAATCTTGATTTCTCTTGACTTGATTTGGACATCATCAAAACTTCATCTTCATCATTTTGCTAACAATCTCCCCCTTTTTGATGATGATCAAAAACTCCTTGATTTAAAGCTTTTGGTAATAATCTGTATTTAAAACACAACTTATGGAAGAAAGAGTGCATTAGTGAATAAGCACAAATAGTACAAATAGGCAAATAAGCTTTAAACATTTTCTCCCCCTTTTTGATCATAATTAAAAAGTTGTGTTGATGTTCTCCCCCTAAGATAATACTCCCCCTTAATAAAAGCATGTATGCATATGAGCTAAAAATATTTCAAATTTAAAGATTCATTCAAACATGCACAATAGGATATTTAAAGCAAATATTTTTAGGAGAAAGATCTTATAAAACATTGTTTAGATCTTTATCTTGAGGATTGTCATCATTCTTTGCTTCATTTGTTGTCTTCTACAAATCTTCATCATTTCCTGCATGTAATTCAACTGACTCAAGAGGTTTTGCCTCAAGGTCTACAATTTCATCAAAGACAACATGCACACATAAAAATTTTTCCGATTTAAAACTATATATGCTTTATATATTAGACGATATCCAAAAAAAATAGTTTTATCGGTCTTGGAATAAAAATTTTCTTAAATTTTGTTTTAAAGAAAAAAAATTGGTACCCAACAATTTTGTTTGGGTCCTTTGGGTTAGATTTAGAAAAAAGAAATCATTTTATAACCCAAACATATCTACCACTTGGAACACCATAATGCTTAATTTTACATTTATTTGAAGTATGACCCTTTTTCATACAATAAAAGCATGATACAACATTTGTGTTCCTATAAGTTGTTCCTTTTTCTACCCAAGTTCTACGGGTTCTATGATTATTTTTATTTTTAATTCTAGGAACATACTTATTTTTAACAACCTTATTTTCATTAGTTTTACTACATTCTCCTGAGGTTGTTTGTTCTAGTAGTTTCTTAAAATTTTCACAAGAAGCACATTCATCACTACTAGTAAATTTACCCTTTTCAAAAAATAAAACTTTATTTTTCAAATCTTTATTTTCTTCAAAAATATTTTCAAAATTTAATTTTAAATTCTTATTTTCTTCAAGAATATTTTCAAAGTCTGATTTCAAATTTTTATTTTCTTCAGAAATATTTTCAAAATTTAATTTTAAATTTTTGAAATCCTTTTTCAATTTCTGATGGGCTTTATCTAATTTTTCAGATTCTACTATTAAAGCAGCATAAATTTCATGCAATTCATTTTCGCTAATTTGACTAGAATTATCAGAATCGCTAGATGTACTTACTTGGCTTCCAGTGTCGTCGTTCACTACTAAACAGATGTATGCTTGCTCATCAGAATCACCCATACTTGATGTTGTGCTTGATGAAGAGCTTGAATTATTCTCTTCCATGATTAAATTATTCGTTTTAGCACACCCGATTTCATCTCCGCCTTCATGAGTTACTCTTAAAGTTTCCCACATTTCTTTAGCGGTTTTACAAACAGAAATCCTGTAAAACTCATCAACAGTTAAAGCAGATGAAATAATATTACGAGCTTTTGCATCATTACCAAATTTTTTCTTATCTTGAGCAGTCCATTGGTCACGGGGCTTTGGTTCCTGCATATTGTTAGTTGGAACAAAAGGACCAAATGCAACAACATCCCAAATATCTATATCAATAGATTCCATAAAAATTTGCATTCTGACCTTCCAAAATGCATAATTTTCACCTGTGAATAGTGGTGGTCTATTGATAGAAGCACCCTCTGCAAAGGTTTGATGTGATCCTGCCATTTGAATGACTATCAAAGCAAGCTCTGATACCAATTGTCAGAGCGGCTGCAGCGGAAGGGTTAGCGTGGAATAACAAACCAAGAGGGGTTTTTAATAATAACGTGTGCCTTTTAATTTCTACTCAATTAAACTTACTTAGCAATTAATAAAGACAAATAAAGCAAGAGTAAGATTGAGAGAAATTTGCACAGATGATTTTATCCTGGTTCGGATCTTACCAATCCTACGTCCAGTCGCTTATCTCAAAACAAGATAAACAGTTTCACTAACACAAAACAATTACAAATTACAATCTCAAAGATACAATTTGTAAAAGTTTAGAAACCACCTCTCTTGATACCACAAGAGATGAAACTACACCTCCTTTGAGTCTTCACAAAGGATGAACACCTCCTCCGAATACTTCACGAAGGATGATTCTCTTCCGAACACCTCCTTAGACACACCAAGGATGAACCGGCTATTTCCTCTGTCACCGTAGCAGCACTTCACCAGCTCCACAGACAAGAGTTTCACAAGCCGAACAAGAACACACAAGTCTCAATAATTTCTGAGTATTTGAGCACAAGGGAAGAGTTTCTGTGTCTCTGGATTGTTCTTCTTGAGAGAAAATGAGAGTCTATTTATAGACTCATCCAAAGACTCTTCCATTCACTAAAAGACAAACTTAACGGCTAGTTTGTCCAACGGCCATAAACGGCTAGTTTGTCCAACGGCCATAAACGGCTAGTTTGTCCAACGGCCATAAACGGCTAGTTTGTCCAACGGTCATAAACGGCTAGTTTCTTCAACGACTAGTTTCCCCAACGTCCGTGTTAAGTGCGATACTCTTACCGTTAACCGTCACTATTCACGTGAATAGTGTTACTATTCATGTGAATAGTACTATAGTGTTTTGTTGCAATGATTTACTATAGTAATTTTACAAAACACTTTTCTTTTTCTGATCTACGTCCTATACATATTTCTAAGAGTATTACAAAAGCTTTCCATCACAATATAAGTCTTCATAACATCTTGAATCTTGATTTCTCTTGACTTGATTTGGACATCATCAAAACTTCATCTTCATCATTTTGCTAACACGAACAACCAAACTTATCCCTCCCCTACTCATTGCCCTCCAACCAAACTGTGGTTTTTTGTCTTTGTTGCCGTGACTTCTCTGATGAAAGGGGTAAATCCTGAACTATCACTTGTTTACTTCAAACCTTGTGTGCACTACTTCTTCCAGCTGGAATGACTTGGGTCCATGAATGCATTTCTTTCTTCCAAATATTATGTTGTAAGTGGTGAATAGACCCCTTGGCCGTGAGCTTTGGAGTGGAAAAAGCAGATGGACGTAAATTTCCCCAAGGCATCAACTGAAACTAAATGCCAAAATGAAACCTTGAGTGGAGAATAATGTTGTGAGTAATAGCCCTTTTGATTTTGGTGTGTGTGCCAACGTGAGTTGTCCATGGGCCATGCCATTATTTTCCAATCAATATTGAGACAACCGTGAACACTCCACATGATACCAAGTCCATCTTCCATTTTGCAGTTTGAACCGAGAGCCATTCAAGAGTGGTGAAGTGTTCCTTCCAGCCGTGATGGAGCTTGGGTGTTATTTTGGTTTTGTGAAGGCTGTAAGCTTCCTTGGACGTGGCTGTTGTGTGCTCTGCTGCCATGCTTTTCCACGGTTTTGCCTTACTTCAGTAAAAGGAAACAAAGCTGGTGGCTCCCAATTTTAATTCCAACTTTGTTGATTGTTTGCTCCTTCATGGGCCCTAGGCCGTGTGCTTTTGGCTTCTTTTCAGAATTTATTTCTTTGCAATCAATTGAGGCAAAAGAAATAAAAGAGTGGCCACGTATATGTTTTTGCCCTTTGGAAATTACCGAGGGCTTTTGGCCTTCGGTAATTACCGAAGGCTTTTGGCCTTCGGTAATTACCGAAGGCTTTTGGCCCTCGGTAATTACCGAAGGGCAAAAGCCCTCGGTAATTATTAGCGACAAGAGATTTACCGAAGGATTTTTGGCCGTCGATAAGCCTTCGGTAAACACCCTTTACCGACGGCTTATGGCATTTTTCGAGGGCTTCTGGCCTTCGGTAATGCCCTACTTTTTTGTAGTGAGCTGTTATTTGTTTTTTTAATTGTTTCTTCATCTGGTTTTGTAATAGGCTATATTGTTAGTTTTCTTAATTTCATTGTAAAAGGCCATTCAAAGTCCAGGTGTCTTGGAAGAGTCCTTGGTGCTCTTTCAACTCTTGGCAAAACTTTTCTTGTGTGTGTTTAAATTTTTAGTGTCTTACGTGTAGGGTGATTTAGGCAAAAAGGGATTAAACTCTAAGCCTTGTCACATTAGAGTCCGCAAAGTCTCATCTATTAGTGTTTAATTGTTGTGATTGTTTGTGAGTTGTGTCCTTTGATTTTAAAAGTGATTTTAGTTTAAAGGGTAACTAGTAGTAACCTAAGACATTTCTGGCAAGACAAGACTTGGTACTTAAGCAGTCTTCATGACTCACCTCTCTTACCTGGGACTTGTCTAAGTGTGAATCTTGTATATCTTTTACACTAGAAAAACTTTTAGAAACAAAGATGTTTTGTTATTCATACAAGTCTTCTAGGAATTTTAATTTTGATAAGCAACTTAGTTACAAAGGAATCAAAAGAGAACATGATAAAGCTAGAAGGAAGTCTTGTTCATCTTATGAATTTGATAGGATTGAAGATGATTTGTATAAAAAAGCTAGTGAAAATATTCCATTCTTTGGTGATGATATTGGTGCATTAACATACCTAGCTTGGGAAAAGGAAATTAATGACATGCATTCATTCATGGTGAGAAAAAGTAAATATGAATCCTTCTATTCTAGAGATGATGAATCTTATATTCTTAATCTTTACACTTCTAGTTTTAAAAAGCATGCAAGAGAGTGGTGGGATGATAGGCAATATCATGTTAAGATAGGTAGGAAATATCCCATTTATGATTGGAATGAATTGAAAGCTTGTATGAGAAGAAAGTTTGTGCCTCGAGAAATTGAAAGAAACTTAAAACTTATGAGAGAGCTTATTAGAGAAGGTGAGTCATTCATTCAAAATTTAAGTGGGTTCTCTCGTAGGGAAAGTGAGTTTCTAGAAAAACTTAGGAGATTATGGGAAGAGACAAGCAAATATAGAATTGAGAGATTAAAAAGAGAAAAACAAAAGCAAGAAGTAAGAGAGAAAAGAGAAATAGAGAGAAGAGAAAAAGAGAGAAGAGAAGAGGAAGAACGAAATAAAAGAAAAGAGGAAGAGAGAAAGAGAAGAGAAGAGGAAGAAAACGAGAGAAGAGATGAGGAAGAAAGAAAAGAAGAAGAGGAAAGAAGAGAGAAAGAGAGAAAAGAAGCACAAAGAAGAGAAAAGGAAGAAGTTGAAAGAATAGAAATGGAAGAAACGAAAAGGCAACTAAAGACAACATCTCCTACCCTAGAAGCTAGATTCTTAAGGGGAGGTTTTCTATTCTCTAACTTTTATCCATTTATATTTGAATTTTCCAAATTTCACTTTTCTTTCAAAGAATTGACCACTCCATCTTTAAAAATGTTATCACTTTCAACACATGCAAAGTTCCAACTTGGGTTATGGTTACCTTTATGGTTACCAATAACTCAAGATACAAATAAAATTTCAAATGAAGAAAGGTTTCTTTGTTATATGAAAATTAAAAATTTCAAAGTTTGGAAACCTTCTTCTACACATATTCTTTTATATATCTTATTGGGTCAAAGAAAACTAATTAGAGATATGTTTGATGCTTATTGCAGATGGATATTTGACCCAGGAGGAACCCTTATGAAGCTAACAAAAATAAGTCTTCAAAAGCACCATCAGATTTGAGGACAAATCCTTTCCAAGGGGGAGGGGATGATACGCGGGGACCAAGGCTAATTGGTTTAGTGTAGTATTTCTTTTACTTTTATTAAAAACATGTGTAAAAGGTGTTAGGCATGTGCTAGATAGGAGGGACTTTTAGTCCTATATATAGACATGCCACCACCTCTTGTAAGGTACTTTTGAGAATAATGAATTAAACTTTCTGTAGAGAGAACTCCAGAAATTAATTCCCTTGAAAGTCAAAGCTAGAGAATCCCAAAGGATCTCCTCTAGCCACCTTCCCTTCACACTATCCATTCTCTCATTCACCATCATCAGTTTCTCGCTCATCCGTATACTCACCTCTCCTCCATCCAGCAGATGCACTTGGCACGCGTCAGTATTCCTCGTAGACACATTTCTTCTCGTCGCATCATCAACTTTATCAGCCACGTTTCGAGTCTCCTCATCAACGAAGCATCCGAGAGATTCTTTACTTCAGAATCTCAAACTCCTCACGTCTGCCAATCCACCGAACCACATATTCATCTCTGCTTCACGACCATTCTCCATCGATTAGATCCTTTCTCACCGACTAAAATCACTTCTCCATCGCTCAAACCGCTTCCGCATCAAACCCTAGGTTTTCAACCGAACAAACCTCGAATCTCTGGTTTGTTCCTCGCTGTTCATCTTCGAATCCAAATACTAGGGTTCTTGACTACGTCTGTTTCTTCCGCTGCTTCCCGGTCTTCATCTCGAGCAAATCCAGATTTCTCGTCGTTTCCGGATTCAGCTCAGGCCGTCAGTTATCACCGTAACTACCAGAGCATTGTAAATATTAGGCATCTGCCCGGGGGAAAGGCTGACGTAGTGGAGGAAGTGGAGGAGGAGGAGGAAGTGGACGAAGTTGTCGAAATGGACAAAGTGGACGAAGAGGAGGATGTTTACGAAGTTGACGAATTTGGGGTAGTGGAGGAAGTGGACGAAGTTGAAGAAGTGGACGAAGTGGATGAAGTGGACGAAGTGGATGAAGTGGTTGAAGTGGCCGAAGTGGACAAAGTTGACGAAGTGGACAAAGTAGACGAAGTTGACGAAGTGGACGAAGTAGACGAAGTTGACGAAGTGGACGAAGTTGACGTAGTAGAGGAAGAGGAGGAAGTGGACGAACTGGAGGAAGTTGTCGAAGTGGACGAAGTTGACGAAGTGGACGAAGCGGAGGAAGTGGACGAAGTTGACAAAGTGGACGAAGTTAACGTAGTGGAAGAAGTGAAGGAAGTTCAAGAAGTGGACGAAGTGGACGAAGTTGAGGAAGTTGACGAAGTGGAGTAAGTGGAGGAAGCGGAAGAAGTGGACGATGATGTCGAAGTGGAGGAAGTGGAGGAAGGGGAGGAAGTGGAGGAAGTGGACGAATTGGAGGAAGTGGACGAAGTGAAACAAGTGGAAGAAGAAGTGGACGAAGTTGACGAAGTGGACGAAGTTGACGAAGTTGATGAAGTTGACGAAAGTGACGAAGTTGTCGTAGTGGACGAACTTGACGAACTTGAAGTAGTGGAGGAAGTTGACGAAGTTGACGTAGTGGAGGGAGTGCAGAAAGTGGACGAAGTTTTTGAACTTCAAGAAGTGGACGAACTGGAGGAAGTGGAGTGATGAGTCGATATTTTCTACACTTCACTTAGTTTATTGTACTAGAATTAATCAGAGAATTGTGCTTAAATGTCCAGTGTTTTCCGTTTTTGCTAATTGTGCTTAATTTGACCAGAAATTCTAATTTTAATTAATTTGAATTATTTGAGTTAATTATTCGCATTAGTAATTGCATGGAAAATTTTGGAAATAAATTTGGGACATTTGAATGTTAAATGAGAAATGACAATTGAGCCAAATTCATCTCAGCCATTTGACTTTTCGCTGGTTGCTGTGTGAATTTTGTGTCAACTTGTTTGTCCTCGTTCGAGTTCAATTCTTATCCGTTTTGCATGCAGTTTTTTTTCATAGTTTCGTATGGATGTCTATTTTCATGTATAGTTGTTCGTTTGTTAAAATTCATTTTGTGCTGTTCCCAGTATTTTGTTTACTCTCCTATGTCAGTCCAGTGATTACTGTGTGAGTGTTCTAAAATGTTTGCATTGTTTGCTTGATGTTTAGTACTTGTGGTGGCTGGAATTTATCATTGGACAATGCATCTCATAGCCACAAAAAGAAATTAAATGTGGTTCTAGACTCTTAATTGGTTGCAAAGAGTTCCAAATTGTTTTGAGCTGAACAAAACTACACATTCAGAATTTATGCAAAATGAAGTCTGCTGCCACATTTCAATTGTTACCGCCTACACCTCCAATTCTTATGTTAATTCATTTTCTTTTCAATTGGCTTGGAAGAAGTTGTGCCACGGATGGGTTCCACTTTTAGTGATTGAAGCAAATTTGCTAAGGACAAAATATATCACACATACAACGGCACATGGAAATTAGCAAGACTAAGGGGTTGCCAAATTTTAAGCAATCTCACGGCAATAGCTAGCTAGCACAAAAGCACACCAATTGGAATTAAAGGAGAGGGGCCACCACACCTTCTTGCAACGAGAATTATAATTGAATTGGCAATTGGGAAAAGAAACCAAAGAAGCACACGACCCTCATCGCATATCCAAAGAATGAAGAAAGTGGGATCCACCACATAAAAGAAAGGCACGGCATCTTGCAATGATTTTGTAATTGGCAAAGCATTTAGCATTTGGACATAATGGAGGGGCCACCACTTTGAAAGCTTACGTGAAAGTGGGGGAACTACAAAATGCAAAGTTTTTGGTATTTGAAACATATGGCCCCATGGTGGACAATTCATTTTGGCATGATATGAATAAAAGGGAAGGTGGCCATATTGGAACTTGGAAGCTAACGGCCACATTGAGGAGTGCAAAATAAAGTTTGCAGAAGCATCATTTTTAATTGGAGTATACAAATGCTAAATTATGGGGTCCATTGTGTTCCAGAAAAACTCACCACCACACGGTTTTCTTCATTCAATTGGCATCACATGAATATAAAAGGGAGCCACCACTTCACGGTTTTGACCTTGTTTGCTGCAGAATTTTTGAAGTACTTTTCCACTTGGGAGATCATGGTTTTGAGAAGAGAAATATGCAGCAAACCTCACTTTAAAATAGAAGGAAGGGACCATATGGAAGCTCATGACCGCATAAAGCATCTCAAAAATCAAGTGCAGAATTTTACTGAAGGAGCTCCACGGCCACCATGCAAGCATTTAGCAAACTGCATAATTTTGAATATAAGTGGGAGCCATCACCCATGGAATGTCATGGTTTATTTTACATTAGCTTGGGAAGGCACACGGTCCATGGAAAGCAAGTGAATTCACGCTTGAAGAGATGTGCAGATTGGTTGGTGTTTGACGTGCTCTTCCACTCCACACAAACTTTTGATTTTGGATATTCATTTGGAGTAGAGCACATGGTTGGTGCAGCTCATGGAAGATCACGGTCCAGCACGTCCAGCAAAGGAAATGGCCTTCATGCATCCAGCAGCTAGGAAGCATGTGGAGGATACGGACATGTGAAGGGAGAAGATGAAGATGGAGGTCTCTCGGCTTGGATAAGCTCTTGTTTTCTTTCCCTTACAGTAACTCTCGGGATTGATTGAAGGGAGGTAGCATCCAACTTGGAGTGGGAGCCATTTCCACGAAAGAGCAGAGTGTCACGGCAATAGTGGTAGAAGATGACAAGTTGGCACATTGGACGGCCCCATCTATTTTCATACGTCCGTGAATATTTGGTGAAGAAAGTCTTCCAGCTACACAAACAGACCAGAACAAATGGAGAAGTCACGGGAGGCTAGATTCCTGAGTTTTGCTATAAATTGGCAGCATCAAAGCAGAGATTTGATAGGGGATTTTAGGAGTAGTATAGGAACTACCCACGTCTGGGAGGAGGCTACTGCCTCTTCCTCTTTCAATTAACTATCTGTATTTTCATTTTCCAAACAGTGCAACAGTGATTTATTTTCTGAAGAGTGTAGTGTGTTACTGTAATTTTTATTTTTACTGTCCAGGAATTTAATTTCTAAGTGTTGAATCTTTGCTAAATTTGATTTCCAATTAAGTGTTTTTAATTTTACTGTCTCTTTATTTTACCGTTTATTTTTTTCTTCATCGTTAAATTTTGTCAATGTATTTTTCTGTTCATTTTATTTTCAAACGTCATTTTTGCGGTTTATTCTCTGTCAATGTATTTTCACTGATGTTTTTATTTCTACGTTTAATTTTACAGTTTTTGAATATTTACTGTTCCATTTTTACCGTTTAATTTTATTTACCGCATTCAAACAAAATCACAAAAACACCCCCCCCACTTCGTGTCAAATCTAAGATTGAACCACCAAAAATTGGTCCTTGAGAGACGACCTAGGAGTCACTTCCTAGTACTGTACTGCATTCTTTTATGCACAAACTTTTGTGAGCGGTGCGACCCGTTCATCAAAAATGGCGCCGTTGCCGGGGACCAACCAATGGAGGTTTGGTTTTAGATTTTTGTTGTATAAAGTTTTGTTCTGTTAATATGTTTGTTTTGTGTGTTTTGTCTTGTATATTTTTGCAGGCGACAACGACACCTTCAGCAAATTTTGGCGGCGTTGTCACTTCAGATCCAGGTTTTTGTTTTAAGATTTTTACTGTGTTAATATATATTATGTATATATGTGTTTAATTGTGATGTGTTCTGTATTTAGTTGCTATATTTAAAAAAAAAAAAAATATTTTACTGTTGATGTTCTGTCTTGTTTATGCCTGTAGCATGTTTAATTGTGTTGTGTTTTATCTTGTGTTGTGATGTTCTATTTGTTTTGTATGCGTGTCATATGTATTTTGTCTGTTAATTAAAAAAATTTAAAAAAATAAAAAAAATTTATGTGTTGTTTTGTGTGTTCCTGTAGCATGTATAAATGTGTTGTGAATTATCTGTTTAGTAATTTTTAGTATTTACTTTTTATTTGTTTTATTTTTATTTTTCGATGTCTACCTATTTTAATGTTGTGAATAATGCTTATTCTGCCAATGTCTGTGATTATGATTCTTATTCTGCATATTACTTTGATTTTAAATCTGCTGATTTTTATGATGAGAACAATATGTTCCATCATCCAATTTCTGAGAGCTCTCTTTGGGAGCCAGTTCCACAATATGAGAGTCAGCAGTATGATTCTCCTATTCAATTAACTCCTCAGCCTTCTACTTCTGAACCTACTTTAAAGGAGTTACTAGAGCAGATGACAATGCAGAACATTCAGTTTCAGAAAGGGAACATGCAGTTCAAGCAAGAGAGCATGGAGTTCCAGCAGGAAACTCAAGCGGCAATTCAGAATCTGAGTGATCAGATCAGGCAGATGGCCACTCTTGCACCTGAGGAGACTGATGAAAATTTTGGGGACCCGGCAGAAGTAAGCAGTAATCCTGAACCAGGTAGACCACCTTCATCCTCCACTACTTTACAAATCTTCAAGGAAGTGGAGGTAAGCATACCACAATTTGATTATTCTGTTGATTGTGATGATGATCGGTATGCTAATGATTATATTGTTGCTGAGTCTGATTTTAATTTTTCCTCTGTGCATGATGAGAATCGCTTTTTACTATCACATTCAAATGTTTATTCTCCATGCACTGAACATGAATATGAGTCTGTGGTTGATAATGCATGTAATTTTAAAATTGATTCATGTTCTGAGGATGTATCTGAGGTTCAGCTTGTTACACTAGATTTGGGTGTTTTACCTCTGCATGAAATTTCGGTGGAACCATTTTGCACTAACCCTATTGCAGGAGGTACAAATGAATTTGACCAATATGCACCCACAGTGGAAAACATAGGTGCTAACACTGACAAATCAAAGTTCGGAAGGCACCTGCTGTACCCGCTCATCAACAATTGCTGCTTAGATCCGGTGGTGGAAGATATTTCCCTACTTGATCAGATTTGGAGGATGAAGCAGTTCGTCCTCAACACTTTCATGCTGGATCCTGAAGAAGGGAACATCTCCTTACAAGTCCAAAATTGGCAACTGCCACCATGACCAGGGAAGTTTTCTTTTTCTTTCTTCCCGTTTTCATATTTTTAATGCACTTGTCCTTTATCTGTTTAGTGTTTTAATTGATGATCTTATGCTTAGAAAACATTTAGGACAGTGTAGTTTAAGTGTGGTCTCGGGAAGTTTCTGATTTTTGTTTTTCTTTTAAGTTTGTTTTTCCTTTTCTTTTTAGTTTTCGAATTATTATTTTTAAAAATAAAAAAAAAAAAAAATTTTCTGTTGTGATAAAATATTTTGTTTTAAGCGTGCCAAATCTTTATTCCGATATGTATATTTATTTCTTAGTTTTCCAGTTGTTATCCCTTAAAAAAAAAAAAAAAATCAAAAATTCAAAAATTGTTTTGCGTAGTCCTTGATTTTATTTCGACCCTCAGTTTCTTACCAATATTTCATTAAAAATTTTCACTTCAGATCTCATTTATTTTCCTTATTTTCCTTCACTGTAAATACAATTTCTTAGTTGTTTTCATACAGATCTTTGATTGCAAATTTTTAGACTAAGAAAATATTTCATTCATAATAGCAAAATTACAGTAATGGAAAATAGGAGCTTGAACTGATCTGAATATAAAATTTGCAGTAGATTCATATGTGAAAATAAGGTTGTTCAGGGGTCGATCATGTCTGATCGTTAATATTACACACCATAATAAATAAAAACAAAAACATCATAAAAACATAAAAAATAAATAAGTGTTCAGATTACATGCCTTGTCCATATTCTGGCCACACTCGGCCAACAAAAACATAAAAATAAAAAAATAACACAAAACTTTAAAAATGAAAGAACTCTCGAGCTGGTTGTGGTGGTCTAAGAGAGAGCTCCGTTGAGGGAGCTCTGGTTCGGAATGCGAGCGGAGGCTTTGGTGGAGGAATTTCTCGTTCATTTCTGTCGTCATCGATGATGATCGGAACTGGAAACAAATTCAGCAGCCTCGGTGCCCTCATTATCACCCAGTTTTTTTCTTTCAAACAAAAAAAAAATAATAAAAAAATAAAAAAATAATAAAAAAATAAATAACTTGTGTTAATTATAGAAGAGGAAGTGAAACTTTTCAATAAAATTGGAGGTGTGATCAGAGGTCTTACCGTACATGTACAGCGGCAGTTGTGAAAAGAGAGTGCCAGTGGGGTCTATCTCCGCTTGCCAGTGCTTGACCCGATTGCCGTGGTTGTTGAACCAGCAGTGTACGTTGTATTCAGTGGCTTCGCCGAAAGCCCTTAGTCGAGACGCAATCTCGACGACTTGCGCTCGGCTTGGGTGTGTGACCCCATAGTTGAATATTTTGGTCATCATCGTGATCTGATCGTCGGTTGGACGCCACCGTTGACTGGTATATCTCTCTGATTCCGTTTCACTCATCCTTCCTCTCGTAATATACAAATACATAAATAAAAAATAAATACATATAAAAAGAACAAAAACAAGAAAAGAAAAGCATAACACATATAAAAAAAAAAAATTTAGATTAATTCAGTGTTTTCTTTATTTGTTCTTGTTTCCTTTTCAGTTTATTTTGTCCGATCAGTCTTTGATATTTCTGTGTCTGGTCTCAGATCTGTTTCACGGTCCTTGCAAAAGGGTCCTAAACGGATCTACGTCCAGTGTCCTTGTCCATATTGTTCTTGTATATTCAGTTTCTGTGTTTTAGTTTTAAGTGGGGTACGTGGCGTTGTTCTACCCGATTGTCTCTGCAATACCTTCAAACGAAGGGAGATTAACGTCTGGTTTCCAGCCGATATACCCCTTAAGTTTTAAGACAGTTGTGTTTTATGTGTTTTAAGTGTTTAGCAGGTGAAAAAGAAAGCAGAATAAGAAAAAGAAAAAAAAAATGAAAGATCTGGAAAGCAGGAAAAGGAGAAGAAGGAAAGCAGGAAGGCATAACAGCAGAATAAGCAGAATGACAGGAAAGAAGAAAAATAAAACAGTAAAGGACGGAAAGAAAGTAAAGCAAGCAGAAAGAAAGGCAGATCCAGGAGCAGAGGACTTACCTGGAGTAGTAGGCTGGCAGAGAAGCTCCTCGAGGTTCTCACACTCTTCAGATGGCACCGGGGCAGAGGCTCCGCAGAGATTCCAGCGCTCAGGTTGAGAGAGAGAGTAGAGAGAGAGAGGAGAGCGAAGAGAGGACTAGAGAGAGAGACTAGGTCAGGAAATGGCGCTGGACGCGGAGGAGCGGCCCTTTTATAGCCAAAATTCTGCCACTGTAGCAACAGTTCCGGTCTTTGCCACCGAGACTGTTGTCACAGTGCCGGTCATCTCCTTTTTCAGAAAAATAATAAAAAAAAAATAATAATAAATAAAAAAAAATAATAAAAATATAATAAAAATTAATTAGCATCTACTGATGGGTGCTACGTGATTTAGACATCTACTGATGGATGTCACTGAAAACATCTACTGATGGATGTTACTGAAAATTTCTTCCCATTTCCTAACATTTTATTGCACTTGTCTATATTATTTGCTGCTCTGAAATTGATAATCTGATGATTGTAACACACTGAGGACATTGTGTGATTTAAGTGTGGTCTACTGGGAAGAAATTCTGATTTTTCTGTTAGATTGTATTTTGTGTGTTAAATTTTTTGTTTTTGAGTGTTAAATTTTTTCTCTTTTAAGTTATTTTTATCAAGTTTTGTGTGCAATAAATTTTACATTTTTCTCTTGATTTCTGGATGATGTCTAAGTTGTAGATTTTTCCTTCACTTGATTAATACTTATGGTTTGAAATCCTTGTTTTTCTCTGCTTGGAAGATGATTATAATGTTTAAGAGGTTGATTTGATTGTAACGAATGCCCTGTGTGAGAATTTGAGCCACTTAATTTTCTTTCTTGTGTGATATGTATCTTGATTGCTTGCACATAGGCCTTGGCTTGATTCTTTTTGATATACTTGATTGATATGCATGTTCAGACATGATAAAGGCAATTTTATTCTTGAGCCTCTTTAGCCAAATAAGCCTACCTTGTTATTATCCTTTGATAACCCCTTTGAGCCTATACTGTATATATTTCTTTGTGTTGAAGCTCATACACTGATCCTAAGTGAAAAACAAATGATTACCTTAACCTTAGGAAAGTCTGGAGCTACAGAAATGTTTTGAGAATAAGTGTGGTCTCCTTGGGAATTCTGATGAATTGGCTAGTTGGTTCCTCATCATGTTTTGAAATGATAATATATATCCTGTTGTGTGATAAAAAAAAAAAAAAAAAAAAAAAGAACACAGGATAAAAAAAAATGATGAGAAAAAGAAAAAAAAAAAAAAAATTGAAAAATAATTTTGTGAATAATGGAGTCGAGAAGAGGATTGAATTAGAGGTTTGGGTGAGATTTCACTGTGTTTACATTTTTTTCCTAGTGCACCTCTATTTCTTCTGAGCTATAGCTACTTATCCAAATTTATCCTCCCGTGTCCCTGGCCCCATTACAACCTATAAAAGACCTTTTGATTTAAACATGCATATATTTCTAAGTGTTGATATTAGAGGCTTGCCAAGTCTGCTTGTGTTTGTTTTCTTGAGTACATTGAGTTGAAATTCTTTACCCTAGACACTTGAGAGAAACACTGTGAGTGCATCTGTGAGGTTTTGTTATTTTCAAATCACCTCTTGAACTGATTAATTATTTTTCCGTGTATTGAATTGCTTGGATGATTGCTGTGAGTATCTGCTTTCTTTGATTTTGTGTTGGATAATTTCTACTTATTTTCTCTGTCCAGATTTCTTGAGAATTCTGTAAATTCTTTTTATTTTCTCGTGAGTTTTTATTTTATTTATTTTTCTGTCTGCTGAGTTTTTGTGTCATACACCTAAAAATCCTTTGAACCATTCCCTGATTTGCGTCTTGATTTTGCCCAGGAGTGCAAAAGACTAAGTGTGGTCTATTTTGATGAGTCGATATTTTCTACACTTCACTTAGTTTATTGTACTAGAATTAATCAGAGAATTGTGCTTAAATGTCCAGTGTTTTCCGTTTTTGCTAATTGTGCTTAATTTGACCAGAAATTCTAATTTTAATTAATTTGAATTATTTGAGTTAATTATTCGCATTAGTAATTGCATGGAAAATTTTGGAAATAAATTTGGGACATTTGAATGTTAAATGAGAAATGACAATTGAGCCAAATTCATCTCAGCCATTTGACTTTTCGCTGGTTGCTGTGTGAATTTTGTGTCAACTTGTTTGTCCTCGTTCGAGTTCAATTCTTATCCGTTTTGCATGCAGTTTTTTTTCATAGTTTCGTATGGATGTCTATTTTCATGTATAGTTGTTCGTTTGTTAAAATTCATTTTGTGCTGTTCCCAGTATTTTGTTTACTCTCCTATGTCAGTCCAGTGATTACTGTGTGAGTGTTCTAAAATGTTTGCATTGTTTGCTTGATGTTTAGTACTTGTGGTGGCTGGAATTTATCATTGGACAATGCATCTCATAGCCACAAAAAGAAATTAAATGTGGTTCTAGACTCTTAATTGGTTGCAAAGAGTTCCAAATTGTTTTGAGCTGAACAAAACTACACATTCAGAATTTATGCAAAATGAAGTCTGCTGCCACATTTCAATTGTTACCGCCTACACCTCCAATTCTTATGTTAATTCATTTTCTTTTCAATTGGCTTGGAAGAAGTTGTGCCACGGATGGGTTCCACTTTTAGTGATTGAAGCAAATTTGCTAAGGACAAAATATATCACACATACAACGGCACATGGAAATTAGCAAGACTAAGGGGTTGCCAAATTTTAAGCAATCTCACGGCAATAGCTAGCTAGCACAAAAGCACACCAATTGGAATTAAAGGAGAGGGGCCACCACACCTTCTTGCAACGAGAATTATAATTGAATTGGCAATTGGGAAAAGAAACCAAAGAAGCACACGACCCTCATCGCATATCCAAAGAATGAAGAAAGTGGGATCCACCACATAAAAGAAAGGCACGGCATCTTGCAATGATTTTGTAATTGGCAAAGCATTTAGCATTTGGACATAATGGAGGGGCCACCACTTTGAAAGCTTACGTGAAAGTGGGGGAACTACAAAATGCAAAGTTTTTGGTATTTGAAACATATGGCCCCATGGTGGACAATTCATTTTGGCATGATATGAATAAAAGGGAAGGTGGCCATATTGGAACTTGGAAGCTAACGGCCACATTGAGGAGTGCAAAATAAAGTTTGCAGAAGCATCATTTTTAATTGGAGTATACAAATGCTAAATTATGGGGTCCATTGTGTTCCAGAAAAACTCACCACCACACGGTTTTCTTCATTCAATTGGCATCACATGAATATAAAAGGGAGCCACCACTTCACGGTTTTGACCTTGTTTGCTGCAGAATTTTTGAAGTACTTTTCCACTTGGGAGATCATGGTTTTGAGAAGAGAAATATGCAGCAAACCTCACTTTAAAATAGAAGGAAGGGACCATATGGAAGCTCATGACCGCATAAAGCATCTCAAAAATCAAGTGCAGAATTTTACTGAAGGAGCTCCACGGCCACCATGCAAGCATTTAGCAAACTGCATAATTTTGAATATAAGTGGGAGCCATCACCCATGGAATGTCATGGTTTATTTTACATTAGCTTGGGAAGGCACACGGTCCATGGAAAGCAAGTGAATTCACGCTTGAAGAGATGTGCAGATTGGTTGGTGTTTGACGTGCTCTTCCACTCCACACAAACTTTTGATTTTGGATATTCATTTGGAGTAGAGCACATGGTTGGTGCAGCTCATGGAAGATCACGGTCCAGCACGTCCAGCAAAGGAAATGGCCTTCATGCATCCAGCAGCTAGGAAGCATGTGGAGGATACGGACATGTGAAGGGAGAAGATGAAGATGGAGGTCTCTCGGCTTGGATAAGCTCTTGTTTTCTTTCCCTTACAGTAACTCTCGGGATTGATTGAAGGGAGGTAGCATCCAACTTGGAGTGGGAGCCATTTCCACGAAAGAGCAGAGTGTCACGGCAATAGTGGTAGAAGATGACAAGTTGGCACATTGGACGGCCCCATCTATTTTCATACGTCCGTGAATATTTGGTGAAGAAAGTCTTCCAGCTACACAAACAGACCAGAACAAATGGAGAAGTCACGGGAGGCTAGATTCCTGAGTTTTGCTATAAATTGGCAGCATCAAAGCAGAGATTTGATAGGGGATTTTAGGAGTAGTATAGGAATGATGAGTCGATATTTTCTACACTTCACTTAGTTTATTGTACTAGAATTAATCAGGGAATTGTGCTTAATTGTCCAGTGTTTTCCCATTTTGCTTGATTGTGCTTAATTCGATCAGAAATTCTTATTTTAACTAATTTGAATTATCTGAGATAATTATTTTACAAGGAAAATTTGGAGATACAATTTGGGACATTTGAAGGTTAAATGAGAATTGGCAATTGAGCCCAATGTATTTCAGTCATTTCAATTTTCGCTGGTTGCTGCGTGAATTTTGTGTCAACTTGTTTGTCTTCGTTTGAGTTCAATTCTTATCCGTTTTCTATGCAATTTTTTTTCATAGTTTCGTCTAGATGTCTATTTTCACGTATAGCTTATCGTTTGTTAAAATTATTTTTGTGCTGTTCCCAGTATTTTCTTTACTCCACTATGTCACTCATGTGCTTACTATTTGAGTGATTTCTAATCTGTTTGCATTGTTTGCTTGTTGTTTAGTACTTGTGGTGGCTGGAATTGATCATTGGACAGTGCTAAGACCTCTTAACACTCTTAAGGAAGGTTTATGCCACATTCACATAGGAAATAATTTTAAAAGGGTCTTGGCTGAAAGTAACACGTTAACTGTGTAGTCCATGGCACAAGTTTTATTTTAAATTCACACTTTGCATAGTACATGTACATGGCCCATCTTTTCTTACTTGGCATGATTGAAGAATTATTTTTGTAAGAGGCACATGTTGGGAAGAAGAAAACTAACGTCCTAGTCCTTTGACAAGTCAACAAAAGAATTAAAAGAGGGGACCACATGGAAGAAACAAACTCATGGCCATGGAGAAGTTATTTCAGCAAAATGATTTGGATGGAATCAAAAGAAGGGAAACCACATGGCCCCATGCAGCCACCTAAGGAGAAAGGCATCTTTCACACATTAATGAAGCTCACGGTTACATGCCCATGGAAAAATCAATTTGGAAAATGAATGGAACAAAAGTGGAGACATCTCGGCACATTCATTTTGGAAGCATATGTTTTGAAATAATGGAGGGGACCACCACTTGTTAACTCACGGTTTCTTTTGGCTTGGTGATATTTTCACATCTAAAGGAGAAACAAGGAAATGTGTCACGGCCCACATCCACATGGAAAGGGGTAGGTATTGGATTTTCAATGGTAAATGGTGTGTTGCAGAACACGTTTCCAGCTTTCATTCTTCAAAGCCCACGGTTTTGCTGAAAGAATGGTTTGGCAAAACTCAAAATAATTAAGGGACCACACATTCCACATGTTTTGCAACCATTGGCAAGTGAAAAAAAAAAAATGCTAATAGAAGTTGGAGCCACCACACTTCTTAGTTTGGAGCGTGTTTTCCAGAGAGCTGCACAACAATTGAAGTTACATTCATTCCATACATCTTCTTGGTTTTTCATCCAACAACCAAAGTGAAATAAGAAATGGGAACCAACACATGGGTCCAGCAACAGGCAGCAGCGGTGATGGATTTTGGATGAAGGGGAAGCAAGCAGCTGAATTGCAAAACGCACATGCTGGACGTCCTGGAAGAAGTGTTCGATCATTCATCTTTGTTGGATGAAAGAGCAGCCGTCACTCTTCACTTTGCAATTTTCCTTAAATGTTTTATGGAGTTTGGAATGGTATTCACGGTGGTGGTATTCGTAATGAAAGATTTTACGCTGTTTGATGGATGAATGTTAGAAGCATTGTCTTTCTTTTCTTCTAGAAGGAGTGATTAATATCTTTCTTCCCAATTGAAGCTGCAACGTGTGGAGATGAGAAGTTGTTGTAACGTCCAGCCACATCTAGAAGCAAACACACGAGAAAGCAGAGAAGGGTGTGTTACAGTTGATTGGAGAAGAGGACACGATCCAGCACAGCAAATCAGTTGGGAGTGGGGGCCCACCTTCTTGGCTTTGGCACGTCCAAAGGAGCTAAAGTAGCTGAACATTTGACAACAAATTCCCTCTGCTAGTTACAGACAAAACAAACGTAAAAACTGGAAGGAATTTAGGGGCTGCCTATTGAAGAAAGACGAGAATAGGAATGAAGCCAGGAGGAGAAGTCACGGGAGTAGCTTCAAAATTGGGCTATAAAATGGAACAGCAGAGCAAAGAAAAACTCATTAGAGTTTTAGGAGTAGTTTTAGACAGTCATGGAAGAGGCTCTCGCCTCTTCCTCTTTCTCTTCCGTTCTCTCTGAATTGCCATTTCAAACATACAATTGTAGTTTTAATTTCTGAAGAAGCAGTAGAAGTGTGTCACCTTTGCTCGGGTTATTTTTAGTTGTACTGTTGATTTTAATTTAAGTGTTGAACGTATGATGAATTCCATTTTCAGTTAAATGTTTTTTTTTTTATCTGTTCAATTTACCGTTCATATTTTTTGCACCGTTAAAATCTGTCATTACATTTTACCGTTCATTTTATTTTCAGAGGTTTTCTATTTTTACCATCTTTTACTGTTCAGTTTTTATTGTCTTTTAAATTTATTTTAGTATTTTTAATCCTGTTTTGTTTAAATTCCAGTTTAAATTTATTTTACCGCAACCAAAAACACAAAAACACCCCCCCCCACTTCGTAAAAAATCTGAAACTGAACCGACACAAATTGGTCCTTGAGAGACGACCTAGGAGTCACTTCCTAGTAATTACTGCATTATCTTTTATGCAACAATCTTTTGTGGGGCCCGCGACAGTCTTATCAAGGAACTACCCACGTCTGGGAGGAGGCTACTGCCTCTTCCTCTTTCAATTAACTATCTGTATTTTCATTTTCCAAACAGTGCAACAGTGATTTATTTTCTGAAGAGTGTAGTGTGTTACTGTAATTTTTATTTTTACTGTCCAGGAATTTAATTTCTAAGTGTTGAATCTTTGCTAAATTTGATTTCCAATTAAGTGTTTTTAATTTTACTGTCTCTTTATTTTACCGTTTATTGTTTTCTTCATCGTTAAATTTTGTCAATGTATTTTTCTGTTCATTTTATTTTCAAACGTCATTTTTGCGGTTTATTCTCTGTCAATGTATTTTCACTGATGTTTTTATTTCTACGTTTAATTTTACAGTTTTTGAATATTTACTGTTCCATTTTTACCGTTTAATTTTATTTACCGCATTCAAACAAAATCACAAAAACACCCCCCCCACTTCGTGTCAAATCTAAGATTGAACCACCAAAAATTGGTCCTTGAGAGACGACCTAGGAGTCACTTCCTAGTACTGTACTGCATTCTTTTATGCACAAACTTTTGTGAGCGGTGCGACCCGTTCATCATGGAGCAAGTGGAGCAAGTGGAGAGAAAGTGGACGGAGTGGACGAAATTTGGGGTAGTGCAGGAAGTGGACGAAGTTGACGAAGTGGACGAAGTGGAAGCACTGTAGTAAGTGGAGGAAGTGGACGATGTGGACAAAATGGATGAAGAAGTGGGGGAAGTGGACGAAGTGGACGAAGAGGACGAAGAGGATGAAGTGGCTGAATTTGGGGTAGTGGAGGAAGTGGACGAAGTGCACGATGGACGAAGTTGACGAAGTTGAGGAAGTGGATGAAGTGGACAAACTGGAGGAAGTGGACGAAGTTGACGAAGTGGAGTAAGTGGAGGAAGCGGAGGAAGTGGACGATGTTGTCGAAGTGGAAGAAGAAGTGGAGGAAGTGGAGGAAGGGGAGGAAATGGAGGAAGTGGACGAATTGGAGGAAGTGGACGAAGTGAAACAAGTGGAAGAAGCAGTGGACGAAGTTGACGAAGTGGAAGAATTGGAGGAAGTTGACAAAGTTGACGAAGTTGACGATGTTGACGTAGTGGACGAAGTGGACGAAGTGGAGGAAGTGGACGAAGTTGACGAACTTGACAAAGTTGACGTAGTGGAGGAAGTTGACGAATTTGACGTAGTGGAGGAAGTGGACGAAGTTGTTGAACTTCACGAAGTGGACAAACTTGAGGAAGTGGAGCAAGTGGAGAAAGTGGACGAAATTTGGGGTAGTAGAGGAAGTGGACGAAGTGGATGAAGTTGACGAAGTGGAAGCACTGTAGTAAGTCGAGGAAGTGGAGGAAGTGGAAGATGTGGACAAAATGGATGAAGAAGTGATGGAAGTGGACGAAGTAGACGAAGAGAAGGAACAGGACGAAGTTGCTGAATTTGTGGTAGTGGAGGTAGTGGACGAATTGGACGATGGACGAAGTTGACGAAGTGGACGAAGTGGATGAAGTGGAGAAACTGGAGGAAGTGGACGAAGTTGACGAAGTGGAGTAACTGGAGGAAATGGAGGAAGTGGACGATGTTGTCGAAGTGGAAGAAGAAGTAGAGGAAGTGGACGAAGTGGAGGAACTAGAAGAAGTGGAGGAAGGGAAGGAAGTGAAGGAGGTGGAGGAAGTGGAGGAGGTGGAGGAAATTTAGGAATTGTAGGAAGTGGACGAAGTGGAGGAAGTTGAAGAAGTGGATGAAGTGGACAAAGTGGAAGAAGTGGAAGAAGAAGTGGACGAAGTCGACAAAGTTGAGGAAGTTGACGAAGTGGAGGAAGTGGACGAAGTTGACGAAATTGACGAAGTTGACGTTGTGGACGAAATTGAGGAAGTGGACGAAGTTGATGAACATCACGAAGTGGACGAACTGGAGGAAGTGGAGCAAGTGGATAAAATGGACGATGTGGACGAAATTGACGAAGTTCAGGAAGTGGAGGAAGTGGACGAAGTGGACGAAGTGGACGCAGAGGACGAAGTGGAGGAAGTTGATGAAGTTTACCATGTGGAGGAAGTGGAGGAAGTGGAAGAAGTTGACGTAGTGGAGGAAGTGGAGGAGGTGGAGGAAGTGGATGAAGTGGACGAAGTGGACGAAGTGGACAAAGTGGACGAAGAGGACGAAGTGGTCGAAGTGGCCGAAGTGGACAAAGTTGACGAAGTGGACGAAGTTGACATAGTGGAGGAAGAGGAGGAAGTGGTGGAAGTGGACGAATTGGAGGAAGTGGAGGAAGTTGTGGAAGTGGACAAAGTTGACGAAGTGGACGAAGCGGAGGAAGTGGACGAAGTTAACAAAATGGACGAAGTTGACGTAGTGGAGGAAGTGGAGGAAGTTGAAGAAGTGGACGAAGTGCACGAAGTGGACGAAGTTGAGTAAGTTGACGAAGGTGACGTAATGGAAGAAGTGTAGTAAGTAGAGGAAGTGGACGAAGGTGACAAAGTGGAAGAAGTATAGTAAGTAGAGGAAGTGATGCATCTCGGGAGATGTATAGAAGATGTGCCGTCAGATTGGAGGTGCAAGGAGACTGGGAAGGCAGGTGAAACCAATGTAACAGTGGCGGTAACAGTGGCGGTAACAGTGGCGGTAGCAGCTGCAGATTGTTGTGCAGACTTGGAATTTCTGGATCAGATTGGGTGGAATATTTGGAGGTGTGGCAGCGGATTGTTGGTGTTTATGGTGATTGGATGTGGAGGCTAGCTTGGAGAGGTGATTCACAACTCAGAAGGCTTCCTAGAGTGGAAGAAAGTTGCAATGGAGATCAAGCTAAGAACTGACTCTTGGAGAAGGAATTTGCTATACATTTCAGCAGAAATTCTTTACTACAATCCAAAAGTGAGCTACAAGCTTTGCCTATGAGATTTTATAGATCAATCTCAAGGCTTAAGCAAGCATTTTACACGTTTTAGATCTGAACCCATGTGCTAAATGTGTGGCTTCTAGAAAACGTGACAAATGAGTTTTACATGTGGAGGAAACAAATACTAATGCCGCCCCATAGAAGGATAAGCACACCCCTTCTTGTATAGAAATGTCCACTTTACCCTTCTCCATGTTTTGGCAAATTTGTAATATCTTCTTGTTCTCCAATTTTCCATCCAAAAATAGCAAATAGTATTTGGCCTTGGGGAGAATACTCATCTTGGAGCTTTTTGGCCATTCCTCTTGTGATGGGTCCTATGGTATTAGACCTTCTTGTATCATCCCCTCCCTCTTGAGAACGATTTGCCCTCAAATCCAAAAGGTCTTCATCTTCACTATCAAATCCTGAAAAAGGTTTAAGATCAGATACATTGAAAGTAGCATGAACACCATATTCAGGAGGAAGATCAAGTTGATATGCATTGTTATTAATCCTCCTTATCACTCTAAAAGGTCCATCTCCTCTAGGATTGAGTTTGGATTTTCTTAGTTGAGGAAATCTTTCCTTTCTAAGATGAATCCAAACTAAATCTCCTTCATTGAAGATTAACTCTTTCTTGCCCTTATTAGGTCGCTTGGCATATTTCTCATTTTGTTGTTGAATTTGAATTTTAACCCTTTGATGTAAATCTTTGATAAATTTAGACTTAGATACCCCATCTTGATGAATAAAATCAATAGAATTTGGAAGGGGTATTAAATCCATGGGTGTCAAAGGATTAAAACCATAAACAACTTCAAAAGGAGACAATTTAGTAGTTCCATGAACTACTCTATTGTAGGCAAATTCAACATGAGATAGGTACTCATCCCAAGATTTGTGATTTCCTTTAAGAACTACCCTTAGTAAAGTGGAAAGAGATCTATTGACTACTTCAGTTTGACCATCTGTTTGAGGATGTCAAGTTGTAGAAAAAGATAACTTAGTCCCTAATCTAGACCATAAGGTCCGCCAAAAGTGACTAAGAAGAAGGTATGAAGGTTGCTCAACTTGAAGTGTATTGAGTAGAGTCTTTTTGTTTAAAAGTACTTCATGTTGAGTGACCTTAGGTGGTACATTTATCTCTATACCTTCCTTTCTTTTTGACTTTTTCTTTTGGTCATGTTCTTGCTTTCTTAAAATCTTCATTTGTGCTTGATCCTTAGCCACTTGGGTAGGAGTCAAAGGATGAAGCACAAACTTCTTGTCCTTTTGATGGATAGTGATGGTATTGGTTAGACCATGGTGGATAGTTTGATGAGCAAATTGCCATGGTCTCCCCAATAACACATGACATGCTTCCATGGGAACTATATCACATAAAACTTCATCTTTGAAATTCCCAATGGAAAATGCCAACTTCACTTTATTCTTGACTATTATATCCCCATCTTCATTTAGCCAATGAAGTTTATAAGGTTTTGGATGGGGTATAATATCAAGCTTCAACTTCTCAACCAACCTTGTGCTACAACAATTGCAACAAGATCCACTATCAACAATGAGAGAACAATGATTTTCTTGAATTTTACATCTTGTGTGAAAGATGTTCTCTCTTTGTGATAGGTGTTCAAGACTTGGTTGGTTGCTAAGTATTCTTCTCACCATGAGAAGTTGCCCATCATCAGCATATATTTCCTCTTCCCTTTCTTCTTCCTCACTCTCACTTGTACTAGTTGGGGTGTCACTTTCACTACTATAAATGTCCTTGCCTTTCAAAATGATGTTTCTTTTTGTAGGACATTGAGTAGCTACATGACCCCTTCCTAGACATTTGAAGCATTTGATTTCACTTGTTCTGGTGTGTGAGGGTGTCTCTTTCTTGGGTCTCTCTTCTATTTTGGCTAGAGGTTTAAATGGCTCTTTTTCTTTAAAAATTTTCTTTTCAAAAGTAGGTTGAACTTGAATTCTTTTAGAAGAAGATTTTCTCAAGTTTTGTTGTTCTACCTTTATACACATTTGAACAAGATCATTCAAATCTCTATAAGGTAGAAGTTCAACCCTATTGATAACAGTTGAAAAACTGTTATTTTCATGCTTAAAATTGATACTAAAAGCAACCTTTACACTTAGAAACTAGCTTGAAATCATACTTTTATTCATATTTTCAGAAATAAGAGAGCTGGACAGGTTTATGCTTGATTTCAGTGTTTTTGTGGAGGTTTTAAGGTGAATTTGGTGAAAGAAGTGAAGAAGGAGAGAGATGAAATCAGAAAAGACATTAAAAAGTGCAAAAGGAGAAGCCGAAGTCACCGCTCAGCGGCAGTTTACCGCTGAGCGGCACTCAGGAGCTTACGGGAGATCCGCTGAGGGGCAAAATGGCCGCTGAGGGGAAGAAACGACTCACGCACTTACCGCTGAGCGGTACTTTACCGCTGAGCGGCACACTTATGGGCTTGGACCTAGATTTTTTGTAATTTTAGAATAGTATATAAGCTTTAGGACGTCCTAGGGTTTGTATCTTTGGCAGAAACGAGGCAAACACTCTCTCTTCCACCCCTTTGAAGGAGGATCTTGGATGCTCAGGCTACCTCTTCACCTTTTTAGGGTTTATTCTTTCATTCTTTCATTGTAATTCATCTAGGTTCACCATGAATATGGTGAACTAAACTCTGTATGTTTGTTGGGGAATCAATGTAATCTTTTGAAGCTCTCATATATGGAATCTGTTTTTACATCTTTTAATTAAGACTTATGCTTTCTTTCATCATTAGTTAGGGTTTTTCCTCTTTGCTTAATGCTTGCATTGTTTAACTCATTCGATGCATGCTTATTGGTTTTGTCGATACGGGAACGTACGGCGAAGTCTAGATCCGGGGAATTTCTCCCAATATTATGTTGGTTGTCGTTAAGCTCCTGCACTTATGAACTGATCATTAGGAATGCTAGGAATTGTATGAACTCGTGATTAGGGAGAAGCCTTCTAGAAAGGTACTTTAGAGAGTGGCATTAACAATGATGATTTGAATGTTGAATTCCTAAGATATATGAGAGTGGATAAGACGAAATTGAACCCCTAACAACATATTCATACATTAATTTCATTGAAAGTGTTTATCTTTTGCTTTTTGCCATTGATCAAAACTTCATGCATACATGTTTATTTTCTGTCTTGCGTATAAAATCTCAATTATTTCGTTTGTAAGTCTTAGCTAATCAACAAATCACATAACTAAACTAGGCCGTGAGTCCTTTGGGAAGAACGATACTTGGTCCTACCAAGTTTATTACTTGAACGATTCGGTCATACTTGCCGATTGAAAAACAAGTTTGTGACATCATATTTTGGTGCTCATAAATTTGTCCATCACCCTATCTCTTATGTCAAAATTGAGTCCACTTAAAAATCTAGCTAAAGTAATTTCTGACCTTCTACTATGCCTGCCCTCATCATATACAACTCCATCTTTTGTCTATATTCCTCAACTGTCATTGACCTTTGTTGTAACCTTTGGAGTTTATCCATGAGTTCTCTATTATAGTAGGAGGGAATGTGTCTCCTCCTAAGGGCAGACTTGAGATCATTCCAATAGTGGATGGGAGGGGCTTGATGTCTAAGCCTCTCTTTGACCAAGGCAGTCCACCAGTACATTGCATACCCTTGAAAGCTTAGGGTAGCTAGAGAGACCTTCCTCTCTTCACTCACTTGGTGGCATTCAAACAATTGTTCTACCTTCATCTCCCAATCAAGATAAGCCTCTACATTGTCCTTCCCATGGAAGTGAGGCAACACAACATTGACTTCTTTAGGGGGTGGGGGTGCATGAGAATTTCTCCTATGCCTCCTAGAAGTAGAAGGCTGATGAGGGTAATAATCACACATACTCAAAGATATCCCTCCCTCTTGAGAGTTTTCACTCTGACTTCCCCTAGACTTACTTTTCCTTATCAGTCTCAACTCATCTTGAATAACAGCATTTTGAAGCTCTCTATTGACTTTCTCTTCATTCATTTCTCTTCTTATTTCCTTGAATTCATTAACTAAAGTTTGAAGAGAAAAATGTTCTTTTTCACTATCGCTAATCCTAGGAGAATGCCTTCTAGACATTATGATGGACTTAAATGTTATTCTTGAAGTAAAGACTAGAGCTTTTCACATGAAAGCAATATTCCAGGTAAGGGAGGTGATTCACTAGGAATGCTTAAGTACCAAGCCTTATCCTTGCCAAATATGCTTCTTGCTACTTACTAGAGTCCTTAGATCAAAATCACTCTTAAATCCACTTAAGTCTTAAAGACAACAAAGAAAACACAAAGCAAAGAAAGGACACAACCTAAACTCTAAATTCGGACCCCTAAGAGAGCTTCCTATTCGCACAAGATATATGCTATCTAGTCGAAAATTGGAAAAGCAATTAAAGTGAGGTCTCCTAGGTGAGGCTTAGAATTTGGATCTAAGACACACTCACCGCCTACTCAATTTTAGGTTGTGAGACTTATTTGAGTCTAGTTACAAATGAGGGAAGAGCACTTGTGAACTCTAGCACCTCACTTGCTTGGATTTGGAACTTACAACCAAAGAAACCAATGGAAATTACAAAGAAATTTGGTACATTGGAAAGGAAAAAGTTAAACTAAGCTAAGGAATCAATGTGTGCAGCTTTGGGTTGCTCTCAAAGAACTTGAATCTACTGGATTCCAAACAATTCTCCCAGCTGCAAAGTGCTTAAACAAAGAAATTAATTTTCTGCAGAATAGAACTCTGCTGCAAGTTGCTGGTCGGACAATTCTGGACAGAATTGATCACGACCTTTCCTTCTTCAAGACCCAACTTCAATCACTATCCTCACCAATTGAACTTCCTTTGATGCTTCCACTTGCAATGAGCCATTTGAATTATAGTTCACCTATCCAACAAACCAGTTAATCACAGAAACTACCACCACAATTGCCAGCAAAATCACATCCAAGTGACAGCAACACCAAGACTTTTATCAAACAGATGGTGTGCAAAGTGTTCAAAATTCAGAAAGCAAGCAATTAAATGGCTATCAATCACGGTGGCACATCAAAATGATCTTAGGAATGGCTCTAGAACATATTTAAAACGCAATAAAAGACCAGAAAACAGAATCAAGCACGAAATAGCTATGCAATGAAAGTGGACCAAACTGTTTGTTGAAATGTCTCAATGAACTTGCATTAATTTTTGACAGCAATGTTCAAAGGTGCAACCAGAATTTCGAAATCAGGATGTATTGGTCCTATTCTGCCTTTTAATGTTTTAATCACTCTTTTTAACTTGAACTTTTGATATTTTATGGACCAATGGCTTTTAATACATCCACTCTTATTGAATCAAACAGCCAAACTTTGAAATTTTGGACCCAAAAATTTACTGCATAGCTCTTGGCAGCCAGCAAAATCTACCCAGAAAAATGACGAAATGCACAGTACAGTTTATATGCTCATTCCAATGACTTAAACATGTTTCAATGATGAGTGAGGACTTGCAGAAACAGATATAATGAGCTAAATCACAGTGTAACAGAGTTGGAATACTGCAGTGGTCATTTTCAGCTCAAATTCACAACCACAAGGTTCAAAATGTAGATTGGCTCTGATTCTGGATTAAAAACATCAAAAAGAGTCTGAAAATGGTATTTGAAAGTTGCTCAAAACAGTGGAATCAACTTAAAAAAAATGATTGGCAATGATCAAGTACCAATCCAACTCAAATTATGCAGAATTTTTAACTCAAAGACACATGCAGATCGGCTATTGCATTTTTTTTTATGCTTACAACATTACAAAACACTTGGAATCAAATCATTTCATGTTCCAAATGATTCAGACATTAACTCATTCAATTGTTGTTCAATAGAACAGTGCACAATGCTAAATGAACAGTGGAGTTTTGTTACAGCAGTAACACTTTCTGGAATAACAGAACAGAAACTAAAAAGCCATGCAGATCTGAGTTTGGTTGGCAAATTTAAACACCTGAGCTCATCTCTTGATTGTTCATTTCTCTTAATTGGTGTAGCCACATCCAACACTTTCAGAACCGTAAAACTTGGTTAAAAACCAGATTTGAGGACAAAAACAGCAAATTAACCAAACATGACTAAGACAAAACGGAAAATGATGCTCAAATGATTAAAATTACTCAAAACAGCAGGAGATAACAGAATAAAATGATGATAGACTCAAGCAAATAGAGCTGGTATCAATAAAACTCAAAACATAGAAGCGTAAACACATCATAGATGCTGAAACAGAAACAGAATTCAGAAGAACAACAAGACATAGCAGGAATTGAATGACAGTTTGGAAAATGAAAGATGACACCACTTATGTCACGGTTCAAGTTAGAACCTATGCTCTGAATACCACTTGATGCATCTCGGGAGATGTATAGAAGATGTGCCGTGAGATTGGAGGTGCAAGGAGACTGGGAAGGCAGCTGAAACCAATGTAATAGTGCGGTAGCAGCTACAGATTGTTGTGCAGACTTGGAATTTCTGGATCAGATTGGCTGGAATATTTGGAGGTGTGGCAGCGGATTGTTGGTGTTTATGGTGATTGGATGTGGAGGCTAGCTTGGAGAGGTGATTCACAACTCAGAAGGCCTCCTAGAGTGGAAGAAAGTTGCAATGGAGATCAAGCTAAGAAGTGACTCTTGGAGAAGGAATTTGCTATACATTTCAGCAGAAATTCTTTACTACAATCCAAAAGTGAGCTACAAGCTTTGCCTATGAGATTTTATAGATCAATCTCAAGGCTTAAGCAAGCATTTTACACGTTTCAGATCTGAACCCATGTGCTAAATGTGTGGCTTCTAGAAAACGTGACAAATGAGTTTTACATGTGGAGGAAACAAATACTAATGCCGCCCCATAGAAGGATAAGCACACTCCTTCTTGTATAGAAATGTCCACTTTACCCTTCTCCATGTTTTGACAAATTTGTAATATCTTCTTGTTCTCCAATTTTCCATCCAAAAATAGCAAATAGTATTTGGCCTTGGGGAGAATACTCATCTTGGAGCTTTTTGGCCATTCCTCTTGTGATGGGTCCTATGGTGTTAGACCTTCTTGTATCAGGAAGTGGACGAAGTAGAGGAAGTGGATGATGTGGACGATGTGCATGAAGAAGTGGAGGAAGTGGACGAAGTGGAGAAAGTGGTCAAAGTAGAAGAAGTGGAGGAAGTTGAGGAAATGGACGAATGGGACGAAGTGGACGAAGTTGACGAACTGGAAGAAGTGGACGAAGTGGACAAAGTGGACTAAGTTGTGGAAGGGGATGAAGTGGTCGAAGATGACGAAGTGGAGGAAGTGGACGAAGTTGACGAAATTGACGAAGTTGACGTAGTGGAGGAAGTGGAGGAAGTGGACGAAGTTGACGTAGTAGAGGGAGTGGAGAAAGTGGACGAAGTTGTTGAACTTCATGAAGTGGATGAACTGGAGGAAGTGGAGCAAGTGGAGAAAGTGGAGGAAGTGGACGGAATTTGGGGTAGTGGCGGAAGTGGACGAAGTTGACGAAGTAGACGAAGTGGAAGCACTGTAGTAAGTGGAGGAAGGGGACGATGTGGACAAAATGGATGAAGAAGTGGAGGAAGTGGACGAAGAGGACGAAAAGGATGAAGTGGCTGAATTTAGGGCAGTGGAGGAAGTGGACGATGGACGAAGTTGACGAAGTTTACGAAGTGGAGGAAATGGACAAACTAGAGGAAGTGGACGAAGTTGACGAAGTGGAGTAAGTGGAGGAAGCGGAGGAAGTGGACGATGTTGTCGAAGTGGAGGAAGTGGAGGAAGTGGAGGAAGTGGAGGAAGGGGAGGAGCAGGAGGAGGTGGAGGAAGTGGAGGAAGTGGAGGAAGTGTAGGAAGTGTAGGAAGTGTAGGAAGTGGAGGAAGTGGAGGAAGTTGAAGAAGTGGACAAAGTGGAAGAAGTGGAAGAAGAAGTGGACGAAGTTGACCAAGTGGAGGAAGTGGACGAAGTTAACGAAGTTGACAAAGTTGACGAATTTGGGGTAGAGAAGGAAGTGGACGAATTTGGCAAAGTGTACGAAATGGAGGAAGTTGACGAAGTAGACAAAGTTGACAAAGTTGACGAAGTGGACGAAGTTGACGAAATTGACGAAGTTGACGTAGTGGACGAAATGGAAGAAGTGGACGAAGTTTACGTAGTGGAGGAAGTGGACGAAGTTGATGAACTTCACGAAGTGGACGAACTTGAGGAACTTGAGGAAGTGGAGGAAGTGGAGCAAGTAGATAAAATGAACGATGTGGACAAAATTGACGAAGTTCACGAAGTGGAGGAAGTGGACGAAGTTCACGAAGTGGACGCAGAGGACGAAGTTGATGAAGTTTACGATGTGGAGGAAGTGGACGAAGTGGAAGAAGTTGACGAAGTGAACGAAGTTGACGTAGTGGAGGAAGTGGACGAAGTTGACGAAGTGGACAAAGTGGACAAAGAGTACGAAGTTGACGAATTTGGGGTAGTGGAGGAAGTGGACGAAGTTGAAGAAGTGGATGAAGTGGACGAAGTGGAAGTGGTCGAAGTAGAGGACTTAAACGAAATGAAGGAAGTGCAAGAAGTGGAGGAAGTGGTGGAAGTGGAGCAAGTGGAGGAAGTGGGCGAAGTTGATGAAGTGGACGAGGTGGACGAAGTTTACAAAGTTCACGAAGTAGGCGTAGTGAAGGAAGTGGACGAAGTTGATGAAGTTGACGAAGTGGACTAAGTGGAGGAAGTGGGGGAAGTGGAAGAATTGGAGAAAGTGAAGGAAGTGAAGGAAGTGGACGAAGTAGACGAAGTGGAGGAAGTTGCGAAAGTGCACGAAGTTGACGAAGTGGAAGAAGTGGACGAAGTGGACGAAGTTGACGATGTTGACAAAGTGGAGTAAGTGGAGGAAGTGGCGGAAGTGGAGGAATTGGAGGAAGTGGAGGAAGTGGAAGAAGTGAAGGAAGTTGAGGGAGTGGAGGAAGTGGTGGAAGTTGAGAAAGCTTACGAAGTTGACGAAGTGGACGAAGTTGACAAAGTGGACAAAGTTGACGAAGTGGACAAAGTGGACGAAGTTGAAGAAGTTGATGAAGCGGAGGAAGTAGAGAAAGTGGACAAAGTGGACGAAGTTGACGAAGTTGACAAAGTTGACGAAGTGGACGAAGTGGAGGAAGTGGAGGAAGTGAACGAAGTGGACAAGGTAGACGAAGTGAAGGATGTTGCGGAAGTGGAAGAAGTGGAGTAATTGGAGCAAGTGGGGGAAGTGGAGGAATTGGAGGAAGTGGAGGAAGTGGAAGAAGTGAAAGAAGTGGAGGGAGTGGAGGGAGTGGAGGAATTGGAGGAAGTGAAGGGAGTGGAGTAAGTGGAAGAAATGGAGGAAGTGGACTAAGTGGAGGAAGTTGTGGAAGTGCACGAAGTTGACGAAGTGTAAGAAGTGGACAGACATGAAGAAGTGGACGAAGTGGAAGAAGTGGACAAAGTAGAGGAAGTGGAGGAAGTGGAGGAAGTGGGGGAAGTGGAAGAATTGGAGAAAGTGGAGGAAGTGAAGGAAGTGGACGAAGTAGACGACGTCGAGGAAGTTGCGGAAGTGCACGAAGTAGACAAAGTGGAAGAAGTGGACAAAGTTTGACGATGTTGACGAAGTGGAGGAAGTGGAGAAAGTGGAGGAATTGGAGGAAGTGGAGGAAGTGGAGGAAGTGAAGGAAGTGGAGGGAGTGGAGGGAGTGGAGGAATTGGAGGAAGTGGAGGGAGTGGAGTAAGTGCAGGAAGTGGAGGAAGTGGACTAAGTGGAGGAAGTTGTGGAAGTGGACGAATTTGACGAAGTGAAAGAAGTGGACGGACTTGACGAAGTGGACGAAGTGGAAGAAGTGGACAAAGTAGAGGAAGTGGAGGAAGGGGAGGAAAGGGAGGATGTGGAGGAAGTGGACGAAGTGGACGATGTCGACGAAGTTGTCGAAGTGCAGTAAGCGGAGGACGTGGAGGAAGTGGACTATGTTGAAGAAGTTGACGAGGTGAGATGAAGTTGACGAAGTGGAGGAAGTGGAGGAAGTGAACGAAGTGAACGAAGTGGACGAAGTAGACGAAGTGAAGGAAGTTGTGGAAGTGCAAGAAGTTGACAAAGTGGAAGAAGTGGACGAAGTGGACAATGTTGACGAAGTGGAGTAATTGGAGGAAGTGGGGGAAGTGGAGGAATTGGAGGAAGTGGAGGAAGTGGAAGAAGTGAAAGAAGTGGAGGGAGTGGAGGGAGTGGAGGAATTGGAGGAAGTGGAGGGAGTGGAGTAAGTGGAGGAAGTGGAGGAAGTGGACTAAGTGGAGGAGGTTGTGGAAGTGCACGAAGTTGACGAAGTTTAAGAAGTGGACAGACATGACGAAGTGGATGAAGTGGACGAAGTGCAAGAAGTGGACAAAGTGGACAAAGTAGAGGAAGTGGAGGAAGTGGAGGAAGTGGGGGAAGTGGAAGAATTGGAGAAAGTGGAGGAAGTGAAGGAAGTGAACGAAGTAGACGAAGTGGAGGAAGTTACGGAAGTGCACTAAGTAGGCGAAGTGGAAGAAGTGGACGAAGTTTGACGATGTTGACGAAGTGGAGGAAGTGGGGAAAGTGGAGGAATTGGAGGAAGTGGAGGGAGTGGAGTGTTGAGAGGAGACACACGTCATAATAGGGAGCTGCCACCTTCACTTGGTTTTTCTTGGAACATTTTTGTTAACTGGAAAAGAAGGAAGCACATGCCTTGGAGGATGCGGAGATTCACGGGATTGGTGATGTGTTGGAGCTGGAAGAAGTAGAAGCACGTTGAGAGTGTTGTCACGCTGCACGCACATGGAGCAGTAGAGTGCGCGGAGGAGTGGAGTTGTCACGGTTTGGAGGGATTTTTTTTGGAAAAGGAATGGGCAGCTGGATGGAAAATGAAGCGTATGCAGCGGTGCAGTAGAAGTGAAATAGTGCTTCATTATTTGGTGATTTGATTCAAGCGGTGATGTGTTGTCTCAGCTGCAACCGAGAGAGAGAATGGTGTGCACGGAATGAGCTGGAAGCAAGGAAGGAGGCGCATTCAATTTGGCTTTGAAGTGTGCACGCTGATTCAAAAAGTGGAGATTTCTTTATTTCATTTTAGAATTCACGGCTTAGTTGGAACGTGGTGGAAGCAGAGGTGTCACAAGCTGGAAGCACTCAAGCAAGCATTTCTAGGAGCTGTGTGGTGTGCGCGTGAACGTGTGAGGGAAATAGATGAAGTTTTGTGATTGCTTTGGAAAGCACCATATTGGTTACTGGAAGAAAGAGAATGCCTCTCTTTAATTCTTATTTCATTGTAGCATGCACATGTGACACCCACATGGAGGCACGGATTGCATTGTAGATGCAATTCCAATTTACCTTTGACTTAAGGGATGCACATGGGTCACGGTTAGTGGTAGAAAAAAATTTAATTTCTTTCATTCCTTTGCCTAAGAATGGTTTACGTTATATGTTGAATTGATTTTCTTCTTTTTGATGGTGATAAGCGACGCTCCGAGGAGAGGACGAAACTTGAGGTAGCGGAAGCAACAGAAGAACTAAGAACCCTAGGTTTGGAGGTTTGATCGGGGAAAACTCTAGAAGCGGAAGAAACCCTAGGCTCCTGATGATGTCGGTGAAGAGGCTCGAATGGATGTAGTCGAAGGTTGGATCGACGATAAACTGGAGCGAGGAACCCGATTGGTGACGAGAAACACCACGGTGAAGATTCAGTGATGATGAGGAGGAGTTTTGTGGTTGAAGAGTTTTCGACAGAGAAAACGTAGGTGAAGACGCGAAAGGAGGAATCTCGTGAGGGCATAAGGCACGCGTGGCAGTAGATATGATGCAAGCCACGAGGAAGCTATCAATTGGTGAGAGTGGCGTGAGATGGATGTTACGGAGGAGAGAGAATCTGATAATGGAAACTGAGAGAATGGATGATGTGAAGGGAAGGTGGCTAGAGGAGATCCTTTGGGATTCTCTAGTTTTGACTTTCAAGGGAATTAATTTCTGGAGTTCTCTCTACAGAAAGTTTAATTCATTATTCTCAAAAGTACCTTACAAAAGGTGGTGGCATGTCTATATATAGGACTAAAAGTCCCTCCTATCTAGCACATGCCTAACACCTTTTACACATGTTTTTAATAAAAGTAAAATAAACTATACTAAACTAATTGGCCTTGGTCCCCGCGTATCATCCCCTCCCCCTTGGAAAGGATTTGTCCTCAAATCTGATGGTGCTTTTGAAGACTTATTTTTGTTATCTTCATAAGGGTTCCTCCTGGGTCAAATATCCATCTGCAATAAGCATCAAACATATCTCTAATTAGTTTTCTTTGACCCAATAAGATATATAAAAGAATATGTGTAGAAGAAGGTTTCCAAATTTTGAAATTTTTAAATTTAATATAACAAAGAAACCTTTCTTCATTTGAAATTTTATTTGTATCTTGAGTTATTGGTAACCATAAAGGTAACCATAACCCAAGTTGGAATTTTGCATGTGTTGAAAGTGATAACATTGTTAAAGATGGAGTGGTCAATTCTTTGAAAGAAAAGTGAAATTTGGAAAATTCAAATATAAATGGATAAGAGTGAGAGGATAGAAAACCTCCCCTTAAGAGTTTGACTTCTAATGTAGGAGGAGATGTTGTCCTTAGTTGCTTTGATTTCTTTTCTTCCATTTCTATCCTTTCAACTTCTTCCTTTTCTCTTCTAAGTGTTTCTTTTCTCTCTTTCTCTCTTCTATTCTCTTCTTCTCTTTCTTCCTCATCTTTTCTCTTGTTTTCTTCCTCTTCTCTTCTCTTTCTCTCCTCCTCTTTTCTTTTATTTCGTTCTTCCTCTTCTCTTCTCTCTTTTTCTCTTCTCTCTATTTCTCTTTTCTCTCTTACTTCTTGCTTTTGTTTTTCTCTTTTTAACCTCTCAATTCTATGTTTGCTTGTCTCTTCCCATAGCTTCTTAAGTTTTTCTAGAAACTCACTTTCCCTGCGGGAGAACCCACTTAAATTTTGAATGAATGACTTACCTTCTCTAATAAGCTCTCTCATAAGTTCTAAGTTTCTTTCAATTTCTCGAGACACAAACTTTCTTCTCATACAAGCTTTTAATTCATTCCAATCATGAATGGGATATTTTCTACCTATCTTAACATGATATTGCCTATCATCCCACCACTCTCTTGCATGCTTTTTAAAACTAGAAGTGTAAAGATTAAGAATATAAGATTCATCATCTCTAGAATAGAAGGATTCATATTTACTTTTTCTCACCATGAATGAATGCATGTCATTAATTTCCTTTTCCCAAGCTAGGTATGTTAATGCACCAATATCATCACCAAAGAATGGAATATTTTCACTAGCTTGTTTATACAAATCATCTTCAATCCTATCAAATTCATAAGATGAACAAGACTTCCTTCTAGCTTTATCATGTTCTCTTTTGATGCCTTTGTAACTAAGTTGCTTATCATCATTCCTAGCAGACCTATATGGATAACAAGACATTATTGTTTCTAAAAGGTTTTTTTTTTTTTTTTTTTTTTTTTTAGTGTAAAAGATATACAAGATTCACACTTAGACAAGTCCCAGGTAAGAGAGGTGAGTCATGAAGACTGCTTAAGTACCAAGTCTTGCCTTGCCAGAAATGTCTTAGGTTACTACTAGTTACCCTTTAAACTAAAATCACTTTTAAAATCAAAGGACACAACTCACAAATAATCACAACAATTAAACACTAAAATACGAAACTTTTCGGACTCTAATGTGACAAGGCTTAGAGTTTAATCCCTTTTAGCCCAAATCACCCTAAACGTAAGACATTAAAAGAAATTAAACACAAACAAGAAAAGCTTTGCCAAGAGTTGAAAGAGCACCAAGGACTCTTCCAAGACACTTGGACTTTGAATGGCCTTTTACAATGAAATTAAGAAAACTAACAATATAGCCTATTACAAAACCAGATGAAGAAACAATTAAAAAAATTAACAGCGATGCTTCAATCCTGGTCCTGATTCAAATCCGCATGAAGAAGCTAGTGTTCCACTTTTTTGGTTGCTTCTGGACAACGTTGGAGTCTCCTAGCTCTTGGGTTCAACTCTACAATCACAAATGTACAAAGCTGGATCAGAGACAGTTAACGAACATATTGGAAGAGGGAAGTTACACTTAAATGAGCCTTCCCTTTCTCGGGTTTGTACACTTGATGCAGAGAAATGTTCCTATTGACTGTCCATTACAATTTGTTGCACAGAGAAAACCTGCACAGATATTCAGACCAACATCAACAATTCACACATTACAAGTAATTACAAATCATGACAAGAACAATTCAATCAAAACAGAAACCGTTTAAGGTAAAAGAAAACTCCCTTTAGTTCAAAATACAGCTGCTAGCCTGCTCCAACTACACTTTTGCTCAATTTTGTTGCTTCTGGAATCAACTCTCTTGAATCCCCTGATCAGTTCAATCCTACAAAGGCAAATGCAGATCTGCAATCAAAATTCTTTTCTTAGCTAGAACAAATTGCACAATGACAACACATAACAGTAAGAACTTCCCTTTTATTCTCTGGCCTTCACGGTGCACTTGTTAATCCTGACAGCGAATAGAATTGCTTTTGCTCCCAAATGACAAACTGCAATTAAATATTCACACTCAATTCAGCAGAGCAACCATCAATGCTATCAATTTCCAGCTAAGACAGAAACAGTTAAGCAATCCAGATGTAAGAAGTTAAACAACTCCCCTAACTAAATGGTTGGTCTATCTTGCTGTAAACTCTACTGAGATTCTGCTGCTGCTTAAAATTCTTGACTCCAAATGTTTATCAACTCTGCACACAACACTCCTAGTCTGCACTTTATCCCTGCACTGATTTAGTTCAAATCTGCACACTGAAATTACACCAATTCCAGCAAAATACACATAAACATGGATATTAAACCAGATGCAAATGGATGTAATTCAAAGCTGAAACCAAAATGATTAAACAATCATTCCAAATTAATCAAAACCTGATCAAACCAATGGACAAAGAGTGATATGATGTAATGCGGAAAATTCAGCTAACATTAAACAATGAATTTAAACAGCATGGAAATCTGCACAAATAAATCTCAGCTGTTTAAGCTCTCAAATCATTTCATTGAAATTCTGATATGCACACATAGGCCAATGTACTCAATTTTCATCAGATTCAAATATATGAAGTTCAAACCTTAGTCCAACTGATTAGACAACCATCACAAGCTAATCAAGTCAATGGAGAAAGATTAACATGATGCAATGCAGAAATTGGCAGTTAAAACAATGTTGATGCACTTCCAGACATGCTCATAAAACAATCAGCACATTATTTGAAAATCCTATGCATCTACCAAGTTCCCATAGGTCTTATCAAATCAGAATCAACATTCAACATGCCCAATTAAACCATAAAATCAAAAATTCATTTTCAAAACAGTGATGACATCAATGAATTCAGCAAGCAATGTTTGAAACTAAAATGATTGCAATGACAGTTTAAACATTCACAAGCACCAGGAAATCAATAATCAATAAAAACAACAGTGATTTCAGTTGCAGTTGCAACAAATCACAGCTGCTTCATTCTAATTATTCCAACTTCTTTTCCTGCACAATGAACACAGTCAACAAATGGTTAATTGAAACTGAACTCTCTTGCAAATGCCAAGGAACTTTAGGCTAAATTAGCCTTACTAAGCTCACAGCACTGAGGTTTCTCTTTAAAAAATTTAAACACTCAATTGAAAAGTTTAAAAGAGAAAATTCTCAGTCTAGGCCAGAGAATCCTGTGGATCACCACCACCTAGAATGCTACCATTCACATTTACCTTCTTTCAAATCCCAAAAGCAAAACCCAGAATGGAAACAGATTTTTCAATTAGGAAAATGGCTAGGCTAAAACAAAGTGATGGACAAACAGGACAACCACTCAAACAGCAGAGCAGACTCTAACCAAGGAAACTCTAGACCAGATGAAATAAGCAATTAAAAGCTTCAATTAAAGATTGGCAGAATAGATTTCACATGCATTGCAGACAAAACTAGATAACCAACAAAGACAAGCAAGAAACAAAGCTATCAAGAAGGAAAGCACTCAAAATGAACCTAAGAATTGCTCTAGAGGGAATTAAGAAAGCAAGAAAAAAAAACAAGCAAGTTAGAGCACAAACAATTGAGTGACTCCAGTACTGAATTTTACAAATGCGTTTGATAATGTTTTCAGTTTCTGATTTGGAGCTTGTCTTAGTTGGATTGCACAAGGTCTGAACGCTTTTTAAACTTGTATAGATATTCTTTTTCACTTGTTTTGATTTCATTCAACAGACCCTAGCTCTTACTACAATCCAACTGAATCATAAATGCACAAATCAAAATGTCAGTACTGCACTATACTTGCTTCATAAAAAAAATTGACTTAAAATGATGGTTTCAAAAGGTCAAAGATGCACAAAGGCTGATATAACTCGAATTAAACTATCTCAACATGTTTAAAACATCAAAACAAACTTGTTTTGCATTAAAATTGGATGCAGAACATAGTAATTCGACAATTGAACTTGCAATAGCCAATTATGCAAGCAAACAGCTCAACCACACCACCAGTTTTAAGTTTTATGGAATCAATTGACAAATTATTGATGAAAATGACTCCAAAACTACAATTGGAAACTTGAACACGACACGAGGAAGTTAATGCAAGATTTCCAGCAAGATCTATATGCCAGAACAGATTTTAAAACAAAAACTAGACTCAAACAAGACAATGCAGATCGGCCAACTGCAATTTGATACTGCTAGAGTTTTCACAAGGTGCCACCAAGCTATTTGCTTCAGCAATTCATGGCTTAAGTGATGTGCACCTGATACGAACTCATTCAAGCATTTTATCACCAAAATAATATGTATTGGCCATGACAATAAACGCAAATCAAAATACACCTCAACAGTACGTTAAATCTGAGATTACGGTCACTTTTGCATGCACCCGAGCTCACAATGAATGTATCATAGCTCATATGGTGTATAGCCACTGATCATATATTCCAGAATCTCAGAAAAAACTCAACACAGCTTTGAACACAAAATTTATAACATTTTAAGCAATTAAACATGACTGTAAACATGACAGAATATGATTCAGCAATGAAAATGACTCAACTAAAATTTGGACCGATTAAGATGATGAAAGACACAACCAAAACAAGGTTAGCATACAAGAAATGACTCAAACAGAAACCTAATGAACAGATCAAAACCAAAAACACATGAATCAAAACAAGACAGAGAAGGAATCATAATGAACAACACGAATATTGAAGAGATTCAACACGAATGAATAAGACAAAGTAAAATACTCAAGACATTGCACGAATGATAATCAACAACACAAAAAACTTGAAAACAAGCAAATGCACAAATTGAATCTCAAGAACAGAGAACAGATCGAGACAGAACTTTTGAGAATCGACGAAAAGTAACTCAGATCAGAGAGAAACAAGATACTTAGCTCAAGCGGACGCGCCTAACCTAGGCTCTGAATACCACATGATAAGCAACGCTCCGAGGAGAAGACGAAACTTGAGGTAGCGGAAGCAACAGAAGAACTAAGAACCCTAGGTTTGGAGGTTTGATCGGGGAAAACTCTAGAAGCGGAAGAAACCCTAGGCTCCTGATGACGTCGGTGAAGAGGCTCGAATGGATGTAGTCGAAGGTTGGATCGACGATAAACTGGAGCGAGGAACCCGATTGGTGACGAGAAACACCACGGTGAAGATTCAGTGATGATGAGGAGGAGTTTTGTGGTTGAAGAGTTTTCGACAGAGAAAACGTAGGTGAAGACGCGAAAGGAGGAATCTCGTGAGGGCATAAGGCACGCGTGGCAGTAGATATGATGCAAGCCACGAGGAAGCTATCAATTGGTGAGAGTGGCGTGAGATGGATGTTACGGAGGAGAGAGAATCTGATAATGGAAACTGAGAGAATGGATGATGTGAAGGGAAGGTGGCTAGAGGAGATCCTTTGGGATTCTCTAGTTTTGACTTTCAAGGGAATTAATTTCTGGAGTTCTCTCTACAGAAAGTTTAATTCATTATTCTCAAAAGTACCTTACAAAAGGTGGTGGCATGTCTATATATAGGACTAAAAGTCCCTCCTATCTAGCACATGCCTAACACCTTTTACACATGTTTTTAATAAAAGTAAAATAAACTATACTAAACTAATTGGCCTTGGTCCCCGCGTATCAGATGGTGAATTGTGTTTGAATATTTATCTATTGTATTGTTTTCTTTAAAAGTTTTCATGCACTTTAATGCTTTCAATTATATTCGGTTGTGTTCGATTTTCAAGTTTTAATTTAGTTCATCCGCATTCACAAACTTTCACAAAACCCCCCCCCCACTACGTGTTTGATCTGAGACTGAACCCAAATTGGTCCTTGAGAGACGACCTAGGAGTCACTTCCTAGTAACTGTACTGCATTAATTTTATGCACAACTTTTGTGGGAGGTGCAACCCTCTCATCAAAATGGCGCCGTTGCCGGGGACCAACGGTTCAGTTTTAGGTCTTTTGTGTTGATAATGTGTTGTTTGTGTGTTGTGTTGTGTTTTGTCTTGTATGTTTGTGTGTTGTGTTCAAAATTTTTGTGATATCGTTTCATGATTTTAGGGTGTTGTGACTTAGTGCATGACTAGGGGAAATCCTGGGCCTATACCACCCTTTGATCCTGAGATTGATAGAACTTTTCATAGGTTAGCTAGTGATAACAGTTGAAAAACTGTTATTTTTATGCTTAAATTTGATACCAAAAGCAACCTTTAAGACTTAGAAACTAGCTTGAATTCATATTTTTTCTTTAGTTTTGAGAATAAGAGAGTTGAAAGTGAATTTAATGGTTTTGTGCAAGATTCCCTTGATTTTGTAGGCTAATTGAATGATTTGAAAGAAGAATTGAAATACCGAATGATTGGAGTGCTGAAAAGTCAACCAGAAACCAGAAAAGTCAACCAGTCAACCAGAAAACTCAACCAGTCAACTAGAAAAGTCAACCAGTCAACCAGAATGCTGAAACACCAACCAGAACGCAGAAAACGTGTGACCGAGTGGCGCTGAGCGGAAAAATACCGCTGAGCGGCAATTTTCGGGTGCCGAAATCACCGCTGAGGGGCAAAACAGCAGCTGGGGGGCAAAATAGATCAACCGCTAGTACCGCTCAGCGGTAAAATACCGCTGAGCGCCATTCTAAATGGGCTTGGACCGGTTTTCTGGCACTTTTATGGGCTTGGGCCTAGATCTTTTGTAATTTTAGAATAGTATATGAGCTTTAGGACGTCCTAGGGTTTGTATCTTTGGCAGAAACGAGGCAAACACTCTTTCTTCCACCCCTTTGAAGGAGGATCTTGGATGCTCAGGCTACCTCTTCACCTTTTTAGGGTTTATTCTTTCATTCTTTCATTGTTATTCATCTAGGTTCACCATGAATATGGTGAACTAAACCTTGTATGTTTGTTGGGGAATCAATGTAATCTCTTGAAGCTCTCATATATGGAATTTATGCTTGCATCTTTTAATTAGGATTTATGCTTTCTTTCATCATTAGTTAGGGTTTTTCCTCTTTGCTTAATGCTTTCATGGTTTAACTCATTCGATGCATGATTATTGGTTTTGTCGATACGGGCACGTACGGGGAAGTCTAGATCCGGGGAATTTCTCCCAATATTATATTGGTTGTCGTTAAGCTCCTGCACTTATGAACTGATCATTAGGAATGCTAGGAATTGTATGAACTCGTGATTAGGGAGAAGCCATCTAGAATGGTACTTTAGAGAGTGGCATTAACAATGATGATTTGAATGTGGAATTCCTAAAATATATGAGAGTGGATGAGATGAAATTGACCCCCAACAACATATTCATTCATATATTTCATTGAAAGTGTTTATCTTTTGCTTTTGCCATTGATCAAAAACTCATGCATACATGTTTATTTTCTTTCTTGCATATTAAACTCCAAATATTTCGTTCTTAAGTCTTAGCTAATCAACAAACCACACAACTAAACTAGGCCGTGAGTCCTTTGGGAGAACGATACTTGGTCTTACCAAGTTTATTACTTGAACGATTCGGTCATACTTGCCGATTGTGAAACAAGTTTGTGACATCATATTTTGGTGATCATAAATTTGTCTATCAAGTTTTTGGTGCCGTTGCCGGGGACTCTGGTTTAACTGGTTAATTTGTGTGATTATTGATTATCTTTGACTTTAATTTTGAATTTCTGTTTTTATTTTTCTGTTTTGATTTTATTTTATCTTATTTGATTAGATTAGATTAGATTTTATTTTATTTTATCTTATTAGATTAGATTAGATTTGATTTTATTTTATTTTATTTTATTCTATCTTATTTTATTTTATCTTCTGAATCTTTTATCTTCTGAATATATATATATATATCTTCTCCTATATCTTTTTGTGCTAACAAATATTTTCTAGAGTTTTGTGCCTAATGTTTGCAGGATGCAATTCGAACAAGACTTTAATAGGCACTCAATTCTACCAAAGTAATCTCAACCACTGGTGGGAACATGACTCAAGCATGGATCAAAGCCAATTTTGGCAAGCTGCCGGACAATTTGAGAACCAACCACAACAACAATGGCAGCAACAAAGCTTTAAAATCAACAAAGGGAAGCAAGAGATCTCTTCATTTAGACAAGGTATGGAAGAATCACTGGGGCATGCATGGGACAGGTATAAAAGCCTATTACGAAAGACTCCCACGCATGGATTTAACGAAGGAGAAGTAGTCCTAATCTTCCTTGGAGGTCTTGGTTCACAAACCATGATGATGCTTAACGCCTCAGCTGGAGGCAATATCAAATGGAAGACTCCAGAGGAAGCCACAAAAATAATTGAAAACATGACTACTAATAACAATAAGTGGAACAGTGAAAGAGGAGCTTCTATTCAACAAAAAGGAGTTCTACAGTTGCAATCCAATGATGCCTTGATAGCTCAGAACAAGTTAATAATTCAACAATTGGAGAATCTCTCAAAGATACTTGAACAATTGCCACAAGAGTTAAAGACTGTTGCACAGGTACAATCCCAGTTGTGCGAATTGTGTGGAAGTGACCATATCAATGGTCAATGTGCCTTTCCAGTTGAAGCCGTAGAGGATGTAAATTACATGACCAATCAGTACCGTCAAGGGAGCTACAATCAAGGGTGGAAACCACACCCAAGTATTGGTCAGGAACAAAGTGGGCAAGCTGGACAAACTGGGCAATTTAACAAGCAACAGCAACAAACCTTTCTATCAGGAAGTTTGGATGACACCCTTCAACAATTTTTGAAAAATTCTAACGCTACTCAGAAAAGCATTGAAGAATCATGTAAAAGGATGGAGATGCAGCTTCATTCCATTAGTCAGAGATTGAATGATGAGGTTAATACTGAAGTTAACCCTAAGGAGGAAGGGCAAGCCATTATCACTGAAAGTGACAAGATTCTTAATGAGAAAAAAATAGAGAGAGATGAGGAAAAGATAGAGAGAGAAGAAAAAGAAGAGTTGAGTGAGAAAGATAAAGATGATGAAAAAGAAGTGGTTGAGAGAGAAGAGAGGAAGAAAATTTGTGTGAAAATAAAGAAGTTGAGAAGAAAAAGAGAAGGGAAGAAAAAAATAAGAGAAAAGAAAAAGAGAAAATTTGGGGAGAGGAAGCATAAGAAAAAGAAGATGAGAGGAAAGAAGAAGGAATCGTATGAAAAATTCCATCCTCATCTAAAGAAGAATCATAGGAAGGAAAAGAAATTTAAGTGCTTTATGGAAATCTTCAAGAAATTGGAGATTAAAGTTCCTATGATTGAGACACTACAACAGGTTCCTGGTTTGATCAAATTTCTGAAGAAGTTCAGTAGAAAGAAGAAAAAGAAGAAGGAACTTGAGCTTTACTGGGTCAAGCTAATGACGTTAAAAGAGCGCTTGCTGGGAGGCAACCCAGTGGATTTAAAAACTTTTGATTTGGTTTTGTAACTTTTAATATGTGGACATTATTTTGTAAATATTTTGTTGGATCCAGCATCTACTGAAGGATGCTAGGTGGTTAAGTATCTACTGAAGGATACTAAGTTTGTAACACCTACTGATGGGTGTTGGTGAGAAGATTTTGCACCTACTGATGGGTGCTGGTAAGTTTGAAACACCTACTGATGGGTGTTGGTGGATTTTGGGTCAGGCTCGTGACGTTAAACAAGCGCTACCTGGGAGGCAACCCAGTTGATTGATTGTTTTCTGTTTGTTAGGGTTTGCATAAGTATTTTAAGCATTGAATTGTAGGGAACCAGTGAGGGGCATGTCTAGGAGGTACGTAGGTTAAGAAAAGAAGGAGAAGAGCACTTCACGAAAGTGCCGTTGAGCGGCAACTTACCGCTGAGCGGTACTCTCGCAGATGGGCTTTAGTTCCCCTTAGCTTTAGTTATGGGTGCATCTCGAAATGCAGCTTTATAACTGGCCTCTTCCTCCTTTGCTTGTATCTCATCTTTGAACACATCCACCACCACTCTCTCCTCTCTGTCCTGGAGCACCACTATACCCTCATTAACATCTATGATAGCCCTGGCCGTTTTCATAAACGGTCTTCCCAGTATGAAGGGTATCTTTTCGTTCTCCATCTTCATCACCACAAAGTCTGCCAAAAACTGAAGTTTGCCAACACAAACTACAATGTCTTCTGCAATCCCACATGGCTCCTTTGAAGATCCATCAGCCATTACAAGATTAACCTTTACAGGTTTTATTTTAACATGGCCAATTTGCTCCAATAGAGAATAAGGCATCAAGTTAACACTTGAGCCTAAATCAAGGAGAGCTTTCTTTACCTTTTTCTTCCCTATAGTGCAAGGGATAGAAAAACTACCTGGATCTGCTGCTTTTGGTGGGAATGATTCTTTCTTAACAGTTACACACTTTTCTTCCTTATCATCTCTACGTCTTCTTTTTGTAGAGGTTCCTTCTTCAGATTTTGTGTAAACTGCTATTTTCTGTAGAATTTGTTCCCAAGGAGCTTCATTATCAACCATTCTGAATAAGTCTGTGAAATCCATTGGTTTCTCCTGATTTGTTGGAAAAGGTAAAATGTCCTTTCTTTCTTCTTCTCTTCTCTCTTCTGTTTCATCTTCTTCTAACTCAATGATCTCTTCATTCACACTCTTGACCACTTTGCACTCTTCTCTGGGGTTAACCTCAGTATTAGCCCCAAAGTTTCTATGTGGTCTTTCTTCCAATTGCTTGGTAATCTGACCCATCTGAATCTCCAAATTCTTTATAGCAGCTTCAGTGCTCTTTTGAGAAGATTCAGTTTTCTGTATGAATTGTTGAAGAGTTTCTTCCAACCTTGTTGATCTTTCATTAAGCATAGATAATTGTTGCCACATGGTTGGTTGTTGCTGCTGCTTATTATATTGATTAGCCTGCCCAGTTGGTCCTTGGCCAATACTTGGATGTGGTTTCCAACCCTGATTATAATTCCCTTGACGGTATGGAAACTGATTAGCCATGAAATTGACATCCTCCACGGCTTCTACAGGAAAAGCACATTGGCCATTGATGTGATCTCCCCCACATAATTCGCACAACTGGGTTTGTACCTGTGCAGCAGATTTTAACTCTTTAGGTAATGAAGCAAGAGTTTTGGTCAGAGTTTCCAGCTGTTGAGTTAGAATTTTATTCTGGGCTAGCAAGGCATCATGGGTTTGTAGTTGAAGAACCCCTTTCTGTTGCATAGGGGCGCCTCTTTCATTGTGCAGCTCATTATCACTTGTAGCCATATTTTCAATGATTTCAGTTGCTTCCTCTGGAGTCTTCCATTTGATATTGCCTCCAGCTGAGGCATCCAGCATCATCTTGGTTTGTGAACCAAGCCCTCCAAGGAAAGTTAGGACTACTTCTTGATCTTCAAAGCCATGCGTGGGAGTTTTACGTAATAAGCTTTTGTACCTGTCCCATGCATGTCCCAGTGATTCCTCCATGCCCTGCTTGAATGAAGATATCTCTTGCTTCCCTTTAGTTACTTTAGATTGTGGGAAGAATTTGTTTAAAAACTTTGTAACCACTGCTTCCCACTCTGTGAAACTTTCTTCTGGAAAAGAGTTCAACCAAAGCTTAGCATTCCCTCCCAAGGAGAAAGGAAACAAACTAAGTTTGATTGCTTCGTCTGGCACCCCATTAATCTTGACTGTATTGCAAATCTCATTAAAGGTAGTGAGGTGCTCATATGGGCTTTCGTGAGATAACCCATTAAATTGATTACTCTTCACCAGTTGAATCAATGCTGGTTTGACCTCCATGTTGGCTGCATTGACTCTAGTTTTAGCTATGCTATTGAAGTGCTGAGGTCCAGCAAGATTAGTGTAATCTGCAAGAGTTCTTCTAACATTATTGCCCTCCATACTTCCTGTGCTATGAACAGAACCTTGTGGTGATGATTGCAAGAGAGTTTCTGGAGAAGGGAAAAGTTCTCTAGATGTTCTGATTCTTCTCCTCCTTCTACTCTCTTCTAGACCTTCAAGAAGTGGTTCTGTTGTTTTCTTACTTCTAGTTCGAATTGCTTCCTGCATGCACAAGAAAACAAAACCCTAGAAAAGATTTGTTAGCACAAAAAGATATAAAAGAAGATATAAATTCAAAAGATAAAAAGATAAAAGATTCAGAAGATAAGAAGATAAAAGATTTAGAAGATAGAAAGATAAAAGATAAAATAAAATAAAATCTAATCCTAAAAGATAAAATAAAATCTAAACTAATCTAAAAGATAAAGATAAAATAAAATCTAATAAAATCTAACCTAACCAAATAAAATCAAATCTAATAAAATCTAATCTAAAAAGATAAAAAATAAAATAAAATAAAATCTAACCTAATCTAAAAAGATAAAAAGATAAAATAAAATAAAAACAGAAAAAATAAAAACAAAAATTCAAAATTAAAGTCAAAGATAATCAATAATCACACAAATTAACCAGTTAAACCACGAATCCCCGGCAACGGCGCCAAAAACTTGATGGACAAATTTGTAAGCACCAAAATATGATGTCACAAACTTGTTTCACAATCGGCAAGTATGACCGAATCGTTCAAGTAATAAACTTGGTAAGACCAAGTATCGTTCTTCCCAAAGGACTCACGGCCTAGTTTAGTTATGTGATTTGTTGATTAGCTAGGACTTACAAACGAAATATTCAGATTTTAATATGCAAGACAGAAAATAAACATGTATGCATGAAATTTGATTAATGGCAAAGACAAAAGATAAACACTTTCAATGGATTATATGAATGAATATGTTGTTGGGGGTCAATTTCATCTCATCCACTCTCATATATTTTAGGAATTCAACATTCAAATCATCATTGTTAATGCCACTCTCTAATGTACCATTCTAGATGGCTTCTCCTTAATCAAATAGTTCATACAATTCCTAGCATTCCTAATGATTAGTTCATGAGTGCAGGAGCTTAAAGGCAACCAATAAAATATTGTCAGTATAATATTGGGAGAAATTCCCCGGATCTAGACTTCCCCGTACGTGTCCGTATCGACAAAACCAATAATCATGCATTAGAATGAGTTAAACAATGCAAGCATTGAGCAAAGAGGAAAAACCCTAACTAATGATGAAAGAAAGCATATGTCTTACTTAAAAGATGTACTCAACAAATTCCATATATGAGAGCTTCAAGAGATTACATTGATTCCCCAACAAACATACAAGGTTTAGTTCACCATCGTCATGGTGAACCTAGATGAATAACAATGAAAGAATGAAAGAATAAACCCAATAAAGGTGAAGAGGTAGCCTGAGCATCCAAGATCCTCCTTCAAAGGGGTGGAAGAGAAAGAGTTTACTTCGTTTCTGCCAAAGATACTAATCCCAAGGACGTGCAAGCCCTTATATACTAATCTAGAGTTACAAAAGATTACAAAAGCCCAAGCCCATAAAGTGCCGCTCAGCGGTGATTGCGCGTCTTCTTTCTTCCCCTCAGCGGCCATTTTGCCCCTCAGCGGTTCCAACGCCACCTCTTGAGTGCCGCTCAGCGGTAGTTTGCCACTGAGCGGTGCCTTCGTCTTCTCTTTTTGCACTCTTTCTTGTCTTTTCTAATGTCACTTCTCTCCTTCTTCACTCTTTGCACCAAATTCACCTTAAAACCTGCACAAAAACACTTAAATCAAGCATAAACCTGTCCAGCTCTCTTATTTATGAAAATATAGATAAAAGGCATGATTTCAAGCTAGTTTTTAAGTCTAAAGGTTGCTTTTAGTATCACTTTTAAGCATGAAAATAACAGTTGTTCAACTGTTATCACAACCCCAAACTTAGAACTTTGCTTGTCCTCAAGCAAACAAAATGTAACTCCATCTCCAACCAATTCACATGATGGTTCACTCATTCAAAATCCTCTTTCCAAGATAAGTAACAACTTCACTCAAACTTATGACCAAGAGTTCAATCAAGATGTGCACATGCTTTAGTGTTCACAAAGTCATTTAAGTTCCAACAAATGCTATTTTTCATGAATGATCAATCAATTAAGCATGGATGTTCATGTGCTTATGGAATATTTCCTCACTAGGTAAAGTGTTTCACTCAACACACAAGTGTATAAGAGGTAAAGTGTTTCACTCATTCACTCTACTATCACAATGTCACATGAATCAACTTTGCCTTTCATTTTACCACAATCAAAAACATTCACAAGCATGCATCATCACAAGGACTTTTCAATGGCTTATAATGTGGCTGGGCTAACAAGAAAATTGGTTTTTCTGGATCACAAAATCCTTGAGTTAAGAGAATCATAACAACACAATTATTCTTATTCATTCCCAACTTTCTTTTGCCTTTGCATTTGCATTGAGCTTTGCTTCTTTTTCTTTTCTTTTCTTTTTCTTTGCATATTCTTACTTTTTAGCTCTTAGCTCAATGCTTTTCCTTTTTCATGTTTTCCCAACAACCCCAAACTTGAACATTTGTCAATACCACACAAGATATTCTACTTAACTCAAGGTAAAGATTTTCAATCAAGGGTTCAGTGTATATTCAAGGCTAAGGGTTCAAAGGATAGAACACAAAGTGTTCTCTTTTAGTAGGCTAACTTTATGAATTTGGCCAATAAAAAGGTTTAACAAAGATGGCCTTGATCACATGATGCAAAACAAGTAATTGATTCAATCATAGAAAACCTGGGCAAAATCATTCATGCTTTCAAAGTAATAGCATTCAACAATAACAACTCTGGAGCTCAAAACCTCACATATAAGCTCATTCACATTTGACATACACATCCTGCTTAATTTCACAATCACAATCATGATATCATGCATTTGTTCACAAAGCTTGTGAATCACCTGTATAAGCATTTTAATGTGCACATCATCTCAACATCAATCAATCAATAAGCATCATCAAGCATTACTTATCACACAATCACAGTTAATAGCAAACCATCATAAGAAACCAGGTTTCCAATAGAGTACATCAAACCCTAATCTAAAAACAAAAACAAATAAGTCCAGAAAACTTAAACCACAAAAGCATAATCATATGATAGCATTCATCAGTAAATGCTATCTCAGCTCCTCATCAGTATGAGCTGTCCTCTGTATCTTCCTCCTCTTCCTCATCATCATCATCATCAAATGCATCCTCCTCCTCAACTTCATCTTCTTCCATATCTCTGGTTGAAGCTTCAGCTGCTTCAGCTCCTCCATGTAATGGTTCTTCTGGCCAAGCTACCACATTATGGAATTCATCCATAGTCCACCTGTGTGCTGGAGGGGTATCATACATCCCCACTATCATCTCAGCCGTGGCCACCTGCCCTCTGTGGATGGACTGCAACTGAGCACCTATAAGAGACATATACATGTCCCTCATCTGGAATGGTTCTGCTTCATGAGTATCAGCAGATGTCCGGCTCTGTGCTGACCCTCTCTCTCTACGAGCCTGGCGTGGTGGAACTGGCTGAGCTGCCTCCTCACCTCCACAATACTGTCTGTAATAGGCCTCATCAATAGCTTTTCTTGGCCTCTCAAATGGTGGAACAGAAGTGTCCACCCCAGCTTGCTTGCAAAGGTGAGTGATCAAAGAAGGATGTCCCAGTGGTGCTTTGTTGTTTGAGGTGTTAGCACACACACTAATCTCATCAGCTATCACCTGCCCAATATTAACATTCAAATTTCTGATAGCACAGTAGATGAATAGTCCCTGCTGAGAGTGATATCTGACACATGCGAGCATGGCTGAATGTTGGCATGAGAAAATGCCATCCAATACTTTGCAAGAGGAGTCAAATCTGTCCTCCTAATGTTAACCACTGCTCCAGATCTATTCCTTTGAAAGTGTCCTCCAGTTATGCACAACACTCTCTCAACATCCTCAAAGTCAGCACCTTCCTCCATGCTAAGAGCAAACTGGCATTGCTCACCAGCCCACACAGTATCCAGAAAGTTGTTAATAGAATCAGGATCATACCTGATGGCATGGCCTCTGACATAGCCCAAATAATTCTCAGCTGGATAATCACCAATCTTCTTTGCATTGGTGTAGAATTCCTTAACTACAGCTATGTTGGCAGGTGCTGGATAAGTGGCTAGCTTTCCCCAATCATTCCCTAACACTTGCTCTCCAAATTGAGGAGCAAAGTTAGGTATCATTCCAACCTTTCTCTCCATTAGAAGTCTCCTGTCCTGAACCACCCTAAAGTGCTTCTCATGTTTCCTAGAGAGGAACCTGCCATTATGGGGCTGCTCTGGTTCCTTTTCCTTCCTCTTGGTTGCCATGGTTTTCAATCTTTTCCCTGATGAGGATGCCATTCCTACATTCAAAACACAAATCCAAAACCACAGAACATGATGTTAATCATTAGTAAACATAGAACACAACTTCTTTCGAAGCTAAACTGATGGACAAATTTGTAAGCACCAAAATATGATGTCACAAACTTGTTTCACAATCGGCAAGTATGACCGAATCGTTCAAGTAATAAAACTTGGTAAGACCAAGTATCGTTCTTCCCAAAGGACTCACGGCCTAGTTTAGTTATGTGATTTGTTGATTAGCTAGGACTTACAAACGAAATATTCAAAGTTTAATATGCAAAGACGAAAATAAACATGTATGCATGAATTGATCAATGGCAAAGACAAAAGATAAACACTTTCAATGAATTATATAAATGAATATGTTGTTGGGGGTCAATTTCATCTCATCCACTCTCATATATTTTAGGAATTCAACATTCAAATCATCATTGTTAATGCCACTCTCTAATGTACCATTCTAGATGGCTTCTCCCTAATCAAATAGTTCATACAATTCCTAGCATTCCTAATGATTAGTTCATGACTGCAGGAGCTTAAAGGCAACCAATATAATGTTGTCAGTAAAATATTGGGAGAAATTCCCCGGATCTAGACTTCCCCGTACGTGTCCGTATCGACAAAACCAATAATCATGCATTAGAATGAGTTAAACAATGCAAGCATTGAGCAAAGAGGAAAAACCCTAACTAATAATGAAAGAAAGCATATGTCTTAATTCAAAGATGTACTCAACAAATCCATATATGAGAGCTTCAAGAGATTACATTGATTCCCCAACAAACATACAAGGTTTAGTTCACCATCGTCATGGTGAACCTAGATGAATAACAATGAAAGAATGAAAGAATAAACCCAATAAAGGTGAAGAGGTAGCCTGAGCATCCAAGATCCTCCTTCAAAGGGGTGAGAAGAGAGAGTGTTTGCCTCGTTTCTGCCAAAGATACTAAACTAAAGGACGTGCAAGCCCTTATATACTAATTTAGAGTTACAAAAGATTACAAAAGCCCAAGCCCAAAGAGTACCGCTCAGCGGTATTTACCGCTCAGCGGTAGTTGCGCGTCACAATTCTTCCCCTCAGCGGCCATTTGCCCCTCAGCGTGACTCCCGCAACCTCCTGAGTGTCGCTCAGCGGTCGTTTGCCGCTGAGCGGTGCCTTCGTCTTCTCTTTTTGCACTCTTTCTTGTCTTTTCTAATGTCACTTCTCTCCTTCTTCACTCTTTGCACCAAATTCACCCTAAAACCTGCACAAAAACACTCAAATCAAGTGTAAACCTGTCCAGCTCTCTTATTTCTGAAAATAAAGATAAAAGGTGTGATTTCAAGCTAGTTTCTAAGTCTAAAGGTTGCTTTTAGTATCAATTTTAAGCATGAAAATAACAGTTTTTCAACTGTTATCACAACCCCAAACTTAGAACTTTGCTTGTCCTCAAGCAAACAAAATGTAACTCCATCTCCAACCAATTCATATGATGGTTCACTCATTCAAAATCCTCTTTTCAAGATAAGTAATAACTTCACTCAAACTTATGATCAAGAGTTCAATCAAGATATGCACATGCTTTAGTGTTCACAAAGTCATTTAAGTTCCAACAAATGCTATTTTTCATGAATGATCAATCAATTAAGCATGGATGTTCATGTGTTCATGGAATATTTCCTCACCAGGTAAAGTGTTTCACTCAACACACAAGTGTATAAGAGGTAAGTGTTTCACTCATTCACTCTACTATCACAATGTCACATGAATCAACTTTGCCTTTCATTTTACCACAATCAAAAACATTCACAAGCATGCATCATCACAAGGACTTTTCAATGGCTTATAATGTGGCTGGGCTAACAAGAAAATTGGTTTTTCTGGATCACAAAATCCTTGAGTTAAGAGAATCATAACAACACAATTATTCTTATTTATTCCCAACTTTTGTTTGCCTTTTCATTTGCATTGAGCTTTACTTCTTTTCTTTTCTTTTCTTTTGCATATTCTTTCTTTTTAGCTCTTAGCTCAATGCTTTTCCTTTTTCATGATTTCCCAATAACCCCAAACTTGAACATTTATCAATACCACACAAGATATTCTACTTAACTCAAGGTAAAGATTTTCAATCAAGGGTTCAGTGTATATTCAAGGCTATGGGTTCAAAGGATAGAACACAAAGTGTTCTCTTTTAGTAGGCTAACTTTATGAATTTGGCCAATAAAAAGGGTTTTAACAAAAACGGCCTTGATCACATGGTGCAAAACAAGCAATTGATTCAATCATAGAAAACCTGGGCAAAATCATTCATGCTTTCAAAGTAATAGCATTCAACAATAACAACTCTGGAGCTCAAAACCTCACATATAAGCTCATTCACATTTGACATACACATCCTGCTTAATTTTCACAATCACAATCATAATATCCTGCATTTGTTCACAAAGCTTGTGAATCACATGTATAAGCATTTTAATATGCACATCATCTCAACATCAATCAATCAATAAGCATCATCAAGCATTACTTATCAAACAATCACAATTAATAGCAAACCATCATAAAAAACCAGGTGTTCAATAAAGTACATCAAACCCTAATCTAAAAACAAAAACAAATAAGTTCAGAAAACTTAAACCAACAAAAGCATAAGCATATGATAGCATTCATCAGCAAATGCTATCTGAGCTCCTCATCAGTCTGAGCTGTCATCTGTATCTTCTTCCTCTCCTTCTTCTTGGATCTTATAGTCTTGATTCTTTTAGCATGATGAGGAGGCCATCCCTGCATCAAACTTAATTCACAAAACCAAAAGATACATTGTTAAGCATTAGTAAACCACAATGAAGAAATCAACCCCTTCAATGATGCTCTCTCCCAACCCCAAACTTAGATGGAAAACTAGTGAGAACGTGAGTGGAAGGGAGATTTTCTCAAGAGGGAAGAGGGAAAAGATGTGGAGAACCTTGGAAAAGGTATGTAGGAGTGTGTGTGCAGAGAAGAGCCTGAAAATAGAAGCTTATGTGCAGCTTAGGGTATAAAAATACCCTAATGAGCTCGGGTTCCGCTAAGGGGAACTAAAGCCCATCTGCGAGAGTACCGCTCAGCGGTAAGTTGCCGCTCAGCGGCACTTTCGTGATGTGCTCTTCTCCTTCTTTTCTTAACCTACGTGCCTCCTAGACATGCCCCTCACTGGTTCCCTGCAATTCAATGTTTAAAATACTTATGCAAACCCTAACTAAAATAAAACAAACAAAAACAATCAATCAACTGGGTTGCCTCCCAGGTAGCGCTTGTTTAACGTCACGAGCCTGACCCAAAATCCACCAACACCCATTAGTAGGTGTAACAAACTTACCAACACCCATCAGTAGGTGTAACAAACTTACCAACACCCATCAGTAGGTGCAAAATTTTCTTACCAACACCCATCAGTAGGTGTTACAAACTGAGTATCCTTCAGTAGATACTTAACCACCTAGCATCCTTCAGTAGATGCTATATCCAACAAAATATTTACAAAAATAATGTCCACAGATTAAAAGTTACAAAACCAAAATCAAAATCAAAAGTTTTTAAATCACTGGGTTGCCTCCCAGCAAGCGCTCTTTTAACGTCATTAGCTTGACCCAATAAAGCTCATGTTCCATCTTCTTTTTCTTCTTCCTACTGAACTTCTTCAGAAATTTGATCAAACCAGGAACTTGTTGCAGTGTCTCAATCATAGGAACTTTAATCTCCAATTTCTTGAAGATTTCCATAAAGCACTCAAATTCCTTCTTCCTATGATACTTCTTTGGATGGGGACGAGATTTTTCATATGATTCTTTCTTTTTTTCTCGTCCTCTTTCTCTTTTCTCCCACTTTCTTTTTTTCTTTTCTTTTTCTACTCACCTTCTCAATCTTCACACAAATTTTCTCTTCTTCTTTCTCTTCTCTCTCTTTTCTCTCTTCTTTTTCCAACTCAACGTTTTCAACATTTACACTCACTAGCTCTTGACACTCTTCCCTGGGGTTAACCTCAGTATTAGCCCCACAATTTCTACTTGGCCTTTCTTCCATCTGTTTGATGATCTGCCCCATCTGAATCTCCAAATTTTTGATAGCAGCTTCAGTGCTCTTTTGGGAAGACTCAGTTTTCTGTATGAAATTGTTGAGAATTTCCTCCAACCTCATGGACCTTTCATTAAGCATAGAAATCTGTTGCCATAAGGTGGGTTGCTGCTGGTGTTGCTTATTAAATTGATTAGCCTGCCCAGTTTGTCCTTGGCCAATACTTGGATGTGGTTTCCAACCCTGATTATAATTACCTTGACGGTATGGAAACTGATTAGCCATGAAGTTAACATCCTCCACGGCTTCCACAGGAAAAGCACATTGGCCATTGATGTGATCTCCTCCACATAGTTCGCACAACTGGGTTTGTACCTGTGCAGCAGATTTTAACTCTTTTGGTAATGAAGCAAGAGTTTTGGTCAGAGTCTCCAGCTGTTGAGTCAGAATTTTATTTTGGGCTAGCAGAGCATCATGGGTTTGTAATTGAAGAACCCCTTTTTGTTGTATAAGAGTTCCTCGTTCACTGTGCCACTTATTTTCATTAGTAGTCATGCTTTCAATTATTCCTGTGGCTTCCTCTGGAGTCTTCCATTTGATATTGCCTCCTGCGGAGGCATCCAGCATCATCTTGGTTTGTGAACCAAGCCCTCCAAGGAAGATTAGGACTACTTCTCCTTCGTTAAATCCATGCGTGGGAGTCTTTCTTAATAAGCTCTTATATCTGTCCCATGCATGACCTAATGATTCCTCCATGCCTTGCCTGAAAGATGAGATCTCTTGCTTTCCTTTGTTGACCTTGGAAGAATTGAGTGCCCATATAGTTGAATTCTTGATCGAATTGCATCCTGCAAACATTAGGCACAAAACTCTAGAAAATATTTGTTAGCACAAAAAGATATAGAAGAAGATATATATTCAGAAGATAAAAGATTTAGAAGATAGAATAAAATAAGATAGAATAAAATAAAAATCTAACCTAATCTAAAAAGATAAAATAAAATAAAATCTAACCTAACCTAAAAAGATAAAATAAAATCTAATCTAATCTAAAAAAATATAAAATAAAATCTAATCTAATCTAAAAAGATAAAAAGATAAAATAAAATAAAATCTAATCTAACCTAAAAAGATAAGAAAAAATAAAATCTAACCTAATCTAAAAAGATAAAAAGATAAAATAAAATGAAAACAGAAAAAAATAAAAACAGAAATTCAAAATTAAAGTCAAAGATAATCAATAATCACACAAATTAACCAGTTAAACCACGAGTCCCCGGCAACGGCGCCAAAAACTTGATGGACAAATTTGTAAGCACCAAAATATGATGTCACAAACTTGTTTCACAATCGGCAAGTATGACCGAATCGTTCAAGTAATAAAACTTGGTAAGACCAAGTATCGTTCTTCCCAAAGGACTCACGGCCTAGTTTAGTTATGTGATTTGTTGATTAGCTAGGACTTACAAACGAAATATTCAAAGTTTAATATGCTAAGACGAAAATAAACATGTATGCATGAATTGATCAATGGCAAAGACAAAAGATAAACACTTTCAATGAATTATATAAATGAATATGTTGTTGGGGGTCAATTTCATCTCATCCACTCTCATATATTTTAGGAATTCAACATTCAAATCATCATTGTTAATGCCACTCTCTAATGTACCATTCTAGATGGCTTCTCCCTAATCAAATAGTTCATACAATTCCTAGCATTCCTAATGATTAGTTCATGACTGCAGGAGCTTAAAGGCAACCAATATAATGTTGTCAGTAAAATATTGGGAGAAATTCCCCGGATCTAGACTTCCCCGTACGTGTCCGTATCGACAAAACCAATAATCATGCATTAGAATGAGTTAAACAATGCAAGCATTGAGCAAAGAGGAAAAACCCTAACTAATAATGAAAGAAAGCATATGTCTTAATTCAAAGATGTACTCAACAAATCCATATATGAGAGCTTCAAGAGATTACATTGATTCCCCAACAAACATACAAGGTTTAGTTCACCATCGTCATGGTGAACCTAGATGAATAACAATGAAAGAATGAAAGAATAAACCCAATAAAGGTGAAGAGGTAGCCTGAGCATCCAAGATCCTCCTTCAAAGGGGTGAGAAGAGAGAGTGTTTGCCTCGTTTCTGCCAAAGATACTAAACTAAAGGACGTGCAAGCCCTTATATACTAATTTAGAGTTACAAAAGATTACAAAAGCCCAAGCCCAAAGAGTACCGCTCAGCGGTATTTACCGCTCAGCGGTAGTTGCGCGTCACAATTCTTCCCCTCAGCGGCCATTTGCCCCTCAGCGTGACTCCCGCAACCTCCTGAGTGCCGCTCAGCGGTAGTTTGCCGCTGAGCGGTGCCTTCGTCTTCTCTTTTTGCACTCTTTCTTGTCTTTTCTAATGTCACTTCTCTCCTTCTTCACTCTTTGCACCAAATTCACCCTAAAACCTGCACAAAAACACTCAAATCAAGTGTAAACCTGTCCAGCTCTCTTATTTCTGAAAATAAAGATAAAAGGTGTGATTTCAAGCTAGTTTCTAAGTCTAAAGGTTGCTTTTAGTATCAATTTTAAGCATGAAAATAACAGTTTTTCAACTGTTATCATAAACCACCGCTGAGGGCCAGAATTTCCCCTCAACGCCACCAGTGCCACATTCAAACACGCAAAAAGCCAGAAAAAGCAAATCTGGCAGAGTGCCGCTCAGCGGTAATTGCCGCTCAGCGGTGACCTGCAGATTTTTGCAAATCTTGTTTTAAAACTGTCCTAACTCCACCCAAATGCAATTTTCAGTTGTCCAGTTCATAATCAAGCAGTTTAATCGGTTCAAACATCAAATATATCATCAAATCATGCATATAAATCAAAACCCCTAAATATTCATGCTTTGACAATCACATTCAAATTCAAGAACCCTAGAATGACAAAATGCATTTTACTTACTTGGGTGGAGATGCTAGATGATATGAAAATGCTTCCAAACTAGAATGCTCTCTTCCAACCCCAAACTTTGATGGCACACTAGTGAAAAAGTGAGTGGAAGAGAAATTTTTCTAAGAGGGAAGAGTAAAAAGATGTGGGAAACCTAAGAGAAGATATGTGGAAGTGTTTGTGCAGAGAAGGGCTTGAAAGAATGTGAAAACGCGCAGCTTAGGGTTTAAAAATACCCCAATGGGCTCGGGTTCCGCTAAGGGGAACTTAAGCCCATCTGCGATAGTACCGCTCAGCGGTAAATGCCGCTCAGCGGCACTTTCGTGATGTGCCCTTCTCCTTCTTTTCTTGACCTACGTGCCTTCCTAGCATACCCCTCATAGGTTCCCTGCAATTCAATGTTAAAAATGCTTATGCAAACCCTAATAAAACAAACAAAAATAATCAATCAACTGGGTTGCCTCCCAGGTAGCGCTTGTTTAACGTCACGAGCCTGACCCAAAATCCACCAACACCCCTCAGTAGGTGTTTCAAACTTACCAGCACCCATCAGTAGGTGCAAAATCTTCTCACCAACACCCATCAGTAGGTGTTACAAACTTAGTATCCTTCAGTAGATACTTAACCACCTAGCATCCTTCAGTAGATGCTAAATCCAACAAAATAATGTCCAGAATAATGTTCACAGATTAAAAATTACAAAACCAAAACAAATCAAAAGTTTGTAAATCCACTGGGTTGCCTCCCAGCAAGCGCTTCTTTAACGTCACTAGCTTGACCCTGTTAAAGCTCATGTTCCATCTTCTTTATGGTTGATGTTGTCCTTCCACCAACCTTTCAACTGCTTCCTTTGGACTGTCTTAGATTCTCTAGAATATGGAGATTCTATCTCTATCATCTCCTCTTCTTTAAAGCCTTTTATAACCCACAACTTGTTCTTGAGTCTTACAGGTGTGCCAAGTTGGAGTCCTCTTTTCTTCCAGTCTCTAGGAACTTCTTCTCCTTTTCCAATATCCTCTACCTTGGGTACCTGAAAATACAAACAATGGTTATCAGAAACCTTAAGATTTTCATTTTTACCTCTAGTTATGGGTGCATCTCGAAATGCAGCTTTATAACTGGCCTCTTCCTCCTTTGCTTGTATCTCATCTTTGAACACATCCACCACCACTCTCTCCTCTCTGTCCTGGAGCACCATTATACCCTCATTAACATCTATGATAGCCCTGGCCGTTTTCATAAACGGTCTTCCCTGTATGAAGGGTATCTTTTCGTTCTCCATCTTCATCACCACAAAGTCTGCCAAAAACTGAAGTTTGCCAACACAAACTACAATGTCTTCTGCAATCCCACATGGCTCCTTTGAAGATCCATCAGCCATTACAAGATTAACCTTTACAGGTTTTATTTTAACATGGCCAATTTGCTCCAATAGAGAATAAGGCATCAAGTTAACACTTGAGCCTAAATCAAGGAGAGCTTTCTTTACCTTTTTCTTCCCTATAGTGCAAGGGATAGAAAAACTACCTGGATCTGCTGCTTTTGGTGGGAATGATTCTTTCTTAACAGTTACACACTTTTCTTCCTTATCATCTCTACGTCTTCTTTTTGTAGAGGTTCCTTCTTCAGATTTTGTGTAAACTGCTATTTTCTGTAGAATTTGTTCCCAAGGAGCTTCATTATCAACCATTCTGAATAAGTCTGTGAAATCAATTGGTTTCTCCTGATTTGTTGGAAAAGGTAAAATGTCCTTTCTTTCTTCTTCTCTTCTCTCTTCTGTTTCATCTTCTTCTAACTCAATGATCTCTTCATTCACACTCTTGACCACTTTGCACTCTTCTCTGGGGTTAACCTCAGTATTAGCCCCAAAGTTTCTATGTGGTCTTTCTTCCAATTGCTTGGTAATCTGACCCATCTGAATCTCCAAATTCTTTATAGCAGCTTCAGTGCTCTTTTGAGAAGATTCAGTTTTCTGTATGAATTGTTGAAGAGTTTCTTCCAACCTTGTTGATCTTTCATTAAGCATAGATAATTGTTGCCACATGGTTGGTTGTTTCTGCTGCTTATTATATTGATTAGCCTGCCCAGTTGGTCCTTGGCCAATACTTGGATGTGGTTTCCAACCCTGATTATAATTCCCTTGACGGTATGGAAACTGATTAGCCATGAAATTGACATCCTCCACGGCTTCTACAGGAAAAGCACATTGGCCATTGATGTGATCTCCCCCACATAATTCGCACAACTGGGTTTGTACCTGTGCAGCAGATTTTAACTCTTTAGGTAATGAAGCAAGAGTTTTGGTCAGAGTTTCCAGCTGTTGAGTTAGAATTTTATTCTGGGCTAGCAAGGCATCATGGGTTTGTAGTTGAAGAACCCCTTTCTGTTGCATAGGGGCGCCTCTTTCATTGTGCAGCTCATTATCACTTGTAGCCATATTTTCAATGATTTCAGTTGCTTCCTCTGGAGTCTTCCATTTGATATTGCCTCCAGCTGAGGCATCCAGCATCATCTTGGTTTGTGAACCAAGCCCTCCAAGGAAAGTTAGGACTACTTCTTGATCTTCAAAGCCATGCGTGGGAGTTTTACGTAATAAGCTTTTGTACCTGTCCCATGCATGTCCCAGTGATTCCTCCATGCCCTGCTTGAATGAAGATATCTCTTGCTTCCCTTTAGTTACTTTAGATTGTGGGAAGAATTTGTTTAAAAACTTTGTAACCACTGCTTCCCACTCTGTGAAACTTTCTTCTGGAAAAGAGTTCAACCAAAGCTTAGCATTGCCTCCCAAGGAGAAAGGAAACAAACTAAGTTTGATTGCTTCGTCTGGCACCCCATTAATCTTGACTGTATTGCAAATCTCATTAAAGGTAGTGAGGTGCTCATATGGGCTTTCGTGAGATAACCCATTAAATTGATTACTCTTCACCAGTTGAATCAATGCTGGTTTGACCTCCATGTTGGCTGCATTGACTCTAGGTTTAGCTATGCTATTGAAGTGCTGAGGTCCAGCAAGATTAGTGTAATCTGCAAGAGTTCTTCTAACATTATTGCCCTCCATACTTCCTGTGCTATGAACAGAACCTTGTGGTGATGATTGCAAGAGAGTTTCTGGAGAAGGGAAAAGTTCTCTAGATGTTCTGATTCTTCTCCTCCTTCTACTCTCTTCTAGACCTTCAAGAAGTGGTTCTGTTGTTTTCTTACTTCTAGTTCGAATTGCTTCCTGCATGCACAAGAAAACAAAACCCTAGAAAAGATTTGTTAGCACAAAAAGATATAAAAGAAGATATAAATTCAAAAGATAAAAAGATAAAAGATTCAGAAGATAAGAAGATAAAAGATTTAGAAGATAGAAAGATAAAAGATAAAATAAAATAAAATCTAATCCTAAAAGATAAAATAAAATCTAAACTAATCTAAAAGATAAAGATAAAATAAAATCTAATAAAATCTAACCTAACCAAATAAAATCAAATCTAATAAAATCTAATCTAAAAAGATAAAAAATAAAATAAAATAAAATCTAACCTAATCTAAAAAGATAAAAAGATAAAATAAAATAAAAACAGAAAAAATAAAAACAGAAATTCAAAATTAAAGTCAAAGATAATCAATAATCACACAAATTAACCAGTTAAACCACGAATCCCCGGCAACGGCGCCAAAAACTTGATGGACAAATTTGTAAGCACCAAAATATGATGTCACAAACTTGTTTCACAATCGGCAAGTATGACCGAATCGTTCAAGTAATAAACTTGGTAAGACCAAGTATCGTTCTTCCCAAAGGACTCACGGCCTAGTTTAGTTATGTGATTTGTTGATTAGCTAGGACTTACAAACGAAATATTCAGATTTTAATATGCAAGACAGAAAATAAACATGTATGCATGAAATTTGATCAATGGCAAAGACAAAAGATAAACACTTTCAATGGATTATATGAATGAATATGTTGTTGGGGGTCAATTTCATCTCATCCACTCTCATATATTTTAGGAATTCAACATTCAAATCATCATTGTTAATGCCACTCTCTAATGTACCATTCTAGATGGCTTCTCCCTAATCAAATAGTTCATACAATTCCTAGCATTCCTAATGATTAGTTCATGAGTGCAGGAGCTTAAAGGCAACCAATAAAATATTGTCAGTATAATATTGGGAGAAATTCCCCGGATCTAGACTTCCCCGTACGTGTCCGTATCGACAAAACCAATAATCATGCATTAGAATGAGTTAAACAATGCAAGCATTGAGCAAAGAGGAAAAACCCTAACTAATGATGAAAGAAAGCATATGTCTTACTTAAAAGATGTACTCAACAAATTCCATATATGAGAGCTTCAAGAGATTACATTGATTCCCCAACAAACATACAAGGTTTAGTTCACCATCGTCATGGTGAACCTAGATGAATAACAATGAAAGAATGAAAGAATAAACCCAATAAAGGTGAAGAGGTAGCCTGAGCATCCAAGATCCTCCTTCAAAGGGGTGGAAGAGAAAGAGTTTACTTCGTTTCTGCCAAAGATACTAATCCCAAGGACGTGCAAGCCCTTATATACTAATCTAGAGTTACAAAAGATTACAAAAGCCCAAGCCCATAAAGTGCCGCTCAGCGGTATTTACCGCTCAGCGGTGATTGCGCGTCTTCTTTCTTCCCCTCAGCGGCCATTTTGCCCCTCAGCGGTTCCAACGCCACCTCTTGAGTGCCGCTCAGCGGTAGTTTGCCGTTGAGCGGTGCCTTCGTCTTCTCTTTTTGCACTCTTTCTTGTCTTTTCTAATGTCACTTCTCTCCTTCTTCACTCTTTGCACCAAATTCACCTTAAAACCTGCACAAAAACACTTAAATCAAGCATAAACCTGTCCAGCTCTCTTATTTATGAAAATATAGATAAAAGGCATGATTTCAAGCTAGTTTTTAAGTCTAAAGGTTGCTTTTAGTATCACTTTTAAGCATGAAAATAACAGTTTTTCAACTGTTATCAATGGCCTCCTCATCGGGCAAAAAGAATCAAGACTATAAGATCCAAGAAGAAGGAGGATACAGAGGACAGCTCAGATTGAGGAGGAGTTGAGATAGCATTTACTGATGAATGCTATCATAACTAGAGCAGGACTTATGCTTTTGTTTGGTTTAAGTTTTCTGAACTTATTTACTTCTGTTTTAGATTAGGGTTTGATGTACTCTATTGAACACCTGGTTCTTATGATGGTTTGCTATTAACTGTGATTGTGTGATAAGTAATGCTTGATGATGCTTATTGATTGATTGATGTTGAGATGATGTGCACATTAAAATGCTTATACAGGTGATTCACAAGCTTTGTGAACAAATGCATGATATCATGATTTTGATTGTGAAATTAAGCAGGATGTGTATGTCTAATGTGAATGAGCTTATATGTGAGGTTTTGAGCTCCAGAGTTGTTATTGTTGAATGCTATTACTTTGAAAGCATGAATGATTTTGCCCAGGTTTTCTATGATTGAATCAATTGCTTGTTTTGCATCATGTGATCAAGGCCATTTGTTGGAACCCTTTTTATTGGCCAAATTCATAAAGTTAGCCCACTAAAAGAGAACACTTTGTGTTATATCCTTTGAACCCTTAGCCTTGAACATACACTGAAACCCTTGATTGAAAATCTTTACCTTGAGTTAAGTAGAAGATCTTGTGTGGTATTGTTAAATGTTCAAGTTTGGGGTTGTTGGGAAAACATGAAAAAGGAAAAGCATTGAGCTAAGAGCTAAAAAAAGTAAGAATATGCAAAGAAAAAGAAAAAGAAAAGAAAAGAAAAAGAAGCAAAGCTCAATGCAAATGCAAAGGCAAGTTGGGAAGAATAAGAAAAATTGTGTTGTTATGATTCTCTTAACTCAAGGATTTTGTGATCCAGAAAAACCAATTTTCTTGTTAGCCCAGCCACATTATAAGCCATTGAAAAGTCCTTGTGATGATGCATGCTTGTGAATGTTTTTGATTGTGGTAAAATGAAAGGCAAAGTTGATTCATGTGACATTGTGATAGTAGAGTGAATGAGTGATTACCTCTTATACACTTGTGTGTGAGTGAAACACTTTATCTAGTGAGGAAATATTCCATGAGCACATGAACGTCCATGCTTAATTGATTGATCATTCATGAAAAATAGCATTTGTTGGAATTTAAATGACTTTGTGAACATTAAAGCATGTGCACATCTTGATTGAACTCTTGGTCATAAGTCTGAGTGAAGTTGTTACTTATCTTGAAAAAGAGGATTTTTGAATGAGTGAACCATCATATGAATTGGTTGGAGATTGAGTTACATCTTGTTTGCTTGAGGACAAGCAAAGTTCTAAGTTTGGGGTTGTGATAACAGTTGAAAAACTGTTATTTTTATGCTTAAATTTGATACCAAAAGCAACCTTTAAGACTTAGAAACTAGCTTGAATTCATATTTTTTCTTTAGTTTTGAGAATAAGAGAGTTGAAAGTGAATTTAATGGTTTTGTGCAAGATTCCCTTGATTTTGTAGGCTAATTGAATGATTTGAAAGAAGAATTGAAATACCGAATGATTGGAGTGCTGAAAAGTCAACCAGAAACCAGAAAAGTCAACCAGTCAACCAGAAAAGTCAACCAGTCAACCAGAACGCAGAAAACGTGTGACCGAGTGGCGCTGAGCGGAAAAATACCGCTGAGCGGCACTTTTCGGGTGCCGAAATCACCGCTGAGGGGCAAAACAGCAGCTGGGGGGCAAAATGGATCAACCGCTACTACCGCTCAGCGGTAAAATACCGCTGAGCGCCATTCTAAATGGGCTTGGACCGGTTTTCTGGCACTTTTATGGGCTTGGGCCTAGATCTTTTGTAATTTTAGAATAGTATATAAGCTTTACGACGTCCTAGGGTTTGTATCTTTGGCAGAAACGAGGCAAACACTCTCTCTTCCACCCCTTTGAAGGAGGATCTTGGATGCTCAGGCTACCTCTTCACCTTTTTAGGGTTTATTCTTTCATTCTTTCATTGTTATTCATCTAGGTTCACCATGAATATGGTGAACTAAACCTTGTATGTTTGTTGGGGAATCAATGTAATCTCTTGAAGCTCTCATATATGGAATTTATGCTTGCATCTTTTAATTAAGATTTATGCTTTCTTTCATCATTAGTTAGGGTTTTTCCTCTTTGCTTAATGCTTGCATGGTTTAACTCATTCGATGCATGATTATTGGTTTTGTCGATACGGGCACGTACGGGGAAGTCTAGATCCGGGGAATTTCTCCCAATATTATATTGGTTGTCGTTAAGCTCCTGCACTTTATGAACTGATCATTAGGAATGCTAGGAATTGTATGAACTCGTGATTAGGGAGAAGCCATCTAGAATGGTACTTTAGAGAGTGGCATTAACAATGATGATTTGAATGTGGAATTCCTAAAATATATGAGAGTGGATGAGATGAAATTGACCCCCAACAACATATTCATTCATATATTTCATTGAAAGTGTTTATCTTTTGCTTTTGCCATTGATAAAAAACTCATGCATACATGTTTATTTTCTGTCTTGCATATTAAACTCCAAATATTTCATTCTTAAGTCTTAGCTAATCAACAAACCACACAACTAAACTAGGCCGTGAGTCCTTTGGGAGAACGATACTTGGTCTTACCAAGTTTATTACTTGAACGATTCGGTCATACTTGCCGATTGTGAAACAAGTTTGTGACATCATATTTTGGTGATCATAAATTTGTCTATCAGCTAGGCATTCTAGGAATTTATCTTTAGAGTCTGTTTTTGAGTCTGTTCCATTGGATACTGTGCATCCCACTGCTGAGTACTTTGTGCATACTGCATCTACTGCATCTGTTGCATCTGCACGTGATTCTGATTCTGATTCTGTTGTTTTTCACACTGAGAACAATATGGCACAACCTCCACCTCGCGAGAGGACTTTTAGGGAGATGGATGCACCTGATTTCGATATCGAAAGCTTGTGCATTCAATATCCTGATGAGGACGTTCCATTTGTTCTCAAGACTGGACTGATCCATTTGTTGCCCAAGTTTCATGGTCTTGCAGGTGAGAGTCCTCATAAGCATTTGAAGGAATTCCACATTGTCTGTTCTAGTATGAAACCACATGATGTTCCTGAAGAGCACATCTTCTTGAAGGCATTCCCTCATTCATTGGAAAATGTTGCTAAGGATTGGTTGTATGGTTTGGCGCCTAGATCCGTCACTAGCTGGGACGATCTGAAGAGGCTGTTCTTAGATAAATTTTTCCCAGCAGCCCGGACCACAGCTATCAGAAAAGACATAACTGGGATTAGGCAGCTTGGTGGAGAGAACTTATATGAGTATTGGGAGAGATTCAAGACACTTTGTGCTAGTTGTCCCCACCATCAGATACCTGAGCATCTCCTTGTCCAGTATTTCTATCAGGGTTTGAACAACATGGACCGTGGTATGATTGATGCTGCCAGTGGTGGAGCTATTGGAGACACCACACCTACTGAGGCCAGGCAATTGATTGAGAAGATGGCCTCCAACTCCCAGCAGTTTAGCACCAGGAATGATACCATTGTGGTGAGGGGCGTACATGATGTTGTTGCCCAGTCTTTATCAGCTGTTGAAAGCAAGTTGGAAGGAAAGATTGACTCTCTTACGAAGTTGGTGACACAGTTGACTACCAACCAGAGATCTGCAGCTCCATCTGTATCTGTTGCACGGCTATGTGCTATTTGTCCTTCCAGTGACCACTATACAGATGCTTGTCCTTCTTTGCAGCAATCAGCTGCCTCTGATGCGCCTCAGGCTTATGCTACGAACATCTACAACAACAGGCAACAACAACAGCAAAATAATGACTTATCCAGCAACAGGTACAACCCAGGGTGGAGGAATCACCCCAATCTGAGATGGAACAATGCGCCACAGCATCAACAGCAGGCACCACCTTTCCAGAATGCTGGAGCACCTAACAGATATGTGCCTCCACCTATGCAACAACACCAGAGGCAACAACAATAGCAACAGCAAGAGGCACCTGCCCAACCAGCTGCCCACCCTTCCACTTCGTCTGAACCTTCATTGGAAGAGTTAGTGAGACAGATGACTATGCAAAACCTGCAGTTTCAAAAAGATAACATGCAACTTCAACAGGAGACTAGAGCTTCCATACAGAGTCTCACTAACCAGATGGGTCAGATGGCTACTCAGATAAACCAAGTGCAGTCTCAGAATTCGGATAAGTTACCATCCCAGACTGTGCAGAACCCAAGGAATGTGAGTGCCATAACCCTTAGATCAGGGAAGCAGATTTTTGTGCCTTCAGAGCCCTCTTCTACACCTACACCCATGCCTGCTACTTGTCCTAGAAAGAACGACCATGACGGTCCGAGCAAGGCATTTGAGGTGGGTGAATCTTCTTCTCCAGCCGGTGGTTCTTCTTCAGGTGGATCTTCTCCCTCTTCCACCACCACCACTGCCGCACCTTCTCCATTGGTTGACCGACCTATCCCTCTACCATTCCCTTCACGGGCACTTCCTAGCAAAAAGATGGAGGATGTGGATAAGGAAATTCTAGAGACCTTCAGGAAGGTAGAGGTGAACATACCTCTACTTGATGCCATCAAGCAGATACCGAAGTATGCCAAATTCTTGAAGGAGCTGTGCACACACAAGAGGAAGATGAAGGGAAATGAGAGGATAAGCATGGGAAGGAATGTATCTGCGCTTATTGGTAAGTCGGTCCCGCACATCCCTGAAAAGTGCAAGGACCCAGGTATATTTTGCATTCCTTGTGTGATTCGAAACAATAAATTTGAAAATGCCATGCTTGATTTGGGTGCTTCTGTTAATGTCATGCCTTTATCTATATATGCATCTTTGTCTCTGGGTCCTTTGCAAACCACGGGTGTGGTCATTCAGTTGGCCAATAGGAGTGTTACCCACCCAGCAGGTTTCATAGAGGATGTCTTGGTTAGGGTTGGTGAATTGATTTTTCCTGCTGACTTTTATGTTTTGGAAATGGAGGAGGGATTCTCTCATGGATCCGCTTCCATTATCTTAGGCAAGCCATTCTTGAAAACTGGCCGAACTAAGATTGATGTGTATGCTGGAACTTTGTCTATGGAATTTGCTGATATTGTTGTTCATTTTAATATCCTTGATGCAATGAAATTTCCAGCTGAGGACCATTCTCTGTTTAGGATCGATGCATTGGATGACATTATTGATAGATATGTTGTTGATGATTTTGATTCTTTGCATAAGAAAGAACATTCTTTTCTATCTTCTCTACATACATGCATTGAATCTGAATTTGAGAATGAGGTTGATTTTGAAGAGAATTTTGATATCCATGATGTTGATGATGTTTTTGATATGGATGATGTTGATAATGTAATTGTCATGGATATGGATTTGGAGCGTGATGAGATAGGTGTTCCGCCTTTACCTGTGAATTCTTTGGAGTCAGAATGCACTAACCACTTTGTAGGAAGTACAAATGAATCTGACTTGCAGGCACCTACTCTTGAGTTGAAACAGCTCCCAGATAACCTCAAGTACGTGTACTTGGAGGATGATGAGAAGAAACCGGTGATCATCTCCACCTCCCTTGATTCTGTTCAAGAGGAGAAGTTGCTTGGTGTGTTGAGGAAGCACAAGAAGGCCATTGGTTGGAGTTTGGCTGACATACCTGGTATTAGCCCATCCACATGCATGCATAGAATTCTTTTGGAAGATGGGGCAAGGCCAGTGAGACAGCCACAAAGAAGGCAAAACCCCGTGATCATGGACGTCATCAAGAAGGAGGTGACCAAGCTTTTGCAAGCTGGGATCATCTACCCTATTTCAGACAGTCAGTGGGTTAGCCCCATCCATGTTGTGCCCAAGAAAACTGGCCTCACTGTGGTGAAGAATGAGAGGGATGAGCTTATTGATAACAGTTGAAAAACTGTTATTTTCATGCTTAAAATTGATACTAAAAGCAACCTTTAGACTTAAAAACTAGTTTGAAATCATGCTTTTATCTATATTTTCAGAAATAAGAGAGCTGGACAGGTTTATGCTTGATTTAAGTGTTTTTGTGCAGGTTTTAAGGTGAATTTGGTGAAAGAAGTGAAGAAGGAGAGAGATGACATTAGAAAAGACAAGAAAGAGTGCAAAAAGAGAAGACGACGGCACCGCTCAGCGGCAATTTATCGCTGAGCGGCACTCAGGAGGTTGCGGGAGTCACGCTGAGGGGCAAACTGGCCGCTGAGGGGAAGAAAGAAGACGCGCAATCACCGCTGAGCGGTAAATACCGCTGAGCGGCACTTTTTGGGCTTGGGCTTTTGTAATCTTTTGTAACTCTAGAATAGTATATAAGGGCTTGCACGTCCTAGAATTAGGTATCTTTGGCAGAAACGAAGTAAATTCTCTCTCTTCCACCCCTTTGAAGGGGGATCTTGGATGCTCAGGCTACCTCTTCACCTTTATTGGGTTTATTCTTTCATTCTTTCATTGTTATTCATCTAGGTTCACCATGAATATGGTGAACTAAACCTTGTATGTTTGTTGGGGAATCAATGTAATCTCTTGAAGCTCTCATATATGGATTTGTTGAATACATCTTTAAAGTAAGACATATGCTTTCTTTCATCATTAGTTAGGGTTTTTCCTCTTTGCTCAATGCTTGCATAGTTTAACTCATTCCATGCATGATTATTGGTTTTGTCGATACGGACACGTACGGGAAAGTCTAGATCCGGGGAATTTCTCCCAATATTATACTGACAATATTTTATTGGTTGCCTTTAAGCTCCTGCGCTCATGAACTAATCATTAGGAATGCTAGGAATTGTATGAACTATTTGATTAGGGAGAAGCCATCTAGAATGGTACATTAGAGAGTGGCATTAACAATGATGATTTGAATGTTGAATTCCTAAAATATATGACAGTGGATGAGATGAAATTGACCCCCAACAACATATTCATTCATATAATTCATTGAAAGTGTTTATCTTTTGTCTTTGCCATTGATCAAACTTCATGCATACATGTTTATTTTCTGTCTTGCATATTAAACTTTGAATATTTCGTTTGTAAGTCCTAGCTAATCAACAAATCATATAACTAAACTAGGCCGTGAGTCCTTTGGGAAGAACGATACTTGGTCTTACCAAGTTTATTACTTGAACGATTCGGTCATACTTGCCGATTGTGAAACAAGTTTGTGACATCATAATTTGGTGCTTACAAATTTGTCCATCAAGTTTTTGGCGCCGTTGCCGGGGACTCGTGGTTTAACTGGTTAATTTGTGTGGTTATTGATTATCTTTGACTTTAATTTTGAATTTCTGTTTTTATTTTTTTCTGTTGTTATTTTTATTTTATCTTTTTATCTTTTTTAGATTAGGTTAGATTTTATTTTTTTTAGGTTAGATTTTATTAGATTTTATCTTTATCTTTTAGATTTTATTTTTAGGTTAGATTTTATTTTATCTTTTAGGATTAGATTTTATTTTATCTTTTATCTTTTTATCTTTTAAATCTGTTATCTTTCTATCTTCTAAATCTTTTATCTTCTTATCTTTTGAATCTATAGCTTCTCCTATATCTTTTTGTGCTAACAAATCTTTTCTAGGGTTTTGTTTTCTTGTGCATGCAGGAAGCAATTCGAACTAGAAGTAAGAAAACAACAGAACCACTTCTTGAAGGTCTAGAAGAGAGTAGAAGGAGGAGAAGAATCAGAACGTCTAGAGAACTTTTCCCTTCTCCAGAAACTCTCTTGCAATCATCACCACAAGGTTCTGTTCATAGCACAGGAAGTATGGAGGGCAATAATGTTAGAAGAACTCTTGCAGATTACACTAATCTTGCTGGACCTCAGCACTTCAATAGCATAGCTAGACCTAGAGTTAATGCAGCCAACATGGAGGTCAAACCAGCATTGATTCAACTGGTGAAGAGTAATCAATTTAATGGGTTATCTCACGAAAGCCCATATGAGCACCTGACTACCTTTAATGAGATTTGCAATACAGTCAAAATTAATGGGGTGCCAGACGAAGCAATCAAACTTAGCTTGTTTCCTTTCTCATTGGGAGGCAATGCTAAGCTTTGGTTGAACTCTTTTCCAGAAGAAAGTTTCACAGAGTGGGAAGCAGTGGTTACAAAATTCTTAAACAAATACTTCCCACAATCTAAGGTGACTAAAGGAAAGCAAGAGATTTCTTCATTCAAGCAGGGCATGGAAGAATCACTGGGACATGCATGGGACAGGTATAAAAGCTTGTTACGTAAAACTCCTATGCATGGCTTTAAAGAACATGAAGTAGTCTTAACTTTCCTTGGAGGGCTTGGTTCACAAACCAAGATGCTGCTGAATGCCTCAGCAGGATGCAATATTAAATTGAAAACTCCAGAGGAAGCAACTGAAATCATTGAAAATATGGCTACTAGTGACAACGAACTCAATATTGACACAGGAGATCTTAATCAGAAGAAGTTGTCAAAATTAAATGAGGCTCTGCTTGTCCAAAATAGAACTCTCTCTCAACAGCTTGAGGAAGTGACTATGAAACTTTCTCAAATACCACAGGGAATACAACAGGTTTCAATGGTTCAAGAGCAACAAAAATGGCAGATGCAATTCACTCCAGTTGAGAAAGCAACAAAGCTTGAAGAGACTTTCCAGAGATTCTTGAAGACAAATGCGTCCTATTGTCATAATGTGGATGCTGCATTTAAAAAAATGGAGAGTCATGTTGAGAGAATAGTTGACGAGATTAAATATGATAATCTTGGAAAGGATTGTAAAACTATTGTGACCAGAAGTGGTAGAGTGTTAGAGGAGAGACAAAAAGAGAGAGAGAAAGAAAAAAATGAGAGTGAGAGTGAAAAAGAAACATGTGAGTGGAAAGAAAGAGTTGAGAGAGAGAAAAAGAGAAAAGAAGAAGAGGAGAGGAGAGAAAAAAATGAGAGAGAGGAGAGACAGAGAGAAAAAGAGTATGAAAAGCCACTTCCTTATCCAAAGGGTTATTCAAGGAAGGAGAAAGAAAAGCAGTTGGAGAGATTCATGGAACTGTTTAAGAAGTTGGAAATCACTATACCATTCTCTGAAGCATTGCAACAGATGCCAACATATGCAAAATTTCTGAAGGAACTTCTCACAAAGAAACACAAGTACATTGAGAAGGAAACCATCAATATACAGGGCAATTGCAGTGCAATCATACAGAAACTACCTCCTAAACTTAAAGACCCAGGAAGCTTCACTATTCCATGCACCATAGGAGATGTGAAAGTTGGAAGAGCATTGATTGATTTGGGAGCTAGCATTAATCTAATGCCGCTAGCCATGTGCAGAACAATTCAGGGGCTGGAAATTAAACCAACCAGAATGGCTCTTCAATTGGCAGACAGGTCTCTTAAATATCCATATGGAGTGGTTGAAGATGTTTTAGTAAAGGTTGACAAATTTGTATTTCCAGTAGACTTCATTGTGATGGAGATGGAGGGAACTAGCGATGTTCCTCTTATTCTGGGGAGACCTTTTATGAAGACTGCTAGAGTTCTGATTGATGTAGAGAATGGTAAGCTTAAACTGAGAGTTGATGATGAAGAGGTTACTTTTGATGTATCCAAGGCCATGACATATCCAAATGATGACAAAGCATGTTTTCAATTTGATGAACTTGATGAAGTTTGTATGGTTCAGGAGAGAATGGTGCGTAATATTTCTCCATTGGAAAAAACTCTCATTGATGCATGTGAAGATTTGGATGAGGAAGAAGAGAAATTGATTGATGAATGTCTGATGGACTTGGAAACATTGAAAAAGAGTCAAGAGGAAGATCCAATATTCGAAACAATTGATAAGGAAGAAACAATCAAAGCACAGTCACCAGAATTAAAAAGATTGCCACCACATCTGAAATATGTGTTTTTAGAAGAGGGTGAAATAAAGCCAGTCATCATCAATAACTCTTTATCTTTACAAGAAGAAGAGCAGTTGATAGAAATTCTGAAAGCCAACAAAGAAGCAATTGGGTGGTCAATATCAGATCTCAAAGGTATAAGCCCAACTTATTGCATGCACAGGATTTTTATGGAAGAGGACTATAAACCAAGTGCTCAACCGCAGAGAAGGTTAAATCCTGTCATGAAGGAGGTGGTCAGAAAAGAAGTGTTGAAACTGCTAGAAGCTGGTATCATCTATCCAATCTCTGACAGTGAATGGGTGAGTCCAGTACAGGTGGTTCCAAAGAAAGGTGGGATGACAGTAATTTATAATGATAAGAATGAGCTTATTCCTACTCGGACAGTTACTGGCTGGCGTATGTGCATTGATTATAGGAAACTGAATAAAGCTACTAGGAAAGATCATTTTCCTCTTCCCTTCATGGATCAGATGCTAGAAAGGTTATCAGGGCAGGCTTTCTATTGTTTTCTATATGGATATTCTGGATATAATCAAATTGTGGTAGATCCAAAAGACCAGGAGAAGACGGCTTTTACTTGTCCTTTTGGTATCTTTGCATATAGAAAGATGCCTTTTGGATTATGTAATGCTCCAGCTACGTTTCAGAGGTGTATGCAGGCAATCTTTTCTGATCTTCTAGAAAAATGCATTGAAGTATTCATGGATGACTTCTCAGTTTTTGGAAATTCTTTCCAAAGATGTTTAGCTAATTTGAACACGGTCCTCAAAAGATGTGTTCAGACAAATCTGGTTTTGAATTGGGAGAAATGTCATTTCATGGTAACTGAAGGGATTGTACTGGGGCATAAAATTTCTGCTAAAGGAATTGAGGTGGATAAAGCCAAAGTAGAAGTCATTGAGAAACTGCCTCCACCAACAAATGTAAGGGGGATTAGGAGTTTTCTTGGTCATGCTGGGTTCTATAGAAGATTCATTAAAGATTTCTCAAAAATTGCTAAACCATTGAGTAATCTTTTGATGAAGGATGCTCCTTTTGTGATGAATGAAGACTGTTTGAAAGCTTTTGATATACTGAAGCAGAAGCTAGTGTCAGCTCCAGTAATTGTAGCACCAGATTGGAATCAAAATTTTGAATTGATGTGTGATGCAAGTGATTATGCAATAGGAGTTGTCCTTGGCCAAAGGAAAGAACAAAAGTTTCATCCAATTTATTATGCTAGCAAGGTGCTGAATGATGCTCAATTGAATTATGCTACCACAGAGAAAGAGTTTCTTGCTATTGTATATGCTCTAGAGAAATTTAGACCTTATCTTATTGGGTCTAAGGTGATTGTCTATACAGATCATGCAGCTATCAAATACTTGTTGACAAAACCAGATTCTAAGCCACGTCTGATTAGATGGGTATTACTATTGCAAGAATTTGATGTAGAAATCCGTGATAAGAAAGGAAGTGAGAACTTAATTGCTGATCATTTGTCACGGTTAGTCAACAATGAGGTCACTAGCAAGGAGTCTGAAATCTGGGAATCTTTTTCAGATGAATCACTCATGTATATTCAGCAGAGACCCTGGTTTGCTGATATGGCAAATTTCAAAGCTGCAAGAGTCATGCCGGAAGACTTAACTTGGCAACAGAGAAAGAAATTTCTGCATGATGCCAAGCAGTTTGTGTGGGACGATCCATATTTGTTCAAAATTGGAGCAGATAATCTTCTCAGGAGATGTGTTACAAATGAAGAAGCAGAAGGAATTCTCTGGCATTGTCATGATTCACCTTATGGAGGACATTTTAATGGGGAAAGAACAGCAGCAAAAGTCCTTCAATCAGGGTTTTATTGGCCAACTTTATTTAAAGATGCCCATAATCATGCTAGGAATTGTGATAAATGTCAAAGAGCAGGGACAATCACTAAATGTCATGAGATGCCCTTACAAGGTATTTTAGAGGTTGAGGTTTTTGATTGTTGGGGTATTGACTTTGTTGGACCCTTCCCTCCATCTTTCAACAATGAATATATTCTGGTAGCAGTGGATTATGTGAGTAAATGGGTGGAAGCATTAGCTTGTCCTAAAAATGATGCTAGCACGGTAATTAAATTCCTGAAGAGGCAGATATTCTCACGTTTCGGCACTCCAAGAGTGTTGATTAGTGATGGAGGATCTCATTTTTGTAATTATCAGCTAGAGAAAGTACTCAAACACTATGGAGTAAAGCATAAGGTAGCTGCGCCTTATCATCCACAAACCAATGGACAAGCTGAGGTATCTAACAGGGAGATAAAAAGAATCCTGGAAAAGACTGTGACTTCATCAAGAAAGGATTGGTCTCTCAAATTGGATGATGCTCTTTGGGCTTATAGGACAGCAATGAAGACGTTTATGGGCTTATCACCATTTCAATTAGTCTATGGGAAACCATGCCATTTGCCAGTCGAATTGGAGCATAGAGCATTATGGGCTTTGAAATTCTTGAATTTTGATCCTTATGACACTCAATGTACACGCAGACGGCAGATTTTGGAGCTTGAAGAAATGCGCTTACATGCATATGATTCATCCAAGGCTTACAAAGACAACATGAAATTTTATCATGACAGGAAGTTGGTGAATAGAGTTTTCAATCCAGGACAACAGGTATTATTGTTCAATTCAAGATTGAAGATATTTCCTGGGAAGCTGAAGTCAAAATGGACAGGACCATTTGTGATAAAAGAAGTGCATCCGCATGGGGCAATTGAAATATTTAATCCATCTGATGATCCACAGAGAAGTTGGGTAGTAAATGGTCAACGTCTCAAGCCTTATCTAGGGGGAGAGGTGCAACAATGTTCTACAATGATGTTGCTGGTTGATCCTTGAAAGTTTGGGTCAGGCTCGGGACGTTAAACAAGCGCTTACTGGGAGGCAACCCAGTGTTTTGTAAGTATTGTTTTTGTTTTTAGATTAGGGTTTGATGTACTCTATTGAACACCTGTTTTTTTTATGATGGTTTGCTATTAACTGTGATTGTGTGATAAGTAATGCTTGATGATGCTTAGTGATTGATTGATGTTGAGATAGATGTGCACATTAAAATGCTTATACAGGTGATTCACAAGCTTTGTGAACAAATGCATGATATCATGATTGTGATTGTGAAATTAAGCAGGATGTGTATTGATGAGTCAATATTTTCTTCACTTCACTTAGTTTATTGTACTAGAATTAATCAGGGAATTGTGCTTAATCGTCCGTTATTTTCCTATTTTTCCTAATTGTGCTTAATTCGATCAGAAATTCTTATTTTAACTAATTTGAATTATCTGAACTTATTATTTTGCATTATTAATTATGGGAAAATTTTGGATATCTTTTTGGGACATTTGAAGGCTAAATGAGAAATGACAATTGAGCCCAATGCATTTCAGCCACTTCAATTTTCGCTGGTTGCTGTGTGAATTTTGTGTCAACTTGTTTGTCCTCGTTCGAGTTCAATTCGTATCCGTTTTCCATTCAATTTTTTTTCATAGTTTCGTCTAGATGTTTAGTTTCATGTATAGTTTTTACTTTGTTCAAATTCGATCTGTACTGTTCCCAGTAATTTGTTTACTCTCCTATGTCATCCCAGTGCTGCGTGAATGTTGTGTCAACTTGTGTGTCTTCGTTTGAATACAATTCTTATCCGTTTTGCATGCAATTTTTTTTCATAGTTTCGTCTGGATGTCTAGTTTCACGTATAGTTTTTACTTTGTTCAAATTCCTTTTGTGTTGTTCCCAGTAATTGTTTTACTCCCCTGTGTCAGTCAAGTTCTTACTGTTTAAGTGGCTTCTAATCTGTTTGCATTGTTTGCTTGTTGTTTAGTACTTGTGGTGGCTGGAATTGATCATTGGACAGTGCTAAGACCTCTTAACACTCTTAAGGAATGTTTATGCCACATTGACATACAAAAGAATTTTTAAACAAACCATCTTTGTTGGAATGCAAAAGTGCAGTGCTGGAAAATGATTTTACGTGATGGAATAAAAGAGTGTAACACTTTGGTTTAATTTATTTGGTTTAAGACCCATTTGTTCACTCATTTCAGAAAAATAAGCTTGCAACCACTTCACACTCTACGGCTATCCAGCACAAAATGGTAGTGAAGTGAAATGAAAGAGGGGGACCACGTGAACAACCAACACTCACGGCTTGTTTCTCTTAATGGGAGACAACAAAATAGAAAAGGGGCCCATCATATTTCAAGAGCTCCTCACGGTTTTTGTGAGAGAATGACTTGGCAAAACTCAACAAAAATTAAAGAGCTCACAACACATAATGTATATCCAGCTGGCCACATTCCACACGTTTGCAACCATTGGTAAGTCAACAAACGAAAAAAAGGGACCACTTCCAAAGTGCAGCCCACTGTTTTGTATACTAAGTATGGTGTGCATTGTTGAAAGCTACAAAGAATTTCATTACATGTGAATGGAGGGACCACATATTTCAGCTCACGGTTTTGGAAGCATTAACCACATGGAGATGCACACAATTTAGGGGGCCACCACTTTGAAGTTTACGTGAAAATGGAGAGAAGCAAGGCTTTGATATTCTAGCATATGGGTCCATTCACCACTTTGAAGGCTTATATACTTCCAAAATGCTTTCCTTCTGATTTTTAATGAAAGCACCACACGGCCATGGACAATTTATTGCAGCAAACATCATATATATCACTCACGGTTTTGTGCTTTTGTGGAATGGGAAAACTTATGTCCAAGGCAAACATGAGTTGAAGAAGTGCATATCTCGGTGCTTGCTAGAAGAGAAGAGAATAGGAGAACGTGTTGGAGCAACCTACTGGAAGTAAGAAGTATGACAGCTGCAACGTGAGGAGGCCATGGCTGAATGGAAAGGAGTCTCCAGAATCCAGCAGCTGGTCCAGTAAAGGAGCGGAGGTTTGGAATCCAGCAGTGGTATTCTCCGTTGGAATGAAGAAGGAGAAGGGAGCCCACGGCTGCAAAACCATTTCCATGAAAAAGAGGAGGAAGTGTGTTCACGGGAACCAATTGAAGAAGAAGATAAATGAAGGGCCCACCTTTTTGCTCATCTTGGCACATTGAAGAAAGTCAGGAAGCTAGGCAGACAAAAACAAAGCTGGTCACGGCTTGGATAAAGAAGCACAAAACCAACGCTGGAATTAAGGAGGTCACGGGAGACAACAGCAGCAGTAACAAAGTTATGAGTTTGGGCTATAAAAGAGCATCAGCAAGCAGAGATTGGAGTAGATTTTAGGAGTAGGAATTAGGAAGCAAATTTATGTGCTGACTTTGATTTTTCTTCCTCCCCGTTGAGGAGGTTTTGTTTCCATTTTCAGTTCATTGCTTATTTCCGATTGCACAATTTAATTTCTTTCAGAAGTGTATTTGTTTTGCAATTTATTTTTTTTCTGGTCTAGTTTCTGGAATTTTATTTGAAGTGTTGAAATTACATGAATCTTTTTCATTTTCAATTCAGTGATTTTAATTTTACTGTCTCTTTTATTTTACCGTTTATTGTTTTTTTTTGCATCGTTAAATTTTACCGTTTCTGCATAATTACTGTTCTATTTTTACTGTCTTTCATTGTTCAGTTTTTATTGTCTTTTAAATTTATTTCAGTATTTTTAAATTTTGTTGTCTTATTTAAATTCCAGTTCATTTTAATTTATTTAAAATTTATTTCAAAAGGTTTTAAATTCTGTTTTATTTAAATTCCAAGTTCCTTTTTTATTTTACCGCACAAAAACACCATCAAAACCCCCCCCACTTCGTGTTAAATCTAAGACCGAACCACAAATATTGGTCCTTGAGAGACGACCTAGGAGTCACTTCCTAGTTATACTGCATTAATTCTTGCAAATCAAATTTGTATGACCGCGACAGTCGTATCATGTATGTCAAATGTGAATGAGCTTATATGTGAGGTTTTGAGCTCCAGAGTTGTTATTGTTGAATGCTATTACTTTGAAAGCATGAATGATTTTGCCCAGGTTTTCTATGATTGAATCAATTGCTTGTTTTGTATCATGTGATCAAGGCCGTTTGTTGGAACCCTTTTTATTGGCCAAATTCATAAAGTTAGCCTACTAAAAGAGAACACTTTGTGTTCTATCCTTTGAACCCTTAGCCTTGAATATACACTGAAAACCCTTGATTGAAAATCTTTACCTTGAGTTAAGTAGAAGATCTTGTGTGGTATTGTTAAATGTTCAAGTTTGGGGTTGTTGGGAAAACATGAAAAAGGAAAAGCATTGAGCTAAGAGCTAAAAAAGTAAGAATATGCAAAGAAAAAGAAGTAAAGCTCAATGCAAATGCAAAGGCAAGTTGGGAATGAATAAGAATATTGTGTTGTTATGATTCTCTTAACTCAAGGATTTTGTGATCCAGAAAAACCAATTTTCTTGTTAGCCCAGCCACATTATAAGCCATTGAAAAGTCCTTGTGATGATGCATGCTTGTGAATGTTTTTGATTGTGGTAAAATGAAAGGCAAAGTTGATTCATGTGACATTGTGATAGTGGAGTGAATGAGTGAAACACTTTACCTCTTATACACTTGTGTGTTGAATGAAACACTTTACCTAGTGAGGAAATATTCCATAAGCACATGAACAGCCATGCTTAATTGATTGATCATTCATGAAAAATAGCATTTGTTGGAATTTAAATGACTTTGTGAACACTAAAGCATGTGCACATCTTGGTTGAACTCTTGGTCATAAGTTTGAGTAAAGTTGTTACTTATCTTGAAAAAGAGGATTTTTGAATGAGTGAACCATCATATGAATTGGTTGGAGATTGAGTTACATTTTGTTTGCTTGAGGACAAGCAAAGTTCTAAGTTTGGGGTTGTGATAACAGTTGAAAAACTGTTATTTTCATGCTTAAAATTGATACTAAAAGCAACCTTTAGACTTAAAAACTAGTTTGAAATGATGCTTTTATCTATATTTTCAGAAATAAGAGAGCTGGACAGGTTTATGCTTGATTTAAGTGTTTTTGTGCAGGTTTTAAGGTGAATTTGGTGAAAGAAGTGAAGAAGGAGAGAGATGACATTAGAAAAGACAAGAAAGAGTGCAAAAAGAGAAGACGAAGGCACCGCTCAGCGGCAATTTACCGCTGAGCGGCACTCAGGAGGTTGCGGGAGTCACGCTGAGGGGCAAACTGGCCGCTGAGGGGAAGAAAGAAGACGCGCAATCACCGCTGAGCGGCACTTTTTGGGCTTGGGCTTTTGTAATCTTTTGTAACTCTAGAATAGTATATAAGGGCTTGCACGTCCTAGAATTAGGTATCTTTGGCAGAAACGAAGTAAATTCTCTCTCTTCCACCCCTTTGAAGGAGGATCTTGGATGCTCAGGCTACCTCTTCACCTTTATTGGGTTTATTCTTTCATTCTTTCATTGATATTCATCTAGGTTCACCATGAATATGGTGAACTAAACCTTGTATGTTTGTTGGGGAATCAATGTAATCTCTTGAAGCTCTCATATATGGATTTGTTGAATACATCTTTTAAGTAAGACATATGCTTTCTTTCATCATTAGTTAGGGTTTTTCCTCTTTGCTCAATGCTTGCATAGTTTAACTCATTCCATGCATGATTATTGGTTTTGTCGATACGGACACGTACGGGGAAGTCTAGATCCGGGGAATTTCTCCCAATATTATACTGACAATATTTTATTGGTTGCCTTTAAGCTCCTGCGCTCATGAACTAATCATTAGGAATGCTAGGAATTGTATGAACTATTTGATTAGGGAGAAGCCATCTAGAATGGTACATTAGAGAGTGGCATTAACAATGATGATTTGAATGTTGAATTCCTAAAATATATGAGAGTGGATGAGATGAAATTGACCCCCAACAACATATTCATTCATATAATTCATTGAAAGTGTTTATCTTTTGTCTTTGCCATTGATCAAACTTCATGCATACATGTTTATTTTCTGTCTTGCATATTAAACTTTGAATATTTCGTTTGTAAGTCCTAGCTAATCAACAAATCATATAACTAAACTAGGACGTGAGTCCTTTGGGAAGAACGATACTTGGTCTTACCAAGTTTATTACTTGAACGATTCGGTCATACTTGCCGATTGTGAAACAAGTTTGTGACATCATAATTTGGTGCTTACAAATTTGTCCATCACTTATCCCAGCTAGAGTGCAGAACAGTTGGAGAGTCTGCATTGACTATAGGAGGCTCAACCAAGCAACCAGGAAAGATCATTTCCCCCTACCATTCATTGATCAGATGTTGGAGCGCATGGCAGGTAAATCTCATTATTGTTTTCTTGATGGTTTTTCTGGTTACTTTCAAATAAATATTGCGCCTGAGGATCAAGAAAATACCACATTCACCTGCCCCTTTGGCACTTTTGCCTATAGGAGGATGCCCTTTGGTCTATGCAACGCCCTTGGTACCTTCCAGCGGTGCATGCTTAGCATTTTTAGTGACTTTCTTGAGAATTGCATAGAGGTGTTTATGGATGATTTTACTGTGTATGGATCCTCCTTTGATGCATGTTTAGACAGTCTGGAAAAAGTTTTGAAAAGATGCATAGAAACAAACCTTGTTCTCAATTTTGAGAAATGTCACTTCATGGTTGGACAAGGTTTGGTTCTAGGGCATATCATTTCTGAAAAGGGAATAGAGGTAGACCCTGCTAAGATATCTGTGATTTCGCAGTTGCCTTACCCCTCTTGCGTGCGAGAGGTGCGATCTTTTCTTGGACATGCAGGTTTCTACAGGCGTTTCATCAAAGATTTCAGCAAGAAGGCGCTTCCCTTGTCCAGACTGCTGCAGAAAGATATTGATTTTTCTTTTGATGACAGATGCAAGCAGGCGTTTGACTGCCTGAAGGAAGCTTTGACTACCGCCCCTATCATTCAGGCACCGGATTGGACAGCCCCATTTGAGCTCATGTGTGATGCGTCTAATTATGCATTAGGGGCTGTCTTGACACAAAAAATTGACAAGCTGCCGAGAGTGATCTACTATGCTTCACGCACTTTGGATGTTGCCCAGGCAAATTATACCACCACTGAAAAAGAGTTGTTGGCAATTGTTTTTGCCCTTGATAAGTTTAGGTCATATTTGCTTGGATCACCTGTTATTGTGTATACTGACCATGCAGCTCTAAAGTTTCTGTTGAAAAAGGCGGAGTCAAAGCCTAGATTGATCAGGTGGATGCAACTGCTCCAAGAGTTTGACTTGCAAATTGAAGACCGGAGTGGAGCACGAAATTTGGTTGCAGACCACCTAAGCCGGATTGAAAAAGCTGAGAATGAAGCTGATGTGTTGCCCATACAGGATACCTTTCCTGACGAGAGTTTGTTGATGATTTCTTACTCTCACCCCACTCCTTGGTTTGCACACATTGTAAATTATTTGGTTGCTTCTGTTTTTCCTCCCTTAGCATCACGTGCTCAAATTGCTAAAATTAAGAGTGATGCTAAGTATTATGTTTGGGATGACCCATATCTGTGGAAGTTGTGCAGTGACCAGGTTACTAGGAGATGCATTCCGGACCATGAGATTGACTCGGTCCTGCAGTTTTGTCATGCCTCCTCACCTGGTGGTCATCTGGGGATACAGAGAACAGCTCGCAGGGTGCTGGACTGTGGTTTTTATTGGCCTTCCATCTTCAAAGATGCGGAGAAGATCTGCAGCACTTGTGAGCCTTGTCAGAGAGCAGGAGGATCAATTTCACAGAGACAAGATATGCCTCAACAACCTATGTTGTTCTGTGAGGTGTTTGATGTATGGGGTATAGATTTCATGGGTCCTTTTCCTGTTTCTTTTGGTTTCTGTGATATTCTCCTTGCTGTGGATTATGTTTCAAAATGGGTGGAAGCTAGAGCCACCAGGACTAATGATGCTCGGGTTGTTGTAGATTTTGTTAGATCTCACCTCTTTTGCAGGTTTGGAGTGCCTAGAGCAATTGTTAGTGATCAAGGAACCCATTTTTGCAACAGATCCATGCAAGCTTTGCTCAAGAAATATGGGGTGACGCACAGAGTTTCTACACCTAACCACCCCCAAACAAATGGGCAGGCTGAGATCTCCAACAGGGAGATTAAGAGGATTTTGGAGAAGATTGTCCAGCCCAACAGGAAAGATTGGAGCAATAGGTTGGACGATGCTCTTTGGGCTCACAGGACAGCTTACAAAGCACCGATAGGGATGTCTCCCTACCGGGTTGTCTTCGGAAAAGCATGTCACCTACCGGTCGAGATTGAGCATCGGGCATATTGGGCTGTGAAGATTTGCAACTTCTCCATGGACCGAGCTGGAGAGGAAAGAAAGTTGCAACTGAATGAATTGGATGAGATCCGATTGGAGGCATATGAAAACTCGAAGTTCTACAAGGAAAGGACAAAGAAGTTCCATGATAGTTCTATTGTTAGAAAGGACTTCGAGGTTGGCCAACAGGTTTTGTTGTATAACTCTAGACTCGGCCTCATGGGTGGTAAGTTGAGATCAAAATGGACTGGACCTTTTGTTGTGACTAATGTTTATCCTTATGGTGCAGTAGAGATCCAAGGTCCATCTACAGCTAAAAGCTTCAAGGTGAACGGGCATAGTGTGGTCTATTAGGGGAGGTTGTTTCTTTGTTCATGTTTTGGTTTTTATGTAGTTTGTTGTGTCTTGTGTACAGTTTTGCATGGTTTTCGTAAATTCTAGATTGTGGTTAGGTTGTCAGTTTTCCTTCACTTCATTGATACTCTGAGATGTTGGATTCCTTGCTTTTCTTTGCTTGGAAGATGATCATGATGTTTGAGAGTTGAATTGATTGTGACACTGATAACAGTTGAAAAATTGTTATTTTCATGCTTAAAATTGATACTAAAAGCAACCTTTAGACTTAGAAACTAGCTTGAAATCATTCTTTTATCTATATTTTCAGAAATAAGAGAGCTGGACAGGTTTATGCTTGATTTAAGTGTTTTTGTGCAGGTTTTAAGGTGAATTTAGTGAAAGAAGTGAAGAACGAGAGAGATGAAATCAGAAAAGGAAGCAAAGAGTGCAAAAGGAGAAGCCGAAAGCACCGCTCAGCGGCATTTTACCGCTGAGCGGCATTCAGGAGGTTACGGGAGGTCCGCTGAGGGGCAAACTGGCCGCTGAGGGGAAGAAAAGGGAAGCGTAGGCACCGCTGAGCGGTATTTACCGCTGAGCGCCATTCTTAATAATGGGCTTGGACTCGTTTTCTGGCACTTTTATGGGCTTGGGCTTAGATCTTTTGTAATTCTAAAATAGTATATAAGGACTTGCACGTCCTAGAATTAGTATATTTGGCAGAACTAAGGCAAACACTCTCTCTCTCACCCCTTTGAAGGAGGATCTTGGATGCTCAGGCTACCTCTTCACCTTTATTGGGTTTATTCTTTCATTCTTTCATTATTGTTCATCTAGGTTCACCATGAATATGGTGAACTAAACCTTGTATGTTTGTTGGGGAATCAATGTAATCTCTTGAAGCTCTCATATATGGAATCTATGCTTGCATCTTTTAATTAAGATTTATGCTTTCTTTCATCATTAGTTAGGGTTTTTCCTCTTTGCTTAATGCTTGCATAGTTTAACTCATTCAATGCATGATTATTGGTTTTGTCGATACGGGCACGTACGGGGAAGTCTAGATCCGGGGAATTTCTCCCAATATTCTATTGGTTGTCGTTAAGCTCCTGCACTTATGAACTAATCATTAGGAATGCTAGGAATTGTATGAACTCGTGATTAGGGAGAAGCCATCTAGAATGGTACTTTAGAGAGTGGCATTAACAATGATGATTTGAATGTTGAATTCCTAAAATATATGAGAGTGGATGAGATGAAATTGACCCCCAACAACATATTCATTCATATAATTCATTGAAAGTGTTTATCTTTTGCTTTTGCCATTGATCAAAACTCATGCATACATGTTTATTTTCGTCTTTGCATATTAAACTTTAAATATTTTGTTCTTAAGTCTTAGCTAATCAACAAACCATACAACTAAACTAGGTCGTGAGTCCTTTGGGAAGAACGATACTTGGTCTTACCAAGTTTATTACTTGAACGATTCGGTCATACTTGCCGATTGTGAAACAAGTTTGTGACATCATATTTTGGTGATCATAAATTTGTCCATCAGACACAAATGCCCTGTGTGAGAATTTGAGCCATTTTATGTTCTTTCTTGTGTGTGATATGTCTCTTGATTGCTTGCACATATGCCTTGGCTTGACTCTTGTTGATAATTCTTGATTGATATGCATGTTTGGAAGTGATAAAGGCAATTTTGTTATTGAGCCTCTCTAGCCAAATAAGCTTACCTTGTTTTAATTCTTTGATAACCCATTTTGAGCCTATACTTTCCACCATTTCCTTGTTTTGAAGCTCATACACTAGCCCTCAGTGAAAAACCATGATTACCTTAACCTTAGGGAATTTTGGAGCTTTGGAAGTGTTTTGGGAACAAGTGTGGTCTCTTGGGGGTTCCTGATGAGTTGGCTAGTTGGTTCCTCTTCTTGTTTTGTTTTGGTAAATATATGTGTATCTTGTCTTTTATAGTTTTGTTTTGAAAAGAGAGAAAAGAAAAGAGACAGGATGAAAAAAAATGAAAGCAGAAAAATAGTGAAAAAAAATGTGAATAATTGTGAATAATGGAGTCAAGAAGAGGATGGAATTAGAGGTTGTGGGTGTGTTTGAATGTGTTTACACCTATTCCCCATTGCTCCTCTGTTCCTTATGGTTTGTAGCTTCTTATCCAGATATATCCTCTCTTGTCCTTGGCCCCATTACAACCAATAAAAGACCTTTTGATTTGAACATGCATATGTGTTTGAGTGTTGATATTAGAGGCTTGCCAAGTCTGTTGTTGTTTGCTTTCTTGAGTGCGTTGAGTGACATTGATTTACCTTAAACACTTGAGAGAAACACTGATTGTGTGCATCTGTGAGGCTCTGTTGCTTTTGATTCATCTCTTGAACTGATTGAATGTTTTCCTTGTATTGAACTGTTTGGATGATTCTTTGAGTATTTGCTTTCATTGACTCTGTGTGGGATTCTGCCTATACCTTTTACCGTCCAGATTTTGTGAGAATTGTGCAACTGTGTTTCTGTTTTGGAGTCTTTGCTGTCAGTCTGTCGAGTCTGTGTCAACTCCCTGATGTTTGAGTAGTCCCCTGGTTTTCGTTTTAGTTTTTCCCAGGAGTGCAAAAGACTAAGTGTGGTCTATTTTGATGAGTCGTTATTTCTTGAATTAGATTTAGTTCATTGCACTTAAATAAACCAGGGAATTGTGTTTAATTGTTTGTTATTTCCCAGTTTTCCGAATTCCGCTTAATTTGGTTGGAAATTTGTAATTGTGCTAATTTGGATTTTCTGAGCTGATTAAGTGCAATTTTGAAATGCAGGAAAATTTCAGAAATACATTTTGGGACATCAGGAAGAATGCCAAATAAATTCAAGACTCTCCAGACAGACATTTTTGAATTGATTAAATTGTAATTCAGTAGTTTAAAATTTCTGTATCAACTCTTATATTTTGGGTCAATTTTTGGTAAATTAGAGTAGACCCAAAAATTAGAAGTTAGTGATTTAGACCTAGGGTTTTTCTTTTGTGTGGACCCCACCCTTATTAAAGGTGACCCACGGCTCTTGGAAATGACCTAGCCGCCACTGACACGGACTCTTTCATTTTTCTCTTCTGGACCTTGTTTTTCAAAAAACGTTGTTTTTCCACCGGAGGAAAGGATTTTGGATTTTTCAAAAATATTCGGTCATAGAAAATGGGGAGAGTTTGGAACGTTTTATTTTGGGAGATTATCATTGAATGAAAAAAAAAAAGATTCAACACTGTTGCATTGAATACTCCTTTGTTCTCTTGATTCCAACGCTGTTACGTTTTCAAATTGCCATTTAATTTCATTTTGGTTCATGAAATATTTGGAGGAGACTTTCGGTCCATCAATGCCACGTCCAGTAAATGAGGCACACATGGTGATTGAGTTGTAGGAGCATGGCTGCTGCACGGTAGAAGGAATGAGGAGGCTTATTCATTTTGCTGAAAGGAGACACACGTCATAATAGGGAGCTGCCACCTTCACTTGGTTTTTCTTGGAACATTTTTGTTAACTGGAAAAGAAGGAAGCACATGCCTTGGAGGATGCGGAGATTCACGGGATTGGTGATGTGTTGGAGCTGGAAGAAGTAGAAGCACGTTGAGAGTGATGTCACGCTGCACGCACATGGAGCAGTAGAGTGCGCGGAGGAGTGGAGCTGTCACGGTTTGGAGAGATTTTTGGATGCAGAGGCAGAATGTGCATGGTGATTGAGAAATGAAGAGTAAGTGGTGTGCTGTCACAGATTGGGAGGGTGCACAAGCTCACATTTTGACTTTTGATTAAAGCTTTTTAATGTTTCTTTGCTGGAACGGAGAAGGTACCATGATTGAGTGTTTAATTACTTTGCTTTTCAATTGAAGAATGAGAAATGAAGAGTAGATTAGGTGGGAAAATGATGGGACGTTGATGGCTTATGTGGAGCGGGAGAAGAGAAGCACTTTACAGCTGGTTTGTTTTGGTCTATGAAGAAGTTCATTCACGTGAAGGAAGAGGTGGCCCACGGTCATTGATACAATTCTTTATCTTTTAAGAATGAATGATAACTTAGATAGGAGAAGCAAAAAAGTGGCAGTGGCTGGTGGTGAATTACGTGAAGAAAGAAGAAGCATTCTAAGGATTTAAATTTTCTTTAAAGAGAAGCCCGAGACAGTGATTTAAAATGAATGTGTGGTGCACGGTGACGGAAGGGAGCTGCTGCCACGTCCAGAGAGCTCCAAGGGTCTACTTTTATATTATTTTAAATGCTTAATCTTGCACTTAATTAGGTTACAATTTTCATATTGCATACACTTAGGTTTGAATGCTTGCTAATTTTTAAGTGATCTTTGCTTGATTACCATATTCTCCTTTCAATGTTAATCATCACAAAGTTAATTTTCACTCCTTTAATTTAAATGTAATGTTAGCTTTAGTGACCAACCGCTTTAATTTTGTAATTGAGACCTTTTTTTTTTTTTTTTACATTTCCGTTTGCATTAGTATCTTATTTAAGTTCAGTTGCATTCACAAAAATCTTTCAAAATCCCCCCCACTATGTGTTTGATCTGAGACTGAACCACATTTGGTCCTTGAGAGACGACCTAGGAGTCACTTCCTAGTACTATACTGCATTCTTTTATGCACACTTTTGTTGGGAGGTGCGACCCTCTCATCATGGAGTAAGTGGAGTAAGTGGAGGAAGTTGTGGAAGTGGACGAAGTTGACGAAGTGAAAGAAGTGGACGGACTTGACGAAGTGGACGAAGTGGAAGAAGTGGACAAAGTAGACAAAGTAGAGGAAGTGGAGGAAGGGGAGGAAAGGGAGGATGTGGAGGAAGTGGAGGAAGTGGACAAAGTGAACAAAGTGGAAGAACTTCAAGAAGTTGAAGAGGTGGACGAAGTGGACGATGTCGACGAAGTTGTCGAAGTGCAGTAAGTGGAGGACGTGGAGGAAGTGGACTATGTTGAAGAAGTTGACGAGGTGAGATGAAGTTGACGAAGTGGAGGAAGTGGAGGAAGTTGACAAACTGGAAGAAGTGGAAGAAGAAGGGGAAGAAGAAGTGGAAGAAGAAGTGGACGAAGTTGACGAAGTTGACCAAGTGGACGAAGTTGATGAAGTGAACAAAGTTGACGAGGTGGAGGAAGTGGACGAAATGAAGCAAGTGGAGGAAGTGGAGGAAGTGGTGGAAGTGGAGGAAGTGGAGGAAGTGGACGAAGTTGATGAAGTTGACAAAGTGGACGAGGTGGACGAAGGACGAAGTGGACGAAGTTGGCATAGTGGAGGAAGTGGACGAAGTTGATGAAGTGTAGTAAGTGAAGGATGTGGGGAAAGTGAAAGAATTGGAGGATGTGGAGGAAGTCGAAGAAGTGAAGGAAGTGGACGAAGTGGAGGAAGTTGCGGAAGTGCACGAAGTTGACGAAGTGGAAGAAGTGGACGATGTTGACGAAGTGGACGAAGTGGAAGAAGTGGACGAAGTAGAGGAAGTAGAGGATGTCTACGAAGTGGACAAAGTGGAAGAAGTGGGAGAAGTGGTTGACAAAGTTGACAAAGTGGACGAATTTGACGAGGTCGACGAAGTTGACGAAGTGGAGGAAGTGGAGGAAGTGGACGAAGTGGAGAAAGTAGACAAAATGGAGGAAGTGGGAGAAGTCGACAAAGTGAACGAAGTCGAAGAACTGCAAGAAGTGAAAGAGGTGCACGAAGTGGAAGATGTGAACGAAGTTTACGAAGTTGTCGAATTTCAGTAAGTGGACGACGTAGAGGAAGTGGAGGAAGTGGAGGAAGTGGACAAAGTAGAGGAAGTTGACGAAGTGGAAGAAGAAGTGGACGAAGTTGATGAAGTGGACACAGTGGAGGAAGTGGACGAAGTTTACTAAGTGGATGAAGTTGACGAAGTGGAGGAAGTGGAGGAAGCGGAAGAAGTGGAGGAAGTGGTGGAAGAGGACGATGTAGACGAAGTGGACGAAGGGGAAGAAGAAGTGGACGAAGTTAAGGAAGTGGAGGAAGTGGAGTAAGGGTAGGAAAGGGAGGAAATGGAGCAAGTGGAAGAAGTGGAGGAAGTTGATGAAGTCGAAGAAGTTGAAAAAGTGGACGAAGTTGACGAAGTGGAGGAAGTGGAGGAAGTGGAGGATGTGCACGAAGTGGAAGAAGTGGAAGAAGAAGTGGACAAAGTTGACGAAGTTGACCAAGCGGACGAAGTGGATGAAGTAGACGAAGTTGACAAAGTTGACAATGTGGACGAAGTGGGGGAGATGGAGGAAGTGGAGGAAGTGGACGAGGTGGACGAAGTGGAGGAAGTACTGGACGAAGTGAAGAAAGTCGAGGATCTAGAAGAATTGGAGGAAGTGGAGGAAGTGGAGGAAGTTGACGAAGTGGAGGAAGTGGAGGAAGTGGACGGAGTGGAAGAAGTTGACGAGGTGAGATGAAGTTGACGAAATGGAGGAAGTGGAGGAAGTGGACTGACGAGTCGTTATTTCTTGAATTATATTTAGTTTATTGCACTTAAATAAACCAGGGAATTGTGTTTAATTGCTTGTTATTTTCCCGTTTTTCCGAATTCTGCTTAATTTGGTCGGAAATTTGTAATTGTGCTAATTTGGATTTTCTGAGCTGATTAAGTGCATTTTTTGAAGTGCAGGAAAATTTCGGAAATACATTTTGGGACATCAGGAAGAATGCCGAATAAATTCAAGACTCTCCACACAAAGATTTTAGAATTAATTAAATTGTAACTCAGTAGTTTAGAATTTCTGTATCAACTCTTATATTTTGGGTCAATTTTTGGTAAATTAGATTAGACCCAAAATTAGAAATTAATGACTTGGCACCCTAGGGTTTTATTTGTGTGGACCCTACCCTAAAACAAAGGACACACAGCCCTTAGAAAATGGGCAGCCGCCATTTTGCAAAGCAGCACACACACTCTCGGCTCGGTTTCTTTTTGGGGGGCTTTGGTTTGGAACGCTTTTGGAGAGTTTTTGGAGAGTTTTTACGTTGTTTTCTCATTGAATGAAAATGGATTCAGCAGCATTGAGTATTCTTTTATCCTCTTGATTCCAACGCTGTCACGGCCAACATTGTTTGGCATTGAATGTTTTCTTTATTTTGTTCCGCCACACACAAGGCACATCTTTCATCACTTTCAATTTTCATTGGAGAAATGAAGAGCACGATCACATCAAGGGATTTTTTTTTCTTTCTTTAAAAATGAGGCACACATGATGGATTGAGATGGGATGCAGTGCGAACAGAGAGCACACAGGTGTCACGGCCTGGATGGGGTTTGTTTTTAGCATATTCAACCTTCATTTTCTTTTAAGGGAAAAACATTGAATGATGGGACGTTTGGCAGTAGTATAGCAATGTAATCCTTTAATTTATTTGAGAAAGGAGAAATCAATTAGGATGAAGTAATAGGTGCACATGGGAGAGCTGGAGGCAGGACACGGTAATTCAAGAAGCATGGAGAAAGTGAATGAGAAATGAAGAAGTGATTAGGTGAGAGTTGGTGGCAGGGAGATGTCACGTCCAGAAAAGAAAAATTCATTTTTAGCATTTGTTTTCTTTTAGAAAAGTGAACGGAACGGGTGCTTTATTGTGTGTGAAGATAAGATTTTAATTTCCATTGAATGGGGGCTGGAATGATGGGCACGAAAATGATTGAACGCTTGAGCCGAGGAAGTTACGGTCATCACTGCCAGGTCCAGTAGATGATGGAATGCTGAAATGGTGAAGCACGAAATTCAAAGAGTAGCTGTACGTTGGGAGAATGGAGGCACACGGATGTTGAAAGTGTGTGGCTCACAATTACTTTGCTGGAGTGGAAAGAAACACACGCTGATTTAATTGGAGGAAGATTGAATTTTACATTTTGAAGATCATGGTGCTTTATTTTGGACAGTGCACAATGTTGATTAAATTGGAGAGGCGCACACGGTTTGTTCTTGATACATCCTAGGAGATGTGGAGAAGCAGATCCGTGAGATTGGAGGTGCAAAGAGGCATGGACAGCTGTTGAAACCAATGGAACAGTAGCTGCAGAGTTGTATTTTCAGGAGCAGATTGGAAAGGAGTCTTGGATGTGAAGCAGCGGATGATTGGTGATTATGGTGGATGGATATGGAGGCTAGCTTGGAGAGGTGGTTCACAACTCAGAAGGCTTCCTAGAGTGGAAGGAAGTTGCAATGGAAATCAAGCAAAGAAGTGACTCTTGGAGAAGGAATTTGCTATACATTTCAGCAGAAATTCTTTACTACAATCCAAAAGTGATTTACAAGCTTTTCCTATGAGATTTTATAGATTAATCTCAATGCTTTAGGCAAGCAATTTTCACGTTGCAGATCTGATCCCATGTGCTACATGTTTAGCTTCTAAAACACGTGAAAATCAAGTTTTATGTGAATAAAAACAATTACTCATGCAGCCCCATAGAAGGATAAGTACACCCCCTTTTTTATAGAAATGTCCTTTTTACCATTCTCCATGTTTTGGCAGATTTGGCATATCTTCTTGTTCTCCAATTTTCCATCCAAAGATAGCAAATAGTACTTGACCTTGAGGAGAATATTCATCTTGGAGCTTTTTGGCCATTCCTCTTGTGATGGGTCCTATGGTGTTAGACCTTCTTGTATCATCCCCTCCCTCTTGAGAAGGATTTGCCCTCAAATCCAAAAGATCTTCATCTTCACTATCAAATCCTGCAAAAGGTTTAAGATCAGATACATTGAAGGTAGCATGAACACCATATTCAGGAGGAAGATCAAGTTGATAAGCATTGTTATTAATCCTCCTGATCACTCTAAAGGGTCCATCTCCTCTAGGATTGAGTTTAGATTTTCTTAGTTGAGGAAATCTTTCCTTTCTAAGATGAATCCAAACTAAATCTCCTTCATTGAAGATTAACTCTTTCTTGCCCTTATTATGTTTCTTGGCATATTTCTCATTTTGTTGTTGAATTTGAATTTTAACCCTTTGATGTAAATCTTTGATAAATTTAGATTTAGATACCCCATCTTGATGAACAAAATCAATAGAATTTGGAAGGGGTATTAAATCCATGGGTGTCAAAGGATTAAAACCATAAACAACTTCAAAAGGAGACAATTTAGTAGTTCCATGAACTACTCTATTGTAGGCAAACTCAACATGAGGCAGGTACTCATCCCAAGATTTGTGATTTCCTTTAAGAACTACCCTTAGTAAAGTGGAAAGAGATCTATTGACTACTTCAGTTTGACCATCTGTTTGAGGATGGCAAGTAGTAGAAAAAGATAACTTAGTCCCTAATCTAGACCATAAGGTCCGCCAAAAGTGACTAAGAAATTTTGTATCTCTATCCGAAACTATTACCTTAGGTAACCCATGAAGTTTAACCACATCTCTAAAGAATAATTTTGCAATGTTGCTTGCATCATCTACTTTGTGGCAGGGTATAAAATGAGCCATTTTGCTAAATCTATCTACCACCACAAAGATAGAGTCAAAACCCCTAAAAGTTTTGGGAAGACCTAACACAAAATCCATACTTATCTCTTCCCAAGGGGTGGAAGCAACATTCAAAGGAGTATAAAGTCCATGAGGCATTGATTTAGATTTAGCTTCTAAACAAGTTAGACACTTAAAGCAATGCCTTTGAACATCCCTTCTCATGTGAGGCCAAAAGAATTTTTCTTTCAACATGCCAAGGGTCTTTTCTACCCCAAAATGCCCCATTAATCCTCCCTCATGTGTCTCTTTAACAAGGAGTTTTCTATGTGATCCTTGGGGAATGCAAATTTTTCCTTCTTTAAAAAGATACCCCTCTTTCACATAGAATCCTCCTTGAGGCTTATTGAGACATTCCTCATAGATATGAGCAAAATCAGGATCTTGTGAATACAATTCAAGAATGTTATTAAATCCAAGAATTTGAGCTCCCAATGTGGCTAATAGATTAATTTTTCTTGACAAAGCATCAGCCACCACATTGGATTTTCCTTTCTTGTATTTAATAACATAAGTGAATTGTTCAATGAATTCCAACCACTTAGCATGTCTCTTTTGTAACTTGTGTTGACTCTTCAAATACTTAAGTGATTCATGATCACTATGAATGATAAACTCCTTGGCAACAAGGTAATGTTCCCAAGTTTGAAGAGCCCTCACAAGTGCATAGAGTTCCTTGTCATAGGTAGGGTAATTACAAGAGGCACCATGAAGTTTTTCACTAAAGTATGCAATTGGGTGTCCTTCTTGTAATAATACTGCACCTATGCCAAACCCTGAAGCATCACATTCTAGCTCAAAAGTTTTGGAAAAATTTGGCAAAGCTAGAATGGGTGCTTGTGTGAGCTTCTCTTTGAGTAGCTCAAAAGCTTTTTGTTGTTTATCCCCCCAATGGAATGTAACAGCTTTTTTCACCAACTCATTGAGGGGTGAAGCAAGACTAGAGAAGTTAGGAACAAATCTTCTGTAAAAGCTTGCCAACCCATGGAAGCTCCTTACTTCTCCTACATTCTTTGGAGGAGGCCAATCTTGGATGGCCTTTATTTTTTCTGGGTCCACATGAACCCCATTTTTGGTGACCACAAATCCAAGAAATATGACACTATCAACACAAAAGGTACACTTGTCAAAGTTTGCAAACAATTTGTGTGTTCTAAGAATTGTTAAAACAACTCTCAAATGATTTTCATGAGTTTGCAAATTTTGACTATATACCAAGATGTCATCAAAGTAAACAACTACAAACTTTCCAATGCAATCCCTAAGGACATGATTCATAAGTCTCATGAATGTGCTTGGAGCATTTGTAAGACCAAAAGGCATAACTAGCCATTCATATAATCCAAACTTGGTCTTAAAGGCAGTTTTCCATTCATCACCTTCTTTAATTCTTATTTGGTGATAGCCACTTTTTAAATCTACCTTTGAAAATATTTGTGCTCCATGCAATTCATCCAACATATCATCAAGCCTAGGAATGGGATGTCTATACTTGATTGTGATGTTGTTGATAGCTCTACAATCACAACACATGTGCCACTTTCCATCTTTTTTTGGTACCAGCAACACTGGTACAACACAGGGACTTAGACTCTTTTGAACTAAGCCTTTATCTAGTAGCTCTTGGACTTGTGTCTCAATCTCCTTAGTTTCTTGGGGATTTGTCCTATAGGCTGGCCTATTAGGAAGAACTGCCCCTGGAATGAAATCAATTTGATGTTCTATTCCTCTTATGGGTGGAAGCCCTTTTGGAATTTCTTGGGGGAATAGATCATCAAATTCTTTCAAAAATTTTTGAATGGATGGAGAAAGAGTTGAAGTCTTTGAATCACTAGATGTACATGTAAGTGTCCCTTGACAAAGAAGAAGATATGAAGGTTGCTCAACTTGAAGTGTATTGATTAAAGTCTTTTTGTTTAAAAGAACTTCATGTTGAGTGACCTTAGGTGGCACACTTGTTTCCCTACCCTCCTTTCTTTTTGACTTTTTCTTTTGGTCATGTTCTTGTTTTCTTAAAGACTTCATTTGTGCTTGATCCTTAGCCACTTGGGTAGGAGTCAAAGGATGAAGCACAAACTTCTTGTCCCTTTGATGGATAGTGATGGTATTGGTTAGACCATGATGGATAGTTTGATGATCAAATTGCCATGGTCTCCCCAATAACACATGACATGCTTCCATGGGAACTATATCACATAAAACTTCATCTTTGAAGTTCCCAATGGAAAATGCCAACTTCACTTGATTCTTGACTATTATATCCCCATCTTCATTTAGCCAATGAAGTTTATAAGGTTTTGGATGGGGTATAATATCAAGCTTCAACTTCTCAACCAACCTTGTGCTACAACAATTGCAACAAGATCCACTATCAACAATGAGAGAACAATGATTTTCTTGAATTTTACATCTTGTATGAAAGATGTTCTCTCTTTGTGATATGTGTTCAAGACTTGGTTGGTTGCTAAGTATCCTTCTTACCATGAGAAGTTGCCCATCATCAGCATATATTTCCTCTTCCCTCTCTTCTTCCTCACTCTCACTTGTACTAGTTGGGGTGTCACTTTCACTACTATAAATGTCCTTGCCTTTCAAAATAATGTTTCTTTTTGTAGGACATTGAGTAGCTACATGACCCCTTCCTAGACATTTGAAGCATTTGATTTCACTTGTAGGACATATGAGAATTTCTCCTATGCCTTCTAGAAGTAGAAGGCTGATGAGGGTAATAATCACCCAGACTCATGGTCATCCCTCCCTCTTGAGAGTTTTCACTCTGACTTCCCCTAGACTTACTTTTTCTTATCATTCTCAACTCATCTTGAATAACAGCATTTTGAAGCTCTCTATTGACTTTCTCTTCATTCATTTCTCTTCTTATTTCCTTGAATTCATTAACTAAAGTTTGAAGAGAAAAATGTTCTTTTTCACTATCACTAATCCTAGGAGAATGCCTTCTAGACATTATGATGGACTTAAATGTTATTCTTGAAGTAAAGACTAGAGATTTCACTTGAAAGCAATATTCCAGGTAAGGGAGGTGATTCACTAGGAATGCTTAAGTACCAAGCCTTATCCTTGCCAAATATGCTTCTAGTTACTTACTAGAGTCCTTAGATAAAAATCACTCTTAAATCCACTTAAGTCTTAAAGACACAAAGAAAACACAAAGCAAAGAAAAGACACAACCTAACTCTAAATTCGGACCCCTAAGAGAGCTTCCTATTCGCACAAGATATATGCTATCTAGTCGAGAATGGGACAAGCAATTAAAGTGAGGTCTCCTAGGTGAGGCTTAGACTTTGGATCTAAGACACACTCACCGACTACTCAATTTTAGGTTGTGAGACTTCTTTGAGTCTAGTTACAAATGAGGGAAGAGCACTTGTGAACTCTAGCACCTCACTTGCTTAGATTTGGAACTTACAACCAAAGAAAACCAATGGAAATTACAAAGAAAATTAGTAAGTTGGAAAGGAAAAGTTAAAATAGGCTAAGGAATCAATGTGTGCAGCTTTGGTTGCTCTCAAAGAACTTGAATCTACTGGATTCCAACAATTCTCTCAGCTGCAAAGTGTTTAAACAAGCATTAATTTTCTGCAGTATAGAATGCTGCTGCAAGTCTCGGTTTTTTTTTTTTCTTCTTCAAGGCTCAACTTCATTCACTTTTCTTCACCAATTGAACTTCCTTTGATGCTTCCACTTGCAGTGAGCCATTTGAGTTATAGTTCACCTATCCAACAAACCAATTAATCACAGAAACTACCACCACAATTGCCAGCAAAATCACATCCAAGTGACAGCAACACCAGGACTTTTGTCAAACAGATGGTGTGCAGAATGTATAAAAATCGAAAATCAATCAATGACAGGGTTTTCAGACACGGTGGTACCTCAAATAGATCCTAAGAATGGTTCTAGATCAGATTTAAAACACAAGAAAAGACTTTAAATCAGAATCACACACAAATTGGTTATGCATTGAAAATTGACAAAACTGTTTGATGAAATGCCTGAACCAGATTTCTGCACCAGATTTCTGCACCAGATTTTTACACACTTCAACTTTCGAAACTGATGATGCAATGGTCCTAAGTGCCTTTTAACATATGTAATATCTCTTTTGACTTGTTATCTTAATATTTTTAATGAACCATGGCTTTTACTGCATCTAAAAATGATAAATCAAGCAAAGTAATGTAGTGCAGAATTTGACAAAAAAAAACCAGCACAGTTTTGGCAGCAGAGTCAATTTTTCAATGCAGAAAAATAGACCAAATGAACAGTACTGCACCTAGTTGTTTTCCAATGATTCAAACATGTTTTGATGATGAATGATGACTTGTTGGAACTAATTGAATGCATCAAAACTATATAAAACAGAAAATCACTACTGCAGTACCAGATTTCAGCTAACTTTAACAACTAGCATGGTCAAATTTTGATTCAAAAGTAATTCTGATTTGAAAACAGCAAAGAGGAGTTAGAAATGGTATTTGAAAGTTGCACAAATGCAGAAATTCAGTGTTGATGATGGTTAGCAATGATCTAATACTAACCACACACAATTAAGCAGAATTGACTCAAGGAAACTCATGCATCTCGGTTACTGCATTTTTTTATGCTTACACATTACAAAACACTTGGAATCAACTCATTTCATGTTCCAAATGATTCAGACATTAACTCATTCAATTGTTGTTCAATAGAACAGTGCACAATGCTATATGAACAGTGGAATGTTTTTTTTTTACAGCATTACACTTTCTGGAAAACAGAACAGCAACTAAAACAAATCATGCAGATCTGAGTTTGGTTGGCAAATTTAAACACCTGAGCTCATCTCTTGATTGTTCATTGCTCTTAATTGGTGTAGCCACATCCAACACTTTCAGAACCGTAAAACTGGGTTAAAAACCAGAGTTGATGACAGAACATCAAATTAACCAAACATGACTAAGACAAAACGGAAAATGATGCTCAAATGATTAAAATGACTCAAAACAGCAAGAGATAACCGAATAAAATGATGATAGACTCAAGCAAATAGAGCTGGTATCAATAAAACTCAAAACATAGAAGCCTAAACACATCATAGATGCTGAAACAGAAACAGAATTTAGAAGAACCACAAGACATAGCAGGAATTTGAATGACAGTTTGAAAAATGAAATATGAAGCCACTTATCTCACGGTTCAAGTTAGAACCTAAGCTCTGAATACCACTTGATACATCCTAGGAGATGTGGAGAAGCAGATCCGTGAGATTGGAGGTGCAAAGAGGCATGGACAGCTGCTGAAACCAATGGAACAGTAGCTGCAGAGTTGTATTTTCAGGAGCAGATTGGAAAGGAGTCTTGGATGTGAAGCAGCGGATGATTGGTGATTATGGTGGATGGATATGGAGGCTAGCTTGGAGAGGTGGTTCACAACTCAGAAGGCTTCCTAGAGTGGAAGGAAGTTGCAATGGAAATCAAGCAAAGAAGTGACTCTTGGAGAAGGAATTTGCTATACATTTCAGCAGAAATTCTTTACTACAATCCAAAAGTGATTTACAAGCTTTTCCTATGAGAGTTTATAGATTAATCTCAATGCTTTAGGCAAGCAATTTTCACGTTGCAGATCTGATCCCATGTGCTACATGTTTAGCTTCTAAAACACGTGAAAATCAAGTTTTATGTGAATAAAAACAATTACTCATGCAGCCCCATAGAAGGATAAGTACACCCCCTTTTTTATAGAAATGTCCTTTTTACCCTTCTCCATGTTTTGGCAGATTTGGCATATCTTCTTGTTCTCCAATTTTCCATCCAAAGATAGCAAATAGTACTTGACCTTGAGGAGAATATTCATCTTGGAGCTTTTTGGCCATTCCTCTTGTGATGGGTCCTATGGTGTTAGACCTTCTTGTATCAGTTCATAAAGTATTTTATTTTATTTTCTTTCTTCACGCTTGGACCGTGGATGAGTTTTATATTCTACATGTTACAAAACTTTCATCGTTAAATGAATTTAAATGTTTTAAAGTCATTTCTGCTTATTCAACAACTGCAATTTAGTTTACTATTAACGTGTTTTCTTTGTGTCATTTTCGTGATGAATTATTTTTAATGTTTAGCTTACTCGTTGCATTTTAATAGTTTCAATTGTGTTTGGATATTTACCTATTGCATTGTTCACTTTAATGTCTTCTTTTATTTCAATGCTTTCAACTATGTTCGGTCGTATTCAATCCCCAATTTTAATTTAGTTATTCTGGATTCACAAAATTTTCAAACCCCCCCTACGTGTTGATCTGAGACTGAACCCAATTTGGTCCTTGAGAGACGACCTAGGAGTCACTTCCTAGTCTATACTGCATTCTTTTATGCACAACTTTTGTGGGAGGTGCGACCCTCTCATCATGGACAAACTGGAAGAAGTGGAAGAAGAAGTGGACGAAGTTGACCAGGTGGACGAAGTTGATGAAGTGAACAAAGTTGACGAAGTGGAGGAAGTGGAGGAAGTGGATGAAATGAAGCAAGTGGAGGAAGTGGTGGAAGTGGAGGAAGTGGACGAAGTTGATGAAGTTGACGAAGTGGACGAGGTGGACGAAGAACGAAGTGGACGAAGTTGGTGTAGTGGAGGAAGTGGACGAAGTGGATGAAGTTGACGAAGTGGAGTAAGTGAAGGATGTGGGGAAATTGAAAGAATTGGAGGATGTAGAGGAAGTGGAAGAAGTGAAGGAAGTGGACGAAGTTGCGGAAGTGCACGAAGTTGACGAAGTGGAAGAAGTGGACGAAGTGGATGAAGTGGACGAAGTGGAAGAAGTGGACGAAGTAGCGGAAGAAGAGGATGTGGACGAAGTGGAAAAAGTGGAAGAAGTGGGAGAAGTGGTGGACGAAGTTGACAAAGTTGACGAAGTGGACGAATTTGACGAGGTCGACGAAGTGGAGGAAGTGGACGAAGTGGAGGAAGTGGACGAAGTGGAGAAAGTGGACGAAATGGACGAAGTGGAGGAAGGGGGAGAAGTCGACGAAGTGAACGAAGAGGAAGAACTGCAAGAAGTGAAAGAGGTAGACGAAGTGGAAGATGTGGACGAAGTTTACGAAGTTCGAATTTCAGTAAGTGGAGGACGTAGAGGAAGTGGAGGAAGTGGAGGAAGTGGACAAAGTAGAGGAAGTGGAGGAATTCGACGAAGTGGAAGAAGAAGTGGAAGAAGTTGACGAAGTGGACACAGTGGAGGAAGTGGACGAAGTGGAGGAAATGGAGGAAGTGGAAGAAGTGGAGGAAGTTGTGGAAGAAGACGATGTAGACGAAGTGGACGAAGGGGAAGAAGAAGTGGACGAAGTTAAGGAAGTCGAGGAAGTGGAGTAAGGGTAGGAAAGGAAGGAAATGGAGCAAGTGGAAGACGTGGAGGAAGTTGACGAAGTCGAGGAAGTTGACGTAGTCGAAGAAGTTGAAAAAGTGGACGAAGTTGACGAAGTGGAGGAAGTGGAGGAAGTGGAGGATGTGCACGAAGTTGACGAAGTTGATAATGTTGACCAAGTGGATGAAGTTGACAATGTGGACGAAGTGGATGAAGTTGACGAAGTGGACGATCTGGACGAAGTGCACGAAGTAGACGAAGTGGACGAAGTTGATGAAGTGGAGGAAGTTGAGGAAGTGGAGGAAGTTGACGAAGTGGACGAAGTGGACGAAGTTCACGAAGTAGACGTAGTTGACGAAGTAGAAGAAGTGGAGGAAGTGGAAGAAGTGGAGGAAGTGTAGTAAGTAGAAGAAGTGGAGGAAGTGGAGGTAGTGGAGGAAGTGGACAAAGTTGACGAAGTGGAGGCAGTGAACGAAGTGGAGGAAGTAGAGGAAGTGGACGAAGTCGACGTAGTGAAAGAAGTGGAAGAAGAAGTGGATGAAGTTCATGAAGTGGAGGAAGTGGAGGAAGTGGACGAAGAGGACGAAGTTGACGCAGTGGATGAAGTGGAGGAAGTAGTGGACGAAGTGGGGGAAGTGGACGAAGTGGAAGAAGTGGGAGAACTGGACGAAGTGGAGGAAGTGGAAGAAGTGGAGGAAGTGGCCGAAGTCGACGAAGTTTATGATGTTGACGTAGTGGTCGAAGTGGAGGAACTGGACGAAGTGGAGGAAGTGAACGAAGTGGACGGAGTTGACGATGTTGAGGCAGTGGAAGAAGTGGAAGAAAAAGTGGAAGAAGAAGTGGACGAAGTGGGGGAAGTGGACGAAGTTGACAAAGAGGACGAAGTCGAAGAAGTGAAGGAGGTGGAGGAAGTGGTCGAAGTGGACAAAGTGGAGGAAGTGGACGAAGTTGACAAAGTTAACGTAGTGGTCGAAGTGGAGGAAGTGGACGAAGTGGACGAAGACAACGAAGGTAAAGAAGTTGACGAATTTGGGGTAGTGGAGCAAGTGGATGATGTTGACGAAGTGGAGGAAGTGGACGAAGTTGACAAAGTTGATGTAGTGGTCGAAGTGGAGGAAGTGGACGAAGTTGACGAAGTGGACGAAGCGGACGAAGTTGACGAAGTGGACGAAGATGACGCAGTAGAGGAAGTGGAGGAAGTGGAGTAAGTGTAGTAAGTGGAGAAGGTGGATGAAGTGGAAGAAGTGGAAGAAGACGTGGTCGAAGTGGACGAGGTTGACGAAGTGGACGAAGTTGACGAAGTAGAGGTAGTGGAGGAAGTGAGGAAGTGGAGGAAATGGAGGAAGTGGAGGAAGTGGAGGAAGTAGAACAAGTGGAAGAAGTGGAGGAAGTAGAGGAAGTGGAGGAAGTGGACGAAGTAGAGGAAGTGGAGGAAGTGGAGGAAGTGGAAGAAATGGAAGATGAAGTAGATGAAGTTGACCAAGTTGACGAAGTAGAGGAAGTGTGATGAGTCAATATTTTCTCAATTTCACTTAGCTTATTGTACCGAATTTAATCAAGGAATTGTGCTTGAATGTCCAGTATTTTCCCATTTTTCTTAATTGTGCTTAATTTGATCGGAAATTCAAATTTTAATTAATTTGAATTATTTGAGCTAATTATTTGCATTATTAATTGTAGGGAAATTTTTGGAAATATAATTTGGGACACTTGGAGGTAAAATGAGATGAAGAATGGGGTGCACATAGCGATGGCGCACGTGAAAGAAGTGTTAAATCACTTGGCCTGGTCCAGCTGCTTGGAAGTGCACACGGAAGTGGTCCAACACAGTCCACACGTCCATGCGGGCTTCACGCTTCCAGCAGCACAGGCGGCCCACATCTTCATTTTTCCAGCCAATTCACACGTCCAAGAAGCACTTTGGAGGTGGCATCCAGCAAAATGAAAGCAGCTTGGAGAGGAGGCAAGAGGCCCACGTGAAGACAGCACATAGCGTGCTCCAGCAGAAACAGCAACACACGAAAGAGGGAGTTGCGTCTGGAAATTTGGTTAGTCCGTGGCCCAGCAGCAGTTTGGTGTCACGCGGAGAAGCGCTGGCAGCAGGGGGGTGACTAACAGCAAGGATGCATCCAGAGCTTTGAAGAGGTTCACAGTCCAGCTGCCACTTCAAGCTTCCAGCACACTGCAGCACACGTCCAACCCGGAAGCAGCCAAATGGTAGAAGCAGGGGTGCGGGGAGAGAATGGAGGTGCAAAGAGAAAATAAAAAGCAACCAGAGGAAGCGGTAATAAGAATGGAATCTCCAGCCACAACCTAGAGGGTAGCACGTAGAGCAGGGAGCTCTCGATTGGAGGGATTGCCTCTCACGTTAGGAAGTAGCGGACAACAAAATGGAGGGTTACGGTTGAGTTCTTATTTTCATTTCCTTGTTGGAGGGCATGGTGCACTTACTTAGTCTTTCATTTTGCTGGAACGTTTTATTTTTGAAGGGAATTCAATTTCTTCTAGAATAGCTCTTTTAATTCATTTAGTCATTCAGCTGGAAGAGCACATGTGGTGATTGAACTCATTTCTTTCTTTTAGAAAAGTTAACCGTCACATTCATTTTTCGGTCTCTGCACTTGTTTTTCTTGGAACGTTATTTCCAATATAATGAGCATTTTTGCTGTGCACGGTTACTCATGAATCAAGAGTCTCGGTTTTATTTTCCAGCAGAGAAAGTGGTGTGCTCACGGGAATTAGCTTTTGGTTTTCATTGTTTTTAGAGATTAGGATGTGGTTTTAATGAGGGAGAGATGGTGATTGATTGGAGAAAGATACAAGCAGACGGTCTTGTGAACATTTCATTTTATTTCATTTTAGCAAAGTTTGCTTCATCCAGCTACTGTTCACGTGCTACTTTTATACCCATTTCATTACTTCACTTTCTAGCTTAGTAATTGCAATTCAATTGGCACATGAGTTTTCTGAATTATTTATTTCATTTAATTAGATTCATATATGCATTTCATTTTTAGCCAAGTGTTTCTTTATTATCGGCTGAATTTTAAGTAGTTCACACATCTTGTTTTAGAAACCGTTTAGTCTCAATGTAGAACCGTTCGGTCATCTGTTGGACAGTTCGGTCCTCATGGTTTGCTTATTTATTTCAGTGTTTTAAATTATGTTTGGTTGTATTTACTTTCCAGTTTTAATGTTGTTAATTTCTAATCGCAATAAACATTTTCACAAACCCCCCCCACTGCGTGTTTGATCTGAAACTGAACCCAAATTGGTGCTTAAGAGATGACCTAGGAGTCACTTCCTAGTCTATACTACATTCTTTTATGCACAACTTTTGTTGGGAGGTTCGACCCTCTCATCAAAATGGCGCCGTTGCCGGGGACCAACGGTTCAGTCTTAGGTCTTTTTGTTGTGTTAGTGTGTGTTGTGTTTTGTCTTGTGTTGTGATGTTCTGTTTTGTGTGTGCGTGTTGCATGTATAAATGTGTTGTGTTTTATTTGTTTCGTAATTTGTAGTATTTTTCTTTTTCCATGTCTACCTATTCTGATTTCGTGAATACTGCTTGTTTTGCTAGTGCCTCTGATTATGATTCTCATTTTGCATGTTACCCTGATTGTAATTCATATTCTGCTAATTTCTATGTTGAGAACAATATGACTCATCCTCTAATTTCTGAGAGTGCTCTTTGTGAGCCGGTTTCACTTAAGGAGGATGATCTTCATTGCGATCTCACCCCTGGACTGATACATTTGCTGCCTAAGTTTCATGGTTTTGCAGGAGAATGCCCACACAGACATTTGGAGGAGCTCCACATCATGTGCTCTTCGATGAAGCCTCCAGATGTCCCTCTTGATTACATTTTCTTGAGCGCATTTCCGCATTCATTACAAGGAGCAGCTAAGGATTGGAAAGACTCTCTTCCTCTGAGATCCGTTACCGATTGGGGATATCTTGAGCATCAGTTTCTGAACAAATTTTCCCCTGTGCAATATGCTTACAGCAACGGTCTTGGATGGAATGACCCTACCTTGGGATGGTATGATGCTCCACAGCATCAATATCAAGAACCACCATTCCAGAGTACTTTTATGCCTCCACCAGTCCGGCAATGCGAGAGTCAGCAGTATAGTGCTCCTGCCGAAATAGCTCCTCAGCCTTCTACTTCTGAGCCTACATTGAAGGAGTTGTTGGAGCAGATGACCATGCAGAACTTTCAGTTCCAGCAAGAGAACATGCAGTTCCAGCAAGAAATAGGAGCTGCCATTCAGAGTATGACTGATCAGATAGGGCATATGGCCACTCAACTCACTGAGGAACAGTCTCAAGATTCAGAGTTACCATTTCAAACTGTTCAGATTCCAGATGATGATGATAGTGGCATCAACATAGAAGATGGGGAGAAGAGTCATGAGCTTACTACTGTGCCATCTACTTTCCCATCATCCCACGTCCCTACCCTTGCACCTGAGGAGACTGATGATTATTTTGAGGAGCAGGCAGAAATAAGCAGTAATCCTGAACCAGGTAGACCACCTTCATCTTCCCACACTCTACCAATCTTCAAGGAAGAGGAGGTAAGCATACCTCAGTATGATTATGTCTGTGATGATTATGTTCTTGATTATGTTGTTCATGATTATGCTGTTGAGAGGTACGTTGATGATCATATTGTTGCTGAGCATGTTTTTAATTCTCCCTCTGTGCATGATGAGAACCACTTTTTGATATCACATCCGAATGTTTATTCTCAATGCACTGAACATGAATCTGAGTATGTTATTGATATTGCTTGTGATTTTGAAATTGATTCATGTTCTGAGGATGTATCTGAGGTTCAAGTAAATTTTAATGCTTTTGAATTGGTAAAACTTGAACCATTTAAGCCTGTTCTGGATTCTGATATTGATACACATGTGCACACTCATGTTGTGGATTCATTATTCCCTGTAGAGCACATTGACATACCTGATGTTCACTGTCCTTGCACTGATCTTGATTTAAATGATAGCCTTGAGGATGCAGCTGATGACTTGGAGATTGGTAAGAAAATTTTCAATGAGCAAAAACAGGTTTATCCTGAACTTGAGATTCCAAACACTTTACCTGATTTGCTTATGCATTCAAATGCCTGTGATTTGATGCACACTGATTCTATAGGATTCATGACTGATACTGATACAGATTTGATTGACCATTCTAAAATTTTTGATTCAGTATCAGCCATTGAACCCATTGGTCTAAGGGTTGTTTTAAATGGACATGATTGCCGTGATGAAATTTTGAATGATAATAGCCTTGAACTGACCTTTGGTTCTGTTGATGATGCATATATCAATATTGATTTTGAGGTGGAAACTATGCAATCTGATAACTCTATAGAGTTAGGACTGAACTTTGATCTGACACAGTTCTCTGAGAACTTTGAATGTGATTGTGAATCTGGTTCTTGCCCGATCTGTATTGAAATTGATTATGTGTTACAGACAGATTCTAAGCGTATAACAGATGCTATTAATTGTGAGTTTCATGACCATGCTGCAGGAGGTACATATGAATTTGACCAACATGCACCCCCAGTAGAAGACAAGGGTGCGTACATACACAATAGTTTGAAGATCAACAGGCACCTGCTGAACCTGCTCATCAACAATCACTGCATAGATCCAGCTGTGGAAGACATTTCCCTGCTTGATCAAATATGGAGGATGAAGCAATTTTTCCTCAAAACTTCCTGGCTGGATACTGTGGTGGAAGACATCTCCCTGCAAGTCCAAAATTGGCAACTGCCACCATGATCAGGGGAGTTTTCCTTTTCTCTTCTCCCCCTTTCCCTACTTTAATTGCACTTGTCCATGATCTGTTGACTGTTATGATTTCTGATCTTATGCTTATGACACATTGAGGACACTGTGTAGTTTAAGTGTGGTCTATTGGGGGAGATTTTTATTTTTTTTTTGTTAGTTTTTGTTTTCTTGGTTAAATTTTTTTCTTTTCTAGGTTATTTTTGTCGTGTCTTGTGTACAGTTTTACATGTTTCTCTTGATTTCTGGACTTTGATTAGGTTGTAGATGTGTCTTTCACTTCATTGATACTCTGATTTGTTTGAATTCCTTGCTTTTCTCTGCTTGGGAAGATGATTATGATGTTTGAGAGGTTGAATTGATTGTGACAATTACCCTGTGTGAGATTTGAGCCACTTTATGTTCTTTCTTGTGTGTGATACGTCTCTTGATTGCTTGCGCATATGCCTTGGCTTGACTCTTGTTGATAATTCTTGATTGATATGCATGTTTGGAAGTGATAAAGGCAGTTTTGTTTTTGAGCCTCTCTAGCCAAATAAGCTTACCTTGCTCTGAGTCTTTGATAACCCCTTTTGAGCCTATTCTTTCCTCCAATTCTTTGTTTTGAAGCTCATACACTAGCCCTAAGTGAAAAACCATGAGTACCTTAACCTTAGGGAATTTTGGAGCTTTGGAAGTGTTTTGGGAACAAGTGTGGTCTTCTTGGGGATTCTTATGAATTGGCTAGTTGGTTCCTCTCTTTGTTTTGTTTTGGTAAATATATGTGTATCTTGTTTTTTACAATTTTGTTTTGAAAAAAAAGAGAAAAGAAAAGAGAGCAGAAAAATAGTGAAAAAAAAAATGTGAATAATTGTGAATAATGGAGTCAAGAAGAGGATGGAATTAGAGGTTGTGGGTGTGTCTGAATGTGTTTACACTTGTTCCCCATAGCTCCTTTGTTCCTTATGGTTTGTAGCTTCTTTTCCAGATATATCCTACCTTGTCCTTGGCCCCATTACAACCATGAAAAGACCTTTTGATTTGAACATGCATATGTTTGAGTGTTGATAGTAGAGGCTTGCCAAGTCTATTGTTGTTTGCTTTCTTGAGTGCATTGAGTTGAAATTCTTTACCTGAGACACTTGAGAAAAACACTGATAGTGCATCTGTGAGGTTCTGTTGCTTTTGATTCACCTCTTGAGCTGATTGATCATTTTGCCATGTCTTGAACTGCTTGGATGAACTTCATGAGTATCTGTTTTCTTTGATTTTGTGTTGGATATTGTCTACTTCCTTTCTTGGTCCAGATTCCCTGAGAACTGTGTAATTCTGTTTCTGTCATTGTTAGTCTTTGTTTTGTGTTTGCTGAGTTGTGTCATTTCCCTGGATGTCCTCTGAACTATTCCTTGATTTGCGTCTTGATTTTGCCCAGGAGTGCAAAAGACTAAGTGTGGTCTATTTTGATGAGTCAATATTTTCTCAATTTCACTTAGCTTATTGTACCGAATTTAATCAGGGAATTGTGCTTGAATGTCCAGTATTTTCCCATTTTTCTTAATTGTGCTTAATTTGATCGGAAATTCAAATTTTAATTAATTTGAATTATTTGAGCTAATTATTTGCATTATTAATTGTAGGGAAATTTTTGGAAATATAATTTGGGACATTTGGAGGTAAAATGAGATGAAGAATGGGGTGCACATAGAGATGGCGCACGTGAAAGAAGTGTTAAATCACTTGGCCTGGTCCAGCTGCTTGGAAGTGCACACGGAAGTGGTCCAACACAGTCCACACGTCCATGCGGGCTTCACGCTTCCAGCAGCACAGGCGGCCCACATCTTCATTTTTCCAGCCAATTCACGCGTCCAAGAAGCACTTTGGAGGTGGCATCCAGCAAAATGAAAGCAGCTTGGAGAGGAGGCAAGAGGCCCACGTGAAGACAGCACATAGCGTGCTCCAGCAGAAACAACAACGCACGAAAGAGGGAGTTGCGTCTGGAAATTTGGTTAGTCCGTGGCCCAGCAGTTTGGTGTCACGCGGAAAAGCGCTGGCAGCAGGGGGGTGACTTACAGCAAGGATGCATCCAGAGCTTTGAAGAGGTTCACAGTCCAGCTGCCACTTCAAGCTTCCAGCACACTACAGCACACGTCCAACCCGGAAGCAGCCAAATGGTAGAAGCAGGGGTGCGGGGAGAGAATGGAGGTGCAAAGAGAAATTAAAAAGCAACCAGAGGAAGTGGTAATAAGAATGGAATCTCCAGCCGCAACCTAGAGGGTAGCACGTAGAGCAGGGAGCTCTCGGTTGGAGGGATTGCCTCTCACGTTAGGAAGTAGCGGACAACAAAATGGAGGGTTACGGTTGAGTTCTTATTTTCATTTCCTTGTTGGAGGGCATGGTGCACTTACTTAGTCTTTCATTTTGCTGGAACGTTTTATTTTTGAAGGGAATTCAATTTCTTCTAGAATAGCTCTTTTAATTCATTTAGTCATTCAGCTGGAAGAGCACATATGGTGATTGAACTCATTTCTTTCTTTTAGAAAAGCTAACCGTCACATTCATTTTTCGGTCTCTGCACTTGTTTTTCTTGGAAGGTTATTTCCAGTATAATGAGCATTTTTGCTGTGCACGGTTACTCATGAATCAAGAGTCTCGGTTTTATTTTCCAGCAGAGAAAGTGGTGTGCTCACGGGAATTAGCTTTTGGTTTTCATTGTTTTTAGAGATTAGGATGTGGTTTTAATGAGGGAGAGATGGTGATTGATTGGAGAAAGATACAAGCAGACGGTCTTGTGAACATTTCATTTTATTTCATTTTAGCAAAGTTTGCTTCATCCAGCTACTGTTCACGTGCTACTTTTATACCCATTTCATTACTTCACTTTCTAGCTTAGTAATTGCAATTCAATTGGCACATGAGTTTTCTGAATTATTTATTTCATTTAGTTAGATTCATATATGCATTTCATTTTTAGCCAAGTGTTTCTTTATTATCGGCTGAATTTTAAGTAGTTCACACATCTTGTTTTAGAAACCGTTTAGTCTCAATGTAGAACCGTTCGGTCATCTGTTGGACAGTTCGGTCCTCATGGTTTGCTTATTTATTTCAGTGTTTTAAATTATGTTTGGTTGTATTTACTTTCCAGTTTTAATGTTGTTAATTTCTAATCGCAAAAAACATTTTCACAAACCCCCCCCCCCACTGCGTGTTTGATCTGAAACTGAACCCAAATTGGTCCTTGAGAGACGACCTAGGAGTCACTTCCTAGTCTATACTGCATTCTTTTATGCACAACTTTTGTTGGGAGGTGCGACCCTCTCATCAAAGTGGTGGAAGTGGACGAAGTGGACGAAGTGAAGGAAGTGGACGAAGTGGACGAAGAGGAAGTCGACAAAGTTGCGAAGTTGACGAGGTTGATGTAGTGGTTGAAGTGGACAAGTGGAGGAAGTAGAGGATGTGGAGGTAGTGGACGAAGTTGACGAATAAAACGGAGTGGACGAATTTGGGGTAGTTGAGCAAGTGGACGATGTTGACAAAGTGGAAGAAGTGGACGAAGTTGACGAAGTGGAAGCAGTGTAGTAAGTGGAGGAAGTGGAGGAATTGGACGATGTGGACAAAGTGGATGAAGAAGTGGAGGAAGTGGAGGCAGTGGAGAAAGTACAAGAAGTTGAGGAAGTGGAGGAAGTTGACGAAGTCGACGAAGTTGACGAAGTGGACGAAGTAGGCGAAGTGGACGAAGAGGACGAAGTGACGAAGTGAACAAAGTGACGAAGTGGACGAAGTGGATGAATTGGACGAAGTAGAGGAAGTGGACGAAATGGAAAAAGTAGAAGAAGAAGTTGACAAAGTGGAAGAAGAAGTTGACGAAGTGGAAGAAGTTGATGAAGGTGACGTAGTAGAGGAAGTGGAGGTAGTGGAGGAAGTTGATGAAATGGAAGAAGAACTGGACGAAGTTGACGAAGTAGACGAAGTTGACGTAGTGGACGAAGTGGAGGAATTGGAGGGAGTGGACGAAGAGGACGAAGTTGACGAAGTGGATGAAGTGGAGGAAGTAGAGGAGGTGGAAGAAGTGGAAGGAGAAGTGGACGAAGTGGATTAACTTGACGAAGTGGAGGTTATGCACGAAGTTGATAAAGTGAACGAAGTTGACGTAGTTGACGTAGTGGACGAAGTGGAGGAAGTGGAGGAAGTGGAGGAAGTGGACGTAGAGGAGGTGAAGGAAGTGGACGAGGTGGACGAAGTGGAAGAAGTGGAAGAAGAAGTTGGCAATGTGGACGAAGTTGACGTAATGGAGGAAGTGGAGGATGTGGAGGAAGTGGACGAAGTTGATGAAGTTAACGAACTAGACGAAGTGGACGAAGTGGAAGAGGAAGTTGGCGAAGTGGACGAAATGGACGGAGTTGCGAAGTTGACGACATTGATCTAGTGGAGGAAGTGGAGAAGTGGAGGAAGTGGAGGACGTCGAGGATGTGGGTGAAGTGGATGAAGTGGTAGAAGTGGACGAAGAGGACGAAGTTGAGGAAGTTGACGAATTTGGGGTAGTGGAGCAAGTGGACGATGTTGACGAAGTGGACGAAGTTGACAAGGTGGACGAAGTTGATGAAGTGTAGTAAGTGGAGGAAGTGGAGGAAGTGGAAGATGTGGACAAAGTGGATGAAGAAGTGGAGGAAGTTGAGGAAGTAGAAGAAGTTGAGAAAGTGGAGGGAGTGGAGGAAGAAGTGCAGGAAGTGGAGGAAGTTGAGGAAGTGGACGAAGTTGACGAAGTGGAGGAAGTGGAGGTCGACAAAGTGGTGGAAGTGGACGAAGTGGACGAAGAGGAGGAAGTGGACGAAGTAGACGAAGTTTACGAAGTGGAAGAAGTGTAGGAAGTGGGGGAAGAGGAGGAAGTTGACAAAGTTAACGTAGTGGTCGAAGTAGAGGAAGTGGACGAAGTGGACGAACTGGAGGAAGTGGACGAAGTTGACCAAGTTGACGAAGTGGAGGAAGTGGACGAAGTAGAGGAAGTGGGGGAACTGGAGGAAGTACATGATAACAGTTGAAAAACTGTTATTTTCATGCTTAAAAGTGATACTAAAAGCAACCTTTAGACTTAAAAACTAGCTTGAAATCATGCTTTTATCTATACTTTCATAAATATGAGAGCTGGACAGGTTTATGCTTGATTTAAGTGTTTTTGTGCAGGTTTTAAGGTGAATTTGGTGAAACAAGTGAAGAAGGAGAGAGATGACATTAGAAAAGAGATCAAAGAGTGCAAAAAGAGAAGTCGAAGGCACCGCTCAGCGGCATTTTACCGCTGAGCGGCACTCAAGAGGTGACGTTGGAACCGCTGAGGGGCAAACTGGCCGCTGAGGGGAAGAAAAGGACGCGCAATCACCGCTGAGCGGCACTTTTTGGGCTTGGGCTTTTGTAATCTTTTGTAACTCTAGAATAGTATTTAAGGGCTTGCACGTCCCTAGAATTAGTATCTTTGGCAGAAACGAGGCAAACACTCTCTCTTCCACCCCTTTGAAGGAGGATCTTGGATGCTCAGGCTACCTCTTCACCTTTATTGGGTTTATTCTTTCATTCTTTCATTGTTATTCATCTAGGTTCACCATGAATATGGTGAACTAAACCTTGTATGTTTGTTGGGGAATCAATGTAATCTCTTGAAGCTCTCATATGTGGAATCGTTGTTTACATCTTTTAATTAAGACATATGCTTTCTTTCATCATTAGTTAGGGTTTTTCCTCTTTGCTCAATGCTTGCATAGTTTAACTCATTCCATGCATGATTATTGGTTTTGTCGATACGGGAACGTACGGGGAAGTCTAGATCCGGGGAATTTCTCCCAATATTATACTGACAATATTATATTGGTTGTCGTTAAGCTCCTGCACTCATGAACTAATCATTAGGAATGCTAGGAATTGTATGAACTCGTGATTAGGGAGAAGCCATCTAGAATGGTACATTAGAGGGTGGCATTAACAATGATGATTTGAATGTTGAATTCCTAAAATATATGAGAGTGGATGAGATGAAATTGACCCCCAACAACATATTCATTCATATAATTCATTGAAAGTGTTTATCTTTTGTCTTTGCCATTGATCAAATTTCATGCATACATGTTTATTTTCTGTCTTGCATATTAAACTTCAACAATTTCGTTTGTAAGTCCTAGCTAATCAACAAATCACATAACTAAACTAGGCCGTGAGTCCTTTGGGAAGAACGATACTTGGTCTTACCAAGTTTAATACTTGAACGATTCGGTCATACTTGCCGATTGTGAAACAAGTTTGTGACATCATATTTTGGTGCTCATAAATTTGTCCATCAAGTTTTTGGCGCCGTTGCCGGGGACTCGTGGTTTAACTGGTTAATTTGTGTGATTATTGATTATCTTTGACTTTAATTTTGAATTTCTGTTTTTATTTTCTGTTTTTATCTTTTCGGTTTTTAGTAGATTAGATTAGATTTTATTTTATTTTATTTGATTAGATTAGATTAGGTTAGATTTGATTTTATTTTTAGATTAGATTTTATTTTATTTTATCTTTTATCTTTTTATCTTTTAAATCTTTTATCTTTCTTATCTTCTGAATCTTTTATCTTTTTTTATCTTTTGAATATATATCTTCTCTTATATCTTTTTGTGCTAACAAATATTTTCTAGAGTTTTGTGCATAATGTTTTTGCAGGATGCAATTCGAACAAGAATTTAATAGGCACTCAATTCTACTAAGGTAATTTCAATCACTGGTGGGATCTCACTCAAGCATGGATAATGATCAATTTTGGCAAGCTGTCGAACAATTTAAGAATCTACCACCACAACAAAGGCAGAAAAACCCTCTCTATCAGGAAGAAGGATAACGTTGGAGGAGGCAGTTCAACAGTACATACAGATACCTGATTGTCATCACAAAACTAGTCAAGCTGTCGAAGAATTTGATAGGCCGCCACCACAACAATGGCAGCAACAACCCTCTCCATCAGTAAATTTGGATGACACCCTTCAACAATTTTTGAAAAATTCCGACTCTACTCAGAAAAACATTGAAGAATCATGTAAAAGGTTAGAGATGCACCTTCGTTTCATTAGTCCAAAATTGAATGTTAAGGTTAATACTGAAGTTAACCTTAAGGAGGAAGGTCAAGCCATTGTCACTGAAAGTGACAAGATTTTTGCTGAGAAAAAAATAGAGAGAGATGAGGAAAAGATAGGGAGAGATGAAAAAGAAGAGTTGAGTGAGAAAGTTAAAGATGATGAAAAAGAAAAAGAAGTGGTTAAGAGAGAAAAGAGGAAGAAAATTTGTGTGAAAATAAAGAAGTTGAGAAGAAAAAGAGAAGGGAAGAAAAAAATAAGAGAAAAGAAAAAGAGAAAATTTGGGGAGAGGAAGCATAAGAAAAAGAAGATGAGAGGAAAGAAGAAGGAATCATATGAAAAATCCCATCCTCATCTAAAGAAGAATCATAGGAAGGAAAAGAAATTTAAGTGCTTTATGGAAATCTTCAAGAAATTGGAGATTAAAGTTCCTATGATTGAGACACTGCAACAGGTTCCTGGTTTGATCAAATTTCTGAAGAAGTTCAGTAGAAAGAAGAGAAAGAAGAAGGAACTTGAGCTTTACTGGGTCAAGCTAATGACGTTAAAAGAGCGCTTGCTGGGAGGCAACCCAGTGGATTTAAAAACTTTTGATTTGGATTTGTAACTTTTAATTTGTGGACATTATTTTGTAAATATTTTGTTGGATACAGCATCTACTGAAGGATGCTAGGTGGTTAAGTATCTACTGAAGGATACTAAGTTTGTAACACCTACTGATGGGTGTTGGTGAGAAAATTTTGCACCTACTGATGGGTGTTGGTAAGTTTGAAACACCTACTGATGGGTGTTGGTGGATTTTGGGTCAGGCTCGTGACGTTAAACAAGCGCTACCTGGGAGGCAACCCAGTTGATTGATTGTTTTTGTTTGTTTTATTTTAGTTAGGGTTTGCATAATTATTTTAAGCATTGAATTGCAAGGAACCAGTGAGGGGCATGTCTAGGAGGCACGTAGGATAAGAAAAGAAGGAGAAGAACACATCACGAAAGTGCCTTTGAGCGGCAACTTACCGCTGAGCGGTACTCTCGCAGATGGGCTTTAGTTCCCCTTAGCGGAACCCGAGCCCATTAGGGTATTTTTATACCCTAAGCTGCACATAAGCTTCTATTTTCAGGCTCTTCTCTGTACACACACTCCTACATACCTTTTCCAAGGTTCTCCACATCTTTTCCCTCTTCCCTCTTGAGAAAATCTCCCTTCCACTCACGTTCTCACTAGTTTTCCATCTAAGTTTGGGGTTGGGAGAGAGCATCATTGAAGGGGCTGATTTCTTCATTGTGGTTTACTAATGCTTAACAATGTATCTTTTAGTTTTGTGAATTATGTTTGATGCAGGGATGGCCTCCTCATCAGGCAAAAAGAATCAAGACTATAAGATCCAAGAAGAAGGAGGATACAGAGGACAACTCAGATTGATGAGGAGCTGAGATAGCATTTACTGATGAATGCTATCATATGATTATGCTTTTGTGGTTTAAGTTTTCTGAACTTATTGACTTTTGTTTTAGATTAGGGTTTGATGTACTCTATTGAACACCTGGTTTGTTATGATGGTTTGCTATTAACTGTGATTGTTTGATAAGTAATGCTTGATGATGCTTATTGATTGATTGATGTTGAGATGATGTGCACATAAAATGCTTATACAGGTGATTCACAAGCTTTGTGAACAAATGCATGATATCATGATTGTGATTGTGAAATTAAGCAGGATGTGTATGTCAAATGTGAATGAGCTTATATGTGAGGTTTTGAGCTCCAGAGTTGTTATTGATTGAATGCTATTACTTTGGAAGCTTGAATGACTTTGCCCAGGTTTTCTATGATTGAATCAATTGCTTGTTTTGCATCATGTGATTAAGGCCATTTGTTGGAATCCTTTTTATTGGCCAAATTCATAAAGTTAGCCTACTAAAAGAGAACACTTTGTGTTCTATCCTTTGAACCCTTAGCCTTGAATATACACTGAAAACCCTTGATTGAAAATCTTTATCTTGAGTTAAGTAGAAGATATTGTGTGGTATTGACAAATGTTCAAGTTTGGGGTTGTTGGGGAAACATGAAAAAGGAAAAGCATTGAGCTAAGAGCTAAAAAGTAAGAATATGCAAAGAAAAAGAAAAGAAAAGAAAAAGAAGCAAAGCTCAATGCAAATGCAAAGGCAAGTTGGGAAGAATAAGAAAAATTGTGTTGTTATGATTCTCTTAACTCAAGGATTTTGTGATCCGGAAAAAACCAATTTTCTTGTTAGCCCAGCCACATTATAAGCCATTGAAAAGTCCTTGTGATGATGCATGCTTGTGAATGTTTTTGATTGTGGTAAAATGAAAGGCAAAGTTGATTCATGTGACATTGTGATAGTGGAGTGAATGAGTGAAACACTTTACCTCTTATACACTTGTGTGTTGAGTGAAACACTTTACCTAGTGAGGAAATATTCCATAAGCACATGAACATCCATGCTTAATTGATTAATCATTCATGAAAAATAGCATTTGTTGGAACTTAAATGACTTTGTGAATACTAAAGCATGTGCACATCTTGAATGAACTCTTGGTCATAAGTTTGAGTGAAGTTAATACTTACCTTGAAAAAGAGAATTTTTGAATGAGTGAACCATCATATGAATTGGTTGGAGACTGAGTTACATTTTGTTTGCTTGAGGACAAGCAAAGTTCTAAGTTTGGGGTTGTGATAACAGTTGAAAAACTGTTATTTTCATGCTTAAAGGTGATACTAAAAGCAACCATTAGACTTAAAAACTAGCTTGAAATCATGCTTTTATCTATATTTTCATAAATATGAGAGCTGGACAGGTTTATGCTTGATTTAAGTGTTTTTGTGCAGGTTTTAAGGTGAATTTGGTGAAACAAGTGAAGAAGGAGAGAGATGACATTAGAAAAGAGATCAAAGAGTGCAAAAAGAGAAGTCGAAGGCACCGCTCAGCGGCATTTTACCGCTGAGCGGCACTCAAGAGGTGACGTTGGAACCGCTGAGGGGCAAACTGGCCGCTGAGGGGAAGAAAAGGACGCGCAATCACCGCTGAGCGGTATTTACCGCTGAGCGGCACTTTTTGGGCTTGGGCTTTTGTAATCTTTTGTAACTCTAGAATAGTATTTAAGGGCTTGCACGTCCCTAGAATTAGTATCTTTGGCAGAAACGAGGCAAACACTCTCTCTTCCACCCCTTTGAAGGAGGATCTTGGATGCTCAGGCTACCTCTTCACCTTTATTGGGTTTATTCTTTCATTCTTTCATTGTTATTCATCTAGGTTCACCATGAATATGGTGAACTAAACCTTGTATGTTTGTTGGGGAATCAATGTAATCTCTTGAAGCTCTCATATATGGAATCGTTGTTTACATCTTTTAATTAAGACATATGCTTTCTTTCATCATTAGTTAGGGTTTTTCCTCTTTGCTCAATGCTTGCATAGTTTAACTCATTCCATGCATGATTATTGGTTTTGTCGATACGGGAACGTACGGGGAAGTCTAGATCCGGGGAATTTCTCCCAATATTATACTGACAATATTATATTGGTTGTAGTTAAGCTCCTGCACTCATGAACTAATCATTAGGAATGCTAGGAATTGTGTGAACTCGTGATTAGGGAGAAGCCATCTAGAATGGTACATTAGAGAGTGGCATTAACAATGATGATCTGAATGTTGAATTCCTAAAATATATGAGAGTGGATGAGATCAAATTGACCCCCAACAACATATTCATTCATATAATTCATTGAAAGTGTTTATCTTTTGTCTTTGCCATTGATCAAATTTCATGCATACATGTTTATTTTCTGTCTTGCATATTAAACTTCAACAATTTCGTTTGTAAGTCCTAGCTAATCAACAAATCACATAACTAAACTGGGCCGTGAGTCCTTTGGGAAGAACGATACTTGGTCTTACCAAGTTTATTACTTGAACGATTCGGTCATACTTGCCGATTGTGAAACAAGTTTGTGACATCATATTTTGGTGCTCATAAATTTGTCCATCAGTACAGTAAGTGGAGGAGGTGGAGGAAGTGGAAGAAGTGGGAGAAGACGTGGACGAAGTGGACGAGGTTGACGAAGTGGACGAAGTTGACGAAGTAGAGGAAGTGGAGGTGATGGACAAATTTATGAGCACCAAAATATGATGTCACAAACTTGTTTCACAATCGGCAAGTATGACCGAATCGTTCAAGTAATAAACTTGGTTAGACCAAGTATTGTTCACCCAAAGGACTCACGGCCTAGTTTAGTTGTGTGGTTTGTTGATTAGCGAAGACTTAAGAACGAAATAATTGAGGTTTAATATGCAAAACAGAAAATAAACATGTATGCATGAGTTTTGATCAATGGCAAAAGCAAAAGATAAACACTTTCAATGAAATTAATGTATGAATATGTTGTTGGGGGTCAATTTCATCTTATCCACTCTCATATATTTTAGGAATTCAACATTCAAATCATCATTGTTAATGCCACTCTCTAAAGTACCTTTCTAGAAGGCTTCTCCCTAATCACGAGTTCATACAATTCCTAGCATTCCTAATGATCAGTTCATAAGTGCAGGAGCTTAACGACAACCAACATAATATTGGGAGAAATTCCCCGGATCTAGACTTCCCCGTACATTCCCGTATCGACAAAACCAATAATCATGCATCGAATATGTTAAACAATGCAAGCATTAAGCAAAGAGGAAAAAGCCTAACTAATGATGAAAGAAAGCATAAGTCTTAATTAAAAGATGTAAAAACAGATTCCATATATGAGAGCTTTAAAAGATTACATTGATTCCCCAACAAACATACAGAGTTTAGTTCACCATATTCATGGTGAACCTAGATGAATTGCAATGAAAGAATGAAAGAATAAACCCTAAAAAGGTGAAGAGGTAGCCTGAGCATCCAAGATCCTCCTTCAAAGGGGTGGAAGAGAGAGTGTTTGCCTCGTTTCTGCCAAAGATACTAACTCTAGGACGTGCAAGTCCTTATATACTATTCTAGAATTACAAAAGATTACAAAAGCCCAAGCCCATAAAAGTGCCGCTCAACGGTAAATACCGCTCAGCGGTGACTGCGCGTCCCTTTTCTTCCCCTCAGCGGCCAGTTTGCCCCTCAGCGGACCTCCCGTGACCTCCTGAGTGTGATAACAGTTGAAAAACTGTTATTTTCATACTTAAAATTGATACTAAAAGCAACCTTTAGACTTAGAAACTAGCTTGAAATCATGCCTTTTATCTATATTTTCAGAAATAAGAGAGCTGGATAGGTTTATGCTTGATTTCAGTGTTTTTGTGCAGGTTTTAAGGTGAATTTGGTGAAAAGAGTGAAGAAGGAGAGAAGTGACATTAGAAAAGACAAGAAAGAGTGCAAAAAGAGAAGACGAAGGCACCACTCAGCGGCAACCGCTGAGCGGCACTCAGGAGGTGGCGTTGGAACCGCTGAGGGGCAAAATGGCCGCTGAGGGGAAGAAAGAAGACGCGCAATCACCGCTGAGCGGCACTTTTTGGGCTTGGGCTTTTGTAATCTTTTGTAACTCTAGATTAGTAGATAAGGGCTTGCACGTCCTTGGGATTAGTATCTTTGGCAGAAACGAAGTAAACACTCTCTCTTCCACCCCTTTGAAGGAGGATCTTGGATGCTCAGGCTACCTCTTCACCTTTATTGGGTTTATTCTTTCATTCTTTCATTGTTATTCATCTAGGTTCACCATGAATATGGTGAACTAAACCTTGTATGTTTGTTGGGGAATCAATGTAATCTCTTGAAGCTCTTATATATGGAATCTATTGAGTACATCTTTTAAGTAAGACATATGCTTTCTTTCATTATTTAGTTAGGGTTTTTCCTCTTTGCTCAATGCTTGCACTGTTTAACTCATTCTAATGCATGATTATTGGTTTTGTTGATACGGACACGTACGGGGAAGTCTAGATCCGGGGAATTTCTCCCAATATTTTACTGACAATATTTTATTGGTTGCCTTTAAGCTCCTGCACTCATGAACTAATCATTAGGAATGCTAGGAATTGTCTGAACTATTTGATTAGGGAGAAGCCATCTAGAATGGTACATTAGAGAGTGGCATTAACAATGATGATTTGAATGTTGAATTCCTAAAATATATGAGAGTGGATGAGATAAAATTGACCCCCAACAACATATTCATTCATATAATTCATTGAAAGTGTTTATCTTTTGTCTTTGCCATTGATCAATTCATGCATACATGTTTATTTTCGTCTTTGCATATTAAACTTTGAATATTTCGTTTGTAAGTCCTAGCTAATCAACAAATCACATAACTAAACTAGGCCGTGAGTCCTTTGGGAAGAACGATTGACAAACGGGTCGCACCGCTCACAAAAATTGTTTGCACGAAAATATGCAGTATAGTTACTAGGAAGTGACTCCTAGGTCGTCTCACAAGGACCAATATTACGGTTCAGTCTCAGATCACACACGAAAAGGGGGGGTTTTGATGGTTGTTTTGGTTGCGGTAATAAAATTCAAAACAGTGAAACGAGTAAAAATGAAATTAAAATAGTAAAACAATTAAAACAGTAAAAACGAAATTGGTACAGTACAAACTAAAATACAGTAACACAAAACAGTAAAAATAAATCTGGAACAGTTAAAACGAAAATACAGAAAAACAGCAAAATACAGAAAAACGAAAATACAATACATAGTAAATACAGAAAATAGTAGAAATAGAAAATAAATTACAGCAGTAAATTTTTACAACAAAAACAGTAAATCTGAAATAGAAAAACTGCAATACAGAAAATGAAAATACAGAAAACGAAAATACAGAAAATAGTCAAAACAGTAAAACAGTAAATTTTAGAAAATAAAATTACAACAGTAATTAATAATAGCAAAACAATAAATACAGATTTGCAGAATCCAAATAACAGTAATAAAAACAGTAAAAACAGAATACAGAAATACAGTAAAACAGTAAAATACGAAAAACAGTAAATTGTAGAATATGAAAACAGAAACAGAATTTGTAGCATAATCTAGAAAACCAAATTACGACAAATAATTCAAAGTGAAATAATTTACAACATAGGCAAAAGACATTAATTTTATAGAAAACATAATTCAGAAATTTAATTACAACAGAAATTAAATTACAGTAGCATTTAAAATACAACAGTAGAAATTAAATTACAGAATCAAAATAAAACAGTACAGACTTGGAAATTCAGAAAATTAAATCAAACTTACACTGAATTGAAATTGGTTATAGCAAATAAAAAAATGAAATTGGAACCTATGGTGCTTTTATCTATAAAACCTGGTACTGTCGTGCTGTGTAAATTGGATCAGCCTTTGTCCGTTCCAGCCCCTTTGTCCAGCTGCTACTGTCCAGTTCTGGACTTATTCCCTACAGCAGCCCTTAACGGCACCTCCTACTCTCTCCTAAAATCTAATCTGAAATCTACTCTTATAGCCAAAAGTTCAGCCCTATTATGCTTGCCCTTCATGTTTCCAGCGAGGTTTCACGTTGGTTTTGTTTTGTAGCTTCCTTTAAATTAATTCCATTTGCTAACATCTTTGGACGTGAGAAAAGACGGTGAGGGCCCTCCATTTTTGCCAATTAATTTTGTCTCTTCTTCAATACCATTCCAGCCGTGGGCTCCTCTTCTTTCCATCAATGAATCACGTGAAGCTTCCACAACTCAGCATGCATCTCTCCATTCAAGCACCTGCATGTTCTTTCCTAACAACACTTCTACTGCCGAGAACACCACTGCTGGATGCCAAATCTCCATGCACTACTGCTGTGTTGCTGGATTAAGATCTCTGGATGCATGGAGGCTGGACGTGAAGGAGTTGCTTAGGACCGAGAACACTCTGCTAGAATACTGTATAGTGCTGCATCCTTCTCTGCTTCTTCCAACTCATTCCCGTGACACTCCAAGCTGTTGGAATGAACCATGAATGCTCTCCTACGTTGGACGTGCACCTTCATGCTGGATGACTCCCTTCCATTCCAAGACTCAATTCTTTTCCTTCTTCACGTCCGTAGTTGCTCCTCCAAGATGCTGGCCGAGACATCTCCTGGACGCTGCTGCTATGTTCTCTTATCTTCAAACTGCTGGACTAGGGCCGTGAGTCTCCTTTCCGTAACAGCCGTGGGATCTTCTCATGACATCCAGGCCTTGCTTTCTTTTCTCCCGTAACAGAACCTTGTGCTGCTGCCATGTAAGAAAATAAAACCAAGCACTCCATTTCCGCAACAACCGTCCAAAGGAGAATGAAATGCCTTTTCTCAAAACAATTAGAAACCGAGACAAAGTGTGGTGGCCCTGCAATGTGTTATCTAGCTAAAATGTTGAAAGCTTTTCCATTTTGCTTCAATAATTTACTTACATGCAAAAGTGAGTACGGGCCCCTCCAAGCATCTACATATTTTAAAGCAAATGTGTGAAGCCTTTCCAATTTAATGTGCACTTTCCAAATTGAAATGAACGTGACCTTTGCTTTCCAAACAAATGATTTAAAAAATCTTTTCTATATTAATGTAGGAGAGCTCCAGCACATGAGATTTCAAGTGGCCCCACTTTTGTTTTGGTGTCTCCATTTCCTTCTAAAAAGAATAAAATATTCCTTCTTCTATTTTTAGGCCGTGAGATGTGATAGTTGAAACGTCTTGCCCAAAATAATTTGCTATGGTCGTGCAGCACTTTAGTAATTTGGAATCCAATTTAGTTGTCCCCTCCATCAATGCCATCTACAAAGAAAATTGATTCCTTAGGTGCCGTGTGGTGTGTATTGGTTTCAAAACCAATTTTATTTCTTAAAATTAATCAATACAATGTGTATATAAATATTCTTCTAAATGTCCCAAATTGTGTTTCCAAAATTTCCCTTGCAATCACTAATGCAAATAAATAACTCAAATAATTCAAATTAATTGAAATTAGAATTTCTGGTCAAATTAAGTACATTTAGTGAAAACTGGGAAAATACCAGACATTTTAGCACAATTCCCTGATCAAATTCGGTACAATAAACTAAGTGAAATGAGGAAAATATTGGTTCATCAAAATAGACCACACTTAGTCTTTTGCACTCCTGGGCAAAATTAAGACGCAAATCAGGGAATGGTTCAAAGGACTTTTAAGAAGGTGACACAAAACTCAACAGACAGAAAAATTAAAGCTCACAAGAAAACAAACTGAATTTACACAGTTCTCAAGAATTCTGGACAGAGAAAGGAAGTAGAAATTATCCAACACAAATCCAATAAAGCAGATACTTACAGAAATCATCCTAGCAATTCAAAGTATGGCAAAAATAATTAATCAGTTCAAGAGGCGATTTAAAAATAACAAAACCTTACAGATGCACTCACAGTGTTTCTCTCAAGTGTTTAAGGTAAATCAATGTCACTCAATGCACTCAAGAAAGCAAACACAAATAGACTTGGCAAGTTTCTAATTATCAATACTTAAAACATATGCACGTTTAGATCAAAAGGTCTTTACTGGGTTGTAATGGGGCCAAGGACAGGGGAGGATAAATTTGGATAAGTAGCTCTAGCTCAGAAGAAATAGAGGTGCACTGGGGAAAAATGTAAACACAGTGAAATCTCACCCAAACCTCTAATTCAATCCTCTTCTCGACTCCATTATTCATGAGATTATTTTTCAATTTTCTCTTTTTCTCATCAAAATTTTTTTTCATCCTGTCTTCCCTTTTTTTTTTTTTATCACACAACAGGATATAAATTATCATTTCAAAACATGATGAGGAACCAACTAGCCAATTTATTAGAATTCCCAAGGAGACCACACTTATTCACAAAACATTTCTATAGCTCCAGACTTCCCTAAGGTTTAGGTAATCATGGTTTTTCACTTAGGGTCAGTGTATGAGCTTTTAAAACAAAGAAATGAATACAGTATAGGCTCAAAAGGGGTATCAAAGGATAATAACAAGGTAGGCTTATTTGGCTAAAGAGGCTCAAGAATAAAAATGCCTTTATCATTTCTAAACATGCATATCCATCAAGATTTATCAAAAAGAATCAAGCCAAGGCATATGTGCAAGCAATCAAGATACATATTACACACAAGAAAGAAAATTAAGTGGCTCAAATCTTACTCAGGGTGTTCGTCACAATCAAATCAACCTCTTGAACACATAATCATCTTTCCAAACAGAGAAAAACAAGGATTGCAATCTATAAGTATTAAGTAAGTGAAGTGAAGTACGAGTCTACAACTTAAACACAGTCCAGAATTGAAGAGAAAAATGTAAAATTTATTGCACACAAAACTCGATAAAAATAACTTAAAAAAAAAAAAAAAAAAAATTTAACACTCAAAAACAAAAAATTTAACACACAAAAAAAAACATACTAACAGAAACTAACAGAAAAATCAGAATTTCTCCCCAGTAGACCACACTTACATCACACAATGTCCTCAGTGTGTTACAGTCATCAGATTAACAATTTATAGCAGTCAAATAATATAGACATGTGCAGTAAAAGTAGAAAAATGGGAAGAAATTTTTCAGTAACATCCATCAGTAGATGTTATCAGGGACATCCATCAGCAGATGTCTTAAACACCTAGCACCCATCAGTAGATGCTAATAATTTTTTATTTTTTATTTTATTTTATTTTATTTTATTTTATTAATTATTATATTTTTTTTTTTGAAAAAGGAGACCGGTACTGTGACAACAGTCTCGGTGGCAAAGACCGGAACTGTTGCTACAGTGGAAAGCAATCTGGCTATAAATAGGCCGCTCCTCCGCGTCCAGCGCCATTTCTGATCCCTCACTCTCTCTCTACTCCTCTCTCTGCTCTCTTCTCTGCTCTCATCTCTCTCTCAACCTGAGCGTCTGGAATCTCTGCGGAGCCTTTGCCCCGGTGCCATCTGAAGAGTGTGAGAACCCCGAGGAGCTTCTCTGCCAGCCTACTACTCCAGGTAAGTCCTCTGCTCCTGGATCTGCCTTTCTTTCCGCTTTTTCTGCTGTTATTACCATCCTGCTTTCCTGCTTTCCATTTTTTTCTTCTCTGATATCTTGCCTGCTCTCCCTCTTTTCCATTTTCCTGCTTTCCTTTATTTTTCTTCTGCTGATTATGCTTCTTTCTTCTCCTTTTCAATTTTTTTTATTTTTATTTTTTTGTAATTTAAACACTTAAACACATAAAACACAACTGTCTAAAAACTTAAGGGGTATATAGGCTGGAAACCAGACGTTAATCTCCCTTCGATTGAAGGTATTGCAGAGACAATCGGGTAGAACAACGCCACGTACCCCACTTAAAAATAAACACAAAATCTTAATTTACAAGAACAACAAGGACAACAGGACAACTGGACGTAGATCCGTTTAGGACCCTTTTTCAAGGACCGTGAAACAGATCTGAGACCAGACACAGAAATATCAAAGACTGATCGGACAAAATAAACTGAAAAGGAAACAAAAACAACCAAATAAAGAAAAAACTGAACTAAGAATCTAATATATTTTTATGCTTCTTTTTTTTTTTATGTTTTGTTTTTCTTTTTTTTATGTTTTTGTTCTTTTTATTTTTATATATTTTTTTTATTAAGTTTTAGAATATTTCAAGAGGAATGATGACGAGTGAGATGGAATCAGAGAGATACACTAGTCAGCGATGGCGTCCTACAGATGATCAGATCAATATGATGACCAAAATCTACAACTATGGGGTCACACACCCAAGCCGAGCGCAAGTCGTCGAGATCGCGTCTCGACTAAGGACCTTCGCAGATGCCACCGAATATAACGTGCACTGCTGGTTTAACAACCATGGCAATCGGGTCAGGCGCTGGCAAGCGGAGATAGACCCCACAGGCACTCTCTTTTCACAATTGCCGCTATACATGTACGGTAAGACTCTGATCATACCTCCATTTTTATTAAATTTTTTTTTTTTTCACTTCCTCTTCTATAATTAACACAATTTTATTTATTTATTTATTTATTATTTTTTTTTGTTTGAAAGAAAACAACTGGGTGATAATGAGGGCACCGAGGCTGCTGGATTTGTTTCCAGTTCCGATCATTATCGATGACGACAGAAATGAACGAGAAATTCCTCCACCAAAGCCTCCGCTCGTGACTTTTCGAACCAGAGCTCCCTCAACGGAGCTCTCCCTTAGACCACCACAACCAACTCGTGAATTCTTTCATTTTTAAAGTTTTATGTTTTTTTTTTCTTTTTTTATGTTTTTGCTGTTGGCCGAGTGTGGCCAGAATTTGAACAAGTACTGTAATAAGGACACTTAATTTTTTATGTTTTAAATTTTTTTTTTTATGTTTTATATTTTTTTTTTATTTGGACTGTAATATTAACGATCAATAATGATCGGACCTCGGACATCTTTATTTTATTTTTATGAATTTTTATGAATTTGAACAATTTTTTTTTTTTTTTTAATTTTTTTTTTTTAATTCATGCTCACAATTTAAAAATGAAATAAACACAACCATGAAAACACATCAGAAAAGCTAAATAATATGTACATAATGAGGAAAAAAAAGTGCTCCCTGGTCATGGTGGCAGTTGCCAATTCTGGACTATCAGTGAGATATCTTCCACCTCAGGATCCGGCGAAGATGTCTTCAGGAGCAGCTCGCCCAGTACTGCCCTCTCACTTGAATCAGGACAAATCCCAGTAGCCACGCCACTTCTCCGAGCAAGTTGTTGAATCAATAAAATCAGGAGCCTTCTGTCCACCAGCAGTTGTTGAGTCTGTGACACCGGAGTAATAAGAGAAAAAGCAGTATACTTTCCTTCATCTATCATTATTTCCTCTATGTCAGTACCTGTATTCTCATTTACTTTTGTAACCTGGTCATCAAACTCATAATCAATAGCATTTGTTATGAATTTAGAATCTGTTTGTAACACATAATCAATTTCAATACAAATTGGGCAAGAACCAGATTCACAATCACATTCACAATTCTCAGAAAACTGAGTCAGATCAATGTTTTGTTCTAACTCTATCATGTTATGCGACTGCAAAATTCCTGTCTCAAAATCAATATTGACATATGCATCATCAACAAAATCCACATTCAGTGCAAAGCTATTATCAATGGAAAATTTATCACTGTAATCATGTTCATTCAACACAACATTTATACCAATGGTTTCAGAGACTAATACTGAATCAAAAACTTTAGAATTGTCAATCAAGTCTGTATCAGTTTCAATCCTAAAACCTGTAGAATCATTGTGCAACAAATCACAAGCAATTGAATGTATAGGCAGATCTGGTAAAGAGCTTGTAATCTCAGTTTCAGAATAAACATGTTTTTGTGCAGAATAAATTTTCTCATGAATTTCCAATTCATCAACTGCACATTCAAGTTGAGGTACGTTTACCTCCACGGGGGAAGATAAGAATGGTCTACCTGTCTCAACAGTGTTACTCATACCTGTCTGGTCCTTAAAATAATCATCAACAGTCTCAGGTGCAAGAGTGGGATCATAGAAAGGTAGGAAAGTGGGTGTAGTAGTAAACTCATAGCTTTGCTCCCCATCTTCTATGTTGATGCCACTATCATCTTGAAAGTGTTGAGTGGCCATCTGCCCGATCTGATCACTCAGATTCTGCATGGCAGCTTGAGTTTCCATGCTCTCTTGCTTGAACTGCATGTTCCCTTTCTGAAACTGAATGTTCTGCATGGTCATCTGCTCCAATAACTCCTTCAATGTAGGTTCAGAAGTTGAAGGCTGAGGAGTTATTTGAATAGGAGAATCATACTGCTGACTCTCATATTGTGGAACTGGCTCCCAAAGAGAGCTCTCAGAAATTGGATGATGGAACATATTGTTCTCATCATAAAAATCAGCAGATTTAAAATCAAAGTAATATGCAAAATAAGAATCATAATCACAGACATTGGCAGAATAAGCATTATTCACAACATTAAAATAGGTAGACATGGAAAAATAAAAAGTAAAAACTAAAAACTAAAAATTACGAATCAGATAAAACAAAACACATTTATACATGCTACAAGCACACACAAGACAGAACATCAATAGTAAAAATTTTTAATTAATTTTTTTTTTTTTTTAATTTTAAATTTTTTTTTTAATAACAACTAAATACAGAACATAGCACAATTAAACACATATATACACAATATATATTAACACAGTAAAAATCTAAAACAAAAAACTGGATCTGAAGTGACAACGCCGCCAAAATTTGTTGAAGGTGTCGTTGTCTCCTACAAAAATACAACAGACAGAACACACAAAACACACATATTAACAGAACAAAAATTTACACAACAAGAATCTAAAACCAAACCGTCATTCGTCCCCGGCAACGGCGCCATTTTTGACGAACGGGTCGCACCGCTCACAAAAATTGTTTGCACGAAAATATGCAGTATAGTTACTAGGAAGTGACTCCTAGGTCGTCTCACAAGGACCAATATTACGGTTCAGTCTCAGATCACACACGAAAAGGGGGGGTTTTGATGGTTGTTTTGGTTGCGGTAATAAAATTCAAAACAGTGAAACGAGTAAAAATGAAATTAAAATAGTAAAACAATTAAAACAGTAAAAACGAAATTGGTACAGTACAAACTAAAATACAGTAACACAAAACAGTAAAAATAAATCTGGAACAGTTAAAACGAAAATACAGAAAAACAGCAAAATACAGAAAAACGAAAATACAATACATAGTAAATACAGAAAATAGTAGAAATAGAAAATAAATTACAGCAGTAAATTTTTACAACAAAAACAGTAAATCTGAAATAGAAAAACTGCAATACAGAAAATGAAAATACAGAAAACGAAAATACAGAAAATAGTCAAAACAGTAAAACAGTAAATTTTAGAAAATAAAATTACAACAGTAATTAATAATAGCAAAACAATAAATACAGATTTGCAGAATCCAAATAACAGTAATAAAAACAGTAAAAACGGAATACAGAAATACAGTAAAACAGTAAAATACGAAAAACAGTAAATTGTAGAATATGAAAACAGAAACAGAATTTGTAGCATAATCTAGAAAACCAAATTACGACAAATAATTCAAAGTGAAATAATTTACAACATAGGCAAAAGACATTAATTTTATAGAAAACATAATTCAGAAATTTAATTACAACAGAAATTAAATTACAGTAGCATTTAAAATACAACAGTAGAAATTAAATTACAAAATCAAAATAAAACAGTACAGACTTGGAAATTCAGAAAATTAAATCAAACTTACACTGAATTGAAATTGGTTATAGCAAATAAAAAAATGAAATTGGAACCTATGGTGCTTTTATCTATAAAACCTGGTACTGCCGTGCTGTGTAAATTGGATCAGCCTTTGTCCGTTCCAGCCCCTTTGTCCAGCTGCTACTGTCCAGTTCTGGACTTATTCCCTACAGCAGCCCTTAACGGCACCTCCTACTCTCTCCTAAAATCTAATCTGAAATCTACTCTTATAGCCAAAAGTTCAGCCCTATTATGCTTGCCCTTCATGTTTCCAGCGAGGTTTCACGTTGGTTTTGTTTTGTAGCTTCCTTTAAATTAATTCCATTTGCTAACATCTTTGGACGTGAGAAAAGACGGTGAGGGCCCTCCATTTTTGCCAATTAATTTTGTCTCTTCTTCAATACCATTCCAGCCGTGGGCTCCTCTTCTTTCCATCAATGAATCACGTGAAGCTTCCACAACTCAGCATGCATCTCTCCATTCAAGCACCTGCATGTTCTTTCCTAACAACACTTCTACTGCCGAGAACACCACTGCTGGATGCCAAATCTCCATGCACTACTGCTGTGTTGCTGGATTAAGATCTCTGGATGCATGGAGGCTGGACGTGAAGGAGTTGCTTAGGACCGAGAACACTCTGCTAGAATACTGTATAGTGCTGCATCCTTCTCTGCTTCTTCCAACTCATTCCCGTGACACTCCAAGCTGTTGGAATGAACCATGAATGCTCTCCTACGTTGGACGTGCACCTTCATGCTGGATGACTCCCTTCCATTCCAAGACTCAATTCTTTTCCTTCTTCACGTCCCTAGTTGCTCCTCCAAGATGCTGGCCGAGACATCTCCTGGACGCTGCTGCTATGTTCTCTTATCTTCAAACTGCTGGACTAGGGCCGTGAGTCTCCTTTCCGTAACAGCCGTGGGATCTTCTCATGACATCCAGGCCTTGCTTTCTTTTCTCCCGTAACAGAACCTTGTGCTGCTGCCATGTAAGAAAATAAAACCAAGCACTCCATTTCCGCAACAACCGTCCAAAGGAGAATGAAATGCCTTTTCTCAAAACAATTAGAAACCGAGACAAAGTGTGGTGGCCCTGCAATGTGTTATCTAGCTAAAATGTTGAAAGCTTTTCCATTTTGCTTCAATAATTTACTTACATGCAAAAGTGAGTACGGGCCCCTCCAAGCATCTACATATTTAAAGCAAATGTGTGAAGCCTTTCCAATTTAATGTGCACTTTCCAAATTGAAATGAACGTGACCTTTGCTTTCCAAACAAATGATTTAAAAAATCTTTTCTATATTAATGTAGGAGAGCTCCAGCACATGAGATTTCAAGTGGCCCCACTTTTGTTTTGGTGTCTCCATTTCCTTCTAAAAAGAATAAAATATTCCTTCTTCTATTTTTAGGCCGTGAGATGTGATAGTTGAAACGTCTTGCCCAAAATAATTTGCTATGGTCGTGCAGCACTTTAGTAATTTGGAATCCAATTTAGTTGTCCCCTCCATCAATGCCATCTACAAAGAAAATTGATTCCTTAGGTGCCGTGTGGTGTGTATTGGTTTCAAAACCAATTTTATTTCTTAAAATTAATCAATACAATGTGTATATAAATATTCTTCTAAATGTCCCAAATTGTGTTTCCAAAATTTCCCTTGCAATCACTAATGCAAATAAATAACTCAAATAATTCAAATTAATTGAAATTAGAATTTCTGGTCAAATTAAGTACATTTAGTGAAAACTGGGAAAATACCAGACATTTTAGCACAATTCCCTGATCAAATTCGGTACAATAAACTAAGTGAAATGAGGAAAATATTGGTTCATCAACGATACTTGGTCTTACCAAGTTTATTACTTGAACGATTCGGTCATACTTGCCGATTGTGAAACAAGTTTGTGACATCATATTTTGGTGCTTACAAATTTGTCCATCAAGTTTTTGGCGCCGTTGCCGGGGACTCGTGGTTTAACTGGTTAATTTGTGTGATTATTGATTATCTTTGACTTTAATTTTAAATTTCTGTTTTTATTTTATTTTATTTGATCTTTTTAGGTTAGATTTTATTTTATCTTATTTTTTTAGATTAGATTTTATTTTATTTTATCTTTTAGAATTAGGTTAGATTTTGTTTTATCTTTTAGATTAGATTAGATTTTATTTTATTTAGTTAGGTTAGATTTTATTTTATTTTATCTTTATCTTTAAGATTAGGTTAGATTTTATTTTATTTTATTTTATCTTCTATCTTCTAAATCTTTTATCTTCTTATCTTCTGAATCTTTTATCTTCTGAATATATATCTTCTCCTATATCTTTTTGTGCTAACAAATATTTTCTAGAGTTTTGTGCCTAATGTTTGCATGATGCAATTCGGTCAAGAATTTAACTATATGGGCACTCAATTCTTCCAAGGTCAACAAAGGAAAGCAAGAGATCTCATCTTTCAGGCAAGGCATGGAGGAATCATTAGGTCATGCATGGGACAGATATAAAAGCCTATTAAGAAAGATTCCCACGCATGGATTTGACGAAGTGGAAGTAGTCCTAATCTTCCTTGAAGGTCTTGGTTCACAAACCAAGATGATGCTTGACGCCTCAGCAGGAGGAAATATCAAATGGAAAACTTCAGAGGAAGCCGCAGAAATAATTGAAAACATGGCTACTAATGATAATGAGCTGCACAGTGAGAGAGGAACTCCTATGCAACAGAAAGGGGTTCTTCAATTACAAACCCATGATGCCTTGCTAGCACAGAATAAAATTCTAACTCAACAGCTGGAAACTCTGACCAAAACTCTTGCTCAATTACCCAAAGAGTTAAAATCTGCTGCACAGGTACAAACCCAGTTGTGCGAATTATGTGGGGGTGAGCACATCAATGGCCAATATGCTTTTCCTGTGGAAGCCGTGGAGGATGTTAATTTCATGGCTAATCAATTTCCATACCGTCAAGGGAATTATAATCAGGGTTGGAAACCACATCCAAGCATTGGCCAAGGACAAACTGGGCAAGCTAATCAATATAATAAGCAGCAACAGCAACCAACCTTGTGGCAACAGTTTTCTATGCTTAATGAAAGGTCCATGAGGCTGGAGGAAATTCTCAACAATTTCATACAGAAAATTGAATCTTCCCAAAAGAGCACTGAAACTGCTATCAAAAATTTGGAGATTCAGATGGGGCAGATCATCAAACAAATGGAAGAAAGACCAAGTAGAAATTGTGGGGCTAATACTGAGGTTAACCCCAGGGGAGAGTGTCAAGAGCTAGTGAGTGTAAATGTTGAAAAAGTTGAGTTGGAAAAAGAAGAGAGAAAAGAGAGAGAAGAGAAAGAAGAAGAGAAAATTTGTGTGAAGATTGAGAAGGTGAGTAGAAAAAGAAAAGAAAAAAAGAAAGTGGGAGAAAAGAGAAAGAAGATGAGAGGAAAGAAGAGGGAATCATATGAAAAATCCCATCCTCATCTAAAGAAGAATCATAGGAAGGAAAAGAAATTTAAGTGCTTTATGGAAATCTTCAAGAAATTGGAGATTAAAGTTCCTATGATTGAGACACTGCAACAGGTTCCTGGTTTGATCAAATTTCTGAAGAAGTTCAGTAGAAAGAAGAAAAAGAAGAAGGAACTTGGGCTTTACTGGGTCAAGCTAATGACGTTAAAAGAGCACTTGCTGGGAGGCAACCCAGTGGATTTACAAACTTTTTATTTTTATTTTGGTTTTGTAATTTTTAATCTGTGGACATATTTTTGTAAATATTTTGTTGGATCCAGCATCTACTGAAGGATGCTAGGTGGTTAAGTATCTACTGAAGGATACTAAGTTTGTAACACCTACTGATGGGTGTTGGTGAGAAGATTTTGCACCTACTGATGGGTGCTGGTAAGTTTGAAACACCTACTGATGGGTGTTGGTGGATTTTGGGTCAGGCTCGTGACGTTAAACAAGCGCTACCTGGGAGGCAACCCAGTTGATTGATTGTTTTCTGTTTGTTTATTTTAGTTAGGGTTTGCATAAGCATTTTTAACATTGAATTGCAGGGAACCAGTGAGGGATATGTCTAGGAGGCACGTAGGTCAAGAAAAGAAGGAGAGGAGCACTTCACGAAAGTGCCGCTGAGCGGTACTCTCGCAGATTGGGCTTTGGTTGCCCCTTAGCGGGACCCGAGCCCATCAGAGTATTTTTATACCCTAAGTTGCGCAAATGCTTTTATTTTCAGGCTCTTCTCTGCACACACACTCCTACATACCTTTTCAAAGGTTCTCTACAAGTTTTCCCTCTTCCCTCTTGAGAAAATCTCCCTTCCACTCACGTTCTCACTAGTTTTCCATCTAAGTTTGGGGTTGGGAGAGAGCATCATTGAAGGGGTTGATTTCTTCATTGTGGTTTACTAATGCTTAACAATGTATCTTTTGGTTTTGTGAATTAAGTTTGATGCAGGGATGGCCTCCTCATCATGCTAAAAGAATCAAGACTATAAGATCCAAGAAGAAGGAGAGGAAGAAGATACAGATGACAGCTCAGACTGATGAGGAGCTGAGATAGCATTTACTGATGAATGCTATCATATGATTATGCTTCTGTGGTTTAAGTTTTCTGAACTTATTTGTTTTTGTTTTTAGATTAGGGTTTGATGTACTCTATTGAACACCTGGTTTATTATGATGGTTTGCTATTAACTGTGATTGTGTGATAAGTAATGCTTGATGATGCTTATTGATTGATTGATGTCGAGATGATGTGCACATAAAATGCTTATACAGGTGATTCACAAGCTTTGTGAACAAATGCATAATATCATGATTGTGATTGTGAAATTAAGCAGGATGTGTATGTTAAATGTGAATGAGCTTATATGTGAGGTTTGAGCTCCAGAGTTGTTATTGTTGAATGCTATTACTTTGGAAGCATAAATGACTTTGCCCAGGTTTTCTATGATTGAATCAATTGCTTGTTTTGCATCATATGATCAAGGCCGTGTTTTTGAAACCCTTTTTATTGGCCAAATTCATAAAGTTAGCCTACTAAAAGAGAACACTTTGTGTTCTATCCTTTGAACCCTTAGCCTTGAACATACACTGAAAACCCTTGATTGAAAATCTTTACCTTGAGTTAAGTACAAGATCTTGTGTGGTATTGTTAAATGTTCAAGTTTGGGGTTGTTGGGGAAACATGAAAAAGGAAAAGCATTGAGCTAAGAGTTAAAAAGTAAGAATATTCTAAGAAAAAGAAAAAGAAAAGCAAAGAAAAAGAAGCAAAGCTCAATGCAAATGCAAAGGCAAAAGAAAGTTGGGAATGAATAAGAATAATTGTGTTGTTATGATTCTCTTAACTCAAGGATTTTGTGATCCAGAAAAACCAATTTTCTTGTTAGCCCAGCCACATTATAAGCCATTGAAAAGTCCTTGTGATGATGCATGCTTGTGAATGTTTTTGATTGTAGTAAAATGAAAGGCAAAGTTGATTCATGTGACATTGTGATAGTAGAGTGAATGAGTGAAACACTTTACCTCTTATACACTTGTGTGTTGAGTGAAACACTTTACCTAGTGAGGAAATATTCCATAAGCACATGAACATCCATGCTTAATTGATTGATCATTCATGAAAAATAGCATTTGTTGGAACTTAAATGACTTTGTGAACACTAAAGCATGTGCACATCTTGATTGAACTATTGGTCATAGGTTTGAGTGAAGTTGTTACTTATCTTGAAAAAGAGGACTTTTGAATGAGTGAACCATCATATGAATTGGTTGGAGATGGAGTTACATTTTGTTTGCTTGAGGACAAGCAAAGTTCTAAGTTTGGGGTTGTGATAACAGTTGAAAAACTGTTATTTTCATACTTAAAATTGATACTAAAAGCAACCTTTAGACTTAGAAACTAGCTTGAAATCATGCCTTTTATCTATATTTTCAGAAATAAGAGAGCTGGACAGGTTTATGCTTGATTTCAGTGTTTTTGTGCAGGTTTTAAGGTGAATTTGGTGAAAAGAGTGAAGAAGGAGAGAAGTGACATTAGAAAAGACAAGAAAGAGTGCAAAAAGAGAAGACGAAGGCACCGCTCAGCGGCAAACTACCACTGAGCGACACTCAGGAGGTGGCGTTGGAACCGCTGAGGGGCAAAATGACCGCTGAGGGGAAGAAAGAAGACGCGCAATCACCGCTGAGCGGTAAATACCGCTGAGCGGCACTTTTTGGGCTTGGGCTTTTGTAATCTTTTGTAACTCTAGATTAGTATATAAGGGCTTGCACGTCCTTGGGATTAGTATCTTTGGCAGAAACGAAGTAAACACTCTCTCTTCCACCCCTTTGAAGGAGGATCTTGGATGCTCAGGCTACCTCTTCACCTTTATTGGGTTTATTCTTTCATTCTTTCATTGTTATTCATCTAGGTTCACCATGAATATGGTGAACTAAACCTTGTATGTTTGTTGGGGAATCAATGTAATCTCTTGAAGCTCTCATATATGGAATCTATTGAGTACATCTTTTAAGTAAGACATATGCTTTCTTTCATTATTTAGTTAGGGTTTTTCCTCTTTGCTCAATGCTTGCATTGTTTAACTCATTCTAATGCATGATTATTGGTTTTGTCGATACGGACACGTACGGGGAAGTCTAGATCCGGGGAATTTCTCCCAATATTTTACTGACAATATTATATTGGTTGCCTTTAAGCTCCTGCACTCATGAACTAATCATTAGGAATGCTAGGAATTGTATGAACTATTTGATTAGGGAGAAGCCATCTAGAATGGTACATTAGAGAGTGGCATTAACAATGATGATTTGAATGTTGAATTCCTAAAATATATGAGAGTGGATGAGATAAAATTGACCCCCAACAACATATTCATTCATATAATTCATTGAAAGTGTTTATCTTTTGTCTTTGCCATTGATCAATTCATGCATACATGTTTATTTTCGTCTTTGCATATTAAACTTTGAATATTTCGTTTGTAAGTCCTAGCTAATCAACAAATCACATAACTAAACTAGGTCGTGAGTCCTTTGGGAAGAACGATACTTGGTCTTACCAAGTTTATTACTTGAACGATTCGGTCATACTTGCCGATTGTGAAACAAGTTTGTGACATCATATTTTGGTGCTTACAAATTTGTCCATCAGAGTGCCGCTCAGTGATAACAGTTGAAAAACTGTTATTTTCATATTTGAAATTGATACTAAAAGCAACCTTTAGACTTAGAAACTAGCTTGAAATCATGCCTTTTATCCATATTTTCATAAATAAGAGAGCTGGACAGGTTTATGCTTGATTTAAGTGTTTTTGTGCAGGTTTTAAGGTGAATTTAGTGAAAAGAGTGAAGAAGGAGAGAGATGACATTAGAAAAGACAAGAAAGAGTGCAAAAAGAGAAGTCAAAGGCACCGCTCAGCGGCAAACTACCGCTGAGCGGCACTCAAGAGGTGACGTTGGAACCGCTGAGGGGCAAAATGGCCGCTGAGGGGAAGAAAGAAGACGCGCAATCACCGCTGAGCGGTAAATACCGCTGAGCGGTAAATACCGCTGAGCGGCACTTTTTGGGCTTGGGCTTTTGTAATCTTTTGTAACTCTAGATTAGTATATAAGGGCTTGCACGTCCTTGGGATTAGTATCTTTGGCAGAAACGAGGCAAACACTCTCTCTTCCACCCCTTTGAAGGAGGATCTTGGATGCTTAGGCTACCTCTTCACCTTTTTACGGTTTATTCTTTCATTCTTTCATTATTGTTCATCTAGGTTCACCATGAATATGGTGAACTAAACCTTGTATGTTTGTTGGGGAATCAATGTAATCTCTTGAAGCTCTCATATATGGAATCTGTTGTTTACATCTTTTAATTAAGACATATGCTTTCTTTCATCATTAGTTAGGGTTTTTCCTCTTTGCTCAATGCTTGCATAGTTTAACTCATTCCATGCATGATTATTGGTTTTGTCGATACGGACACATACGGGGAAGTCTAGATCCGGGGAATTTCTCCCAATATTATACTGACAATATTATATTGGTTGTCGTTAAGCTCCTGCACTCATGAACTAATCATTAGGAATGCTAGGAATTGTATGAACTCGTGATTAGGGAGAAGCCATCTAGAATGGTACATTAGAGAGTGGCATTAACAATGATGATTTGAATGTTGAATTCCTAAAATATATGAGAGTGGATGAGATGAAATTGACCCCCAACAACATATTCATTCATATAATTCATTGAAAGTGTTTATCTTTTGTCTTTGCCATTGATCAAATTTCATGCATACATGTTTATTTTCGTCTTTGCATATTGAACTCTAAATATTTCGTTTGTAAGTCCTAGCTAATCAACAAATCATATAACTAAACTAGGCCGTGAGTCCTTTGGGAAGAACGATACTTGGTCTTACCAAGTTTATTACTTGAACGATTCGGTCATACTTGCCGATTGTGAAACAAGTTTGTGACATCATATTTGTCCATCACTCAGCGGTAAAATGCCGCTGAGCGGTGCCTTCGACTTCTCCTTTTGCACTCTTTGATTCCTTTTCTGATTCCATCTCTCTCCTTCTTCACTTCTTTCACTAAATTCACCTTAAAACCTGCACAAAAATACTTAAATCAAGCATAAACCTGTCCAGCTCTCTTATTTCTTAAAATGTGGATAAAAGCATGATTTCAAGCTAGTTTTTAAGTCTAAAGGTTGCTTTTAGTATCAATTTTAAGTATGAAAATAACAGTTTTTCAACTGTTATCACAACCCCAAACTTAGAAGTGGGAGAAGTGGGAGAAGATGTGAATGAAGTGGACGAGGTTGACGAAGTGGTACTTTAGAGAGTGGCATTAACAATGATGATTTGAATGTTGAATTCCTAAAATATATGAGAGTGGATGAGATGAAATTGACCCCCAACAACATATTCATTCATATATTTCATTGAAAGTGTTTATCTTTTGCTTTTGCCATTGATCAAAAACTCATGCATACATGTTTATTTTCGTCTCTTGCATATAAAATCTCAATTATTTCGTTTGTAAGTCTTAGCTAATCAACAAATCATATAATTAAACTAGGCCGTGAGTCCTTTGGGAGAACGATACTTGGTCTTACCAAGTTTATTACTTGAACGATTCGGTCATACTTGCCGATTGTGAAACAAGTTTGTGACATCATATTTTGGTGCTCATAAATTTGTCCATCAGTGGAGAAGTGGAGGAAGTGGAGGAAGTTGACGAAGAGGATGAAGTTGACGAAGTGAACAAAGTGGATAAAGTGGAGGAAGAAGTGGAAGAAGAAGTGGACGAAGTGGAAGAAGTGGACGAAGTTGACGAAGTGGACGAAGTTGACGAAGTGGACGAAGTTGCGAAATGGACGAAGTTGCGAAGTTGACGAGGTTGATGTAGTGGAGGAAGTGGAGAAGTGGAGGAAGTGGAGGATGTGGAGGTAATGGGCGAAGTTGACAAAGTGGAGAAGTGGACGAAGTAGACGAAGAGGACGAAGTTGACGAATTTGGGGTAGTGGAGCTAGTGGACGATGTTGACGAAGTGGAAGAAGTGGACGAAGTTGACGAAGTGGACGAAGTGGAAACAGTGTAGTAAGTGGAGGAAGTGGACGATGTGGACAGTGTGGATGAAGAATTGGAGGAAGTGGTGAAAGTAGAAGAAGTTGAGGAGGTGGAGGAAGTGCAGGAAGTGGAGGAAGTTGACGAAGTGGATGAAGTGGAGGAAGTGGAAGAAGTGGAAGAAGAAGTTGGCGAAGTGGACGAAGTTGAAGACGTTGACGTAGTGGAGGAAGTGGAGAAGTGAAGGAAGTGGAGGATGTGGAGGAAGTGGACGAAGTTGATGAAGTTGATGAAGTTGATGAAGTTGATGAAGTTGATGAAGTGGACGAAGTGGTAGAAGTGGACGAAGTGGAAGAAGAAGTTCGCGAAGTGGACGAAATGGACTAAGTTGCGAAGTTGACGACCTTGATCTAGTAGAGGATGTTGAGAAGCGGAGGACGTCGAGGATGTGGAGGAAGTGGTAGAAGTTGACGAAGTGGACGAAGTGGACGAAGAGGACGAAGTTGAGGAAGTTGACGAATTTGGGGTATTGGAGCAAGTGGACGATGTTGACGAAGACGACGAAGTTGACGTAGTTGACGAAGTGGAGAATGTGGAGTAAGTGGAAGAAGTTGAGTAAGTTGAAGAAGTGGAGTAACTGGAGGAACTGGAGGAAGTGGAGGAAGTGGATGAAGTGGAGGAAGTGGATGAAGTAGATAAAGTTGACGAAGTGGACGAAGTTGACGAAGTGGAGGAAGTGGAAGAAGTAAAGGAAGTGGGCGAAGTGGACGAAGTGGAAGAAGTGGAGGAAGAAGTGGAAGACTGATGAATCATTATTTTCTTCACTTCACTTAGTTTACTGTACTAAAATTAATCAGGGAGTTGTGCTTAATTGTCCAGTATTTTCCCGTTTTTACTGATTGTGCTTAATTTGATCAGAAATTCTTATTTTACTTAATTTGAATTATCTGAGAATAATTATTTACATTAGTGAATGCAGGGAAAATTCTGTAAATATTTTAGAACATTAGGAAGAATATTTATTTACACACTGTGTTATGTAGTCGAAGCCGTACTGCATTGAATTAATCTGTGTATTGATCCGTATAATGAAATATTTTTCTTGAGTTTGTAAAAGCAAAATAGGCTTGGCATCATTACACCTCACGGCAACTCTTTGGATTCAAATGAAGAATTTTGCAAAACATTTAGCCTAAGTTGGAATGAAAGAGAAGAGACCACCAAGTTCCAAGTGCAGCCCACTGTTTTATGAATTGTTTTGGAAAAGAATAGCATTGTCTTATGTATACAATTCACATTACAAATTAAATGAGGGAATGAGGGAAGTGACCATACTTGAAAGTCTCGGCCATACACATACCACCTTTGGAAAATTCAACATACAATTGAGAAAAGGTAGAATGAGCTAAATCCAAGAACAAAGTCATCCCGTGAAACACCAATTGGAGAGCTAAATCCAAGCACAGGGGATTAATTGAAGAAAAATGAAAAAGGCTAACTACTAGGTGGTGGATCAGTCGCTACTCTATGGCACAAAGAGACAACACACATGCTGATTTTTGGGGTCTCTTAAAACCTCCTTCCTCTCGGCAATTTGGGGGGCATCCTATCTTTTCTCTTTTCCCGTGGAGTATAGCAAGAGTATTACAGAGATCATGGCTTCATGAAGAAAGAGAAGGTGCTGGTGTGAGATGATACGTCCAGAGAGCTAGAAGAGGGAAGCAAAACTGTATTTGATTCTTGAAACACTACTGGAAGAAGACACAAGACCAAGAGGCAGCTAGTTTGTTTCCTTTACTTTGCTTTGCTTCTTTGTACTTTGAATGCTTTTCCTTGAGAACTGGAAACATGTTCATGATGAATGAATAGCTTATGTTTATTTTCTTTCTTGAATTGTAATTGCATCTTCCATTTTGGTTTTCTGCATTTTCATACAATCTCTTAGCATCTTGTAACCTTTGAAAAGATGATTCATGGCTTTGTGTAGAACCAAATATCATGTTCATTTGTTTTGCTTTCATAGTAGAGTAGAAAGGAACTGCCGTCACCTATTCAACATAAAAAACCACAAAAAGAAAGTTGTTTAATATGAGATGGGAGTTCACGGTAAAGAGAAGAGGAGAGGCCAGTGAAACCTTGTAGATGCTGATTTGTTTCTGCTGTATGGAAGAGTAAACCACACACACTTATTTGCTTGCTAAAGAGTAGAGAGGAAGAGAAGGATTTGTTACAAAGGGGAGAAGTGATTTTTGATGAGAAGGGAACGTAGTTGAAGAAGGAGGAAAGGAGAGTGCAACTGGAATGGATGCAGCAAAGTGGACGGTCATTAGCTTATAGAAAGGGTGTGTGCATTAAATTCTGCAGAAAAAGTGCAAGTGTCCACGGTCTTGCATCTTTTTATTCATTTGAACATGGCCAAGTAATTGTTTGCATGGTGATGTGGATATGAATTCAGCCAGCATATACAATTTTATTTAGCTTTGAAGAAAGTAGTAGGGTCCTACTTGTTTTTTCTAAATGCTATGTTATCTTTGCCTTTCTTTTATATAATGCCGTGTAGTGTTGAGTCCATGGAGCAGCACCTTTGCACCTTTCCATCTTGTTTTGTTTTGATTAAAATGAAGGGAAACGTGAATCATTTATGCAGCACCGAGTTTGGTTTGTTAGAATAGGATTGTTATTGTTATTATTATAAGAAGTAGTGATTGATTTTAGATGGAAAGTAAGGAGGGTGAGCCGTGTGAAGAGTGCTTTGGAGAAGAAGACAAAAGCTTTCAAAGAGCATCTTTTGGAGGAGGAATTTACGTGAATGGAAACAACTTTTCAGAATTCTTAAACCAAGTGCTTTCTTTCATGTGATTGAGAAGAAGTGGCCCACGACCCCTTTCTTGCATTTCTTATTCTATTTGGAATTAGACATGACTATAATGGAGTAATGGTTGCACGTTAATTGCTTTCATTTTAATAGCTTTCAATTGCTCTTGGTAAATAGGTGGATTTAACCAATTCAAGTGCTGCTGCCACGTTTTTATGTATTAGTTCCAAGGCCTTATTTTAATTCATTTCACATGGAAACATATGCCAATTTATAGCTGCTGCACGTCCTTGTTTTGTTAGTTTTAAAGGTCTTCTTTAATTGTATTTCAAGTGGAAAACTAAGCCAATCTAGGAGGAGTGTAACGTCTTTCATTTCAAGCTTTAAAGGCATTCATTTAAATTATTTTCTTCTAGTAAAATGGTTCATGGTTAATGGTAGACACATTTTAATTTTATTTCTTGTCTTAAAATATTTTATATCATATGTTGAAATGATTTTCTGTATTTTTGTTTGTTGTATTTTGCTGCTGTAATTTTAATTCTGTTTTCATATTTGAATTTTTTCTGTTCCTGTATTTACTGTTTTGCTGTAATTATTTACTATTGTAATTTATTTTCTGTTTCTACTGTTTTCTATAATTATTATTTACTGTATTTTCGTTTTCTGTATTTAATTTTTTGGTCCAGATTTATTTTTACTGTTTTACGTTACTGTATTTTCATTTTCACTGTAGCAATTTCATTTTTTTTTAATTTCGTTTTACTATTTTAATTTTATTTCAACGCTTTTAAATTTCATCCGCAACCAAAACAATTTTCAAAACCCCCCCATTACGTGTTGACAAAAGACTGAACGACATTTGGTCCCTGAGAAACGACCTAGGAGTCAATTCCTAGCACTGTACTGCATTCTTAATTGCACATCAAATTTGATCGGCCGCGACAGCTGTATCAAATTTTGGCGCCGTTGCCGGGGACCAACGGTTCAGTTTTGAGTCTTGTGTCTGTGTTGTGTGATTTGTGTATGTGTTTGTGATAGTGTTGTTTTGCTACCTTGTGTTTATTTCTGTGGTTTGAATTTTCTGTGCTATTGTTTCTTGATTACAGGGTGTCGTGATTTAGTGCATGACTAGAGGAAATCCTGGATTCATACCACCCTTTGATCCTGAGATTGATAGGACTTTTCATAGCTTAATTAGGCATTCTAGGAATTTGTCTTTAGAGTCTGTTTTTGAACCTGTTCCATTAGATATTGTGCATCCTACTGTTGAGTATTCTGTGCATACTGCATCTACTGCATCTGTACTTGATTCTGATTCTGTTGTTTTTCACACTGAGAACAATATGGCACAACCTCCACCTCGCGAGAGGACTTTTAGGGAGATGGCTGCACCTGATTTCGATATTGAAAGCTTGTGCATCCAATATCCTGATGAGGACGTTCCGTATGTTCTCAAGACTGGACTGATCCATTTGTTGCCCAAGTTTCATGGTCTTGCAGGTGCGAGTCCACATAAGCATTTGAAGGAATTCCTGGTTGTTTGTTCCAGTATGAAACCGCACGATGTTCCTGAAGAGCACGTCTTCTTGAAGGCATTCCCTCATTCATTGGAAAATGTTGCTAAGGATTGGTTGTATAGTTTAGCGCCGAGATCCATTGCTAGCTGGGATGATCTGAAGAGGCTGTTCTTGGAGAAATTTTTCCCAGCATCCCGGACCACAGCTATCAGGAAAGACATAACTGGGATTAGACAGCTTAGTGGAGAGAACCTGTACGAATCTTGGGAGAGATTCAAGACACTTTGTGCTAGCTGCCCCCACCATCAGATACCTGAACAACTCCTTATTCAGTATTTCTACGAGGGTTTGAACAACATGGATCGAGGTATGATCGATGCTGCCTGTGGTGGAGCTCTTGGAGACATCACACCTGCTGAGGCCAGACCATTGATTGAGAAGATGGCCTCCAACTCCCAGCAGTTTAGCAACAGGAATGATGCCATTGTGGTGAAGGGCGTACAAGATATTGCCCAGTCTTTATCAGCTGTTGAAAGCAAGTTAGAAGGCCAGATTAACTCTCTTGCGAAGATGGTGACACAGTTGACTACCAACCAGAGATCGACATCTCAATCTGCATCTGTTGCACGACTATGTGCTATTTGTCCTTCCAGTGACCACTACACAGATGCATGTCCTTCTTTGCAACATCCTGCTGCCTCTGATGTGCCTCAGGCTTATACTACAAACATCTACAACAACAGGCAGCCACAACAGCAAAATCATGACTTGTCCAGCAACAGGTACAACCCAGGGTGGAGGAATCACCCCAATCTTAGATGGAACAATGCGCCACAGCAACAGCAGCAGGCGCCACCTTTTCAGAATGCTGGAACACCTAACAGATATGTGCCTCCACCCATGCAACAACACCAAAGGCAACAACAACAGCAACAGCAAGAGGCACCTGCCCAACCAGCTGCCCAACCTTCCACTTCGTCTGAACCTTCATTGGAAGAGTTAGTGAGACAGATGACTGTGCAAAACCTGCAGTTTCAGAAAGATAACATGCAGTTTCAGAAAGACAACATGCAATTTCAGCAGGAGACTAGAGCGTCCATACAGAGCCTCACTAACCAGATAGGTCAGATGGCCACTCAGATAAACCAGGCGCAGTCTCAAAATTCTAGTAAGTTACCATCGCAGACTGTGCAGAATCCAAGAAATGTGAGTGCCATAACCCTCAGATCAGGGAAGCAGATTGTTGTACCTTCAGAGCCCGCCTCTATACCGACACCCGTGCCTGCTACTTCTCACAAAAAGGAGGACCAAGCTGGTCCAAGCAGGACATTTGAGGCAGGTGAATCTTCTTCTCCAGTCGGTGGTTCTTCTTCAGGAGGATCTCCTCCCTTAACCACCACTACTGCTGCCACACCATCTCCATTGATTGACCGACCTATCCCTCTTCCATTCCCTTCACGAGCACTTCCTAGCAAAAAGATGGAAGAGGTAGATAAAGAAATTCTGGAGACCTTCCGGAAGGTGGAGGTGAACATACCTCTACTTGATGCAATCAAGCAGATACCAAAGTATGCAAAATTCTTGAAGGAGCTGTGCACACACAAGAGGAAGATGAAGGGAAATGAAAGGATTAGCATGGGAAGAAATGTATCTGCACTTATTGGTAAGTCGGTCCCGCACATTCCTGAAAAGTGCAAAGATCCAGGTATATTTTGCATTCCTTGTGTAATTGGAAATAATAAATTTGAGAATGCCATGCTTGATTTGGGTGCTTCTGTTAATGTCATGCCTTTGTCTATATATGAATCTTTATCTCTTGGTCCTTTGCAAACCACGGGTGTGGTCATTCAGTTGGCTAATAGGAGTGTTACTCACCCAACAGGTTTCATAGAAGATGTCTTGGTAAGGGTTGGTGAATTGATTTTTCCTGCTGATTTTTATGTTTTGGAAATGGAGGAGGGATTCTCTCATGGATCCGCTCCCATTATTTTAGGCAGGCCATTCTTGAAAACTGCCCGAACTAAGATTGATGTGTATGCTGGAACTTTGTCTATGGAATTTGCTGATATTGTTGTTCATTTTAATATCTTTGATGCAATGAAATTTCCAGCTGAGGACCATTCTCTGTTTAGGATTGATACATTGGATGACATTATTGATGAATTTGTTGTTGACAACTTTAATTCTGTGCATGAGAAGAAGCATTCTTTTCTATCTTCTTTGCATTCATGTATTGAATCTAGATTCGAATCAGGTTTTGAGAATGATGTTGATAATGTTGTGGATTTTGATGAGGATTGTGATGTCCAGGATATTGATGCTATGAATGATATTGATGATGTTGTTGACATATCTGAGATGGACATTGATTTGGATTGTGATGAGATAAGTGATCTGCCTTTACCTGTACACTCTTTAGAGTCAGAATGCATTAACAATGTTGCAGGAAGTACACTTGAATCTGACTTGCAGGCACCCACTCTTGAGCTGAAACAGCTACCAGATAACCTCAAGTACGTGTACTTGGAGGATGATGAAAAGAAACCGGTGATCATTTCTACCTCCCTTGATTCTGTTCAAGAGGAGAAGTTGCTTGGTATACTGAGGAACAACAAGAAGGCCATTGGTTGGAGTTTGGCTGACATACCTGGTATTAGTCCATCCACATGCATGCATAGAATTCTTTTGGAAGAAGGGGCAAAGCCAGTGAGACAGCCACAAAGAAGGCAAAACCCCGTGATCATGGAAGTCATCAAGAAGGAGGTGACCAAGCTTTTGCAAGCAGGAATCATCTATCCTATTTCAGACAGTCAGTGGGTGAGCCCCATCCATGTCATACCCAAGAAAACTGGCCTCACTGTGGTGAAGAATGAGAGGGATGAGCTTATCCCAACTAGAGTGCAGAACAGCTGGAGAGTCTGCATTGACTATAGGAGGCTCAACCAAGCAACCAGGAAAGATCATTTTCCCCTGCCATTCATTGATCAGATGCTGGAGCGCCTGGCAGGTAAATCTCATTATTGTTTTCTTGATGGTTTTTCTGGATATTTTCAGATCAATATTGCTCCTGAGGATCAAGAGAAAACCACATTCACCTGCCCCTTTGGCACTTTTGCCTATCGGAGGATGCCCTTTGGTCTATGCAACGCTCCTGGTACCTTTCAACGGTGCATGCTTAGCATTTTTAGTGACTTTCTTGAGAGTTGTATAGAGGTGTTTATGGATGATTTTACTGTGTATGGATCTTCTTTTGATGTATGTTTAGACAGTTTGGAAAAAGTCTTGAAAAGATGCATAGAAACAAACCTTGTTCTCAATTTTGAGAAATGTCACTTTATGGTTGAACAAGGTTTGGTTTTAGGGCATATCATTTCTGAAAAGGGAATAGAGGTAGATCCTGCTAAGATATCTGTGATTTCACAGTTGCCTTACCCCTCTTGCGTGCGAGAGGTGCGATCTTTCCTTGGACATGCAGGTTTCTACAGGCGCTTCATCAAAGATTTCAGCAAGAAGGCGCTTCCCTTGTCCAGACTACTGCAGAAGGATGTTGACTTTGTTTGTGATGAAAAATGCAAGCAGGCTTTTGATTGCCTCAAGGAAGCTTTGACTACCACCCCTATCATTCAGGCACCGGATTGGACAGCCCCATTTGAGCTCATGTGTGATGCATCTAACTATGCATTGGGGGCTGTCTTGACACAGAAAATTGACAAGCTGCCAAGAGTGATTTACTATGCATCACGCACTTTGGATGCTGCCCAAGCAAACTATACCACCACTGAAAAAGAATTGTTGGCAATTGTTTTTGCTCTTGATAAGTTTAGGTCATATTTGCTTGGATCATCTGTTATTGTATATACTGACCATGCAGCTCTTAAGTTTCTGTTGAAAAAGGCTGAGTCAAAGCCTAGATTGATCAGATGGATGCTACTGCTCCAGGAGTTTGACTTGCAGATTAAGGACCGGAGTGGAGCACAGAATCTAGTTGCGGACCACCTTAGCAGGATTGAGAGAGCTGGGAATGAAGTTGATGTGCTGCCCATCCAGGATGACTTTCCTGATGAGAGTTTGTTGATGATTTCTTCTTCTCACCCGACTCCTTGGTTTGCACACATTGTAAATTATTTGGTTGCTTCTATTTTTCCTCCCTTAGCATCACGTGCTCAGATTGCTAAAATTAAGAGTGATGCTAAGTATTATGTTTGGGATGACCCATATCTGTGGAAGTTGTGCAGTGACCAGGTTACTAGGAGATGCATTCCAGACCATGAGATTGACTCGGTCCTGCAGTTTTGTCATGCCTCCTCACCTGGTGGTCATCTGGGGATACAAAGAACAGCTCGTAGGGTGCTTGATTGTGGGTTCTATTGGCCTTCCATCTTCAAGGATGCGGAGAAGATTTGTAGCACTTGTGAGCCTTGTCAGAAAGCAGGAGGACAAATTTCACAGAGACAAGAGATGCCTCAACAACCTATGCTATTCTGTGAGGTGTTTGATGTCTGGGGTATAGATTTCATGGGTCCTTTTCCTGTTTCTTTTGGTTTTTCCTATATTCTCCTTGCTGTGGATTATGTTTCAAAATGGGTGGAAGCTAAAGCCACCAGAACTAATGATGCTCGGGTTGTTGTGGATTTTGTTAGATCTCACCTCTTTTGCAGGTTTGGAGTACCTAGAGCAATTGTTAGTGATCAGGGAACCCATTTTTGCAACAGATCCATGCAAGCTTTACTCAAGAAATATGGGGTGACGCACAGAGTTTCTACACCTTACCACCCCCAAACAAATGGGCAGGCTGAGATCTCCAACAGGGAGATTAAGAGGATTTTGGAAAAGATTGTCCAGCCCAACAGGAAAGATTGGAGTAGTAGATTGGACGATGCTCTTTGGGCCCACAGGACTGCATACAAAGCACCGATTGGGATGTCTCCGTACAGGGTTGTCTTCGGAAAGGCATGTCATCTACCAGTTGAAATTGAGCATCGGGCATATTGGGCTGTGAAGACATGCAACTTCTCCATGGACCAAGCTGGAGAGGAAAGGAAGTTGCAACTGAATGAACTGGATGAAATCCGATTGGAAGCATATGAGAATTCGAAGTTCTACAAGGAAAGAACCAAGAGGTTCCATGATAACTCCATTGTTAGAAAGGACTTCGAGGTTGGCCAACAGGTTTTATTGTATAACTCTAGACTCGGCCTCATGGGTGGTAAGTTGAGATCAAAGTGGACTGGACCCTTTGTTGTGACTAATGTTTATCCTTATGGTGCAGTAGAAATCCAGGGTCCATCTGCAGCTAAAAGCTTCAAGGTGAACGGGCATAGACTGAAGCCCTTCCTCAGCAATCCTTCTCTGTTGGATGCAGTGGTGGAGGAGACGTCTTTGGTCTACCCCACCTACCCTCCCACCTGACTCAGGGAGTTTCTTCTCTCCTTCCCTCCTCACTTTTGTTGCACTTTGTCGATATCTGATGACTATTCTGATTGTTTTGATCTGCTGAATGTGACACACTGAGGACATTGTGTCGTTTAAGTGTGGTCTATTAGGGGAGGTTGTTTCTTTGTTTATGTTTCGTTTTTGTGTATTTTGTGGTGTCTTATGTACAGTTTTGCATGATTTTCGTGAATTCTGGACTATGATTAGGTTGTCAGTTTTCCTGCACTTCATTGATACTCTAAACTGTTGAATTCCTTGCTTTACTTTGCTTGGGAGATAATCATGATATTTGAGAGTTGAATTGATGGTGACCATATTACCTGTGTGAGATTTGAGCCATTTGATGATCTTTCTTGTGTGTGATATATGCCTTGATTGCTTGCACATATGTCTTGGCTTCACTCTTTGAATTGATTCTTGACTAATACGCATGTTTGAAAGGGATAAAGGCATTTTGTTGTTGAGCCTCTAAGCCAGATAAGCCTACCCTGTTTTGATCCATTGATACCCTTTTGAGCCTATGTTTTTCCCCATTTCTTTGTTTTGAAGCTCATACACTAGCCCTAAGTGAAAAACCATTATTACCTGAACCTTAGGGAATTTTGTAGCTTTGGAATTGTTTTGGGAATAAGTGTGGTCTCCTGGGAATTTCAGATGAATTAGTGAGTTCTCTTCATATCTTGTTTCTGTTTGTAAATATGTGGTGCATCTTGTCTCTTGAAATTGTGTGTTGAACAGAGTAAAGAAAAAAGACAGGATGAAGAAAAAAAAATGATGAAAAAAAAAAAATCAGAAAAACAGAAAAAAATTGTGAACAACGGTGAATAATGGAGTTAACTAGAGGATGGAATTAGAGGCTGTAGGTGAGTTTGAATGTGTTTATACTTGTTCCCCATTGCTCATCTATCCCTTATGGTTTATAGCTTTTCATCCAGATATATCCTCCCTTGTCCTTGACCCCATTATGACCATAAAAAGACCTTTTGATTTGAACATGCGTATCTGTTTGAGTGTTGATATTAGAGGCTTGCCAAGCCTATTTGTGTTTGCTTTCTTGAGTTCATTGAGTGACATTGATTTACCTTAAACACTTGAGAGAAACACTGATTGTGTACATCTGTGAGGCTCTGTTGCTGTCGATTCATCTCTTGAACTGATTGATTGTTTTCCTTGTACTGAACTGTTTGGATGATTCTTTGGGTATTTGCTTTCATTGATTTTGTGTAGGATTCTGCCTGTACCTTTTACTGTCCAGATTTTGTGGGAATTGTGAAAGTGTGTTTCTGTTTTGGAGTTTGTGTTGTCTGTCAAGTCTGTGTCACTTTTCTAATGTTTGAACTGCTCCCTGGTTTTGTGTCTTAAGTTTGCCCAGGAGTGCAAACGACTAAGTGTGGTCTATTTTGATGAATCATTATTTTCTTCACTTCACTTAGTTTACTGTACTAAAATTAATCAGGGAGTTGTGCTTAATTGTCCAGTATTTTCCCGTTTTTACTGATTGTGCTTAATTTGATCAGAAATTCTTATTTTACTTAATTTGAATTATCTGAGAATAATTATTTACATTAGTGAATGCAGGGAAAATTCTGTAAATATTTTAGAACATTAGGAAGAATATTTATTTACACACTGTGTTATGTAGTCGAAGCCGTACTGCATTGAATTAATCTGTGTATTGATCCGTATAATGAAATATTTTTCTTGAGTTTGTAAAAGCAAAATAGGCTTGGCATCATTACACCTCACGGCAACTCTTTGGATTCAAATGAAGAATTTTGCAAAACATTTAGCCTAAGTTGGAATGAAAGAGAAGAGACCACCAAGTTCCAAGTGCAGCCCACTGTTTTATGAATTGTTTTGGAAAAGAATAGCATTGTCTTATGTATACAATTCACATTACAAATTAAATGAGGGAATGAGGGAAGTGACCATACTTGAAAGTCTCGGCCATACACATACCACCTTTGGAAAATTCAACATACAATTGAGAAAAGGTAGAATGAGCTAAATCCAAGAACAAAGTCATCCCGTGAAACACCAATTGGAGAGCTAAATCCAAGCACAGGGGATTAATTGAAGAAAAATGAAAAAGGCTAACTACTAGGTGGTGGATCAGTCGCTACTCTATGGCACAAAGAGACAACACACATGCTGATTTTTGGGGTCTCTTAAAACCTCCTTCCTCTCGGCAATTTGGGGGGCATCCTATCTTTTCTCTTTTCCCGTGGAGTATAGCAAGAGTATTACAGAGATCATGGCTTCATGAAGAAAGAGAAGGTGCTGGTGTGAGATGATACGTCCAGAGAGCTAGAAGAGGGAAGCAAAACTGTATTTGATTCTTGAAACACTACTGGAAGAAGACACAAGACCAAGAGGCAGCTAGTTTGTTTCCTTTACTTTGCTTTGCTTCTTTGTACTTTGAATGCTTTTCCTTGAGAACTGGAAACATGTTCATGATGAATGAATAGCTTATGTTTATTTTCTTTCTTGAATTGTAATTGCATCTTCCATTTTGGTTTTCTGCATTTTCATACAATCTCTTAGCATCTTGTAACCTTTGAAAAGATGATTCATGGCTTTGTGTAGAACCAAATATCATGTTCATTTGTTTTGCTTTCATAGTAGAGTAGAAAGGAACTGCCGTCACCTATTCAACATAAAAAACCACAAAAAGAAAGTTGTTTAATATGAGATGGGAGTTCACGGTAAAGAGAAGAGGAGAGGCCAGTGAAACCTTGTAGATGCTGATTTGTTTCTGCTGTATGGAAGAGTAAACCACACACACTTATTTGCTTGCTAAAGAGTAGAGAGGAAGAGAAGGATTTGTTACAAAGGGGAGAAGTGATTTTTGATGAGAAGGGAACGTAGTTGAAGAAGGAGGAAAGGAGAGTGCAACTGGAATGGATGCAGCAAAGTGGACGGTCATTAGCTTATAGAAAGGGTGTGTGCATTAAATTCTGCAGAAAAAGTGCAAGTGTCCACGGTCTTGCATCTTTTTATTCATTTGAACATGGCCAAGTAATTGTTTGCATGGTGATGTGGATATGAATTCAGCCAGCATATACAATTTTATTTAGCTTTGAAGAAAGTAGTAGGGTCCTACTTGTTTTTTCTAAATGCTATGTTATCTTTGCCTTTCTTTTATATAATGCCGTGTAGTGTTGAGTCCATGGAGCAGCACCTTTGCACCTTTCCATCTTGTTTTGTTTTGATTAAAATGAAGGGAAACGTGAATCATTTATGCAGCACCGAGTTTGGTTTGTTAGAATAGGATTGTTATTGTTATTATTATAAGAAGTAGTGATTGATTTTAGATGGAAAGTAAGGAGGGTGAGCCGTGTGAAGAGTGCTTTGGAGAAGAAGACAAAAGCTTTCAAAGAGCATCTTTTGGAGGAGGAATTTACGTGAATGGAAACAACTTTTCAGAATTCTTAAACCAAGTGCTTTCTTTCATGTGATTGAGAAGAAGTGGCCCACGACCCCTTTCTTGCATTTCTTATTCTATTTGGAATTAGACATGACTATAATGGAGTAATGGTTGCACGTTAATTGCTTTCATTTTAATAGCTTTCAATTGCTCTTGGTAAATAGGTGGATTTAACCAATTCAAGTGCTGCTGCCACGTTTTTATGTATTAGTTCCAAGGCCTTATTTTAATTCATTTCACATGGAAACATATGCCAATTTATAGCTGCTGCACGTCCTTGTTTTGTTAGTTTTAAAGGTCTTCTTTAATTGTATTTCAAGTGGAAAACTAAGCCAATCTAGGAGGAGTGTAACGTCTTTCATTTCAAGCTTTAAAGGCATTCATTTAAATTATTTTCTTCTAGTAAAATGGTTCATGGTTAATGGTAGACACATTTTAATTTTATTTCTTGTCTTAAAATATTTTATATCATATGTTGAAATGATTTTCTGTATTTTTGTTTGTTGTATTTTGCTGCTGTAATTTTAATTCTGTTTTCATATTTGAATTTTTTCTGTTCCTGTATTTACTGTTTTGCTGTAATTATTTACTATTGTAATTTATTTTCTGTTTCTACTGTTTTCTATAATTATTATTTACTGTATTTTCGTTTTCTGTATTTAATTTTTTGGTCCAGATTTATTTTTACTGTTTTACGTTACTGTATTTTCATTTTCACTGTAGCAATTTCATTTTTTTTTAATTTCGTTTTACTATTTTAATTTTATTTCAACGCTTTTAAATTTCATCCGCAACCAAAACAATTTTCAAAACCCCCCCATTACGTGTTGACAAAAGACTGAACGACATTTGGTCCCTGAGAAACGACCTAGGAGTCAATTCCTAGCACTGTACTGCATTCTTAATTGCACATCAAATTTGATCGGCCGCGACAGCTGTATCAAAGACGTTGATGAAGTTGACGAAGAGGAGGAAGTAGAGGAAGTGAAGGAAGTTGACGAAGTGGACGAAGTGGAGGAAGTGGACGAAGTTGACGAAGTGAAAGAAGTGGATGAAGTGGAGGAAGTAGAGGAAGTGGACGAAGTGGAAGAAGAGGTGGACGAAATTGAAAAAGTGAACGAAGTTGATGTAGTACACGAAGTGGAGGAAGTGGACGAAGTTGACGAAGTTGACGAAATGGACGGAATGGACGAAGTGGACGAAATTGAGAAAGTTGACGAATTTGGGGTAGTGCAACAAGCGGACGATGTTGACGAAGTGGACAAAGTTGACGAAGTGGACGGAGTTGACGAATTGGAAGAAGTGTAGTAAGTGGAGGAATTCGACGATGTGGACAAAGTGGATGAAGAAGTGGAGGAAGTGGAGGAAGTAGAAGAAGTTGAGGAAGTGGACGAAGTGGAGGAAGAGCAGGAAGTGGAGGAAGTTGAGGAAGTGGACGAAGTTGAAGAAGTGGACGAAGTGATGAGGTGGATGAAGAGGACGAAGTTGAGGAAGTTGACGAATTTGGGGTAGTGGAACAAGTGGATGATGTTGACGAAGTGGACGAAGTTGACGAGGTGGACGAAGTGGACAAAGTTGACGAAGTGGAGGAAGTGGACGATGTGTACAAAGTGAAGGAGGTAGAAGAAAATGAGAAAGTGGAGGAAGTGGAGGAAGAGCACGAAGTGAAGGAAGTTAAGGAAGTGGAGGAAGTTGAGGAAGTGGACGAAGTGGTAGAAGTGGAGGAAGTGGACGAAGTTGGGGAAGTTGACGAATTTGGGGTAGTGGAACAAGTGGACAATGTTGACGAAGTGGACGAAGTTGACAAGGTGGACGAAGTTGACGAAATGGAAGAAGTGTAGTAAGTGGAGGAAGTGGAGGAAGTGGAGGAAGTGGAGGAAGATGAGGAAGTAGAAGAACTTTAGGAAGTGAAGGGAGTGGAGGAAGTGCAGGAAGTGCAGGAAGTGGAGAAGTTGACGATGTGGATGAGGTGGAGGTGGAGGAAGTGGACGAAGTGGTGGAAGTGAACGAAGTTTACGAAGTGGAAGAAGTGTAGGCAGCGGAGAAAGTGGAGGAAGTGGACGATGCGGACCAAGTGGATGAAGAAGTGGAGGAAGTAGAAGAAGTTCAGGAACTGGAGGAAGTAGAGGAAGTGAAGGAAGTTGAGGAACTGGACGAAGTTGACGAAGTTGACGAAGTTGAAGAAGTGGACGAAGTTTACGAAGTGGACGAAGTGGAGAAAGTGGAGAAAGTGGAGGAAGTGGAGGAAGTTGAGGAAATGGACGAAGTTCAAGTATTGGACGAAGTTGACGAAGTGGACGAAGTGGAGGAAGTGGAGGAAGTGGACGAAGTGGAGGAAGTGGAGGAAGTTGACGTGGTGGACGAAGTGGAGGAAATCGAGGAAGTTGAGCACGTGGACGATGTCGACGAAGTGGAAGAAGAAGTGAAGGAAGTGGAGGAAGTGAAAGAAGTGTAGGAAGTGGAGGAAGTAGAAGAAGTGGAGGAAGTGGAGGAAGGGAAGGAAGTGAAGGAAGTGGAGGAAGTTGACCAAGTTGTCGTAGTGGATGGAGTGGAAAAAATTGACAAGGTTGACGTAGTTGACGAAGTAGAGGAAGTGGACGAAGTGGACGAAGTGGACGAAGTTGAAGAATTGGACGAAGTGGACGGAGTTGACGAAAGGGACGAAGTGGACGAAGTGCAGGAAGTGGAGGAGGTGGAGGACGTGGTGGAAGTGGAGGACGTTGAGGAAGGCGAGGAACTGGAGGAAGTTGACGTGGTGGACGAAGTTGAGCAAGTGAACGATGTGGACGAAGTGGAAGAAGTGTAGGAAGTGGAGGAAGTAGAAGAAATGGAGGAAGCTGAGGAAGAGGAGGAAGTGGAGGAAGTGGAGGAAGTTGAGGAAGTTGACGAAGTTGTCATTGTGGACGAAGTTGACGAGGTTGACGTAGTTGACGAAGTAGAGGAAGTGGAGGAAGTGGAGTAAGTAGAAGAAGTGGAGGAAGTGGAGGAAGTAGAAGAAGTAGAGGAAGTGGAAGAAGTGGAGGAAGTGGACAAAGTTGACGAAGTTGACGAAGTGGAGGAAGTGGACGAAGTAGAGGAAGTGGACGAAGTGGAGAAATGGAAGAACTGGAAGAAGAAGTGGAAGAAGTTGACGAAGTGGAGGAAGTGGAAGGAAGTGGAGGAAGTTGACGAAGTGGAGGAACATGACGAATTTGACGAAGTGCACGAAGTGGATGAAGTGGAGTAAGTAGAGGAAGTGGACGAAGTGGACAAAGTTGACGAAGTTTACGAAGTGGATGAAGTGGAGGATGTAGAGGACGTGGACGAAGTGGAAGAAGTGGAAGAAGAAGTGGATGACGTTGACGAAGTGGACGATGTGGACGAAGTTGACGAAGAGAACGAAGTTGACGTAGTAGAGGAAGTGGACGAGGTAGAGGAAGTGTAGGATGGGGAGGAAATCGACGAAGTAGAAGAAGTGGAAGAGGAGGAAGAAGAAGTGGAAGAAGTAGAAGAAGTGGAGGAATTGGAGGAAATGGAGGAAGTGGAGGAAGTGGAGGAAGTTGACGAAGTGGAGGAAGTGGAAGAAGTGGTGGAAGCAGACAAAGTGGACGAAGTGGAGGAAGTGGACGAAGTGGAGGAAGTGCACGAACTTGACAAAGTTCACGTGATGGACGAAGTTGCGGAAATGGACGCAGTCGACGAAGTAGACGAACTTGACGAAGTGGACGAAGGAGAGTAGGTGGAGGAAGTGGAGGTTGCAGAGGAAGTGGACAAAGTTGACGAAGTTGACAAAGTGGACGAGTGGACGAAGTTGACGAAGTTGACGAAGTTTACAATGTGGATGAAGTGGAGTATGTAGAGGAGGTGGACGAAGTGGAAGAAGTGGAAGAAGAAGTGGATGAAGTTGACGAAGTGGACGATGTGGACGAAGTTGATGAAGAGAACGAAGTTGACGTAGTGGAGGAAGTGGAGGAAGTAGACGAAGTGGACGAAGTAGAGGAGGTGCAAGAAGGGGTGGAAATGGACGAAGTGGAAGAAGTGGAGGAAGTGGAAGAAGTGGAAGAAGAAGTGGATGAAGTTGACGAAGTGGACGAAGTTGACGAAGAGAACGAAGTTGACGTAGTAGAGGAAGTGGAGGAAGTGGACGAAGTGGACGAAGTGGACAAAGTAGAAGAAGAGGAAGAAGAAGTGGAGGAAGTAGAAGAAGTGGAGGAATTGGAGGAAGTGGGCGAAGTGGAGAAAGTGGACAAAGTTGACGAAGTGGAGGAAGTAGACGAAGTGGTGGAAGTGGACAAAGTGGAGGAAGTGGACGAAGCGGAGGAAGTGATCGAAGTGCACAAAGTTGACGAAGTTCACGTGATGGATGAAGTTGCGGAAATGGACGAAGTTGACGAAGTGGACGAAGTGGAGTAAGTGGAGGAAGTGGAGGATGCAGAGGAAGTGGACGAAGTTGACGAAGTGGACAAAGTGGACGACGTGGACGAAGTTGAGAAAGTTGACGAATTTGGGGTAGTGGAGCAAGCGGACGATGTTGACGAAGTGGACGAAGCGGACGAAGTTGACGAAATGGACGAAGTTGACGAAGTGGAAGAAATGTAGTAAGTGTAGGAAGTGGAGGAAGTGGACAAAGTGGATGAAGAAGTGGAGGAAATGGAGGAAGTAGAAGAAGGCTAGGAAGTGGAGGAAGTGGAGGAAGCGCAGGAAGTGGAGGAAGTTGAGGAAGTGGACGAAGTTGACGAAGTGGAGGAAGTGGAGGAGGTGGAGGTGGATGAAGTGGAGGAAGTGAACGAAGTGGGGGTGGAGGAAGTGGAGGAAGTGGAGGGTGTGGACGAAGTGGACGAAGCGGACGAAGTGGTAGAAGTGAACAAAGTGGACGAAGTTGACAAAGTGGAGGAAGTGGACGAAGTGGTGGAAGTGGAAGAAGTTTACGAAGTGGAAGAAGTGTAGGAAGCGGAGGAAGTAGAGGAAGTGAAGGAAGTTGAGGAACTGGATGAAGTTGACGAAGTTGAAGAAGTGGACGAAGTTTACGAAGTGGAGGAAGTGGAGGAAGTGGAGAAAGTGGAGGAAGTGGAGGAAGTTGAGGAAGTGGACGAAGTGAAGGAAGTGGAGGAGGTGGAGGACATTAAGGAAATGGAGGAAGTGGACGAAGTTGACGTGGTTGATAAGTTGACAAAGTGGGGGAAGTGGACGAAGTGGAGAAAGTGGACGAAGAGGACAAAGTGGAGGAAGTGGACAAAGAGGACGAAGTTGACGAAGCTAACGAATTTGGGGTAGTGGACGAAGTGGACGAAGTTGAAGAAGTGTAGTAAGTGGAGGAAGTGGTGGAAGTGGACTAGGTGGACGAAGTGGACGAAGTGGACGAAGTGCACGAAGTTGACGAAATGGAGGAAGTGGAGGAAGTTGACGAAGTGGACAAAGAAGAAGCAGTGGAAGAAAAAGTGGATGAAGTGGAGGAAGTGGAGGAAGGGGAGGAAGTTGAGGAAGCGGACGAAGTGGGCGAAGGGGACGAAGTTGACAAAGTGGACGAAGCGGACAAAGTTGATGAAGTGGACGAAGTTGACGAATTTGAGGCAGTGAAGGGAGTGGAGGAAGTGGACGAAGTTGACGAAGTGGAAAAAGTGGACGAAGTTGACGAAGTGGACGAAGTTGACGAAGTGGAAGAAGTGTAGTAAGTGGAGGAACTGGAGAAAGGGGAGGAAGTGGACGATGTGGACGAATTGGGTGAAGAAGTAAACGAAGTGGAGGAAGTAGAGGAAGTGGAAGAAGTAGAAGAAGAGGAGGAAGGGGATGAAGTGCAGGAAGTGGAGGAAGTGGACGTAGTTGACGAAGTGGAAGAAGTGGACGAAGTTTACGAAGTGTATGAAGTGGATGAAGTGGACAAAGTTGAAGAAGTGAAGGAAGTGGAGGAAGTGGAGGAAGTGGGCGAAGTGGACGAAGTGGACGAAGTTGACGAAGTTGACGAAGTGGACGAAGTGGACGAATGATGAGTCAATATTTTATTCACTTCACTTAGTTAATTGTACCGAATTTAATCGGGGAATTGTGCTTAATTGTCCGGTATTTTCCCGTTTTTGATAATTGTGCTTAATGTGACCAAAAATTCTTATTTTAATTAATTTGAATTATTTGAGCTAATTATTTGCATTATTAATTGTAGGGAAATTGTTGGATAATATTTGGGACATTTGGAGGTGAAAAGAAATACCACATCAATTATGCTTTTAACTAAGATGAGAGAGGAGGTCTGGGCTTTGAAAAAAAGGAAGAACGGAGAGAGAGATGGAAGGTTACGGGTGAGGGCTGGGACATACTACAGCCGCCACACATTTTAGCGCCACTTACATGTTCTTTTCGGGGGCTGGAGTTTTGAAAAAGATGGTGGAGGGGAGCGTCCAGAGGCAGCACATGAGAATGAGGAATGAAAGAGATTTTCCCATTTTATTTTGTGCAAGGGGCTGGAATGTTCCTTTTTAGTTTTTCATTGAAAAAAAAAAAGATTCAACACTTTGCATTTAATACTCTTTTATTCCCTTGATTCCAACTACTGTCACTGCCAACATTGTTTGGCATTTAATGTTTTTTATTTTATTCCGGCACAATGGAGAGGTGTTGATTTACCTTCTTTGATTGAGAGTATTGATTTATTTTGCTGGAATGAAGCACACGGAGATAGGAAGGAACATGCTAGCATTTAATTGGCTTTAATGGAACGAGTAGTAGATTAGGATAAAGTCTAGATGATGGGACATGTGGTAGCAGGAGGTGTAGCAATGTGTTTCTTTTATTTGTTTAAGAATGAAGAGGTAGATTAGATGAAGCAAAGTAGTGCACGGTGGAATTTATTCCCTTGTCACGTCAACTTTAGAAGGTGAAGAATACTTTGAAAATTTTATTTTAGAAGCATTTGTAGGAAGTTGGCAACACGTAGTGTCATGGGAGTGTGTCACGTTCAGGAGGCAAAGAGGGGAAAATTCCATTTCATTTATTTTGCTAGAAGGAGGCACGGATTTTAGTGGTAGAATAGGAACACTTCTTGGAGAATGAAACATATGATGGATTGAGATGGTGACTCACGCGGATGGATTTTGGAAGCACACAGTTTAAATTTGAATTATCTCGAAGCGTTTCTTCTTGTTATTTTTGTGATGAACTTTTTTTATGTTTATGTTTAGCCTACAACTTTGTGCATTTGATGTTTTAGCTTGAATGTTGCATTTCTGTAGTTTGAACTGTGTTTGGATATTTATTTGTTGTTGTGTTCGGTTTCATGTTTTCATGCATTTTAATGCTTTCACTTATATTCGGTTGTGTTTAATTTTCATTTTTTAATTTCTTCATTTGCATTCACAAACCTTTCACAAAACCCCCCCACAAAGTGTTCGACCTATTACCTGAACCACATTTGGTCCTTGAGAGACGACCTAGGAGTCACTTCCTAGTACTATACTGCATTCTTTTATGCACAACTTTTGTGGGAGGTGCGACCCTCTCATCAAAATGGCGCCGCTGCCGGGGACCAACGGTTCAGTCTTAGGTCTTTTTGTTGTGTTTGTGTGTGTTGTGTTTTGTCTTGTGTTGTGATGTGATGTGATGTGATGTTCTGTTTTGTGTGTGCGTGTTGCATGTGTAAATGTGTTGTGTTTTATTTGTTTCGTGATTTTTAGTATTCTTCTTTTTCCATGTCTACCTATTTTGATTTCGTGAACACTGCTTGTTTTGCTAGTGCCTCTGATTATGATTCTCCTTCTGCATGTTACTCTGATTGTAATTCATATTCTGCTGATTTCTATGTTGAGAACAATACGACTCATCCTCTAATTTCTGAGAGTGCTCTTTGTGAGCCGGTTTCACTTAAGGAGGATGATCTTCATTGCGATCTCACCCCTGGACTGATACATTTGCTGCCTAAGTTTCATGGTTTTGCAGGAGAATGCCCACACAGACATTTGGAGGAGCTCCACATCATGTGCTCTTCAATGAAGCCTCCAGATGTCCCTCTTGATTACATTTTCTTGAGCGCATTTCTGCATTCATTACAAGGGGCAGCTAAGGATTGGAAAGACTCTCTTCCTCTGAGATCCGTTACCGATTGGGGATATCTTGAGCATCAGTTTCTGAGCAAATTTTCCCCTGTGCAATATGCTTACAGCAACGGTCTTGGATGGAATGACCCTACCTTGGGATGGTATGATGCTCCAAAACATCAATATCAAGAACCACCATTCCAGAGTACTTTTATGCCTCCACCAGTCCAGCAATACGAGAGTCAGCAGTATAGTGCTCCTACCGAAATAGCTCCTCAGCCTTCTACTTCTGAGCCTACATTGAAGGAGTTGTTGGAGCAGATGACCATGCAGAACCTTCAGTTCCAACAAGAGAACATGCAGTTCCAGCAAGAAATAGGAGCTGCCATTCAGAGTATGACTGATCAGATAGGGCAGATGGCCACTCAACTCACTGAGGAACAGTCTCAAGATTCAGAGTTACCATTTCAGACTGTTCAGATTCCAGATGATGATGATAGTGGCATCAACATAGAAGATGGGGAGAAGAGTCATGAGCTTACTACTGTGCCATCTACTTTCCCATCATCTTATGTCCCTACCCTTGCACCTGAGGAGAGTGATGAATATTTTGAGGAGCAGGCAAAAGTAAGCAGTAATCCTGAACCAGGTAGACCACCTTCATCTTCCCACACTTTAGCAATCTTCAAGGAAGAGGAGGTAAGCATACCTCAATTTGATTATATTGATGATTATGTTGTTGAGAGGTATGATGATGATTATATTGTTGATGAGCATGCTTTTCATTTCCACTCTTTGCATGATGAGAAACAACTTTTGTCATCCTATATGAATACTTCTTATCCATGCATTGAACATGAATCTGAGCATGTTATTGATATTGTTTCTGAATTTGAAATTGATTCATGTTCTGAGAGTTTATCTGTTGTTCAGCCTGTTACACTGGGATTGGGTGTTATACCCCTGTGTGTCAATTCTTTGGAGCCACAATGTACTAACCATGCTGCAGGAGGTACATATGAATTTGACCAACATGCACCCCCAGTGGAAGACAAGGGTGCGTACATACACAATAGTTTGAAGATCAACAGGCACCTGCTGAACCTGCTCATCAACAATCACTGCATAGATCCAACTGTGGAAGACATTTCCCTGCTTGATCAAATATGGAGGATGAAGCAATTCTTCCTCAAAACTTCCTTGCTGGATCCTGTGGTGGAAGACATCTCCCTGAAAGTCCAAAATTGGCAACTGCCACCATGATCAGGGGAGTTTCCTTTCTCTCTTATCCCCCTTTCCTTACTTTTATTGCACTTGTCCATGATCTGTTCACTGTTTTGATTTTCGATCTTATGCTTATGACACATTGAGGACACTGTGTAGTTTAAGTGTGGTCTATTGGGGGAGATTTTTATTTTTCTTTGTTAGTTTTTCTTTTCTTGGTTAAATTTTTTCTTTTCTAGGTTATTTTTGTTTTCTTGGTTAAATTTTTTCTTTTCTAGGTTATTTTTGTTGTGTCTTGTATACAGTTTTACATGTTTCTCTTGATTTCTGGACTTTGTTTAGGTTGTAGATGTATCTTTCACTTCATTGATACTCTGATTTGTTTGAAATCCTTGCTTTTCTCTGCTTGGGAAAATGATTATGATTTTTGAGAGTTGAATTGATTGTGACAGAATTACCCTGTGTGAGAATTTGAGCCACTTTATGTTCTTTCTTGTGTGTGATATGTCTCTTGATTGCTTGCACATATGCCTTGGCTTGACTCTTGTTGATAACTCTTGATTGATATGCATGTTTGGAAGTGATAAAGGCAGTTTTGTTTTTGAGCCTCTCTAGCCAAATAAGCTTACCTTGCTCTAATTCTTTGAAAACCCTTTTTGAGCCTATACTTTCCTCATTTCTTTGTTTTGAAGCTCATACACTGGCCCTAAGTGAAAAACCATGATGACCTTAACCTTTGGGAATTTTGGAGCTTTGGAAGTGTTTTAGGAACAAGTGTGGTCTCCTTGGGGATTCTGATGAGTTGGCTAGTTGGTTCCTCTTCTTGTTTTGTTTTGGTAAATATATTTGTATCTTATCTTTTACAATTTTGTTTTGAAAAGAGAGAAAAGGAAAGAGACAGGATGAAAAAAAAATGAAAAAAAAAATCGTGAATAATTGTGAATAATGGAGTCAAGAAGAGGAAGGAATTAGAGGTTGTGGGTGTGTTTGAATGTGTTTACACTTGTTCCCCATTGCTCCTCTGTTCCTTATGGTTTGTAGCTTCTTATCCAGATATATCCTGCCTTGTCCTTGGCCCCATTACATCCATAAAGACCTTTTGATGTGAACATGCATATGTTTTGAGTGTTGATATTAGAGGCTTGCCAAGTTTGTTGTTGTTTGCTTTCTTGAGTGCATTGAGTTGAAATTGCTTACCGTAGACACTTGAGAGAAACACTGATAGTGCATCTGTGAGGTTCTATTGTTTTTGATTCACCTCTTGAGCTGATTGATCATTTTGCCATGTCTTGAAGTGCTTGGATAGTTTCATGAGTATCTGCTTTCTTTGATTTTGTGTTGGATATTGTCTACTTCCTTTCTCTGTCCAGATTCCTGGAGAACTGTGTAATTCTATTTCTGTCCTTGTTGAGTGATAACAGTTGAAAAACTGTTATTTTCATGCTTAAAATTGATATTAAAAGCAACCTTTAGACTTAAAAACTAGCTTGAATTCATGCTTTTATCTATATTTTCAGAAATAAGAGAGCTGGACAGGTTTATGCTTGATTTAAGTGTTTTTGTGTAGGTTTTAAGGTGAATTTAGTGAAAGAAGTGAACAAGGAGAGAGATGGAATCAGAAAAGGAATCAAAGAGTGCAAAAGGAGAAGCCGAAGGCACCGCTCAACGGCATTTTACCGCTGAGCGGCACTCAGGAGGTCACGGGAGGTCCGCTGAGGGGCAAACTGGCCGCTGAGGGGAAGAAACAAGACACGCAGTCACCGCTGAGCGGTATTTACCGCTGAGCGCCATTCTTAATGGACTTGGACTTGTTTTCTAGCACTTTTATGGGCTTGGGCTTAGATCTTTTGTAATTCTAGAATAGTATATAAGGACTTGCACGTCCTAGAGTTAGTATCTTTGGCAGAAACGAGGCAAACACTCTCTCTTCCACCCCTTTGAAGGAGGATCTTGGATGCTCACGCTACCTCTTCACCTTTATTGGGTTTATTCTTTCATTCTTTCATTGTTCATCTAGGTTCACCATGAATATGGTGAACTAAACCTTGTATGTTTGTTGGGGAATCAATGTAATCTCTTGAAGCTCTCATATATGGAATTTATGCTTGCATCTTTTAATTAAGATTTATGCTTTCTTTCATCATTAGTTAGGGTTTTTCCTCTTTGCTTAATGCTTGCATGGTTTAACTCATTCGATGCATGATTATTGGTTTTGTCGATACGGGCACGTACGGGGAAGTCTAGATCCGGGGAATTTCTCCCAATATTATATTGGTTGTCGTTAAGCTCCTGCACTTATGAACTGATCATTAGGAATGCTAGGAATTGTATGAACTCGTGATTAGGGAGAAGCCATCTAGAATGGTACTTTAGAGAGTGGCATTAACAATGATGATTTGAATGTTGAATTCCTAAAATATATGAGAGTGGATGAGATGAAATTGACCCCCAACAACATATTCATTCATATATTTCATTGAAAGTGTTTATCTTTTGCTTTTGCCATTGATCAAAAACTCATGCATACATGTTTATTTTCGTCTCTTGCATATAAAATCTCAATTATTTCGTTTGTAAGTCTTAGCTAATCAACAAATCATATAACTAAACTAGGCCGTGAGTCCTTTGGGAGAACGATACTTGGTCTTACCAAGTTTATTACTTGAACGATTCGGTCATACTTGCCGGTTGTGAAACAAGTTTGTGACATCATATTTTGGTGCTCATAAATTTGTCCATCATGAGTATCTGCTTTCTTTGATTTTGTGTTGGATATTGTCTACTTCCTTTCTCTGTCGAGATTCCTGGAGAACTGTGTAATTCTATTTCTGTCCTTGTTGAGTCTGTGTCACCTTCCTAAAAGTCCTTTGAACTATTCCTTGATCTGCGTCTTGATTTTGCCCAGGAGTGCAAAAGACTAAGTGTGGTCTATTTTGATGAGTCAATATTTTATTCACTTCACTTAGTTTATTGTACCGAATTTAATCGGGGAATTGTGCTTAATTGTCCGGTATTTTCCCGTTTTTGATAATTGTGCTTAATTTGACCAAAAATTCTTATTTTAATTAATTTGAATTATTTGAGCTAATTATTTGCATTATTAATTGTAGGGAAATTGTTGGATAATATTTGGGACATTTGGAGGTGAAAAGAAATACCACATCAATTATGCTTTAAACTAAGATGAGAGAGGAGGTGTGGATTTCAATTTTAGGGGTGCACATCAAGAAGCTGGATTCATTTGGAGAGGTGAGCACACGGAAACAACATGGGCCCATGGCATGCAGCACACGTCCAGCGGGGTGCATCCAGCAAAGAGATCCACATGTCCACGCGGCCCAAAGCACACGCCCACACTTGGCAGCAGCCTTCACGGTCAAAGGGGGTGCATCCAGCAAAGCAAGGAGCCCACGGATGGAGTGAAAGAAGAACGTTGAGGAGAGGGTTATGGGGGATGGGGGTTTTTGTCCAGTGCACACTCATGTGAGGGAGAGCCGCCACTTACGTTTGTTGTTGGGGGCTCCAGCAGTGTTGGGTGTGTATCGGCCTGGAGCTGAAGAGCACGCGGGAGACACATGGCCTGGAACCAACCACCATACTCATTCAGTTTTCTTTTCTCCTAGCTAGGAACGTTTTTGTTTGGTGGAACGTTGTTATAGTGATGGATAAAAAACTTCACTTTCTATTTTGCTGATTACACATGTTTTTTTTTATTTCTTTGGTTCATGCACTTTTTAATCTGAAGAACGTTCACAGCTGCCACCTTCACTTGTTTTTTTTTTTTTTTGGCTTAGCTTGAACGCTGTTACGTTTTTACTTTGCCATTAAGTTCATTTTGGTTCATGAAATTTTTGGAGTGAAGTTTCGGTCTAGTAACGCTTCATTATTAAACTGTACGGTGGGTTTTATTTTGTAAGAAGATACGCTGATTCCAGGACCTGTGAGGTACATTCGGTGAATCAATTTCATCTTGGCTGGTGAGTGGGATTTTATTTTCTTTGTGGGAAAGCTGCAGTCACGTCTAGAGGTGCTGCACGGAGAATGGATGAGAGGCACGGATCCCATGGTTGTAAAGTGGTCACATGAAGTGTAGCATTTGAAGACCACCTTTAATTTTTATTTAATGCTTGGAGAATTAATGGGTGCATGGATTTTACAGTTGCTGGAAGTGCTGGAAGGAAGTAGCCTTGCTTTTATTTAATTCTTTCTTGTTTTTAGAGAATGGTTGTAGTGTCACGGCCAAAGAGAACCAGGGGAAGCATTTCACTTAATTTTAATTTTCTTTGAATGGAACACATGGAAGTGTCACGGCCAAAGAGGACTTTCAGAAGCAATTTGCGATTTCAATTTCTTTTGGTAGATGAATGGGTCACGGTAGAGAAGTTCTATTTTTCTTTTATTTCTTTTGCCTTTAAATATTTTATATTATATGTTGAAATGATTTTCTCCTTTTTGTGGTGAATATGTGGGATAGATGACAACATTGTGCATTTAATGTTTTAGTTTAAGCGTGCATTTTTTCTTACGGTTTGAATTGTGTTTGGATATTTATATGTTGCAGTGTTCAATTTAATATTTTCATGCACTTTAATGCCTTCAATTTTATTCGGTTGTATTTAATTTTAATTTTAATTTCTTCATTTGCATTCACAAAAACACTTTCAAAACTTACCCCCCTTCCCTTCGTGTGTGATCTGAGACTGAACCACATTTGGTCCTCTTGAGACGACCTAGGAGTCACTTCCTAGCATTGTACTACATTCTTTTATGCACAACTTTTGTGGGAGGTGCGACCCTCTCTCAACGAAGTGGACGAAGTGGAGGAAGAGAAGGAAGTGGACGAAGAGGACGAAGTTGACGAAGCTAACGAATTTGGGGTAGTGGACAAAGTTGACGAAGTCGACGAAGTTGACGAGGTGGAAGAAGTGTAGTAAGTGGAGGAAGTGGAGGAAGTTGAGGAAGGGGACGATGTCGACAAAGTTGATGAAGAAGTGGAGGAAGTGGAGGAAGTTGAGGAAGTTGAGGAAGTGGAAGAAGTAGAGGAAGTGGAGGAAGTGGAGGAAGTGAACGAAGTAGAAGTAGTGGACGAAGTTGATGAAGTGGACGAGGTTGACCAATTGGACGAAGTGGACGAAGTTGACGAGGTGGACGAAGTTGACGAAGTGGGAGAAGTCTAGTAATTGGAGGAAGTGCAGGAAGTGCAGGAAGTCAACAACGTGGACGAAGTGGAAGAAGAAGAAATTGAAGTACACGTAGTGGAGGAAGTGGAGTAAATAGAAGAAGTGGAGGAAGTGGAGGAAGTGGAGGAAGTGCACGAAGAGGACGAAGTTGACGAAATTGACGAATTTGGGGTAGTGGACGAAGTTGACAAAGTTCAGGAAGTGGAGAAGTGTAGTAAGTGGAGGAAGTGGAGGAGGTGGTGGAAGTGGACGAGATGGGCGAAGTGGAGGAAGTGGATGAAATGGACGAAGAGCACGAAGTTGACGAAGTTGACGAAGTGGAAGAAGTGGAAGAAGAAGTCGATGAAGTTGACGAAGTGGACGAAGTGGAAGAAGTGGAAGAAAAAGTGGATGAAGTGGAGGAGGTGGAGGAAGGGGAGGAAGTGGACGAAGTTGACGAAGCTGACGAATTTGGGGTAGTGGACGAAGTTGACGAAGTGGACGAAGTGGAAGTAGTGTAAGAAAAAGTGGAGGAAGTGGAGGAAGTGGAGGAAGGGGAGGAAGTGGAGGAAGCGGACGAAGTGGACGAAGCGGACGAAGTTGACGAAGCGGACAAAGTTGACGAAGTGGACGAAGTTGACGAATTTGAGGCAGGGAAGGGAGTGGAGGAAGTCGACGAAGTTGACGAAGTGGACAAAGTGGACGAAGTTGACGAGGTGGAAGAAGTGTAGTAAGTGGAGGAACTGGAGAAAGGGGAGGAAGTAGACGATGTGGACGAATTGGGTGAAGAAGTAAACGAAGTGGACGAAGTGGAGGAAATAGAGGAAGTGGAAGAAGTAGAAGAAGAGGAGGAAGGGGATGAAGTGGAGGAAGTGGACGAAGTTGACGAAGTTGACGAAGTGAAAGAAGTGGACGAAGTGTACGAAAGTGAATGAAGGGTATGAAGTGGATGAAGTGGACGAAGTTGACGAAGTGGAGGAAGTGGAGGAAGTGGACAAAGTGGACGAAGTTGACGAAGCTGACAAATTTGGGGTAGTGGACGAAGTTGACGAAGTGGACGAAGTTGACGAAGTTGACGAAGTCGACGAAGTTGACGAAGTGGAAGAAGTGTAGTAAGTGGAGGAAATGGAGGAAGTTGAGTAAGGGGAGGAAGTAGAGGAACTGGAGGAAGTCGAGGAAGTGGATGAAGTGGAAGTTGTGGATGAAGTTGACGAAGTGGACGAGGTGGACCAATTGGACGAAGTGGACGAAGTTGACCTTGTCGAGGAAATGGACGAAGTTGACGAAGTGGAAGAAGTCTATTAATTGGAGGAAGTGGACGAAGTCCAGGAAGTCAACAACGTGGACAAAGTGGAAGAAGAAGAGGAGGAAGTAGACGCAGTGGAGGATGTGGACGAAGTAGAAGAAGTGGAGGAAGTGGAAGAAGGGGAGGAAGTTGACGAAGTGGAGGAAGTGGACGAAGTTGACGAATTGGACGAAGTGTACCAAAGTGGACGAAGTGTACGAAGTGGATGAAGGGGATGAAGTTGACGAAGTGGACGAAGTGGGGCAAGTGGAAGAAGTGGACGAAGTGGAGGAAGTGGAGGAAGTGGAGGAAGTGGACGAAGTGGATGAAGAGGACGAAGTTGACGAAGCTGACGAATTTGGGGTAGTGGACGAAGTAGAAAAAGTTGACGAAGTGGAAGAAGTGTAGTAAGTGGAGGAAGTGGTGGAAGTGGACGAGGTGGGCGAAGTGGAGGAAGTGGATGAAGTGGATGAAGTGGACTAAGTGTACGAAGTTGACGAAGTTGACGAAGTGGAGGAACTGAAAGAAGAAGTGGATGAAGTTGACGAAGTGGACGAAGTGGAAGAAGTGGAAGAAAAATTGGATGAAGTGGAGGAAGTGGAGGAAGGGGAGGAGGTGGAGGAAGTGGAGGAAGTGGACGAAGAGGACGAAGTTGACGAATTTAGGGTAGTGGACGAAGTTTACGAAGTGGACGAAGTGCACGAAGTTGACGAAGTGGAGGAAGTGGATGAAGTTGACGAAGTGGACGAAGTGGAAGTAGTGTAAGATAAAGTGGATGAAGTGGACGAAGTGGAGGAAGGGGAGGAAGTGGAGGAAGCGGACGAAGTGGACGAAGCGAACGAAGTTGACGAAGTGGACGAAGCGGACAAAGTTGACGAAGTGGACGAAGTTGACGAATTTGAGGCAGTGAAGGGAGTGGAGGAAGTGGACGAAGTTGACGAAGTGGACGAAGTTGACGAGGTGGAAGAAGTGTAGTAAGTTGAGGAACTGGAGAAAGGGGAGGAAGTGGACGATGTGGACGAATTGGGTGAAGAAGTAAACGAAGTGGAGGAAGTGGAGGAAGTGGAGGAAGTAGAGGAAGTGGAAAAAGTAGAAGAAGTGGAGGAACGGGATGAAGTGAAGGAAGTGGAGGAAGTTGACGAAGTGGAAGAAGTTAATGAAGTGTACAAAGTGTACGAAGTGGATGAAGTGGACGAAGTTGTCGAAGTGGAGGAAATGGAGGAAGTGGACGAAGTTGACGAAGTGGACGAAGTGGACGAAGTGGACCAAGAGGACGAAGTTGACGAAGCTGACGAATTTGGGGTAGTGGACGAAGTTGACGAAGTCGACGAAGTGGAAGAAGTGTAGTAAGTGGAGGAAGTTGAGGAAGGGGACGATGTCGACAAAGTTGATGAAGAAGTGGAGGAAGTGAGGAAGTTGAGGAAGTGGAAGAAGTAGAGGAAGTGGAGGAAGTCGACGAAGTGGACGAAGTGGAAGTAGAGGACGAAGTTGACGAAGTGGACGAGGTGGACCAATTGGACGAAGTAGACGAAGTTGACCTAGTGGAGGAAATGGACGAAGTTGACGAAGCGGAAGAAGTCTAGTAGTTGGAGGAACTGGAGGAAGTGCAGGAAGTCAACAACGTGGATGAAGTGGAAGAAGAGGAGGAGGAAGTAGACGCAGTGGAGGAAGTAGAAGAAGTGGAGGAAGTGAAAGAAGGGGAGGAAGTGAAGGAAGGGGACGAAGTGGACGAAGTTGACGAAGTGGACCAAGTGGACGAAGTTGACGAAGTGGAAGAAGTGGAGGAAGTGGAGGAAGTGGAGGAAGTGGATGATGTGGATGAAGTGGGTGAAGAAGTGAATGAAGTGGAGGAAGTGGAGGAACTGGAGGAAGTGGAAGAAGTGGAAGAAGTGGAGGAAGGGGACAAAGTGGAGGAAGTGGACGAAGTTGACGAAGTGGACGAAGAGGATGAAGTGGAGGAAGTGGAGGAAGTGGAGGTAGTGGACGAAGTTGATGAAGCTGACGAATTTGGAGTAGTGGACGAAGTGGACGAAGTTGACGAAGTGGAAGAAGTATTGTAAGTGGAGGAAGTTGATGAAGAAGTGGAGGAAGTCGAGGAGTTGGACGAAGTGAAGGAAGTGGAGGAAGTGGACGAAGTGGAAGAAGTGGACCAATTGGACGAAGTTGACGAAGTGGACGAAGTGGAGGAAGTGGAGGAAGTGGACGAAGTGGACGAAGTGGACGAAGGGGACGACGTTGACGAAATTGACGAATTTGGGGTAGTGGACGAAGTGGACAAAGTTCAGGAAGTGGAAGAAGTGTAGTAAGTGGAGGAAGTGGAGGAGGTGGTGGAAGTGGACGAGATGGGACGACGTGGAGGAAGTGGATGAAATGGACGAAGAACACGAAGTTGACGAAGTAGACGAAGTGGAGGAAGTGGAAGAAGAAGTCGATGAAGTTGACGAAGTGGACGAAGTGGAAGAAGTGGAAGAAAAAGTGGATGAAGTGCACGAGGTGGAGGAAGGGGAGGAAGTGGACGAAGTGGACGAAGAGGACGGAGTTGACGAATTTGGGGTAGTGGACGAAGTTGACGAAGTCGACGAAGTGGATGAAGTGAAAGAAGTGGACGAAGTTGACAAAGTGGACGAAGTAGAAGTAGTGTAAGAAAAAGTGGATGAAGTGGAGGAAGTGGAGGAAGGGGAGGAAGTGGAGGAAGCGGACGAAGTGGACGAGGCGGACGAAGTTGACGAAGTGGACGAAGCGGACAAAGTTGACGAAGTGGACGAACCGGACGAAGTTGACGAAGTGGACGAAATTGACGAAGTGGACGAAGTGGAGGAAGTGGACGAAGTGGACAAAGTGCACGAAGTTGACGAAGTGGACGAAGTTGACGAAGTGGATGAAGTGGAAGTAGTGTAAGAAAAAGTGGATGAAGTGGAGGTAGTGGAGATAGGGGAGGAAGTGGAGGAAGCGGACGAAGTGGACGAAGCGGACGAAGTTGACGAAGTGGACGAAGCAGACAAAGTTGACAAGTGGACGAAGTTGACGAATTTGAGGAAGGGAAGGGAGTGGAGGAAGTCGACGAAGTTGGCGAAGTGGACAAAGTGGACGAAGTTGACGAGGTGGAAGAAGTGTAGTAAGTGGAGGAACTGGAGAAAGGGGAGGAAGTGGACGATGAGGACGAATTGGGTGAAGAGGTAAACGAAGTGGACGAAGTGGAGGAAGTAGGGGAAGTAGAGGAAGTGGAAGAAGTAGAAGAAGAGGAGGAACGAGATGAAGTGGAGGAAGTGGACGAAGTTGACGAAGTGAAAGAAGTGGACGAAGTGTACGAAAGTGTACGAAGGGTATGAAGTGGATGAAGTGGACGAAGTTGACAAAGTGGAGGAAGTGGAGGAAGTGGAGGAAGTGGACAAAGTGGACGAAGTTGGTCAAGCTGACAAATTTGGGGTAGTGGACGAAGTTGATGAAGTAGACGAAGGTGACGAAGTTCACGAAGTCGACAAAGTGGAAGAAGTCTAGTAAGTGGAGGAAGTGGAGGAAGTTGAGGAAGGGGAGGAAGTAGAGGAAGTGGAGGAAGTCGAGGAAGTGGACGAAGTTGACCTTGTGGAGGAAATGGATGAAGTTGACGAAGTGGAAGAAGTCTATTAATTGTAGGAAGTGGACGAAGTCCAGGAAGTGAACAACGTGGACGAAGTGGAAGAAGAAGAGGAGGAAGTAGACACGGTGGAGGATGTGGACGAAGTAGAAGAAGTGGAGGAAGTGGAGGAAGTGGAAGAAGGGGAGGAAGTTGACGAAGTGGAGGAGGTGGACGAAGTTGACGAAGTGGACGAAGTGGACGAAGTGTACCAAAGTGGACGAAGTGGATGAAGGGGATGAAGTTGACGAAGTGGACGAAGTGGGGCAAGTGAAAGAAGTGGACGAACTGGAGGAAGTGGACGAAGTGGACAAAGTTGACGAAGTGGAAGAAGTGTAGTAAGTGGAGGAAGTCGAGGAAGTGGTGGAAGTGGACGAGGTGGGCGAAGTGGATGAAGTGGACGAAGTGCACGAAGTTGATAAAGTTGACAAAGTGGAGGAAGTGGAAGAAGAAGTGGATGAAGTTGACGAAGTGGACGAAGTGGAAGAAGTGGAAGAAAAATTGGATGAGGTGGAGGAAGTGGAGGAAGGGGAGGAAGTGGAGGAAGTAGAGGAAGTCGACGAAGAGGACGAAGTTGACGAAGCTGACGAATTTAGGGTAGTGGACGAAGTTTACGAAGTGGACGAAGTGGAGGAAGTGGACGCAGTGCACGAAGTTGATGAAGTGGAGGAAGTGGAGGTAGTGGATGAAGTTGACAAAGTGGACGAAGTGAAAGTAGTGTAAGAAAAGGTGGATGAAGTGGAGGAAGTGGAGGAAGGGGAGGAAGTGGAGGAAGCGGACGAAGTGGACAAAGCGAACGAAGTTGACGAAGCGGACAAAGTTGACGAAGTGGACGAAGTTGACGAATTTGAGGCAGTGAAGGGAGTGGACGAAGTGGAGGAAGTGGACGAAGTTGACGAAGTGGACAAAGTGGACGAAGTTGACGAGCTGGAAGAAGTGTTGTAAGTTGAGGAACTGGAGAAAGGGGAGGAAGTGGACGATGTGGACGAATTGGGTGAAGAAGTAAACGAAGTGGACGAAGTGGAGGAAGTGGAGGAAGTAGAGGAAGTGGGAGAAGTGGAAGAAGTGAGGAACGGGATGAAGTGCAGGTGATAACAGTTGAAAAACTGTTATTTTCATGCTTAAAAGTTATACTAAAAACAACCTTTAGACTTAAAAACTAGCTTGAAATCATGCCTTTTATCTATATTTTCATAAATAAGAGAGCTGGACAGGTTACGCTTGATTTAAGTGTTTTTGTGCAGGTGTTAAGGTGAATTTAGTGAAAAGAGTGAAGAAGGAGAGAAGTGACATTAGAAAAGACAAGAAAGAATGCAAAAAGAGAAGACGAAGGCACCGCTCAGCGGCATTTTACCGCTGAGCGGCACTCAGGAGGTTGCGGGAGTCACGCTGAGGGGCAAACTAGCCGCTGAGGGGAAGAATTGTGACGCGCAATCACCGCTGAGCGGTAAATACCGCTGAGCGGCATTTTTTGGGCTTGGGCTTTTGTAATCTTTTGTAACTCTAGATTAGTATATAAGGGCTTGCATGTCCTTGGGATTAGTATCTTTGGCAGAAACGAGGCAAACACTCTCTCTTCCACCCCTTTTGAAGGAGGATCTTGGATGCTCAGGCTACCTCTTCACCTTTTTAGGGTTTATTCTTTCATTCTTTCATTGATATTCATCTAGGTTCACCATGAATATGGTGAACTAAACCTTGTATGTTTGTTGGGGAATCAATGTAATCTCTTGAAGCTCTCATATATGGAATTTGTTGAATACATCTTTTAAGTAAGACATATGCTTTCTTTCATCATTAGTTAGGGTTTTTCCTCTTTGCTCAATGCTTGCATTGTTTAACTCATTCTAATGCATGATTATTGGTTTTGTCGATACGGACACGTACGGGGAAGTCTAGATCCGGGGAATTTCTCCCAATATTATACTGACAATATTTTATTGGTTGCCTTTAAGCTCCTGCACTCATGAACTAATCATTAGGAATGCTAGGAATTGTATGAACTATTTGATTAGGGAGAAGCCATCTAGAATGGTACATTAGAGAGTGGCATTAACAATGATGATTTGAATGTTGAATTCCTAAAATATATGAGAGTGGATGAGATGAAATTGACCCCCAACAACATATTCATTCATTTAATTCATTGAAAGTGTTTATCTTTTGTCTTTGCGATTGATCAAACTTCATGCATACATGTTTATTTTCTGTCTTGCATATTAAACTTTGAATATTTCGTTTGTAAGTCCTAGCTAATCAACAAATCATATAACTAAACTAGGCCGTGAGTCCTTTGGGAAGAACGATACTTGGTCTTACCAAGTTTATTACTTGAACGATTCGGTCATACTTGCCGATTGTGAAACAAGTTTGTGACATCATATTTTGGTGCTTACAAATTTGTCCATCAAGTTTTTGGCGCCGTTGCCGGGGACTCTGGTTTAACTGGTTAATTTGTGTGATTATTGATTATCTTTGACTTATTTTTTTATTTTTAATTTAAATTTCGAATTTTTTTTATTTTTTATTTTTTTTCTGTTTATATTTTACAGTTTGTATCTTATTTGACGAAGCTGACGAATTTAGGGTAGTGGACGAAGTTTACGAAGTGGACGAAGTGGAGGAAGTGGACGCAGTGCACGAAGTTGATGAAGTGGAGGAAGTGGAGGTAGTGGATGAAGTTGACAAAGTGGACGAAGTGAAAGTAGTGTAAGAAAAGGTGGATGAAGTGGAGGAAGTGGAGGAAGGGGAGGAAGTGGAGGAAGCGGACGAAGTGGACAAAGCGAACGAAGTTGACGAAGCGGACAAAGTTGACGAAGTGGACGAAGTTGACGAATTTGAGGCAGTGAAGGGAGTGGACGAAGTGGAGGAAGTGGACGAAGTTGACGAAGTGGACAAAGTGGACGAAGTTGACGAGCTGGAAGAAGTGTTGTAAGTTGAGGAACTGGAGAAAGGGGAGGAAGTGGACGATGTGGACGAATTGGGTGAAGAAGTAAACGAAGTGGACGAAGTGGAGGAAGTGGAGGAAGTAGAGGAAGTGGGAGAAGTGGAAGAAGTGAGGAACGGGATGAAGTGCAGGTGATAACAGTTGAAAAACTGTTATTTTCATGCTTAAAAGTTATACTAAAAACAACCTTTAGACTTAAAAACTAGCTTGAAATCATGCCTTTTATCTATATTTTCATAAATAAGAGAGCTGGACAGGTTACGCTTGATTTAAGTGTTTTTGTGCAGGTGTTAAGGTGAATTTAGTGAAAAGAGTGAAGAAGGAGAGAAGTGACATTAGAAAAGACAAGAAAGAATGCAAAAAGAGAAGACGAAGGCACCGCTCAGCGGCATTTTACCGCTGAGCGGCACTCAGGAGGTTGCGGGAGTCACGCTGAGGGGCAAACTAGCCGCTGAGGGGAAGAATTGTGACGCGCAATCACCGCTGAGCGGTAAATACCGCTGAGCGGCATTTTTTGGGCTTGGGCTTTTGTAATCTTTTGTAACTCTAGATTAGTATATAAGGGCTTGCATGTCCTTGGGATTAGTATCTTTGGCAGAAACGAGGCAAACACTCTCTCTTCCACCCCTTTTGAAGGAGGATCTTGGATGCTCAGGCTACCTCTTCACCTTTTTAGGGTTTATTCTTTCATTCTTTCATTGATATTCATCTAGGTTCACCATGAATATGGTGAACTAAACCTTGTATGTTTGTTGGGGAATCAATGTAATCTCTTGAAGCTCTCATATATGGAATTTGTTGAATACATCTTTTAAGTAAGACATATGCTTTCTTTCATCATTAGTTAGGGTTTTTCCTCTTTGCTCAATGCTTGCATTGTTTAACTCATTCTAATGCATGATTATTGGTTTTGTCGATACGGACACGTACGGGGAAGTCTAGATCCGGGGAATTTCTCCCAATATTATACTGACAATATTTTATTGGTTGCCTTTAAGCTCCTGCACTCATGAACTAATCATTAGGAATGCTAGGAATTGTATGAACTATTTGATTAGGGAGAAGCCATCTAGAATGGTACATTAGAGAGTGGCATTAACAATGATGATTTGAATGTTGAATTCCTAAAATATATGAGAGTGGATGAGATGAAATTGACCCCCAACAACATATTCATTCATTTAATTCATTGAAAGTGTTTATCTTTTGTCTTTGCGATTGATCAAACTTCATGCATACATGTTTATTTTCTGTCTTGCATATTAAACTTTGAATATTTCGTTTGTAAGTCCTAGCTAATCAACAAATCATATAACTAAACTAGGCCGTGAGTCCTTTGGGAAGAACGATACTTGGTCTTACCAAGTTTATTACTTGAACGATTCGGTCATACTTGCCGATTGTGAAACAAGTTTGTGACATCATATTTTGGTGCTTACAAATTTGTCCATCAAGTTTTTGGCGCCGTTGCCGGGGACTCTGGTTTAACTGGTTAATTTGTGTGATTATTGATTATCTTTGACTTATTTTTTTATTTTTAATTTAAATTTCGAATTTTTTTTATTTTTTATTTTTTTTCTGTTTATATTTTACAGTTTGTATCTTATTTGACGAAGCTGACGAATTTAGGGTAGTGGACGAAGTTTACGAAGTGGACGAAGTGGAGGAAGTGGACGCAGTGCACGAAGTTGATGAAGTGGAGGAAGTGGAGGTAGTGGATGAAGTTGACAAAGTGGACGAAGTGAAAGTAGTGTAAGAAAAGGTGGATGAAGTGGAGGAAGTGGAGGAAGGGGAGGAAGTGGAGGAAGCGGACGAAGTGGACAAAGCGAACGAAGTTGACGAAGCGGACAAAGTTGACGAAGTGGACGAAGTTGACGAATTTGAGGCAGTGAAGGGAGTGGACGAAGTGGAGGAAGTGGACGAAGTTGACGAAGTGGACAAAGTGGACGAAGTTGACGAGCTGGAAGAAGTGTTGTAAGTTGAGGAACTGCAGAAAGGGGAGGAAGTGGACGATGTGGACGAATTGGGTGAAGAAGTAAACGAAGTGGACGAAGTGGAGGAAGTGGAGGAAGTAGAGGAAGTGGGAGAAGTGGAAGAAGTGAGGAACGGGATGAAGTGCAGGTGATAACAGTTGAAAAACTGTTATTTTCATGCTTAAAAGTTATACTAAAAACAACCTTTAGACTTAAAAACTAGCTTGAAATCATGCCTTTTATCTATATTTTCATAAATAAGAGAGCTGGACAGGTTACGCTTGATTTAAGTGTTTTTGTGCAGGTGTTAAGGTGAATTTAGTGAAAAGAGTGAAGAAGGAGAGAAGTGACATTAGAAAAGACAAGAAAGAATGCAAAAAGAGAAGACGAAGGCACCGCTCAGCGGCATTTTACCGCTGAGCGGCACTCAGGAGGTTGCGGGAGTCACGCTGAGGGGCAAACTAGCCGCTGAGGGGAAGAATTGTGACGCGCAATCACCGCTGAGCGGTAAATACCGCTGAGCGGCATTTTTTGGGCTTGGGCTTTTGTAATCTTTTGTAACTCTAGATTAGTATATAAGGGCTTGCATGTCCTTGGGATTAGTATCTTTGGCAGAAACGAGGCAAACACTCTCTCTTCCACCCCTTTTGAAGGAGGATCTTGGATGCTCAGGCTACCTCTTCACCTTTTTAGGGTTTATTCTTTCATTCTTTCATTGATATTCATCTAGGTTCACCATGAATATGGTGAACTAAACCTTGTATGTTTGTTGGGGAATCAATGTAATCTCTTGAAGCTCTCATATATGGAATTTGTTGAATACATCTTTTAAGTAAGACATATGCTTTCTTTCATCATTAGTTAGGGTTTTTCCTCTTTGCTCAATGCTTGCATTGTTTAACTCATTCTAATGCATGATTATTGGTTTTGTCGATACGGACACGTACGGGGAAGTCTAGATCCGGGGAATTTCTCCCAATATTATACTGACAATATTTTATTGGTTGCCTTTAAGCTCCTGCACTCATGAACTAATCATTAGGAATGCTAGGAATTGTATGAACTATTTGATTAGGGAGAAGCCATCTAGAATGGTACATTAGAGAGTGGCATTAACAATGATGATTTGAATGTTGAATTCCTAAAATATATGAGAGTGGATGAGATGAAATTGACCCCCAACAACATATTCATTCATTTAATTCATTGAAAGTGTTTATCTTTTGTCTTTGCGATTGATCAAACTTCATGCATACATGTTTATTTTCTGTCTTGCATATTAAACTTTGAATATTTCGTTTGTAAGTCCTAGCTAATCAACAAATCATATAACTAAACTAGGCCGTGAGTCCTTTGGGAAGAACGATACTTGGTCTTACCAAGTTTATTACTTGAACGATTCGGTCATACTTGCCGATTGTGAAACAAGTTTGTGACATCATATTTTGGTGCTTACAAATTTGTCCATCAAGTTTTTGGCGCCGTTGCCGGGGACTCTGGTTTAACTGGTTAATTTGTGTGATTATTGATTATCTTTGACTTATTTTTTTATTTTTAATTTAAATTTCGAATTTTTTTTATTTTTTATTTTTTTTCTGTTTATATTTTACAGTTTGTATCTTATTTGATTTGATTTTATTTTATTTTATTTGATTAGATTAGATTTTATTTGATTTGACTAGATTTGATTTGATTTGATTTTATTTGATTAAATTAGATTTTATTTTATCTTATTAGATTAGATTAGATTTGATTTGATTTTATTTTATTTTATTCTATCTTATTTTATTTTATCTTCTGAATCTTTTATCTTCTGAATATATATCTTCTCCTATATCTTTTTGTGCTAACAAATATTTTCTAGAGTTTTGTGCCTAATGTTTGCAGGATGCAATTCGAACAAGACTTTAATAGGCACTCAATTCTACCAAAGTAATCTCAACCACTGGTGGGAACATGACTCAAGCATGGATCAAAGCCAATTTTGGCAAGCTGCCGGACAATTTGAGAACCAACCACAACAACAATGGCAGCAACAAAGCTTTAAAATCAACAAAGGGAAGCAAGAGATCTCTTCATTTAGACAAGGCATGGAAGAATCACTGGGGCATGCATGGGACAGGTATAAAAGCCTATTACGAAAGACTCCCACGCATGGATTTAACGAAGGAGAAGTAGTCCTAATCTTCCTTGGAGGTCTTGGTTCACAAACCATGATGATGCTTAACGCCTCAGCTGGAGGCAATATCAAATGGAAGACTCCAGAGGAAGCCACAGAAATAATTGAAAACATGACTACTAATAACAATAAGTGGAACAGTGAAAGAGGAGCTCCTATTCAACAAAAAGGAGTTCTACAGTTGCAATCCAATGATGCCTTGATAGCTCAGAACAAGTTAATAACTCAACAATTGGAGAATCTCTCAAAGATACTTGAACAATTGCCAAAAGAGTTAAAGACTGTTGCACAGGTTCAATCACAGTTGTGTGAATTATGTGGAGGTGATCATATCAATGGTCAATGCGCCTGTCCAGCAGAAGCTTTAGAGGATGTTAACTTCATGGCCAATCAATTTCCATACAGTCAGGAGAATTTCAATGAAGGGTGGAAACCACACCCAAGTGTTGGTCAAAGACAAAGTGGGCAAGCTGGACAAACTGGGCAATTTAACAAACAACAACAACCAACCTTATGGCAACAAATTTCTATACTAAATGAAAGATCAATAAGGTTGGAAGAAACTCTTCAGCAATTTATACAGAAAACTGAATCTTCTCAAAAGAGCACTGAAGCTGCTATTAAGAACTTGAAGATTCAAATGGGGCAGATTACCAAGCAGTTGGAAGAAAGGCCAAGTAGAAATTGTGGGGCTAATACTGAGGTTAACCCCAGGGAAGAGTGTGAAGTGCTAGTGAGTGTAAATGTTGAAAAAGTTGAGTTGGAAAAAGAAGAGAGAAAAGAGAGAGAAGAGAAAATTTGTGTGAAGATTGAGAAAGTGAGTAGAAAAAGAAAAGAAAAAAAGAAAGTGAGAGAAAAGAAAAAGAGGACGAGAGAAAAAAAGAAAGAATCATATGAAAAACCTCTTCCTCATCCAAAGAAGTATCATAGGAAGAAGGAATTTGAGCGCTTTATGGAAATTTTCAAGAAATTGGAAATTAAAGTTCCTATGATTGAGACACTACAACAGGTTCCAGGTTTGATCAAATTTTTGAAGAAGTTCAGTAGAAAGAAGAAAAAGAAGATGGAACTTGAGCTTTACTGGGTCAAGCTAATAACGTTAAAAGAGCGCTTGCTGGGAGGCAACCCAGTGATTTAAAAACTTTTGATTTTGATATTGATTTTGTAACTTTTGATTTGTGGACATTATTTTGTAAATATTTTGTTGGATACAGCATCTACTGAAGGATGCTAGGTGGTTAAGTATCTACTGAAGGATACTAAGTTTGAAACACCTACTGATGGGTGTTGGTGGATTTTGGGTCAGGCTCGTGACGTTAAACAAGCGCTACCTGGGAGGCAACCCAGTTGATTGATTGTTTTCTGTTTATTTATTTTAGTTAGGGTTTGCATAAGCATTTTTAACATTGAATTGCAGGGAACCAGTGAGGGGTATGTCTTGGAGGCACGTAGGTCAAGAAAAGAAGGAGAAGAGAAATTCTTGCAAGTGCCGCTGAGCGGCATTTACCGCTGAGCGGTACTCTCACAGATGGGCTTTAGTTCCCCTTAGCGGAACCCGAGCTCATTAGGGTATTTTTATACCCTAAGCTGCACATAAGCTTCTATTTTCAGGCTCTTCTCTGCACACACACTCCTACATACCTTTTCAAAGGGATGGCCTCCTCATCGGGCAAAAAGAATCAAGACTATAAGATCCAAGAAGAGGAAGATACAGAGGACAGCTCAGACTGATGAGGAGCTGAGATAGCATTTACTGATGAATGCTATCATATGATTATGCTTCTGTGGTTTAAGTTTTCTGAACTTATTTGTTTTTGTTTTTAGATTAGGGTTTGATGTACTCTATTGAACACCTGGTTTATTATGATGGTTTGCTATTAACTGTGATTGTGTGATAAGTAATGCTTGATGATGCTTATTGGTTGATTGATGTCGAGATGATGTGCACATAAAATGCTTATACAGGTGATTCACAAGCTTTGTGAACAAATGCATAATATCATGATTGTGATTGTGAAATTAAGCAGGATGTGTATGTCAAATGTGAATGAGCTTATATGTGAGGTTTTGAGCTCCAGAGTTGTTATTGTTGAATGCTATTAATTTGGAAGCATGAATGATTTTGCCCAGGTTTTCTATGATTGAATCAATTGCTTGTTTTGCATCATATGATCAGGGCCGTTTGTTGGAACCCTTTTTATTGGCCAAATTCATAAAGTTAGCCCACTAAAAGAGAACACTTTGTGTTCTAACCTTTGAACCCTTAGCCTTGAACATACACTGAAACCCTTGATTGAAAATCTTTACCTTGAGTTAAGTAGAAGATCTTGTGTGGTATTGTTAAATGTTCAAGTTTGGGGTTGTTGGGAAAATATGAAAAAGGAAAAGCATTGAGCTAAGAGCTAAAAGTAAGAATATGCAAAGAAAAAGAAAAGCAAAGAAAAAGAAGCAAAGCTCAATGCAAATGCAAAGGCAAAAGAAAGTTGGGAATGAATAAGATAATTGTGTTGTTATGATTCTCTTAACTCAAGGATTTTGTGATCCAGAAAAACCAATTTTCTTGTTAGCCCAGCCACATTATAAGCCATTGAAAAGTCCTTGTGATGATGCATGCTTGTGAATGTTTTTGATTGTGGTAAAATGAAAGGCAAAGTTGATTCATGTGACATTGTGATAGTGGAGTGAATGAGTGAAACACTTTACCTCTTATACACTTGTGTGTTGAGTGAAACACTATACCTAGTGAGGAAATATTCCATAAGCACATGAACATCTATGCTTAATTGATTGATCATTCATGAAAACTAGCATTTGTTGGAACTTAAACACTAAAGCATGTGCACATCTTGATTGAACTCTTGGTCATAAGTTTGAGTGAAGTTGTTACTTATCTTGAAAAGAGGATTTTGAAAGAGTGAACCATCATATGAATTGGTTGGAGATGGAGTTACATTTTGTTTGCTTGAGGACAAGCAAAGTTCTAAGTTTGGGGTTGTGATAACAGTTGAAAAACTGTTATTTTCATGCTTAAAAGTGATACTAAAAACAACCTTTAGACTTAAAAACTAGCTTGAAATCATGCCTTTTATCTATATTTTCATAAATAAGAGAGCTGGACAGGTTACGCTTGATTTAAGTGTTTTTGTGCAGGTGTTAAGGTGAATTTAGTGAAAAGAGTGAAGAAGGAGAGAAGTGACATTAGAAAAGACAAGAAAGAATGCAAAAAGAGAAGACGAAGGCACCGCTCAGCGGCATTTTACCGCTGAGCGGCACTCAGGAGGTTGCGGGAGTCACGCTGAGGGGCAAACTGGCCGCTGAGGGGAAGAATTGTGACGCGCAATCACCGCTGAGCGGCATTTTTTGGGCTTGGGCTTTTGTAATCTTTTGTAACTCTAGATTAGTATATAAGGGCTTGCATGTCCTTGGGATTAGTATCTTTGGCAGAAACGAGGCAAACACTCTCTCTTCCACCCCTTTTGAAGGAGGATCTTGGATGCTCAGGCTACCTCTTCACCTTTTTAGGGTTTATTCTTTCATTCTTTCATTGATATTCATCTAGGTTCACCATGAATATGGTGAACTAAACCTTGTATGTTTGTTGGGGAATCAATGTAATCTCTTGAAGCTCTCATATATGGAATTTGTTGAATACATCTTTTAAGTAAGACATATGCTTTCTTTCATCATTAGTTAGGGTTTTTCCTCTTTGCTCAATGCTTGCATTGTTTAACTCATTCTAATGCATGATTATTGGTTTTGTCGATACAGACACGTACGGGGAAGTCTAGATCCGGGGAATTTCTCCCAATATTATACTGACAATATTTTATTGGTTGGCTTTAAGCTCCTGCACTCATGAACTAATCATTAGGAATGCTAGGAATTGTATGAACTATTTGATTAGGGAGAAGCCATCTAGAATGGTACATTAGAGAGTGGCATTGACAATGATGATTTGAATGTTGAATTCCTAAAATATATGAGAGTGGATGAGATGAAATTGACCCCCAACAACATATTCATTCATATATTTCATTGAAAGTGTTTATCTTTTGCTTTTTGCCATTGATCAAAAACTCATGCATACATGTTTATTTTCTGTCTTGCATATTAAACTCCAAATATTTCGTTCTTAAGTCTTAGCTAATCAACAAACCATACAACTAAACTAGGCCGTGAGTCCTTTGGGAGAACGATACTTGGTCTTACCAAGTTTATTACTTGAACGATTCGGTCATACTTGCCGATTGTGAAACAAGTTTGTGACATCATATTTTGGTAATCTTAAATTTGTCCATCAAGTTTTTGGCGCCGTTGCTGGGGACTCGTGGTTTAACTGGTTAATTTGTGTGATTATTGATTATCTTTGACTTTAATTTTGAATTTCTGTTTTTATTTTCTGTTTTTATTTTTTCGGTTTTTATTAGATTAGATTAGATTTTATTTTATTTTATTTGTTTAGATTAGATTAGATTTTATTTTTAGATTAGATTTTATTTTATTTTATCTTCTATCTTCTGAATCTTTTATCTTTTTATCTTTTGAATAGATATCTTCTCTTATATCTTTTTGTGCTAACAAATATTTTCTAGGGTTTTGTTTTCTTGTGTATGCAGGAGACAATTCGAACTAGGAGTAAGAAAACAACAGAACCTCTTCTTGAAGGTCTAGACGAGAGTAGACGGAGGAGAAGAATCAGAACATCTAGAGAACTTTTCCCTTCTCCAGAAACTCTCTTACAATCATCACCACAAGGTTCTGTTGATAACAGTTGAAAAACTGTTATTTTCATACTTGAAATTGATACTAAAAGCAACCTTTAGACTTAGAAACTAGCTTGAAATCATGCAGTTTATCTATATTTTCATAAATAAGAGAGCTGGACAGGTTTATGCTTGATTTGAGTGTTTTTGTGCAGGTTTTAAGGTGAATTTAGTGAAAAGAGTGAAGAAGGAGAGAAGTGACATTAGAAAAGACAAGAAAGAGTGCAAAAATAGAAGACGAAGGCACCGCTCAGCGGCAAACTACCGCTGAGCGGCACTCAAGAGGTGACGTTGGAACCGCTGAGGGGCAAAATGGCCGCTGAGGGGAAGAAAGAAGACGCGCAATCACCGCTGAGCGGTAAATACCGCTGAGCGCCACTTTTTAGGCTTGGGCTTTTGTAATCTTTTGTAACTCTAGATTAGTATATAAGGGCTTGCACGTCCTTGGGATTAGTATCTTTGGCAGAAACGAAGTAAACTCTCTCTCTTCCACCCCTTTGAAGGAGGATCTTGGATGCTCAGGCTACCTCTTCACCTTTATTGGGTTTATTCTTTCATTCTTTCATTGTTATTCATCTAGGTTCACCATGAATATGGTGAACTAAACCTTGTATGTTTGTTGGGGAATCAATGTAAACTCTTGAAGCTCTCATATATGGAATTTGTTGAGTACATCTTTTAAGTAAGACATATGCTTTCTTTCATCATTAGTTAGGGTTTTTCCTCTTTGCTCAATGCTTGCATTGTTTAACTCATTCTAATGCATGATTATTGGTTTTGTCGATACGGACACGTACGGGGAAGTCTAGATCCGGGGAATTTCTCCCAATATTATACTGACAATATTTTATTGGTTGCCTTTAAGCTCCTGCACTCATGAACTAATCATTAGGAATGCTAGGAATTGTATGAACTATTTGATTAGGGAGAAGCCATCTAGAATGGTACATTAGAGAGTGGCATTAACAATGATGATTTGAATGTTGAATTCCTAAAATATATGAGAGTGGATGAGATGAAATTGACCCCCAACAACATATTCATTCATATAATTCATTGAAAGTGTTTATCTTTTGTCTTTGCCATTGATCAATTTCATGCATACATGTTTATTTTCGTCCTTGCATATTAAACTTTGAATATTTCGTTTGTAAGTCCTAGCTAATCAACATATCACATAACTAAACTAGGCCGTGAGTCCTTTGGGAAGAACGATACTTGGTCTTACCAAGTTTATTACTTGAACGATTCGGTCATACTTGCCGATTGTGAAACAAGTTTGTGACATCATATTTTGGTGCTTACAAATTTGTCCATCACTTATCCAAAGGGTTATTCAAGGAAGGAGAAAGAAAAGCAGTTGGAAAGATTCATGGAACTGTTTAAGAAGCTGGAGATTACTATACCATTCTCTGAAGCATTGCAACAGATGCCAGCATATGCAAAATATTTGAAGGAACTTCTCACAAAGAAACACAAGTACACTGAGAAGGAAACTATCAATGTACAGGGCAATTGCAGTGCAATCATACAGAAACTACCTCCTAAACTTAAAGACCCAGGAAGCTTCACCATTCCATGCACCATAGGAGATGTGAAAGTTGGAAGAGCATTGATTGATTTGGGAGCTAGCATTAATCTGATGCCGTTATCCATGTGCAGAACAATTCAGGGGTTGGAAATTAAACCAACCAGAATGGCTCTTCAATTGGCAGACAGGTCTCTTAAATATCCATATGGAGTGGTTGAAGATGTTCTAGTGAGGGTTGACAAATTTGTAGTTCCAGTGGATTTTATTGTGAAAGAGATGGAAGGAACTAGTGATGTTCCTCTTATTCTGGGGAGACCTTTTATGAAGACTGCTAGAGTTCTGATTGATGTAGAGAATGGTAAGCTTAAACTGAGAGTTGATGATGAAGAGGTCACTTTTGATGTATCTAAGGCCATGATGTAAGATCCTTGAAAATATTTGTAAGTTAAAATACTAGATAAAAAAAAATGAATAGTAAATTGTGAATAGTAAAAAGTGAATAGTAAAAAGTGAATAGTAAAAAAAAAAAAATATTTTTGGAAAGGATAAGTGTTCCACGTAGCTTTGAGATCAGAATTTATCAAATTGCAAATAAAAAATTATTTTTGTAATAGTAAAATGAATAAAAAAAATGAATAGTTAAAATGAATAGTAAAAATGAATAGTAAATTTTTTTGCTATAAATAGCCAAGGGGGGAGGCTGAAAATTTACACCAAAGAACTTAGAAAATTTTTGAGAGAAGAGAGTTGGAAGAATTTCAAATTTTGCAAAGGGGATATTCTGGAAGTTTTTAGAGGGCGAGGGGATTAAGTCTGTAATAGAGGTAAGGGAAGCTAACCTTGAGTATCTCCTTTTGTATTATCTTAAGCCTTGAATATGCTATATTTTGCTTTTGTCTGATCTTAAATCTTGATTATGGAGTATTTTGTTTCTGTATGATTTTGAATTTAAATGAGAGTATGCTTTTGTGTTGATATCCGAGTGTGATAGTTGTAAAACGTGATATTGATTATGTTATGCCATTTGTATGTTATTAGTTGTTTATTTTTGTATTTTGGAAGGATTAGAAATTGTCTAACCGGCTCTGCCAGATTCAATTTCTTGTTTCCCCAAACATTCTATTGTTTTCCTTATTTATTTTTATTGTATTTTGGAAGGATTAGAAATTGTCTAACCGGCTCTGCCAGATTCAATTTCTTGTTTCCCCAAACTTTCTATTGCTTCAGTTATTTATTTTATTGCACTTTTGGAAGGATTAGAAATTGTCTAACCGGCTCTGCCAGATTCAATTTCTTGTTTCCCCAAACTTTCTATTGCTTCAGTTATTTATTTTATTGCACTTTTGGAAGGATTAGAAGTTGTCTAACCGGCTCTGCCAGATTCAGCTTCTTGTTTCCCCAAACTATTTATTGCTTTACTTATTTATTTTATTGCATTTTTGGAAGGATTAGAAGTTGTCTAACCGGCTCTGCCAGATTCAACTTCTTATTTCCCCAGACATGTGTTGCTCTTGTTACTTAATTATATTGTATTTTTGGATGGATTAGAAGTTGTCTAACCGGCTCTGCCAGATTCAACTTCTTGTTTCCCATGAATTTTTATATTAAGATTATTCTTATGATTGTCAAATATTGTATTCTTCTATGACCATTTATAGTAATATCTTATTATGGTTAATTGTTTATAATTATCTTGCATGAATTCTATCATGAATGAGTTTCTTGGCTGAAATTGATCTTGTTGGAAGGTCTGGAGTAAGGATTCTGTAATAACTTGGAAATGAGTATTAAATAGATATAGTGATACTATTTGAGGTTGTTGTAAGAGGAAGTAAAAATATTAAAATTAGGCATTTTAGATTTAGAGCATAAGAGAACAAGGTAGATAATTTAAATAAATAAATTGTTAATTATTGAAGGCCTCCCTTTGTTGGTAGGATAGAGGAACCTTAAAAACCTGAGTTGGCACATCCCTGATCATAGAGCAGCCCTGGCCTGGTCCGGTCAGTTGTGACTAGTCATATGTGTTGGCGTCGAAGGTGAGTTTGATGCGTTCAGACATCTGGGTCCTCTCCGGTGACCAATTGGGGTAAAGAAAGATCTCTAATAGGATGAAATTAAAATAAAATAAGTTAATTGGAGATGTATAAAGTTATCATGGTAAAAAAAAAAAAAAAAAAAAACTTCATATATATTTTATTTATCGTTACATTGAGCTCAGACTTTAATACGTAGTGGCTAAGATATGATGAAATGTTTTGTTGATCTATAAATCTTTGATTGGTGAAAATATGTTGAGTTATACTCGTTATGGTCAAAAAATGAGTTTATAATATGAAGTATGATAGTTGGCGATATGTTTAATTTATTGACACCAAAATAAGTTATTGTCAAATTATGATTAGAGAATGAACATGATTGAGTCATGTGGAGAAAAGGTTATGAATTGTTGATTTGATGAAATGTTGGAGTGGATAAGAGAGTATGAAATATTGATGTGATGAAATGTTGGAGTGGATATAAGAAATTATTGCTTATGAAATGATGTTTCCTACGGGAAGTAAAATGTTCGGTTATACCATGGGAGCTTGGTATGAGCAAAGTAACACCTGAGGTTAATGAAAGCAGGCAGCAAGTGGTCTGACCATAAGGCTTTGACATAAATATGTGGTTTATAAGTTTTATAGAAGCAGGCAGAGAGCGGTCTGACCATAAGGCTTCAGAGAGTAAGACATAGTATACAGGTGAGGCTTAAGGAAGCAGGCAGAGAGCGGTCTGACCATAAGGCTTCGTGAGTAAGCATAGTATAAATTGTAAGGTTTATGAAATTGAGGAAGATGATTTTGATAATGATGAATTAATGACATCGGGGTAATGATATTTGAGTAATTGTAGAAATAAATGATTGAACTATTCTTATTATAAGTTTAATGATTTATTTGATATGGTTGGCTTACCCTTATTTGTTTGTGCTATGATCATATAACTCATGTTATATGTGATTAGATAATGTTGCAGATGTGGTTGATAAAGCTTAGAGATGAGAGAGATGCGGGGAAAACCTTTCAGGGATTTTTGTAAAAAGAATAAATTTGTATTGGGAAGATTATGTTGTGAAAAATTTAAAAGTTGAAATGTCAACTGTGAAGACTATATTGTTTAAAGTTTGTAAGTTTGGTATTGTACTTTGGAGTAATTGAAATAAAGTTTGATTGTTTATATGAGGTATCAAATTAATTTAGTCTCTACTATCAGTAATACCCTTTAAAATGTTTGGGTGTTACAATATGGTATCAGAGCAATGGTTTTCGAAAGTATTTTGGGACTATGGGGAGTGAAATTATTATTCTTAGTAAAACTATTAATTGTTATGATGAAAATGACTATTGGAGGAAATTGATATCATATGCTAAATTGTATTGTTATCTTTTTGAAGAAATCATTTAAACTCGACAAAGATGCAGCAACAACAAGTTGATCAAGTACCTCAAAATCATTCTAGCTTGAATGACTTCTTAAGGCATGATCCAACTAAATTTAATGGGGAGGCTACTCCTGATGAGGCTGACTCTTGGCTAAGGCAGAACGAGAAGATTTTTCGGGTAATAACTTGCTCAGAAGAACAAAAATTAACTTATGCATCATTTCTTTTGGTGGGGGAGGCTGAATATTGGTGGGAAAGTATGCAACAGTTGATGACGGTTCGTGGTGAGGCTGTGAATTGGGAGAACTTTAAGATAAGGTTCTTGGAAAAATATTTTCCAAACAGTGCAAAATTTGCAAGGGAGGCGGAGTTTCTGACCTTACAACAAAGGAGGTTATCAGTACAAGAGTACGTAGTAAAATTTAATTATCTCTCGAGGTTTTATACTCAGAATATCACAGAAGAATGGAGATGTCGAAAATTCGAGGGAGGACTAAGGCATGAACTGAAGAAGGTACTTATGCCATTGGAAATACAAGAGTTTCCAGCATTGGTAGAGAAAGCCAGAATGATAGAATTATTGGAGTTTGATCCAAGTAGAGTTTCCAGACTTGCCAAGGGAGAATCTTCATTGAAATTCAACAAAAAACCTTATGAAAAACTGATACGACTGTCGCGGTCATACAAATTTGATGTGCAGAAATTAATGCAGTATAACTAGGATTTGACTCCTAGGTCGTCTCTCAAGGACCAATTTTGTGGTGGTTCAATCTCAGATTTTTTTACACAAAGTGGGGGGGTTTTGTAGATGTTTTGTGCGGTAAAAATTAAATTAAAATTTAAACATAACTGAATTTAAAAAACACTGAAATAAATTTTAACAGTGGTAAAAACTGAACGGTAAAAAAAAATATGGTAAAAATAGACAATGGAAAAATTACAGTGTTGGAAATTAAAACACAGACAGTAAATATGCAGAAGACAAAACAACAGTGTAATTAAAATTTATCAATAGTTCCAGTAAAAATAAACCGTAAAAACGATTCTTGAAAATAACATGACCAGTAAAACACAATGACAGAATTTAACGGTGCAGAAAATACTAAACTGTAAAAAACAACAGATAGAATAAAACACTGGAAATGGAATTCATCAAACATTCAACACTTAAATTAAAATTCCAAAATACTGAAAGATAAAAATAAAACGAACAAATTGTTTCAAATACTGTGATACACTGCACGCTCAGAAATAAAATTCTACACTGCTGAAAAATAAACAGAGAGCTACTGGAAAATGGAAAGTCGAGAGATTTATTGAAAGAGGAAGAGGCAAGAGCCTCCTCCAGGCCGTGGCTTCCTACTCCTAAAATCTAATACTAAAATCTAATCCTAAAACTCTCATTCAAATTATAATATTTTGCTTCTTTGCATGCTGCTGATTTATAGCTAAATTTCTGGAATCTAGCTCCCTGTTTCCGCTTCCATGCCCGTGTGTTTCCCACCTTTCTTCCAATAGGTGCCAAAAATAAAGCAAAGATGGCCCTCCAATTTGTGGTGTTTGTTTCCAGCCCACGATTCACGTGAACTCTCTTCCAGCTTTCCATTCCAAATTGCTGTAGCTTCCTCTACCCGTGAGCTATTTTTTTCTTCCACCCAATGAATCACGTTATGCTTCAACAACACTTGGTGAACCATTTTACCTCTTCCAACGCTGCATGTTGCTGCTTCAACGCTGGATGTGAGCTCTCCTTCATCCGTAATCCATCTCTCTGCCTCAGCGTCCGTGTGCTACTCTCTAGACGAACATGAGCTCTCTTTCCAGCCAAAAGAGTGTGGCGGCTCGCTTCCGTCCAGTCCCCCCTTTTCACTGCTGGAGCCCTTGCTTTCTTGGACGCTCACGTGCTTCTGGATGCTTTGCTGTATGCACCCCCTCTTACGTCCGCCACGCCTTGCTGCCATGGGCCGTGGTAGCTTCTTTCTCCAGCTCTTTCTTGAACTCTCTTCTTTGCTGGACATCATCCGTGTGCCTCCAATGCTTGCTTCCATGGGCCCATGTTGTTGTCGTGTGCACCTTGCTTTAGCTGGACGTGGATGTGGATGTGGCTATAGTGTGCTTCTCTTCTTTTTGTAGACCCTTCCAACCCTTCCAACGCTGGACAGCGTGTGTGCAGGTTGTGAGCTCTTCATCCGCGTGGTTTTGCTGGACATGGCCGTGGGGTGTGCTCCTCTTTTCCAAAGAAAATGACTTTGTTGGTGGTGGATGGGCCCCATGGGCCGTTACCTTCTTTGCTGCACCCCATCTAAATGGAATCCCGTAAGCTGCTATGCGTGTGAGTGTAGAAGCACCACTTGGACGTGGCTGCAGTGTGCTGATGTGTGAAGGCTAGATGTTGGTGCTTCTCCACGTGTGCAGGACCGTGAAGCTCCTTCACTTCTTTGGACCAGCTGCTGGAAAATGATGTTGCTGGAAGCGTGAAATTCTCTGGACCGTCCAAAATAATGAATGAGTGGTGCTCCACTTTTCTCCAATTAAGGGGAAGTTTCCCCTTTTATGTGTTTTGCCGACAAATATGAATTGAAGTGTAATGATTTTTTATGTGCACAAGAAAAATGTAGTGGCTCCCACTTTTATTCACAAAAGTTTTGCCAAAATAATTTGTGGCCGTGCAGCACTTTGGCAATTTGGATTTCCATTTAGCTTTCAACCAAGTGGTCCCCTTCTTTCTCATAATGTGCATAGCTCTTCCAATTCTAAAAGCAAGTTTAGTAATTGCCGTGATGTTGTGCCAATCTAAGCCAATTTTTGCTCAATTTTCCTTTGATCAATACACAAATAAAATCAATGTAGCATAATTTCTTCTAAATGTCCCTAAAATATTTACAGAATTTTCCCTGCAATCAATAATGAAAATAATTAGCTCAGATAATTCAAATTAGTTAAAATAAGAATTTCCGATCAAATTAAGCACAAATAGTAAAAATGGGAAAATACTGGACAATTATGCACAATTCCCTAATTAAATTCGGTACAATAAACTAAGTGAAATGTAGAAAATATTGATTCATCAAAATAGACCACACTTAGTCGTTTGCACTCCTGGGCAAAATCAAGACTCAAATCAGGGAACAGATCAAAGGACATTAAGAAGGTGACACAAAATTCAGTAGACAGAAAAAAAAATAAAAAACTCACAAGAAAACAAAGAGAATTTACATTGTTCTCAAGAAATCTGGACAGAGAAAAGATGTAGAAAATATCCAACACAAAATCAAATACAACAGATACTCACAGAAATCATCCAAGCAATTCAATACACAGAAAAATAATCAATCAGCTTAAGAGGTGATCTAAAAATAACAAAACCTTACAGATGCACTCACAGTGTTTCTCTCGAGTGTCTAGGGTAAAGAATTTTCAGCTCGATGCACTCAAGAAAGCAAACACAAGTAGACTTGACAAGCTTCTAATATCAACACTTAAAATATATGCATGTTCAGATCCAAAGGTCTTTCAGGGTTGTAATGGGGCCAAGGACAGGGGAGGATAAATTTGGATAAGTAGCTATAGCTCAGAAGAAATAGAGGTGCACTAGGGAAAAAAAAATGTAAACACAGTGAAATCTCACCCAAACCTCTAATTCAATCCTCTTCTCGACTCCATTATTCATAAAATTATTTTTCAATTTTCTCTTTTTCTCATCAAATATTTTTTTTTTCATCCTGTCTTCTTCTTCTTTTTTTTTTTTTTTTTTTTTTTTTCACACAACAGGATATAAATTATCATTTCAAAACATGATGAGGAACCAACTAGCCAATTCATCAGAATTCCCAAGGAGACCACACTTATTCTCAAAACACTTCTGTAGCTCCAGACTTTCCTAAGTTTAAGGTAATCATTGTTTTTCACTTAGGGTCAGTATATGAGCTTCAACACAAATAAATGGGGAAAGTATAGGCTCAAAGGGGTTATCAAAGGATAATAACAGGGTAGGCTTATTTGGCTAAAGAGGCTCAAGAAATAAAATGCCTTTATCACGTCTGAACATGCATATCAATCAAGTATATCAAAAAGAATCAAGCCAAGGCATATGTGCAAGCATTCAAGATACATATCACACACAAGAAAGAAAATTTAGTGGCTCAAATCTCACACAGGGTATTTGTCACAATCAAATCAACCTCTCAAACGTATAATCATCTTTCCAGGCAGAGAAAAGCAAGGATTACAAACTATAAGTATTAAGTAAGTGAAGGAAAAATCTACAACTTAAACATCATCCAGAAATCAAGAGAAAAATGTAAAATTTATTGCACACAAAACTCGATAAAAAATAACAGAAAACAGAAAAAATTAACACTCAAAAACAAAAAATTTAACACACAAAATACAATCTAACAGAAAAATCAGAAAAATCAGAATTTCTTCCCAGTAGACCACACTTAAATCACACAATGTCCTCAGTGTGTCACAATCATCAGATTATCAAATTCAGAGCAGTCAAATAATATAGACAAGTGCATTAAAAAGTTAGGAAAAATGGGAAGAAATTTTTCAGTAACATCCATCAGTAGATGTTATCAGGGACATCCATCAGCAGATGTCTAAAACACCTAGCACCCATCAGTAGATGCTAATAAATTTTTTCATTTTAATTTTTTTTATTTTTATTTTTTTTTATTTTTTTTTTATTTTTTATTTTTTTTTTTTTTCTGAAAAAGGAAACCGGTACTGTGACAACAGTCTCGGTTGCAAAGACCGGAACTGTTGCTACAGTGGAAAGAAATCTGGCTATAAATGAGGCCGCTCCTCCGTGTCCAGCGCCATTTCTGAACGCTCAATCTCTCTCTACTCCTCTGCTCTCTCAACTCTCTCTGCTCTCTCAACTCTCTCTGCTCTCTCTCGAGCGTCTGGATCTGCGAGGAAGCTCTGCCACCGTGCCATCTGCTGAAGATCTGAGATCTGCGCAGAGCCTCTGCAAGCCTACTTCTCCAGGTAAGTCTTTCTTCACTAAGGATCTCCTTTTCTCTCTGCTTGCTTGCTCTGCTTCTCTTTAAGCTTTTAGATCTTTCATTTCCGTTTTTTCATTTCCTGCTTTCTTTTCATGCTTTCATTTCTCTTCTTTTCCATTGTTATTTACTTGCGCTTTCTCAGCTTTCCTCTTCCCTGCTCTCCCTTTCTTCTTCTTTTTTTTTTTTGCTTTATTATTTTTTTTTAAAGAAAAACACATAAAACACAACTGTCAAAAAAACTTAAGGAGTATATAGGCTGGAAACCAGACGTTAATCTCCCTTCGATTGAAGGTATTGCAGAGACAATCGGGTAGAACAACGCCACGTACCCCACTTAAAACTAAATAAACACATAAACATAATATACAAGAACAATATGGACAAGAACAACCGGACAACTGGACATAGATCCGTTTAGGACCCTTTGCGAGGACCGTGAAACAGATCTGAGACCAAAAACTGAAACATTAAAGCATGACTGGACAAAATAAATCTGAAAGGAAACAAGAACAAATAAAGAAAACACTGAATTAAGAATCTAATGTTTTTATGTTTTTTTTTTTTTTTATGTTATGCTTTTTTTTTTCTTGTTTTTGTTCTTTTTATATGTATTTATTTTTTATTTATGTATTTGTATATTACGAGAGGAAGGATGAGTGATATGGAATCAGAGAGATATACCAGTCAACGATGGCGTCCTACAGATGATCAGATCACGATGATGACCAAAATCTACAACTATGGGGTCACACACCCAAGCCGAGCGCAAGTCGTCGAGATCGCGTCTCGACTAAGGACCTTCGGCGAAGCCACTGAATACAACGTGCACTGCTGGTTTAACAACCATGGCAATCGGGTCAGGCGCTGGCAAGCGGAGATAGACCCCACAGGCACTCTCTTTTCACAACTGCCGCTATACATGTACGGTAAGACCTCTGATCACACCTCCATTGAATTTCATTCCTCTTCTATTATTAACACAAGTTTTTTTTTTAATTTTTTTATTTTTTTATATTTTATTTTTTTGTTTGAAAGAAAACAACTGGGTGATTATGAGGGCACCGAGGCTGCTGAATCTGTTTCCCGTTCCGATCATCATCGATGACGACAGAAATGAAAGAGAAATTCCTCCACCAAAGCCTCCGCTCGTGACTTTTCGAACCAGAGCTCCCTCAACGGAGCTCTCCCTTAGACCACCACAACCAGCACGAGAGTTCTTTCAGTTTTAAAGTTTTATGTTTTTTTTTTTTTTTTTTTATGTTTTTATTGGCCGAGTGTGGCCAGAATAAGGACTGTAATATGAACACTTAAGTTTTTGTTGTTTTTATTTATTTTTTTTTTTATTTTTTTTTTTTTATTTTTTTTTTTTGTGTTTTTATGATGTTTTTGTTTTTTTTATTTGGTTTGTAATATTAACGATCACTAAAGATCGACCCCCGAACATCTTTTAATTTCATATATATCTACTGCAATTTCATTTTCAGATCTGTTCAATCCCTTTTCTCCATTACTGTAATTTTTTCATTGATGAATGAAATATTTTCTTAGTCTAAAAATTTTCAATCAAAAACCTGTATGAGACAACTAAGAAAATATTTACAACGAAGAAAATAAGGAAAAAGATAAGATCTGAAGTGAAAATTTTCAATGAATTATTGATATGAAATAATAAGAAATTGAGAGCCGAGAAATTATGGACTACACGCAAAACAATTTTTTTGAAAATGTTTTTTTTTTTTTTTTTTTTTTTTTTTAATTCATGCTCACAATTTTAAAAATGAAATAAACACAACCATGAAAACACACCAGAAAAGCTAAATAATATGTACATAATGAGGAAAAAAAGTGCTCCCTGGTCATGGTGGCAGTTGCCAATTCTGGACAATCAGTGAGATATCTTCCACCTCAGGATCCGGCGAAGATGTCTTCAGGAGCAGCTCGCCCAGTACTGCCCTCTCACTTGAATCAGGACAAATCCCAGTAGCCACGCCACTTCTCCGAGCAAGTTGTTGAATCAACAAAATCTGGAGCCTTCTGTCCACCAGCAGTTGTTGAGTCTGTGACACCGGAGTAATAAGAGAAATAGCAGTATACTTTCCTTCATCTATCATTGTTTCCTCTATGTCAGTACCTGTATTCTCATTTACTTTTGTAACCTGGTCATCAAACTCATAATCAATAGCATCTGTTATGAATTTAGAATCTGTTTGTAACACATAATCAATTTCAATACAAATCGGGCAAGAACCAGATTCACAATCACATTCACAATTCTCAGAAAACTGAGTCAGATCAATGTTTTGTTCTAACTCTATCATGTTATGCGACTGCAAAATTCCTGTCTCAAAATCAATATTGACATATGCATCATCAACAAAATCCACATTCAGTGCAAAGCTATTATCAATGGAAATTTCATCACTGTAATCATGTTCATTCAACACAACATTTATAACAATGGTTTCAGAGACTAATACTGAATCAAAAACTTCAGAATTGTCAATCAAGTCTGTATCAGTTTCAATCCTAAAACCTGTAGAATCATTGTGCAACAAATCACAAGCAATTGAATGTATAGGCAGATCTGGTAAAGAGCTTGTAATCTCAGTTTCAGAATAAACATGTTTTTGCTCAGAAAAAATTTTCTCATGAATTTCCAATTCATCAACTGCACATTCAAGTTGAGGTACGTTTACCTCCACGGTGGAAGATAAAAATGGTCTACCTGTCTCAACAGTGTTACTCGTACCTGCCTGGTCCTTAAAATAATCATCAACAGTCTCAGGTGCAAGAGTGGGATCATAGAAAGGTAGGAAAGTGGGTGTAGTAGTAAACTCATAGCTTTGCTCCCCATCTTCTATGTTGATGCCACTATCATCTTGAAAGTGTTGAGTGGCCATCTGCCCGATCTGATCAGTCAGCTTCTGAATGGCAGCTTTAGTTTCCATGCTCTCTTGCTTGAACTGCATGTTCCCTTTCTGAAACTGAATGTTCTGCATGGTCATCTGCTCCAATAACTCCTTCAATGTAGGTTCAGAAGTTGAAGGCTGAGAAGCTACTTGGGCAGGAGCATCATACTGCTGACTCTGATATTGCTGAACTGGTGGAACCGGCTCCCAAAGGGAGCTCTCAGGAATTTGAGGATGATCCATATTTTTCTCAGTATTAAAATCAGCACAAGAATCAGAGTAATATGCAGAAAGAGAATCATAATTACAGGCACTTGTAGAATAAGCACTATTCACAAAATTAAAATAGGTAGACATGGAAAATAAAAATAAAAACTAAAAACTAAAAATTACGAAACAGATAAACTAAACACATTTATACATGCTACAAGCACACACAAGACAGAACATCAATAGTAAAAAAAAAAAGTAAATTTTTTTTTTTTAAATATAGCAACTAAATACAGAACACAGCACAATAAAATATAAAAGACAAAACATATATTAACACAACATAATCGAAAAACACAGCAAAAATCTAAAACGAAAAACCTGGAACTGAAGTGACAACGCCGCCAAAATTTGCTGAAGGTGTCGTTGTCGCCTACAAAAATATACAAGACAAAACACACAAAACAAACATATTAACAGAACAAAACTTTACACAACAATAATCTAAAACCAAACCGTTATTGATTGGTCCCCGGCAACGGCGCCAAAATTTGGTAAGCGGGTCGCACCGCTCACAAAAATTGTTTGCACGAAAATATGCAGTATAGACTAGGAAGTAACTCCTAGGTCGTCTCTCAAGGACCAATATTGTGGCGGTTCAGTCTCTGATTTTTTACACACGAAAGGGGGGGGTTTGATGATGTTTTGTGCAGATAAAATTAAACACGACTGAATTAAAAAACGTTGAAATAAATTTTAAAGACAATAAAAATAAACGGTAAAAGACGGTAAAAACGAAAAGCGGTAAATTGAGAAACGGTAAAATTAAACGTAGAAGTAAGAAAAACATCAGTGAAAATACATTGATAGAAAATAAACCGTAAAAATAACATTTGAAAATAAAATGATCTGAAAAATACATTGACATAATTTAACGGTGTAGAAAAACATAATTTCACTGCTGGAGCCCTTGCTTTCTTGGACGCTCACGTGCTTCTGGATGCTTTGCTGTATGCACCCCCTCTTACGTCCGCCACGCCTTGCTGCCATGGGCCGTGGTAGCTTCTTTCTCCAGCTCTTTCTTGAACTCTCTTCTTTGCTGGACATCATCCGTGTGCCTCCAATGCTTGCTTCCATGGGCCCATGTTGTTGTCGTGTGCACCTTGCTTTAGCTGGACGTGGATGTGGATGTGGCTATAGTGTGCTTCTCTTCTTTTTGTAGACCCTTCCAACCCTTCCAACGCTGGACAGCGTGTGTGCAGGTTGTGAGCTCTTCATCCGCGTGGTGTTGCTGGACATGGCCGTGGGGTGTGCTCCTCTTTTCCAAAGAAAATGACTTTGTTGGTGGTGGATGGGCCCCATGGGCCGTTACCTTCTTTGCTGCACCCCATCTAAATGGAATCCCGTAAGCTGCTATGCGTGTGAGTGTAGAAGCACCACTTGGACGTGGCTGCAGTGTGCTGATGTGTGAAGGCTAGATGTTGGTGCTTCTCCACGTGTGCAGGACCGTGAAGCTCCTTCACTTCTTTGGACCAGCTGCTGGAAAATGATGTTGCTGGAAGCGTGAAATTCTCTGGACCGTCCAAAATAATGAATGAGTGGTGCTCCACTTTTCTCCAATTAAGGGGAAGTTTCCCCTTTTATGTGTTTTGCCGACAAATATGAATTGAAGTGTAATGATTTTTTATGTGCACAAGAAAAATGTAGTGGCTCCCACTTTTATTCACAAAAGTTTTGCCAAAATAATTTGTGGCCGTGCAGCACTTTGGCAATTTGGATTTCCATTTAGCTTTCAACCAAGTGGTCCCCTTCTTTCTCATAATGTGCATAGCTCTTCCAATTCTAAAAGCAAGTTTAGTAATTGCCGTGATGTTGTGCCAATCTAAGCCAATTTTTGCTCAATTTTCCTTTGATCAATACACAAATAAAATCAATGTAGCATAATTTCTTCTAAATGTCCCTAAAATATTTACAGAATTTTCCCTGCAATCAATAATGAAAATAATTAGCTCAGATAATTCAAATTAGTTAAAATAAGAATTTCCGATCAAATTAAGCACAAATAGTAAAAATGGGAAAATACTGGACAATTATGCACAATTCCCTAATTAAATTCGGTACAATAAACTAAGTGAAATGTAGAAAATATTGATTCATCAAAAACCACAATTATCATATCGAGGAACAGTGAAGTGTTTTGAGTGTGGAGGGGCACATTTCAGACGTGACTGCCCTAAACTTATTGGGGAAAAAGTTGAAGGGAAGAGATGTTTCATCTGCAATGATCCGGGACACTTTGCTAATGTTTGTCCAAAGAAAAAGAAGGTGGGAGAACCACAACAACAAGATTCTGCTGAAGTAAAGCCCCGGGCAACAGGAAGAGTATTCGCAATGTCTGCAGAAGAGGCTACTAAGCCAGGTACATTAATTTTACACACCTGTATGTTGTTAGGAGAATGCGTATATGTTTTGTTTGACTCTGGAGCCACACACTCCTTTATATCCCTAGCATGTTTAGAAAGACTCGGATTACCGATGCTTGATCTAGGGTGTGAATTAGTAGTTTCTACACCAGCATCGGGACCAGTTACGACCAGTTCAGTCTGTGTCGGATGCCCGATCCAAATTGCAGGACGCAAGTTCAAAGTGAACTTGATCTGCTTACCCCTTCAAAATCTAGACATTATTTTGGGAATGGATTGGTTGACTGCCAATCACGTTCTTATTGATTGTGGGAAACAAAAGATAGAGTTTCTAAATTTGAACGATTTAGAACTAAGCTCAACTCGAGTAGTTGCGAAGGATATCAAAGATGGAGCTACCTGCTATGTGGTGTTAGCTCAGGAGAAAAGAGAGAATACTGAAGAACAAATCATCGGAATACCTGTGGTAGAAGAATATGTTGATGTTTTTCCAGAACAAGTACCAGGTTTACCACCTAGTCGAGAGATCGATTTCACAATAGATCTAATGCTCGGAGCTGGCCCAGTTTCTATGGCTCCATACAGAATGGCTCCTGCCGAACTAGTAGAGTTGAAAAAGCAAATCGAAGATCTGCTGGAGAAGAAGTTTATCCGTCCAAGTGTGTCTCCATGGGGAGCTCCTGTATTGCTGGTGAAGAAGAAGGATGGAAGTTCAAGGTTGTGCGTGGATTATCGACAGCTGAACAAGGTTACAATAAAGAACAAATATCCTTTGCCAAGAATCGATGATCTATTAGATCAATTGAGAGGAGCAGAGGTGTTTTCAAAAATTGATCTCAGATCTGGGTACCATCAGATTCTGGTCAAGACGGAAGATGTGCAAAAGACGGCTTTCAGATCTCGCTACGGATACTTTGAGTACGTGGTAATGCCGTTTGGCGTGACGAATGCTCCAGCGATTTTTATGGACTACATGAACAGAATATTTCGGTCATGTTTAGATAAGTTCGTGGTAGTATTTATAGACGATATTCTTATCTATTCAGAGAATAAGGAAAAGCATGCAGAACACTTGAGGGTGGCGTTGGAAATTTTAAGAAAACATCAACTGTATGGGAAACTGTCAAAGTGTGAGTTCTGGATAGAGAAAGTACAATTTTTGGGTCATGTGATTTCTGCTCAAGGAATCTCAGTGGATCCAGCAAAGGTGGAAGCTGTGCTAAAGTGGGAGCGGCCGAAAACTGTAACTGAAGTACGAAGTTTTGTAGGATTAGCCGGTTATTACCGACGTTTTGTTGAAGGGTTTTCCAAGATTGTAGGTCCTCTAACTCAGTTAACTCGTAAAGATCAACCATTTCTGTGGACTGACAAGTGCGAAGCCAGTTTTGAGGATATGAAGCAACGACTAACGTCAGCACCAGTATTAATCATTCCAGACTCTAGCAAATCTTTTGAGGTGTACTGCGATGCGTCATATCAAGGATTGGGGTGCGTCCTAATGCAAGGAAGGAGACCTGTAGCTTATGCATCTAGGCAGCTAAAGGCGCATGAGAAGAACTACCCAACGCATGACATAGAACTTGCAGCAGTAGTATTTGCATTAAAGACATGGAGACACTACCTCTATGGGGCAAGTTTCCAAGTTTTTAGTGACCATAAGAGTCTAAAGTATTTGTTCGATCAAAAGGAGCTGAACATGCGTGATGAGTCAATATTTTCTTCACTTCACTTAGTTTATTGTACTAAAATTAATCAGGGAATTGTGCTTAATTTGACCAGAAATTCTAATTTTAATTAATTTGAATTATTTGAGTTAATTATTCGCATTAGTAATTGCAAGGAAAATTTTGGAAATAAATTTGGGACATTTGAAGGTTAAATGAGAAATGACAATTGAGCCCAATGCATTTCAGCCACTTCAATTTTCGCTGGTTGCTGTGTGAATTTTGTGTCAACTTGTTTGTCCTCGTTCGAGTTCAATTCGTATCCGTTTTCCATTCAATTTTTTTTCATAGTTTCGTCTAGATGTCTATTTTCATGTATAGTTGTTCGTTTGTTAAAATTCATTTTGTGCTGTTCCCAGTATTTTGTTTACTCTCCTATGTCAGTCCAGTGATTACTGTGTGAGTGTTCTAAAATGTTTGCATTGTTTGCTTGATGTTTAGTACTTGTGGTGGCTGGAATTTATCATTGGACAATGCATCTCATAGCCACAAAAAGAAATTAAATGTGGTTCTAGACTCTTAATTGGTTGCAAAGAGTTCCAAATTGTTTTGAGCTGAACAAAACTACACATTCAGAATTTATGCAAAATGAAGTCTGCTGCCACATTTCAATTGTTACCGCCTACACCTCCAATTCTTATGTTAATTCATTTTCTTTTCAATTGGCTTGGAAGAAGTTGTGCCACGGATGGGTTCCACTTTTAGTGATTGAAGCAAATTTGCTAAGGACAAAATATATCACACATACATCAGCACATGGAGTCAAAGAGAAGGGGGCCACCATGTTGAAAAATCCTTGAAGCAATCAGCTCACGGTTTTGGTTGTTGATGGCTTGCAACAATTAACATACAAATCTAATCTAATCTGAAAAGTATGAGACAAAAGGGGCTCCACTAAGGAATATTATTCTCAAAGATGGCACAAGAAGTGAAGGATTCCCTGCACAAGCCAGCAAGAATTCTCAGCAATTGCAACAAAACATACACACATCTAGGAGCATCCAGCTGGAAGTCTCACGGTCTAGGTGCAGCAAAGAGAAGGGTGGTAGCATCTTGCCACGTCTAGCACCCTTTGGAGAAGGAGGAAGAGCTCTTGGTTCTCCATTCCAGCAGCTTTCTTCACGCAGTCACAAGAGTTTGGAGAGAAGATCAAGGCTGTCCAGCCACTACTTATTGGAAGTTCACGGTTGGTTTTGAGAGGCAGCAGCAGTTTGGTCATGGCTTGGTCTTGGAAGAAGAACACCACGGTCCAGCTTAAATGAAGATGGCAGCAGAGAGCATGTCCAGCAAGCAGAGAACTGGGATGTTTTGGACCAGCTGCAACGTGATTAAAGGAGAAGGCTGGAAGCTTGGAGGTGCACGGTGGCATGGCTGGTTGGAAGAAATGGAGCAAAAGACAGCAACTTGGAGCTGGAGTAGCCACCACCGAGAAAACTTCTTCACCTTCTTGTTGATAGCACACGCAAATTGAAAGAAGGAAGAAGAGGGGAGCTGCACATGGGTTTTTAGTTTTAAAGGGGAGCCACCCCATTGATGAAGAAGCTCACGGTCTTCACATCCAGTGGGTCCTTGACCGAAGCAAGTGAAAGAGAAGCAAACACACCAGTTCCAGAAGCTGGAGTGTAGGCACCTAGGTTGGTTGAAAAGAATTTGGCAACATGCGTAGGGGAAGCAAAGTCCACGGACACTACAAAAATTTAGGACCCACAACCTCATTTCTTTGGCACGGCTAGGAGCAATTTGTCCAAGAAATTCGGGACCAAGCTGGAGACAAAACAAAATGAAAAAAAAATCTGGACTGTATCCCTCCATTGTTCAGCCCGGAATCTCTGCGGAGCCTCTGCCCCGGTGCCATCTGAAGAGTGTGAGAACCTCGAGGAGCTTCTCTGCCAGCCTACTACTCCAGGTAAGTCCTCTGCTCCTGATCTGCCTTTCTTTTGGCTTTTTCTGCTGTTATTTCCATCCTGCTTTCCTGCTTTCCATTTTTTTCTTCTCTGATCTCTTGCCTGCTCTCCCTCTTTTCCATTGTTATTTTCTTGCGCTTTCTCAGCTTTCCTGCTTTATTTGTTTTTTTTTAAAGAAAAACACATAAAACACAACTGTCAAAATAACTTAAGGGGTATATAGGCTGGAAACCAGACGTTAATCTCCCTTCGATTGAAGGTATTGCAGAGACAATCGGGTAGAACAACGCCACGTACCCCACTTAAAACTAAATAAACACATAAACATAATATACAAGAACAATATGGACAAGAACAACCGGACAACTGGACGTAGATCCGTTTAGGACCCTTTTGCAAGGACCGTGAAACAGATCTGAGACCAGACACTGAAACATCAAATACAGACTGGACAAAATAAATCTAAAAGGAAACAAGAACAAATAAAGAAAACAGAGAACTAATCTAATTTTTTTATGCTTCTTTTTTTTTTTTTTTTTTTTTAGTTCTTTTTATTATTATTTTTTTTATGTTTATTTTTTTTCTTTTTTTTTTTTATGTTTTTGTTCTTTTTATTTTTATATTTTTTTTTTTATTAAGTTTTAGAATATTTCAAGAGGAATGATGACGAGTGAGATGGAATCAGAGAGATACACTAGTCAGCGATGGCGTCCTACAGATGATCAGATCAATATGATGACCAAAATCTACAACTATGGGGTCACACACCCAAGCCGAGCGCAAGTCGTCGAGATCGCGTCTCGACTAAGGACCTTCGCAGACGCCACCGAATATAACGTGCACTGCTGGTTTAACAACCATGGCAATCGGGTCAGGCGCTGGCAAGCGGAGATAGACCCCACAGGCACTCTCTTTTCACAACTGCCGCTGTATATGTACGGTAAGAACTCTCATCATACCTCCATTGAAATTTTTTCACTTCCTCTTCTATTATTAACACATGTTTTTTATTTTTTTATTTTTTTATTTTTTTATTTTTTGTTTGAAAGAAAACAACTGGGTGATAATGAGGGCACCGAGGCTGCTGAATTTGTTTCCAGTTCCGATCATTATCGATGACGACAGAAATGAACGAGAAATTCCTCCACCAAAGCCTCCGCTCGTGACTTTTCGAACCAGAGCTCCCTCAACGGAGCTCTCCCTTAGACCACCACAACCAGCTCGAGAGTTCTTTCATTTTTAATGTTTTAGGTTTTATGTTTTTATTTTTTTATTATTATGTTTTTGCTGGCCGAGTGTGGCCAGAATATTAATGAGGACTGTAATATGAACACTTATGTTTTTTTATGTTTTTAATTTTTTTTTTATGTTGTTTTTGTTTTTTATTTGGTTTGTAATATTAACGATCAGAAATGATCGACCCCCGAACAACTTAAATTTCATATATCAACTGCAATTTTATTTTCAGATCTGTTCAATCCTTTTTCTCCATTACTGTAATTTTTGCATTGATGAATGAAATATTTTCTTAGTCTAAAAATTTTGCAATCAAAGATCTGTATGAAAACAACTAAGAAATTGTATTTACAGTGAAGGAAAATAAGGAAAATAAATGAGATCTGAAGTGAAAATTTTTATTGGTATGAAATAATAAGATACTGAGGGTCGAAATAAAATCAAGGAATATGCAAAACAATTTTTTTTTTTTTTTTTTTTGAATTTTTGAAATTTTTTTTTATAAGGATAACAATGTGAAAACTAAGAAAAAAAATAATTATACATATCAGAATACAGATTTGGCACGCTTTTAAACAAAAAAAAAAATTTATCACGAAATATTTTTTTTTTTTTAATTCATGCTCACAATTTTTAAAAATGAAATAAACACAACCATGAAAACACACCAGAAAAGCTAAATAATATGTACATAATGAGGAAAAAGAGTGCTCCCTGGTCATGGTGGCAATTGCCAATTCTGGACAATCAGTGAGATATCTTCCACCTCAGGATCCGGCGAAGATGTCTTCAGGAGCAGCTCGCCCAGTACTGCCCTCTCACTTGAATCAGGACAAATCCCAGTAGCCACGCCACTTCTCCGAGCAAGTTGTTGAATCAATAAAATCAGGATACTTCTGTCCACCAGCAGTTGTTGAGTCTGTGACACCGGAGTAATAAGAGAAAAAGCAGTATACTTTCCTTCATCTATCATTATTTCCTCTATGTCAGTACCTGTATTCTCATTTACTTTTGTAACCTGGTCATCAAACTCATAATCAATAGCATTTGTTATGAATTTAGAATCTGTTTGTAACACATAATCAATTTCAATACAAATCGGGCAAGAACCAGATTCACAATCACATTCACAATTCTCAGAAAACTGAGTCAGATCAATGTTTTGTTCTAACTCTATCATGTTATGCGACTGCAAAATTCCTGTCTCAAAATGGCAAGACTCTCTTCCTCTAGGATCCGTTAACCAAAATGGCGCCGTTGCCGGGGACCGATCAATAACGGTTTGGTTTTAGATTCTTGTTGTGTAAAATTTTGTTCAGTTAATATGTGTCTTTTGTGTGTTTTGTGTTTTGTATTTTTGTAGGCGACAACGACACCTTCAGCAAATTTTGGCGGCGTTGTCACTCAGTTCCAGGTTTTGTCTTTTATATTTTTATTGTGTTGTGTTTTGTATTTAGTTGTTATATTTAAAAAAAAAAGTTTTGTTGATGTTCTGTCTTGTTTGTGCCTGTAGCATGTTTAATTGTGTTGTGATGTTCTATTTTTTGTATGTGTGTCGTATGTATTTTGAAAAAGTAAAAAAAAAAAAATTAATTTTAAAAAAAATAATAATAAAATTATTTTTATGTTCTGTTTTGTGTGTGCCTGTAGCATGTATAAATGTGTTGTATTTTGTTTGTCTAGTAATTTTTAGTGTTTAATTTTTATTTTTATTTTCCATGTCTATCGATTTTAATTTTGTGAAAAATGCTTATTCTGTCTATGCCCATAATTATGATTCTCCTTCTGCATGTTACTCTGATTATAATTCTGTTGATTTCTATGTCGGGAATTATATGGATCATCCTCAAATTACTGAGAGCGCTCCTAGTGAGCCGGTCCCACCTACAAAGAATGATATTCATTGCGTTCTAAGCGCTGGACTGATATATCTGCTCCCTAAGTTTCATGGATTTGCAGGAGAATGCCCACATGAACATTTGGCAAATTTCTATAGAATTTGTTCTGCAATGAAACCTCCAAATGTCCCAGATGATTACATTTTCTTGACGGCGTTTCAGCATTCATTACAAGGAGCAGCTAAGGATTGGTTGAATTGTCTTCCTCGAGGACTCATTACCAGATGGGAAGATCTTGAGCAAAATTTTCTGATCGAATTTTTCCCTGCACAAGATGGATACAGCAACGGTCCTGGAGGGAATGACCCTACCTTGGGATGGTACAGTGCTCCACAGTATCGATATCAAGAACCACCATTCCAGAATACTTTGATGCCTCCACTAGTCCAGCAAGAACAGCAGATGCAGTTCTATGATGCTACTGCTCAATTTACTCCTCAGCCTTCGATTTCTGAGCCTACAATAAAGGAGTTACTGGAGCAGATGACCATGCAGAACGTTCAGTTACAGAAAGGGAACATGCAGTTCAAGAAAAATAGCATAGAGTTTCAGCAGGAAACTCAAGCGGCAATTCAGAATCTGACTGATCAGATCGGGCAGATGGCCACTATTGCACCTAAGGAGACTGATGAAGATTTTGAGGCCCAGGCAGGAATAAGCAATACTTTTGAGCCAGGTAGACCACCTTCATCCTCCACTACTTTACAAATCTTCAAGGAAGTGGAGGTAAGCATACCACAATTTGATTATTCTGTTGATTGTGATGATGATCGGTATGCTAATGATTATATTGTTGCTGAGTCTGATTTTAATTTTTCCTCTGTGCATGATGAGAATTGCTTTTTACTATCACATTCAAATGTTTATTCTCCATGCACTGAACATGAATATGAGTCTGTGGTTGATAATGCATGTAATTTTAAAATTGATTCATGTTCTGAGGATGTATCTGAGGTTCAGCTTGTTACACTGGATTTGGGTGTTTTACCTCTGCATGAAATTTCGGTGGAACCATTTTGCACTAACCCTATTGCAGGAGGTACAATTGAATTTGACCAATATGCACCCACAGTGGAAGACAAAGGTGCCACAGCTCACCAAAGTTTCAACAACAATAGGCACCTGCTGAACCTGCTCATCAACAATAACTGCATAAATCCAGCAGTGGAAAACATTTCACTGCTTGATCAAATTTGGAGGATGAAGCAGTTCGTCCTCAAAACTTCCTTGCTGGATTCTGAAGACATCTCCCTGAAAGTCCAAAATTGGCAGCTTCCACCATAACCTGCGGGAGTTTGCATTTTCTTTCTCTCCCTTTTTCCTTACTTTTATTGCACTTGTCCATAATATGTTTCCTGTTTTGATTGCTGATGTATGCTTAGAACACATTGAGGACAATGTGTAGTTTAAGTGTGGTCTATTGGGAGAGATTTTGAATTTTATTTGTTTTGTGTGTTAAATTTTTTGTTTTTGAGTGTTAAATTTTTTCTCTTTTAAGTTATTTTTATCGAGTTTTGTGTGCAATAAAGTTTACATTTTTCTCTTGATTTCTCGATGATGTCTAAATCGTAGATTTTTTCCTTCACTTCAGTAATACTTATGGTTTGAAATCCTTGCTTTTTTCTGCTTGGGAAGATTATTATGATGTTTGAGAGGGTGAATTGATTATAACACAAATACCCTGTGTGAGATTTGAGCCACTTAATTTTCTTTCTTGTGTGATATGTATCTTGATTGCCTGCACATATGCCTTGGCTTGATTCTTTTTGATAAACTTGATGGATATGCATGTTTAGAAAATGATAAAGGCATTTTATTTCTTGAGCCTCGTTAGCCAAATAAGCCTACCTTGTTATTATCCTTTGATAACCCCTTTGAGCCTATACTTTCCCTATTTTTTTTGAAGTTCATTCACTGACCCTAAGTGAAAAACCATGATTACCTTAACCTTAGGGAATTCTGGAGCTTTAGAAGTGTTTTGTGAACAAGTGTGGTCTCCTTGGGGATTCTGATAAATTGGCTAGTTGGTTCCTCATCATGTTTTGAAATGATGATTTATATATCCTATTATGTGATAAAGAGGAAAAAAAAAAGAGAGACAGGATGAAAAAGTGATGATGAGAAAAAGAAAAAAAAATTGAAAAATAATTTTGTGAATAATGGAGTCGAGAAGAGGATCAAATTAGAGGTTTGAACGTAATTTCATTGTATTTCCATTTTTTTTCCAATGCTCCTCTAATTCTTCTGAGATCTAACTACTTATCCATATTTTATCCTCCCCTGTCCTTGGCCCCATTACAACCCAGTAAAGACCTTTTGATCTGAACATGCATATGTTTTAAGTATTGATATTAGAAGATTGCCAAGTTTACTTGTGTTTGCTTTCTTGAGTGCATTGAGTGAAATTGATTTACCTTAAACACTTGAGAGAAACACTGTGAGTGCATCTGTGAGGTTTTGTTATTTTTAAATCGCCTCTTGAACTGATTAATTATTTTTGCCATACTTTGAATTGCTTGGATGATTTCTGTAAGTATCTGCTATTCTTGATTTTGTGTTGGATAATTTCTACTTCTTTTATTTGTCCAGAATTCTTGAGAACTGTGTAAATTTTATTTGTTTTCTTGCGAATTTTTATTTTTCTGTCTGCTGAGTTTTGTGTCACCCTCCCCAAAGTCCTTTGAACCATTCCTTGATTTGCGTCTTGATTTTGCCCAGGAGTGCAAAAGACTAAGTGTGGTCTATTTTGATGAGTCAATATTTTCTTCACTTCACTTAGTTTATTGTACTAAAATTAATCAGGGAATTGTGCTTAATTTGACCAGAAATTCTAATTTTAATTAATTTGAATTATTTGAGTTAATTATTCGCATTAGTAATTGCAAGGAAAATTTTGGAAATAAATTTGGGACATTTGAAGGTTAAATGAGAAATGACAATTGAGCCCAATGCATTTCAGCCACTTCAATTTTCGCTGGTTGCTGTGTGAATTTTGTGTCAACTTGTTTGTCCTCGTTCGAGTTCAATTCGTATCCGTTTTCCATTCAATTTTTTTTCATAGTTTCGTCTAGATGTCTATTTTCATGTATAGTTGTTCGTTTGTTAAAATTCATTTTGTGCTGTTCCCAGTATTTTGTTTACTCTCCTATGTCAGTCCAGTGATTACTGTGTGAGTGTTCTAAAATGTTTGCATTGTTTGCTTGATGTTTAGTACTTGTGGTGGCTGGAATTTATCATTGGACAATGCATCTCATAGCCACAAAAAGAAATTAAATGTGGTTCTAGACTCTTAATTGGTTGCAAAGAGTTCCAAATTGTTTTGAGCTGAACAAAACTACACATTCAGAATTTATGCAAAATGAAGTCTGCTGCCACATTTCAATTGTTACCGCCTACACCTCCAATTCTTATGTTAATTCATTTTCTTTTCAATTGGCTTGGAAGAAGTTGTGCCACGGATGGGTTCCACTTTTAGTGATTGAAGCAAATTTGCTAAGGACAAAATATATCACACATACATCAGCACATGGAGTCAAAGAGAAGGGGGCCACCATGTTGAAAAATCCTTGAAGCAATCAGCTCACGGTTTTGGTTGTTGATGGCTTGCAACAATTAACATACAAATCTAATCTAATCTGAAAAGTATGAGACAAAAGGGGCTCCACTAAGGAATATTATTCTCAAAGATGGCACAAGAAGTGAAGGATTCCCTGCACAAGCCAGCAAGAATTCTCAGCAATTGCAACAAAACATACACACATCTAGGAGCATCCAGCTGGAAGTCTCACGGTCTAGGTGCAGCAAAGAGAAGGGTGGTAGCATCTTGCCACGTCTAGCACCCTTTGGAGAAGGAGGAAGAGCTCTTGGTTCTCCATTCCAGCAGCTTTCTTCACGCAGTCACAAGAGTTTGGAGAGAAGATCAAGGCTGTCCAGCCACTACTTATTGGAAGTTCACGGTTGGTTTTGAGAGGCAGCAGCAGTTTGGTCATGGCTTGGTCTTGGAAGAAGAACACCACGGTCCAGCTTAAATGAAGATGGCAGCAGAGAGCATGTCCAGCAAGCAGAGAACTGGGATGTTTTGGACCAGCTGCAACGTGATTAAAGGAGAAGGCTGGAAGCTTGGAGGTGCACGGTGGCATGGCTGGCTGGAAGAAATGGAGCAAAAGACAGCAACTTGGAGCTGGAGTAGCCACCACCGAGAAAACTTCTTCACCTTCTTGTTGATAGCACACGCAAATTGAAAGAAGGAAGAAGAGGGGAGCTGCACATGGGTTTTTAGTTTTAAAGGGGAGCCACCCCATTGATGAAGAAGCTCACGGTCTTCACATCCAGTGGGTCCTTGACCGAAGCAAGTGAAAGAGAAGCAAACACACCAGTTCCAGAAGCTGGAGTGTAGGCACCTAGGTTGGTTGAAAAGAATTTGGCAACATGCGTAGGGGAAGCAAAGTCCACGGACACTACAAAAATTTAGGACCCACAACCTCATTTCTTTGGCACGGCTAGGAGCAATTTGTCCAAGAAATTCGGGACCAAGCTGGAGACAAAACAAAATGAAAAAAATATCTGGAGTGAAAGGCACACAACACACGGGCTGAACAATGGAGGGATACAGTCCAGATTTTTTGTAATAAAAGGAGAGGAGGACCAAAGAAGAAGAGAGGAGGAAGAGAGCAAAGACAGACGTGTTTTATTTTCTGTAGCTTATTTTTTTTCTCCTCTCCGTTGGGGAGGTTTAGGATTTGTTTAATTTTACAATTTCATGTATTTGGTTTTAATTGATGTTAATTCCAAATTCCATTCTCTCAGTTTTCTATTTACGGTTTCAAAACTTCATTCATCTGTTTCTCATTTTTTTACTGCACTCGTTAAATTAAGTTTTTAGAAAAAGTTAAATTTCATGTTTTATTTTTACCGTCTTTTTATTTTATCGTTTATTGTTTTCTGAATCGTTAAATTTTACCGTTTCTGCATATTTATTGTTCCGTTTTTACCGTTTGGTTTTACAGTCGTTAAAATTTATTTCGGTGTTTTTAAATTCAGTTGTGTTTAAATTCCAGTTTAATTTATTTTCCGTAACCAAAAACACTACAAACCCCCCCCCTTCGTGTTAAATCTAAGACCGAACCACAAATATTGGTCCTTGTGAGACGACCTAGGAGTCACTTCCTAGTACTGTACTGCATTCATATCTGCAATCAACTTTTGTGAGCGGTGCGACCCGTTCATCAATGCGACAAAGAAGATGGATGGAATATATGAAGGACTATGATTTCGAGCTTTTATATCACCCAGGAAAAGCCAATGTGGTGGCAGATGCATTGAGTAGGAGACAAGCTCAAATAACAACAATGATGGTGAAGGAGTTAGAACTGTTAGAAAAGTTACGTGATATGAACTTGGGGTTGCAGTTAACCCCAGATCATATATGGTGTGGTCATTTAGTAATCACTAGTGACTTCTTAGAACAAGTGAAGGTTGAGCAGTCGATGGATCAAGAGTTGCAGCAAAAGATCAGGTTGTTGGACACCGATCAAGCTAAGGACTTCGTTCTAAGTAAAGATGGCATCCTTCGATTTAAGAACAGAGTGTGTATACCTGCAAAGAGTGAATTAAAACATTTAATTTTAGACGAAGGCCATAAAAGTCGTCTTAGCATACATCCAGGTATGACTAAGATGTATAAGGACCTGAAAGAGTCATTTTGGTGGAATGGAATGAAGAGGGATGTGGCCGAGTTTGTAGCAGCCTGTTTGGTGTGTCAGAAGGCAAAAGTGGAGCATCAAAAACCGGGAGGGATGTTACGACAGTTAGACATTCCTCAATGGAAGTGGGTCAGTATCTCGATGGACTTTGTAACACATTTACCAAAATCATCAAAAGGTCACGATTCTATCTGGGTTATCGTTGATAGACTAACCAAGAGCGCTCACTTTTTGCCCATTAATCAACGTATGTCTCTAGAAAAGCTGACGGAGTTATACATCAGGGAAGTAGTGAGGTTGCATGGAATACCTACAAGCATTGTGTCAGACAGAGATCCGAGGTTTACTTCAAGGTTTTGGCAGACGCTACAGAAGGCTCTGGGAACGCAGTTGAGGATGAGTTCGGCTTATCACCCTCAGACTGATGGTCAAACAGAAAGGACTATTCAGTCTTTGGAGGATTTGCTAAGAACTTGTGTATTAGATCATCTTGGAAGTTGGAATGAGATACTACCATTAGTAGAATTTACTTACAACAACAGTTATCATTCCAGTATTGGTATGCCACCATATGAAGCTTTATATGGAAGAAGATGTAGAACCCCGTTGTGTTGGTTTCAAGATGGGGAAGCACTAACAGTGGGACCCAAGCTATTACAGCGAACCACAGAAAAAATAAAATTAATCCAAGATCGGATGAAAGCAACTCAAAGTAGACAAAAGTCATATGCCGACAAAAGAAGAAGACCATTAGAATTTGAAGAAGGAGATCATGTATTCTTACGAGTAACACCAACTACAGGAGTCGGGAGAGCTATCAAGATGAGGAAACTGACACCAAAATTTCTCAGACCGTATCAAATTCTCAAAAAGATTGGGCCAGTGGCTTATGAGGTAGCATTACCACCTGGATTGGCAAATTTGCATAACGTTTTTCATGTATCCCAACTGAGGAAGTATATTCCAGATCCAAAGCATGTGTTAGAAGTTGATGAAATTCAGGTCAAGGAAAATTTAACAATGGAAGTTGGACCAGTGCGTATACTAGATGTTCAAATGAAAAAGCTAAGAGGGAAAGATATTCGCACAGTAAAAGTACTTTGGAATGAAGACACACAGGAAATGACTTGGGAATTGGAAGAATTTATGATAAAGGAATATCCATATCTCTTTTGTAAGTAATCTTTTGTTAGATAGTCTTTATTTAAATAAATAATTTTCGAGGGCGAAAATAATTGTTGTTGGGGAGATTGTAAGATCCTTGAAAATATTTGTAAGTTAAAATACTAGATAAAAAAAATGAATAGTAAATTGTGAATAGTAAAAAGTGAATAGTAAAAAGTGAATAGTAAAAAAAAAAAAATATTTTTGGAAAGGATAAGTGTTCCACGTAGCTTTGAGATCAGAATTTATCAAATTGCAAATAAAAAATTATTTTTGTAATAGTAAAATGAATAAAAAAAATGAATAGTTAAAATGAATAGTAAAAATGAATAGTAAATTTTTTTGCTATAAATAGCCAAGGGGGGAGGCTGAAAATTTACACCAAAGAACTTAGAAAATTTTTGAGAGAAGAGAGTTGGAAGAATTTCAAATTTTGCAAAGGGGATATTCTGGAAGTTTTCAGAGGGCGAGGGGATTAAGTCTGTAATAGAGGTAAGGGAAGCTAACCTTGAGTATCTCCTTTTGTATTATCTTAAGCCTTGAATATGCTATATTTTGCTTTTGTCTGATCTTAAATCTTGATTATGGAGTATTTTGTTTCTGTATGATTTTGAATTTAAATGAGAGTATGCTTTTGTGTTGATATCCGAGTGTGATAGTTGTAAAACGTGATATTGATTATGTTATGCCATTTGTATGTTATTAGTTGTTTATTTTTGTATTTTGGAAGGATTAGAAATTGTCTAACCGGCTCTGCCAGATTCAATTTCTTGTTTCCCCAAACATTCTATTGTTTTCCTTATTTATTTTTATTGTATTTTGGAAGGATTAGAAATTGTCTAACCGGCTCTGCCAGATTCAATTTCTTGTTTCCCTAAACTTTCTATTGCTTCAGTTATTTATTTTATTGCACTTTTGGAAGGATTAGAAATTGTCTAACCGGCTCTGCCAGATTCAATTTCTTGTTTCCCCAAACTTTCTATTGCTTCAGTTATTTATTTTATTGCACTTTTGGAAGGATTAGAAGTTGTCTAACCGGCTCTGCCAGATTCAGCTTCTTGTTTCCCCAAACTATTTATTGCTTTACTTATTTATTTTATTGCATTTTTGGAAGGATTAGAAGTTGTCTAACCGGCTCTGCCAGATTCAACTTCTTATTTCCCCAGACATGTGTTGCTCTTGTTACTTAATTATATTGTATTTTTGGATGGATTAGAAGTTGTCTAACCGGCTCTGCCAGATTCAACTTCTTGTTTCCCATGAATTTTTATATTAAGATTATTCTTATGATTGTCAAATATTGTATTCTTCTATGACCATTTATAGTAATATCTTATTATGGTTAATTGTTTATAATTATCTTGCATGAATTCTATCATGAATGAGTTTCTTGGCTGAAATTGATCTTGTTGGAAGGTCTGGAGTAAGGATTCTGTAATAACTTGGAAATGAGTATTAAATAGATATAGTGATACTATTTGAGGTTGTTGTAAGAGGAAGTAAAAATATTAAAATTAGGCATTTTAGATTTAGAGCATAAGAGAACAAGGTAGATAATTTAAATAAATAAATTGTTAATTATTGAAGGCCTCCCTTTGTTGGTAGGATAGAGGAACCTTAAAAACCTGAGTTGGCACATCCCTGATCATAGAGCAGCCCTGGCCTGGTCCGGTCAGTTGTGACTAGTCATATGTGTTGGCGTCGAAGGTGAGTTTGATGCGTTCAGACATCTGGGTCCTCTCCGGTGACCAATTGGGGTAAAGAAAGATCTCTAATAGGATGAAATTAAAATAAAATAAGTTAATTGGAGATGTATAAAGTTATCATGGTAAAAAAAAAAAAAAAAAAAAAAACTTCATATATATTTTATTTATCGTTACATTGAGCTCAGACTTTAATACGTAGTGGCTAAGATATGATGAAATGTTTTGTTGATCTATAAATCTTTGATTGGTGAAAATATGTTGAGTTATACTCGTTATGGTCAAAAAATGAGTTTATAATATGAAGTATGATAGCTGGCGATATGTTTAATTTATTGACACCAAAATAAGTTATTGTCAAATTATGATTAGAGAATGAACATGATTGAGTCATGTGGAGAAAAGGTTATGAATTGTTGATTTGATGAAATGTTGGAGTGGATAAGAGAGTATGAAATATTGATGTGATGAAATGTTGGAGTGGATATAAGAAATTATTGCTTATGAAATGATGTTTCCTACGGGAAGTAAAATGTTCGGTTATACCATGGGAGCTTGGTATGAGCAAAGTAACACCTGAGGTTAATGAAAGCAGGCAGCAAGTGGTCTGACCATAAGGCTTTGACATAAATATGTGGTTTATAAGTTTTATAGAAGCAGGCAGAGAGCGGTCTGACCATAAGGCTTCAGAGAGTAAGACATAGTATACAGGTGAGGCTTAAGGAAGCAGGCAGAGAGCGGTCTGACCATAAGGCTTCGTGAGTAAGCATAGTATAAATTGTAAGGTTTATGAAATTGAGGAAGATGATTTTGATAATGATGAATTAATGACATCGGGGTAATGATATTTGAGTAATTGTAGAAATAAATGATTGAACTATTCTTATTATAAGTTTAATGATTTATTTGATATGGTTGGCTTACCCTTATTTGTTTGTGCTATGATCATATAACTCATGTTATATGTGATTAGATAATGTTGCAGATGTGGTTGATAAAGCTTAGAGATGAGAGAGATGCGGGGAAAACCTTTCAGGGATTTTTGTAAAAAGAATAAATTTGTATTGGGAAGATTATGTTGTGAAAAATTTAAAAGTTGAAATGTCAACGGTGAAGACTATATTGTTTAAAGTTTGTAAGTTTGGTATTGTACTTTGGAGTAATTGAAATAAAGTTTGATTGTTTATATGAGGTATCAAATTAATTTAGTCTCTACTATCAGTAATACCCTTTAAAATGTTTGGGTGTTACACATGACATATCCAAATGATGACAAAGTATGTTTTCAATTTGATGAACTTGATGAAGTATGCATGGTTCAGGAGAGAATGGTGCGTAATATTTCTCCATTGGAAAAAACTCTCATTGATGCATGTGAAGATTTGGATGAGGAAGAAGAAACATTGATTGATGAATGTATGATGGATTTGGAAACATTGAAAAAGAGTCCAGAGGAATATCCAATATTTGAAACAATTGATAAGGAAGAAACAATCAAAGCACAGTCACCAGAATTAAAAAGATTGCCACCACATCTGAAATATGTGTTTTTAGAAGAGGGTGAAACAAAGCCAGTCATCATCAATAACTCTTTATCTTTGCAAGAAGAAGAGCAGTTGATAGAAATTCTGAAAGCCAACAAAGAAGCAATTGGGTGGTCAATATCCGATCTCAAAGGTATAAGCCCAACTTATTGCATGCACAGGATTTTTATGGAAGAAGATTATAAACCAAGTGCTCAACCTCAGAGAAGGTTAAATCCTGTCATGAAGGAGGTGGTCAGAAAAGAAGTGTTGAAACTGCTAGAAGCTGGTATCATCTATCCAATCTCTGATAGTGAATGGGTGAGTCCAGTACAGGTGGTTCCAAAGAAAGGTGGGATGACAGTAATTTATAATGATAAGAATGAGCTTATTCCTACTCGGACAGTTACTGGCTGGCGTATGTGCATTGATTATAGGAAACTGAATAAAGCTACTAGGAAAGATCATTTTCCTCTTCCCTTCATGGATCAGATGCTAGAAAGGTTATCAGGGCAGGCTTTCTATTGTTTTCTAGATGGATATTCTGGATATAATCAAATTGTGGTAGATCCAAAAGACCAGGAGAAGACGGCTTTTACTTGTCCTTTTGGTATCTTTGCATATAGAAAGATGCCTTTTGGATTATGTAATGCTCCAGCTACGTTTCAGAGGTGTATGCAGGCAATCTTTTCTGATCTTCTTGAAAAATGCATTGAAGTATTCATGGATGACTTCTCAGTTTTTGGAAATTCTTTCCAAAGATGTTTAGCTAATTTGAACACGGTCCTCAAAAGATGTGTTCAGACAAATCTGGTTTTGAATTGGGAGAATTGTCATTTCATGGTAACTGAAGGGATTGTACTGGGGCATAAAATTTCTGCTAAAGGAATTGAGGTGGATAAAGCCAAAGTAGAAGTCATTGAGAAACTACCCCCACCAACAAATGTAAGGGGGATTAGAAGTTTTCTTGGTCATTGATGAGTCAATATTTTCTTCACTTCACTTAGTTTATTGTACTAAAATTAATCAGGAAATTGTGCTTAATTGTCCACTATTTTTCCATTTTACTGAATAGTGCTTAATTTGATCAGAAATTCTTATTTTAATTAATTTGAATTATCTGAGACTAATTATTTACATTATTGAGTGCAGGGAAAATTCTGTAAATATTCTAGGACATTTAGAAGAAGATTAATTTACACACTGTATTATTTACTTGTAACGAGCTGCACTACATTGATTTATTTTGTGTGTTGAAATAAAAAATTTGATTTAGAACTCCTACACACCACACAGCCTTAAGCATACCAGCCACCACTCCACGGTTTTATTCTCCCATTCAAGGTTTTATTTTGGCATTTAGTTGATACTTTGGAACACATCACATCTGGGAGGAATTCAAAAATGAAAGTGAATTTGTTGAAATATAACACACGGCCCACCTAGCTTTGAAAAAAAAAAGAAGCCTTCAACCTTTGGAGAGAAGCACGTACACACCTTCTTTTGTTATTATTACTCTTGTAAAAGATTGATTGAAGAAAGAAAACGTGCAAGGTGTTAAAGGAGATAACAAATGCTAAAATATGGGGTCCATTCACCACTAAGAAAGCACTCTAGCAAAATTCACGGAACCAAGAAGTTTTCTTCATTCATTTTGGCAAACATACATCAAGAGCACACATTTTGCAACATGGGAACCACCAAACTCTCTTGTCTGGAACGTGAAGATGAAGCCATCAATTTGGAAAGCTTCAATTAAATTAAGTGGCAGCTCACATCTCACGGCCCACATGGAAAAATATGAATGGGTTTCTCCATTTTAAATTTGGCTAGCACATGGTCCACCACTCACGCTTTTTAACGTTTATGGCTTGTAAAAATTGAAGACAATTGGAGATTGGCACGTAAGGAGTGCAGCTGGCTGGAAGGATGGAAAAGCTCACAGAAACTTGGAGCTGGGGCAACTATGGTCACGGTATGAAGCAGAAGCAGTAGCTGAGATGGAACTCCGTCCAGCACCAACAACTGATGCAAGTTCAGCAGAGTGGAGAGCTGGTTCATGGCCATGACAGCTTGGGCAGCAGCAGCACGTTGAAGAGGAAGCTGCACATAAACGTCAAGCTTGAATCCAACAAAGAGAAGGAGGTGTGCTTGGCTTTGGAAAGGAAAACAACAGCTGCAACATGATTAAAGAAGGGAGGAATGCACGGAGATTTGGCATCCAGCAGTGATGTTCTCGATCAGCAATGTTTTGGCATTGATTCTTCTTTCATTCCAGCTGCACCAAGAGCTGATTTCACGTGAGCAACGGGCTGGGATGGTGTTCAACACGAAGAAGAGAAGAGGAGGGGCTGGACGTGTGAAAACTGAGATGGAAAACGGTGCTGTATTCCAGCCACCACCTAGTGAGGAGTGAAGCTTTGGTGAAAATGGTCCAGCAGTTTGGATGAACACGATGGCTTCACGTGCACTGCCTGGAAGAAACGCTCCACTCTTGAACGTCCAGAGGCAGTAACAACACCGTCCAGCAGTTTGAGATGGTCCAGCTTGGGAGAGCTCACGGCTGGGAAAGCCACCACATTCATGTTGATTCTAGAGAAGATGAGAGAAGGAAATGATGATGAGAATGGAGAAGACAGCAGCTGGAAATAAGGAGAGCTGCACCGTGAAGAAACTAGGAGAAAAGCAACTCACAACCAGCAAACAACACCCAAGGAAACGAGAAGAAGGAGGAAGCTGGAGGTGTTGCGGTCTACTCATTTGGAAGAAGCGCATGCTGGAGTGCTGCACGCCGCACACTCATCTCACGCACAACAGCTGGGTCACAGCCTTGATCTAGCAAAGGAGCTCACGTCCAGGAAGAAACACACTACACATGCATGATGGAGGGGCCTACCCAAATATGAAAGAAAGAATAATTTAAAAAAAAAGTGTATTAGTGGGATATTCACGGATGGAAGAGCCAAATAGAGACAAGCATCTCTAATTACGAAAAAGTGGTGTCGTGTGTGTATAAAGAGAAGGTCGAGAGTTGAAGCAAGGGGTGGAAGGGGTAGTGTAGTGCAGGGGGGTTCCAGAGGAGAGGCCTTGGAGGCCGTAGAGGGCTGCTGCAGGCGGAATAAGCTGGACTGCTGGAACAGAGGTCCGGAACAGTAAAGAATACAATGTGTAGACGGTTAACTATTGTGGTGTACGGTTTGAATTTTATTTTCGATGTTGTAATGAATTTAATTTCAGTGTATGAGTTGATTTAATTTCCTAATGTCAATTTTAATTTACTGTTCTATTCATCGATGTCATTTAAATTCAACTGCAATTTAATTTCAGTCGCTGTCTGCCTATCGTTTAATTTGCACTATTGTTTACACTGCGTTGTTAATTATTGCACGTCAAATTATTCGCTATAAGTTTTGTTCTAAATATTTGCTGCTGTAATATTGATGATGATTTCATATTTGAATTTTACTATTTTACTGTTTTTACTATTTTACTGTTTTTACTATTTTCTGTATTTACCATCTTTTGTATTTTGTGTTTTTCTGTACTTTTGTTTTCTGTATTTTTAGTTTTCTGTCCAGATTTAATTTTGCTGTTTGATGTTACTGTATTTTCATTTTACTGTAGCAATTTCCTTTTTACTATTTTAAATTTGTTTTACTGTTTTAATTTCATTTTTACCATTTTAATTTTATTTTTACGTATTGTTTTTACTTATGCTTTTATTTTTGTATTTAATATTTTACGTTTTTTTTGTACGTTTAAAGTTCCTGCGTTTATTTTATTTTAACTGTCTTTTACCGTTTAAAGTTTTTATCATTTTGAATCTTATTTTAACGCTTTTTAAATTCCAGTTTTAATTTATTTTTCCGCACAAAACCAAAAATCACAAATCCCCCCCACTACGTGTTTGATCTGAAACTGAATCATAAATTGGTCCTCGAGAGACGACCTAGGAGTCACTTCCTAGTCTATACTACATTATTTATCTATATAAAATTTGTATGACCGCGATAGTCGTATCAAATTTTGGCGCCGTTGCCGGGGACCAATAACGGTTTGGTTTTAGATTCTTGTTATGTAAATTTTTGTTCTGTTAATATGTGTGTTTTGTGTTTTGTATTCTTGTAGGCGACAACGACACCTTCAGCAAATTTTGGCGGCGTTGTCACTTCAGTTCAGGTTTTTGTTTTAGATTTTTACTGTGTTAATATATATTGTGTATATATGTGTTTAATTGTGCTATGTTCTGTATTTAGTTGTTATTAAAAAAAAAAAAATTTTAAATTAAAAAAAAAAAAAAAAAAATTAATTAAAAGTTTTTACTATTGATGTTCTGTCTTGTGTGTGCTTGTAGCGTGTATAAATGTGTTTTGTTTTATCTGATTCGTAATTTTTAGTTTTTAGTTTTTACTTTTTATTTTTTCATGTCTACCTATTTTAATGTTGTGAATAATGCTTATTCTGCCAATGTCTGTGATTATGATTCTTATTCTGCATATTACTTTGATTTTAAATCTGCTGATTTTTATGATGAGAACAATATGTTCCATCATCCAATTTCTGAGAGCTCTCTTTGGGAGCCAGTTCAACAATATGAGAGTCAGCAGTATGATTCTCCTATTCAAATAACTCCTCAGCCTTCTACTTCTGAACCTACTTTAAAGGAGTTACTAGAGCAGATGACAATGCAGAACATTCAGTTTCAGAAAGGGAACATGCAGTTCAAGCAAGAGAGCATGGAGTTCCAGCAGGAAACTCAAGCTGCCATACAGAATCTGAGTGATCAGATCAGGCAGATGGCCACTCTTGCACCTGAGGAGACTGATGAAAATTTTGGGGACCCGGCAGAAGTAAGCAGTAATCCTGAACCAGGTAGACCACCTTCACCTTCCCACACTCTAGAAATCTTCAAGGAAGAGGAGGTAAGCATACCTCAATTTGATTATATTGATGACTATGTTGTTGAGAGGTATGCTGATGACTATATTGTTGCTGAGCATGATTTTAATTTTTCCTCTGTGCATGATGAGGACCGCTTTTTACTATCACATTCAAATATTTGTTCTCCATGCACTGAACATGAATCTGAACCTGTTATAGATATTGTTTCTACATTTGAAACGGATTCATGTTATGAGGTTGTATCTAAGGCTCGGTATGATGAATTGGGATTGGGTGTTATACCTCTGCATGATATTTCTGTGGAACCATTTTGCACTAACCATGTTGCAGGAGGTGTACATGTATTGCATCAACAAACACCCACAATTGAAGACAAAGGTGCAAGCTTACAAAACGGTTTGAAAATCAATTGGCACCTGTTGAACCCAATCATCAACAATTTTTTCTGCTTAGATCCAGCGATGGAAGACATTTCATTGCGAGATCAAATCTGGAGGATGAAGCAGTTCCTCCTCAAAACTTCCGTGCTGGATCATGAAATGGAAAACCTCTCCCTACATGTCCAAAATTGGCAACTGCCACCCTGACCAGGGGAGTTTTCTTTTTCTTTCTTCCCCGTTTTCCTACTTTTATTGCATTTGTCCTTTATCTGTTCAGTGTTTTAACTGATGATCTTATGCTTAGAACACGTTTAGGACAGTGTAGTTTAAGTGTGGTCTTGGGGGAGATTCTGATTTTTGTTTTTCTTATAAGTTTGTTTTTCCCTTTTCTTCTTAGTTTTCGAATTGTTATCTTTAAAAAAAAAAAAAAAATTTAAAAAAAAAAAAAATTATTCTGTTGTGATAAAATATTTTGTTTTAAGCATGCCAAATCTTTATTCCGATATGTATATTTATTTCTTAGTTTTCCAGTTGTTATCCCTTAAAAAAAAAAAAAAAAAAAAAGAAAAAAAAAACATTTTCAAAAAATTGTTTTGCGTGTAGTCCATAATTGCTCGGCCCTCAATTTCTTATTATTTCATACCAATATTTCATTAAAAAATTTTCACTTCAGATCTCATTTATTTTCCTTATTTTCCTTCACTGTAAATACAATTTCTTAGTTGTTTTCATACAGATCTTTGATTGCAAATTTTTAGACTAAGAAAATATTTCATTCATCAATGCAAAAATTACAGTAATGGAGAAAAAGGATTGAACAGATCTGAAAATAAAATTGCAGTTGATATATGAAATTAAAAGATGTTCGGGGGTCGATCTTTAGTGATCGTTAATATTACAAACCAAATAAAAAAACAAAAACATCATAAAAACAACAAAAATATAATTGTTCAGATTACATGCCTTGTCCATATTCTGGCCACACTCGGCCAACAAAAACATAAAAATAAAAAAAAAAAAATAAATAAAAAAAAAAAATAACATAAAACATTAAAACTGGAAGAATTCTCGAGCTGGTTGTGGTGGTCTAAGGGAGAGCTCCGTTGAGGGAGCTCTGGTTCGAAAAGTCACGAGCGGAGGCTTTGGTGGAGGAATTTCTCGTTCATTTCTGTCGTCATCGATAATGATCGGAACTGGAAACAAATTCAGCAGCCTCGGTGCCCTCATTATCACCCAGTTGTTTTCTTTCAAACAAAAAAAAAATAAAAAATAAAAAAATAAAAAATAAAAAACTTGTGTTAATAATAGAAGAGGAATGGAAATTTCAATGAAGGTATGATGAGAGTTCTTACCGTACATGTATAGCGGCAGTTGTGAAAAGAGAGTGCCTGTGGGGTCTATCTCCGCTTGCCAGCGCCTGACCCGATTGCCATGGTTGTTAAACCAGCAGTGCACGTTGTATTCAGTGGCTTCGCCGAAGGTCCTTAGTCGAGACGCGATCTCGACGACTTGCGCTCGGCTTGGGTGTGTGACCCCATAGTTGTAGATTTTGGTCATCATCGTGATCTGATCATCTGTTGGACGCCATCGTTGACTGGTATATCTCTCTGATTCCATTTCACTCATCCTTCCTCTCGTAATATACAAATACATAAATAAAAAATAAATACATATAAAAAGAACTAAAACAAGAAAAAAAAAAAGCATAACATAAAAAAAAAAACATAAAAACATTAGATTCTTAATTCAGTGTTTTCTTTATTTGTTCTTGTTTCCTTTCAGATTTATTTTGTCCAGTCATGCTTTAATGTTTCAGTTTTTGGTCTCAGATCTGTTTCACGGTCCTCGCAAAGGGTCCTAAACGGATCTATGTCCAGTTGTCCGGTTGTTCTTGTCCATATTGTTCTTGTATATTATGTTTATGTGTTTATTTAGTTTTAAGTGGGGTACGTGGCGTTGTTCTACCCGATTGTCTCTGCAATACCTTCAATCGAAGGGAGATTAACGTCTGGTTTCCAGCCGATATACCCCTTAAGTTTTTAGACAGTTGTGTTTTATGTGTTTTAAGTGTTTAGCAGGTGAAGAAGAAAAAGAAAAAAAAATGAAAGATCTGGAAAAAAGGAAAGCAGGAAGGCATAACAGCATATTAAGCAGAATAACAATGGAAAAGAAGAGAAATGAAAGCAGAAAAAGTAAGCTTAAACGGCAGAAAGAAGGAGATCCAAGGTGCAGATGACTTACCCGGAGTAGTAGGGCTTACAGAAGCTTGACGCAGATCTTAGACGCTCCGAAGGCACACAGGCAGAGGCTCCTCACGGATCTCACTCAGACTCTTCAGAAGGCCGGGGACAGAGCTTCCTCGCAGAGGTTCCAGATGCTCAGGTTGAGAGTGAGGAGAGCGGAGAGAGAAGTGAGAAGTAGAGAGAGAGAGCAGAGGAGTAGAGAGAGATTGAGCGTTCAGAAATGGCGCTGGACGCGGAGGAGCAGCCTTTTATAGCAGAATTGCTTTCCACTGTAGCAACAGTTCCGGTCTTTGCCACCGAGACTGTTGTCACAGTACCGGTCTCCTTTTTCAAAAAAAAAAAATAAAAATAAAAAATAAAAAATAAAAAATAAATAATAAAAAAAATTTATTAGCATCTACTGATGGGTGCTAGGTGTTTTAGACATCTGCTGATGGATGTTACTGAAAAATTTCTTCCCATTTTTCCTAACTTTGTATTGCACTTGTCTATATTGTTTGGCTGCTCTGAAATTGATAATCTGATGATTGTGACACACTGAGGACATTGTGTGATTTAAGTGTGGTCTACTGGGAGAAATTCTGATTTTTCTGTTAGTTTTGTTAGTATTTATTTTGTGTGTTAAATTTTTTGTTTTTAAGTGTTAAATTTTTTCTGTTTTAAGTTGTTTTAGTGTGTCTTGAGTGCAATAAATTTTACATTTTTCTCTTGATTTCTGGATGATGTCTAAGTTGTAGATTTTTCCTTCACTTGATTAATACTTATGGTTTGAAATCCTTGCTATTCTCTGCCTGGAAAGATGATTATACGTTTGAGAGGTTGATTTGATTGTGACGAATACCCTGTGTGAGATTTGAGCCACTTAATTTTCTTTCTTGTGTGATATGTATCTTGATTGCTTGCACATATGCCTTGGCTTGATTCTTTTTTATAGACTTGATTGATATGCATGTTCAGACGTGATAAAGGCATTTTTATTCTTGAGCCTCTTTAGCCAAATAAGCCTACCTTGTTATTATCCTTTGATAACCCCTTTGAGCCTATACTGTATATATTTCTTTGTGTTGAAGCTCATACACTGATCCTAAGTGAAAAATAAATGATTACCTTAACCTTCGGAAAGTTTGGAGCTATAGAAGTATTTTGTGAATAAGTGTGGTCTCCTTGGGAATTCTGATGAATTGGCTAGTTGGTTCCTCATCATGTTTTGAAATGATAATTTATATCCTGTTGTGTGATAAAAAAAAAAAAAAGAAGAAAGAAAGAAGACAGGAAAAAAAAAATGATGAGAAAAAGAAAAAAAAAAAATTGAAAAATAATTTGTGAATAATGGAGTCGAGAAGAGGATTGAATTAGAGGTTTGGGTGAGATTTCACTGTGTTTACATTTTTTCCTAATGCACCTCTATTTCTTCTGAGCTATAGCTACTTATCCAAATTTATCCTCCCCTGTCCTTGGCCCCATTACAACCCTGAAAGACCTTTTGATCTGAGCATACATATGTTTTAAGTGTTGATATTAGAAGCTTGCCAAGTCTACTTGTGTTTGTTTTCTTGAGTACATTGAGTTGAATTTATTTACCTTAAACACTTGAGAGAAACACTATTAGTGCATCTGTGAGGTTATGTTATTTTTAAATCACCTCTTGAGCTGATTAATTATTTTGCCATACTGTGAATTGCTTGGATGATTTCTGTAAGTATCTGTTATTCTTGATTTTGTGTTGGATAATTTCTACTTCTTTTATTTGTTCAGAATTCTTGAGAACTGTGTAAATTTTATTTGTTTTCTTGAGGTTTTTATTTTTCTGTCTGCTGAGTGTGTGTCAGTCCTTTAAAGTCCTTTGAACCATTCCCTGATTTGCGTCTTGATTTTGCCCAGGAGTGCAAAAGACTAAGTGTGGTCTATTTTGATGAGTCAATATTTTCTTCACTTCACTTAGTTTATTGTACTAAAATTAATCAGGAAATTGTGCTTAATTGTCCACTATTTTTCCATTTTACTGAATAGTGCTTAATTTGATCAGAAATTCTTATTTTAATTAATTTGAATTATCTGAGACTAATTATTTACATTATTGAGTGCAGGGAAAATTCTGTAAATATTCTAGGACATTTAGAAGAAGATTAATTTACACACTGTATTATTTACTTGTAACGAGCTGCACTACATTGATTTATTTTGTGTGTTGAAATAAAAAATTTGATTTAGAACTCCTACACACCACACAGCCTTAAGCATACCAGCCACCACTCCACGGTTTTATTCTCCCATTCAAGGTTTTATTTTGGCATTTAGTTGATACTTTGGAACACATCACATCTGGGAGGAATTCAAAAATGAAAGTGAATTTGTTGAAATATAACACACGGCCCACCTAGCTTTGAAAAAAAAAAGAAGCCTTCAACCTTTGGAGAGAAGCACGTACACACCTTCTTTTGTTATTATTACTCTTGTAAAAGATTGATTGAAGAAAGAAAACGTGCAAGGTGTTAAAGGAGATAACAAATGCTAAAATATGGGGTCCATTCACCACTAAGAAAGCACTCTAGCAAAATTCACGGAACCAAGAAGTTTTCTTCATTCATTTTGGCAAACATACATCAAGAGCACACATTTTGCAACATGGGAACCACCAAACTCTCTTGTCTGGAACGTGAAGATGAAGCCATCAATTTGGAAAGCTTCAATTAAATTAAGTGGCAGCTCACATCTCACGGCCCACATGGAAAAATATGAATGGTTTTCTCCATTTTAAATTTGGCTAGCACATGGTCCACCACTCACGCTTTTTAACGTTTATGGCTTGTAAAAATTGAAGACAATTGGAGATTGGCACGTAAGGAGTGCAGCTGGCTGGAAGGATGGAAAAGCTCACAGAAACTTGGAGCTGGGGCAACTATGGTCACGGTATGAAGCAGAAGCAGTAGCTGAGATGGAACTCCGTCCAGCACCAACAACTGATGCAAGTTCAGCAGAGTGGAGAGCTGGTTCATGGCCATGACAGCTTGGGCAGCAGCAGCACGTTGAAGAGGAAGCTGCACATAAACGTCAAGCTTGAATCCAACAAAGAGAAGGAGGTGTGCTTGGCTTTGGAAAGGAAAACAACAGCTGCAACATGATTAAAGAAGGGAGGAATGCACGGAGATTTGGCATCCAGCAGTGATGTTCTCGATCAGCAATGTTTTGGCATTGATTCTTCTTTCATTCCAGCTGCACCAAGAGCTGATTTCACGTGAGCAACGGGCTGGGATGGTGTTCAACACGAAGAAGAGAAGAGGAGGGGCTGGACGTGTGAAAACTGAGATGGAAAACGGTGCTGTATTCCAGCCACCACCTAGTGAGGAGTGAAGCTTTGGTGAAAATGGTCCAGCAGTTTGGATGAACACGATGGCTTCACGTGCACTGCCTGGAAGAAACGCTCCACTCTTGAACGTCCAGAGGCAGTAACAACACCGTCCAGCAGTTTGAGATGGTCCAGCTTGGGAGAGCTCACGGCTGGGAAAGCCACCACATTCATGTTGATTCTAGAGAAGATGAGAGAAGGAAATGATGATGAGAATGGAGAAGACAGCAGCTGGAAATAAGGAGAGCTGCACCGTGAAGAAACTAGGAGAAAAGCAACTCACAACCAGCAAACAACACCCAAGGAAACGAGAAGAAGGAGGAAGCTGGAGGTGTTGCGGTCTGCTCATTTGGAAGAAGCGCATGCTGGAGTGCTGCACGCCGCACACTCATCTCACGCACAACAGCTGGGTCACAGCCTTGATCTAGCAAAGGAGCTCACGTCCAGGAAGAAACACACTACACATGCATGATGGAGGGGCCTACCCAAATATGAAAGAAAGAATAATTTAAAAAAAAAGTGTATTAGTGGGATATTCACGGATGGAAGAGCCAAATAGAGACAAGCATCTCTAATTACGAAAAAGTGGTGTCGTGTGTGTATAAAGAGAAGGCCGAGAGTTGAAGCAAGGGGTGGAAGGGGTAGTGTAGTGCAGGGGGGTTCCAGAGGAGAGGCCTTGGAGGCCGTAGAGGGCTGCTGCAGGCGGAATAAGCTGGACTGCTGGAACAGAGGTCCGGAACAGTAAAGAATACAATGTGTAGACGGTTAACTATTGTGGTGTACGGTTTGAATTTTATTTTCGATGTTGTAATGAATTTAATTTCAGTGTATGAGTTGATTTAATTTCCTAATGTCAATTTTAATTTACTGTTCTATTCATCGATGTCATTTAAATTCAACTGCAATTTAATTTCAGTCGCTGTCTGCCTATCGTTTAATTTGCACTATTGTTTACACTGCGTTGTTAATTATTGCACGTCAAATTATTCGCTATAAGTTTTGTTCTAAATATTTGCTGCTGTAATATTGATGATGATTTCATATTTGAATTTTACTATTTTACTGTTTTTACTATTTTCTGTATTTACCATCTTTTGTATTTTGTGTTTTTCTGTACTTTTGTTTTCTGTATTTTTAGTTTTCTGTCCAGATTTAATTTTGCTGTTTGATGTTACTGTATTTTCGTTTTACTGTAGCAATTTCCTTTTTACTATTTTAAATTTGTTTTACTGTTTTAATTTCATTTTTACCATTTTAATTTTATTTTTACGTATTGTTTTTACTTATGCTTTTATTTTTGTATTTAATATTTTACGTTTTTTTTGTACGTTTAAAGTTCCTGCGTTTATTTTATTTTAACTGTCTTTTACCGTTTAAAGTTTTTATCATTTTGAATCTTATTTTAACGCTTTTTAAATTCCAGTTTTAATTTATTTTTCCGCACAAAACCAAAAATCACAAATCCCCCCCCACTACGTGTTTGATCTGAAACTGAATCATAAATTGGTCCTCGAGAGACGACCTAGGAGTCACTTCCTAGTCTATACTACATTATTTATCTGTATAAAATTTGTATGACCGCGATAGTCGTATCAGTCATGCTGGGTTCTATAGAAGATTCATCAAAGATTTCTCAAAAATTGCTAAACCATTGAGTAATCTTTTGATGAAGGATGCTCCTTTTGTGATGAATGAAGACTGTTTGAAAGCTTTTGATATATTGAAGCAGAAGCTAGTGTCAGCTCCAGTAATTGTAGCACCAGATTGGAATCAAAATTTTGAATTGATGTGTGATGCAAGTGATTATGCAATAGGAGTTGTCCTTGGCCAAAGGAAAGAACAAAAGTTTCATCCAATTTATTATGCTAGCAAGGTGCTGAATGATGCTCAATTGAATTATGCTACCACAGAGAAAGAGTTTCTTGCCATTGTATATGCTCTAGAGAAATTTAGACCTTATCTTATTGGGTCTAAGGTGATTGTCTACACAGATCATGCAGCTATCAAATATTTGTTGACAAAACCAGATTCTAAGCCACGTTTGATTAGATGGGTATTACTGTTGCAAGAATTTGATGTAGAAATCCGTGATAAGAAAGGAAGTGAGAACTTAATTGCTGATCATTTATCACGGTTAGTCAACAATGAGGTCACTAGCAGGGAGTCTGAAATCTGGGAATCTTTTTCAGATGAATCACTCATGTATATTCAGCAGAGGCCCTGGTTTGCTGATATGGCAAATTTCAAAGCTGCAAGAGTCATGCCGGAAGACTTAACTTGGCAACAGAGAAAGAAATTTCTGCATGATGCCAAGCAGTTTGTGTGGGACGATCCATATTTGTTCAAAATTGGAGCAGATAATCTTCTCAGGAGATGTGTTACAAATGAAGAAGCAGAAGGAATTCTCTGGCATTGTCATGATTCACCTTATGGAGGACATTTTAATGGGGAAAGAACAGCAGCAAAAGTCCTTCAATCAGGGTTTTATTGGCCAACTTTATTTAAAGATGCCCATAATCATGCTAGGAATTGTGATAAATGTCACAGAGCAGGGACAATCACTAAACGTCATGAGATGCCTTTACAAGGTATTTTAGAGGTTGAGGTTTTTGATTGTTGGGGTATTGACTTTGTTGGACCCTTCCCTCCATCTTTCAACAATGAATATATTCTGGTAGCAGTGGATTATGTGAGTAAATGGGTGGAAGCATTAGCTTGTCCTAAAAATGATGCTAGCACGGTAATTAAATTCCTGAAGAGGCAGATATTCTCACGTTTTGGCACTCCAAGAGTGTTGATTAGTGATGGAGGATCTCATTTTTGCAATTATCAGCTAGAGAAAGTACTCAAACACTATGGAGTGAAGCATAAGGTAGCTGCACCTTATCATCCACAAACTAATGGACAAGCTGAGGTATCTAACAGGGAGATAAAAAGAATCCTGGAAAAGACTGTGACTTCATCAAGAAAGGATTGGTCTCTCAAATTGGATGATGCTCTTTGGGCTTATAGGACAGCAATGAAGACGTCCATGGGATTATCACCATTTCAATTAGTCTATGGGAAAGCATGCCATTTGCCAGTCGAATTGGAGCATAGAGCATTATGGGCTTTGAAATTCTTGAATTTTGATCCTTATGACACTCAATGTACACACAGACGGCAGATTTTGGAGCTTGAAGAAATGCGCTTACATGCATATGATTCATCCAAGGCTTACAAAGACAAAATGAAATTTTATCATGACAGGAAGTTGGTGAATAGAGTTTTCAATCCAGGACAACAAGTATTATTGTTCAATTCAAGATTGAAGATATTTCCTGGGAAGCTGAAGTCAAAATGGACAGGACCATTTGTGATAAAAGAAGTGCATCCACATGGGGCAATTGAAATATTTAATCCATCTGATGATCCACAGAGAAGTTGGGTGGTAAATGGTCAACGTCTCAAGCCCTATCTAGGGGGAGAGGTGCAACAATTTTCCACAATGATGTTGTTGGTTGATCCTTGAAAGTTTGGGTCAGGCTCGGGACGTTAAACAAGCGCTTACTGGGAGGCAACCCAGTATCTTGTAAGTTGTTTTTGTTTTTTTAGATTAGGGTTTGATGTACTCTCTTGAATACCTAGTTCGTTATGATGGTTTACTATGATTGTTTGATAAGTAATGCTTGATGATGCTTATTGATTGATTGATGTTGAGATGATGTGCACATTAAAATGCTTATACAGGTGATTCACAAGCTTTGTGAACAAATGCATGATATCATGATTGTGATTGTGAAATTAAGCAGGATGTGTATGTCAAATGTGAATGAGCTTATATGTGAGGTTTTGAGCTCCAGAGTTGTTATTGTTGAATGCTATTACTTTGGAAGCTTGAATGACTTTGCCTAGGTTTTCTATGATTGAATCAATTGCTTGTTTTGCATCATGTGATCAAGGCCATCTTTGTTAAACCTTTTTATTGGCCAAATTTATAAAGTTAGCCTACTAAAAGAGAACACTTTGTGTTCTATCCTTTGAACCCTTAGCCTTGAATATACACTGAACCCTTGATTGAAAATCTTTACCTTGAGTTAAGTAGAAGATCTTGTGTGGTATTGATAAATGTTCAAGTTTGGGGTTGTTGGGAAAACATGAAAAAGGAAAAGCATTGAGCTAAGAGCTAAAAAGTAAGAATATGCAAAGAAAAAGAAAAGAAAAGAAAAAGAAGCAAAGCTCAATGCAAATGCAAAGGCAAGTTGGGAATGAATAAGAATAATTGTGTTGTTATGATTCTCTTAACTCAAGGATTTTGTGATCCAGAAAAACCAATTTTCTTGTTAGCCCAGCCACATTATAAGCCATTGAAAAGTCCTTGTGATGATGCATGCTTGTGAATGTTTTTGATTGTGGTAAAATGAAAGGCAAAGTTGATTCATGTGACATTGTGATAGTGGAGTGAATGAGTGAAACACTTTACCTCTTATACACTTGTGTGTTGAGTGAAACACTTTACCTAGTGAGGAAATATTCCATAAGACACATGAACATCCATGCTTAATTGATTGATCATTCATGAAAAATAGCATTTGTTGGAACTTAAATGATTTTGTGAACACTAAAGCATGTGCACATCTTGATTGAACTCTTGGTCATAAGTTTGAGTGAAGTGTTACTTATCTTGAATAGAGGATTTTGAATGAGTGAACCATCATATAAATTGGTTGGAGATGGAGTTACATTTTGTTTGCTTGAGGACAAGCAAAGTTCTAAGTTTGGGGTTGTGATAACAGTTGAAAAACTGTTATTTTCATACTTGAAATTGATACTAAAAGCAACCTTTAGACTTAGAAACTAGCTTGAAATCATGCAGTTTATCTATATTTTCATAAATAAGAGAGCTGGACAGGTTTATGCTTGATTTGAGTGTTTTTGTGCAGGTTTTAAGGTGAATTTAGTGAAAAGAGTGAAGAAGGAGAGAAGTGACATTAGAAAAGACAAGAAAGAGTGCAAAAATAGAAGACGAAGGCACCGCTCAGCGGCAAACTACCGCTGAGCGACACTCAAGAGGTGACGTTGGAACCGCTGAGGGGCAAAATGGCGGCTGAGGGGAAGAAAGAAGACGCGCAATCACCGCTGAGCGGTAAATACCGCTGAGCGGCACTTTTTGGGCTTGGGCTTTTGTAATCTTTTGTAACTCTAGATTAGTATATAAGGGCTTTCACGTCCTTGGGATTAGTATCTTTGGCAGAAACGAAGTAAACTCTCTCTCTTCCACCCCTTTGAAGGAGGATCTTGGATGCTCAGGCTACCTCTTCACCTTTATTGGGTTTATTCTTTCATTCTTTCATTCTTTCATTGTTATTCATCTAGGTTCACCATGAATATGGTGAACTAAACCTTGTATGTTTGTTGGGGAATCAATGTAATCTCTTGAAGCTCTCATATATGGAATTTGTTGAGTACATCTTTTAAGTAAGACATATGCTTTCTTTCATCATTAGTTAGGGTTTTTCCTCTTTGCTCAATGCTTGCATTGTTTAACTCATTCTAATGCATGATTATTGGTTTTGTCGATACGGACACGTACGGGGAAGTCTAGATCCGGGGAATTTCTCCCAATATTATACTGACAATATTTTATTGGTTGCCTTTAAGCTCCTGCACTCATGAACTAATCATTAGGAATGCTAGGAATTGTATGAACTATTTGATTAGGGAGAAGCCATCTAGAATGGTACATTAGAGAGTGGCATTAACAATGATGATTTGAATGTTGAATTCCTAAAATATATGAGAGTGGATGAGATGAAATTGACCCCCAACAACATATTCATTCATATAATTCATTGAAAGTGTTTATCTTTTGTCTTTGCCATTGATCAATTTCATGCATACATGTTTATTTTCGTCCTTGCATATTAAACTTTGAATATTTCGTTTGTAAGTCCTAGCTAATCAACAAATCACATAACTAAACTAGGCCGTGAGTCGTTTGGGAAGAACGATACTTGGTCTTACCAAGTTTATTACTTGAACGATTCGGTCATACTTGCCGATTGTGAAACAAGTTTGTGACATCAGATTTTGGTGCTTACAAATTTGTCCATCATCTGTTCATAGCACAGGAAGTATGGAGAACAATAATGGTAGAAGAACTCTTGCAGACTACACCAATATTGCTGGACCTCAACACTTTAACAGCATAGCTAGACCTAGAGTCAATGCAGCCAATATGGAGGTCAAACCAGCACTAATTCAATTGGTGAAGAGTAATCAATTTAATGGGTTATCTCATGAAAGCCCATATGAGCACCTCACTACCTTTAATAAGATTTGCAACACAGTCAAGATTAATGGGGTGCCAGACGAAGCTATCAAACTTAGCTTGTTTCCTTTCTCATTGGGAGGCAATGTTATGCTTTGGTTGAACTCTTTTCCAGAAGAAAGTTTCACAGAGTGGGAAGCAGTGGTCACAAAATTTTTGAACAAGTACTTCCCACAATCTAAGGTGACTAAAGGAAAGCAAGAGATTTCTTCATTTAAGCAGGGCATGGAAGAATCACTGGGGCATGCATGGGACAGGTATAAAAGCTTGTTACGTAAAACTCCCACGCATGGCTTTGAAGATCAAGAAGTAGTCTTAACTTTCCTTGGAGGGCTTGGTTCACAAACCAAGATGATGCTGGACGCCTCAGCAGGAGGCAATATTAAATGGAAAACTCCAGAGGAAGCAACTGAAATTATAGAAAACATGGCTACTAGTGATAATGAGCTGCACAGTGAAAGAGGAGCTCCTATGCAACAAAAAGGGGTTCTTCAATTACAAACACATGATGCCTTGCTAGCTCAGAATAAAATTCTAACTCAACAGTTGGAGACTCTGACTAAAACTCTTGCTCTATTACCTAAAGAGTTGAAATCTGCTGCACAGGTACAAACCCAGTTGTGCGAATTATGTGGGGGTGATCATATCAATGGCCAATATGCTTTTCCTGTGGAAGCCGTGGAGGATGTTAATTTCATGGCTAATCAATTTCCATACCGTCAAGGGAATTATAATCAGGGGTGGAAACCACATCCAAGCATTGGTCAAGGACAAACTGGGCAAGCTAATCAATATAATAAGCAGCAGCAACAACCAACCTTTTGGCAACAGTTATCTATGCTTAATGAAAGATCAACAAGGTTGGAAGAAACTCTTCAGCAATTCATTCAGAAAACTGAATCTTCTCAAAAGAGCACTGAAGCTGCTATAAAGAATTTGGAGATTCAAATGGGTCAGATTACCAAGCAATTGGAAGAAAGGCCGAATAGAAACTTTGGGGCTAATACTGAGGTTAACCCCAGAGAAGAGTGCAAGGTGGTAGAGAGTGTTGATGATGAGAAAGTTGAGTTAGATACAGAAGAGAGAAGTGAAATAGAGAGCAAAAGCACATTTCCTTTTCCAATCCATCAAGGGAAACCAATGGACTTCACAGAGTTATTCAAAATGGTGGATAATGATGCACCTTGGGAGCAAATTCTGCAACAGATTACGGTTTACACCAAATCTAATAAAGAAATCTCTACAAAGAAGAGACGTAGAGATGATGAGGAAAAAAAGTGTATAACTGTTAAGGAAGAGTCATTCCCACCTAAAGCATCAGATCCAGGTAGTTTTTCTATCGCTTGTACTATAGGGAAGAAAAAAATAAAGAAAGCTCTCCTTGATTTAGGTTCAAGTGTTAACTTGATACCTTATTCTTTACTGGAGCAAATTGGCAATGTTAAAATGAAACCTGTAAAGGTTAATTTAGTAATGGCTGATGGATCTTCAAAGGAGCCATGTGGGATTGCAGAAGACATTGTAGTTTGTGTTGGCAAACTTCAGTTTTTGGCAGACTTTGTGGTGATGAAGATGGAAACCGAGAAAATACCTATCATACTTGGAAGACCGTTTATGAAAACGGCCAGGGCTATCATAGATGTAAATGAAGGTATAGTAGTGCTCCAGGATAGAGAGGAGAGAGTGGTGGTGGATGTCTTCAAAGATGAGACACAAGCAAAGGAGGAAGAAGCCAGTTATAAAGCTGCATTTCGAGATGCACCCATAACTAGAGGTAAAGATGAAAATCTTGAGGTTTCAGGTAACCATTGTTTGTTGTTTCAAGTACCCAAGGAAGAAGAAATTGGAAGAGGAGAAGAAATTCTTAGAGACTGGAAGAAAAGAAGACTCCAACTTGGCACACCTGTAAGAATCAAGAACAAGTTGTGGGTTGTGAAGGGCTTTAAAGAAAAGGAGATGATAGAGATAGAGTCTCCATATTCTAGAAGAACCAAAACAGTTCATAGGAAGCAGCTGAGAAGTTGGTGGACTGACAACATAAACTATAAAGAAGATGGAACGTGAACTTTACTGGGTCAAGCTAATGACGTTAAAAGAGCGCTTGCTGGGAGGCAACCCAGTGGATTTACAAACTTTTGACTTTTGATTTGGTTTTGTAACTTTTAATTTGTGGACATTATTTTGTGAATATTTTGTTGGATCCAGCATCTACTGAAGGATGTTAGGTGGTTAAGTATCTACTGAAGGATACTAAGTTTGTAACACCTACTGATGGGTGTTGGTGAGAAGATTTTGCACCTACTGATGGGTGCTGGTAAGTTTGAAACACCTACTGATGGGTGTTGGTGGATTTTGGGTCAGGCTCGTGACGTTAAACAAGCGCTACCTGGGAGGCAACCCAGTTGATTGATTGTTTTTGTTTGTTTTATTTTAGTTAGGGTTTGCATAAGTATTTTAAACATTGAATTGCAGGGAACCAGTGAGGGCCATGTCTAGGAGGCACGTAGGTTAAGAAAAGAAGGAGAAGAGCACATCACGAATGTGCCGCTGAGCGGCAACTTACCACTGAGCGGTACTCTCGCAGAATGAGCTTTAGTTCCCCTTAGTGGAACCCGAGCCCATTAGGGTATTTTTATACCCTAAGCTGTGCAAATGCTCTAATTTTCAGACACTTCTCTGCACACACACTCCTACATACCTTTTCAAAGGTTCTCTACAACTTTTCCCTCATCCCTCTTTAGAAAATCTCCCTTCCACTCACTTGCTCACTAGTTTTCCATCTAAGTTTGGGGTTGGGTGATGGACAAATTTATGAGAACCAAAATATGATGTCACAAACTTGTTTTTCAATCGGCAAGTATGACCGAATCGTTCAAGTAATAAACTTGGTAAGACCAAGTATCGTTCTCCCAAAGGACTCACGGCCTAGTTTAGTTGTGTGGTTTGTTGATTAGCTAAGACTTAAGAACGAAATATTTGGAGTTTAATATGCAAGACAGAAAATAAACATGTATGCATGAGTTTTGATCAATGGCAAAAGCAAAAGATAAACACTTTCAATGAAATATATGAATGAATATGTTGTTGGGGGTCAATTTCATCTCATCCACTCTCATATAATTTAGGAATTCAACATTCAAATCATCATTGTTAATGCCACTCTCTAAAGTACCATTCTAGATGGCTTCTCCCTAATCACGAGTTCATACAATTCCTAGCATTCCTAATGATCAGTTCATAAGTGCAGGAGCTTAACGACAACCAATATAATATTGGGAGAAATTCCCCGGATCTAGACTTCCCCGTACGTGCCCGTATCGACAAAACCAATGATCATGCATTGAATGAGTTAAACTATGCAAGCATTAAGCAAAGAGGAAAAACCCTAACTAATGATGAAAGAAAGCATAAATCTTAGATTAAGATGCAAGCATAAATTCCATATATGAGAGCTTCAAGAGATTACATTGATTCCCCAACAAACATACAAGGTTTAGTTCACCATATTCATGGTGAACCTAGATGAACAATGAAAGAATGAAAGAATAAACCCAATAAAGGTGAAGAGGTAGCCTGAGCATCCAAGATCCTCCTTCAAAGGGGTGGAAGAGAGAATGTTTGCCTCGTTTCTGCCAAAGATACTAATTCTAGGACGTGCAAGCCCTTATATACTATTTTAGAATTACAAAAGATTACAAAAGACCAAGCCCATAAAAGTGCCGCTCAGCGGTAAATACCGCTCAGCGGTGACTCGCGTCTTGTTTCTTCCCCTCAGCAGCCAGTTTGGCCCTCAGCGGACCTCCCGTGACCTCCTGAGTGCCCCTCAGCGGTAAAATGCCGCTGAGCGGTGCTTTCGGCTTCTTCTTTTGCACTCTTTGCTTCCTTTTCTGATTCCATCTCTCTCCTTCTTCACTTCTTTCACTAAATTCACCTTAAAACCTGCACAAAAACACTTAAATCAAGCATAAACCTGTCCAGCTCTCTTATTTCTGAAAATATGGATAAAAGCATGATTTCAAGCTAGTTTTTTAAGTCTAAAGGTTGCTTTTAACATCAATTTTAAGCATGAAAATAACAGTTTTTCAACTGTTATCACAACCCCAAACTTAAAACTTTGCTTGTCCTCAAGCAAACAAAATGTAACTCAATCTCCAACCAATTTATATGATGGTTCACTCATTCAAAAATTCTCTTTTTCAAGATAAGTAACAACTTCACTCAAACTTATGACCAAGAGTTCATTCAAGATGTGCACTGATAACAGTTGAAAAACTGTTATTTTGATGCTTAAAATTGATATTAAAAGCAACCTTTAGGCTTAAAAACTAGCTTGAAATCTTGCTTTTATCTATATTTTCAGAAATAAGAGAGCTGGACAGGTTTATGCTTGATTTAAGTGTTTTTGTGCAGGTTTTAAGGTGAATTTAGTGAAAGAAGTGAAGAAGGAGAGAGATGACATTAGAAAAGAGATCAAAGAGTGCAAAAAGAGAAGTCGAAAGCACCGCTCAGCAGCATTTTACCGCTAAGCGGCACTCAAGAGGTGACGTTGGAACCGCTGAGGGGCAAACTGGCCGCTGAGGGGAAGAAAAGGACGCGCAATCACCGCTGAGCGGTATTTACCGCTGAGCGGCACTTTTTGGGCTTGGGCTTTTGTAATCTTTTGTAACTCTAAATTAGTATATAAGGGCTTGCACGTCCTAGGGGTTAGTATCTTTGGCAGAAACGAGTCAAACACTCTCTCTCTCACCCCTTTGAAGGAGGATCTTGGATGCTCAGGCTACCTCTTCACCTTTATTGGGTTTATTCTTTCATTCTTTCATTATTGTTCATCTAGGTTCACCATGAATATGGTGAACTAAACCTTGTATGTTTGTTGGGGAATCAATGTAATCTCTTGAAGCTCTCATATATGGAATCTTTGCTTGCATCTTTTAATTAAGACTTATGCTTTCTTTCATCATTAGTTAGGGTTTTTCCTCTTTGCTCAATGCTTGCATAGTTTAACTCATTCCATGCATGATTATTGGTTTTGTCGATACGGGCACGTACGGGGAAGTCTAGATCCGGGGAATTTCTCCCAATATTATACTGACAATATTATATTGGTTGTCGTTAAGCTCCTGCACTCATGAACTAATCATTAGGAATGCTAGGAATTGTATGAACTCGTGATTAGGGAGAAGTCATCTAGAATGGTACATTAGAGAGTGGCATTAACAATGATGATTTAAATGTTGAATTCCTAAAATATATGAGAGTGGATGAGATTAAATTGACCCCAACAACATATTCATTCATATATTTCATTGAAAGTGTTTATCTTTTGTCTTTGCCATTGATCAAAACTCATGCATACATGTTTATTTTCGTCTTTGCATATTAAACTTCAAATATTTCGTTCTTAAGTCTTAGCTAATCAACAAATCACATAACTAAACTAGGCCGTGAGTCCTTTGGGAAGAACGATACTTGGTCTTACCAAGTTTATTACTTGAACGATTCGGTCATACTTGCCGATTGTGAAACAAGTTTGTGACATCATATTTTGGTGATCATCGGTGATTGCGCGTCCTTTTCTTCCCCTCAGCGGCCAGTTTGCCCCTCAGCGTGACTCCCGCAACCTCCTGAGTGCCGCTCAGCGGTAAATTGCCGCTGAGCGGTGCCTTCGACTTCTCTTTTTGCACTCTTTCTTGTCTTTTCTAATGTCATCTCTCTCCTTCTTCACTTCTTTCACCAAATTCACCTTAAAACCTGCACAAAAACACTTAAATCAAGCATAAACCTGTCCAGCTCTCATATTTATGAAAATATAGGTAAAAGCATGATTTCAAGCTAGTTTTTAAGTCTAAAGGTTGCTTTTAGTATCAATTTTAAGCATGAAAATAACAGTTTTTCAACTGTTATCACAACCCCAAACTTAGAACTTTGCTTGTTGTTGCGGAAAAACTTAAAGCTAAAATTAAAATTAAACACAACCGAATACAATTAAAACATTAAATTAAATAAAGAGAGTAAACTGAATGGTCCTAAAGCAAGGTGTGTGAACTAATTTAAATGCACTAGAAAAATCTGAAAACTCATCTAACACTATTGAATTCAACGCATCAACATAAGCACAATTTAGCGAAAGTAAAATAGTTGGAATGAAAACACGATTCATGAGCACATGTAGCGAGACTAAACTTTAATTGGAAAAAGGGCGTTAACTACTTAGGATGCAGTAGACACTTCAGCAAATGCAATTAAGCTATTAAATGCAACTATTGAGGTAAAGAAATAAATTGCTGATTGAAGACATTCACCAACGCATATCATTCACGCACATAACACTTAAAAGTAAATTCATGAACAGTAAAGATAAAAATGAAATCAGCCAATTCCTCCAAGTGAAATCATCAATCACTGTGCGCTTTTAAAAAGAAAATGAAATGTGCTTCTTTCATTCTAAAAATTGTAACAACGTTCAACAACGTTCAAAGCAAAGAAAAAAAATGAGTGTGTCCCTTAAAAGCTAAAAACCAAAACCAAATCACCGTAGTGCCCTTCCTTATGCTAGACGTAACAGTAGCAAACTCAAATTCAAATGGAATACGTCTCTTCTCCCATCACTGTCTCCAACTAAATCCCACGTCCCAAGCCTGTCATCCATGAAAAATGTCCTCCTCGGTGGAGGCTGCTCCAGCTCCAGGCCGAGAGGACTCTCCTCATAATCAGTCACAGTGCTCCATTTTTCTACTGTGGCGGCTGGACCTATTCCAAAGCTGCACTTGTTTTCCTCGGTGCTTCCAAGCTGGACTGCTGGATCCGAGGGCTCCCTATTGCTAGACGTCACCTCCAGCTCCAAGCCTAGACACCCTCCATTGCGTGCTGGACCATCCTCTACATGTTACATCCCGTGCTGGACTGTGAAGGCCTCTTCGTGCTGGGCTTGCTGCTGCTCAAAAGATGGGCGCCTGCTGCCAAGTGTGGGCCAGATGTGCTTCTCCCTCTGTCACCACATGCTGCTGGAAAATGAAGAAGCATGTTGGGCTGTGGAGATGCTGGAGCTTGAGTGGATCAGGGACGTGCTGGATGTGAGCCGGGTGTGCTTCATTTCACTCCGTGCAGTGCTGGACGTGGAAGCTCTGGACTGTGGATCTTCATTGCTCTCGGTGCCTGCACTTTGCTGGATGCCTGCTTCCTTCAATGCTTCCAGCCTTGGCCCGTGATGCATCTTCATCCAATTATTGGACAGCGTGTTCTCTTTGCTGGATGCATGAAGTGTCTTCGTGCACCTCCAAACCGCTGCTTGCTTCCCGTGTGCTCGCTGGACCGTCTATCTCTGTGTGCACCCCTCCAAAGATGCTAGCAGTAGGATCGTGAACGTGGACGTGTGGTGCTGGGCTGCTACTTCTTTGTCCACGTGCTAGATTGTTGGTTGAAGAAATAAATGGGTGCAAACCGTGATGAATGAAGAACGGAAGTTGTTGTTCCTGGTGCTTCTCTCCAGCCCAAATGCGTGAGTGCTGCTTCTTTTCTTATATTGAAAAGTCCAAAGTTTATGTGTAGAGTGGAAAGCACCGAGAATTAAAATCTGCACCTCTGCTGGACCGCCTCCCAAGCTGGACCAGGCCAAGTGTTGATTGCTGGATGCCACCCGTGTCATTTCACACTGCTGAAGCCATTTCAATATGAAAAAGTGCATCCCCTCGAAAGTGTTTATCTTTTGCTTTTGCCATTGATCAAAACTCATGCATACATGTTTATTTTCGTCTTTGCATATTAAACTTCAAATATTTCGTTCTTAAGTCTTAGCTAATCAACAAACCACACAACTAAACTAGGCCGTGAGTCCTTTGGGAAGAACGATACTTGGTCTTACCAAGTTTATTACTTGAACGATTCGGTCATACTTGGCGATTGTGAAACAAGTTTGTGACATCATATTTTGGTGATCATAAATTTGTCCATCATATACCTGGAGGACACTTCCAAAGGAATAGATCTGGCTCAGTGGTTAACATTAGGAGGACGGATTTGACTCCTCTTGCGAAGTATTGGATGGCATTTTCTCATGCCAACATTCAGCCATGTTCACATGTGTCAGATATTACTCTCAGCAGGGCAGTATTCATCTACTGTGCTATCAGAAACTTGAATGTTAATATTGGGCAGGTGATAGCTGATGAAATTAGTGTATGTGCTAACACCTCAAACAACAAAGCACCATTAGGACATCCTTCTTTGATCACTCACCTTTGCAAGCTCGCTGGGGTGGACACTTCTGTTCCACCATTTGAGAGGCCAAGAAAAGCTATTGATGAGGCTTATTACAGACAGTACTGTGGAGGTGAGGATGCAGCTCAGCCAGTTCCACCACGCCAGGCTCGTAGAGAGAGAGGGCCAGCACAGAGCCGGACATCTGCTGATACACATGAAGCAGAACCATTCCAGATGAGGGACATGTATATGTCTCTTATAGGTGCTCAGTTGCAGTCCATTCACAGAGGGCAGGTGGCCACTGCTGAGATGATAGTGGGGATGTATGATACACCTCCAGCACACAGGTGGACTATGGATGAATTCCATAATGTGGTAGCTTGGCCAGAAGAACCATTGCATGGAGGAGGAGCTGAAGCAGCTGAAGCTTCAGCTCGAGACATGGAAGAAGATGAAGCTGATGAGGAGGATGCATTTTAAGATGATGATGATGAGGAGGAAGAGGAAGATACAGAGGACAACTCAGACTGATGAGGAGCTGAGATAGCATTTACTGATGAATGCTATCATATGATTATGCTTTTGTGGTTTAAGTTTTCTGAACTTATTTGTTTTTGTTTTTAGATTAGGGTGATGTACTCTATTGAACACCTGGTTTCTTATGATGGTTTGCTATTAACTGTGATTGTGTGATAAGTAATGCTTGATGATGCTTATTGATTGATTGATGTTGAGATGATGTGCACATTAAATGCTTATACAGGTGATTCACAAGCTTTGTGAACAAGTGCAGGATATTATGATTGTGATTGTGAAATTAAGCAGGATGTGTATGTCAAATGTGAATGAGCTGATATGTGAGATTTTGAGCACCAGAGTTGTTATTGTTGAATGCTATTACTTTGAAAGCATGAATGACTTTGCCCAGGTTTTCTATGATTAAATCAATTGCTTGTTTTGCATCATATGATCAAGGCCGTTTGTTTAAACCCTTTTTATTGGCCAAATTCATAAAGTTAGCCCACTAAAAGAGAACACTTTGTGTTCTATCCTTTGAACCCTTAGCCTTGAACATACACTGAAAACCCTTGATTGAAAATCTTTACCTTGAGTTAAGTAGAAGATCTTGTGTAGTATTGTTAAATGTTCAAGTTTGGGGTTGTTGGGAAAACATGAAAAAGGAAAAGCATTGAGCTAAGAGCTAAAAAGTAAGAATATGCAAAGAAAAAGAAAAAGAAAAGAAAAGAAAAAGAAGCAAAGCTTAATGCAAATGCAAAGGCAAAAGAAAGTTGGGAATGAATAAGAATAATTGTGTTGTTATGATTCTCTTAACTCAAGGATTTTGTGATCCAGAAAAACCAATTTTCTTGTTAGCCCAGCCACATTATAAGCCATTGAAAAGTCCTTGTGATGATGCATGCTTGTGAATGTTTTTAATTGTGGTAAAATGAAAGGCAAAGTTGATTCATGTGACATTGTGATAGTGGAGTGAATGAGTGAAACACTTTACCTCTTATACACTTGTGTGTTGAGTGAAACACTTTACCTAGTGAGGAAAAATTCCATAAGCACATGAACATCCATGCTTAATTGATTGATCATTCATGAAAGATAGCATTTGTTGGAACTTAAATGACTTTGTGAACACTAAAGCATGTGCACATCTTGAATAAACTCTTGGTCATAAGTTTGAGTGAAGTTGTTACTTATCTTAAAAAAGAGGATTTTTGAATGAGTGAACCATCATATGAATTGGTTGGAGATTGAGTTACATTTTGTTTGCTTGAGGACAAGCAAAGTTCTAAGTTTGGGGTTGTGATAACAGTTGAAAAACTGTTATTTTCATGCTTAAAATTGATACTAAAAGCAACCTTTAGACTTAAAAACTAGCTTGAAATCATGCTTTTATCTATATTTTCAGAAATAAGAGAGCTGGACAGGTTTATGCTTGATTTAAGTGTTTTTGTGCAGGTTTCAAGGTGAATTTAGTGAAAGAAGTGAAGAAGGAGAGAGATGGAATCAGAAAAAGGATCAAAGAGTGCAAAAAGGAGAAGCCGAAGGCACCGCTCAGCGGCATTTTACCGCTGAGCAGCACTCAGGAGGTCACGGGAGGTCCGCTGAGGGGCAAACTGGCCGCTGAGGGGAAGAAAAGTGAAGCGCAGTCACCGCTGAGCGGTATTTACCGCTGAGCGGCACTTTTTGGGCTTGGGCTTTTGTAATCTTTTGTAACTCTAGAATAGTATATAAGGGCTTGCACGTCCTAGAATTAGTATCTTTGGCAAAAACAAGGCAAACACTCTCTCTTCTCACCCCTTTGAAGGAGGATCTTGGATACTCAGGCTACCTCTTCACCTTTATTGGGTTTATTCTTTCATTCTTTCATTGTTCATCTAGGTTCACCATGAATATGGTGAACTAAACCTTGTATGTTTGTTGGGGAATCAATGTAATCTCTTGAAGCTCTCATATATGGAATTTATGCTTGCATCTTTTAATTAAGACTTATGCTTTCTTTCATCCTTAGTTAGGGTTTTTCCTCTTTGCTCAATGCTTGCATAGTTTAACTCATTCCATGCATGATTATTGGTTTTGTCGATACGGGAACGTACGGGGAAGTCTAGATCCGGGGAATTTCTCCCAATATTATACTGACAATATTATATTGGTTGTCGTTAAGCTCCTGCGCTTATGAACTAATCATTAGGAATGCTAGGAATTGTATGAACTCGTGATTAGGGAGAAGCCATCTAGAATGGTACTTTAGAGAGTGGCATTAACAATTGTGATTTGAATGTTGAATTCCTAAAATATATGCGAGTGGATGAGATGAAATTGACCCCCAACAACATATTCATTCATATATTTCATTGAAAGTGTTTATCTTTTGTCTTTGCCATTGATCAAACTTCATGCATACATGTTTATTTTCTGTCTTGCATATTAAAATTTAAATATTTCGTTTGTAAGTCCTAGCTAATCAACAAATCACATAACTAAACTAGGCCGTGAGTCCTTTGGGAAGAACGATACTTGGTCTTACCAAGTTTATTACTTGAACGATTCGGTCATACTTGCCGATTGTGAAACAAGTTTGTGACATCATATTTTGGTGCTCATAAATTTGTCCATCAGTCCGCTGAGGGGCAAACTGGCCGCTGAGGGGAAGAAAAGGGACGCGCAGTCACCGCTGAGCGGTATTTACCGCTGAGCGGCACTTTTATGGGCTTGGGCTTTTGTAATTTTAGAATAGTATATAAGCTTTTGCACGTCCTAGGGTTGGTATCTTTGGCAGAAACGAGGCAAACACTCTCTCTTCCACCCCTTTGAAGGAGGATCTTGGATGCTCAGGCTACCTCTTCACCTTTTTAGGGTTTATTCTTTCATTCTTTCATTGTTCATCTAGGTTCACCATGAATATGGTGAACTAAACCTTGTATGTTTGTTGGGGAATCAATGTAATCTCTTGAAGCTCTCATATATGGAATTTATGCTTGCATCTTTTAATTAAGATTTATGCTTTCTTTCATCATTAGTTAGGGTTTTTCCTCTTTGCTTAATGCTTGCATGGTTTAACTCATTCGATGCATGATTATTGGTTTTGTCGATACGGGCACGTACGGGGAAGTCTAGATCCGGGGAATTTCTCCCAATATTATATTGGTTGTCGTTAAACTCCTGCACTTATGAACTGATCATTAGGAATGCTAGGAATTGTATGAACTCGTGATTAGGGAGAAGCCATCTAGAATGGTACTTTAGAGAGTGGCATTAACAATGATGATTTGAATGTTGAATTCCTAAAATATATGAGTGTGGATGAGATGAAATTGACCCCCAACAACATATTCATTCATATATTTCATTGAAAGTGTTTATCTTTTGCTTTTGCCATTGATCAAAAACTCATGCATACATGTTTATTTTCGTCTCTTGCATATAAAATCTCAATTATTTCGTTTGTAAGTCTTAGCTAATCAACAAATTGATAACAGTTGAAAAACTGTTATTTTCATGCTTAAAAGTGATACTAAAAGCAACCTTTAGACTTAAAAACTAGCTTGAAATCATGCTTTTATCTATATTTTCATAAATAAGAGAGCTGGACAGGTTTATGCTTGATTTAAGTGTTTTTGTGCAGGTTTTAAGGTGAATTTGGTGAAAGAAGTGAAGAAGGAGAGAGATGACATTAGAAAAGACAAGAAAGAGTGCAAAAGGAGAAGTCGAAAGCACCGCTCAACGGCATTTTACCGCTGAGCGGCACTCAGGAGGTTGCGGGAGTCACGCTGAGGGGCAAACTGGCCGCTGAGGGGAAGAAAGGTGAAGCGTAGTTACCGCTGAGCGGTATTTACCGCTGAGCGGCACTTTTTGGGCTTGGGCTTTTGTAATCTTTTGTAACTCTAAATTAGTATATAAGGGCTTGCACGTCCTAGAATTAGTATCTTTGGCAGAAACGAGGCAAACACTCTCTCTTCCACCCCTTTGAAGGAGGATCTTGGATGCTCAGGCTACCTCTTCACCTTTTTAGGGTTTATTCTTTCATTCTTTCATTGTTATTCATCTAGGTTCACCATGAATATGGTGAACTAAACCTTGTATGTTTGTTGGGGAATCAATGTAATCTCTTCAAGCTCTCATATATGGAATCTTTGCTTGCATCTTTTAATTAAGACTTATGCTTTCTTTCATCATTAGTTAGGGTTTTTCCTCTTTGCTCAATGCTTGCATAGTTTAACTCATTCCATGCATGATTATTGGTTTTGTCGATACGAGCACGTACGGGGAAGTCTAGATCGGGGGAATTTCTCCCAATATTTTACTGACAATATTATATTGGTTGTCGTTAAGCTCCTGCACTCATGAACTAATCATTAGGAATGCTAGGAATTGTATGAACTCGTGATTAGGGAGAAGCCATCTAGAATGGTACTTTAGAGAGTGGCATTAACAATGATGATTTGAATGTTGAATTCCTAAAATATATGAGAGTGGATGAGATGAAATTGACCCCCAACAACATATTCATTCATATATTTCATTGAAAGTGTTTATCTTTTGCTTTTGCCATTGATCAAAACTCATGCATACATGTTTATTTTCGTCTTTGCATATTAAACTTCAAATATTTCGTTCTTAAGTCTTAGCTAATCAACAAACCACATAACTAAACTAGGCCGTGAGTCCTTTGGGAAGAACGATACTTGGTCTTACCAAGTTTATTACTTGAACGATTCGGTCATACTTGCCGATTGTGAAACGAGTTTGTGACATCATATTTTGGTGATCATAAATTTGTCCATCACAAATCATATAACTAAACTAGGCCGTGAGTCCTTTGGGAGAACGATACTTGGTCTTACCAAGTTTATTACTTGAACGATTCGGTCATACTTGCCGATTGTGAAACAAGTTTGTGACATCGTATTTTGGTGCTCATAAATTTGTCCATCAAGTTTTTGGTGCTCATAAATGAGTTGGAAAAAGAAGAGAGAAAAGAGAGAGAAGAGAAAATTTGTGTGAAGATTGAGAAAGTGAGTAGAAAAAGAAAAGAAAAAAAGAAAGTGAGAGAAAAGAAAAAGAGGACGAGAGAAAAAAAAAAGAATCATATGAAAAACCTCTTCCTCATCCAAAGGAGTATCATAGGAAGAAGGAATTTGAGCGCTTTATGGAAATTTTCAAGAAATTGGAAATTAAAGTTCCTATGATTGAGACACTGCAACAAGTTCCTGGTTTGATCAAATTTCTGAAGAAGTTCAGTAAAAAGAAGAAAAAGAAGAAGGAACTTGGGCTTTACTGGGTCAAGCTAATGACGTTAAAAGAGCGCTTGCTGGGAGGCAACCCAGTGGATTTAAAAACTTTTGATTTGGTTTTGTAACTTTTAATTTGTGGACATTATTTTGTAAATATTTTGTTGGATATAGCATCTACTGAAGGATGCTAGGTGGTTAAGTATCTACTGAAGGATACTAAGTGTGTAACACCTACTGATGGGTGTTGGTGAGATTTTAAACACCTACTGATGGGTGTTGGTGGATTTTGGGTCAGGCTCGTGACGTTAAACAAGCGCTACCTGGGAGGCAACCCAGTTGATTGATTGTTTTATTTTAGTTAGGGTTTGCATAAGTATTTTAAGCATTGAATTGTAGGGAACCAGTGAAGGGCATGTCTAGGAGGTACGTAGGTTAAGAAAAGAAGGAGAAGAGCACTTCACGAAAGTGCCGCTGAGCGGCAACTTACCGCTGATGGACAAATTTATGATCACCAAAATATGATGTCACAAACTTGTTTCACAATCGGCAAGTATGACCGAATCGTTCAAGTAATAAACTTGGTAAGACCAAGTATCGTTCTTCCCAAAGGACTCACGGCCTAGTTTAGTTATGTGGTTTGTTGATTAGCTAAGACTTAAGAACGAAATATTTGAAGTTTAATATGCAAAGACGAAAATAAACATGTATGCATGAGTTTTGATCAATGGCAAAAGCAAAAGATAAACACTTTCAATGAAATATATGAATGAATATGTTGTTGGGGGTCAATTTCATCTCATCCACTCTCATATATTTTAGGAATTCAACATTCAAATCATCATTGTTAATGCCACTCTCTAAAGTACCATTCTAGATGGCTTCTCCCTAATCACGAGTTCATACAATTCCTAGCATTCCTAATGATTAGTTCATAAGTGCAGGAGCTTAACGACAACCAATATAATATTGGGAGAAATTCCCCGGATCTAGACTTCCCCGTACGTGCCCGTATCGACAAAACCAATAATCATGCATCGAATGAGTTAAACCATGCAAGCATTAAGCAAAGAGGAAAAACCCTAACTAATGATGAAAGAAAGCATAAATCTTAATTAAAAGATGCAAGCATAGATTCCATATATGAGAGCTTCAAGAGATTACATTGATTCCCCAACAAACATACAAGGTTTAGTTCACCATATTCATGGTGAACCTAGATGAACAATGAAAGAATGAAAGAATAAACCCTAAAAAGGTGAAGAGGTAGCCTGAGCATCCAAGATCCTCCTTCAAAGGGGTGGAAGAGAGAGTGTTTGCCTCGTTTCTTCCAAAGATACTAACTCTAGGACGCGCAAGTCCTTATATACAATTCTAGAGTTACAAAAGATTACCAAAGCCCAAGCCCATAAAAGTGCCGCTTAGCGCTAAATATCGCTCAGCGGTGACTGCGCGTCCCTTTTCTTCCCCTCAGCGGCCAGTTTGCCCCTCAGCGGACCTCCCGTGACCTCCTGAGTGCCACTCAGCGGTAAAATGCCGCTGAGCGGTGCTTTCGGCTTCTCCTTTTGCACTCTTTGCTTCCTTTTCTGATTCCATCTCTCTCCTTCTTCACTTCTTTCACTAATTTCACCTTAAAACCTGCACAAAAACACTTAAATCAAGATAAACCTGTCCAGCTCTCTTATTTCTGAAAATATGGATAAAAGCATGATTTCAAGCTAGTTTCTAAGTCTAAAGGTTGCTTTTAGTGCCAATTTTAAGCATGAAAATAACAGTTTTTCAACTGTTATCAACCGCTGAGCGGTACTCTCGCAGATGGGCTTGAGTTTCCCCTTAGCGGGATCCGAGCCCATTAGGGTATTTTTATACCCTAAGCTGCGTTTTGGTTTCTCTTTTCAGACTCTTCTGTGCACACACACTCTTACATACCTTTTCAAAGGTTCTCTACAACTTTTCCTCATCCCTCTTTAGAAAATCTCCCTTCCACTCACTTGCTCACTAGTTTTCTATGTAAGTTTGGGGTTGGGAGAGAGCATCATTGAAGGGGCTGATTTCTTCATTATGGTTTACTAATGCTTAACAATGTATCTTTTGGTTTTGTGAACTATGTTTGATGCAGGGATGGCCTCCTCATCAGGCAAAAAGAATCAAGACTATAAGATCCAAGAAGAAGGAGGATACAGAGGACAGCTCAGATTGAGGAGGAGTTGAGATAGCATTTACTGTTGAATGCTATCATAACAAGAGCAGGACTTATGCTTTTGTTTGGTTTAAGTTTTCTGAACTTATTTACTTCTGTTTTAGATTAGGGTTTGATGTACTCTATTGAACACCTGGTTTCTTATTGAGCAGCGTGCACACCACTTCATCTCTCAATCTCCATCTCGGTATTTTCAAAATGAAAAATGTGTTCCTTCCTTCTCCAGACCGTGAAAGCGCACACCAACTCTTCTCAATATCCGTGTGCTTCTTTTCTTCACCGTGCAGCTTCCATCTCATTCTCCTTCTCCAGCTCCTTCTTTAATCAACCTTCCAACAGCTTGCACCGTGCACACCATTCTCCTACTACATTCACAACGTGCCCTGCTGCCAGCTGCTTCCGTGGCCTTCCTACTTTCCAGCCGTGCGCCTCACTTCTTCCAGGACATCCAACACGCGCACGCTGTGCTCTCCATGCTTCCTTCCCAACTTGACACCACACGATTCAATGTGCTGCTGCTTCCAAAATGTAAATCACCGTGTAGTCCAATAATGAAGCATTACTGGGCCGAAGCTTCACTCCAAGGTTTCATGAACCAAAATGAAATTAAATGACAAAGCAAAAATGTAACAGCGTTGGAATAAAGAGAACAAAGGAGTATTGATGGAGACCAATGCCCAGCTGGAAACGTGCAGGAAGAGGTTCCAGACCAGAGAAAACCAGTAATGAATAATGGTGCAGCGGATGGATGAAATGATGCAGTGTTTGATGTGTTTTAATGGAGGAAAGGTGTATGGGTGAAGTCTCACAGCTCAGAGGGCCTTCATACAGAGGAAGGAAGCTTGAGGAAAGGAGGAGAAGTAGTAATGCAAAGGTGACTTAAGAGCACAAAAGCTGGGAAACAATTTCTGCAGCATATCATTAAGCTCAAAAGTGAATCTACAAAAGGAAGAGGTCTCCTATTTATAGGAAGATAAGAGCCTCAAATCTGAAATGAAATTCAATCCAAAAGCAAATGAAAAAGGCGCCAATTTGCTTCAGCTCCAAACATGCCTCATTCCACTCAGCAGCACACGTGAAACAGCACCCATTTCTGAATTCTTTTTCCAACTCAGCAGCACACGTGAAAGCTGGCTAGCTAGGTTATGAGTTTTTTTTGATAGCTTTGGCAGCAAGCTTCTCCCTCCAAGTCTCTCTTTTCATGTGCTCAAATGCTATGCTGGCAGCTGCTCCCTCCAATTTTATTAATCCTACAAAGCAAAGAAAAAAAATGTGCTTTTAATTATGGGAAGAAGGATTAATGTAAATTACCTTCCATAGAAGCAAAATAGTATGTGGTCCTTCTTCCTCTTGAATTCTCTTTGCCATGGCTCTAGTAAGAGGTCCAATGTGCATCTTAGATGGTCTTCCATCAGACCCTCCCTCTTGAAAAAGATCTGTCCTCAGATCTGCTTCATCCTGTTGATCATCTCCTGTGAAAGGGATTAAATCGCAGATGTTAAAAGTAGGACTGACACCATAACTTTCAGGAAGGTCTAATATGTATGCATTATCATTTATCCTTTTGACCACCTTGAATGGACCATCTCCTCTTGGACTAAGTTTGGATTTCCTTTGAGAGGGAAATCTTTCCTTTCTCAAATGAAGCCAAACTAGGTCTCCTTTTTCAAAAACTATTTTCTTTCTCCCTTTGTTGTTGTATTCTGCATATTTTTGAGTTTGTTTTTCAATTTGGATTTTAACTTTCTCATGTAACTTCTTGATAAACTCCGCTTTAGAAGCACCTTCTTTATGAAGAAAAGAAGATGATTCTGGAAGAGGTAGTAAATCAAGAGGTGTGATAGGGTTAAAACCATAAACAACCTCAAAAGGAGAAAGATTAGTAGTCTTGTGGACTACTCTATTATAAGCAAATTCAATATGAGGTAGATGTTCATCCCAAGATTTGTTATTTCCTCTTAATATTACCCTTAATAATGTAGATAAAGATCTATTTACTACTTCAGTTTGCCCATCAGTTTGTGGGTGACATGTAGTAGAAAATAGAAGTTTAGTTCCAAGCTTTTCCCATAAAGTTTTCCAAAAATGGCTTAGAAACTTCACATCTCTATCAGACACTATAGTTTTGGGTAAGCCATGCAATCTCACTATTTCTTTAAAGAAGAGTCTAGAGATATAGCTAGCATCATCTACTTTGTGGCAGGGTATAAAATGAGCCATTTTACTAAAACGATCTACTACCACAAATATAGAATCATACCCCCTTTGAGTTCTTGGCAATCCTAAGACAAAGTCCATACTTATGTCCTCCCAAGGGGTATTAGCTATAGGAAGAGGTGTATAGAGTCCATGAGGCATAATTTTGGACTTAGCTTGTAAACAAGCTATACATTTAGAACAATGCCTTTGAACATCTATTCTCATGTGTGGCCAATAAAATTTACTTTTCAAAATGTTTAAAGTTTTATCAACTCCATGATGGCCCATGAGTCCTCCTCCATGACTCTCTTTGATAAGAAGTTTTCTAATGGATCCTTGGGGTATACAAATTTTTCCTTTATTAAAAAGATACCCCTCAGAAAGATAGAATCCATCAAAAGGCTTCTTAAGACATGATGAATAAGTGGATGCAAATGTTTCATCATTTTCATATAACTCTTTTATGTCATCAAATCCTAATATTTGGGATCCTAGGGTTACTAATAATGCATGTCTTCTAGATAAAGCATCCGCAACAACATTAGTACTCCCCTTTTTGTGTTTGATGACATAGGGAAATTGCTCAAGATATTCCACCCACTTTGCATGTCTTTTGTTTAGCTTTGCTTGCCCTTTAATGTACTTGAGAGATTCATGGTCAGTGTGTATGATGAATTCTCTAGTTACCAAGTAATGCTCCCAAGTTTTCAAAGCTCTAATGAGGGCATACAACTCTTTGTCATAGGTAGGATAGTTTAAGGTAGGCCCCCTAAGTTTTTCACTAAAGTAAGCTACGGGATGTCCTCCTTGTATTAAAACAGCTCCTATTCCTACCCCAGATGCATCACATTCTAGTTCAAAGGCTTTGGAAAAATCAGGCAAAACTAGAATAGGTGCATGTGTTAACTTGTGTTTCAAAGTCTCAAAAGACAACTCCTGCTTATCACCCCAAATAAAAGGCATATCTTTCTTGACTAGCTCATTTAAAGGAGCAGCTATGGTGGAGAAATCTTTCACAAATCTCCTATAAAAACTTGCTAGCCCATGAAAACTTCTCACCTCTCCTACATTTTTAGGGGTTGGCCATTCTTGTATAGCCTTGATCTTCTCTGGATCAACATGTACACCTTCTTTTCCCACTTTGAATCCAAGGAAAATCACACTTTCTTGACAAAAAGTACATTTGTCAAAGTTGGCAAAGAGATGATGTTCTCTAAGAAGAAGTAAGACTTTTCTGACATGGTTAAGATGTTCTTGAAGGCCTTGACTATAGACTAGGATATCATCAAAGTAGACCACTACAAATCTGCCTATGCATTCCCTAAGCACATGATTCATTAATCTCATGAATGTACTTGGAGCATTGGTCAAACCAAAGGGCATGACTAACCATTCATACAAACCAAACTTGGTCTTGAAAGCAGTTTTCCATTCATCTCCTTCATGAATTCTTATCTGATGGTATCCACTTTTAAGATCAATTTTGGTGAAGAGATTTGCTCCATGTAATTCATCCAACATGTCATCTAGCCTAGGAATGGGATGCCTATACTTGACAGTTATGTTGTTGATGGCCCTACAATCTGTACACATTCTCCAAGACCCATCCTTTTTAGGGACCAACAACATAGGCACAGCACAAGGACTTAAACTCTTTTGGATCCACCCTTTGTTCAACAAGTCATTAACTTGTTTCTCTATTTCTTTTGTTTCCATAGGGTTGGTTCTATAGGCTGGCCTATTGGGTAGGCTTGCCCCAGGCACCAAATCTATTTGATGTTCTATTCCCCTCAAAGGTGGTAATCCACTTGGTACCTCTTTGGGAAATATATCATCAAATTCCTTTAAAATTTTTTGCAACCCCTTTGGTAGAGAACCAAGTTCATGAGTGATTGAAACAAATGCCTCTTTGCAATAAAGAAGGAAATGAGGTTGTCCAAGATTTTTGGAAATATTCAAGGTTTGAGGTTGGACAACTTCATGGGCTGAGGCATGGGTTACCAAATTCTTTCTTTCTTTCTTAGTTTCTTTTTTCTTTTCTCCATCCAACTTCTTCTTAAGAATTATTTGGTCCTCTCTTACTTGTGAAGGTGTAAGAGGACACAAAATAATTTTCTTTCCTTTGTGTTGAATGGTGATTTTGTTGGTGACTCCATCATGTAAAGCTTGTTTATCATATTGCCAAGGTCTTCCAAGTAATATGTGTCCAGCTTCCATTGGTACTATATCACAAACAATTTGATCTTCATATTTGCCAATGGAAATAGGAACACTTACTTGTTCTTTAACTACTATTCCATCATCCTCTTTGATCCATTGAAGTTTGTAAGGTTTAGGATGAGAAGTAGTGGTTAAGCCAAGCTTTTCTACCATTCTAGAACTACAACAGTTGCAACAAGAGCCACTATCCACTATCATTGAACATGTCTTTTCTAAAACTTTGCATCTTGTGTGGAATAGGTTCTCTCTTTGTGACTGTTCTAATTCTACATGTTTACTTTCCAGGAGTCTCCTTACCATAAGTAAGTCACCATCACAAGGTAAAGCTTCTTCTTCTTCAGAAGTGGATGTTTCAGACTCACTATATGAAGAACCCTCTCTTTCACTCTCATGTTCAAGGATGTAAGTTGACCTTCTATTGCGGCACTCAGATGCATAATGCCCTTTTTCCCCACATCTAAAGCACTTAGTCTCCTTACTCTTATGATCTCTTGAAGGTTCTTTGACTTTTTCTTTTCCTCTCTCTCTCTCTCTGTCTTCATATCTTGGCTTGGTTTGACTACCCTCCCTCTTATACTCTTTCTTATGGTAAGAACTATGAGGGTAATCTTTCTTGTTGGAGCTTTTCCTCTTTAGTTGTTGCTCAACCCTCACACAAAGTTGGACTAACTCATTGAGATCATTGTAGGGTATAAGCTCAACCCTATCTCTTATGTCATAGTTGAGTCCACTTTGAAACCTAGCTATTGTTATCCTAGGTTCTTCTCTTATCCCAGCTCTCAACATGAGTAACTCCATTTTTTGTCTATATTCCTCAACACTCATGTTCCTTTGTTGGAGTTTATGGAGTTTATCCATTATCTCCCTATCATAGTAGGCTGGTACATGCCTCCTCCTCAAGGCAGTTCTCAATTCATTCCAATATCTAATGGGAGGTAAGTGTCTTAGCCTATAATCTTTGACCAAGGCTGTCCACCAAATTAAGGCATAGCCTTGAAAGCTTAGAGAAGCCATGGTGACTCTCCTTTCATCATCTATTTGGTGGCACTCAAACAATTGCTCAACTTTCATTTCCCACTCTAGATATTCTTCCACATCATCCTTTCCATGAAAAGAAGGTAGATCAATTTTGGGCTCTCTTGGATGGTGTTCTCTCACTCTATGATGTCTTCTAGGAGGCATTTGGTAGTGGTCATCATTGTGATGACTACTATATTGCTCAAGCTCACTAGAAGATGATGATTCTTCTCTTCTCCTATGGGAAGATCTCTCTTTTCTTTTGTCTTGATTATTCAAAAGTTGACTAATCATGTCTTTGAGCTCACTAATCTCTCTATCCCTTTGTTCAAATTTTTGTTGAAATTCTTCCCTTAAAGAACTCTCACTATTGGGTTTGATGCTACCTTGCACACTTGATTGACTCATTCTTGTCAAATGGAAAAAAAAGGTTTTCACAAAGTTTTCAAAATATTTGGCAAGTAATGAGTGAAAAGATTTTCACAAGCTTTCTTTGTTTTTGGTGAAAAATTTCTAAAGAGATTCTAGAGGCAAAAGATGTTTCTAAGTAGCTCCCAGGAAGAAGAGGTAAGTCACAAATGGACAAGCTTAGAAACCAAGTTCTTCCTTAGCCAGAGTTTCCTTAGAGTTATCTTTTACCTTAGTTTCTAAGTAGAAATTCTTCAAATTCTTTTCAAATGTTATGAAATGAACCTAAAACCAAAGAAAGGTTGACTAAATGCTATGCAATCCTATATACCACGGAGACTTAAAAACAAACAAAAAGATTAAGCATGAAATTAAAGAAAGCAATAAAGATGCAAGAATGTAAATGCTAGACGGCCCTAAGTGAAAGTGCAAGTGACACTTGGAGCCCCTTGACACACTTCCACACTAAGAAAACGAAATTGCACTATTACAATGTTTAAATGTGATCTTGGAATTGCTTCAAGAGCATTTTCCCAAGTCACTTAGCCAAGAAATGAAAATCAACTTTAAACAACAAAGGTTCTGTGATATGTGGTGTAAACAAACTTAAAAGAAGGCCTAAAACTAATGTAAGCTTCACTCTCTTGCTGCTGCAGATTGCTACTCCAAAACAGGTTGCACTTCAAGCTTTTCTGGTGTATTTTTAGCTGCTGGAACAGCAGAGTTGCAGCTGCTCAAAAGCTCCCTTTTTGTTCCCACTTCAGCCCCCTTTTCACTTCCTAATATGGTGCCTCAGTAGGGAAAGGTTTCTGCTTCTGGATGCCTCACAATAGTTACCACAGCACCTCAAGATTCCAGTCAAACACACCAAACAGAATTAGCAAACTGCACCAGAATTTCCAACCAGATTTTGTTTTGAATGTTTGACAATTTGGAAGCCAAGAATGGGAAATCAAATGGAAACAGGGATGGAATAACAGAAAGCACTCAAAAGGAACCTAATAATGGTACTAGAACAGATTAAGAAAGCAACAAAAACAGAAATAGCAGATCACAAACTCATCCAGACCAAACTGTTTGATATTTTACCAAAGTGTTTGTTAAAATGCCCCAATGAAAACCAGATTTGGTGTTTTGGGGTTTTTAACTGCCAAAAACTGGATTGCACGATTCAACAGGCTTTTTAACACTTGCTCTAACTTATTTTGATCATTTATTTTCAATTTAAAGTGATGAACCAGCTCTTACTACAATCCAGAAATGAATTTGAACAAGAATGACCAAAACAGTTGCTGGAAAATGATTTCTGCACCAGAAAAAGTGGCTTGAAATGGTGGTTTTAAACCCAAAATTGATTGGAAGTGATTCAGCAGTTCAATAGATGCATCAAACAACTTTGTATCATCATTTTAAAGATGTATAAACATTGAAACAGCTAGAAAACAGATTGCAATGTGAATTCACTGGTGCACTTCCATTTTAAAGGCAATTTTAAGGTTTAAAAAGCAAATCTGCATATAGGCTAAAAAATGACCAAATGAACAGTGCAAACAACTTTGGAATGACAATTTAAACTTGCTCAAATGTTGTAAATGCACAGAAATAGCAAGACTCAACAATTCACCCTTGCTATAGCCTATTTATGCAGCAAATTCCCACCAAAACAGCACCAGATTTAAGAACCTTGTGGATATAAGGTTGGACAGCACACACAATGACTCTAGAGAATGTTATTACACTGAATTAAGCTAGGATTAAAGTGCTTAGTATGAATAAACTCAAACTGGACAGCAAAGAATGGTAGCACGGTGAAAAGCTAGAACAGAAAAACAAAACAAACTGGACAGCAAAGGCTACTGGTTTTTAAGGCAACCAAGCTATGCTAGATGCATTTCCTTGCTTTTAATGGTCTGCCACACCTTTAGCCACTTCCAATAACAGCAAACAAATTTTTACCAAACAGCAGAATCAAATAAAATCAGCTGAAACAGATTTCAAATTTTAAAACCAGATTTGAATTTCTTGAGCAGATTTGAAACCAGAATTAGTTTCTAGTGCTTTTGCTTCCATCACCAAGGCTAGAACATGTTCTCATTGCCTTATTTGGTTGATTTAAAGCTTTTCCAGCACTCTAAACTCAAATAAACCGAAATGAAACCCAGCAGAACAGAAAACCAAAGTGAAACAGAATTAAAACTGCAAATATGGACTGCACAAGACTAAAACATAACTGGAATTGAAAATTAAAGCTGGAAGAGACATAAACAAGAATGATTCACCGTTTAAAATGAGTAATAAACATGTATGAATACTGGAAACACAAAGAATGCAACAGGAAACACAAAATTAATAACTGGAAAAAACACAAAACAGAAACAAAATTACTCAAAACAGAACTGGAAAACTGAAACAGAGATCACAACAGAATATAGAAATGGAGTGCAAAGATGGAGGAATAGCTTAGCTCTTGGTGCGTGGATGACCTAAGCTCATGATACCACTTGATGGAGACCAATTCCCAGCTGGAAACGTGCAGGAAGAGGTTCCAGACCAGAGAAAACCAGTAATGAATAATGGTGCAGCGGATGGATGAAATGATGCAGTGTTTGATGTGTTTTAATGGAGGAAAGGTGTATGGGTGAAGCCTCACAGCTCAGAGGGCCTTCATACAGAGGAAGGAAGCTTGAGGAAAGGAGGAGAAGTAGTAATTCAAAGGTGACTTAAGAGCACAAAAGCTGGGAAACAATTTCTGCAGCATATCATTAAGCTCAAAAGTGAATCTACAAAAGGAAGAGGTCTCCTATTTATAGGAAGATAAGAGCCTCAAATCTGAAATGAAATTCAATCCAAAAGCAAATGAAAAAGGCGCCAATTTGCTTCAGCTCCAAACATGCCTCATTCCACTCAGCAGCACACGTGAAACAGCACCCATTTCTGAATTCTTTTTCCAACTCAGCAGCACACGTGAAAGCTGGCTAGCTAGGTTATGAGTTTTTTTTGATAGCTTTGGCAGCAAGCTTCTCCCTCCAAGTCTCTCTTTTCATGTGCTCAAATGCTATGCTGGCAGCTGCTCCCTCCAATTTTATTAATCCTACAAAGCAAAGAAAAAAAACGTCCTTTTAATTATGGGAAGAAGGATTAATGTAAATTACCTTCCATAGAAGCAAAATAGTATGTGGTCCTTCTTCCTCTTGAATCCTCTTTGCCATGGCTCTAGTAAGAGGTCCAATGTGCATCTTAGATGGTCTTCCATCAAGTATTCAATGCAAAAGTGTTGAATCCTTTTTTTTTTTCATTCAATGATAATCTCCCAAAATAAAACGTTCCAAACTCTCCCCATTTTCTATGACCGAATATTTTTGAAAAATCCAAATCCTTCCCTCCGGTGGAAAAACTGCGTTCTCCGAAAAAAACAAGGTCTCGAAGAAAATGAAAGAGTCCGTCCTTTTTTCAAGTGGCGGCTGCGCACCCCTTAAGGCCGTGTGTCCTCCCTTTAATAGGGTAGGGTCCACACAATAAAACCCTAGGTGCAAGTCATTTACTTCTAATTTTTGAGTCTAAACTAGTTTACCAAATATAATTCAAGAAATAATGACTCATCATGGAGGAAGTGGAGGAAGTAGAAGAAGTTGATGAAGTGGACGAAGTTAACAAACTGGAGGAACTGGACGAAGTTGACAAACTGGAGGAACTGGACGAAGTGGACGAAGTGGAGGAACTGGACGAAGTTGACGTAGTGGAGGAAGTGGAGCAAGTGGAGGAAGTTAATGAAGTGGAGGAAGTGGATAAAGTTGATGAAGTGGAGGAAGCGGAGGAAGTGGAGGAAGTAGAGGATGTGGACAAAGTGGAGGAAGTGGACGTAGTGGACAAAGTGGAGGAAGTCGACGAAGTGGAGGAAATGGACGAAGTAGAAGAAGTGGAGGAAGTGGAGGATGTAGACAAAGTGAATGAAGAACTGGAGGATGTGAAGGAAGTGGAGGAAGTAGAAGAAGTGGAGGAAGTGGCGGAAGTAGAGGAAGTAGAGGAAGTGGAGGAAGCAGAGGAAGTGGGCGAAGTTGACGAAGTGGACGATGTTGGCAAAGTGGACGAAATGGACGAACTCGAGCAAGTGGAGGAAGTGGACAAGGTAGAAGAAGTGGAGGAAATCGAAAAAGTCGAGGAAGTTGAGGAAGTGGACGAAGTTGTGGAAGTGGACGAAATGGAAGAATTGGATGAAGTGGACGAACTGGAGGAAGTCGACGAAGTGGACGAAGTTGACGAAGTGGGGGACGTAGACCAAGTGGAAGAAGAAGTAGACGAAGTGGGCGAAGTGGACGAACTAGGCGAAGTCGACGAAGTTCACGTAGTGGACTAAGTGGAGGAAGTGGATGAAGCTGACGAAAGTGACGAAGTGGAGGAAGTGGACGAAGTTGACGTAGTGGAACAAGTGTAGTAAGTAGAGGAAGTGGAGGAAGTGGACGATGTGGGCGAAGTGGACGATGTTGGCGAAGTGGATGAAATGGACAAAATGGACGAACTCGAGGAAGTGGAGGAAGTAGACAAGGTAGAAGAAATGGAGGAAATCGAAAAAGTGGAGGAAGTTGAGGAAGTGGACGAAGTTGTGGAAGTGGAAAAAATGGAAGAATTGGACGAAGTGGACGAATTGGAGGAAGTCGACGAAGTGAACGAAGTTGACGAAATGGGGGACGTGGACCAAGTGGAAGAAGAAGTGGACAAAGTGGGCGAAGTGGATGAACTAGGCGAAGTGGACGAAGTGGACGAAATTGACGAAGTTCACGTAGTGGACTAAGTGGAGGAAGTGGATGAAGCTGACGAAGTGGAGGAAATTGACGAAGTGGAAGAAATGTAGTAAGTGGAGGAAGTGGAGGAAGTGGACGATGTGGGCGAAGTGGATGAAGAAGTGAACGAAGTGGACAAAGAAGTGAACGAAGTGGACGAAGAAGTGAACGAAGTGGACGAAGTGGAAGAAGTGGAGGAAGTAGAGGAAGTAGAAGAAGTGGAGGAAGTGGGGGAAGTGGAGAAAGTGGATGAAGTCCACGAAGTTGACGAAGTGGATGAAGTAGAACAAGTAGAAGAAGAAGTGGCCGAAGTTGACGAAGTGGACGAATGGGACGAAGTGGACAAGGTTGACGAAGTTGACGTAGTGGACGAAGTAGGGGAAGTGGACGAAGTGGGCGAAGTGGACGAACTAGACGAAGTTTACGAAGTGGATGAAGTAGAACAAGTAGAAGAAGAAGTGGACGAAGTTGACGAAGTGGTCGAAGTGGACGAATGGGACGAAGTGGACAAAGTTGACGAAGTTGACGAAGTTGACGTAGTGGACGAAGTCGAGGAAGTGGACGAAGTGGAAGAAGAACTGGACGAAGTTGACGAAATGGACGATGTGGAAGAAGTGTAGTAAGTTGAGGAAGTGGAGAAAGTGGACGATGTGGACAAAGTGGATGAAGAAGTGGAGGAAGTGGAGGAAGGGGTGAAAGTGGAGGAAGTCGAGGAAGTGGACAATGTTCACGAAGTTTACGAAGTGGACGAATTGGATGAAGTGGACGAAGTTGATCAAGTGGACGAACTGGGAAGTCGAGGAAGTCGAGGAGGTGCACGAAGTGGAAGAAGTGGAAGAAGAAGTGGACGAAGTTGACGAAGTGGACGAAGTGTATGATGTGGAGGAAATTGACGAAGTAGAGGAAGTGGACGAAGTGGAGGAAGCTAAGGAGGTTGAGGAAGTGGAGGAAGTTGACGAAATTGAGGAAGTTGACGTAGTGGACGAAGTGGAGGAAGTGGACGAAGTTGACGTAATGGAGGAAGTGGACGAAGTTCACGAAGTGGACGAAGGGGTCGAAGCGAACGAAGTTGACGAATTTGGGGTAGTGAAGGAAGTGGAGGAAGTGGAAGAAGTTGACGAAGTGGAAAAAGTGGACAAAGTTGACGAAGTGGAAGAGTTGTAGTAAGTGGAGGAAGTGGAGGAAGTGGAGGAAGTAGACAATGTGGACAAAGTGGATGAAGAAGTGGACGAACTGGAGGAAGTGGAGGAAGTGGAGGAAGTGGAAGAAGTGGAGGAAGTGGACGAAGTGGAGTAACTGGAGGAAGTGGACGTAGTGGAATAAGAAGTGGAGGAAGAGGTTGAAGTGGAGGAAGTAGAAGAAGTGGAGGAAGTGGAGCAAGGGGAACAAGTGGAGGACGTGGCGGAAGTAGAGGAAGTGGAGGAAGCAGAGGAAGTGGACGAAGTTGACGAAGTGGACGATGTTGTCGAAGTGGACGAAATGGACGAACTCGAGGAAGTGGAGGAAGAGGACGAGGTAGAAGAAGTGGAGGAAGTCGAAAAAGTCGAGGTGGTTGAGGAAGTGGACGAAATGGAAGAATTGGACAAAGTGGACGAACTGGAGGAAGTTGATAACAGTTGAAAAACTGTTATTTTCATACTTAAAATTGATACTAAAAGCAACCTTTAGACTTAGAAACTAGCTTGAAATCATGCAGTTTATCTATATTTTCATAAATAAGAGAGCTGGACAGGTTTATGCTTGATTTCAGTGTTTTTGTGCAGGTTTTAAGGTGAATTTGGTGAAAAGAGTGAAGAAGGAGAGAAGTGACATTAGAAAAGATAAGAAAGAGTGCAAAAAGAGAAGACGAGAGCACCGCTCAGCGGCAAACTACCGCTGAGCGGCACTCAGGAGGTGGCGTTGGAACCGCTGAGGGGCAAAATGGCCGCTGAGGGGAAGAAAGAAGACGCGTAACCACCGCTGAGCGGTAAATACCGCTGAGCGGCACTTTTTGGGCTTGGGCTTTTGTAATCTTTTGTAACTCTAGATTAGTATATAAGGGCTTGCACGTCCTTGGGATTGGTATCTTTGGCAGAAACGAAGTAAACACTCTCTCTTCCACCCCTTTGAAGGAGGATCTTGGATGCTCAGGCTACCTCTTCACCTTTATTGGGTTTATTCTTTCATTCTTTCATTGTTATTCATCTAGGTTCACCATGAATATGGTGAACTAAACCTTGTATGTTTGTTGGGGAATCAATGTAATCTCTTGAAGCTCTCATATATGGAATCTATTGAGTACATCTTTTAAGTAAGACATATGCTTTCTTTCATCATTTAGTTAGGGTTTTTCCTCTTTGCTCAATGCTTGCATTGTTTAACTCATTCTAATGCATGATTATTGGTTTTGTCGATACGGACACGTACGGGGAAGTCTAGATCCGGGGAATTTCTCCCAATATTTTACTGACAATATTATATTGGTTGCCTTTAAGCTCCTGCACTCATGAACTAATCATTAGGAATGCTAGGAATTGTATGAACTATTTGATTAGGGAGAAGCCATCTAGAATGGTACATTAGAGAGTGGCATTAACAATGATGATTTGAATGTTGAATTCCTAAAATATATGAGAGTGGATGAAATGAAATTGACCCCCAACAACATATTCATTCATATAATTCATTGAAAGTGTTTATCTTTTGTCTTTGCCATTGATCAATTCATGCATACATGTTTATTTTCGTCCTTGCATATTAAACTTTGAATATTTCGTTTATAAGTCCTAGCTAATCAACAAATCATATAACTAAACTAGGCCGTGAGTCCTTTGGGAAGAACGATACTTGGTCTTACAAAGTTTATTACTTGAACGATTCGGTCATACTTGCCGATTGTGAAACAAGTTTGTGACATCATATTTTGGTGCTTACAAATTTGTCCATCAAGTTTTTGGCGCCGTTGCCGGGGATTCGTGGTTTAACTGGTTAATTTGTGTGATTATTGATTATCTTTGACTTTAATTTTAAATTTCTGTTTTTATTTTTTTCTGTTTTTATTTTATCTTTTTATCTTTTTAGATTAGATTAGATTTTATTAGATCTTATTTTTCTTATCTTTTTATCTTTTAGGATTAGATTTTATTTTATCTTTTTAGATTAGGTTAGATTTTATTTTGTTAGGTTAGATTTTATTAGATTTTATTTTATCTTTTTAGATTAGGTTAGATTTTATTTTATCTTTTTAGAATAGATTTTATTTTATTTTATTTTCTATCTTCTAAATCTTTTATCTTCTTATTTTCTGAATCTTTTATCTTTTTATCTTTTGAATATATATCCTCTCTTATATCTTTTTGTGCTAACAAATCTTTTCTAGGGTTTTGTTTTCTTGTGCATGCAGGAAGCAATTCGAACTAGAAGTAAGAAAACAACAGAACCACTTCTTGAAGGTCTAGAAGAGAGTAGAAGGAGGAGAAGAATCAGAACGTCTAGAGAACTTTTCCCTTCTCCAGAAACTCTCTTGCACTCATCACCACAAGGTTCTGTTCATAGCACAGGAAGTATGGAGGGTAATAATGTTAGAAGAACTCTTGCAGATTACACTAATCTTGCTGGACCTCAGCACTTCAATAGCATAGCTAGACCTAGAGTCAATGCAGCCAACATGGAGGTCAAACCAGCATTGATTCAACTGGTGAAGAGTAATCAATTTAATGGGTTATCTCACGAAAGCCCATATGAGCACCTGACTACCTTTAATGAGATTTGCAATACAGTCAAAATTAATGGGGTGCCAGACGAAGCAATCAAACTTAGCTTGTTTCCTTTCTCATTGGGAGGCAATGCTAAGCTTTGGTTGAACTCTTTTCCAGAAGAAAGTTTCACAGAGTGGGAAGCAGTGGTTACAAAATTCTTAAACAAATACTTCCCACAATCTAAGATGACTAAAGGAAAGCAAGAGATATCTTCATTCAAGCAGGGCATGGAGGAATCACTGGGACATGCATGGGACAGGTATAAAAGCTTGTTACGTAAAACTCCCACGCATGGCTTTGAAGATCAAGAAGTAGTCCTAACTTTCCTTGGAGGGCTTGGTTCACAAACCAAGATGATGCTGGATGCCTCAGCTGGAGGCAATATCAAATGGAAGACTCCAGAGGAAGCAACTGAAATCATTGAAAATATGGCTACAAGTGATAATGAGCTGCATAATGAAAGAGGCGCCCCTATGCAACAGAAAGGGGTTCTTCAATTACAAACCCATGATGCCTTGCTAGCACAGAATAAAATTCTAACTCAACAGCTGGAAACTCTGACCAAAACTCTTGCTTCATTACCTAAAGAGTTAAAATCTGCTGCACATGTACAAACCCAGTTGTGCGAATTATGTGGGGGAGATCACATCAATGGCCAATGTGCTTTTCCTGTGGAAGCCGTGGAGGATGTTAATTTCATGGCTAATCAGTTTCCATACCGTCAAGGGAATTATAATCAGGGTTGGAAACCACATCCAAGTATTGGCCAAGGACAAACTGGGCAGGTTAATCAGTATAATAAGCAGCAGCAGCAACAACCAACCATGTGGCAACAATTATCTATGCTTAATGAAAGATCTACAAGGTTGGAAGAAACTCTTCAGCAATTTATACAGAAAACTGAATCTTCTCAGAAGAGCACTGAAGCTGCTATAAAGAATTTGGAGATTCAGATGGGTCAGATCACCAAGCAATTGGAAGAAAGGCCAAACAGAAACTTTGGGGCTAATACTGAGGTTAACCCCAGAGAAGAGTGCAAAGTGGTCAAGAGTGTGAATGAAGAGAGTATTGAGTTAGAAGAAGATGAAACAAAAGAGAGAAGAGAAGAAGAAAGAAAGGACATTTTTCCTTTTCTAACAAATCAGGAGAAACCAATGGATTTCACAGATTTATTCAGAATGGTTGATAATGAAGCTCCTTGGGAACAAATTCTACAGAAAATAGCAGTTTACACAAAATCTGAAGAAGGAACCTCTACAAAAAGAAGACGTAGAGATGATGAGGAAGAAAAGCGTGTAACTGTTAAGAAAGAATCATTCCCACCAAAGGCAGCAGATCCAGGTAGTTTTTCTATCCCTTGCACTATAGGGAAGAAAAAGGTAAAGAAAGCTCTCCTTGACTTAGGCTCAAGTGTTAACTTGATGCCTTATTCTCTATTGGAGCAAATTGGCCATGTTAAAATAAAACCTGTAAAGGTTAATCTGGTAATGGCTGATGGATCTTCAAAGGAGCCATGTGGGATTGCAGAAGATATTGTAGTTTGTGTTGGCAAACTTCAGTTCTTGGCAGACTTTGTGGTGATGAAGATGGAGAACGAAAAGATACCTTTCATACTGGGAAGACCGTTTATGAAAACGGCCAGGGCTATTATAGATGTTAATGAAGGTATAGTGGTGCTCCAGGACAGAGAGGAGAGAGTGGTGGTGGATGTTTTCAAAGATGAAACACAAGCAAAGGAGGAAGAAGCCAGTTATAAAGCTGCATTTCGAGATGCACCAATAACTAAAGGTAAAAATGAAAATCTTAAGGTTTCTGATAACCATTGTTTGTATTTTCAGGTACCCAAGGTAAAGGAAATTGGAAAAGGAGAAGAAGTTCCTAGAGACTGGAAGAAAAGAGGACTCCAACTTGGCACACCTGTAAGACTCAAGAACAAGTTGTGGGTTATAAAAGGCTTTAAAGAAAAGGAGATGATAGAGATAGAGTCTCCATATTCTAGAGAATCTAAGACAGTCCAAAGGAAGCAGTTGAAAGGTTGGTGGAAGGACAACATCAACCATAAAGAAGATGGAACATGAGCTTTAACAGGGTCAAGCTAGTGACGTTAAAGAAGCGCTTGCTGGGAGGCAACCCAGTGGATTTACAAACTTTTGATTTGTTTTTGTAATTTGTAATTTGTAAACATTATTGTGGACATTAGTTTGTGGATTTAGCATCTACTGAAGGATGCTAGGTGGTTAAGTATCTACTGAAGGATACTAAGTTTGTAACACCTACTGATGGGTGTTGGTGAGAAGATTTTTCACCTACTGATGGGTGCTGGTAAGTTTAAAACACCTACTGAGGGGTGTTGGTGGATTTTGGGTCAGGCTCGTGACGTTAAACAAGCGCTACCTGGGAGGCAACCCAGTTGATTGATTGTTTTTGTTTGTTTTATTTTAATTAGGGTTTGCATAAGCATTTTTAACATTGAATTGCAGGGAACCTATGAGGGGTATGCTAGGAAGGCACGTAGGTCAAGAAAAGAAGGAGAAGGGCACATCACGAAAGTGCCGCTGAGCGGCAATTACCGCTGAGCGGTACTATCGCAGATGGGCTTAAGTTCCCCTTAGCGGAACCCGAGCCCATTGGGGTATTTTTAAACCCTAAGCTGCGCGTTTTCACATTCTTTCAAGCCCTTTTCTGCACAAACACTTCCATATATCTTCTCTTAGGTTTCTCACATCTTTTTACTCTTCCCTCATAGAAAAATTTCTCTTCCACTCACTTTTTCACTAGTGTGCCATCAAAGTTTGGGGTTGGAAGAGAGCATTCTAGTTTGGAAGCATTCTCATATCATCTAACATCTCCACCCAAGTAAGTAAAATGCATTTTGTCATTCTAGGGTTCTTGAATTTGAATGTGATTGTCAAAGCATGAATATTTAGGGGTTTTGATTTCTATGCATGATTTGATGATATATTTGATGTTTGAACCGATTAAACTGCTTGATTATGTACTGGAAAACTGAAAATTGCATTTGGGTGGAGTTAGGACAGTTTAAAAATGAGATTTGCAAAAATCTGCAGGTCACCGCTGAGCGGCATTTACCGCTGAGCGGCACTCTGCCAGATTTGGTTTTTTTTCTGGTTTTTGCGTGTTTGAATTTGGCACTGGTGGCGCTGAGGGGAAATTCTGGCCCTCAGCGGTGGTTTAGCTTCGAAAGGAGTTGTGTTCTGTGTTTACTAATGATTAACATCATGTTCTGTGGTTTTGGAATTGTTTTGGAATGCAGGAATGGCATCTTCATCAGGGAAAAGATTGAAAACCATGGCAACCAAGAGGAAGGAAAAGGAACCAGAGCAGCCCCATAATGGCAGGTTCCTCTCTAGGAAACATGAGAAGCACTTTAGGGTGGTTCAGGACAGGAGACTTGTAATGGAGAGAAAGGTTGGAATGATACCTAACTTTGCTCCTCAATTTGGAGAGCAAGTGTTAGGGAATGATTGGGGGAAGCTAGCCACTTATCCAGCACCTGCCAACATAGTTGTGGTGAAGGAATTCTACACCAATGCAAAGAAGATTGGTGACTATCCAGCTGAGAATTATTTGGGCTATGTCAGAGGCCATGCCATCAGGTATGATCCTGATTCCATCAACAACTTCCTGGATACTGTGTGGGCTGGTGAACAATGCCAGTTTGCTCTTAGCATGGAGGAGGGTGCTGACTTTGAGGATGTTGAGAGAGTGTTGTGCATACCTGGAGGACATTTTCAAAGAAATAGATCTGGAGCAGTGGTTAACATTAGGAGGACAGATTTGACTCCTCTTGCAAAGTATTGGATGGCATTTTCTCATGCCAACATTCAGCCATGCTCACATGTGTCAGATATCACTCTCAGTAGGGCACTATTCATCTACTGTGCTATCAGGAATTTGAATGTAAATATTGGGCAGGTGATAGCTGATGAGATTAGTGTGTGTGCTAACACCTCAAACAACAAAGCACCACTGGGACATCCTTCTTTGATCACTCACCTTTGCAAGCAAGCTGGGGTGGACACTTCTGTTCCACCATTTGAGAGGCCAAGAAAAGCTATAGATGAGGCCTATTACAGACAGTACTGTGGAGGTGAGGAGGCAGCTCAGCCAGTTCCACCACGCCAGGCTCGTAGAGAGAGAGGGCCAGCACAGAGCCAGACATCTGCTGATACTCATGAAGCAGAACCATTCCAGATGAGGGACATGTATATGTCTCTTATAGGTGCTCAGTTGCAGTCCATCCACAGAGAGCAGGTGGCCACGGCTGAGATGATAGTGGGGATGTATGATACCCCTCCAGCACACAGTTGGACTATGGATGAATTCCATAACGTGGTAGCTTGGCCAGAAGAACCAGTGCATGGAAGAGCTGAAGCAGCTGAAGCTTCAGCTAGAGATATGGAAGAAGATGAAGCTGAGGAGGAGGATGCGTTTGATGAAGATGATGATGAAGAGGAGGAGGAAGATACAGAGGACAGCTCAGACTGATGAGGAGCTGAGATAGCATTTACTGATGAATGCTATCATATGTTTATGCTTTTATGGTTTAAGTTTTCTGGACTTATTTGTTTTTGTTTTTTAGATTAGGGTTTGATGTACTCTATTGAAAACCTGGTTTCTTATGATGGTTTGCTATTAAATGTGATTGTTTGATAAGTAATGCTTGATGATGCTTATTGATTGATTGATGTTGAGATGATGTGCACATTAAAATGCTTATACAGTTGATTCACAAGCTTTGTGAACAAATGCATGATATCATGATTGTGATTGTGAAATTAAGCAGGATGTGTATGTCAAATGTGAATGAGCTTATATGTGAGGTTTTGAGCTCCAGAGTTGTTATTGTTGAATGCTATTACTTTGAAAGCATGAATGATTTTGCCCAGGTTTTCTATGATTGAATCAATTGCTTGTTTTGCATCATGTGATCAAGGCTGTTTGTTGGAACCCTTTTTATTGGCCAAATCCATAAAGTTAGCCTACTAAAAGAGAACACTTTGTGTTCTATCCTTTGAATCCTTAGCCTTGAATATACACTGAACCCTTGATTGAAAAATCTTTACCTTGAGTTAAGTAGAAGATTTTGTGTGGTATTGATAAATGTTCAAGTTTGGGGTTGTTGGGAAAACATGAAAAAAGAAAAGCATTGAGCTAAGAGCTAAAAAGTAAGAATATGCAAACAAAAAGAAAAGAAAAGAAAAAGAAGTAAAGCTCAATGCAAATGCAAAAGCAAAGGCAAAAGAAAGTTGGGAATGAATAAGAATAATTGTGTTGTTATGAATCTCTTAACTCAAGGATTTTGTGATCCAGAAAAACCAATTTTCTTGTTAGCCCAGCCACATTATAATCCATTGAAAAGTCCTTGTGATGATGCATGCTTGAGAATGTTTTTGATTGTGGTAAAATGAAAGGCAAAGTTGATTCATGTGACATTGTGATAGTGGAGTGAATGAGTGAAACACTTTACCTCTTATACACTTGTGTGTTGAGTGAAACACTTTACCTAGTGAGGAAATATTCCATAAGCACATGAACATCCATGCTTAATTGATTGATCATTCATGCAAAATAGCATTTGTTGGAACTTAAATGACTTTGTGAACACTAAAGCATGTGCACATCTTGATTGAACTCTTGGTCATAAGTTTGAGTGAAGTTGTTACTTATCTTGGAAAGAGGATTTTGAATGAGTGAACCATCATGTGAATTGGTTGGAGATGGAGTTACATTTTGTTTGCTTGAGGACAAGCAAAGTTCTAAGTTTGGGGTTGTGATAACAGTTGAAAAACTGTTATTTTCATACTTAAAATTGATACTAAAAGCAACCTTTAGACTTAGAAACTAGCTTGAAATCATACAGTTTATCTATATTTTCATAAATAAGAGAGCTGGACAGGTTTATGCTTGATTTCAGTGTTTTTGTGCAGGTTTTAAGGTGAATTTGGTGAAAAGAGTGAAGAAGGAGAGAAGTGACATTAGAAAAGACAAGAAATAGTGCAAAAAGAGAAGACGAGAGCACCGCTCAGCGGCAAACTACCGCTGAGCGGCACTCAGGAGGTGGCGTTGGAACCGCTGAGGGGCAAAATGGCCGCTGAGGGGAAGAAAGAAGACGCGTAACCACCGCTGAGCGGTAAATACCGCTGAGCGGCACTTTTTAGGCTTGGGCTTTTGTAATCTTTTGTAACTCTAGATTAGTATATAAGGGCTTGCACGTCCTTGGGATTGGTATCTTTGGCAGAAACGAAGTAAACACTCTCTCTTCCACCCCTTTGAAGGAGGATCTTGGATGCTCAGGCTACCTCTTCACCTTTATTGGGTTTATTCTTTCATTCTTTCATTGTTATTCATCTAGGTTCACCATGAATATGGTGAACTAAACCTTGTATGTTTGTTGGGGAATCAATGTAATCTCTTGAAGCTCTCATATATGGAATCTATTGAGTACATCTTTTAAGTAAGATATATGCTTTCTTTCATCATTTAGTTAGGGTTTTTCCTCTTTGCTCAATGCTTGCATTGTTTAACTCATTCTAATGCATGATTATTGGTTTTGTCGATACGGACACGTACGGGGAAGTCTAGATCCGGGGAATTTCTCCCAATATTTTACTGACAATATTATATTGGTTGCCTTTAAGCTCCTGCACTCATGAACTAATCATTAGGAATGCTAGGAATTGTATGAACTATTTGATTAGGGAGAAGCCATCTAGAATGGTACATTAGAGAGTGGCATTAACAATGATGATTTGAATGTTGAATTCCTAAAATATATGAGAGTGGATGAGATGAAATTGACCCCCAACAACATATTCATTCATATAATTCATTGAAAGTGTTTATCTTTTGTCTTTGCCATTGATCAATTCATGCATACATGTTTATTTTCGTCCTTGCATATTAAACTTTGAATATTTCGTTTATAAGTCCTAGCTAATCAACAAATCATATAACTAAACTAGGCCGTGAGTCCTTTGGGAAGAACGATACTTGGTCTTACCAAGTTTATTACTTGAACGATTCGGTCATACTTGCCGATTGTGAAACAAGTTTGTGACATCATATTTTGGTGCTTACAAATTTGTCCATCAGAAGTCGATGAATTGGACGAAGCTGACGAAGTGGGGGATGTAGACGAAGTGGAAGAAGTGGAAGAAGAAGTGGACGAAGTGGGCGAAGTGGACGAACTAGGTGAAGTCGACAAAGTGGACGAAATTAACGTAGTTCACGTAGTGGACTAAGTAGAGGAAGTGGATGGAGTTGACGAAAGTGACGAAGTGGACGAAGTGGACGAAGTGGAAGAAGTGTAGTAAGTGGAGGAAATGGAGGAAGTGGACGATGTGGGCGAAGTGGACGAAAAAGTGAACGAAGTTGACGAAGAAGTGAACGAAGTGGATGAAGTGGAAAAAGTGGAGGAAGTACAGGAAGTGGAGGAAGTAGAAGAAGTGGAGGAAGTGGTGGAAGGGGTGAAAGTGGAGGAAATGGAGGAAGTGGAAAAAGTGGACGAAGTCCACGAAGTTGACGAAGTGGACAAAGTGGATGAAGTAGAAGAAGTAGAAGAAGTAGAAGAAGAAGTGGACGAAGTTGACGAAGTGGATGAATGATACGAAGTGGACGAAGTTGACGGAGTTGACGAAGTTAACGTAGTGGACGAAGTCGACGAAGTGGACGAAGTGGAAGAAGTGGAAGAAGAACTGGACGAAGTTGACGAAATGGACGAAGTGGACGATGTGGAAGAAGTGAAAAAGTTGAGGAAGTGGAGGAAGTGGACGATGTGGACAAAGTGGATGAAGAAGTGGAGGAAGTGGAGGAAGTTGACAAAGTGGAGGAAGTTAAAGAAGTGGAGGAAGTGGAGGAAGTGGAGGAAGTGGGCGAAGTGGACGAAGTAGACGAAGTGGACGAATTGGACGAAATTGGCGAAGTGGACGTAGTGGACGAAGTGGTCGAAGTGGAAGAATTTGGCAAAGTGGAGAAAGTAGTCGAAGTGGAAGTAACGGAAGAGAAAGTGGACGAAGTTGACGAAGTGGACGAAGTGGACGAATTGGACGAAGTGGACGAAGTAGAAGAAGTGGAGGAAGTGGACGAAGTTGACGAAATGTTGGAAGTGGACGAAGTTGATGAAGTGGATGAAGTGGAGGAGGTAGAGGTAGTGGAGGAAGTGGCGGAAGTGGAGGAAGTGGACAAAGTGGAGGAAGTGGAGTAAGTGGAGGAAGTGGACGAAGTTGACGAAGTTGACGAGGTGGACGAAGTGGAGGCAGTAAAGGAAGTAGACGAAGTAGAAGAAGTGGAGGAAGAGGAGGAAGTCGAGGAAGTTGAGGAAGTGGACGAAGTTGACGAAGTGGACAAAGTTGATGAAGTGGAGTCAGTGGAGCAAGTGGAGGAGTCGAGCAAGTCGAGGAAGTGGACGAAGTGGAAGAAGTGGAAGAAGAAGTGGACGAAGTTGACGAAGTCGACGACTTGGACGAAGTTGAGGAAGTGGACGAAGTTGACGTAGTGGAGAGGAAGTGTCCGTAGTGGAGGAAGGGAAGCAAGTGGAGGAAGTGGAGGAAGTGGAAAAAGTGGAAGAAGAAGTGGAGGAAGTTGACGAACTTGACGTCGTTGACGAAGTTGACATAGTAGAAGAGGTGCAGAAAGTTGACGAAGTAGAGGAAGTGGAGTAACTGGAGGAAGTGGATGAAGTGGAAGAAGAAATGGACGACGAGGTTGATGTGGAGGAAGTAGACAAAGTGGAGGAACTAGATGTAGTGGTATTGTTAAATGTTCAAGTTTGGGGTTGTTGGGAAAATATGAAAAAGGAAAAGCATTGAGCTAAGAGCTAAAAAAGTAAGAATATGCAAAGAAAAAGAAAAAGAAAAGAAAAAGAAGCAAAGCTCAATGCAAATGCAAATGTAAAAGAAAGTTGGGAATGAATAAGAATAATTGTGTTGTTATGATTCTCTTAACTCAAGGATTTTGTGATCCAGAAAAACCAATTTTCTTGTTAGCTCAGCCACATTATAAGCCATTGAAAAGTCCTTGTGATGATGCATGCTTGTGAATGTTTTTGATTGTGGTAAAATGAAAGGCAAAGTTGATTCATGTGACATTGTAATAGTGGAGTGAATGAGTGAAACACTTTACCTCTTATACACTTGTGTGTTGAGTGAAACACTTTACCTAGTGAGGAAATATTCCATGAGCACATGAACATCCATGCTTAATTGATTGATCATTCATGAAAAATAGCATTTGTTGGAACTTAAATGACTTTGTGAACACTAAAGCATGTGCACATCTTGAATGAACTATTGGTCATAAGTTTGAGTGAAGTTGTTACTTATCTTGAAAAAGAGAATTTTTGAACGAGTAAGCCATCATATGAATTGGTTGGAGATTGAGTTACATTTTGTTTGCTTGAGGACAAGCAAAGTTCTAAGTTTGGGGTTGTGATAACAGTTGAAAAACTGTTATTTTCATGCTTAAAATTGACACTAAAAGCAACCTTTAGACTTAGAAACTAGCTTGAAATCATGCTTTTATCCATATTTTCAGAAATAAGAGAGCTGGACAGGTTTATGCTTGATTTCAGTGTTTTTGTGCAGGTTTTAAGGTGAATTTAGTGAAAGAAGTGAAGAAGGAGAGAGATAGAATCAGAAAAGGAATCAAAGAGTGCAAAAGGAGAAGCCGAAAGCACCGCTCAGCGGCATTTTACCGCTGAGCGGCACTCAGGAGGTCACGGGAGATCCGCTGAGGGGCAAACTGGCCGCTGAGGGGAAGAAAAGGGACGCGCAGTCACCGCTGAGCGGTATTTACCGCTGAGCGGCACTTTTATGGGCTTGGGCTTTTGTAATTTTAGAATAGTATATAAGTTTTAGGACGTCCTAGGGTTGGTATCTTTGGCAGAAACGAGGCAAACACTCTCTCTTCCACCCCTTTGAAGGAGGATCTTGGATGCTCAGGCTACCTCTTCACCTTTATTGGGTTTATTCTTTCATTCTTTCATTGTTCATCTAGGTTCACCATGAATATGGTGAACTAAACCTTGTATGTTTGTTGGGGAATCAATGTAATCTCTTGAAGCTCTCATATATGGAATTTATGCTTGCATCTTTTAATTAAGATTTATGCTTTCTTTCATCATTAGTTAGGGTTTTTCCTCTTTGCTTAATGCTTGCATGGTTTAACTCATTCGATGCATGATTATTGGTTTTGTCGATACGGGCACGTACGGGGAAGTCTAGATCCGGGGAATTTCTCCCAATATTATATTGGTTGTCGTTAAGCTCCTGCACTTATGAACTGATCATTAGGAATGCTAGGAATTGTATGAACTCGTGATTAGGGAGAAGCCATCTAGAATGGTACTTTAGAGAGTGGCATTAACAATGATGATTTGAATGTTGAATTCCTAAAATATATGAGAGTGGATGAGATGAAATTGACCCCCAACAACATATTCATTCATATATTTCATTGAAAGTGTTTATCTTTTGCTTTTGCCATTGATCAAAAACTCATGCATACATGTTTATTTTCGTCTCTTGCATATAAAATCTCAATTATTTCGTTTGTAAGTCTTAACTAATCAACAAATCATATAACTAAACTAGGCCGTGAGTCCTTTGGGAGAACGATACTTGGTCTTACCAAGTTTATTACTTGAATGATTCGGTCATACTTGCCGATTGTGAAACAAGTTTGTGACATCATATTTTGGTGCTCATAAATTTGTCCATCAAGTTTTTGGCGCCGTTGCCGGGGACTCTGGTTTAACTGGTTAATTTGTGTGATTATTGATTATCTTTGACTTTAATTTTGAATTTCTGTTTTTATTTTTCTGTTTTGATTTTATTTTATCTTATTTGATTAGATTAGATTAGATTTTATTTTATTTGATTTGATTAGATTTGATTTGATTTTATTTTATTTTATTTTATCTTATTAGATTAGATTAGATTTGATTTGATTTTATTTTATTTTATTCTATCTTATTTTATTTTATCTTCTGAATCTTTCATCTTCTGAATATATATATCTTCTCCTATATCTTTTTGTGCTAACAAATATTTTCTAGAGTTTTGTGCCTAATGTTTGCAGGATGCAATTCGAACAAGACTTTAATAGGCACTCAATTCTACCAAAGTAATCTCAACCACTGGTGGGAACATGACTCAAGCATGGATCAAAGCCAATTTTGGCAAGCTGCCGGACAATTTGAGAACCAACCACAACAACAATGGCAGCAACAAAGCTTTAAAATCAACAAAGGGAAGCAAGAGATCTCTTCATTTAGACAAGGCAAGGAAGAATCACTGGGGCATGCATGGGACAGGTATAAAAGCCTATTACGAAAGACTCCCACGCATGGATTTAACGAAGGAGAAGTAGTCCTAATCTTCCTTGGAGGTCTTGGTTCACAAACCATGATGATGCTTAACGCCTTAGCTGGAGGCAATATCAAATGGAAGACTCTAGAGGAAGCCACAAAAATAATTGAAAACATGACTACTAATAACAATAAGTGGAACAGTGAAAGAGGAGCTCCTATTCAACAAAAAGGAGTTCTACAGTTGCAATCCAATGATGCCTTGATAGCTCAGAACAAGTTAATAACTCAACAATTGGAGAATCTCTCAAAGATACTTGAACAATTGCCACAAGAGTTAAAGACTGTTGCACAGGTACAATCCCAGTTGTGCGAATTGTGTGGAGGCGACCATATCAATGGTCAATGTGCCTTTCCAGTTGAAGCCGTAGAGGATGTAAACTACATGACCAATCAGTATCGTCAAGGGAGCTACAATCAGGGGTGGAAACCACACCCAAGCATTGGTCAAGGGCAAACTGGGCAAGCGGGTCAATATAATAAGCAGCAGCAGCAACCCACCTTATGGCAACAATTATCTATGCTTAATGAAAGGTCCATGAGGATGGAGGAAACTCTCAACAATTTCATACAGAAAACTGAGTCTACCCAAAAGAGCACTGAAGCTGCTATCAAAAATTTGGAGACTCAGATGGGGCAGATCACCAAACAGGTGGAAGAAAGGCCAAGTAGAAATTGTGGGGCTAATACTGAGGTTAACCCCAGGGAAGAGTGTGAAGTGCTAGTGAGTGTAAATGTTGAAAAAGTTGAGTTGGAAAAAGAAGAAAGAAAAGAGAGAGAAGAGAAAATTTGTGTGAATATTGAGAAAGTGAGTAGAAAAAGAAAAGAAAAAAAGAAAGTGAGAGAAAAGAAAAAGAGGACGAGAGAAAAAAAGAAAGAATCATATGAAAAACCTCTTCCTCATCCAAAGAAGTATCATAGGAAGAAGGAATTTGAGCGCTTTATGGAAATTTTCAAGAAATTGGAAATTAAAGTTCCTATGATTGAGACACTGCAACAAGTTCCTGGTTTGATCAAATTTCTGAAGAAGTTCAGTAGAAAGAAGAAAAAGAAGAAGGAACTTGGGCTTTGCTGGGTCAAGCTAATGACGTTAAAAGAGCGCTTGCTGGGAGGCAACCCAGTGGATTTAAAAACTTTTGATTTGGTTTTGTAACTTTTAATTTGTGGACATTATTTTGTAAATATTTTGTTGGATATAGCATCTACTGAAGGATGCTAGGTGGTTAAGTATCTACTGAAGGATACTAAGTGTGTAACACCTACTGATGGGTGTTGGTGAGATTTTAAAAACCTACTGATGGGTGTTGGTGGATTTTGGGTCAGGCTCGTGACGTTAAACAAGCGCTACCTGGGAGGCAACCCAGTTGATTGATTGTTTTATTTTAGTTAGGGTTTGCATAAGTATTTTAAGCATTGAATTGTAGGGAACCAGTGAGGGGCATGTCTAGGAGGTACGTAGGTTAAGAAAAGAAGGAGAAGAACACTTCACGAAAGTGCCGCTGAGCGGTACTCTCGCAGATGGGCTTTAGTTTCCCCTTAGCGGGATCCGAGCCCATTAGGGTATTTTTATACCCTAAGCTGCGTTTTGGTTTCTCTTTTCAGACTCTTCTCTGCACACACACTCTTACATACCTTTTCAAAGGTTCTCTACAACTTTTCCTCATCCCTCTTTAGAAAATCTCCCTTCCACTCACTTGCTCACTAGTTTTCTATGTAAGTTTGGGGTTGGGAGAGAGCATCATTGAAGGGGCTGATTTCTTCATTATGGTTTACTAATGCTTAACAATGTATCTTTTGGTTTTGTGAACACCTGGTTTCTTATTGAGCAGCGTGCACACCACTTCATCTCTCAATCTCCATCTCGGTATTTTCAAAATGAAAAATGTGTTCCTTCCTTCTCCAGACCGTGAAAGCGCACACCAACTCTTCTCAATATTCGTGTGCTTCTTTTCTTCACCGTGCAGCTTCCATCTCATTCTCCTTCTCCAGCTCCTTCTTTAATCAACCTTCCAACAGCTTGCACCGTGCACACCATTCTCCTACTACATTCACAACGTGCCCTGCTGCCAGCTGCTTCCGTGGCCTTCCTACTTTCCAGCCGTGCGCCTCACTTCTTCCAGGACATCCAACACGCGCACGCTGTGCTCTCCATGCTTCCTTCCCAACTTGACACCACACGATTCAATGTGCTGCTGCTTCCAAAATGTAAATCACCGTGTAGTCCAATAATGAAGCATTACTGGGCCGAAGCTTCACTCCAAGGTTTCATGAACCAAAATGAAATTAAATGACAAAGCAAAAACGTAACAGCGTTGGAATAAAGAGAACAAAGGAGTATTCAATGCAAAAGTGTTGAATCCTTTTTTTTTTCATTCAATGATAATCTCCCAAAATAAAACGTTCCAAACTCTCCCCATTTTCTATGACCGAATATTTTTGAAAAATCCAAATCCTTTCCTCCGGTGGAAAAACTGCGTTCTCCGAAAAAAACAAGGTCTCGAAGAAAATGAAAGAGTCCGTCCTTTTTTCAAGTGGCGGCTGCGCACCCCTTAAGGCCGTGTGTCCTCCCTTTAATAGGGTAGGGTCCACACAATAAAACCCTAGGTGCAAGTCATTTACTTCTAATTTTTGAGTCTAAACTAGTTTACCAAAAATTGACCCAAAATGTAAGAGTTGATACAGAAATTCTAAACTACTGAATTACAATTTAATTAATTCAAAAATGTCTGTCTGGAGAGTCTTGAATTTATTTGGCATTCTTCCTGATGTCCTAAAATGTATTTCCGAAATTTTTCTGCATTTCAAAAATGCACTTAGTCAGCTCAGAAAATCCAAATTAGCACAATTACAAATTTCCGACCAAATTAAGCGGAATTCGGAAAACGGGGAAATAACAAACAATTAAACACAATTCCCTGGTTTATTTAAGTGCAATAAACCAAATATAATTCAAGAAATAATGACTCATCATGGAGGAAGTGGAGGAAGTAGAAGAAGTTGATGAAGTGGACGAAGTTGACAAACTGGAGGAACTGGACGAAGTGGACGAAGTGGAGGAACTGGACGAAGTTGACGTAGTGGAGGAAGTGGAGCAAGTGGAGGAAGTTAATGAAGTGGAGGAAGTGGATAAAGTTGATGAAGTGGAGGAAGCGGAGGAAGTGGAGGAAGTAGAGGAAGTGGACAAAGTGGAGGAAGTGGACGTAGTGGACAAAGTGGAGGAAGTCGACGAAGTGGAGGAAATGGACGAAGTAGAAGAAGTGGAGGAAGTGGAGGATGTAGACATAGTGAATGAAGAACTGGAGGATGTGAAGGAAGTGGAGGAAGTAGAAGAAGTGGAGGAAGTGGCAGAAGTAGAGGAAGTAGAGGAAGTGGACGAAGTGGATGAAGCTGACGAAGTGGACAAAGTAGATGGAGCGGACGAAATTGACGAAGTTGGCGTAGAGACGGAGTGGAGGCAGTGTACGAAGTTGACGTAGTGGAGGAAGTGGAGGAAGTGGACGGAGAGGATGAAGTTGACGAAGTTGACGAATTTGGGGCAGTGGAGGAAGTGGAGGAAGTTGACGAAGTGGAGGAAGTGGAGGAAGTGGAGGAAGTGGACGAAGTTGAGGAAGTGGACGAAGTAGACGAAGTGGACGAAGTGGAGGAGGTGGACGAAGTGGATGGGGTAGAAGTGTAGGAAGTCGAGGAAGTTGAGAAAGTGGACGAAGTGGAGGAAGTGGACGAAGTGGAGGAAGTGGAGGAAGTGGAGGAAGTTGACGAAGTGAAGGAAGCGGACGAGGTGGACGAAGTAGACGAAGTTGATGAAATGTTGGAAGTGGACGAAGTTGATGAGGTGGAGGAAGTGGAGGAAGGGGAGGAGGTAGAGGAAGTGGAGGAAGTGGACAAAGTGAAGGAAGTGGAGGACATGGACAAAGTGGAGGAAGTGGAGGAAGTGGACGAGGTGGACGAAGTGGACGAAGTGGAGGAAGTGGAGGAAGTGGAGGAAGTAAAGGAAGTTGACGAAGTAGAAGAAGTGGAGGAGGTGGAGGAAGTCAAGGAAGTGGACGAAGTTGACGAAGTGGAGAAAGTTGATGAAGTGGAGGAAGTGGAGGATTCGAGGAAGTCGAGGAAGTGGACGAAGTGGAAGAAGAAGTGGACGAAGTTGACGAAGTGGACGAATTGGACGAAGTGTTAGAGGCAATTTTCCCCTGTGCAATATGCTTATAGCAACGGTCTTGGATGGAATGACCTTACCTTGGGATGGTATAATGCTCCACAGCATCATTGTCAAGAACCACCATTCCAGAGTACTTGTATGCCTCCACCAGTCCAGCAATACCAGAGTCAGCAATATGATGCTTCTGCTGAAACAGCTCCTCAGCCTTCTACTTCTGAGCCTACATTGCAGGAGTTGTTGGAGCAGTTGACCATACAGAACCTGCAGTTTCAGCAAGAGACCAGAGCGTCCATTCAGAGCTTGAATGACCAGATAGGGCAGATGGCTACTCAATTAAATCAGGAACAGTCTCAAGATTCAGAGTCATCATTTCAGACTGTGCTGATTCCTGATGATGTTAGTGTCATCCACATAGAAGATGGGGAGCAGAGTTATGAGCTTACTACTGCGCCACATACTTTCCCACCTTCAGATGGTCCCACTCTTGCACCTAAAGAGACTGAGAAAGATTTTGAGGACCAGGCATATATGAGCAATATTTTTGAGAAAGGTAGACCATCATCAGCTACCACCACTCTTCCAATCTTTAGGGAAGTGGAGGTAAGCATACCTCAGTATGATTATGTCAGTGATGATTATGTTCATGATTATGTTGTTCATGATTATGCTGTTGAGAGGTATGTTGATGATCATATTGTTGCTGAGCATGTTTTTAATTCTCCCTCTGTGCATGATGAGAACCACTTTTTGATATCACATCCAGATGTTTATTCTCAATGCACTGAACATGAATCTGAGTCTGTTATTGATATTACTTTTAATTTGGAAATTGATTCATGTTCTGAGGATGTATCTGAGGTTCAGCCTGTTACACTGGGATTGGGTGTTATACCCCTGCATGAAATTTCTGTAGAGCCACATTGCACTAACCCTATTGCAGGAGGTACAAATGAATTTGATCAACAAACACCCACAGTGGAAAATAAAGGTGCTAACACTGACAAAAGCTTCAAGATCAATAGGCACCAGCTGAACCTGCTCATCAACAATCTTTGCTTCTTAGATCCAGCTGTGGATGATATCTCCCTGCTAGATCAAATCTGGAGGATGAAGCAGTTCGTCCTCAAAACCTTCTTGCTGGATACTGTGGTGGAAGACATCTCCCTGAAAGTCCAAAATTGGCAACTGCCACCATGATCAGGGGAGTTTTCTTTCTCTCTTCTCCCTTTTTCCCCACTTTTATTGCACTTGTCCATGATCTGTTGACTGTTATGATTTCTGATCTTATGCTTATGACACATTGAGGACACTGTGTAGTTTAAGTGTGGTCTATTGGGGGAGATTTTTATTTTTCTTTGTTAGTTTTTGTTTTCTTGGTTAAATTTTGTTTCTTTTCTAGGTAGCTTTTGTTTTGTCGTGTGTACAGTTTTACATGATTCTCTTCATTTCTGGACTTTGTTTGGGTTGTAGACTTATCATTTCCTTCACTTGATTGATACTTATTTGTTTGAAATCCTTGCTTTTCTCTGCTTGGGAAGATGATTATGATGTTTGAGAGGTTGAATTGATTGTGACAGAATTACCCTGTGTGAGATTTGAGCCACTTTATGTTCTTTCTTGTGTGATATGTCTCTTGATTGCTTGTGCATATGCCTTGGCTTAATTCTTGTTGATAATTCTTGATTGATATGCATGTTTGGAAGTGATAGAGGCAATTTTGTTTTTGAGCCTCTCTAGCCAAATAAGCTTACCTTGCTCTGATTCTTTGAAAACCCTTTTTGAGCCTATACTTTCCTCATTTCTTTGTTTTGAAGCTCATACGCTAGCCCTAAGTGAAAAACCATGATTACCTTAACCTTAGGGAATTTTGGAGCTTTGGAAGTGTTTTGGGAACAAGTGTGGTCTCCTTGGGGTTTCTGATGAATTGGCTGGTTGGTTCCTCTTCTTGTTTTATGTTTGTAAATATGTTGTGTATCTTGTCTCTTATAGTTGTGTCCTAAAAAGAGAGAAAAGAAAAGAGACAGGATGAAAAAAATATAGAAAAAAAAATGAAAAAAAAAAGAGAGAAAAAAAAAATTTTGTTAATAATGGAGTCAAGAAGAGGATTGAATTAGAGGTTTTGGGTGTGAGTTGACTGTGTTTACACTTGTTCCCCATTGCTCCTCTATTTCTTTTGGTTTGTAGCTTCTCATCCATATTTATCCTCCCTTGTCCTTGGCCCCATTTCACCCATAAAAGACCTTTAGATTTGAACATGCATATGTTTTGAGTGTTGATATTAGAGGTTTGCCAAGTCTATTGTTGCTTGCTTTCTTGAGTGCATTGAGTTGAAATTCTTTACCTGAGACACTTGAGAAAAACACTGATAGTGCATCTGTGAGGTTCTGTTGCTTTTGATTCATCTCTTGAGCTGATTGATCATTTTGCCATGTCTTGAATTGCTTGGATGATTTCATGAGTATCTGCTTTCTCTAATTGATTCTGTGTTGGATATAGTCTACTTTCTTTCTTGGTCCAGATTCCTTGAGAACTGTGTAATTCCATCTCTGTCATTGTTAGTCTTTATTTTCTGTGTGCTGAGTTTGTGTCATACCCTGGATGTCCTCTGAACTATTCCTTGATTTGCGTCTTGATTTTGCCCAAGAGTGCAAAAGATTAAGTGTGGTCTATTTTGATGAGTCAATATTTTATTCACTTCACTTAGTTTAATGTGCTAGAATTAATCAGGGAATTGTGCTTAAATGTCCGGTATTTTTCCGTTTTTGCTAATTGTGCTTAATTTGACCAAAAATTCTTATTTTAATTAATTTGAATTATTTGAGCTAATTATTTTCATCATTGATTGTAGGAAAAATTTTGGAAATACAATTTGGGACATTTGGAGGTCAAAAGAAAAATGCCACATCAATTATATTTTAAATTAAAATGAAAGAGAGGTGTGGATTTAAATTATGGGAGTGCACATGGAGATAGGCTTGATTGGAGAATTCTTTTTGGAGTGTGTAAACCGTGAAGCTTGATGGAATAAGGGTGTCAGGGAGAAGCACATTTGATTCATGCTAATTTATTTTGCTTGTGGCCCACTTGTTGGTTCATTTTACGTGGAAGCATTCAACGGCACACACGTAAAAGGGAAAGACATTTATCTTCTTTAAAAATTCTGCACCAAGAAACACAATGGGCCCACGGATAAGTAAATCTCCACTAAGAATGGGTGGCTCCTATTGGTTTATGATGGCTGGAGTGCAAACCGAAATCTTCACGCTTCCAGCTAGCACCTTCAAGCATCCTTTGGTTACATGGATAAACACACAGCAGCACACGGCCCAACAGTAAAGCAGCGCCCACAATCCAACAATGCATCCAGAGCTTTGAAGAAGGTTCTCGGCCCAAAGCACATCAGCACACAAATCATTCCAGCAGCTCTCGATACACCGCACAAGCACACGCGGCCTTGGTCTAGCAAGCAAGGGTGTGAGGGGCAGCTTTCTTAGGTGGCAAAAGAAGTAAGCACACAGCAGCAAAGCAAAGGCTCCAACACACGTCCAACAGGGAGCAGAAATGAGGTGGTGCTGGAAGAGAAAAAAGGATGCCACGGTCCAGGGGAAAACAAGTCCAGCTTTGGAGAAAAAGGGAGCTACGGAGAAGAGAGGGCCAATGAGAAACAAAAGTGAAAATTCATTTTCACTTTGCACACGTAAAGAAGCTCTCGCGTCCAGCACGTGAAGGATGCTTCTTTCTCTGGAGGATTCTTTTCTCAATTTTTTTTACGCGGACAACAAGGGGCCTAGGCTAGCAGCAGTGAAGTAAGAGGTGAGAGCATATGGCTTGGTCCAGTGAAGTCCAGCATCTTAGGCGGCGCACACGGCAACAACATGGGCCCATGGAAGCAAGCATTGGAGGCACACGGATGATGTCCAGCAAAGAAGAGAGTTCAAGAAAGAGCTGGAGAAAGAAGCTACCACGGCCCATGGCAGCAAGGCATCCAGCTTGGGAGGTGTCACGTTGCAGGTCCAGCACGTGAGGAGTAGCCCATCCAGCATTGGAAAAAGGTGGGCTTCTGATGAGAGGGTCGCACCTCCCAACAAAAGTTGTGCATAAAAGAATACAGTATAGTGCTAGGAAGTGACTCCTAGGTCGTCTCTCAAGGACCAAATTGTGGTTCAGTCTCAGATCAAACACGTAGTGGGGGGTTTTGAAAGTGTTTTTGCGATTAGAAATTAACAACATTAAAACTGGAAAGTAAATACAACCAAACATAATTTAAAACACTGAAATAAATAAGCAAACCATGAGGACCGAACTGTCCAACAGATGACCGAACGGTTCTACATTGAGACTAAACGGTTTCTAAAACAAGATGTGTGAACTACTTAAAATTCAGCCGATAATAAAGAAACACTTGGCTAAAAATGAAATGCATATATGAATTGATAACAGTTGAAAAACTGTTATTTTCATACTTAAAATTGATACTAAAAGCAACCTTTAGACTTAAAAACTAGCTTGAAATCATGCTTTTATCTATATTTTCAGAAATAAGAGAGCTGGACAGGTTTATGCTTGATTTAAGTGTTTTTGTGTAGGTTTTAAGGTGAATTTGGTGAAAGAAGTGAAGAAGGAGAGAGATGACATTAGAAAAGAGATCAAAGAGTGCAAAAAAAGAAGTCGAAGGCACCGCTCAGCGGCATTTTACCGCTGAGCGGCACTCAAGAGGTGACGTTGGAACCGCTAAGGGGCAAACTGGCCGCTGAGGGGAAGAAAAGGACGCGCAATCACCGCTGAGCGGTATTTACCGCTGAGCGGCACTTTTTGGGCTTGGGCTTTTGTAATCTTTTGTAACTCTAGAATAGTATATAAGGACTTGCACGTCCTAGGGATTAGTATCTTTGGCAGAAACGAGGCAAACACTCTCTCTTCCACCCCTTTGAAGGAGGATCTTGGATGCTCAGGCTACCTCTTCACCTTTATTGGGTTTATTCTTTCATTCTTTCATTGTTCATCTAGGTTCACCATGAATATGGTGAACTAAACCTTGTATGTTTGTTGGGGAATCAATGTAATCTCTTGAAGCTCTCATATATGGAATCTTTGCTTACATCTTTTAATTAAGACTTATGCTTTCTTTCATCATTAGTTAGGGTTTTTCCTCTTTGCTCAATGCTTGCATAGTTTAACTCATTCCATGCATGATTATTGGTTTTGTCGATACGGGCACGTACGGGGAAGTCTAGATCCGGGGAATTTCTCCCAATATTATACTGACAATATTATATTGGTTGTCGTTAAGCTCCTGCACTCATGAACTAATCATTAGGAATGCTAGGAATTGTATGAACTCGTGATTAGGGAGAAGCCATCTAGAATGGTACATTAGAGTGTGACATTAACAATGATGACTTGAATGTTGAATTCCTAAAATATATGAGAGTGGATGAGATGAAATTGACCCCCAACAACATATTCATTCATATATTTCATTGAAAGTGTTTATCTTTTGTCTTTGCCATTGATCAAACTTCATGCATACATGTTTATTTTCTGTCTTGCATAGTAAATTCCAAATATTTCGTTTGTAAGTCCTAGCTAATCAACAAATCACATAACTAAACTAGGCCGTGAGTCCTTTGGGAAGAACGATACTTGGTCTTACCAAGTTTATTACTTGAACGATTCGGTCATACTTGCCGATTGTGAAACAAGTTTGTGACATCATATTTTGGTGATCATAAATTTGTCCATCACATCTCTCCCTCGTTAAAACCACATCCTAATCTCTAAAAACAATGAAAACCAAAAGCTAATTCCCGTGAGCACACCACTTTCTCTGCTGGAAAAGAAAAACCGAGACTCTTGATTCATGAGTAACCGTGCACAGCAAAAATGCTCATTATATTGAAAATAACCTTCCAAGAAAAACAAGTGCAGAGACCGAAAAATGAATGTGACGGTTAGCTTTTCTAGAAGAAAGAAATGAGTTCAAGCACCACATGTGCTCTTCCAGCTGAATGACTAAATGATTTAAAAGAGCTATTCTAGAAGAAATTGAATTCCCTTCAAAAATAAAACGTTCCAGCAAAATGAAAGACTAAGTAAGTGCACCATGCCCTCCAACAAGGAAAAATGAAAAATGCAATGAAGATTCAGCCAAAGGATGAAGCATTAAAACTTTCTTCTCATTCATTGAAAATCATCTTCCAAGAAAAACAAGTGCAGAGACCCCCAAGTATAAACGTTCCAGCCAAAAAAATAGAAATCCCTCCGTGAGGGTGGCGGCCTCCTCCTGCACCGTTTTCTCTGAATATTATATATGATGATGGCTGCCACGCACATCCCCTCACTTGCTGCCCTACTACCTGGACCAATTTCCGTGTGCCCCCCATTCTCCGTGCAGCACTCTCTTTTTTTCTGGATGGACCAAATCTGCAGCTGCTTGCTGGATGCACCCACTGCTGTCCAAGCACCTCCTCAACGTGCACACCAATTCCAATCTACTGGATGTGGGCCACTGCACCCCCTATTCTTCCATTCTCAGCGTGAAGGCTTTTTCTCCCAAGCTGCTGGACCGTGTGCACCTCTTTCTCTCCAAACACACACCTCCTAAGATGTTGTTCCTTCCCTTGGGCCGTGAGCGTGAGTGTTGCTGCTGGATGCACCCCTTTTTCCAACTCTCCAAACTTGCTGGACCATGAGTTGGACGTCAAAGTTGATTCCATATGCAGCAATTTTTTTTTCTTTTCATAACCCCTTCACATGCTACTCCAAAGTGCTTCTTTTTTTCCATGTGGATGTGAGCTTTCAACGTGGCAGCTACTCCCTCATGTGTGCCAACTCCTCTTTCATTCAAACAATTGCTTCTTTCCATTTTCACGTAAGCTTCAAAGTGATGGCCCCTCTATTATGTGCTTCCTCCAAAACGTATTGCTTAAGGCCGTGAGTGCCTCCCAAGCTGTTGGCTTCCTTGTTTAAGAGTGTTGGGAGGTTTTAGCACTGTCCAATTATCAATTCCTAGCCACCACAAGTGCCCAACAGCAAGCAAATGCAAATAGATTAGAAATTACTCAAACAGTAAGCATTGGACTGACATAGGGGAGTAAAAAAAATACTGGGAACAGCACAGAACGAATTTAAACAAAATAAAAACTATACGTGAAAATAGACATCCATACGAAACTATGAAAAAAAATTGCATGGAAAACGGATAAGAATTGAACTCAAACGAAGACACACAAGTTGACACAAACAGCAGTAATCACTGGACTGACATATGAGAGTAAAATAAAAACTGGGAACAACACAGAATGAATTTGAACAAAGTAAAAACTATATGTTAAAATAGACATCCATACGAAACTATGAAAAAAAATTGCATGGAAAACGGATAAAAATTGAACTCAAACGAAGACACACAAGTTGACACAACATTCACGCGGCAGCCAGCGAAAATAAAAATGGCTAAGATGCATTGTGTGAGAACCTGAATAATTAACGCACCTAAACTCACACTCTGATCACTCTTTTAATACACCGTGCCACGTCAAAACGCACTCACACTTCCACTGCATGCATCTGCCAAGTGTCACGGCTGGACGTTTTGAAAATAGATAGTGGAAAACATGTGGCATTGGGAGAATGGACGTTCATCCTGCGTGAGAAGGAAAACAATTCCCCTCTCTGTATGCACTGAATGCCATCTGTTACGTTAGAAGCTTCTAAAAGCTGTAGTGGAAACCAGGTGGCAATACGGGAGTGCACAACCGTTTGACGAGGGAGAGAAAATGATTTCTCTGAAAACACTTCTCTTCATTCCATGCACTCACCTTCTTCCTCACGAAACCCTGGCCATTTCTCTTCTCCAACTTCTCTCTAAAACCCTTCATCTTCTCTCTAAGATAACTCATCATCATCTACTCCAAATCCATTTCAGATACCGTAGAAACGTTCCCTGCACTGTGAGCATCATACTGAACCGAACAACACCGAGATTTGAACTGGTAAGTTCTCGTCTCTGCACCTTCGTCTATTTAGTTCATGCGAACCAAAGTTCTGGTTGCATGTTTGGGTTAGAGGTCTGATCTATATATGATTTTGGTGTATTAGATTAAGTGGAAGTTGTTGAGTGAATTTCTGGATAGAAAGCTGTGAGAGAACGAGAGAAACCCTAAGCATTTGGAAGTGCACTACTGAACCAGGTAAGGGAAGCTTTAGTAATTTAATTTATACTTGTATGATGTGTATGAAAGCATGAATGGAATTGAAGTTATGAAATGTATGATGGTTTAAGCATGCGTGAACGAACTCTGTTGTTGTACTGGATGTATATTTGTAAGATTGGTTGCACTGTATGTTGAGAATGAAATGTATGATCTGGAATATGATTGAATTCTGTATGAGATGAGATGATAATATGAATTCTGTAATGTCTGAGATTTATGGTGGAGATAAATTATAAGTTATGAAAACTGTGAAGTTATCGTGTTTGAAAAATCTAGAAAAAAATCATAGTCTTTGCTTGATAATGCACGCTCGTCATCGAACGGTCTTATACCGTTCAGTTTCCCTGGAAAATAACTTAGAATAAGAATTCTTTCATTTGGAAAGGATCCTGATTGAGAACGAGCGTCCTTGGTGTGAAGGGTTAGGTTTGAGCGTTCGGCTCAGCCTAGCGTGTCCAACGATTGAAAATAAATTAAAGTGTATTTAGAACGTTCGGTTTTGTTTACCAGCGTTCGTCATAGGTAGCGCTCAGTATTATACTGAGCGTTCGTCCAGAGGAACTCTCGGTATTCGGTTGAGCGTTCGTCCAAATGAGCTCTCGGTCTTAGATTGAGCGTTCGTCCTAAGTTAGCGTTCAGTCTAATACCGAACGCCCGTTATAAATGTACGTCCGTTCTATTTGGTGCTCGGTCATTGACCTAGCGTTCGTCCTAAGGAGGGTTCGGTTTATACTGAACGCTCGTCCTTATCATTGCTTCGTGAGTGAACGTAATTAGCGTTCGTCCAAATTCTTAATTGACGTTCGGTCATTGACTGGCAGTGTTCGTATCCGAATTTAATCATACTCTGGTTATTTATTTAAATATATTTAAAATGTATTTATCCTTTTGATTCAACCTCAAGTCTTTATATTTAGAATTTTCCTAAGTATTGTTCAGATCTTCTAGACTCAATCTCGTTTAAATTATTAAGTCTTCTTAACGTCCGTGAATGGATAAGGGTTCGTTTCTTTTGTTCAGAAACGAGGTTGCTGTGTATTGTAATACGTTTGTCTTGATTTATTAAAGGATAAACGATCATTAAATTATGAGAGTGGAACACAGAATGAAAATGTGAATAAGAGAGCTGGTTAATGTGTGCGAATGGTATGTTGAATGAATATTATTGAAGTGAATTGTGATTGAGCGTTCCACGGAGGAACGTCTCCATGATGTGAGTATGAGAAGTTATGTAGTATGACCATGGTAAAGCTGCTGATGGCTGTTCATCCTGATATTCCGTGAGTGCTCATCCTCATGTAGAGGGGAGTAGGTCATGCGTGGGAATGGCAGGAGGCCCTAGTCCTACTGAGTACTTTGGACTGATAGGGTTAACCTCGGGTGGCAGCTGTTGAGGGTATCCCAGTTACTTCACCACCCGGGTGCAAGAACGCCTGTAGATACATGGCTTCATACAGTTCGGACGGTCGTTAATTATGAGAGTTTGGATGATTGATTCTATACTTGTATGTATTGTTGTATGATTTGTATGATTTATTTTATATGTTAAAGTTTATGTTGGTTGTATGAATTAAATTACCTAAGCTTACCCTTGCAATTCCTTGTGTTGTCTACTGTTTATGTACGTCCGTCTTGTCAATGCAATGATCATCCGTTGTGGATGTGAGCAGATGGTGAGGCACCACTTGAAGCAATGCTGGAAGAAGAAAATTTGGAGGATGCCAACCTGGTAGAAGTAGAGGTTAAAGCTGAGCAGTAGAGTGCTCGTTCTTTAGAAATTGCTAGCGTTTCTGTGCTGTATTTTGGGACATTCGGTCATCTGTTTTTGTAAGACCGTTCGTCCAGATTTTTAAAAGTTTGGTAGTTAGATTCCGAACCCTGTAAATGTTGTACGTTCGGTTTTTATTTTGAACAGCTGTTGTAGATATTAAGACTGCACTGTAATTTCTGTAAATGTGATTAGTTCTGATTAATGGTAATTACTATTTATTGGGATGTTACACATTGGCTCAATTTCCATTTCTCATTTAGCTTTCTAATGACCCAAAAAGTTATCCAAAATTTTCCCATAATTAATAATCCAAAACAATAAGCTCAGATAATTCAAATTAGTTAAAATAAGAATTTCCGATCAAGTTAAGCACAATTAGGAAAAACAGGAAAATACCGGACGTTTAAGCATAATTCCCCGACTAATTCTAGCACATTAAACTAAGTGAAGTGAGAAAAATATTGGTTCATCAGCTTCACGTGGAGAATGGGTTGAAGGGGGGAGCTGCACGGAGTAAGTAGGTCACGTAATGGAGTATTAGGGAGGAGTTCCAGTAGAGTAGTTTCTAGGGGGGTATTATAGTAGAGGGTAATATAGAGTAGGTAGGTCCAGGAGAAAAGGGGGGCATGCGTAGGAGCCGCCGCTTGCCACACTCATTTTTGGTTTTGGCTCTTAAACGTTGTTGTTACAGAGAATGGGGAAGTGAAAAAGAAAACATATTTTCTGTTCGTTTGAATTTTGTGAATGGCTGGAACGTTGTTTTTGAATTGAAGGAATGGAAAGATTTTTATCCTTCTGCATGTTACGAGCAAGCAGTGATTTAATTTAGGAGGTGGACACACGGGCTTTCATTGTTTTTTTGAAAAACGCTGGCATCCAATTTATTTCTTGTAAGAAAAGAAGCGTGTGGTGTCATGGCTGAGGGAAATGGTGCATTAGGTGTCACGGCTGGTTGGAGTGAGCATGGTTGCTCCACTGTGCTGGAACACTGATTGAAAGGAGTAGGTGTGTGGTGTCAAGTGGAGAAGGAAGCACGTAGAGCAGTGTGTGTGTGTGTTGGAGCAACGTGTGCGGACAGGGGAGAAACATTTCTTTTTCTTTTTCTAGACGCACGGTGATTACGGGAGAGAAAGAAAGACGCGCGGTTACGATTGGAGAAAGGCATTTCATTTTTTTTTCTTGGATTCAGTGATGCACGGTAGGATGAAGTAGAGAGGATTCATGAAGCTGACCCAGTCGCCACCCACGTTTTGACACATGCCCTTTTTATTTCCTTGCTTCATGCACTTGGGGATTTCATTTTATTTCCAGCTGCACGGTGTTTCACAGCTACTGCAATGGGCATTTTAATTATTAGCTAAACCTTGTTTCTTTTATTCCAGTGACTTTGTGTTTCAACTGGTTAACATCTCTGTTTCTTTGAATTTTCATTCCAAGTTGTAATATGCATTTCATTTTTAGCTTTAGTGTTGCATTTGAATAACACTTTAATTGTGTTTAGAAATTTATCTTTGCATTGTTCGGTTTAATATTTTCATTCACTTTAAGGTTGTCAATTATGTTCGGTTGTGTTTAATTCTCATTTTAATTTAAGTTCAATTACAGTCACAAATCTTTCACAAACCCCCCCCCCCACTACGTGTTTGATCTGGGACTGAACCCACATTTGGTCCTTGAGAGACGACCTAGGAGTCACTTCCTAGTACTATACTGCATTCTTTTATGCACAACTTTTGTGGGAGGCGCGACCCTCTCATCACTGATACATGAGAACATGGTTGAATATTGGCATGAGAAAATGTCATCCAATACTTTGCAAGAGGAGTTAAATCAGTTCTCCTAATGTTAACCACAGAGCCAGTTCTATTCCTTTGAAAATGCCCTCCAGGTACACATAAAAATCTCTCCACATCCTCAAAATCAGCGCCTTCTTCCATACAGAGAGCAAACTGGCACTGCTCACCAGCCCACACAGTATCCAGAAAGTTGTTGATGGAATCAGGATCATACCTAATAGCGTGGCCTCTGACATAGCCTAGGTAATTCTCAACTGGGTAATCACCAATCTTTCTTGCATTCGTGTAGAATTCTTTAACCACAACTATATTGGCAGGTGTAGGGTATGTGGCTAGCTTCCCCCAATCATTCCCTAACAGTTGCTCGCCAAATTGAGGAGCAAAATTAGGTATCATTCCAACCTTTCTCTCCATAAGTAATCTCCTATCTTGGACCACCTTGAAGTGCTTCACATGTTTGCAAGATAGGAACCTACTAGAATGGGTTTGTTCTGGTTCCTTTTCTTTTCTTTTGGATGCCATGGTCTTCATCCTTTTGCCTGAAGAGGATGCCATTCCTACATCAAACACACATATAAAACCACAAACATGTTGTTAAGCATTAGTAACACACATCCAACACCATTATTTCAAAGCTAAACCACTGCTGAGGGTCAACATCACCCCTCAGCGCCATCAGTGCAACAATCCAAAGCCCAAACACCGCGAGAACACGAATCTGTCAGAGTGTCGCTCAGCGGTAAACTGCCGCTCAGCGGTACCTCTGTAGAATTCTGAAAAATTCGCTTTTAACCTATCATAACTCCACCCACATGCAATTTTCGGTTTTCCAGATCAAAATCATTTAATTCAATTGGTTCAAACTTCAATTAAATCATCAAATCATGCATAGAACTTAAAACCCATAAAGATTCATGCTTTAATCATCCAATTCAAACTCAAGAACCCTAGAATGAAAAATGCTTGACTTACTTGGGTGGAGATGCTAGATGAATGGAGAATGCTTTCAAGATATGATGCTCTCCTCCAACCCCACACTTAGATGGAAAGCTAGTGAGAAAGTGAGTGAAAGAGAGATTTTCTTAAGAGGGATGAAAGAAAAATTTTAGAGATCCTTTGAAAGAGTAAGTAAGAGTGTGTGTGCAGAGCAAAGTGTGTAAAGAAAAGCCAAGACGCAGCTTAGGGTATAAAAAATACCCTGATGGGCTCGGGTTCCGCTAAGGGGCAACCCAAGCCCGTTCTGCGATACTACCGCTCAGCGGCGCTTTCGGAAAGTGTAATTCTTCTTCCTGGTTTGACCTAGATGCGTCCTATACCTACACCTCAATGGCCCCCTGCAATAAAATTTTCAAATCACTCATGCACAACCCTATTATGCAACTAAAACAAAATCCACACAAAACAAATACAGAAAAATAAATCAACTGGGTTGCCTCCCAGGTAGCGCTTGTTTAACGTCACGAGCCTGACCCAAAATCCACCAACACCCATCAGTAGGTGCAAATCTTTCTTACCAACTGATAACAGTTGAAAAACTGTTATTTTCATGCTTAAAATTGATACTAAAAGCAACCTTTAGACTTAGAAACTAGCTTGAAATCATGTTTTTATCTATATTTTCATAAATAAGAGAGCTGGACAGGTTTATGCTTGATTTAAGTGTTTTTGTGCAGGTTTTAAGGTGAATTTAGTGAAAGAAGTGAAGAAGGAGAGAGATGAAATCAGAAAAGGAAGCAAAGAGTGCAAAAGGAGAAGCCGAAAGCACCGCTCAGCGGCATTTTACCGCTGAGCGGCACTCAGGAGGTCACGGGAGGTCCGCTGAGGGGCAAACTGGCCGCTGAGGGGAAGAAAAGGGAAGCGTAGGCACCGCTGAGCGGTATTTACCGCTGAGCGCCATTCTTAATAATGGGCTTGGACTCGTTTTCTGGCACTTTTATGGGCTTGGGCTTAGATCTTTTGTAATTCTAAAATAGTATATAAGGACTTGCACGTCCTAGAGTTAGTATCTTTGGCAGAAACGAGGCAAACACTCTCTCTTCCACCCCTTTGAAGGAGGATCTTGGATGCTCAGGCTACCTCTTCACCTTTATAGGGTTTATTCTTTCATTCTTTCATTGTTATTCATCTAGGTTCACCATGAATATGGTGAACTAAACCTTGTATGTTTGTTGGGGAATCAATGTAATCTCTTGAAGCTCTCATATATGGAATCTATGCTTGCATCTTTTAATTAAGATTTATGCTTTCTTTCATCATTAGTTAGGGTTTTTCCTCTTTGCTTAATGCTTGCATGGTTTAACTCATTCGATGCATGATTATTGGTTTTGTCGATACGGGCACGTACGGGGAAGTCTAGATCCGGGGAATTTCTCCCAATATTATATTGGTTGTCGTTAAGCTCCTGCACTTATGAACTAATCATTAGGAATGCTAGGAATTGTATGAACTCGTGATTAGGGAGAAGCCATCTAGAATGGTACTTTAGAGAGTGGCATTAACAATGATGATTTGAATGTTGAATTCCTAAAATATATGAGAGTGGATGAGATGAAATTGACCCCCAACAACATATTCATTCATATATTTCATTTAAAGTGTTTATCTTTTGCTTTTGCCATTGATCAAAACTCATGCATACATGTTTATTTTCGTCTTTGCATATTAAACTTCAAATATTTCGTTCTTAAGTCTTAGCTAATCAACAAATCACATAACTAAACTAGGCCGTGAGTCCTTTGGGAAGAACGATACTTGGTCTTACCAAGTTTATTACTTGAACGATTCGGTCATACTTGCCGATTGTGAAACAAGTTTGTGACATCATATTTTGGTGATCATAAATTTGTCCATCAAGTTTTTGGCGCCGCTGCCGGGGACTCGTGGTTTAACTGGTTAATTTGTGTGATTATTGATTATCTTTGACTTTAATTTTGAATTTCTGTTTTTATTTTCTGTTTTTATTTTTTCGGTTTTTATTAGATTAGATTAGATTTTATTTTATTTTATCTTTTAGATTAGATTAGATTTTATTTTTAGATTAGATTTTATTTTCTTTTATCTTCTATCTTCTAAATCTTTTATCTTCTTATCTTCTTATCTTCTAAATCTTTTATCTTTTTATCTTTTGAATATATATCTTCTCTTATATCTTTTTGTGTTAACAAATATTTTCTAGGGTTTTGTTTTCTTGTGTATGCAGGAGGCAATTCGAACTAGGAGTAAGAAAACAACAGAACCTCTTCTTGAAGGTCTAGACGAGAGTAGAAGGAGGAGAAGAATCAGAACATCTAGAGAACTTTTCCCTTCTCCAGAAACTCTCTTACAATCATCACCACAAGGTTCTGTTCATAGCACAGGAAGTATGGAGGGTAATAATGGTAGAAGAACTCTTGCAGACTACACCAATATTGCTGGGCCTCAACACTTTAACAGCATAGCTAGACCTAGAGTCAATGCAGCCAACATGGAGGTTAAACCAGCACTGATTCAACTGGTGAAGAGTAATCAATTTAATGGGTTATCTCATGAAAGCCCATATGAGCACCTCACTACCTTTAATGAGATTTGCAATACAGTCAAGATTAATGGGGTGCTAGACGAAGCAATCAAACTTAGCTTGTTTCCATTCTCATTGGGAGGCAATGCTAAGCTTTGGTTGAACTCTTTTCCAGAAGAAAGTTTCACAGAGTGGGAAGCAGTGGTCACAAAATTTTTAAACAAATACTTCCCACAAGATGAAGAAGAAGAACAACAGGAAGAAGATGAACAAGAAGAAGAAGAAGAAGAAGAAGAAGAAGAGGAATACAAAGAAGTGGACGAAGTGGACGAAGGGGACGAAGTGGAAGAAGTGGAGGAAGTAGACGAAGTGGACGAAGTGAAAGAAGTGGAAGAAGTTGACGAAGTTGACGAAGTTGACGAAGTGGACGAACTGGATGAAGTGTACGAAGTGGACGAAGAGGACAAAGTGGAAGAAGTTGAAGAAGTGGATGAAGTTGACGAAGTGGACGAAGTTGACAGAGTTGAGGAAGTTGATGAAGTGCACGAAGTTGACAAACTCGACGAACTGGATGAAGTGGACGAAGTTGACAAAGTCGACGAATTGACGAATTGGACGAAGAGGACGAAGAAGAAGAAGAAGAAGAAGATGAAGAAGAAGAAAAAGAAGAAGAACAAGAAGACGAAGTAGAAGAAGTGGTAGAATTGGACAAAGGAGAAGAAGAAGAAGAAGAAAAAGAAGAAGAAGATGAAGTTGAAGAAGTGGAAGAAGTGCATGAAGTGGAAAAAGTGGATGAAGTGGACGAAGTGGACAAAGAAGAAGAAGAAGAAGAAGAAGAAGAAGAAGAAGAAGAAGAAGAAGAAGAAGAAGAAGAAGAAGAAGAAGAAGAAGAAGAAGAAGTGGAAGAAGTGGAAGAAGGAGAAGAAGGAGAAGAAGAAGAAGAACAACAACAGCAACAACAACAAGAAGAAGAAGAAGAAAAAGAAGAACAAGAAGATGAAGTGGAAGAAGTGGACGAAGTAAACGAAGTGGACAAAGTAAACGAAGTGGACGAAAGCGAAGAAGAAGAAGAAGAAAAAGAAGAAGAAGAAGTGGAAGAATTGGAAGAAGTGCAAGAAGGGGATGAAGTAGACGAAGTAGACGAAGTGGCCGAAGTTGACGAAGTTGATGAACTGGACAAACTGGATGAAGTGGACGAAGGAGAAGAAGAAGAAGAAGAATAAGAAGAAGAAGAAGTGGAAGAAGTGGAAGAAGTGGAAGAAGGAGAAGAAGGAGGAGAAGAAGAAGAAGAAGAAGAAGAAGAAGAAGAAGAAGAAGAAGAACAAGAACAAGAAGTAGAAGAAGAAGGAGTGGACGAAGTGGCTAAAGTGGCAGAAGTAGCCGAAGTGTCCGAAGTGGCCGAAGTTGAGGAAGTGGACGAAGAAGAAGAAGAAGAAGAAGAAGAAGAAGAAAAAGAAGAAGAAGAAGAAAAAGAAGAAGAACAAGAAGAACAAGAAGAACAAGAAGACGAAGTGGACGAAGTGGAAGAAGTGGAAGAAATGGACAAAGTGGACGAGGTGGACGAAGTAAACGAAGTGGATGAAGGAGAAGAAGAAGAAGAAGAAGAAGAAGAAGAAGTGGAAGAGGAAGAAGAAGAAGAAGTGGAAGAAGTGGAAAAAGTGGAAGAAGTGGAAGAAGTGGACGAACTAGACGAAGAAGTGAAAGAAAGAGAAGAAGAAGTGGACAAAGCGGACTAGGTGATAGCTGACGGCTTGAGCTGAATCCGGAGACGTCGTGAAATCTGGACTTGATCGAGCTGAAGAGCCGGGAAGCAGCGGAAGAAGCAGATTTACTCGAGAACCCTAGGTTTGAGATTTAATCGGTGAAAACTCTAGGATTGAAGGTAAAGGAGGATTTAATCGGTGAAGAAGAAGATCTGACCGATGGAACTGAAGGAAATCTGAGAAATATCCTAGAGGCAGAAGAAACCCTAGGCTCCTGATGATGTTCGGTGAAGGTTCAGCGATGATGAGGATGAGGTTTGTGGTTGAAGAGCTTTCGAGAGAGAAAACGTAAGTGCGGACGCGAACTGAGGATATGGAAGCTATCCTGATGGAATCTCGTGAGGGAAAAGGCACGCGTGGCAGTAGATCTGATGCAAGCCACGAGGAAGCTATTAATTGGTGAGAGTGGCGTGAGATGGATGGTATGGAGGAGAGAGAATCTGATAATGGAAAATGAGAGAATGGATGGTGTGAAGGGAAGGTGGCTAGAGGAGATCCTTTGGGATTCTCTAGCTTTGACTTTCAAGGGAATTAATTTCTGGAGTTCTCTCTACAGAAAGTTTAATTCATTATTCTCAAAAGTACCTTACAAGAGGTGGTGGCATGTCTATATATAGGACTAAAAGTCCCTCCTATCTAGCACATGCCTACCACCTTTTACACATGTTTTTAATAAAAGTAAAAGAAATACTATACTAAACTAATTGGGCTTGGGTTCCGTCTATCACTAGGTGGCCGAAGTTGACGAAGTTAACGAAGTGGACGAAGTGGACGAAGTGGACAAACTAGACGAACTGGACGGAGACGAAGAAGAAGAAGAAGAAGAACAACAACAACAACAAGACGAAGTGGACGAAGTGAGCGAAGAAGTGGAAGAAGGAGAAGAAGAAGAAGAAGAAGTGGATGAAGTTGACTGATGAGTCAATATTTTCTTGATTTCACTTAGCTTATTGTACCGGATTTAATTAGGGAATTGTGCTTAAATGTCTAGTATTTCCCCATTTTTGCTAATTATGCTTAAATTGACTAGAAATTCTTATTTTAATTAATTTGAATTATGTGAGGCTACTTATTTACATTATTAATTGTAGGAAAATTGGTGGATAATAATATGGGACATTTGAAGGGTTGTCACTTAATTGAAGACTCTCCACAAAAGAAGTGTGGACAAGAAAAAGGGGAGTGACATCCAGAAAAGCATTTGACATTCAAAAAGGAGCTTAAAAAAATAAATAACGTGTCACGACCCATGGGGAATGCACTACACGGTCCAGCAAGAAGCCCATGTGCACATGAAGAGGGTGTGCACGTTGGAAGAAAACCAATGGGAGGTGCACACGGAAGAAAAGAGTTGCTGCGACGTCTTTGAATGGAAGTGTCACGGCCTTGGTATAACAGTAGGTCACGACCCACGCTTGGAGAGAAGTGGAGGCAGCCCATAAGCACATCTTGGAGCATCCAGCTGGCTTGGGGAAAAAAGAGGCCTTCAATTGGAGAATGGGCATCACGGTTAGGAGGAGGGCACTGAAGCTCCAGCCGCAACCTAGGATGGGGGTTGTTACGGAAATGAGAGAAACACATGGATGGGAGTGAATGGGAGCCAACCACCACCTTGGGAGGGAAGAACAGTGAAGAGGTGCTGCTACGGGTGATGCAGAGAGCTTTCATTGATTTTGGAAGAGGAGACTTTTAATTTTTTTGCTTGAGGATTGAGCACGCTGTTGTGCAAAGCCGCCACCTACAGCAGGAATGACTTGGCTATTTTGGAGAGGTGCTATGAGTTTTCAATTAGAAATGGGTTACCTTCCTACAGCAGCCACCACATAGGATTGTTTTGTTTTCTTTTTTTTTTTTAAAGAAGTGGATGCACATGGACGGTGATATCCAGTAGAATTTAATTTTCTTTCACGGCTGGAATATTTTTTTTGTTTAAGCACATTCATTTCCTTTCTTTTGCAGAGATTTTTAATTTGGGGTTATGATTTTTCTTGTTACGTTCTGGCATTTAAATTTCAGATTTTTATGCGTTACTTTCTTTATTTCTTGCCACTACAATTTTTCATTGCCTTATTTTGTGATTACAGTTGTTTAGCTATTTAGCATGGTTAATCCTAAAATTTATTTTCTTGCATTCATCTTGTGATTTTATTTTTTATGCTACATTGTTCATTTAATGTTTTAGCTTAAGCGTTGCATTTTAATAACTTCAATTGCATTTGGATATTTGCCTATTGCATTGTTCACTTTAATGATTTCATGAACTTTAATGCTTTCAATTATATTCGGTTGTGTTTAATTTTCAGTTTTAATTTTGTTCATTTCTAAGCACAAAAACACTTTCAAAATTCCCCACTACGTGTTTGACCTAAGACTCCATTCACATTTGGTCCTTGAGAGACGACCTAGGAGTCACTTTCTAGCACTATATTGCATTCTTTAATGCACATCAAATTTGATGGGCCGCGACAGCCGCATCATGGACGAAGTCGAGGAACTAGACGAAGTTGACGAAGTGGACGAAATGGACAAAGTGGACGAAGTGGAAGAAGTGCACGAAGTGGAAGAAATTGATGAAGTTGACGAAGTGGATGAATTGGACGAAGGGGACTATGTGCACGAAGTTGACGAAGTGGACGACATGGACGAACTGGATGAAGTGGACGACCTGGACGAAGTGGACGACGTTGACGAAGTTGACAAAGTCGACGAAATGGACGAAATTGATGAAGTGGACAAAGAACACGAAGAAGAAGAAGAAGAAGAACAACAACAAGAACAAGAAGAACAAGAAGACGAAGTAGACAAAGTAGAAGAAGTGGACGAAGTAGACCAAGTGGACGAAGTAAACGAAGTGAACGAAGGAGAAAAAGAAGAAGAAGAAAAAGAAGAAGAAGAAGAAGTGGAAGAAGTGGAAGAAGTGGAAGAAGTGGAAGAAGTGGAAAAAGTGGACGATGTGGACGAAGTGGCCGAAGTTGACGAAGTGGACGAACTGGACGAAGTGGACGAAGGAGAAGAAGTAGAAGAAGAAGAAGAAGTGGAAGAAGGAGAAGAAGAAGAAGAAGAAGAAGGAGAAGAAGAACAAGAAGAAGAACAAGAAGAAGAAGAAGAAGTGGACGAAGTGGCAGAAGTAGCCGAAGTAGCTCAAGTGGTCGAAGTGGAGGATGTCGACGAAGTGGACGAAGAAGAAGAAGAAGAAGAAGAACAAGAAAAAGAACAAGAAGACGAAGTGGACAAAGTGGATGAAGTAAACGAAGTGGATGAAGGAGAAGAAGAAGAACAAGAAGAAGAAGTAGAAGAAGAACAAGAAGAGGAAGAAGAAGAAGAAGAAGTGGAAGAAGTGGAAGAAGTGGACGAACTGGACGAAGAAGTGGAAGAAAGAGAAGAAGAAGAAGAAGAAGCGGACGAAGTCGACTAGGTGACAAAAATTGACGAATTTGACGAAGTGAACGAAGTGGACGAAGTGGACGAAATGGACGAATTTGACAAATTGGACGAAGACGAAGAAGAAGAAGAAGAAGTAGAACAAGAAGAAGAAGAACAAGAACAAGAAGAAGAACAAGAAGAACAAGAAGAAGGAGAATAAGAACAAGAAGACGACCTGGAGGAAGTGGAAGAAGTGGAAGAAGGAGAAGAAGAAGAAAAAGTGGACGAACTGGACGAAGTGGACAAAGTTGACGAATTTGACGAAGTTGACGAAGTGGACGAACGGGACGAATTGGACGAAGTGGACGAAGGAGAAGAAGAAAAAAAAAGAAGAGGAAGAAGTGGACGAAGTGGCTGAAGTGGAGGAAGTGGATGAAGTGGACGAAGATGAAGATGAAGAAGAACAAGAAAAAGAAGAACAATAAGAAGAAGTGGACGAAGTGGAAGAAGTGGACGAAGTAAACAAAGTGGACGAAATAAACGAAGTGGACGAAGTAAACAAAGTGGACGAAGGAGAAGAATAAGAAGGAGAAGAAGAAGAAGTGGAAGAAGTGGAAGAAGTGAAGAAGTGGAAAAAGTGGAAGAAGTGGACAAACCGGACGAAGTGCCGAAGGAGAAGAAGACGAAGAAGAAGAAGTTGAAGAAGTGGAAGAAGGAGAAGAAGGAGGAGGAGAAGAAGAAGAAGAAGAAGAAGAAGAAGAAGAAGAAGAAGAAGAAGAAGAAGAAGAAGAAGTGGCCGATGTGGAGGAAGTGGACGAAGTGAACAAAGAAGAAGAAGAAGAGGTGGACGAAGTCGATGAACTGGACGAAATGGTCAAAGTGGACGAGGTGGAAGAAGTCGGACGAAGTGGCCGAAGTTGACGAATTGGACGAGTTGGACGCAGTGGTT